>OX456992.1:20880615-22265651 GCA_949752705.1 Callimorpha dominula
TAAGTTTTTCGCGTAGCTCAAACTTACATGCTGTATGTGACAAGTTCTTCGGGTTGGTTAATGCTTTGCATTAGGCTTTTTAACCTTAATCAAATTAACATGTATGTAGTTGTTAAAATTAGATGTGGTCTCTATAATAACAAAAGAAAATAACAATGACACAAATAGTCTTATGCTGAATTAGAAGACCCCTTACTACATAGGGCTATCACTACATATTATATACAAAGTCCCCCGCCGCGTCTGTCTATCTGTTGGCGATAAACTCAAAAACTACTGAATGGATTTTCATGCGGTTTTTACCAATAGATAGAGGGATAGAACCAATGGGGTATTCTTCAATCAATCAAAGGTCATAGTGCTTCACTCGGAAACGACGCCGCCAAAGAGCTGGCAAGGAAGGGATCTGTAATGTCACTGTTGCCACTTGCCTTTAATCAATTTCGCTCATGGGTAAGGCAACGGACTTGCGAAGCACACAACGGTCGCTGAAACACCTGGCTGCAGGCAGTCTAAACTGGTGCTGATAGAGGTCCAATTACGTTTAACTTGCAGACTGGTCAGTCTCGACTGACTTGACATTAGAATAGCTGTAGGAAGCATTACAGGCCACTTGGCCCTAAAACGGTACCTATTCACCATCAAAGCGACAGACAGATTCTCTATGCAGAGGATGTATCAACGCGAATGAAACGGCCACCCACGCCATCCTGAAGTGTGAGGGAGTGGCCACACACAAGCAAGTATCCTCGCAGGTGCAAGGTCGCTCCTAGAAGCCTGTGAATGCCCCAGGAGGCTTCTGTGCTTCTGGAAGGAGATAGGCTGGCTCAACTAGTCAGCTTATCCAAATGCATAATGGGCCACCTATGAGTCTAAATGCGGAAACAGGGCCCAGTACCAATAGATGGAGCTATTCATAAGGTTTAGGTGTATAATTTGTTAAGGTTTTGTGTAAATTGGTTAAAATATGATGTTGATAATGTCTCTGCTACCCATACGAAGCCGGGGCGGGCTGCTAGTACAATAATAATAACAATAACTTTACACATCTCACACACAGCCGTCTGGTCCCAAACTAGATAGAGCCTGTACTATGGTAACCAGACTGCTGATAAACATACTTATATATTTCTAAATACATAGATATTAAGGATAATTTACACCCAGACACAAATGATCGTGCTCATCACACAATTATTTGTCCTGGGTGGGAATCGAACCCACAACCTCTGGTTCAAAAGTCAGGGTCACTAACCACTAGACCAACAGGCCAGTCAAAACAATTATAATGTACCTTTCAAAAAGTTTATCAAAATCATTTTTACAAATAGGTCCAGTGGTCCCCGAGATTATTCTCTAATATGCATAGTAACACAGTTAGAAGTCTTAAGAAACAAATTTATTACAATAGAAAGTGTAAATCATATGTGGTAACAGATTAATATATTCAGTAAAGCATGTATAATTTTTTTTGAGCTTGTAGTTACTTCACAACCTACTTAATAAGCTTAAAGCTTTCGGAGACCAAAAAGGTTATTACAATCTTTTTTGATGTCTCTTGATACTGTTATACTGGCTTGTATACCTTTTATAGATGGAACTTTATTTCTTATTTTAATATTAATAAATAAATGTAAGTTTGATATATTAATAACTTATGTAAAAGACGCTTATAATTACACTCATACAGCCTGGTAATATTCTCTTTATATTGTTTGCTTCCTCAAGAATTAAGTGGTACCAGGAACAAGGCACTAGTTCCAATTAGAACTGTGTAATTAATGATACTATGAAAATTATAATAAAACTGTAAGTGCCAAAGCTAGATAGTAATATAGACAAAACCTAGACTGAGTAGTAACAAAGAAACAGGTCACAGAACAAATAAGTGTTTTAAGATGTTATAATACGATATTGATATCGTATTACCTTTTAAAAGTATAGTATCGCACAATTTAAATAATATATAAGCAGCCCAAAAATGTTGAAGCTCTAATGTAAATAGTATGATTACAGTTTAACTTGTATTTATTATGATAAACCACAACTACACAGAAAATTACAAGTCACATTCACTCTGAAGTTTAGTAGTGTCAAAACTCTTAAGTGTCAATGTCAACTGGTATGAGATCAGATGTCTGGATTAGGGATAAACGATATTTATCGATGTTTAGCGGTAAATGTTTTGACCATAGATTATACACTAATAACTAGAGATAGATACGTCACTCTGAATCAGGTTTGAAACTATGAACTATGAGTACTGTGACGGATAGATGGAGTTCATTTTATTTGAACTGAGCACCGGTAGACGGCTCTTTACAGTATTTCAAAAGTATTTAAATGTTTATTTTCAAATGAGCTAAGTTTTGCAATGCCATTATCCACTTAACAAGAAAATTAAAAAAATAAACATATTTGAAAACTTAGCCCACTTCACTAAAGAAAAAGGTTCGATAGAAATGAAATAAAACTCAAAACGGTGAGTGAAATTTTATATAATCTTTTTCTTTTATGATCGTGGGTCAGAAAATATTTTATGGCTTGCATTTTTGTTGCATATACGTTATGACGGATAGCACGAGTCCAAGAGATAAGCAGCGTTAAACGTTTTAAGAAGATATCACAAGCACAGTCCAGAATTTCATCGAAAACGACAGTCGTAAACAATAGGTAGTTATCAAATTTTGAAAACGTCAATCAGCCTTCTGTCAAAAATACCCACAGATTAATTTAATATTATTTAATTATTAATTGCATGGAAGTAATTATATTGTGTTTATATTCTCTTCAAATTTAATTTCAAGTTTTTTTTTTATTTTAAGTGTTTTCTTACGATAATTTATAAAAATAGTAAAGTGCCATCTATGAACTTAAACTGAAAACGAAGCTTTAGTTTTAGGTACGGTAATCGATAGGTGGCAGCACTTTCTATGCATACTTTTTATTGACCCGATTGTATGGCAGTTGCATACCCCTGGTTTTGACATTGATGTAAAGTTCTCACAAACATCGATACATCCATGTCGATAGAAAAGATCGATATTACTGTATTCAACTGTTATGGATGTTAAGTTATGAGCTTATAATGTAACAATAACTACCATTTTTTCAAGTGAAAACTTTAGGCACGTTTGTGCATTTTTGCTATGGGGAAAAATGGGGTTCCTTATTAATTAGTGTCACCAACCTGCCAATGTGACGTTTGAAGTTCGTCATTTCATTTAAGTTTTCTGTCAGCAGTCCCATGACTGCCTATTTTTTTTAAATATACATATTGTTAGAAGGAAGATTATGAATATTTCCAGGGTGGTATTAACAGCGATCGAGAGCCGTTGTAGTAAGTCTCATTTGATCGTCGTCGTTGGAGATGGCAACACCGCTCAGCAATTCAGGATCAAGAATTCGTATTTATTTTTGCCGAAGTCATAAAAGGAGGAGGTTCTCAATTCGTCGGAATCTTTTTTTTCTTTTTATATATGTTCATCGATTACTCGAAGACGCCTGAACCAATTTGGACTTTTTTGTTTCAAAGTGTATGCTTCCCAGGTAAAGTGTATGCTTTTAAATGGCACCACCATTTAAATTTTATCGAAATCAGTCGAGTAGTTTTTGAAAAATCAACAAATATCTAAAAATCGTATAGGTACATTTATGATATTTTTACCGTATATCTTTACTAATATGAATACCACTCACGAAAGTTTTTATTCGAAAATACATCTACTTTCCACTAAAAAGCACATTGAAGTCGGTGATACTTTTTTTAAAGATAATTATTGATTATTTCACTTGTTATAATTGTGCAATTATTGTTGGTGATGGTGAGTCGTAAGCAATCTATTGGATTTGGTTTTGTTCCTTACTAAATTACTTTTTAAGTTATCGTTATAAGTTGGAAGTGTTTTGTTAAAATATATAAGCGTATGAGTCATCTTGTGTGACGTATCATATTTTTTTAGGTGAAAATTTCACTCGTTGGACACTTTTAGACGCTGAGATGACAGATGTTTCGTTTATGTTTTCACTTCTGATGTGCAGTCCTACGACTGACAGTTTTTTTTATCATTTCCGCTTCTGATTAATGAAATAGTAGCGTGGTTTAAATTAAAAAATAATTAAATAAAAGGTTAAGATATAATTTGACCCAACGAAAGTTAAAAGTGGCAAAACTGACTCGGTAGTTCCTATTATTAGACTCTTTCTCAATATTCTCCATAGTAATGATTTAATTTCCAATGATGCAAATTGATACAGAGTATTTCAAGAAATTGTGCACTTCAAATCAAATCATTTAATGACGTAGAACTATACAGGATAAAATCAGTTTACTTAAGCGTGACAATGACAGACAAAAGTTTCATTTTCATCCGTTGACTATTTTTATCTTTCATATAATATTTAACTCACTATCTCATTCATCCGACAATGTTGAGCGCAAATTCTCGAATATTAATATTATAAAAGTAAAACAGTGAAATGGGTAAGTCAATTAGTCAATCGCTAGTCTATAGTATACAAAACGACTGTTTAATGACTATAATTTATGACTTCGAAATTAAATCAAAGTAAATTACAGACGCTGGACAAAAACTTCAAAAATCCCGGAGGCCCACACATGTGTGAAATCGCAATTTTTTCCCGGACACCCTAATTTTTTTTTATAAATCCATTTAATTTTTTTATAAATTTAAACAGCTTGTTGTTAGACACCTTTTGAAAACCCCGTCCGGATGCCCCCCGGAAGCCCATTAAACTAAAACAAATCCGTTGAAACCGGACGTAGGGCAGCCCTATTCTGAAGAGTAAATAGTAAATAATAATCATGTCAAATTGTAAATGACATTCGAGATACTGTTGAAAGTGGTTGAAAGGTTAGAAATGTAATCGTGATGTTTTTAATAGTATAATTTTAAAACTTAATAGGTACATTATTACCAAACGGACTCTTGCATATTTATAGGTCATTTTCGTTTAAGATAACGTAAGTAAAACGATAAATTTATCCATTCAAGCTCTTGAAATAGCTACCACGAACTCGGATTCGAGCAGAACTCTCAAAATCATAGAAATCCTTTTGAAACGTGATTTGTTATTTGTTTTATCAATCAAAATGGATGTCGACAAAGATCTTACTAGTAAGTTTTTGAGTGGTGAAATGTCATTTGCGGAATATTCCAGTGAATGGTATAACTTTGAGGATGAAGAGGATATAGATGAAATAAACAAAAAAAATGAAGATGATGCATTTCAGTTAAGGCAAGAAAGGGGATCGCATAGACGTCGTAAGTTTGCTCGAATGCCCTTAGGCCTTACGGGCTTGATGGGGGAAGCCAATTTACGCTTTGTGAGAGGTGACAGGGATACTGCGGAAAAAATGTGTCATGAGATAATAAAGCAAGTTCCTACTGCACCAGAACCGTATCAAACTCTGGCACAAATATATGAACATGATGCTGAAAAATCTTTACAGTTTTCATTACTGGCTGCTCATCTTAGTCCACCTGATGCGGAAGAGTGGCTGAGACTTGCAGCATTATCTAAACAAAGAAATGATGTAAGACAAGAAATGATTTGCTATACACAAGCAATTGTAGATGATCCATATAATATAGATAGTCATATGAAACGACTTAACCTTCTAACTGAACTGGAAGAACAGAAATACCCTATCCAAACTTTAAAAATCACTAGACTTAAATGTTATCATAAAATTGTAACATCCCTGCCCCCAAGTGAGGGAGAAACTATTATGAGATATGGAAAACTGGCTGCAACTCAGTACCATAATAATAATGAATTGGAGCGTGCTCTTGCTGTAATGACCTCTGCTTACAAAAAATGTCCTACACTTTTCACTTTGCAAGACGTAAACATGTTTTTAGAACTGTTAATTGGTCAAAGACAGTTTCAAACATGTATAGAAGTTTTTGTTTCTAGTGTAGGAGTAGAAATTGAAGCAGAAATACAAACTGTAAAGAATGCAGAAGGTGAAATTGAAGAACATACTAATTATTTAAATTGCACTATTCCCGATTCCTTGCCAATTGATCTGAAAAGCAAGTTGTTGGTATGTTTTATTCATTTAGGCGCTAATAACTTAGTGCAAACATTACTTGAAGATTTTCTATCCAATGATGTTGAAAAAGCTGGAGATTTATATATGGATATAGAGGAAGCTCTTTCTTTAATGGGTCATCATTCTTTGGCAATACAGCTGTTAGAACCTTTGGTTAAAACAAATAGTTTTGATCTTGGTGCGGTGTGGCTGAAGCATGCTGAATGTTTACAAAAATTAGGCCGTGAAAGTGATGCTATTGACTCTTATTTTAAAGTATTGAAACATGCACCACAACATCCTGATGCCAGAAGAAGGCTTTACATTATACTTGAAAGACAAGGCCGCATTGAGGAAGCTTTACAAATGTTAGAACAAGATTTCAAATATGTAGTTAGTGCAAATCTTCTTCAGGAGCAATGTGTGGCTTTAAAAAAGTATAATAAATGGTTAAAATACCTTGAAGTTGGTGAAGCTCTGTTGTCCAAAACATTTGTTCGCTTTAGACATGATGAAGAGTTAAATATGGCTTGTAGAAACAGGTGTGGCATAGATCTCATTCAGAATTTTAGAACTATGCGTGGTGAAAATCCATACCATGAGAAGGACATTCACTTTGATGATGATGAAAGCTTTAAATTGACTTCACAACAAGAATGGGATTTTTTTCTTGAACTTCTAAAAATTGCTTGTGAACATAAGCAATATTTCACCATGCAGAGATTAACATTTGGTGCAATGATGTCTAAAGGGTTATCTTCTCGCCGCTTAAAAATTGACTTTTATTGTATGCAAGCCTGTCTTCTTAGTAATGACTATCAAAATGCTTTTCGTTTCCTTCGAGATTTTGCTCAAAAATCTCCTGGTCCTAGATCATGGAATTTATTAAACCTTGTCATTAACTATGTTGAACGAAACACACATTCTAAGTTTTTGCTAAGATTATTTCAAAGAGATAGCGGAAATGTAGTGAAAAATATTTTTTTGGGTAACAACTTTTTAGTATCAGGAAGATATTTAGTGGCATTAAAGTATTATTTAGAATATCATGAACAGTGCAGAGATTCTTTATCTGCATTTTTAATTGCTGTAACTATTTTGGTAATGGCAGCTCAAAGAACTGTTGACAAACATCATAATTTAATACTACAGGGAATGGCTTACATGCAAATATATCGCAATTTAAGAAAGTGTGATCAAGAAGCTAATTACAATATGGGACGAGTATATCAAATGTTGAATCTTAACAACCTAGCTATTGAATATTATGAAAGAGCTCTAGCAAGTGAGAGCATAGCAATATGTACAGAACATGGTGTAATAGACTTGAAGAAAGAGACAGCCTACAATTTATATCTTTTATATAAAGAACATTCACCAGTAATGGCTAGAAAATATATGTTAAAATATCTTGTAATTGAATAAATAAAAACGTAACAAGTCCATTCAAGTTTGTTTCAGTTTTAGTAGTTTAATCATCTGAGAGAGGCCCCAAATCCTTCTCTATTGATCTCTCTCAGTTTTCTGCCAGGCCATACTGATAGGTAGGAAAAAACGTGGTGCAGTGTGCGGTTATTGCGCTTCTGATCCTTCGCATCCAAGTCCGGCGTAGCCTGTATGTCATTCGATCGTGAGACTTTCCTAACTTTACTTCAAAGTGGCAAAAGATATACCACGCCTGATAAGCTATTTAAAAAGATACCTGTGCAATTTTCAATCTTACTTACGCACGGCCAACACTTACAAAAATGTTTTATGAAGAAAAACTTATCAAGTCATGACAGCTTCTTGATTGGGCTTATTTGTTTTAGGAATCAACTATATTAAATTGCTAACATATCAATTACAATGGCGGACAAAATTTCTCCGGCAAATAATATCAAATTCGAAAAGTTCTGTCACATATTAGAACAACTACATAAAAGAAAAAAGCTGAGGAAAGTACAAGACACAATTGTAGAAGATTTTATCAATGATTGCAAATTGACTGTCTCTCAAGTTATAGGCGAAAAGGTAACAAGCATATTAATTATATTCTTATATTCGAAGTTGCAGAAAAGGCTAGTGGCGTGTCAAACTTAACACAAACAAGCAGCAATCTATTATTTAAACTACACGCAGTCGGGATTTCCAGAAGGTGCTTAAGTAAATGCCACGGTTGACAATCTATGCAGCTGTACACGCCTAGCGTGTTCTCGGCATTGTATGTAAAACATTTTTTTGTGGAATATAAAAATCATTGTAACACAGGAGCCACTTCAAATATAGTTAACTCATCAAATAATTAAGCTACACTGTTATTTTTAATACATAATACTTCAGATGACTGACAGACGACAGACTGCTTAATGTCTAAAATATTGCCGAAACATTCTGGACACGCAGGCGTGTCCTCGGCACCTGGAGGAAATTTAGAAGAACACGCCTGGCGTGCTGCCGGCACTAAAAGTGTTAACCTACTGTGGATCGCTATTTTTTACCAATTAATTTCCAGTATAAGTTGAAATGTCATTGTTAGACTTTCCTTACTTACCATGGTACCAGGTCAACTTATATGTAAGTAAAACATATTCCAAATTTCACATTTCTCCAAAATAGAAATTTTCTTAAAAATCGGTACGTATAAAGAATTCACGTATGTGCAGCAATACCATTTAGTTAATACTAAATTTACAAGCTGTTCTTAAAAATTTAAGTTATTTAGAAAATTGTACATATATTAGGATTTAAAATATTCTAAATCACACCATTGCCTCCTGAGACCCGTTAGGGAAGAATTGAAATTGTAATACAATTTTAAATTCTCTCTCGGCTCGCCAGTGGAATCCAACACACTAGAAGATTCAGAGTAATGAATAATGTATGGTATCGTAATATAACGTTCTTATATACGTATATAACGACTGACTGACTTAGTCTGTCTGACTCCTACTCCTGATAATTCAAAAATACCTATTATTGGTTGAATATTACTAGTTGAAATAAATGGTTTTGATTTGATATGAGTTTTGAATGATATAGTAATATAACGTTCAAAAGTTCTGTAGAATCCTTGCAATGACTTACTGGGGAGTGGTGGAAAAAATCGGATCCTGCAGACGCAGACGTAAGTATTTAGAGTGTGAATATTAAACGAAATATGTTCATCGAACATTATTTCTAAAAATATTTTTTTTTGTTCCAAGTAGGTGATAAACAATCCCTATGTTTGGTGACAAGCAATACACAAACGCGGTACAGTCAACTGATTAAGAACCTTAAGTACCTATCTTTATTCAGCAAACTGTTTCAGAGAAATAATTTTTATACCATCTGAGGCCCGTGGCTAATTCATTAATACATTTTGTAATTAGTGCCTCTGGTGTTCAGGACCTTTGGTTCCCGAGGCCCCCTCGAGCCGGGGACCCGTGGCATTTTGCCCGCTCTGCCACCCTATTGTTACGCGGTGTGCGTGTCTGTGTTAGGTTATTGCAGCTTCTTCGGAAAGCAATGTGTCATACGATGTCTACGATGACAAATGACAAAAGTACAAGCAGCGACTAAAAAAAAAGAAAGGTTCTGCAGTAGCAGTTCTTAGCATCCTTTCTAATTTGAATTCTCTTACCTATAAACTACCTGGTTGCCAATTACCCGTTTTTGATTGAAAAAAATTGTTACCACAAATATCTTTTGACCGCGTTAAGCCGTCCCTGTTAAAAAAATTTACACCACTATTTATTATTTTACACTGATAACCATAATAACTCAACCTTTTGTCTCTAGTAACAAAAAACAAGAACTTTTAGTTGACACTTTAGACTCTCTTAATCCGGCCTTATCTCAAAATCCAATTCTTAATCTTAATTCTTAATTTCTGCCAATTTCAGGTCTCTAGTACAAAAAACCAGGGACTTCATATAAACTTGCGAGAGCCCTTAGACCTTCTTAATCCGGCCCTGTCACAAAATCTGTCCCAACCTGACGTGTACTACCTATTAACTATCGCCCTGCCAAATTTTAGATCTGGTACAAAAAACTAAAGAAAGAAGAAAAGAAACATGGGAGAGCCCTTAGTCAAAGTCAAATATCTTTATTTCATAAAATTCTTTATAAATTGTTTCATAAGGTCTACGATCAACTGTGCGGTGACAATATATGTCACCACAAGAATGGCTTGCTTTGTCTAAAGTAAAACAACTAATAAACATATACAACATAAATAATATTGTTACGAGCCGGGGTTCGGGTTATTAGAATATCGATCATTTTATGAGGAAATAGACATAATTTATTTAAATAATTAACAATTAACATAAACTGTAATAAGTCACGGTTACAGTAGTTCTCGCTATTATTCACTTGTACAATTCGCTATTCTCACTAGTTAACTCGTAGTATCGCTTAACTAGAACTGAATATCCATGCCGCAATGCAACTTCCTTATTTATGTAGTTCGAAAAACATCTCATAGAAAGTTCATGAACTATCCCGAAACACCTAGGTAGGTATTTAACTCGACCGCTGTTGGAACTTCTAGAACTCAGTATATTTCTTATTCACAGACTATTAGTTCCGTTATTCGTCAAAAGATAGCGTGCGTCTCAATTTAGGTAATCGCAACCATCTATGCTTTCCTCTACTCGTTAATAGATATATAATACCGTGTTGCAATTACGTGAGATCGCTATGCCTTAGATTGCCCTTAGACCTCCTTAATCCAGTCCTGTCGCAAAATCCGTTCTTAACTGAAGTCTTCTCTCATAAACTACCACCTCCTTGCCTTTGCTTTCATCTTCATAGGTCAACTAGTTTTCCAGATTTCGTGATATGGTTGTACATATATATTAATGTTTTTATGTGCAAACAGGAAGTACTTCCTGTTTGCTCTGTATCACCCAAATGTTGACTGGCAGAGAATGCCTAAGGTATTAAGTCCGCCTCTGTTTTGTTTGTATGAACGCGGTAATCCAATGTAATCGTTGCTTCTTGTGATAGATCAAAACCGCAGTAATAAGCACGGCAGTCCGTTTTTTCATACAGAGAAATCTACCTCGTATGTTTCCAGAATTCAAGTCTTTTTCCAATACTAAGATTGCTGTTACCAAAATTAGAAAGGGAGAGAAAAGCTTACAATTTAAAGGAGAGCAAATTGGGAGCTCTTCTGGTAAAAGTACTGTCATTGCCCAAGAATTCACGTGATGCGCAGAAACTTCTGAACTTTAGATCAGCGAGTGCCACACCGGAGGCGGAGAATGACTTCGCTACTGTAGCGTATTATGTGGTAAAAAGTAGACTGAGCGCAACGCCTGCTGCGTTCACTATAGGGGACATCAATAGCATCCTCGATAGAATTGCATCTGCTGAAGTCGGAGAAGTTAAAGCAAGTAAGTCAAATAAGGATGAAGCAGGGAGATAAATAATTTAATCTTGAATCTGTGTAGTAAAACAAAAAGTTTCAAAAGGGTACGTTACTATTATTGTATGTTTTACACGTGTCAGAAAACGTCATATTGTAACACACACTGTACACTTTTTAAGGCCTTCATCCCACTAATATTATAAATGTGAAAGTTTGAATGGACGGATGGATGGATGTTTGTTACTCTTTCACGCCAAAACTATTGAACCGATTGCGATGAAATTTGGTATGTAGATAGCTAGAGACCTGGATGAACATAAAGGCTACTTTTTATCCCGATATTCCCACTTGATCGAGACTTACGCGGGTGAAACCGCGGGGCGCTGCTAGTCAGTCAATAAATCATTTACTGCCGAGTATGGTATGACTTCTTTCTTATACCAAAACTGCGAAGTTGTCTGCTGTTTTATGTCATAAACCTTTTATTAATACTTACTTCTGAAGAATAAGTGCACCTTCGGCCATCGGCTTTGCCGCAGACCACAGTATCTTTTAGTTGATTTGATTCCGATATGTCCACTGCACCAGACCCACGTGGAGCTAAAGATTTGACAGTGAGCTTATATAACTATGAGTAGGTATATGATTTATTCACTTTCAAAACTTTGTCCATTTTCAGCTGTTCTTGACGAAACTTTTAGTCATGTGGTCAATAAATTAAACCCAGATCAATTAAAATGGTTCCTTAGGATAATACTCAAGGATTTGAAACTAGGGATGAGTGATACAAGAATTTTGGGTCTTTTTCATCCGGATGCACCTGAATACTATAAAAACTGTTCCGATTTATCAAAGGTAGGTAGTTACTATACAGTGAAACTAGTATAATATGTTTTTGGTGGTGAAAAAGGTAGAATGAGCTGTACATACTTTAGTCCACATATAAAGAGAACATATGTGACAAAACTCTACTTCTCTCTCTCCTCTACTTCTAGGGCGTCTTCGTGATATATGAATGACTCGAAATAAGATTACTAGTTGTAATTAGACATAACTGTTTTCTTAACAGGAAAGAATTTACAGTGGCTAAAAGAAGCATCATCTTTATCTAATAAGTTCTAAGTCAAAATCATACACAAAGTCACACATTTGTCATCTTGATTTGATCTTTGCTGGATATTTCTCTTGCATAGATGTAATGAATTAATTACAAAAAACATTAACCTGTCTTACGGATGGATGTCATTACAATTTTTTTTTTAATTCAATTATTTCAAGAGCAATTAACATTTATTTTACCTATATATAAGAACAGTCTGGCTTTAGACTTTAACTCATATTTTAGTTTAATAAAACAATATTTAAGCCCAACCTGCCTTAGTTACGTGGGAGAGCCATGCTTCGGCACGTATGAGCCGGCTCGACTCCGCTCGATACCACGGCCTCAAAGAAAACCGGCTGTGAAACAATGTTTGCATTGCTTTTCGCCGCGTGAGTGAGGTTACCGGAGGCCCTAACCCTACCCGCTCTCCAGGTTTCAGAGAATATTGAGAGAGTTACTAACTAGCAAAAAATAAACATCTTATTACTTAGGTGTGTGATGAGCTTGGAGATGGCGAAACACGTTTATTGGAGCTTGGAATCCAGATGTTCTCAGCTGTGAGCCCTATGATGTCCGAACGACTCGACGTTAAACATACAGCCAAACTAGCACCTGATTTGAATTTCCAAATTGAAAAGAAATTTGATGGCGAAAGATTCCAAGTGAGTAAATTACAATATTATAGGAACGTCAATAGGATACCACTAAATTATTACTATTTTATAGTTGTCGTGTTTATTCTATAATCGGAAATTCTGATAATCAACTGTAACTGTAAGTTATGGTTAGTTATCAGAATTTCAGATTTCGATCCTGTACATATTATACTTCTTATAAAAAAAGTAGGTTTTCAAGAATTGGTTGTTGGGTTAGAAGACCTCGCAATGTACCCATCGTAACACGACTCTTTATGTTGCATCCGGCTAAAGTTTTGCCGAGAAAAGGCCCACATTTTAGTTGTTCTAGTTTTCCGCGTCTTCTGATTAGCGAGGCGATGTTTGTCGCTTTGGATTTTTTCTCCTACCGTAACTCTCATTGTTAACGAAGAGCAACGGTAGGTGAAAAGGTTCGGATTCGTCGGGTTCAGACAAACACCTTTTGAGTTGTATGGTTGATTTACTGATGATTACGATTTTAAACTTATAGTGTATTAGGAATAGGTATTAGGAAATAACAAGTAAATATAAATGGTTCTTAAAATAAATCTTAATGGTTTAAATACGAAAGTTAGCTAAGCTAAAATAATTTGATATTGGTTTAGTTGTTTATGGTTTGAGTTACGCGCGAACTGATTCGACCGCCGACTGCGTACTAACCTTCATAATCTAAAGCCGATGCATTTATAAAATTGTGTGACCACACAAATGCTGATCTGTACGTTGCGATGCACCGAACAGTGGGCACCGTTGCTTTTTAGGGTTGCAAAGAAGAAAACCTCCGTTAATGTTACCTAGTATCCCCTATAGTGGTCCTAATATGGTCCTATAGTGGTCGTAATAAAGTTCACACGTTTTTAATTTTATAATAATTTTTATTTAGGTACTGTTTTACATCTAAGGTTTCCTACTATTATTTTATGATTAGATACATATGGAAAATGGAGTATTTGAATATTTTTCAAGAAAGGGTCACAAATACTCAAGTAAATTTGGAAATTCATATGAATCTGGTATATTAACACCTTATTTGAAGAATTGCTTCAAAGCGGACACTACCAGTTTTATCTTAGACGGAGAAATGATGGGATGGCATAAGGAAGACCAGTACTTTGGTAGTAAAGGTAAATGATTTTATTACAACAATTGTCAAAATAGTGACCTGTACTTACCTATCATATTTAATTTTGTGTATAAAAATTGTATACTAAGTAAATAATATTATAACATAAATTTGGTACCTTTACTTAAAACCTTAACTCTTAATTTTTCAATACAACGTGCAAATAACGGAAGCAAAGTAGCCAGGCTGGACCGAAGGATCCTGATAATATAAAAAATTCAATGGAGTTTTATATTTTCTTAAATTTTCAGTTCTACTAACCGCTATTCCAACTGTCAGTATAAAGTTCTCTCATACCTACTCTTCTTGTGGATATATATTATTTGTTTACAAAATGATACTGTAATGACTAACATTATCGTATCATATGCACATACATATTGTGTCATTTATATTTATAACTAGCTGCTCCCGGCATGCGTTGCAATGCCTTGTTTTCTTTTTTAAACGGCAGGAGGGTGAAAAATACTTTAAGACCTATTCTCATACCTATCAAATATACAAAAAAAAAATCATTAAAATCAGTCGAGCCGTTTCGAAGGAGTTCGACCACAAACACCGTGACACGAGATTTTTATATATTAGAAGATTACCGCATGCAGTCCATACACTGGTACTGTCACAAACACTTCTTTCTAGGAATTATATGAAAACAAAATTCGAAATTCGAATATTCTAATTTCCTTCATTTTAAATACTGGACCTCAACCTCCTAGGCCAGTCGTCCGCAGCACGAACAACGTTAAATGTCTTTATCAACCATTGCTTTAATCAGATCCGATGCTTTTAAAGTCTTCAAATTTAAAAAAGGGTTAACATATGTTTGTTCCAAATATTGCCATATATTATATTTTAATGCAACATATTTAAAAGGCACTGGGCCTGAGGTACCTAATGAAGTCGATTCTGTGATATACGTCCTAAATTAATGCAAACATTTCTGGCCAGTATTCAAATTTGAAGTGAAATAAGTATGTGATAGAACTTATGACTTGACTGTGTATTATTAGATCGAAAGTGTCGTACGTGGTAATATGTAAGGTAATTCTTAACATGATGTGATTATATTAACAGGTATGGCTTTTGACATTAAGAAGATAACAGAATTTTCCAAATTTCGACCTTGTTTCTGCGCTTTCGATATTCTTTACTACAACGGCAGGACGTTAGTTGGTCCGCCAGAGAAAGGCGGCTTGCCAATAATCGAGAGACTTCGGATCTTAGATGCATTGTTTGTAAACGTGACTGGAGTTATACAGCACAGTGAACGACAAACCGTTAAAGACAGGTAACTAGGTGATTTTGGTGAATTAATACCCGAATAAGTATGTTTCAGAAATATTTTTTTTCAAAATATATATATAACATTGTAAAAAATGTTTCTTTTTTTCCGTATCGATTTTTTTTCCGACCCATCATCAAAGGTATTATCTACTATCGTCTCGTAAAGGTAGTATCTACTATCGTCTGTCTTCTGTGTATGTATAATAATAATTTTATATGTCTTACCAGGTCTGAGATACAGGATGCCCTAGAGAAGGCAGATAAGAACGAAGAGGAAGGTATTGTTGTGAAAGACGTTGCGTCCTACTACATTCCAAATAAACGTAATGCTGGTTGGTACAAAATTAAGCCTGAGGTTAGTAATAACCCTTTATTTAATTATATTTTAGGATGAGATGCTCTGTTCAGTTTATCAAATATCCGTATATTAACATGTTTAGTATTGATTTACTACTTACAGCCTATTATTATAGTTTTCTTTTCTTTATCTGTTACTCGCGGCTTCGTACGTTTAAATACTTACAAATTACTTCACTTGGGAATATCTTTTAAAAAAAATTACATTTTGGCATTTTAATGCCATTCATAAATTGACAGCCAAATTGCAGGTTTACAAGTTGATGGTTTCTGCAGTTAGTCTAAGCCTCTAAGGCAACATAGCTATTCCGTTTTTCAAAGAGACAACTTCGTTTCGTTTTTGTAAAAGACAACTCCCACACTTGGAATGATTCCCGTGTCGCGGGGGACTTTACAAACATACAAAAAAAAAAACACAAAGAACACCCAGACTCGGGACAACCATTTGTGGATCACTAACATTTTTGTCCTGTGCGGGAAGCAAACCCACAACACTCGGCGCGGTTTAGTGGCGAGGCGACCACGTTAACCATTGCGCCGTCCGTGCAGTCATGGCGGATGTTCTCATACAGAATATAGATAGATAGATAGACATAGATTCAATTTCAAATAAAGGTCTTTAAAAAGTTACGAATTTGTTCATGTGCTGAAGTTCTTTACCTAATGGTTGGGGCAGACAGCGGGTGGGACGGTACCGCGACTTGGCATGAACAGATTTAATACACTATACTCTGTCCATTAATTTATTTTCGTTTTGTCAGTTCGCTACGTATCCATTCAATTACTGATGACATAACACGTTGCCGATTCGATAAAAAATAACAATCGATTTTATTTGAGAGGAAGTTTTAATCGATTTAAAGAAAGTAAAAGCTAAATTTTAGCTGAAAATACTGAACTCGTTTAATAAAAAAAAAATTACTGCCGACGTATACAAATAAATAATTATATTAAATATTATACATAAGAAATTATTATTAATGTTACTGAGATATTTATTTATTTATTAATGCCTCATGCACAGACTGTACAAAGGCGGACTTAATGCCTAAGGCATTCTCTGCCAGTCAACCTTGGGGTGATGCAGAAATAAAAGTGGTAGGTGCAAAAGACATGTTAAAGAGAGAAAACAGAGAAAGAGAGAGAGAGAGATGTTATTCCAAAGATACGAATTTAAAAGTATTATAATAATTTTGATAGATAAATCAGATAGATAGATAGATATCACCTTTCATTAGTTCATTACTCTAAGTTTAAACTTGAATTTCAAAATTTTAGAGGTATTTATTACAAATGCCATAAAATACAACTATTTATAACTATAGACGAACTGCTTTTAATACTGATTTAAAAATAGTTCATAAAAAAAAATAAAAAATATTTGTTCTCATCACCCTGTACAATAGAGCGTAACTCTTTTTATTGCGTAAACCAACCCTACCCGCTGTCTGTCCCAACCTTAACGTTTTATTATTATATAGGAGGTAGAAAAATAACTTTAGACGATCGTCAGGCTTAACAAAATCTACATTAACGCGAGTACGACAGTTGTAGTCAGTGATCGCTTAATAAAACGAAATACGGTAACGGTAGCGACACACGCTTTAATTGCATGTTTTTAAACGATTAAATGTCTTTAGTACACAGAAGGGGCTGTGGAAGATCTTGATCTTGTAATAATCGGCGCTGATGAGGCAGCCAACAAAAGGCATGGACGCGCCAAGAATTTCTTAGTTGCCTGTTTCGATGCTGGAGATTCTGGTACGTAAATCTCTACGCACTATGGTTTTTTCTAAAGGTCACATTAATGACAATGAATATGAATGAATTGCAAAAGAAGATTTTTTTTACATTGATATACTTAACGTAATGGTTAAGGCGTCGCACTTGCGATAAAGTGTTTGCGGGTTCGAACCGAAACCTTTAGGTACACCACTGACATGAACCCTCGCCTAACACAAGCATTTATTTATTTATTTAAAACTTTATGCACATAGAGTACAGAGGCATTCTCTACCAGTCAACCTTCGGGTGATGCAGAGAAAACAGGAAGTAGGTGCAACAAAAAAAAATTGTTTATTAGGTAAATTTTAATATAATATATAAAAGGTGACCCAATAAGAGTTCACGATTTAATTTAAAAATAAAACGTATGTTTTTTAGAGCGAGTGATGATGTTTTTATTGGATTGTAAAGTAGACTTGTTCCGATTATGTATGGAATAAAATATCCGGCATATGGCCCCCTCGGCTCTGAACACAGGCTCTTGCTCTTTTCATGAAATTTTAGATGAGATTTTGACAAAGATGTGACTCTATCTCACCGATGACGCGTTGGATCTCGGCTTTGAGCTCAGGAATTGTTTGTGGTTTATTCACGTAGACCTGAGATTTCAAAAAAAGTCAAAGAAAGAAATCGCACGGCGTTAAATCGCACGGTTTTGGTGGCCAATTGACATCGGAATTTCGGGAGATGATTCGGTGTGGAAACCGTTGCTTCGATAAATCGATTGTTCCGTGCGCGGTGTGGCAGGTGGTGCCATCGTGCTGAAACCACATGTCGTTCAGATCCATACCAACCAATTGAGGCCACAAGAACTCCGTTAGCATGTTCCTGTAACGAATGCCATTTACAGTTACTGCATTTTTGTAATGGGTTTTCACAATGATAATGCGTTGTCCAGTTGTGTAGCGCTCATTTTTTAATAATCGGAACAATCGTTGATGCCAGCTGTCGAATATCAGAGCTACAACCTCCAAAGAAAAAAAATGGGGTGGAATTTAATTCGTGCACTCTTATTGAGACACCCGATATAAATAAAAATTTAGTTTATTTGGAGGAGTTAAGAAGCCTAAGAAGGATACTAGTGATTTGTGAACCACGTTAGGGTACCTATAGTGTTCTTTACAAAAAAAAATGGTAATTTTGCAAGCTACTATAATGGTTAAAATGTTCTGATCGAAATATACTTGTGTATACAGCGGGTAAGTTACGCGATAATTTTACAAAAACCACTTTCTGTTTATATTTACCACAATACGAAAGTCAGTTTATCATTAAAATACGAGATTAAAGATTTATAGTCATTAGTTTCAATTGGCGCTACGCAATGTACGCGGTATTCTTTTTCTGCGGTACGGTGAATTACCGCGCCGTAGAAGCAGCTGATTGCATAAATGTGTAATTGATTACCTTGCAGTTTTTACTTTTTGGCCGTATTACGTATACGGTATTTATAAATTTTTTTTTTCGGTAAAATGTTCTGTTTACACATTGTGATATCACTTACTTACTTTTAACCAAAAAAAAATATTACAGAAAATTCCAATGATTTTCGACTCAGAATGATGGTCTGAATACACTATTTCAATATTAGGTACAGTGTATCTTACACCCTGTATACAGGGTGCTCTAGAAAGGTGTGCTTATATTTTAACGTCGTATAGTAGATATCTTATTTTGAAACTGACATGAATTGAACTTGAAAATTTACCGATAAAGCTTATATGTCGTATGAGAGAAGGCTGACATCAATAAAACTATAGGTATTGATTATCAAGGATGTTGAAGGAATGTCCAAATTTTTCTGAAAATGTGTGCATTAAAAAACAGCACCATTGAATTCGACATGAAAATTCATAATACATACGTTGTTTAGAAATGTGGTGCCTACACTAAGAAAAGCAAGGCAAAAAAAAAATATCTTCCAAATGCTAGAAAGGACATCTCTAGGACCTAAATAACCTAATTTAGTAGATTATAATCTTTAGATCCTTGCTTCAAGATAAAAGAATTTAGAATGACTCTGCAGTTTACAAGCACATGTGCAGGAAGGTATACTAATATCAACAATATATTATATTTATATGTAGAATCCTCAGGCACAGGACTAAGCACAATGTGGGTACGGGCGATGAGAAAACTCCCTTTTGATACTTAATCACTGATGTATTGCAAACACGCAAAGAAACACTGTACAGTTCCTAGGTTAGTTTTGACTCGGCGGTGACTAAACTTAAAGTGAACTCGTCCTTCCGCAGGCCAACACCCTCTGCCTAGACTCTGCGTAACACTGATAGATGGCGCTTGTGTCCGGTGAATTTATTATAGAGGGCGCTCTAAGCATCCGTCGTACTAATGACCGAAGATGCGACATAGATATATTATTCTAATCACACAATTCTATTTATTAGACCATTATCATAGGCGTTAGGTAAACAGCTTACAGCTGACAGCAGCTTATATTACCCAGGTAGTAGTCAGCCAGATCGTTGGGTGGGAGTAGGACATGTGTCCACCGGCCTTTCGTACGAAAACCACGAGGCGCTGTGCACTATGTTGGAGCGGCACTGGACGCCTTTCAAAAATAAATTACCGCCCTCAAATCTGGTATTTCACAAGAAAAAACCTGACTTTTGGATTTTACCCGAAAATTCCGTCGTGTTGACGGTAAGATGTGTTTTATTTATTTGACAATTTGTAAGAGTATCTCGAGTTAGAGTTGGAATTAGTCAAATCCTTCTATCCAAATAATCCTCTATCAAGTTGTATCATAAGTGTTTTCAAAAGGCTGAAATAAAGTAATAAAAGAATTAAATTTATCAATACAACAATTATATCAATACATCAATATTAATCATAAATGACTCGCTTTATTTCCAACGTTGTCATTATTTTAATTTTTTTGTGATGATAAAGTAGGTATACATTAATTTATAAACAAAACTTTTCTTCAAAAATACTTGTTTTTATTTCATACTTAAATGTTATAATACTACATGTTTATAATCTATTGTAATTTATATTGATGTACTTATTTCTTAATGTGATAGTATTCTAATAGTAAAACTAACATCTAACATCACCAATCCTAACTACTAATATTATAAACGTAGCTAGTATAATCCAATATACGGGGATGGCCTTTTTGTTGTTACACAAGACATGTAAAACCAACACCGTGCAGGCCACGATGACCATTGAGATGCTAAATTGCTTTAATTATGACTGTTGGCTGTACACCCACCTACTAACATATTCTACTAATCTTCCTACATAAGACGTAGCATAAGTAGGCAACCAATCTGTATGAAAAAAAAGTCATAATTTATTGTAGGTGCGTGCCACAGAGTTGATAGCCAGTTCTAGCTACGGCGCTGGTTATACGTTAAGGTTTCCCCGCGTGATTCGAGTGCGTGACGACAAGCCTGTCCGTGACGTCATGACTCTCGATGAGCTCCGACAATTTATTAGTGTAAGTTCTTCT
Source organism: Callimorpha dominula (assembly GCA_949752705.1). NCBI lineage: Eukaryota > Metazoa > Arthropoda > Insecta > Lepidoptera > Erebidae > Callimorpha > Callimorpha dominula. The sequence goes on from OX456992.1 coordinate 20,901,800, forward strand.
CATTTTAATACTAGGACGTTGGCTGGGTCCAGTCCGAAGTTTGTTTTCAAGACTTGTATTAACTTAACTTGCAATGATGTATATATGATGTAAAACGAGGTAGTGAAACTTTTTTTTAAGTATAATACAAGCAACGTGTCATTACTAGCTTGTCAACTTACTGTGAAAACGTCATTAATGCCTTTTTGAAGAATCTCGTATAGTAGTCTGCTGAAAAAATAGCTGAATAATGAGATACATATACAATACTAATACAATGCAATAGTAATAAGATACAAGATACAGCATACAAATAATAACTCCTTAACTTTCATTGTAATTGCATGAAAAGTTTACGTACCCAAAAGAAAAACAACAGAGACGCTGTATTCATGACAATTATGTGGATGTAGAGATTATAGAGGATTATGATACCAGCATCAACAGTGTTGTAGAGAAAAAAAATATAGTAAAAAAAACACTTTTAAAGACAAGTTTTTTGAATACTATATGTATATACATAAACAGGTTGTTACAGAAATGTGTGGTCATATTTGAGGGTCGTATAGTATACCCCGTGAATAACATAAAGCGCTATCAATTTTATGAAAATTCGTGAATTTTTATACAGAATTCTTACTTTGAAACTGAAAAATTAAACATAAAAATTGACGGCTGACATGAATGAAACTATAGGTATTTAATACCAAGGATGTGGGTGGAAACTCACTCACAATATCATTGAAATTGACATGAAAATTCATAATGTGTTGTTTAGAAAGGGTGGTACACCTACATTAGTTTTTTATTCAAAGTCCACTTTTTCAATCTAAATTAACAATTTGTCGGCTACACATACCGCTGTAACACCCTGTATGTATATATATATATATAAATATGGATGATTTTTTTTTTGTTAATAATTAATGTTTTTGTTAAATTCAGTTGACCCATACAAACATTGCAAGTTAAATAAAAGCGTGTAGAATACCTATTCTTGCCTATTCGGATTCAACGTTATGCCACATAATCTGTATTATAAAGAAAGTATGAATTTTAAGCGACTCTAGTTTTTGTCCGTGTTATCTTAAGGTCTATTATACCTCTTTTTCGGCTAGTAACAAATTCCTATTGTCTTCTATTAGAATAAAGGCGACGGAGTAGTGACGAAACTCAGTACAAATAAAATAGGTGAAGAGGAGATATCAGCGGAAGTGAGAGTGACTCGGAAGCGCAAGATCGAACCGCCGCAAGTGTTTGAAAAGTTTCTGATCGCTTCGCGCGGAGAGGTGGAGGTTACGTCGAAGGCTCTGCTCGGGCGGAAGATAACCATACTGTCTGATGACGACGATTGTACGTTGCAAGACTTGGCGAAGATTGTTGAGTCGCATGGCGGGATAGTCGTTGCTAATAGTGGTAAAATAATTTATCTATTTTGTTCGTATTTTGGTTCCATGCTTCGGCACGTATGGGCCGGCTCGACTGGAGTGATACCACAGCCTCAGAGAACCTGCAGTGAAGCAATGATTGCATTGCTTTTCGCTGCTGAGGTTACCGGGGGACCTAACTCTTCCCTCTCCCCCCTCTTCCCCTACTCCTCCCACCTGTAAAGGGCGGCAACGGACTTGTGACTCTTGAGCTGCAGGAGCCCATGGGCGGCGGTAGTCATTTACTATCAGGTAACCCGTCTGCTCGTTTGCCCCCTATACCATAAAAATAAAAAAAACTATTTGTAGTTGAAATGTTTTGTTTGCATGAATTGAGAAAAATCATTATTTACAAATGACGTTTTGTAGATGTAGAATAGGACGTTCTGCCTCTAAAAACAAAGCTGTCTATAAAAATAAATAAAATTAAAGTGTCTGTTCGTAATGTCATAATAACAGCATTTCACTAAATGCATCCGAATGTTTACACGGTACATATACCCAAAAATCAATTTTAAAATTTTTTGGCTCTGTCTGTCTGTCTTTTCTATCTGTTTGTTCCGACTAATTTTCGAAACGGTTGAACCGATTTCACTGGCAGATAGCTGTGTTTTACAAGAAGTAACTTAGGCTGCTTTTATTTTGGAAAAATAATTAGGATGCCTCGCAAAATATATAAATATGTACACGCGAGCGAATAGCATAATATAGTCATAGAAGTAGACGACAGCTGTTATTGACACCTAAAAGCAAGCTTTATTACCACTTGTTATACAGCGTGTAAGTATCACCGTCGCGAAGAACTTAACAAAATGGCTTTCTTTGGATGCTTATCACAATGCAAAAGTCAGTTTATCATAAAAATGCGAGATTAAGGATTTACAGTTTGATTTTGCGCTACGCAATGTACACGCAACTTACGTAGGTATCATTTTTGTGCGGTACGGTGAATGACCTTAAACGTTCGGCGCCGTCGAAGGAGCTGATTGCATAAACGTTGTTTCATTGATTACGATCAAAACGTTGTTTTGGCTGTTTGGGGTATTTATTGATTTTTTTCTGTAAAATGTTCTGTTTACTCATTGTGATATCATTTTTAAGCAAAAAAAATGTAAAAAAAATAATTATGAATTTTCCAGCATATTCCAATGATTTTCCACTCAGAATGATGGTCTGAATCTACTATTTCAAGGTTCGGCAGGCCGTTCCTTACATCCGTTATGTATTATACTCATATTTATATTAAGATTATGAAGAAAGAATACTTTAACCATACCATAGCATTTCACGACGCGACGAGGCCATTAGGCCATCGATCACTTCTGACCCAGTCCTCAAAGCGGAAGGGGTCGCCGAAAATGCTGGCATCTTCTAGAATATAATGCTAGACACGGCTCCGATACTTGGCCTGGCAATGTGGTGCTAGGCCACCTCTTATATTGATATTGATGATATAGACATCAATAGGTATCTATATCATTGTGAGTGGAAAATCATTGCAAGTTTCAGTCGGAAAATTAATTTTTTGCTTAAAAGTAACATCACAATAAGTAAACAGAACATTTTACCTCAAAAAAAAAAGTAAATACCCCATTCGGCCAAAAATACGGCGCTGTGCGCTGAAGGTCATTCAACTTACCGCACAGTACGCGTGTTGCATTACACTGCGTAGTTCAAAATCAAACTATTGACTGTAAATCCTTAATCTCGCATTTTTATGATGAACTGACTTTTGCATTGTGATAAGTATCCAAAGAAATACGTTTTTGTAATTTATTCGCGACGGTGATACTTACACGCTGTATACGGAAATTAACGCAATCACGAAATAAGTATTAAATACCTCTGAATTGCCTGACGTTTTGACTAGGTTGCACGGGCCGTGGTCGCGTTAATTCCCGTATACCTATATACATAATTATATCATGGAAAGCGAAAGTTTAAAAGTTAGTAACTATATTTATATTTCTTAAGAACATTTAAACTTTGTAAAACCTGCTTTTTATCCTGAGCGTTATATTGCACATTACAGGTCCAGATACGTGGGTATCAATCGCAGGTCGCATGACAAAACTCGTGCGGACACGAATCGCGTCGCAATCCGCCGACGTCACCACCACAACGTGGCTACGGTCCCTCCCCTCCTCCTCTTCACCTATCGACTTCTGTCCGCTAGACATGTTGGCCCTCAAGTCCACCACCAAGCTTGCTTTAGCCAGGAAATACGATCCCTTTGGAGATTCCTATTCGGAACCCATTGATGTAGCTACGCTTAAAAAGTGCTTCGACAAGATGGATTCTGATGTAAGTAACCTCATAAATCTACTTAATACCTACCTTTAAACGAGCAATTCTTGTAAATATATGTAAATATATATAATCTGAATAATCTGAATCTCGGAAACGGCTTCAACGATTTTAATGAAATTTAGTATGCAGGGGGTTTCGTGGATGAGGTCGGTCATCCAGGTGCCGAATATAAATCAACAATTTTAAACCCTTTTAAAAAAGTCGGCTCGACCGGAGTGATACCACTTCACAGAAATACGGCGTGAAGCAATGATGTTGTGTTTCGTCGGGTGTGTGAGTTTACCGGAAGCCCTCATTAATATACAGGGTGTATATGACAATGGAACACTTACTTCAATCACTGAAAGGGCATGACTCTAGCATGCAGATACAAGAAGAATTTTCGAAAAAAAAACTATCCGTTAACAAGTTATGACCGTTTGAATTTCCAGGTATTTTTAAATCCCTTTTTCATAAATATAGGTGGAATATGTAAAGTTAAAGATTAAAATCTTTGACTGATTGATTATAATTATTATAGATATTTCTTTATTTTGGAATTTTTCGTTCCGTTACTAAAAATGTCCATAAAAACTAATTGCGAAAACTTTTTAAGTTACATTTTATGGACTATCTCAATAACTGAGTGAATAGTTCCAAAATAAACTTTTAAACAGATTTAAAAATTCGTTCTGTCATTGCATGCTAGAGTCGTGCCCTTTCACTGATTTAAGTGTTCCATTTTCAGATACAACCTGTGTATCACGACTTAAACTTCTTCAATAGTTCCTTTTAAAGATCCATATGGAACTAAGAAATTAGGTAATTTTTATAAACAAAGAAAGGCATAACCAATCTCTAACAAATATAACAAAAACCCTTGGTGCAATATTCATTCTCTGTTTTCAGCATGAACCTATCCACCTTACATCGCAAGAGATGCTGACACTGGACACAGAACTCTTCGAGGACACCAATCCAAACTCGTTCCTACGGCCGTATCACATACACGTCACAAATTGTAACAGTATTCCTGGCCTCCTAGCTAAGATATATGGAGCTACGCTATACGATGTTCCCAATAAGGACTGTACTCATATTGTCGTGTCTAACCCTACCAAGAGGAATGAAGTGGAAAATGCCAAAAGACACTCCACAGCATTGGTAGTGTCCGAAGATTGGTTGGAAGCGTGTTTCGCAAAACTGGAATTTGTACCTGAAATTGCATTTATTTTGTAATGTCCTAATAGTCTTGTCATGTGGTTATCATTAGGCCGTTTGCGGAGGGCTGGAGGCGGGTTGCCTCAAGACCGCAAAGGAAATTGTGAAATCTTAAAGAATGTACCCATATATGGAAAGAATGTTTATTATTCATCAACATATACATGTTTACTTTATTGTTTATCTTTCATTATTTTTTTACCTTACCTATTTCAGTATAATCTAGAGGTGTGTAACTCAGCTCTGAACCGGTTCAAATATACAGATCGCACTGTCTTAAGCTGCTGAGCTGCGACTCAGTTGCTCAATTGACAGCTCGCAGCTCAGCTCACGGCTCTACAGATCGTGTATGTTTTAATTATATTATATATGATAGGTTTGGTTCGATCGATAGGTTTTGGTAAATATAAAGAAAGTAATGTTTATTACTTTAATGTGCAATTAAAACAGTTTGTATAAAATACATTAGGATGTATAATATATGTATCATAGCAATGATAAAAAAAGATTATAAATATCATTGTATCATAGGTACTCGTTTTTTTTTTATATTTTGTCAACTAAACGTAGGTATTTATGCTAACATTATCTAAACTAAAGGAAAGTAACTTTATTTAAAAAAATTATTCATTTTAATATAATATATCATATTTTAAGTCTTTTTGTCACATTTTTGTTAGTAATATTGCATTTGACGCAAATGTTCCATATACTTAATACGAATATGAATCACTGATAAAGTGCGGCATATGAGTCGATTGTATTGCTCAATTAAGCTGATCTGTGAGCCGGTTCGCAACTCTGACTCAGTACTTGAACTGTGAGCTGAGTTGCAGCTCACATAAATTTGATGAGTTACACATCGTTAGTATAATTATTACAAAATACAAAAAAGTTATAGTTATATATCTATACTACCGGACCCGACGTCCTGCCTGAACTTAAAAAATAATTTTCCTATAACCCTATCTCAGCGCCATCTACCGGGTTCAATTGTAAATGTAAACCATTCAATTCAAAATTCAAAATCATTTATTCAATTAAGACACTAAGTGACATTTATGAACGTTAAATTGAAGCTAGAGTTAAAATCATAGATCGGCACAAACAGACGCCACAGCATATACTGGATTGTCAAGGTAAATTAGGTGAAAAACACCAAAATCTACTGCCCGTTTGTGTCGATCTATAACTTCCAGTTTCCAAAATGCGTAGGGCCTTATGAGAAGAATACTGGCAAAGAAACTCATGGCCACTCTTTTTAAAAGTCAGATCTTCAGGTACAATAGTGTTAGTGTTACACGAGAGGTAAACAGGATGCAAGCTGATGCCACCTGAATTTCATTTTTATCTCGTTCTCTAATTCTCGAATCCATCCGAAGATACAAAAAAAATTCATTAAAATCCGTCCAGCCGTTTAAGAGGAGTTTAGGAACATACACACGCACAGAAGAAATTTAGTTTTAAATTACATAGATGATGATGGAAATCTTGGTCATGTGGTGATTATTGAGGCCGGCCTCTGGGGGCTGGGGACGCGTTGCCTCAAGGCGGAAAAGGAAATTGTCAAATCTTAAAGAATGTAAAGTAATCAAATTTAATAGCTTATAATCAAAGCCACTGAACACGTTATGACGCAAGTTCATATTTTGGTGTGTAGAACTTTTATTCACTCTTATAGTAAGTTGCTGCATGTGGTTGAAATTAAGTTGTCTTTGATGAATTGTAATAAGAGAAATAGCGGTTTTTTAATAATGTATATTATACAATCAAAAGCACTGAGGCGCAAAATGAATGCAGCTCACGCATGTCAGTAGTTGGTACTTTGGTAGTAGTCCGACACAAGAGCGTTATTGTGTGCACCAATACCAAAGACCGCATTATACTGCGCACTAACCTACAAATTATACACAACAAAGATACTCTGTTTGCTCTCGCACCATTATTAACTTGATACTCACTTTATTTGCTTAACTGTGTTAGTAATTATCTGATAAAATGACCAACGTGACGTGACGTGAAAGATGCGAGATTCGCACTACAAAATGTGGTGGTTCAATATTAATAATATTTTGATGAATTCCATAATAAAGATGAAAACCAAGGGACCAGTAACACGAGACGCAGCGGTGGACACGGACGATTGAAATATGAGAGCTAATTGGCAATCGCCACTCGAGATTGAATATCATTTACACTGTCTTGATGTACCAAGTGAAACATTACGTGCGTCTTCGATTTATTGTTTACTAGCAGTCCTCGCGCGGTTTCGCTCGTGTGCACATATTTATATATTTTGCAGGTGGAACCCTAATGCTTATTCCAAGATAAAAGTAGCCTTATTTAATCCTTTTAACACCAGCAATCTGCCAGTGAAAGTCCCGTGGAAATCGGTCCATCCGTTCCGGAGATTATCCGGAACAAACAAAAAAAATAATTTTAAACTGCTTTTTAGGCATATCTAGGTATCGTGAAAATAATGTGCGCGTGCAAATATGAGCTTAAAAAACTTATTATTTTAACATTACAAACATACACTTCAATTTTATTTATTTGTATTGATGATTTTGTTGTATTCGTGACTTTTACAAACTTATACGGACATCTTATTTGAAGCAGGCAATTTGTGCTTGAAAATTGACCGATAAAACTAATATCTTGTAAGTGAGAGAGTAGACATGAATGAAACTGTAGATTATCATTAAGGTAAAACCAAGGATATTGAATAGGTACATGTCTGGATTTGTAGGAAAATGTTTGCAAAGAAAACATCGACATTGACGAGTTTGTTTAGGAATGTACACTGTAACTTAGTAGGTAAGTAGTAAGTAGGAAAACCTATTGCAGGGAAAAACCCTATTTTGTTTCAGGCTAATTCAACTATTTTTGTCTATATACTTATAAGTTAACACTTCTAAAATATGAGCACGCATGGGCGCCACCAGAATTATTTCTAGGGAGGTGCACATGCTTCTACACATTGAACTCTTAACTAATATACAAACAGTAACTATTTATAACAGTTTCTATCAGAGCATAATATTTCTGAATATCCAGAAAATACTTTAAAAAAATATTTTCTAACAATGTTTTATTTTTTTAAATGTAGTTTCGAAATTAATTAGAAATATTGTGTGTTGATAGATACATGCATTAATTTGTATGCAAATGAATACAATCCATATTGCATGCACAGGTGTAGTTTGGCACATTTGCTGCTATCTCAAACCGAACCGGAAAGGCCTAGGATCAAACCTAGGAGACCTCCCAAATGTTTATGCACAGATTGTACAAAGGCGGACTTAATGCCTAAGGCATTCTCTGCCAGTCAACCTTGGGGTGATGCAGAATTAAAAGTTTTAGGTGCAAAGACATGTTTAACTGAGAAAAGAGAGAGAGAGAGAAAATGTTCTATCAATTCAATAATTATTAACGTTTCTGAACTTCTCCTAGTCGACTAGAGCACGTAAACATTTTATTGTAATTAACTTTGTTTTCTTTTAAGTTCCCGCTAAGGCAATCTTAGATTTTCAAAGGATTGATAAGTTATCTGCTTCGGTAAAATTTTCAATAACCGAGTTTTAACCACATCCCGACGTTCTGTCCTATTTGTTATGTATGTACCGTGTGGTGGTATATACGTACGTACCTATGTTCCAATGTTAATAATCTATAACTTTCGAACGGATTGACTGATTTGGATCGTTGACGTCGATCGTGTTAAATCTCTGGATCGCATCTTTGTGACGTGTTAGGACGTGGAATTGGTCAACGATGGGAGATGCAAGGCTGAAGGCCTGTGCATGCTTAGTGGACATAGAAAAAGGAGGAAAATAATTTCATTGACAAAGTGGTATAGAAACTTGGACAACGCCTTACGTTATTATTTCAATAGTGACTTTAATATAAAAAAAAAGATATATATGGTGCATTCAGACGCACGTTGTGTAGCCTGGCAAGCAAACCGGCACGAAGCCGCACGCCGCACTTAGATACGCGTGCTAAGCAAGCTATTTACAGGTTTGCGGGTAATCCAGTCAGTGCAAATATGGGAGACGACGCAGACGTAGATCTTGTTAGAAATACTGCTCTGGGCTTCATCTATTTTTATTGAAAAAAAAAAAACAAAATGATCGACGACCAACCGCAAGGAAAAGATACCTTTACCTTTCCTTAACTCTTCTTTTGCTTTCGATTCGTTGATGATAAAAGTTCAGACCATTCCGACATATTTGTTCATTTGTTGCAGCAACCTACACCTACTAACGCGGCTGAGTGCGTGTGACCATGCACACAAGCACAAGAGCACAAGCACCCTTTGATCTGGGTCAAAAAACCGACAGTCGTAGTCGTCCCGATCGGCGGCAAGCGCGAGCACAAACACGCAAGCATGCTCAAACAGCCTATTTACATGCTTGTGCTCGTTGAATGCCACTTTGAACGCAAGCGTCTGAACGCACCATTAAACGTTTTTTGTATATTTTCTTTCCAGGCGCAATAAATTATCTTTGGGTGTAATTAAGCTATTGTTTGGATTCATGTGTATAGTAGAAACGCTTAAACCTACCCAAAAGTCAACTTAGTTGCTATAAGATCCGGTTCCGGTCCAGTCCGATTATATATCGACTATAAACTACTTACTTTATTTTGTAAGATTTATCTTTTAGAATCGAATGTTGAAGCTCTAAAAGTACCTAATACAACTCCCGCACTAGGAATGACCCCTATGTTGCGGGGGACAAACATTCAAGTAACGGACACAAAGAACACACACTCGGAACAATTAATTTATTCGTGGAACACCCAAATTTTGTCTTGTGTAGAAATGGAACCCACAACACTCGGCTCGGCGTTGTGCTGGGGGACCAATTTTACCATTGGGTCATCCTTGCAGTCATTAAACGAATGCAGCTTGCTCTTACTTACTCTTAATTTTTCATTACATCCCTACTGCAACGACCAACTTGCTAACTTACCTACTTTTTCTGAAGTCAGAAGAATCCTAAATATTGTATAAAGTATTAAAAAATAACGAGTCTGTATCTCGCTCGCATTGCAACATTCCGTTATATGAAGTTTGTTTAAATGCACAAATACTTATTAAAGGAATCATTGGTAACCGTACCTAGCCTACTAGGTGCCAGCAGTAATAACAGCATTATACTAAATACATCCAAATATTAACACCATACATATACCAAAAAATCATTAAAAAAATCAGTTTTAAAATTTTTGGTCTTTCTGTCTGTTTGTTCCGGCTAATCTCCGGAACGGGTTGACCGATTTCCACGGGACTGGTGATGGTGTTCTAAGAAGTAACATAGGCTACTTTTATTTTGAAAAAATCATTAGGGTTCCGCGCAAAATATATAAATATGTATGTACGCTCGAGCGAAGCCGCGCGGGGAACAGCTAGTGCTTAATAAAAACAAAACATTAGGTTACCTATAGTGGTAACGACTAATGTATTCCACCTAGTCATTAAAAAAACAATGTTTAGTTTTTTATAGCTGTCTCTGTGATGTGCCTTTTAAACGGCTATAAACGCACACATTTTAATATGACCCAACCGATTAATGTATCATTTTGCAGAAAAAATATATTTTTCAGTAAATACAAATCGACTGAAATGACTTGCCGCCCGCCCACATTGTATACTCAGCCAATAGAGACGCGACTTGGGCGGAGCATTAGTTGCCACTGAACTTTTAAAACTTGTAACCCATTTTGCCGCCGTCAATCTCTGAAAAGATATTTCAGCGTCAACATGACTTCTTGTCTCGTTTCATTAATTGCTCTGTAATCATTTATATTTGAATCAGTATCATATGAAATACACTAGTGGGTGACATTGTGATTGTGACAGTGCCGAAAAATTTTGAATATGCAAAACGAAGGTGTTCCAGAAAATAATGGAAGCTCTAGCGGTCGGAGGGCGCTGAGGACACCTAAGTGTGCCCGATGTCGCAATCACGGTGTGATTTCGTGCTTGAAGGGTCACAAACGTCTGTGTCGCTGGCGAGATTGCCGCTGTCCTGGCTGCCTGTTAGTCCTCGAGCGTCAGCGAGTCATGGCTGCTCAGGTACCTAAATTGCAATCTATTAAGATCTTTTTATTACTTTTTACATCGGGGATATTCCCCGAAGTACAAATACACTCTAAATACACATTACACGCTCATATTTAAGAAGAAATATTTATAAAACAAAGAAGGCCAGCCTACTTAGTACCATTTTCCGGGCACTCACTCCATGCTGCTACTCAGAATTGCTAAACCGAAAAATTTAACAATTTGGCTCGACCTAATTCAACTGTTTTCATGTGTAAAATCTGTTCCAAATCTGCTAAAATGGTTAAAGAGAAGATTTAAGTAGATACATACATACATTTGTCGATACATTTTTGTTGGTGTACAATAAAGTTTATTTCTATTATATTCTATTCTATGCTATTCTACGTATACGAGCTTGTGAACAAAATAATAATGAAACTTACAATTTATTTTAAAAGGCTGTTTTGAATAGAAAGTTCGCTACCCTTACCAATTATAATAAAACAATACTTACTAAAATAGTAAGTATTTTTTTAAGTAAATAATAACATTAAAATAAAGCTCGTCACTTACACTATTTGGAATTTAATTGCATATTTTACAATATTAAAACTGTGCTGTGATGACTCTACTTTCCTTTTAGGTTCCGTGGCCTGTTGGCCTAGTGGTTAGTGACCCTGACTGCTAAGCCAGAGGTCGTGGGTTGGATTACCACCCAGGACAAATAATTGTGTGATGAGTACGATAATTTGTTCTATTTCTGGGTATAATTTATCTATAATATGTATGTATTTAGAAATATATAAGTATGTTTATCAGCAGTCTGGTTACCAAGCTCTGCCTAGTTTGGGATCAGACGGCCGTGTGTGAGATGTGTGGAGTATTATAATTATGTAGGTATAATCAAAGTGTGCCCAAGTTATTGAGTAAAACTCATTATATATACCTATACAGGGAGTGGCGGCCATCTTAAATACAATGTCAAATGGTTGAATTATGTTCGGCGTAAAAAAATATATTTTTTTCATAATGATATTCTAAAAATCAAAAAAAAACAGTCAGTCGTAGGACTGCACGTCAGAAGTGAAAACATAACTTCACAATGTATTTGCATATACACACACACACACACACACACACACACACACACACACACACACACACACACACACACGCACACACACACACACACACACAGTAGTTAATCTAAATGTATACACCCTATGTATACATTTAGATTAACTACTTTTTATTTTCACATTTCACACTGGAAGTTCTGCACTCCTGGCCGCTCATAAATGTTTGAATTTCGGTTGTTATATTTTTTTAAATATAAGAAACTCGGCTCCGTCTTACGATTTTTCGATCAGGGTCACGTGTCCTGACGCGAGTTTAACATTTATGACCCATCCCAAAAAGTGCACAACGTCAATAAAAATAAAGTTATTTAAGCAGTTGAATAATTAAATATCTACTAAGTACCTGGGTTCGGTTTACATTTTGAAGATGTTACGCAAACTTTTACTATTTATCAAATTCGGATGTTTGTACGCTCTCATTATACTTATACCTAAACAGTATATAAGCAGAGTTTGTAAGCTCGTAACTTTTAAATTTACCTATTTTTTGCCATTCCAAACATCTAGACAAGGAGATTCCACATAATACCAAACATCAATGTTAATCAATTAACCTACAAAGTTTATATGAAATAAATATCTACTAACCCAATGTTAAACGTAAGGTCTTTAAGATTGGATTAGTTTAACAGAGTGTTATACAAATCATCGAGGGATTAAATTTGTAAAAAGGTAGCTCTACGAAGGCAGCAAGGTGCCGGAGGCGCCGAAGCTCGTAATGGCGAAGCAGCGGCTCTCGCAGCACGTAAGAGGGCTTACCGCGCCCGCCTGCGATGTATGCAGATGTCTAGGACTTATGCCGCCCAACCAGCCGGTTATGGTGAGTAGTTAGTACAGAGATAGGTGTATCGTACAATTAATTAAGTTTTACATAAACATACTTACATTACTGCATTAAAACCTGTACCTATATCTAGTCTGTTTTAGACGAACTAAGGAACGTGAATTGTTCGTGGTTTCTTTTTGTAATAAATGTTATTTCTATTTCCCGTATTTACCAAATCGACGACACGGGGTTGCGGGTTCAAATCGATGACGCATGCATGGGTATTTACAGAAACACGTCGGTGTCAAGTGAAAACATACCTTACATAATATGTAAAAAGTAGTTAGTTTGTTTTGGAAGTTACTTTTTATGGATTTTATTAGTAACGGAATGAAAGAATATGGAAGATTTAAAATATTAAAATTTTTCACATTCCACCTACTTTTATGAAAAACGGATTGATTCAAAAATACCTGGAAATTCAAACTTATCCGTTTGAATTTCTGTGAATGAAGCTAACTTATAAACAAATCGTTTCTTATTCAAAAATTCTTATTGCATGCTAAAGTCATCCTTTTCAGTGATTTAAGTAAGACTTATTTTGTCAACTTGTCAACTGACCAGAATTCATAGGATATTGCCATCAGCCACCGGAACAAAACTATAAATAGACAAGAACCTAAAGATAACAGAAACAAAACATTCCCCAACCCGACTTGTCCTCGTGGGGAATTAGACTGCAACCCTCCACCAAATATAGTAATAGAGATAGAAATAGATCAAGATATAAAACAAACCCTCTAAATTTGCACTTATAATGTAAGAACACTTGCATCAACAGAACGATTCCTTGAATTAACTAATGCTCTTAAACATATTAATTGGGCATTCTAGGTCTCGCAGAAATCCGAAAAATGGGGTGTAAGATCGAAGAGCATAGCGACCTAATCTTTTGCTACATCGGCGAATTTAAAGGACTACATCATACATGGAGTGGGATTTCTAATCAAGAAAAAATATAAAAACAGCATCACCAACTTTATAGGAATCTCTGAAAGAGTAGCACTTTTACAAGTAAAATTTGAATGCTTCTCCTTATCAATAATCCAAGCATATTCACCGATAGAAAGATCAACAGAAGAAGAAATTGAAAAATTTTACAAAGACATTGAACATGCTCACACCAAGACGGAAGGAAAGGTCATAGTCATGGGAGATTTCAATGCAAAAATAGGTTGTCCAAAAACAAACTATTATCCAGTAATGGGAAAATATGGTTACGGCGTGTGTAATGAAAGAGGTGAACGTCTTTTAAGTTATGCTTAATAACACAAACTGTCAATAATGAACTCATTCTTCAAAAAGAAAGAGAGCCGCAGATGGACATGGTTACCACCCGACCAAAAAACTAATTATGAAATAGATTTTATAATGATAAATCACCATAAACTTATAACTAATATCGAGGTACTAAGCAAATTTAAATTCTCTTCCGATCACAGATTAGTGAGAGCAACATTACTTTTAAGTCGTCCAGTTAAGAGCAGAAAAACCTACACAACACCATATAATATCCTCAAGACAGAAACAGAAATCAAAAACTACATCGAAAATCTACGAACACACACAAAAAATATAGAAACACACTGTATTGATATCCAAACCTACTACAATATCCTGGAAAGAGGCATAACAGAGAGCTTAAAATACAAAAACAATACACATCCTCATCAGCACAATATTTTCTCCGAAGACACAATCCAACTTATAAATAGGCGCACGGAACTACTACACACAAAGAATCAAACTAAAGATATGAAAGAAGAATTAAGCAGAATATACAAAGAGACTAATAGGTCAATCCGTAAGGACTACAACAACCACAGATTCGAGATTATTTCAAGAAACATCAAGAATTTTAGAAGTGCCAAAAAAGCCTACAAAGAATTAAATACACACAAGTCATGGATTCAGAAACTTGAGCATAACTCAATAGAAACAAAATCTAGAAAAGATGTAATAACCCATGCAACAAACTTCTACAAAAACTTATACAGGAAACAAACTAACACTGAAATGAAAGCGCAAACAACTCACATGAACACGACTGACTGCATCAGACAAATTGAAGACTCTGAAGTTTACGAACATATAAAAAAACTGAAGGCTGAGAAGAGTCCCGGACCAGATGGATTATGCAATGAGGCCCTTAAAATACGAGCACCTATTTTAACACGCCATTTGACGCAATTGTTCAATATGATACTAGACGAAGAAAAAGTACCAAAACAATGGTGTACTTCAGACATAATTCTACTCTTCAAGAAAGGAAGCTATTTGGATAGAGGGAATTATAGACCCATAAGTCTGCTGGCAAGTAAATACAAACTATTTTCATCCATAATTTTAAAGAGAATATCCGACGACATTGATAAGCAGCAACCAAAGGAACAAGTGGGATTCAGATCAGGTTTTAGCACAATGGACCACATACAGACTTTGGAACAGGTCATAGAAAAGTACAGAGAATACAATAGACCTCTGTATGTGGCCTTCATTGACTACAGGAAAGCAGCAGCCACTGTTCAATCAGGAACGCACTACAACAATCAAATATTAACTACAAATACATCAATATCCTAAAATATTTCTATTCAAAAAGTACGAGCAGAGTTAAATTAGAAACTAGAGGAGACAAAATAAACATAGAACGAGGAGATCCTCTATCCCCGAAGCTGTTTATAGCAGTACTTGAAAATATTTTTCAAAAACTAGACTGGAAAAACAGGGGAGTGTACACAAACGGACACTATTTAAACCATCTGAGGTTCGCTGATGATATTGTTATGTATGTTAATTGCTGAAACTGCCAAAGACCTAGAGGAAATGATGAGATCACTGGACTGCGAAAGCTCCATAATCGGCCTAGAAATGATTGTAAATAAAATAAAAGATATTAACCAACAATCGCGAACGCCCGATAGTGATAAAAGGTAACAATATAGAATACATCAGCGAATACATCTACTTGGGGAAGCAAATCTCATTCAAAACGTCAAGTAACGAAGAAGAAGTAACAAGAAGAATCAACGCAACTTGGAAGAAATTCTGGGCATTAAAAGAAATCTCAAAAGGGAACTACAGCTTGCACATGAAAAGGACAATATTTGATACATGCCTATTACCCTGCTTGTTGTATGGTTGCCAAACTTGGATATTTACAAATAAAATAAAACAAAAAATCAAATCCAGTCAAACAGCAATGGAAAGGAGCATGTTGAAAATTAGAAGAATACACAAAATTAAGAGCGAAAACATTCGTCAAAAAGACTAAACTCACCGATGCTCTCAGGCACGCACTCTCACTTAAGTGGAGATGGGCTGGACACATCTCACGATACCCAGACAGAAAATGGACCATTGAAGCCACACTATGGAAAGGACCAATGGGGAAAAGGAATGTTGGTCGATAATTAAGACGGTGGGCTGATGACATAACACACGTCGCAGGAAATGACTGGATAAAGTTAGGCAAGGACAGGGAGTCATGGAAAAGGATGGAGGAGGCCTTTACCCAAACAGGGGTCCAAATCTCATAAATAATACTAACATTAATTATAAGCAACCTTTCTTAAATTTAAGCAACAACTTACTAACAAACATTGTAACATATATCAAAAGTGAGATTTGGAATAAATGGCTTTGTTATTATTATTTTGTCAAATACACCCTGTATAGATATACATGCACACACGCACACAATCACCTGGTATAGTCACGCGAGTTCAGTGCTTTTTTGCCATACCAGAAGTGCTCAACATGCCTAAAGAAGTTCTCACATTAAACTACAAGTATTTACCCGTGTTCTTGAACCCATACCACAGAATACATAATAGTACCAGTACCCATACTACAAGTTAAGCTTAGTTACGGCCTAGGTACCTTAAATTACCTTATTAGGAAATCCTACTATACGATCAACGATTATCTAAACGACAAACAGTCTTGGGCTTAAGGTGTCATTAGGTATATACACACAAACTTCTTTGTCTTATAATTAAGCTAAATTATTAACAAACCATTGTCAGTTGAAAGTAATGCGTGACGATTATTATGGTAATTTGACTAGTAGTGATTTGTATCAGTATCTCGACTATGGTTCGTCATGCTCACTAAAATGTCATTGCTTGCGGCGTCGTCATGGGGCGGGTCATTTCTTTCCCTCTGATATGGCGAAGGAGATGATAGCTGGTCCATGCGTCATACTCGTGAACGGGTGCTACTTGGGGTGACTGGTCGGCCTAGTCAGCGATGCTTTAGCCTATACTATTATTTTGGTTCGATCAACTGCAACTCCAGCCTCTTAATCCAGTCAGAATGAAGGTAGATGTGCACCTTGAATGATTTCTATGTTTAATAAGTTCAAACCTTCAACGGTATCACTGAGTGATTTTTATTTTTTAGTACGTTAGCTTTTGGAGCATTTCAATAAAATGAAATTCAGGTGGCATCAGCTTGCATCCTGTTTACCTTTCGTGTAACACTAACACTATTGTACCTGAAGATCTGACTTTTAAAAACAGTGGCCATGAGTTTCCTTGCCAGTATTCTTCTCATAAGGCTCTACGCATTTTGGAAACTGGAAGTTATAGATCGACACAAGCAGGCA
This sequence comes from Callimorpha dominula, assembly GCA_949752705.1. NCBI lineage: Eukaryota > Metazoa > Arthropoda > Insecta > Lepidoptera > Erebidae > Callimorpha > Callimorpha dominula. Next base: position 20,919,342 of record OX456992.1, read on the forward strand.
GTAGATTTTGGTGTTTTCACCTAATTTACTTCGACAATCCAGCACATGCTGTGGCGTCTGTTTGCGCCGATCTATGATTTTAACTCTAGCTTCAATTTAACGTTCATAAATGTCACTTAGTGTCTTAATTGAATAAATGATTTTGAATTTGAATTTGAATTTGGTAGCGCTGTGTTAGTCCCAGATTAGGTATTATTATTTTTACGTATTGTATCTATATTATTACAAATGATTTGACACTAAAAATATGAGATGCTTATTTTAAACTGCTTGTAATGTAGAAGGGTGACAGAGAGCAGGGTGTCGTCGACACCACTCCGTTCTGTTGTTATTGTTGTAACCGAGTCGTCACTGTCGAGTGTTCCGTTTCTCATCCGTGAAACGCTAAATGCGAATTAGCTGGATAAATATTTATTTTGGAACAACGGGAGAGAGTTAAAATAGAATATTTTCAAAATTAGCTGTAACTATCAAGATAGTTAGCATTTTTTTTTCTCATAAAAACCTACTTGACTCTAGTACTAACATTATGTAGATATTTTCATAGTGAGGCAAATTTTTAACTTTGCTCTAGGTCGGGACCTAATATAGGTACTTAACAGTGGCGTAACAATAAGGTGGCAGAGCGGGCAAAATACCACGAGCCAACGGCTCCAGGGGGCCCTGGGCAGCAAAGGTCCTGAACACAGGAGGCACTAATTACTTACTAAATTTCTAAATTTGTTAATGAATGAGCCACGGACCTCAGATGGTATACTTACGCCACTGGTACTTAGCGTGTAGAGTAAGATCAGTAATAGATGGAATTGACAACTTAGGGGCAGTAGATACTCTAGGTGAAATACGGTATTGGCGTTTTAAAAGAAAAACAAATATTTTCTTACTAACTAGTGCAGCTACTTATTATATATAGAGGATTATTTATTCATGTTCGTAAAATGTGACTCGTAACAAGTACCTAGTAAAGAAATGTTTTCCATGTTACACAAAACATCTTCAGCTTTAAAAATAGAACTGCAATAAAAAATTGAACGTCTGTTGAAAATGTCCCCGCTTCATTACAGAACAAAAGCTGTCATCTAACACTCGGCAACATTTCACTGTCTATTAAACAAAAACTAAAATTTCTTTTAACTATTTTTATGGGCTCTAAAGAAGTGTGAAGATTGTTTTACAAGAGAACGCGGAGGCGGCTCTTTGTCGGGGTGTCAAGTTACAGAAATGCTGTTGACTGTAAACATGTCTTTCCGTTTCGTTGAATGATAGCCCAGCGGGTGCCAAAACGGCCTTTACGCATATGACATCTCGATAATATTCGTTTTAATGTCTAATCTTTATGGATATATGTATGTAGTTACTTAGAATAAAAGTAAAAGGTTGTTAAAATTCTGTTTGAAATATAATATTTTGTTTCTTGCATAACTTGTAAAATTGTATTCTAAATCGTTTTTTTTCGAATGTTATAAGTGGGAGAGCCATGCTTCGGCACGTATGGGGCCGGCTTGATCGGAGTGATACCACGACCTCACAGAAAACCGGCAGTAAAACAATAATTCCGGTGTGTTTCGCCGAGTGAGTGAGGTTACCGGAGGTCCTAACCCTTCCCTCTGCCCGTCTTCCCCCCTCTTCCTCCCTTCCCCGACTCCCACCTTAAGGCCGGTAAAACACCTGTGACTCTTGAGCTGTATGATAATAATAATGTGGACCATTTGTCCTAGCGAACACCAGTGCCACATGGAGACTAGACACGTGAAGTTTATTAATGGTGCCGCTAACATGACTGTTTTGTGAGTGGGCGTGACCCGAGTGACCCAAGCTAAGGAACAGCATAGGTATTTATAGTAGGTAGGTTTTTTATAGTAGATATATAACTCGTGCATTTGCTCTGGGAAAACACCATTTAAGTGAAGTGGAACTGATGATGAAAACCACAGATAGCCACCGGAATTACCCAATAATAAGTATTTCACAATGCAGATGGCGACATAGAGCTGATGATGAAGTACTGGGAGAACTCCTTAACAAGTACCTAACGATCACATCCGCCTCGGGAAAAGCAATATTTTGTAAAAGGTGATGAGCAGTTGAAATTAGGCTATTGCAACACAGATAAATTACGAACCAACCTACCCAAAAGCAAGAAATAAAATTTTAAGTTTGTTTTTTAAGAAGTACCTACCTAATAAATAAATAATGAATTTTCTTAAATGTATTAATAATAACTTAATTTATTATTCTTAGTAAAACTTAAAAAAAAACGAGAAGGTTCTCAATTCGATTAATATTTGTGTATGTTACAATTATTAACCGATATCAATCATTCTTATTCAACTTCAAAAAAAGTAGGAGATTCTCAGTTCGCCAAAATTTTTTTAGGGTTCCGTTCCCCAAAAGGAAAAAAACTTTATAGGATCACTTTGTTTGCCGTCTGCCTGTCGGTCTGTCAAGACCCTTTATCTCTGGAACCCGTAGACGCATCAACTTGAAATTAATACCAAATACATATGTCTGCGGTCCCTTGAAGCTGTAAAAAATTAAGCTTCTAAGTCAACGCAATCAAAAGATATGGTCAATTAAACCTTAGATTATAGGTAAATCAAAACCTATAGGGTCCTTCACATTGACCTAAAATCATGAAATTTGGTAAGCAAAAAGGGCCGATACCACAAGTAAAGGAAAATATCTGAAAGTTGTTAATTTGTTGTTATATCACATTAAAAAAATTGTTTTTGTGATTATAAACTTATATTTTGTGGTTGGAAAGTTGACTTTCTTTTTCTTTAAATCGATGTATGGGAAAGTATTTTTAGAACAGCAAAGGTATGTTTATCATTCGGAAGAGACGGGCAAAAATCTTAGAGAATTGATTCCCGAGATGGACGTACAAGTTTGTTTGCTTACCTCTCGGTGCATGAGTCAGACCTGTCCGGTTTTTTTGTCTATGTTACCCGATTACTCGAAGATGGCTGAATTGATCAGGAAATTTCTATTTTATTTGGGTACTTTTTTATGGTAATTTGGGCATTTGCGCTTGGAAAGCACCATTTGGTGAAGTGGAACTGAGGGTGATGACTGGAAAGACTCAATAATAAGTATTCACAAATCGCGTAACCATGTTCACAAGCAATTAACCTATTTGGGCTTGTACAAAAACTTTGTTTCTTTAAACTTTCTTAGATCCACCACGTGACGGAAAATAATACAAAAGTGTACAAAAACAAACTTAACAGTTTAAAGGTAGTCGTCAAATGAGATAGTCGACTAAACACCAAGCTGTTACTGCTACTGTACTATTGAATAATTTACCGCAAGATGTCAAAGCGATCTTTAAGAAAAACCCTCTCTAGGAGCAGAATCTCAGTAGGAAGCTGGTCATGAGTACATGCTGTGATGACCGTTAAATTTATCCTCAACTTATCAATTTGGAATAATATTCTCTATTCCACTTCGAGAGATTAATGAGAGTGAAAGTTGGAATACAAAAAGAGGATATTATTATTTCGCCTTCTGCTGCGAAAATGCAAGGTCTTGTTAAGATATTGCAAGAAATGAAAAAGAAACCAATAGAACATTCGATCAAATAAGCTGCACCTGTATCAGAAAAGTTAGAAATCGAGCCAGTCTTTAAAAAACGAATTTACAAAAAGAAAAGGCAACAGGACGAAAACTGTGCAGACGAACGTTTCAAGACCGCTAGATCCTATTGGGCTATTTTCCAAAGATATAAAAGTAGTCATTGATAAAATTTTAAAAGAAATTGAATCGAAAGTAGAGAGAGCAAAGAGTTTACATGAAAATTTACCCTTCCTCACCACGTAACCACGCTTTATGTAGACTGAGGATTTTCAGAAAATTTAAGTCGGTCTGGCACGAAAATATTCAAAAGACTTGATGCCGAGTTGTCCATATTTGTTACAGAGGCTTTCATTTCTTACAGCTGAAGAGCCACCGTTCTTTTACGTTGCCAGTCAGGGTTACGGCATGGCGGAACATTAGCTAAAAGCAGGAAGGTCTCCCCCAAAGAAAAGGGACGTTGCTACTTCCGTTTCCTAAGGTGCACCGTGAAGAATTGTTTTAGTCTTGAACCCCAGTCTACCCGTAATCAAATTATTTACTAGACTTTATCAGTGGCGACCCGCCCAGCCCAACTTCAAATGGGCTAAGTATTTTCAGCGCCTCCGCCTGACTGCCACCAAAACTAAGAATTTGGGGGCGCGAGTTTCAATCTTGACATAACTTCTAAGATAGGTATTAATTTAAATTAAAAAAAATACAGTGTAAAGGAGAAAGGTGTAAGAAACACCGTACCGAATATTGAAATAGTGTAGACCATATATAATTCCGAGTCGAAAATCATTGGAATTTTCCGATGGAACTCATAATTTTTTTTATAATTTTAATTTTTTTTGGTCAAAAGTGATATCACTATGAGTAAACAGAACATTTTACAGAAAAAATTAATAATCAATCAAACAACATTAAAACATTTTTGCAGTCAGCTGGCCTTGACGGCGCCGAACATTTAGGGTCATTCACCGTACCGCACAAAAGGAATAAATATGTATCGCGTACATTGCGTAGCGTAGTGGTTCCCAATTAGTTTTTCTACGTACCACTTCAAGACAGATCTCAAACTTATTACGTTATAAAATTAAAATGTCGTTTGCGTTTGTGGTACACATTAGGTCGTTTCCAAAGTGGGCACAGTGAGTCGACCCACTACTCGACACCTACTAAGATGCTTGTAAATACAATACCTTTGTTTTTATTTTACAGAATGCCAAAATAAACGTCCGTTATGTAGGAAAATAGGTAACCCCACCGAAATAAAGACATGAAAGAAGCTCTTCGAGAAATCGAATTAGGAAAAAAATCGTGCTGTAGATATTAAATTATTGTCTATCTAAATTAATAAATTTAAAAGCTGAGAGTGCTTTATTTTGTTTAAGATTTCTGTATTGCTTTTTGTTGGTTTGGTTTTAAGATTAATTAATATCTTTTTATAAACATTTATTTGTCAAAATTTAACAACTAAAGATGTTTAGTTGTTCAGCTAAGAAAGCAACGGTTTGTTAACGAATACCTAATTGTTTTTTTTTTAGTACCTACCTAAAGATTTTTTATGAAATGTCAAAATACTGATTTTATAAAAATGATTTATAATATTAGCATATACCCGTCTTTTTATGTTGAAATACCCTCTTGATCCACTCTGCAATCCGGGTTGACTTACTGTGTACTGTCTGTGTAGTGTGTAACGCCTCTAAGGACACAGTGGGTCAGCCATTTAATAAAAAAAAAATATTTTTCTTAAAAACCATAAGAAATATTTAAGTGAATGATTTTTTTTACCAAAATGCAGCTAAGTAGCCTTCCTTTCATTAAAGTTTAACATCGATAGGTTGAGTAGTTTTCAAGTCATATTGACTCTGAAAAAGAGTGACCCACTGTTCCCACAATGACGCAATAATGGTCCGGGTGACGTAGGCTATATAAATTGTCCCTAAATTTACGTATCCACGTGAATATTTGACCTCGAAATAAATTAAATTTAGATAATCATGACATACTTTGTGTGGAAAGTAAGGTCTTGACGTGCACATTGCAAATAAGTATGTATAAATATCATTTCGTCTAAGTAAATAAATATGTTTAAATTGGGGTACGGCGCGGCTGTACCTACAATTAATATTTATAATATATCAATAAAAAACGGAAAAATAAGTTTCAATAACTATAACTATAACCCGTCTACGAAAAAATAAAGTGATTTGAAAAGTAAGAAACAAGAAAATATTCCAGACAATAATTCTTTAAAAAAAACACTGACTTCAAATAATAGACTAAGGTATATGGTTTTCTTATGGATGCCATTGTCAGTACTGGACAAAATTGAAATGGGACCACACGGGAAGCACCAGCTTTCAAATAAAAAAGAATCATCAAAATCGGTTCACCTAGTCGAAAGTTCTGAGGTAACAAATAAATAAAAAAAAAACAGTCGAAATGAGAACCTCCCCCTTTTTTGAAGTCGGTAAAAAATCAAGACAGAAAAATGGTCAAGGTGAAACCATGATCGCATACCATTATAATTTTGTGTAGGTATTCCTGCACGTAGTAAATACAGGCATGCGACGACGGCTATACCTTGAACATTTTTGTACGCCTTGAATTTTGTCTAAAATATTTTCTTGTTCCGTACTTTTTAAATCACTTATTTTTTCGTAGTCTGGTCGTAGTTTTTTTTACTTTATTCTTTAAAATTTCATTCTTGTCTTGTTTACCATGGAACTCTCAATTCTAGCACTTGTTTAGTAACATAATTACTTTGCAAATAGGTAACGACAGGCTGTGTTCGAGTGATCCTGCGTGGAACGAGCGCGTCCGAAGGCGAAGGGCATTTGCCGACGTGGAGTTGGAGCGACCGCTGCCGCCGCCGCCCTCGCCCGTGGTGGTGCCTCCCGCCGCCCTCCTGTGCAGGAACCTGCTCGCAGCGCTACTTACTACGTACACACCTATTCCCCCACACGACGAACCAAAACCACGGAAGTTATCGTTTTCCATTGAATCCATTATAGGCGTCCAGTAAATAGAGCATGTAGTGTGCAAACGCAGACCGGTACGGTCGTATTGACGACTGTAATAGTATTTTAGTATCTAAATGTGTAACAATCTCTCTAAATTAAATAAGTATATCCTAGAGTAACATTTTCTACGTTGCTGTGTAAAACCCGAGCGAGCTTTACAGTAGTCGCTTAATGATATGTAACATCTGGCATCTCACCTTGGTAATAAGCAACATTAACATTATATCCTTTTTTACTTAAAGTTACAAATATTAATTGAGCAGCGCCAGAAATTAACACTACCACCGCGCGCGCTCATTGGGTATCAAATGAAATAACGTGTGCTTGCCTAGCTTCCTGTCACACACTTCAGTCTCTCTACACGAAATCACTCCCACATATTGCAGGAACGCGAGGAAAGATGTTACACATCAATAATGACAAGCTGTATCCCTAGTATACGAATATTAGCAGCTTACGTAAACCTAAGACTATAATTTGACTTTATATTACACGAAACTAGACTGCATGAAAGAGTGGAGGCTATGGAGTAAAATGGAAATAATAATCTTTTAAAAAAAAGTATCACCGACTTCAATGTGCCTAAATCATGATAAATTGTATTTTGTTAAATATAAAATGGGTTGGCCAACTAAATGCACTGCTCCAATGAGATAGCGAGGTTTCGGAATAAATAAAAATCTCAATCCATGTATACAATTTTTAGATATTTGTTGATTTTTCAGAAACCGCTCAACCGATTGCGATAAAATTTAAATGGGACCACCTGGAAAGTATACCCTTTGAAACAAAAAGGAATTTTCTAAATTGGTTCAGGCGTCTTCCGAATAATCAGTGAACATATTGTTACGAGCTGAGGTGCGGGATTAGAGAATTATACCAGATTGTTACCGAAATAGACACACTTTATTTTAATAGATCACAAAATACACAGGGAAACTAGCAACAACACAATTACATTATTTATTATCACTATTACTTTTTAATTCCCTTACACTTTAGTCGCTGTTAATTCACTTGAAACTAAACTCACTTGAAAACTAACTCACTACTCCGCAATGCTACGCTTTATATAGCAAAACGGTATTTCTAGAAAAATCGCGACACCTCTTATAAATTCTACACAACAAGTAGAAGCCCCTAAAACAAACTAGTATTTTCTATTAATGGGTAACTAACTGCTTAGTTCCGTGTTGCCTCAACAGATAGCGTGTATCTTTATTTTGTAGCTCTATACGACTTCCCCAGTCGCCAATAGATGGCGGGTTATTCGTAACACTGCCCCCTTCTTAGACATGCTCGTCCCGAGCATGATTATCCCCATGAAAACGCGCCAACCGATCCACATGGACGATCTTGGGAGTGCCCCGCGGTCCTTTCTGAATGCGGTACGTTACGTCATTGAGTCTGGTCACTACTTTGTACGGTCCGTCCCATTTCACTTGCAGATTCGGAGATTTGCCTTTTCTGCGAACCGGGTTATGCAGCCAGACCAGTGATCCTTCCTCAAAGCTTCTGTCATTTATCTTTCGGTCGTACCGGGTTTTCATTCTCTCTGACGTCTGCTGTCCTGATTGTCTGACGTGCTCTTAAACGTCATTCATCTTGCTGCGTAAATCGTTGGCGTAATCCGTAATACTGCGCGGAGTGTCAGGGGGAATGCCCGTGATTAAATCTGCAGGCAACCGCAGTTCTCGACCGAAGTTCGCAAAGGCTGGTGTTACTGACGTGCTCTCGTGGACCGCACTTCGGTACGAGAGGAGGAACGACTGGATGTGTTTATCCCAGTCTCTTTGTCTGCCTTCCACAACTTTTGCCAAGTACCTCTCTAATGTCTGATTAAACCGTTCCACCATTCCATCAGACTGAGGGTGGTAAGAGGTGGTCCGGGTTTTAAAAGCACCAATCACGCGGCACGTTTCCTGGAACAACTGGGACTCAAAATTCCTCCCCTGATCACTGTCAATCTCCAAAGGTACCTCAAATCGACAGAAGACTTCATTGACCAGCTTATCAGCTACCGTGGTCGCCTCTTGGTTCGGTATCGCAAATACTTCCGGCCACTTCGTAAAATAATCCATGACAACCATGAAATACTTGTTGCCATCTTCACTCTCCGAAAATGGACCTGCCACATCCACGGCAATACGTTCCCACGGAGCTCCCACATTATACAGCTGCAATGCACCCCTGCTGCGTGTGTGAGGTCCCTTCACTGCTGCACAACTGATGCATTTTCGACACCAGTCTTCCACATCGTCGCGGCAGTGGATCCAATAAAACCGCTCTCGAATCTTCAATAAAGTCCTTTTCACACCCAAATGGCCTCCTGAACATCCATCGTGGTAAAGCTGTAAAATCTCCGGTACCTTGACCTTCGGAACAACCATTTGGAGGTGACAGGTGTCACCTCGCGAATTCTCCCATTTACGGCACAATAGTCCGTCCTGGACGACCAAGCTATTCTACTGTGCCCAATACCCCTTCGTTATTGTGCTCATAGCTGCAACGTCGCTCCACTTGGGCCTCGGAGCATTGGCTTTGACCCACTCGAGAATTAGCTTGACATCTGTGTCCTCTTCTTGAGCCTTCCGTAAGGTTTCCTTCCACTAGTCACTCAGGTCCGTTCTTAACATGCGGACGGGCACAGTTTCCCTGGTCTCTTGCCTGATGCAGTGTTTATAGTCCTCTGTGCAAGGCCTCCTTGACAGTGCGTGAGCGTTGCCATGGGATTTGCCGCTACGATGCTGGATCTCAAAATCGTACTCCTGCAGCAGTTCTATCTACCTCGCTACTTGTCCTTCCGGGTTCTTGAATTGTAACAGCCACTTCAATGCAGCATGGTCAGTACGGAAGTGGAACCTTCGACCTAGCAAATACTTATTGAAGTGCTGCAATGTTTTTACCACGGCGAGCAGCTCCCTTCTCGTGACACAGTAATTTCTTTCCGGTCTAGATAGAGACTTGCTGAAGTACGCTATCACAATTTCTTGATCGCCTTTCCGTTGCGACAACACACCGCCGATACCCGTGTTACTCGCGTCTGTGTCGACTATAAATTCATTTTTCATGTCAGGATAACCCAATATAGGCGTACAACACAGACGCGTCTTTAGCTCCCGGAATGCAATGTCACAGCTTTCGTCCAAACAGAAAGTTCGTTTTTCTTCAGTGAGCCGGTGTAATGGTTTTGCAATGTCCGCAAAGCTTTTGACGAACCGCCGGTAGTATGAGCATAAACCCAGGAATGCTCTTACTTGCGTCTTGTCCCTTGGAACAGGCCAGTCCTTGACAGCAGCTACCTTCTCCGGGTCCGTTCGCACACCTTCTTCCGACACAACATGCCCTAAAAAGTGTACTTGCCGTCTAAAGAACGAGCACTTCTTAGGACTCAGCTTAAGGTTAGCCCCATGATTTTTTAAAGCACACGCTCGAGGTTCTGCAGGTGTTTCTTAAGGGTACGTCCTACTATAATGATGTCATCTAAATATACCAGGCAGGCGTCCCCGATTAGGCCGGCGAGCACTAACTCCATCAATCTCTCAAAAGTCGCTGGGGCATTGCACAGACCAAACGGCATAACTGTAAATTGCCACAGACCCTTTCCTGTAGAGAAAGCGGTTTTCTCCTTATCCCTTGAATCGATTTCTACTTGCCAGTAACCACTTTTCAGGTCTAACGTCGTGAACCACTTCATTCCCGTTAGCGTGTCCAGTGTATCGTCGATACGTGGTAGAGGATAGCTGTCCTTCTTAGTGATATCATTTAACCGACGGTAGTCAACACAAAACCGCATACTACCATCCTTTTTCTTCACAAGGACCACAGGAGAACACCACGGACTGGATGAAGGCTCTATAATTCCATCCTTTACCATTCCTTCAATCATGGCGTCTACCTTTCCTTCTCGTGCCACCGGTAATCTTCTTGGACGCTGACGGATCGGAAGTTCGTTGCCCGTGTTAATCTGGTGCTGAACTAGTCCGGTCTTTCCTATGTCCGTATCACTTGAAGAGAAAACATCGCCGTATCGAAGGAGCACCTTCTTAGCCATGTCGAACTCTTCCTTCGTGAGTTCACTACGACATTCCTCTAATAGCGTTGAGACATCAAAGCTCGTTACGCTAGTAGAACCGTCCTGGCATCTACGCAACCAAGTAACTTCCTCACAGGTGCCTAACAGAGTGCCCTTCCCGATCACCTGCTCCTTGTCACAAGGATTCATCACACGAACCACTGGATCACCAGTCGTCCTCACCAGAGTCCTCGCCACCCTCCACGGAAAGTCATCATTCGTGCTTTCTATTAGTACACACCGATTCTTTCTGGGTTACGACCGCGGCAGAGCAACCGGTACGACTGCTTCTGATCTAGGAGGAAGCACAGTCTTCTCCAGGCAGTACACTTTTCCAGGTGACGCTCCTTCCACGAAGAGCTCCTCTAAACCACACCTCAATAATCCCTGATTCACATCTATCTCACAACGATGTTTACGCAAAAAATCCAAGCCCAGAATGCAATCATCAAGAATATCTGCCACGATGATGTTGTGCTTGTAAAGTTCGTTACCCAGCTTCAACTCCACCGTTTTCTCTCCTCGGACGGCTATCCGCTGACCGGTAGCTGTTACCAGCTGTATTTGCTCGCGGTCACTGATGTTATCCCCAAGAAACCGATTCGCGAGCTGGGAACTAACTACCGTCCGAGAGGCTCCCGTATCTAGAGTCATACTACACGGCATCCCGTTGACCTCGCCTCTGATGATCAGGCTATTCCCGTCATGAGCTTGCGAGATCGAAATTCTTGGGGCTCTTTGACCACCAGCCAGCACCTGCCCCGCAGTCCTGGCTTCTATTAGTTTCCCTGCTGTTGGGCAGCAGCATCAACCACCCTTCTCTCCTGTGGTCGTCCATCTCTTTGCCTTGGGCAATTCGCCCGAAGGTGGCCCTTCTCTCCGCAGGTGTAGCATCGGGGGCTGTATTGAGGACGGTCACGAGTGGTGGGTGTAGTTACTTCCCTAACGCGGTGGGCTCGGTGGTCTTGCCTCACCGCTTCCACCTCCAATGCGTGGGCAAGGGTAGCCTTAAGCGTGTCGTGGTGCCCCAGCCTAACAGCAGCCCTGACCTCCAGGTCACGGATGCCGTCGACGAAGGTTTGCACCAGATTGCCCTCGATCAATGTAGGCGCTGACTGATATGCCTTCCGGACGAGCTTCTCAATTTCCAAGGCCCACTGCTGTAAATTCTCACCTCCACGCTGCACGAGTTCCTTTAACTGGGCACGGAATACGTGCTCCAGGTGCGCGTCACCGTACCTTGACTCCAACGCCTCAACGAGCTGGTCGTAGGTGAGGTTCTTGCCGAGAGCCTCCAGCACAGTCAACGCCTGATCGCGGAGACCCAGGGTGAGCGCTGTCATGGCCTGCGCCTCAGTCCACCCGTTCGCCTTCAAAACGGCCTCAAACTGGATCTTATACGCAGACCATGAGGACGTTCCATCGAATGGAGGCACCTTAAATCCGCGCGCCGCAGGAGCATTCCCCACAGGAGCAGTTCCAAGCTTCAGGTCTCCTAGGGCCTTCTGCATATCCACAATCTTATGCTCAGTGTCCGTGATGCGGGCCTCGTGCTGGTGGACCGTCTCCTTCATCACCTTGAGGTCGTTACCTAGTGCAACCTGGAGATCCTTCATAAGGAACATCTGCTCCTCCTTGTCCCGCCGCAACTGGTTTGCAGCTAACGAGCCTGCTCCTCCTGGCGACGGCTCTGCTCCTCCTGGCGACGGCTCTGCTCCTCCTGGCGACGGCTCTGCTCCTCCTGGCAACGGCTCTGCTCCTGCAGCATTATCATTAATGCGGCGAGGTCCGTAGCCGCCGAGGGTCGAGGGAGCCGCTAATGAACCGTCAGCAGGTTCTGCCGTCGGCTGCCAACCGTCCGCTGGTTGTTGCGGAGCATCCCCAAACCGTCTCTGGTCCATCTCCTGCTGTCGCTGTCCCCTAGTACGAACGCCTTCCGTGTCCCCCTGCGGTAAAACCGGCATCATCTAATCACACTTCCGACACCAATTTGTTACGAGCTGAGGTTCGGGATTAGAGAATTATATTGTTACCGAAATAGACACACTTTATTTTAATAGATCACAAAATACACAGAGAAACTAGCAACAACACAATTACACTAATTTATTATCATTATTACTTTTTAATTCACTTACACTTTAGTCGCTGTTAATTCACTTGAAACTAAACTCACTTGACACTCACTTGAAAACTAACTCACTACTCCGCAATGCCACGCTTTATATAGCAAAACGGTATTTCTAGAAAAATCGCGACATCTCTTGTAAATTCTACTCAACAAGTAGAAGCCCCTAAAACAAACTAGTATTTTCTATTAATGGGTAACTAACTGCTTAGTTCCGTGTTGCCTCAACATATGGCGTGTATCTTTATTTTGTAGCTCTATACGACTTCCCCAGTCGCCAATAGATGGCGGGTTATTCGTAACAATATATCAAAAAAAACCTGCCAACCGCGAGTCGGACTCGCACCGAGGGTTCCGTAAAATATTTTTATTATATGATGTAACTAAACATTTACGGTTATCGCAATGTTTTTTTTTTTTTTTTAAAGAAGAATACTAGCAACGTGGGTCACACATTACTAGTATTCTTGTTAACCCCCTCCAGCTAAGCTAAAAGCTTGTGTTAGGAGTGGGTTTACGACGATAGAGTACTGGATGAGGTTCGAACCCGCAACGACTTGATCGCAAGTCAGACGCCTTAGCCATTACGCTACAGCCGCTTAACCGACTGCTATAAGACGTTGCTTCGTACCAAATTTCAAAATTCTTAGTTCACGGGAAGTACCCTGTAGGTTTTGATTCCCTTGCGAGTGTCGAAAATTTGCGGCATAAACGGCTGTATCTTTTGATCGCATTTTCTTAGAAGTTTGCTTTTTTCACAGCTCTAAGGGACAGTAGACCTGAGTATTTGGTATAAATTTCAGCTTGATACCTCCACGCGTTCCTGAGAACTGTCCTGACAGACAGACAGACCTTCGGACGGACGGAGAACAAAGTGATCCTATAAGGGTTCCGTTTTTTCCTTTCGAGGTACGGAACCCTAAAAAAAAAGATTCCGGCGAATTGAGAACCTCCTCCTTTTTTGAAGTCGGTTAAAAATAGTCCACATTTTGTTTTGTCAGTTTTCAAGAAGAGCGCTGCGTCACCAATTGTATTGAAAATTGGACATCGTCATCGTAGACGTATACGGTACTGAACCAACAAATATACTGAAATGTCTGCTGTAAAAGTAACGACTAAATATGTTACATAGTCTGGTATGGGCCGCACTCTGAGTGCGACCCTTGTATAAATTGAATACAAATCCGCTGACTTAAATCTCCTCCAGTAGAAAAATAATAAGTTACATCTAATCTTGGTATGTACTTCATTTAATTTTTTTTAAACTAAATAATAAAACAACTTTCGAACAATGAGTGCTTTATTAACGAAATGTATGTTTGATAAAAGAATGTCTATTGTGAGGTCATTTATTACAACCAGAACTTAGATTTAAACATTTGATTAGTATGTTTTTAGTTGACTGTTACATTTTAGATTGTATAAATTTGAATAACCATATAAAATGAGTACAGAGTAGATATTACTTTTGAAAAGCGTGTTATACAAATATATTTATCCAAAATTATAATTTTACTTTGTTAATTTCGCACAAGCCGCCTATGGTTAGGCCATGAAATAGAGGTAGGTAGTGTCTATTACAAGATTAATTTTATTTATCTGTACTCACTTTATGTAACCAAACTCGACATTAATTCATTTTGATGGTATGTAATTTCGTACCGGTTGACTTACAGCTGAAATGGCTACAATACAAACGTTGCAATCGCAACATTTACACATTACTACATATGTTCAATTACACATTTTGCCTACAGGTGACAAGAATTTACATTAAAGTAGTTAAAATATATTCATTTTCATACAAGATATATTTTTACGGATAGATTACCTACCGCCATTTGCAAGAGGATCCTAACTAATGGTAGTGATTTGTAAATAAAACTTAGTGAAATAAAATTAAATAATAATACATAATAAATATAAGATTTATATGATGTGTTTGAAAATATTAATAAAATATATAATTATATCGAAAAATTACAACTTAGTAGTGTATTTTTATGCCAAAGAATAACAATATAAAATATACAAACATCACATTGTCCATATCCGTTAACAGTTCGAAATGTAAATCAACTAATTTTTGTAAGTTTGAATTTGTCCGAGTTTTCCAAAGTTACAAAGTAAACTGCGCAGGAAAGTTGTACATAAACATTTTGTTTCAGTTTCATGAAGTCACTGTACATTTCAGCGTTCTTATATGATAACTCTATTCTTGATGTGATTTTATGTTTAACAAGATGCCTGGCATAATTTAATTGGTTCTGCCGTCGTCAGGACAAGCTGTTACGAAAGCATTGTTAACTCACAAATTTAAAAAAGAGATCTATTTTAAATACCACTACGTGGCAGACTGATGTATGTGGCCTGCCTGTTAGAAAGCTATGTCACCCTTATGGACATTCCAAAATAGAGGTGTCAGACATACGTTCCTGACCTTATACCTAATTTCCATTGTCCGTTTAGTCATCGTCCACTAAGACCCACGAAATCATAATTATAGTTATTTGATCAAATTCAAATTTAGTTTTATTCGCATATTTCGTTTTTTTTTTACCACTTAAATATGCAATGGTTACCGAGATAAATTAACATTGGCGGACCCAAGGCAAATTTCGAAGGACGTCAATGTCTCATTATTAAACGCTAATGACGACGGAAAGTGTATGTCTTTGAATGTTTTTATCTCGGTATTGGAGCCCGATTTTAAACTTTAGACGCTGATAACCCGTAAGTTCACTCTTTATTTGGGCGGTAAGACTTTACGACAGCCCTGTTCAGCAGTGGAGGTTGTATGGCTGAGTGGTGGAGTTACTGATGAAAAACCCGAGAAAGGCTATGTAACATCAAGCTTTGGCCCTTTGGAGAAAAGCAGTATGTATTTAAATATATAGCGTGAGCCTGGGGGTACAATTACTGTTAAATATGGGGTTTGGTATTAAAGTCAATAAATACCACCGTGTAGAATGTAAAAAAAGTGAACGTTTGATAATAGAAAAATTTCACACAATATTTCTAATGTCAAATCCAAGAAGTAATATGTCCACCTGTATCTGATTTTTGTCTTGTATTTATTTTTTTACTCACTACATCTAAAGTGAAAAAAATTTAGACTTGTAATGATGAACTACTGAAAAGAGAAGAGGAAAAATATGAGAGATAATAATACTATTCCATCTGTTCTCAGTACAGTAGTTTAACAATCCAGGCAAGTCTTCACTATATAAAGACTTGCTCTGTGCCGCCTCTGACTACTACAGCCATTACCGTTCTCTGTCTGGGGTAAGTACTCACGAACAACAAATAGACGAGCGATTATTTGCATGACGAGTTTACCAAAATGATTAGTTTTAAATCATGCGACCAGTCTAAATCGTATTACATGTTAGAGTGCCGGGCAATGACAAAATGATGAAAACTAATTACTTAATATTTTTATTTTAAACAATTTCTTTCATTTTAAAAGCAATATATCTTTATGGAGGAAAGAAAGTATAATTATTGAGAAAATGTCCCAATTGTCCTATTTCCGCGGAACAATGCCTGCTTGCCTGCTACCGCCCTGCAAAATCTTGTTGCTTATTACTAGCGTACGGAAACAGATTTAGTTAGAAGACGTCTACCGAAAGAAATCAGGGATATTCAGCAGCAAATCTGAACAATTTAACGGATATCGACATTGTAATCAAATAAATTCACATGCATACATACAATAGACTATTATGATAACATGTATACAATATGTACGTTTTGACAATAATGCACAACACAATAAGACAATTTTACGCGACACAGACATCCTACAATTATATCGACAATGCATCACAATTAATGTTCGTCCAAACGATACAACTATAATAATATTTCTCATAAAATACTACCTACGCCTCAAGGAAGGGAGTGCCTTACGAATGCCACCTCAATCACACAAACACGCATGCGATCACTTAACCAACTATTATCACGGTTTTTTAGGAAAACAAACTACATTAAAAAAATCATGACCATAAAATCTACTAACCTTAAAAATAATATACGAGGCCACCTGTAACATTGATATAAAATGGGTTCTACTTAAAAAATAAACATTATGTCTCAAATTTATTCGTAAGGTAGCTACAGTAATTTGATGTATCTACGGGCACCGAGACTGGGGCGAGCTACCCTAGCGACGAGTTGGCACAACGCACGGGATGGGACTAGACGGGACTCGGGACAGGCTCCAGGGGGGTTCACAAACATATCGAAAACACTAATTTAGCGAGACGTTACAAATAATATACATATATATTATACACTCCAAAGTTAAATTTACTAATGTGACTGAGCCAAGAAACTAAATTTGTATCCCACGGAATGTTTTAACTTACTTAAATCCCCGAAACGTTACGACGTGCGTCTTAACATGCTAGATTGCAATTTGTAAAACAGACTACCGTTCGTACGAACTACATAATTTCAGATCCCCGTTATCTGAAAAACTAAATGATTTATAACAAGTGTTTAAAGTCAGACTTTTAGCTTTTTTAAAACAAAAAAAAATAACAATTTTACTTGAATATAATAATAATATACATCGTAATATGTATTTACATATACATAATATTATTTTAATTAAATATACACGTAAATATTAGTTTATATCAATCACGCAAGTTGTTTTGCGACAGTCGCAGTCGCATCGCCGACGTGCACTGTACGCGGCGCCAGGGGCGCCCAACGTCGGGACCGCAAGCGTCGAGCGACGCGAACAACTAATCATACAATTCTATTAAACAATATACAACGTAAAAATACTATTTGGTATATTATATAGCAGAAATCTAGCCGTCGTAAAACCTATTAAGCAGTATATCATATCTACACTGACAGACATATAATCTTCATACACATATATTAGTCAAAAAAAACCAGTCACAAATCACAGTTGACATAAATTCTCGATTTTACTAAGTCTTTGTAATTTATATAAAATAATAGTTAACACATCAATTTTAAATATCTACTAAAATATATTGGCGAAGCTCTAGTGGGTATAGATAAATGCTTTTGACAAATCAGTGTACGATTGTATGAACGACGTTACTTGAAATCGTCTACAGCAAACTGCAGCAATGCTGTGTTAGCGAGTTATAAAATAAACACAAGCTCACACGCTATATTCATGTTGAGCAGCTAGTAGCGTCATTCAAACTAATTAGTATAACCATTCGCTAGTAATGTAGGCGGGCGACTGTCAAACATCGCGTCATACAACAACTCTTGCAAGCAGCTTCACATCAATCTTTGATATACGACTGTTGCCGGTGTCGACGTTACACCCGTTACACCTCACGGACATAAGCACCACACCAGACAACTTAATTAATATACAACCGTTAATTAAGATAATTTCTACAACGAGACTGATCATTCCAAGAGCTATTAAATCGATTTTCTAATAATAATAATAATTGTGTAACAACACAAATTTTGTTTTAACTACATACATATTGAACATAATCTTTCCTAAACAATTGCATACCAATTAAAAAACGGCATATCAAACGCAAAATATAAATCGTCTTATCTCTTCAGTTACAAACTAGAAACTATCTCTAAGGTTCATGCAATTACAATAGAGTAGATATTCCACACCTATCTCGGTAAAAAAGTCACCGCATTAAAAAATCGTAAGTAGATTACAACTAGAAAGGGCCAATGAATGTACATCTGTTTACGACGATTAATTGAATGCAACGTGCGGCGCGCGCCAAGGCTGTGCACACGCACTCGACACTCTTCACATTAAGTGCTTACGCCGCTTCTATTAGGTACGTACGTCTCGTCAGACGACCATATTATATTTCTCAGGTACAAACAGAAGAACGAAGTGACGATTCAAAATCTATTTAATATTCTCTGTTGATAGGTACAAACGTGTAAATATCCTCGCTAGTGTAGTGAGGTGAGTGTGTTGGCACATAACGCGGCAGAAGCAGCGGCCCGGCCTGCGCCGACATTTCTGGTGTGACTTGATCCGGTGTGAGACATGTTCCGGTACGTGACAAGGTTCCGATGTGTGACGTGTTCCCTACGCTCTCGGGTGAGTGCAGAGCCCGCTGGGCTGCCGTCACCCTCAATGTCTTCCCGACCCGTGCTGACATTGGTTCCCCTGTAAAATAACCCATCTATTATGTTTGCTTGCAATAGATTAGAAAGAGAAGTCTCGAGTAGAAATATTATCGAATATAGCGAGTGAAATTGATTGATCCGATTGCTTGGTCCGAAGAGTTCATTCAATATTCACGCTTCAACTTTGCTATCATAAATGAATCTCCTAGCTTTATTAAATACATGCATACAATTTTTCTATTTAAGTAAAGATAATTATTTATTTTTCACATCTGAATGAAAGGGATACAGAAACTACAACGGTTTTAACTTTGATCCTAATTTTACATGCTTTGTATTTGGGTATATGATACGTAAGACAAGTATACAAAATAATAATAACATAAACTTAGAGTACCTCCACTTGTTAAAAATTTGCGCAAATTTATGTCATGTATTGAGAAAGTAAAGACACCATATTTTAGATTTAAATAACACATCCCAAATACAACGTAATTTTTAAGAAAAATAAGAATTAAAAGCCAAAACTCTCGCATATATCCGGATCTAATAAAGCTACGAAGCGTTTCTTATGATGCATGTTTAAACATGCATCATAAGAAACGCCATCCATGCTTCCAACATTGTATTTGTCTTAGCTTAGTTTGACCACCGATGAAGATAAATAGATTTTCAATATTTTTTTTCTCAAGGGCTAAACTTGTGTTTAAATGATCCCATCTATCAGATTTTCGAAAAAAAAAAAAGTCAATGGCCCCAATTCTGTTACTTCACTCGCTAAATTAAAATTCACTAAATTTTCTTCATATAAGAAGTAAACCTTGCACACTTAGAAACAAGGTCTTATTTCGAATTGAAACAAGTAGGTAACATATGTCGCTATCGAAATAAGAAATTTATTTGTCGACTAAAGTCTGATACGCTTAAATACCACGTAGCGAGAGCCGCTATCCGTTGAATGCCATCTCTTTTGCTCTGTGTTTTAGTAAGCGTCTTTGTAGGTGTAGATTAAAAACACGTCATCCTTGTTCGTTTTGAACAAGTTTTTATACGGCAATTATACAGCGTTTAAATAAATGAAGACTCTCGCTGCGTGGAAATAAAGTTGACAGGTTTTATTGAAATTTAGCGGCGCTGAGAAATAGATGCTAGTAACAAATAGACCTTATTACGAAGAACACTAGGTTGATTTCATATGAAGAAATTAAGTCAGGTTTTAGTTAAGTCGAGTGTACAATAGAATCGGCACCAATGTCCAAAAAAATGCCTTCCTACAACGTCTGACGTACAGTGCGACAAAATGGAACAGTAAACAACTTGTGCTTTCTGCTGGGACAGTTGTTATTTGTTGTACTTATCGATCATAATGCGAAATAGCACTCACCATAATGCAGTAGTCACGTCTATATCCCGCACATAGCCGAGAGGCGCGTGCTAAGCTGTACGGGGAATTGGTCAGTGAAGTGGCGCCAATTCTCTTCACCGACTTGATTTTTGAACCCGTGTAGGATCTTTGTGAACATTTCCTTCAGATCGTCCTTGGGATGTGACCACGATGCGACCGCGTCACAGAAGAACATAAAGTCCTGCACGACGCCCCCCGGGTTCACCTGGATCATCTGACACATGCCGCGGAACGCAGAGTCCTTCTCGTCATTGTCGCGAATGTTACGTAGTGACGAGCACCTAACCGAACATCAAATGTTTTTAGTAAGTGCAAAATGGTCACAGCTGTACTATAGTGTAGATGATATTTCACACCAAGTCTATCTTTTCTTTCTTGATTTAAAATTATTATTATTATCGTGAAATATCATCTAAAACTCATTCTCTAATAATTTGATATTGAAAATAAATGAAAGCGATTATATATTATACTGTACTGATCATATTAAATATGTGGAACACAATTTCTAAGTTTAAAAGTAGCAAACATTGAAACTGGCATACGAAAAGATTTGTATGGACACTGATACTGAAAATATTCCAAACTGTAAGCAAATTACGTAATGTATATATATGTATGTAATATATATATATATTTATATATATATATAAAATAAATAATAATATGCCACAAACATACTACATTCTTTGGAACAATCTAAGGAGTTAGTGAAAACATTTGCGCTGCAGTTTGGTATAAATAATAGTTTATAATAGCTGTTTATATTGTTTAGAAAGCGGATGGTGTTCAACACATATAGAGTACAGCACTGAAAATATGATGATCTAATATATACCACCCAATATATGAGTGAGTCCCTAAGGTGTGGCCGTACAATCGATACATAAAATTAATACTCTCATGCTCGGTTCAACTTAAAGAGGAACAACATATGATATAAAAGAATATTAACAAGCTATGGACAAACACCATCCACAATCGAAATAATACCGGTTAATAACTTATTCAATATTAAACGTAATAGTAATAATATAAAGTAATAATAAAAAAAATGACTACAGACCACTGGCGTACAAATTGATGTAATACGGGTGCGACGTCGTGGGGGCACACATAACCTAGCCGACCGATAGTAATCGCTACGCGCCACGACATACCGAGAACAAAACCAAGAAAACAAATCAACAAACCATTCAAAACATACTTAAATTACATAATTCAACTGCAACAAATTAGTGTGACTAATGGAAAAACGTGAAACAATTTTATACACTAAGGAATTATATATTATATTTTTAACAAAAGATGGCCTAGAACTATTCCAATGCAATTTTCTCATTTTAGTCCCATTATCGTTCATTGAAAGTTATATGAGTCGTATTTGTAAGCTATCATTAAAATAAGATCTAAACAAATTGTGGGTGTCTACACCATCTTTTACTTAAGGCACACACTTCAGTTTACTGCTCTACTTTGTGGTAGAATATTTGCATTATACCCCAGAACTAAAAGATCACAATGATGTAAGGAATAAGCTATGACATTGAAGTATACTACTGTTCGTGTTTATAACGTGACATAAATATTTTAATGCAATCAAATAGTATGTAGTGTGTTACTATTGTTTATACGAATCATATTAATAATTTAACATTTTAATTTAAAATACGAACAAATTAATTAACCTCTCTGAAGTAAGACTTGTTTTATAATACTTTCTCTTACATAAGAGCGATCGTCGAACGTAAACAGATGAAAGTTAGCTTTCTCTTTCGGGTGTTTCCACTAGTATTTGGTTTATACTTCAAAGGAGATAAGTTATGTCGTTCGTATCGCAGTTATTTTACTATTAGCACACAAGTTATTACGTAATTAAATAATTTTGCCAAACCATTGCCATTGACTGAAGATTATGTTAGAATTATTGGTAGAGGCTACAGTAAACATAAACAGGATTTATAATAAGATGATTACACGACACAAGAACTCAATATTAAAAACATTGAATTGTAATATATAAATAATAAGTCCATATAATAATACAAGAGCATAACATGACTGCCACCAAGAAATCAGTAATTGAAAATTCTAGCAAATCATAAAACATTACAGATTAGTTTATTTCACTGTTTGTCACGAAAAATGTCACTGTGCATCAAGGACTGAACAAATACAATAACTTACCTGTGTTCTCTAATAGCGTCTTGGGTGTGTTAGGCCTGTTGATGATTTCGACTAAATTAGTCAATACTAGAGGGATATACTTTGATGTTTCCGGCCCTGAAATTAGTAATTCAAGCATATATGATATTCAGTAACCCATAGCATCAGTCGGTTTCAATACACCCTTCGAGGTAGATGGTAACTTGTGACCTGACTCACCTAATTTGATACTAATTTCTCCGATAGCCCAAGTAGCGTTGTTGCAGACAGAAATAAGTTCAGGATAGAGATTCATGCCGAGTATAGGCAGGAACTCCGGTATGTATGGCAGTACATGTTGGAAACACGCCTTCGTCAAGTCGCCTAGCAGTGCAAACGATGACTGACGGACCTGAACAGTATCAACACAACTTAAAATATTAGCTTTAGATTTAGAAATAATCGAACTCGTCACCCAATACTTGTTAGTTACTGTTATAATAATTACATGGTTGTTTAATCTAATACTTAATAAAATGAATGTTAATGGTTTTGTGGGCGAATACAGTGCAACAACCTTTAACCTTAGAACTGAGAGGAGAATGTCCACACAAGTTGCGCAATCCAAAATATACACGTAAACACCGCACTATTAACTGAAAATGCAACATCTTCAATTATATTTACAATCTAAATCATAAACAAAAAGGCGAGGACAGTAATGTAATCAGCCAATTAACGTAAAAAATAACTTTTGTTATGCACACAATACGTGTATATATTATAAGCCAAATACTGTGTTCATTCTAAAATTTGTTTTCCCATGGAACACGTCCTACTGCATCCTACTGCTACTCTAAGCATACAACAATTTGGATAACGCAACAAGTAACAATACATTCCATACAAAGCTTAAATATGATATATTAAATGATGCAAATATAATAGACTCCACAATACCTTGACATAACAAAAATGCCCTATGCGCCCTTGCCCTGTAAGTTAGATAAGCATGAATCACATACAAGGTATACCTCAGGCATCGGGTCCTGCATGCATTGGTAGAGCAATTGCATGAGGTTGGAGTTGAACACCAGGTGGTCGATGTGACCGTCCAGCCCCTCCGCCAGCCCGCTCAGCAGGTCTAGTGCGACGATCATAAAATCTTTGTCGGGTGCTTCAAATTGCTCCGGGCTTTGACTATTTGCCTATAATCGTACGTAACATGTTAACATGACGGTAAACTTAAAACACCTTGTTATTATTTATCACTAGGCACACACTTACAATATTTTGATTCAGTGTTTGCTCTATTAAAGAAACGCATCTCCTGAAGACTGGTTCACAGTAAGGAAGAAATCCTGATTGTAGAGCTGTCGCCACAGATGACAAACACTGTAAACCATTACGTATTATTGCAATGCTGTTGTATTAATGCATTATCAATTTCATTTCACAAGTTTTGTAACATAAGTATTAATTCTGTACCTCTAATAATGGAAAGAGATCTTTGTCTTCATCTTTTAAAACGTTCCACTTGTTGATAAGAGGTGGCATCAGCATGTTGATGTATTCCGGCTTATTGAGGTGATGACCGACGGAGTCGGCGAGCGTGCCGATAGCGTCGTACAATATGAGCAGATTCTTGTGTTGATATTTGCCGAAGGCGTACACTAGGGTTTGTAAGATGAAGCCCAAGTACGGCACGAGCTCCGTGCACGCCTCCTCCTCGAGCGTCGCGAACGCCGAGCACGCCGCCTCCTGCACACGCTTGTTGTTGTCCAGGACGCACTTAAGTAGCTATAAAAAATATTCGGATTTTATTGAAAAATCAGACAAGTTCAAGTGAAATTCCCAGTACAAATTTATTCTTAATATCAAAGGTTACTACTTAAAAATTAGTAAAACATAAGTAAGTAGGTTCTATTTATTAATTAAGGAGCATCAACAATTGGTTTAATACATCGCTCATATGTACATCAATTATAGACGCCCGCAGCATTCATTATACCAAGTTTACATTGAATGACTAACAATAAATAAAACATAATACAATAAGCACTATAACATAAATTACATTTTTTTTAGGATAGGAATAAATCCTACTAAAATAAACACAAGATCATATCATGATACATCTAACTCTGTCAATGTACCAACCTATACCTAAACCTGCCAAGGGCATCATGAAAGATGGCGGAGTCTTAGTCGCCTAAGTTCAGACACAAAGCCTCTGAACAGATTGGCACCAGGGGAGAATTTTGGTTCAATATTGGTTCTGCTAAGAGGTATACTAAAAAGTTTAGTAATGGGATATCATGGCATTCTGTTGGCTACCGAAAGTTTGACGCTGTTAAGTAATTGGCTGCATTTGCCGCCATTAAAAAGCTTGTGCTAGAAAATGAGATCTTGAATTTTTAGTTGATGATAAAGAGTATCCATTTAGAAAAACTGAAGTCTTCAGTTGGAGGGGAATCTGTGATATTCCGAGTCTATATGCTCACTGATAACTTTCAATTCTTTGTGGGGATTTTGCATGGGTTTTACACCACACAAGCATACTCTAGATGGCTACGTAACATAATAACCCGAGCATTTGAGCTGCCTTGTAAGCAATCCCGTTAATATGAGAATTCAAATTTAACTTACTGTCCAATATAACGCTCAGAATTCTAACTTCCTTTAATTCTTGCAGCACTATTCCGTTATGTCAAAGTTCTTAAAGTTCGAGCCCTCTTTTTTATATATTTATATGAAATCATTTTGCTACATTAAGAACTATATAATTTGAGTGACGCCAATGTTGTAATCGGTTAAGATCAATCTTTCAAACCATGTTTAGTATTTGGGATGGTGTTATTCTTAGACTTCACTTACGATAGAATAGAGATTGGATGATAATTTTTGACAAGGCTCTTTTCGCCCTTTATTGGTATTGGTATTGGTGTAGGGCTCTGTTTCCGCATCTAGACTCATATGCGGTCCATTATGCGTTCAGACAGGCTGACTAGTTGAGCCAGCCTAGCTCCTTCCAGAAGCACAGAAGCCTCCTGGGGCGTTCACAGGCTTCTAGGAGCGACCTCGCTCCCGCGAGGATACTTGCCCGTTGTGTGGCCACTCCATCGCATTCCAGGACCACGTGGGCGGCCGTTTCCTCCGCGTTGAGACAGCCTCTACATAGAGGACTGCTTGCCGCGTTGATAGTGAATAGGTGTCGGTTTAGGGCCAAGTGGCCCGTAATGGTTCCTACTACTATTCTGATGTCAAATCGGTTGAGACTGAGCAGTATGCACGTTAAACGTGGTGAGACCTCCGTCAGCACCAGTTTAGACTGCCTACAGCCGGGTGTGTCGGCCCAACGGCCGTTGTGCGCTTCACGGGTCCGTTGCCTTACCCATGAGCGAAGTTGATTAAAGGGAAGTGGCAGCAGTACAGTTGGACCTGCCACTGACGTTACAGATCCCTTCCTTGCCAGCTCATCGGCGGCGTCGTTCCCAAGTGAATCACTATGCCCCTTGATCCATTGAAGAATTAGCCCATTGGCAGAAGCTAGACGTTCCAGGGTCTGGTGGCATTCGTAAATGAGACCGGAGTTCATGGTGTTGCCCTCCAGGGCCTTTAGGACGGCCATACTGTCTGACAGTATACGGATGTTGTGCTCCTTTATACCTCTTGACATGACCGCGGTAGCGGCGTAGGTTATTGCAACGCACTCACATTGAAATATGGAGCTGTGTTGGCCCAGCGCCAGTGATATTGTTATATTCAGGTCTTGTGAGAAGACTCCGGCTCCAGTCCCTGTCCCCATCTTGGAACCGTCCGTGTATATCCGGACTTCGTTTATGCCAGATTGATCTCTGTCGTTTTCAGATAGTTGTATTTGGTACCTCCTTCCGAAGATGTGTTGTCTGGGGATCCTATCGCATGGGGCAGCTATTAGTGGTTGATATTCCACTAATTGATTCCATAGTTTGGAATGGGGACCCTCTAGGTTGCACCACAGACCCAGGTGCTTGAGTCTGATGGCTGCCACAGCTGCTTCCTGTTGTATATATAGATCTAGTGGTGCTAGATCTAGAGCCACTTCAAGGGCAGCTGTGGGTGTTGTGCGCATGCAGCCAGTGACGGCAGCACATGCGAGTCTCTGGAACTGCTGCAGTTTATTTCTGACTGTACTTAGCTCTGTTCTCTGCCACCAGGCAATAGCACCGTACGTGATGATTGGCCGTATGACCGTTTTGTATAGCCATAGTGTGATTTTTGGTGATAAGCCCCAGCTTTTGCCGAGGAGTCGCTTGCATTGGTAGAAAATAATGCTGGCTTTGTTCAGTTTTGTGTCCAGGTGCCTGTTCCATAGGAGTTTACTGTCCAGTCTTTTCGCCCTTTTCATAAATCAGTACAATATGGGATATTTTCCATTTGTCTGTAAAAACACCTCTTTAAAAGAGAGCGATTGATGATTGAAGGGCAAGACAAGAGCTGGGCTTATATAGCGTTTGATGAAAATAAGAGGTATCATATCAGGACCAGCACACTTCCTAATATTTAATTGTTTTATTTTTCTTAGAACATTCGTTTCAGTAAATCAGAAGCAATATAACGAATTATTTGAAACGACGCATGGAAAGTCATTGGCAAAAAGATCGGCAATGCCAGGACCAGTTATCAGAGTCCACTTCTCAGATAATGATAGATGACTTTCCACAATGATTTCAGGTTTTTGGCTATATATGCTATTTGGGACCTTTACTTACTTTAACAGGATTACAGGAGTTTCTGACAACAAGTCTCTCAAGATTATTTTTTTTTTATGTAATAGGGGCAGACGAGGGCAAACGAGCAGACGTGTCACCTGACAGTAAATGACTACCGCCGCCCATGGGCACTTGCAACTCGAGATTCACAAGTGCATTGCCGGCCGGGAGTAGGGGAAGGGGAAAGGGGGAAGAGGGGGAAAGGGAAGGATTAGGGCCTCCGGTAACCTCACTCACTCGGTGAAAAGCAATGTAATCATTGCTTCACTGCCGAATTTCTTTGAGGCCGTGGTATCACTCCGGTCGAGCCAGCCCATTCGTGCCGAAGCATGGCTCTCCAACTGTGAAATTCGAACTCAAGCTCATTCATGAGGATTTTTATATTTATTGTGCTTGTGTCTGATCTTGTTTTTTTCTAAGAGTGTACGAATCAATCAGAAGCTAAACCACGACGGATACTCACACTTCTATATCTTTCGCTTTGGTACATATTGTGAAATAACATTTTTCAAAAATACATAAAAAGATCATAGCAATTCGTTAACTGTTGCAGATCTTAAAAACATAATATTATTTTATTTTATTAAAATGTTGTCATATTTAGCTTTAAAAAGTTAAAAGCAGTTCTTGGGTTGGACTCAAGATAATCAGTAGCAATTTGAGCGATAATAGAAAGCAGTAGGGGTGTGTGTTTAATATCTGTTTTAGTAATTAAACGAGACAACTTAGATGTTGCCTGTCTGCCATTTGGTCGATAATGTGCACTATAAACAATAACAATCACATAATATGTTTAATTCAATCTTATGATGAATCTGATGGAAAATCAATCTACGCAATACATTGCGCTTACTATTGGGTCTATTGCGACAAGTGCTTTGCGGTCCACCATGCAACACAACATTTATACAAACCTCAGTCAAGACGGGTCGCAAATACAGGTCGTGCGACTGCGCCACAATCCAATGTGAGTAACGCGAAAGCGTCCAGCACGTGATGGCCCTCACCAGCGCCTTGCGCTCGCCCATGCAGCACACCAGGTACGGCACCAGGTCTGGCAGGTGCGGCACCATGCCACCCATGCAACCGTCGGCCACCGCCCCCAGTGCTAGGATACCACTTTCCTGAAGTTACAATATTTTATTAAATATAGGTAGATCTTAAATTTAGTATCTCTAAAACGAAAAACAAATAACAAATTATAGATGACATTACATAGAGTGTAGACTTTATATATGTGGATATGTCATCAATAGAGATCGGATAATCGGATGCATATTTACCTAAAGTTATTTTTTGGATAAAAAATTATGGAAGCGGCTTTTAAGTATATTTTTATTTACGAATGCAGTTGTATTGTCGCGTCGCTACATGCGCACAAGCAAGTATAATTTGCCGTCTCACTCGCACTCTTACAAAATGCTTACATTTCCTGGGGTTTAATAGGCCCGATTTGACACTTGTTACAACGTAATAAGGTTGTTTTTGCTTCGTCACAAATCACTGACAATAAAAGTAGGGAAAAGCAACCATTATACGTTGTAACAGAGCAAGTGTCATTTGTTTCAAACTGGGGTTTATTACATCTCACGGAGTATAGGTACACTTAAATTTGAATTTCCTGGAATCGCGGGATTCTTTCGTAAAAAAGTGCTTTCCATAATAGCCAACATCTCAACTTTAGGTAAATATGCATCCGAATATCCGATCTCTAGTCATCAATGACAAATCAGCCTATTGACAAAACAGCTACTAATAACAAAACTGAAGAAATTATTAGTGACTAGTCGCGTCCCGTGGTTTCACCCGCGTAAGTCCCGATGCCGGCGGAATATCGGGATAAAAAGTAGCCTATGTGTTAATCCAGGTCTCCAGTTATCTACATACCCAAGTTTCATCGCAATCGGTTCAGTAGTTTTTGCGTGAAAGAGTAACAAACATCCATACATCCTCACAAATTTTCACGTTTATAATATTAGTAGGATGCTGTTCACAATATGTACCTACAAGATACAAAACATAATATCGTATACCTTGATAACCCACTCCTCATGGAATAACGTCTCTTTAAGAATGGGAAAGAGTACAGGCAGAAGATCAGCACCAAATACGTTTGCCAACACGTCGAGGGCAGCGGCACTGCACTTCCGTAAGTTCCAATCAGAGAGTGATCCATCATCTGCATCGGCACCACCTTCATCGTCATCATCGGAATCACCACCGCCGGACATGTTACTGTCACCCGCGCCCGCTATACATATAACGTTTTACATATTGTTATGTATATCAAATAAGTGCTGAACTAATTCACTAGAACTATTTTGTTATTTTACATTACAAATGTTAAAATTTATATAAACAAAGTTCAAATACAATTTATTATACAATCTTATTATTTGGGGCATTTAGAAAAAGTTAACCGATTTTTTTTTTTAATCAGAATGTACTATTTTCACGTAACTACTTTGACCGTACACACAAGCACATACTACACCACTATGTTAGTTAGAATAGAATATTCATAATTGTACACCACATAAAAGTAACAATAGATCTTAAATTTAGTACTAAAGTTAGGTACAATGGTACAATTAGTTATGATTTTACATTCGGAAACATTTTAGAATATGAGGAAAATAGATCAAATACAAAATATAAACTTCTACAACATCATATTGCGAAAAATTTACATGTGTATACCGGTCACATACATACCATTATGTTTGATAGTGTGAGAGCGAGGCTTGTGGAATCTCGGTCGTATATCAGATTCTCTATCGGGTTCAGCGTCATCGGCATCGTCATCTCGGTCTCCGCGCAGTAATACCACGTCCATCTCAGAGTACCGCATACCACGTACAAGTATCGGCAGCAGCGCTGGCAATCTGGGGCCCAGCACCTACATGTAATAAATAAATGTACAACTTTAGAACGGGTATTATTTTTAAATGGATAGTGCATTAGTGCACGGAGTGTAAAAAGAAGTATAAGTTGATAATGGAAGTTATTTTTTTATCAAGTCCCATATTCATGTCGCACGTAGGAGTATTTGGCCGACTAGCTTGTCTAAAATCATTTTTTTAGAATTTGTCTCAGGTAAAAAATACAGTGATTCTGTCATGCTTCAAATTGATATACACCTTCAACTACCTCTGTCTTTCCGAATCATTTTGATCCATCATAAGGTTGCAATTGGCAATAAGGCCGCCGTTTCTACATTATCAGTCTGACATGTATGTGTGATACTAAACTTCTACTGTAACAATGGTGTATAAATAAAGGTTTTATCTATCTATATTCGCTCGAACCACATGATTCCAAAATTCCCAATAATATAAGGTATTATTGGGAATTTGGAAAAAAGGGCAAAGATAAAATGGAGGATAGATTTCTTTAAAATAACGATGAATGGCTAAGGAAAAGTGCTTGTTGAAGCTGGGTTCGACAACACCAATTATGGTAATGCTAGCAGATTTTGTTTTCAATTAAGAATTGGCTGTGGCAATATTTATCGACTCAAAGTCAACCTTGAAACCATATGAAGTGGTCCAAAGTCCATTTGCACAAGTTTGTCGTTTATTGTAGAGACACTGCAAGAGTTTATATAATTTATGGCATCTCATGAAATCTAGAATGCACAAGACCGTCTTGCATAGTGCAACTGTCATTGACAAGGTTGCCAATTGGGTTGCTCTCGGAAAAATCGACGAGGCATGAGAAAACTATCAAGAATCTAGTATTTAACATAGGTATTATAAACAGGTAATTACTTATTTCTGAGCCACTGATTACTAGCATTAGACCAACCCCACAAAAAAAATTACATTGAAATACACGAGGGAAGCAATTGCTTTGATGATTCATGCTGTACCTAACCATTAAAATGTACCATGATGTAAATTCATTGGAAACTTCCAAGAAGAACTGAAGAGATAGTGATTAGAACAATAACGAACTATGGCGTTCACCGTAATGTTAATTTAATAAATATAATAAATTTAAGTAATTTAGAAAAAGGAATATCAGTCATAATTAAATTAGATTAATTTAGTTTAATTATATTTTTTCACAAATTTTGAAGTCATTATTCATTGAAAAACATTTTTGTGGTCTTACGATCAACCTACGTTATTTGTTTTTTGTAATAGAAATAAATATAATATGTATAAAAATGTTTTTATTTAATATTTTGACTAGATCGACCAATACCCCTATGTGCGTCGTTCAAGTCACGTTTTCGTCTTTACAACTTACTAGATTTTATAATATATGGCAAGCTTCGATAAACTCTTTGATTTTATTTAATACTAGCCATTCTCTGCAGTTTCATGCCTTTATGGTCACTTCCGTTCCAAAGGGTCGTAGCATGATGGTACAAAACCTCTAACATTCCTCAATAAATATTCTATCCAATACAAAAAGAATTATTCAAATCTGGCTGATAATTCCAAACAAAAAATCTCTATAGCTATAGATCTCGCGAATAGTATTTTGCAAAAAAAAAAAGAAAAGACGACACCTGTATTAGAAAATTATTCCGTATTCGTAGAACTAGTGCAAATATTATTGTCACCAACAAATAGACACCGTTAATTACTCCACCAATACCAATAATCAGGTTTTTGTCACCACTACCAATAATCACGATGAAATCAATTTTCCAGTTGGAAAGAACAAATATAGAATTTGAATTAACACGTTTCATTTTGTTCTTTAAAAATAGGTAAAATCAAATATAAAAATCTTTTTAACAAAAATTAAACCGACGAAAAGAACTAAAAGGCATAAAATAAATTTCATCATCAACTCAGCATGTACATGATGTGATGATTTCTAAACGCAAACACCTGATAAAGTAATGAAAAGTAAACAGAAACACTATTCGTTTCTACAATTTTCAAGGGTTTCTCTCAATTTTATCAGGATCCCATCATCAGATCCTGACTTCCTTGACATGGGACCACTCTTGAGGTATCTAACAAAAAAAGAATAATCAAAATCGGTTCATAAATAACGCAGAGGGCTGAACAAACAAAAAAAAATTATAATATATATACATTCAGTCAAATTGAGAACCTCCTTCTCTTTCGTCGGTTAAAAAACACACTTATGTGCAATTTTTCTGTTTTATATGTTCTGTAAGCATTCTTAACACATTGAGACCCCGTTAAACCGTCGGTCCCGGGTGCCATACAAACATCTGTGACATTCGTTACGGGTAGTTGGAGCCCTAAAAAGTCCGACAACCTGGTCTAACTATGCGATTTTGTCGTGTCCAACGACCTTGCTCGGTTTGGAGGTAAAATTTAAAAAAATGTATTTTTGGGCGATGAACGAATATTAACCTTAAAGATTCGTACTTAAATTATTATTTTCCGCTCTAAAATAAGCATGCAACGGTCGAAAATATGAATAAAATATAAATTTCGTGTTGCCCTACGAAATCGCGTATGGTGGAAATTCCGACTACGCTACGATGTTTTTTAAGACCTGTAATAATAATCCTTTTGAAACAAATAGTATTTGAATTTTCGTAACATTTATTTGGTATTGACAATCGCCATTTTATTTTAGTAGCTTAGTTTGAAAACATCCACTACGTCATGTGTTGTACTAGTGAAACGCAAAAGTGATGTAATGGAATTCTGAGGCATAGGTTACATGAAATGTGTAAAATATTATTATTTCTTAATTAAAAAAGAATGCACAACTGTTTGAAACGCTAAACAGTCACCGGCATCAGCATAAAATACGAACAATTCCCAATAAAACCGCACTCTTAAATAAAAGTGTTTATTGTATGGTATCAAGAATATATAATAAGTTACCGATTGAGCTGTGTAAAATAGAGCAAATAGATTTATTTAAGCAAAAACTGAAAAACATTTTGATTCACAAGGCATACTATACTATAAAATAATATTTAGACGATAAGAATATTAACTTTGAATGAATTTATGATTATAATTTTAAGTAAATATATTTCGTGGTGACATAATTAGTTTAGGTACATAATTTAAGCATAGACTGTGTTTTTACGTCTGACATTTTAATATAATTTTGGGGTAAGAAATTGTTGACTGCATGACAAAAACAAAATAGACTATTGTTAATATTTGCATACCATAATAGGTGGAAGATGGAGCAACTTTATATAATTATAACACCCTTGTACCTACCCATTCTCGCAAATAAAGAAATTGATTGATTGATTGGTAATGATAGTGTTTATATTTTATTGAGAACTTTAGTATGTTTATATTGATATAACAAAGATAATTTTCGAAATGTATTATATTTTCATTAAAAAAAGACTGTGTATATTTTGTGACGTATTCGAATTTTCTAGTGGGAACATCGGTTTTAAATTACTTTTTTTGGGAATTTCTTAATGATTTTGATATGAATATACTTTTATTAGAATTAATATTAATTATGAACCGCATTTAATCACAATGAAATAAAAACAATTTTTTAAAAGTAGAATTCCATTACGTAACGAGCAAATTTTCTGAAAAACATTCAAGAGTTCTGTTTGCTATTACAGACTACAGTAGGTATCCAGAATAGAAGATTCCCGGGATCAGGCGTAACTTTCCTCATTTTTTTTAAGGAGATCAATGTGTACATTATTTATTTATTTAGATTTCCTGCAGATACTTTAGATCGAATTAAATTAATGTATAAAATAACTAATTTTTTTAATAGCTGAAATAAAATCTTATTTCTGAGTTTGTTGTACATATATGCAGACGCCTAAAAAGAGCGTCGGGGCTCAATCGTAGTTGGGGAAGTCATCATTCAATACTGATGTATATGTGTTTAGCAAATTATGGCCGTGACTGTAAGTTGCCTCAAATAAATTCCTCAAGTACCTATTTCAAGTAATGTATGGTAATCCTGTAATCACCAGATTGATCAATATAATCCCAAAGTTTTCGGGACTAGAATAGGACCGGGTTCCCGGGTTCCCAAATCCTCAAATCCAGAATAAACATTAAGTAACTAGTTGCATAATACTTTGTTTCTTACCTCACGACAGACATTCTGATCAGCAAGTGATAGCCAAAATTCACATGCCTCCAAAGCAACGCCTTCCTCAGGATCTTGTGTTCTCACCAACATGTACTATGTAGAAATAAAACTTTTATAAGAAACATAAAACAGAAAGAAGCCCCCACAAAATAACATGTATAATAGGTTGGGGAAAAAGTCTTTTCGTATTATGTATGTATAAAATTGAAGAAAAATCTCTTTGGTTGTACTGTTTGTTTGGCTGGTTTGGTTTTAATATCAATCAATATAGGATATAAAGAAAAATAAACAGTAAAAACACTTTTCCGCAATTTTTCAATTGTTTTTCTGTCCGCCAAAATTAGCCAATTTAACGGTGAAAAAATGCGACTTAAGCTGCGAAAAGAAGAAAATTTTGTGACGGACATAATGTAAGAGTTGCACAAAGTAGGTTCAAGCGTTTTCAGTCCGGGAGTTTTGATGTCAAAGATGCAGCTCGGTCTCGCCCACATACGGATAAGGTCATGATGAGATGCCATTTTTGAAAAAGTGGAGTAAGATCAGCATATTAGTAGTTACAACATAGCCGAGGCACTGAGGATTGACCACAAAACAGTTTTGACCCACTTGAAAAAGTCTGGCCATACAAAAAAGCTCGATATTTGGGACCACACGAGCTCACTGAAAGAAACCTAATCCGACTGAAAGAATCTTATTCATTATTATCATCTTATCTCAAGAATGTACTCATTTGCCATTCTTTTTTGAAACATGATGAAACCGAACCATGTTCATAAAGATTGATCACAGGTGATGAAAAGTAGATCACCTACGACAAAAACGTGCGAAAAAGATCATAGTCAAAGGGTAGTTAAGCTCCACAGACTGTAGCAAAACGCAATAAGGTGATGCTGTGTGTATGGTGGGATTGAAAGGGCATCGTTCATTATGAGCTTTTACGGCGGTAAAAGCTTCCTGTGTCGCTGGGGACTTTACAAACATACAAACAACAGACACAAAGAACACCTTGGGACTCGGGACAATTATTAGTAGATCACACAATTTTTTGTCTTGTGCGGGAATCAAACCCACAACACTCGGCGCGGTGTAGTGGCGAGGCGACCTCGTTAACCATTGCGCCATCCTTGAGTGGATACGTCGTGTAGAGGATACCAGGTATCCACAACAAGTCGGATAGGTCAACAAAAAGTTATTGGGAGTAGAGATCCGAATCGGCGAATTCGGATCTCTACTCCCAATAACTAATGAGACTCAAGCAAGAAATTAAGAAAAAACGGCCGGAATTGATCAACAGAAAAGAATTGGTCTTTCATCATGATAACGCCAGAACACACACAGCAAAATTGAGAGAGCTTGGTTGGGAAGTGTTAATGCATCCACCATAATAGTCCTGACCTTGCACCCTCAGATTTTCACCTGTTTCGGTCTATTCAAAATTATTTGAGTAGCATAAGTTTAACAACAAGAGAGGACTGTCAAAACTACTCTTGTTTCAGTTTTTTGATAAAAAAAAAACCAAGTTTTCTACAGCAACGGGATTATGTCATCACCTACAAGATGGTAACAAGTTATTGAACAAAAATGCTCATTATATATTATAATTAAATGTAATTAAACTTTGAAAAAGATGTCTTGAATTTGTATATAAAATACAAAGAAACTTTTTCTATATTGATATGCCTATAATTAACCACTAACTAAGCAATCACGAATAAAGCATAGAAATTTAGCCTTATCAAATATAAGAAGACTCAACTCAAACTCTGCAAGGCATAAACTTATGGTTTGCCCCGCTTCGTTCATCGGAGACAATACTTTTTAATATTTTACTAGCTGTTGCAGCAGCTTCGCTCACATGAATATAGGTACTGTTAATACATTCAGGTATCCCTCAGGAATAGTACTTTTCTAGATGAAAGGTACTGTATGTAATATTCTGCACCCCTAACATGTGAGCAAAATTTCATGATGGTCAGTTGAACAAATGTCAGATCAACAAACTCACTTTTGCATTTATAATATTCGTGAGGATATTGCGACCTTCTGCAAGTAAGTCATCTCACAGAAGGAGGTTGCCCTTTTACTCATGTTGCCTTGAATATGGCTGTGGGAGGACAAGACTGGTTTTTCCTTCCATCCGCTGTAGTGTTGAGCCGCCAAGGTGTGACCACTGTCTGAGCCTGGTGTTGCCTAGTTAGGGTGGTAAAAGAAGCAAGTGCCCAAGATTTTGCAGGTGGATGCGAGGATGGAGAATGATTCTTATTTATTTGCGCTGTATGGCACACAATGTGGCTTTAGATGGTTTGATACAGGAATATTGATAATTGAAATTCAACATATGATTTTTACAGGAAAAAGTCAACATGGGGATAAACCTCAACTAATACCAATCAACAAACATGTATGGTTTTAGATGGTTCTATATGGGAATGTTGATAATTTAAATTCAATATATGATTTTTACATTAGAAAGTCAATACAAAACCTCAACAAATTCCAATAGACAAATATGGAAAAGAAACTGAATTACCTCAACAAATTAATTGCTAACAAGGTATGGCAGGTGCCTATGTTAACATATTTATTATATATGTAGGTATATAGAAGTAAATTTTTTTTTTACAAATATGTTTAAATAAATCTATATAATACAAACACTATTACTGCAGATTTGGTAGATAAATTAATGACAACTCGACTTAAGAAAATATCAAGTTGTTGCTAGGTTTTATAAACATAATGGATCCAGTATAACCAGAAACTAAAACACAGAAATAAATACATTATATGCAGAATTTGCAACACTAATCTAAAACTCTGTCCATAATACTACATAGAGAACAATATTACATTATACAACACAAATCAATAATGAAATAGATGAACCTAATATACATATTATGTTGCTCCATTTTTAAACAAAGGAATGACAATTGTTTAACAATTGCAAAAACCATAATTCCTGAGTATTGTACAAATTAGTATTTTCAAATTATACCTCAATGATATTAGGTAGATGAGGGACCAGCCTGTCTAGTCGCACCTCCAATAGCAGCACAAGTGCATGACATACATTTTTTCTCACATCTGAGTCTTCATCTGCTGCTAGATGGAACAAGTTCTATAAACAACAATACACATTATTAATAGAAAAGAAAAATACCAAATTGTTATTCTAAAACCAACATTTATTAAAGACTTACTTCAATAAATGCATCAATGTGTAACATGAGTGCCTGGGTTCGACCCATAATGAAGTAGTTGACGCAAGCAATAGCATGACATCTGATTTTAGGTGATGAATGCCGGAAAAACTGGAGGAATTTTGGTATCAATACATTGAGGGGCCTATTTAATGCATCACTATCTAATACCTCAGCTGTATCCTCACAAATCTTTTGAAGAGCTCCAAATGCACCCTGAAAACAATCAATTTAGTTTTCAATGTATTAAAATTTAAATGCACTCTTTACAAAATCAGAAAATATCTTTCCAGTATGAGGTCATTTCAAAGTTATCAGTTTTTCCATTGCTATTAATATAACAACATAAAGTCATTGAGTTTGAAAATAATAGAAAATCATTAGTAATTATGAAACAATAACATGTTACTGACCTCACAAACATTGTAATCTTGTGAATCAAGCATTTGACACAAGGCTGGTAGCAGTTCGGGCCATGATGTTAGCTCTCCTCTACTGGCAATTGTAGTTATTATGATGCCTACAGTGGCCCGAATCAATGGAGAAGGGTCTCCCACTGCTGATAGACATTCTCGTTTGATAAATTCGGCCACTTCAGGCAAAAAGTTGTTGTAATGAGCTTTGACATTATTTTTCAAAATCAAACCACTCAATGATCTTGTAGGTTCTTTTTCAGTAACAAGTTTAGTGAGTACGAAGATTAAGTAGTTGTTGAAGTCTGGATACTTGTTTAATTCTTCCAATTTCTGAGATTACATTGTTAGGAAAATAAAGGCTGTCAATGACTGTCATGTCGGAAAAATCGATTTTATCGAAAGCGTCGAGATGCAACATATATCAGCATAATGAACGCAAAGACATACTAGAAAGAAAATGTGTATAACAATATCAAAACAAAGATCATAAACTGTATTTAAATAAAAAATTACGCGGTTATAGTCGCAAAAAATATCCACGCCGATAGGCTCAAAGATGTGAAAATTATGAAAAGGATACTTGTTGAACCGCCCTCTGTGTCTCTGTATCTGGTGATTGAGACTCCTTAAGAAGTGTTAGTATTTGTCTTAGACCTTCTTGTTCTGGTTTCCACTCCATTTTCATAATAATTCAACGAAACGGTTTTATTTCACTCGGTCCCGTAAAGATCAACCATGCCAAAATTTAAGAGTTACCAGATGAAATATCCAAATTTTCCAACCCAATGTTGGTAATCTTTTAGTAGATTGAATACAATTATAGTAGCTTTATCCTACTTTAGTAGTGTTTTAAATGGATTAGATAATAGACATGCGCAAACCATGTCCGACATGGGATTGAACCTGGAACGGTTCCTTTCCTTGTCGGAACTAGTTCCAGGAAACACGTCTGGGGAACCATCTAGTTCCTTAGTTTTATCCGGACATTGTAGTTAACAGTTTTATTTCGGTTCAGACGGTTCCTCGGACATACATGGCTGTAAACAATGATATTTTTTATTTAGACTTAAAATATTTTAAATTAATGTATTGGGTGGGTCTTTAAAAATCAATTGATAGTATATATACATAATTAAGTAATATCACAGAATACATAATAGTACTGTAATATTTAAATTTGTACATCATAATACATGATATATTATATATAGGTATTTTATTAAAATTGCTAACATAAGAAGTAGCTCAGGCACCTTTGATGCCTTCAATCGTTGCCTTCTGTCCATAAAAGTAAGTCCTGCTTTTCAAAATACACCCTTGCACGGAACACAAGTAGGGGATGTCGGCCCGGAGCGCAACGCTCGCGGCATACGTCACACGGACAGTTCGTTATTCGTCCCCCATTCAATACCGCTCCGGCCGCTCCTTCAATCCGCGTGATCGTTCCGAAGAACTGTGGAACTGGAACTATTAGGTTGAGCAAGTCGGAAAGAACTGACATCGTTCCGACTGCGGACATAGTTCCAGGAACTACTACGCTCCGGAACTACATATGTCTATTAGATAAAATTTTCAAAAATTACATAAATAAGCCGTCATGGTTATTAAACTGAACGACTGAATATTATTCGAGTAACAAGTAGTGAAGTATTAGTCTACTCTTTTAGAGGTTTGTGCTATGCATCTAATGATGTATTTTTATATTGTCAAAAGTCAGAGACCATTTAAGACGATTTCTTGGCACTGGTGGATGTGTTAGAGAGAAAATATGAATTTCTATTTATAAACAGTTGAATCTTGTTGATATTTTTTTTTATTGGAATCAACCAACATTATCAAGAAAAACATCTGAATTTCGGTCATAAGATTACGTGATAAAAGCTGTTACTGGAAAATGATTAGACGCCTTAGTCACGCCTACACTAAGCAGCAACATTAAAAACTGCTGAAACTAAGGAGTACGTTCAATAAGTTAACTTTATTCAAAGGTACAATTTACAAAACAAAAATCGTTATAAATTTTTATATATTATATATTATCATATTTTTATATATAAAAAAAAAACATTATAAATGTGAGTGTTTATATATATATATATATATATATATATATATATATATATATATATATGGTTTAATAAAGTTCTAATAAAAACTCTTAATACACAATTTGACTCCATAAGTTCGCTAGTCTTTTTGGATGAAATATATAACACGAGCCGACTACAATGCGTTGTGAACTTGTGACTACTTGTGATGCCGCGTCCACACGCTTGACAAACCTCAACAAGCACTCACAAATTCAAACGTGTGGATAGTATGTTTGCTTGATTTGCCAAACGTTTGGCTTGGCTCACCACCGATCCGAACTCTGTCAGTTTTTGACGCCCAAATCAAAGGAAGCTTGCAGCAAGCGCTTGCGATTCATTCGCATGTTTTCGTATCGTTAGTATGTCCTGCACACTGACGGTGACCAGATATGTAAGCCCGTACCGCTTGTTTCTGCTGCGCAATAATTTAAATTAAATTAGTCGAAATGAACTTAGTAATAATTCGTTTATCCAAGAAACTTTACAATCTCTCGAGGCAAACAAAACCATGTATTTGGAATCCGAAATATAACGGATCATAAAGATAATGTAAATGATGCATGGAATCGGCTCAATGAAATTTTAAATAGGCCAAATGTTAAAGGCCGAGACAAGCTCGATGACTGTCATACTTGCATCTTCAGAACACACAAACGCACTCGCAATCGTGTGGATGACGATGTTTGATTCCCAAAATCAAGCCAAACGTTTGTGGAGGTTTGTAGTTTGTGGCAAGTGGCAAAGTTGTGGATCCGGCGTATCAAGTAATACACAAACACAACAGACATTATACATTGATGTTTTTATATCAAAGTATTATAGCATATATTTCCACGGACATTCATTGTATGATCAGATTTATTATTAGGATGTCATTCTAAATGTATGCGCGTAAAGTATGTAGTACTACCTGGCAGCATTACTTGCCTTGGTTTTTGTTTTGGACTGTGTATCTATGGTATATTTTGATCGAAGTTTCCGGTATACTAAACTACCACTTTATGGCGTCAAGAGCGTGGATCATCATTGGGGTTAGTACGACGTTTAAATTCATGAAATCAGTTAATAATGATAACTGGTGCATAGTCTCGATAACACTTATCAAGCCAAGCTTTCGTTTCAAAAGTGTTTTTTTTATTTAAATAACAATGACTTATTAACACACGAAATTCTTTTTTCCAAAATTGTGTCACTTAAACCACAGTAACTTTTGAATAAAATTTCAGATTTTCATAAAATTTAGACAATTTTTTTCTCTGGGTCAGACTGGGAACTTGTCAGCCAATGTAATACTTATACCCCCCCAAACTGTTCACCAACGCACTTGAAGACCTCTTTAACACACTGAATTGGACTAGACGGAAAATCAATATATACGGTGGATATGGGAGTAGTAGCAGAGTCACTGGGACAGCTGGACGAGATGCTGCACAGCCTGAATGGAACTTCTCAACGCAGTGGTCTTGGTATGAACTTGGATAAAACCAACGTTTTGTTCAATAAACATGTCGCATCCACACCGATTGACGTCGAAGGGTTGACACTCGAAGTTGTTCAGGAATATTATCTACCTTAGGCAAGTTATCCAGCACGGTAGAAATGACTTCGAGAAAAAATAACCAGAAGGATCCAGTTAGGTTGGGCAGCATTTGGAAAATTACGTCGAGTTTTTCATCGCCATTGCTGCAAAATAAAGGTTTTGAACAGTGCATCCTACCTGTCATGACCGTATGTCATACCGAGACATGGACACTAAAGGTGGTTCTAGTCCCCAAGCTGAATGTTGCGCAGTGAACTATGGAGCGAGCTATTCTTGGAGTTTTTTTAAGGATAAAATTCGTAATTAGGATTTCCGACAAAGAACTAAAGTCATCGACGTAGCTTGCAGAATAAATATGCTAAAGTGGCAATGGTGTGGATGGGGTGGCCACATTTACCAAAGGACCAATGACCATTGGAGCAAACGGGTCCTAGTGTGGAGACCGCGAATCAGTGAACGGAAGGTAGGACGCCCCCAGCCAGATGGACTGACTACCTGAGGAAGGATTGGATGCGGAAGACGGAGAACCGGGTGCTATAGTGCACGTCGGGAAAGCAGCACACTGGAATAGACGTTTACCAAACGCACATGTGAAAGTAGTATTAAGGTAACCCCCACCCCCACCATAATAGTAGTACTAATAATAACAGCTAACAGATAGGTGCAGACAAAACTATATGCTCTTAAATATAAATAAATGTTACTATATTCAGTTCACCTGCACCAAACGCACTTATGAAATCTCATATGTTATATGAGATTTCATAAGTGCGTAGAGGGAGTTCAAATAAAAAAAGTCTATGTTAATTGCGACTCGCGACCCAAGTGTTCAATTGGATAGCGTGCTAAAGTTTCACGTGCACATATTGAATACTGTTACACGGGGCTTTAAAATACTCGGCTTTGTTACACGAAACTGTAAAGATTTCTAGAAACTTAGCACAAAAATCAATATTTTTAATTCTTTAGATCGCCCTATCTTGGAATACGATTCAGTCATATCACATATAGAATCCATACTATGAAGTATACGTTATGCGATTGGAGAGTGTACAAAAGCGTTTCTTGTACCATCTTTGCTACAGAGATCACTTTGCAAAAAAACTCACTAGCTAAACCGAAAGGTTGACACATTATAATATAAAAACATTAGCCAGTCGAAGAGATAAATTGGACTCAATTGTGAAAATTGTGAACGGAACAATAGATTGTAGTAGTATTGTGAGTAGCTTAGAATAACTGTAAATACCACGTAAAATGTATTTTCGATATTTTGTGTACATCTTTTGTTGAAGATCCCTAAATAATGAAATAACACTATTACGGGAAAAAGGTAGTATAATTTTTTTTTTTTTAAACAACAACGACAACTTCCTCGTTAGGAAAATCTCTCTGTCGCGGTGGAGTTTACAAACATTAATACAACGTACACAAAAAACACCCAGACTTAAGACAACTATTTTTGGATCACTCTAATTTTTGTCTGGGATTTGAACCCATAACACTCGGCGCGGTGTAGTGGCGAGGTGATCACTTAAACCATTGCGCCTGTTGAAATTAGGTAGGTTGTATATAATTATGTGTAGCAATAAACTCCTTGGTATTTATCTTTTAAAAACTTGACACTTGTTACTTGTCGTGCTTTTGTTCTTACGAATCTAATTTTCCTAACACCTATTAAGATATAAAGCGTTTTATTTACGATCCATGGGACATATATAACCCCATGGGCCCAGGCACGAAGGCCGGACAATCTTAAAAATGACTACATCAAGGTTCCACGTTAATATCGAACCTTTGACGAAGACGAACTTCGATACATGGAAGGTTCAGGCCCAAGCAGTGCTCACTAAAGCAGGACTCTTCGAATGTCTAAGTGGAACAGATGATACTAAGAAAGATTCTCTTGCAAAAGCGGAGTTAGTTTTGATAATTTCACCAAGTGAACTAAAACTCGTAAAATCGTGCAAAACGTCTAAAGATGTGTGGGAAACTTTGAAAAACGCTTATGAGAGCCGAGGACCGGCCCGGAAACTCTTCTCAAGAAATTGCTTCACCTTAAGCTAAAACATGGCGAAAACGTAAGGGATCACATTAACCAATTTGTTGATCTTGTGGACAAACTAAGAGATATGGAACTAGAAATAAATGTAGATCTTCTCACTATAATGATGCTTTACAGTCTCCCTGAAAACTTTGAAAACTTTAGAGTAGCTATAGAGACTAGAGAAAAACTCCCATCGCTCG
This sequence comes from Callimorpha dominula, assembly GCA_949752705.1. NCBI lineage: Eukaryota > Metazoa > Arthropoda > Insecta > Lepidoptera > Erebidae > Callimorpha > Callimorpha dominula. Next base: position 20,963,084 of record OX456992.1, read on the forward strand.
ATGAGCTTAAAATTAAAATAATTGAGGAAAGTGAAGCTCGAGATAGAGACATTGACACCGCAGATGTAGCCTACTATGCTAAAAGACATAACAGACACTCTAACAGACAAAAACCTGTCCCATTTAATCAAAAAGAGAAAAGCTGTAAGTACCAGGTAAATAAAAAGTTTTATCGAAACCAAAAGAAAGAAGGATATGATCAGAATTTATATGCACATGAAGCTTGTATGAAAACAGGGGAAAACTCACCTTATAAATGGTGTTTAGACAGCGGTTGCACGTCATATATGTGCAAAGTTAAACACATGTTTGAAAAATTAATCCCAAAAGAAGATACTCTCTACATGGCAACGGATAAAACTGAAACTATTAGAGGAAAAGGACAAGTTAAATTGAAACTTGAAGAAGGAAATGTCAACCCTATTGACACTTTGTATATCCCAGAACTGACCGTCAACTTACTATCGGTAGCCAAAGCTACTGATAAGGGTTGCAAAGTAACTTTAGTTGGAAAAGGTGCTACTGTGCAAAATAAAAAAGGCAAAAAGATATTAAAAGCCACTAAACAGAATGGATAATACTACATACAAAATAAAAATGAAGAAGCTCGTATAGCACATACAAGCGAAATTGACCAATGGCACAAGAAACTGGCTCATATTAATGAAAATGACTTAAGCTAGCATTGAAAAACGAAATGGTTATAGGATTAAGTTTCAACGAAAATGAAAAATTGCAAGAATGTGAAACTTGTTTGAAAGGTAAAATGTCAAATTTACCTTTTCCTAGTGATCGTCGTGCAGAGACCCGAGCCAAAGAAAGGCTTCAAATTGTGCATTCAGATCTTTGTGGTCCAATGCCAGTAGAAAGTAAAGCAGGTCATAAATATTTTATTACTTTCAAGGACGAGTACAGTCGTAACTGTAGAGTATATTTCCTGAAAAACAAAAATGAATCATTAAAATACTTTATAGAATATCAAACAGAAATGGAAAGATTCACAGGACAACATTTGAAAATATTACAAACAGACAACGGAAAGGAATACTGTAATAAAGAATTTGATACTTACCTAAAGACACACGGTATAGCCAGGAGATTATCAGCACCATACACTCCACAGCACAATGGATTGGCTGAAAGGAAGAACAGAACCCTTTTAGAAAAAGCCCGTTGCATGCTAATTGAATCTTACCTACCTAAAAAGTTTTGGACCGAAGCAATACATACTGCCAATTATGAAACCAACAGAATACCTACTAGAGCAACAGGAAAAACGCCTTTTAAAAAATGGGTTGGTTACACACCATCAGTGAGACATTTTCAGCAGTTCGGAATTCAGGCATTTGTTCTGAATAAAACAAGAAAACAAAAATTTTCAGCAAGAGCCAAAAAAGGCATATTCGTTGGCTACTCCGAATGTACAAAAGGTTACAAAATTTGGATACAACATAAACTAATTGTAAGCAGCGATGTGAGATTTATAAATAAGATGCATGATGAAGATAACAATGAAAAGGAAAATGACGAAGAGAAGAATCAGATAATGACGACTTCTTTGACTCCTTGGAAGAAACACTAGAAAACACCTTTGGAACTGAAGAAAATGAGCCTGAAATAATCGAAAATGTTCCAGAACCAAGACGACCTGTAAGAGAAAAGAAACTACCAGCATGGACGAAAGACTATGAACTAAGCAACTTCTGCAAAAATGATGTAAAACCCAATGAAACTGGGAAAAAGCTATAAGAGGTAAAATAAAAGCGCACATCAAAAATGATACATGGAAACAGAAGACATGCCAGCAGACGTCCTCACAAAAGCGCTGCCAAGAGCAAAATTTGTGAAATGCCGCGACAGCCTAGGACTTGTATAATAGTTTTATCCAATGTGTTTAATGAGGAGGAGTGTTGAAATTAGGTAGGTTGTATATAATTATGTGTAGCAATAAACTCCTTGGTATTTATCTTTTAAAAACTTGACGCTTGTCACTTGTCGTGCTTTTGTTCTTACGAATCAAATTTTTCTAAAACCTATTAAGATATAAAGTACTATATAAAATAATGCTATAATATGTACGTTTTATTTACGATCCATGGGACATATATAACCCCATAGCGCCATCCGTGCAGTCAGTTACGATGGTACAGCATGAACTGTATAAAAATGAAACGCTCCCCCAACACGGTCTGAGAATCGTCTGAATTAGACATGTGTAGTTCCGGAGCGTAATAGTTCCTGGAACTATGTCCGCAGTCGGAACGATGTCAGTTCTTTCCGACTTGCTCAACCTAATAGTTCCAGTTCCACAGTTCTTCGGAACGATCATGCGGATTGAAGGAGCGGCCGGAGCGGTATTGAATGGTGGAACGAATAACGAACTGTCCGTGTGACGTATGCCGCGAACGTTGCGCTCTGGGCCGACATTCCCTACTTCCGTGCAAGGGTGTATTTTGAAAAGCAGGACTTACTTTTATGGACAGAAGGCAACGATTGAAGGCATCAAAGGTGCCTGAGCTACTTTTCATGTTAGCAATTATAAATAAAATACCTATATATAATATATTATGTACTATGATGTACAAATTTAAATATTACTTAATTATGTATATATACTATCAATTGATTTTTAAAGACCTAGCCAATACATTAATTTAAAATATTTTAAGTCTAAATAAACAATATCATTGTTTACAACCATGTATGTCCAAGGAACTGTTTGAACAGAAATAAAACTTAACTACAATGTCCGGATAAAACTAAGGAACTAGATAGTTCCTCGGACATGTTTAATGGAACTAGTTCCGACAAGGAAAGGAACCGTTCCAGGTTCAATCCCATGTCGGACAAGGTTTGCGCATGTCTAATCTGAATCTACATTGACATAGAATACTGTCAATTAGTGTCACTGTCAACTGTCAATAACTATGACACCTGTATTCTGTAGACCACGTTTTGTTCTGAATTTTAATAAATGTATACAATACAAGGGCTAAGTTGAACAAAGATATCCGCTAATTTTATTTTAAAGATTTACAATATGCCTAAAATTAAAGCCGAAAAGAAGTCAAGGGTGCATAATGAAATTGCTAAACAAGGTAAATAAATATATTAGAGGTTACTTAGAACGTTTATTTACATTGAAATATAAGTGAATTTGCATTTTTCCAGGGATTCAATTTAATAAGGATTTTGGTCAACATATATTGAAAAACCCGCTCATTATAACATCTATGCTTGATAAATCTGGTTTAAGACCAACGGATATTGCTCTTGAGATTGGTCCTGGTACTGGTAACATGACAGTCAAACTCCTTGATAGAGTCAAGAAAGTTATAGCATGTGAAATTGATACCAGGTAATATATTTTTATCATAATATCAAAGACAGACAACTGTTGATAGTTAGTTGTAACAAAGGGTAACTTCTTTATGTGAATTGCTACAGATTGGTTGCTGAACTTCAAAAACGTGTACAAGGAACTCCTTACCAAGCAAAACTTCAGATTATTGTAGGAGATGTGCTTAAAACAGAACTGCCATTCTTTGACATCTGTGTTGCCAATATACCATACCAGATCAGTTCTCCTCTCGTATTTAAATTATTACTGCATAGGCCCTTCTTCAGATGTGCAGTCATGATGTTTCAGAAAGAATTTGCACAGAGGTTGGTGGCAAAACCAGGAGATAAGCTATACTGTAGGCTCTCTATTAATACACAGTTGTTAGCGAGAGTAGACATGTTAATGAAAGTAAGTGATGATATTGATATGATATTTTTCTTGTGGTCATGATTTTTTTAATGACATTTCCAGACAAAATAAATGTACCTGTGCTAATAATGATAAACTTTTTTGTTAAGATGTTTCTATGTATGTTTGTTATTTGTGCAGAAACACTTTGACTATATATTATTAAGATAATTCTGTCTTCTAATTTTATGACATTTTACAATTTTTTATTGTTTATTAACATTTTTATGTTACAGGTAGGGAAAAATAACTTCAGACCACCTCCAAAAGTTGAGTCAAGTGTGGTGAGAATAGAACCTAGAAATCCACCACCACCAATAAATTTTGTAGAATGGGATGGCTTAACTAGGATAGCATTTGTTAGGAAAAACAAAACACTGTCTGCAGCTTTCAAACATGCCACCACTATGGCCGTTCTGGAGAAAAACTACAGGGTGCACTGTTCACTTCATAATAAAGTAGGTTTTATCGCACATTTCATTCATGTGCAACTATTACTAGTTATTTATTAAGGTTCTACCACCATAGCTGGAACTTAAATAATTCCTACAAAATAATTTTTTAATGGTTTACACTGGGGTTTTGTTTTATACTACCAATGGGTCAAGATTTAGTATTTCACAAAATATATGCCCTCATTTTACTAGAAATAAAATTCTTATATAAACCAAGTCAGTATTCTTGCCGTTTTGAAATAACATGTTGTATTTTTAGAAAGGTCATTAACAAATGATATTTTCACATTAACTTCTGATGAGTGCTGTGCCACCTGTATTCCTAAAGCAGGAGCTATGGAGACCACCTCACCAGCAGAACTGTAACACTACCCTATTGCTGTTGGTTAACTTTGTTTTCTTTCAGTGTCAAGGTACTTATCCTCGGCAGATAGAAATCTATAAGATACGGGATATACATAAAACTTTTTCTTCAATCAGCAGAATGATATATATTATATTGACCATGTAAATAAATGGCCATGTCGTTGATTAATAAAGGATAACTGCCTGTACTAGTACACATAGTAGTACTTTTAAAATGTTCTCTAGTGGCTGTGAATTATTTATCTTAAATTGGATCTCTGTGTAACTCAATATTTAAGCTTTTTTGATCATCGTAATGTTAGGAGCAAGTAGTCATTCTTCAGTTTCTAGTCATTCTGTTCACCATCAACATGGCTTTGTGGATTTATTATATCCATTTCCAACCCTCGTATTTACTTTTGCTCAAATTCATTGATCATGGCCTGATGGTCCAGTGGTTAGTGACCCTGACTGCTGTGCCAGATGTTGTGGGTTCGATTCCCACCCAGGACAAATAATTGTGTTGTGAACATGATCTTTTGTTCTGTCTGGGTGTAATTTATCTATATGTACCTATGTAGAAATATATTATAAGTTTGTTTATGAGCAGTCTGATTACCATAGTACAGGCTCTGCCTAGTTTGGCATCAGACAGCCGTGTGTGGGATGTGTGGAGTTATTATCACTATTCATTTCTGTTGTGTCTCAACTTTACCACGCCAGATTCAGTATACAGGAGTTGAAGCAATCCTTAACTAAGTCCTTACAAACTATTAGTCTAAACAGCTATTTTCATTACAGGAAATACTAGAAAATTTTGATATTAAACAGAAGGTGCAGGATATATTAACTAGTTCAGAAACAGAACAGATGAGAGCACGAATGATGGATGTTGATGACTTCATGAAGTTATTACATGCCTTTAACTCAGAAGGCATTCACTTTGCATAGTTAATAGTAATTAAATCATATTTATATTATCAAATGTTTTTATTAACTATTACAGCACAGCATGAATTTTTACTACTTTAGACAAGATTACTTGAAGCAAATTTATATTGGTGAATTCTTGAAGCCTCGGTTAGCATAATCAAAACCGTCTTTGCGTTCAGAAGTGAAAGGGAAGCCAGGCTGTCCTGGCAGAACCATAGGTTTAGACTTCAATACCCTCCAACCTCCCTTCTTAGTCCAGTTCTGAAAACAATGATAATTATTAGTTGATGATACTATAGTGTTGTCAATTTTCATCATCTATATTAGTTAAAATGTACCATATTTTAACTCGGCCTATTTTACTTAAGATTAACTTGAATTTATTCCAAGTCAATTTTAAATAATGTATTTCTCTATTTTAAACAAATTAAAAAAGGTCAAGCTCATCCAGCTTGATCTTTTATAATTAATATTAATAACTTCACACATCTCACACACACAGCCGTCTGATCCCAAACTAGGCAGAGGCTGTACTATGGTAACCAGACTGCTGATAATTGGTCTAAAGGTATGTTACTAATGTGATATAATTATGTTAATAAATATTTGAACTGACACTACTTACATTGCCATTGTATTTAAAGTAATAATGTACCGAAAGTATTCCAAAACCTATTAAACCCAGTTTGCCCGCTATGTATCGATAATCGGCAGCACGACTAGCACCCTGTAAAATATTAAAATAGTGACATTACTCATCCAGACAGTGAAAGAATATCACTAGTGGTAGAAGGTTATTTGTTATGTAACCTCACCAGAAACGGTGTCAAAGTTTTAAAGATCGTGTCCAAAGGAAAACGATAGAGGCGACGAATAGGGTTAGTGCGTTGTCTCCAATATTCTTCAACATGCACAGGTTCATTCGGACTTAAAATTTGGTCTTTCAACCACTGTTTACGCCAAGCCCTCTCGGCATCTGTCATTCCTATACATCGTTCTCGTTCAAGGGCCACACGACCAGCAATGGCCATAGGCTTTACGCCCGCTGTTTGAGCCATTATAGCTAAAAAATTATTTCTTGCCAATCCTTTATTTTTATATCACATTCAAAATGTCAAATTAAATAGTGAGTGACATAGAGTCGTCACAAAAAGAAGCCCATTTGAGTTTTATGACGTTTCTCGTCGACACCAGGGTTGCCAACCGTACGAGGTTCCTCGTTTAAACGTAGTGCTTTATATTCTCTTTGCTCGTACAAATACGAGATTTGTGGTCTGCTGTACGAGGTAAGTACGTACGAGGCACGAGGCCACACGATCAGGCTTGCGTGGCTCGTACAATTATATAGACGTGTGTGTATATGTATATAGATGTGTGTGTAACTATGTATTTGTTTCGTGGATTAAGACTAAGATGTTTTCACTTCTACTTCTGACGCACGTCCTACGACTACGACTGACAGGACAGTTGTTTTTGAAGTGATAACTTCTTATGGGAGGGTAAACCGCTTCGTTACGTAACGTAACGTTATGGCGTCAGTCTGTCTGGCGACGTTTACGTTATCACTTCTATCGGGCGTCCCAAGACACACATGTTTGTTTTTATGGGGTATGGGGCAAACGAGCGCACACGAATCAACTGATGTAAGTAAGTGACTACCACCGCCCAAGGACACCTGCGACTCAAAAGTCTTAAGTACGTTGCCGACCTTTATGGTGGGTGTAAAAGAAGGACCGAAGGGGGTTAGAGCCTGCGGTAATCTCACTCACTCGTCGAGACGGTGTTTTCTGTGCGGTCGTGGTATAACTCTGGTTGAGACGGCCCATATTATTAAATATTTATTAAAATTATAATTTTGAATATTTTTCAATGTTATAACCAAAATGATGGTAGATTTTTTAATCGATTTGTCATGTGGTTGGTTTAATTTGGCAAGCGAATTGTTTCTTTCCATCCTTAAGCATAGTTGTATTTTAATCGGCACTACTTGTTTAAATTTGATATAAGACCTTGTTTCGAAGTGTACAAGATTTACATCTCATATGAAGAAAATTTTGTCAATTTTAGCTTAGAGAGTGAAGTAACAGAATTGACACCAAAATCAGTCAAGCTGAACTTAATCAGTTATATCGAGAAAGTTAATTAATGTAAAATTATTTTATGATTATATTTTTATAAGAAGATCTGTGGACTGTGGGGATCAGGGGATCAGATGTTTTTTCTCACCAGAATGGGGAATTTAACCATAATTTTTGGGTAACTTAAGAAAATGGCATTGGCAACGCTCGATCTCATGCAATGTGACGAGATTTAGCAGAATTCTGCGGTTTTAGCAGAATTAGATCCCCAATTTAGGGCTTAGCAGATTGTGTCGCAGATTTGAAAAGATCGCAGTTTTTGGCAGAATCAAATAACATATCAGCAGAAAATTAACTTGATTAATAAACGCAACATTTACAATTCATATGAGGTTCTGTTAAGTAGTTGTACCACAGATAAGATAATAGTTACTTCGTAACAGATACATCACTCCCATACAAAACTGAAAATACCTACGTTCTATTAGCCTACAAAATTTAAATAATAATACCTGGCGTTAGCTGCGACCAGAAATATATCTTATTTACGCTTTTCGAAAGTTGAGAACGCCTTGCCCATCTTGAACCTTCATCTGTGTGTGTAACCGAACTGCCGGACACTCTAGGGTTGTACAAAGTACACAAATAATGAAATAAATTATTTATTTGGGGTATGTTCTGATATACACTGCGAGCACTGTTCAGTGCTCTTACCGCGCAGAAATTCGTTTCGTTATGGACTGACAGTATACTGCCGCAGTATCCTAGGGAAATATAAGACGTCATAAATTGTCGCCATTTTTGTACTGTGAGCGTGAGAGCTGTGAGAGTGGCGTTTTCGAGGAAAGGTGCTCTCAGTCAGATCAACTACAATTTTTTTCTAGTTAAATAGTAAACAATTATTTGTCGAAATATGTTCATCACTTTTAACGTACATAGCGATACATACCAATTTAAATAATTCGGTTATAAAGTTATTATGCATTGGGTTACTTGAAAAACAATATTTTCTTTTAATAAAAAGTAAACTTACTTTTATTATGTGAGTAGTTCAATTGAAAATTGACTTGTATATTAAATTTTTAAATATAACTACATTCAAACAATATTTTTTTATGTTGAACAGATAACTTGTACATTTATATGATAATTATTTTCACGTCAAAACAGCGCCAAAAAACATAGATAACAGTATACTGGACTGCGTTCCGTATTAAACAGTAATTAGTATAGCTAATTATGAAGGAACAGCTTCGCAGTATATTAAATTGACGTCACTCCTTCTAGTGCTCGCAGTGCATATCGGAACACACACTTGATAATTAAATTTATGGGTGTTGCGTTTTATATAATGATAAATAAAATTATTTCCCTTTGAAATTTATATTTTTAATTTTTATAGGTAATTAAAGTATCTCTTAAACCTTCGATAGTAACATAAAATGTTGATGCTGTAGACATATACATCACTATCACTACATTACTACATTTTATAAAACAAAGTCCCCCGCCGCGTTTGTCTGTTTGTCTATCTGTTTACGATAAACTCAAAAACTACTTAACAGATTTTCATGCGGTTTTCATCAATAGATAGAGCGATTTATGAGGAAGGTTTAGGCATGTAATTTGTTAAGGTTTTGTGTAATTGGTTGAAATATGATCACGATTGTTGAAGATGTCTCTGCTACCCGTGCGAAGCTGGGGCGGGTTGCTACTAATAGCTGTTGCGTAGACTAGAGAAAGATACTCTGATAATTTAAACTTTGTATAACATATTATGTTACACAAAAGTATTAAATAACAAATAACTACCTACTCAAATAAAAACCTCAATCCATGCCGATCTCAATATGTTTTACATTTCAGTAGCTCTTATTATTATTTTGACTATATTTCTAACTATATTACATATTGTGTAAAAGAAGCAGCCGTCAGTTCGCCTTGCCTACAAGTTACAACAAATGAATACGCTGGCAGTTCACACCCACTAAGTTCGTCACCTTTCGTAGAAGTTATGGGTTTATTATTATTGACGGTTTAATAGAATACATTTATTACATCCGCATAATTTATCAACATTGTATAGAATTTATATAAGCAACATTTATTTTTTTTGAGAAGATAACTATTATTTATTATTAGTACAGCCACGCGGCAATGGCGAGTAAAGAATCACCTGAAGTGGAGATGTTTTTATATTATATTGACAAACAAATAAAAGCAAAAATCATTTTTGCAACTTATTTTTAAAGGATTTCACAGATCACTAACATCTAACAATGACGCAATTTAACATAATAAATACATTTAGCAATAACAAAACATAATAAGTTCGATTTGACATTTTGTTTTTGTTTACGGAGAATACCGTTCTGCCGTGCGTGCGTGCTCTCAGCTACGCGTTGTCGCCCCTACTGACACTTTTACCGTGGACGGGAAGCTAAATTGGTAGGTATTTATAACGCGACCTCGAGCGAGTGATGTAGCCCTGGTTGTACTAGCAATGTTTATAAACTGTAAATTTTTAAAATTTTGTACTAATTCGCTTTCTGTACAGGAAACCCTTAAATAAATTTGAAGGGAATTCCCTGTAGATTTATACTTATCTTTCGAGTTCTACGTAGACAATGTTGCCTGCGTTGCCGTCGTCAGTTACTTGTGTCGTTTGCGTTAATATAATTAAAATGAAAAGAAAATATCAGTAGAGCTACCGTTCCGAGTGGAAGAAGGATCCACTGTTTTCCTCTGGGCTGTCACGATCTACGGAAGACAACAATACCGCATTCGTCGCAACAATTTACGCCATTACAAAACATGTTAAAGTTAGCACAAAAATCGACAGCTCTGTATAAAAATATTGACACCACAGATGCCACAGAAAGTTAGAAGTTTGTTTAATTATATAATACACACATAATTAATAGTTATTTTACTTTTATTGGATGTAACAATTACGCTTGTGTTTTGTTTTTTCAAAATGAATTGTTTCTTCCAAACTTTATAAAGGTCGGCCTTATCGCTAAAAGCAATATCTATATATATATATATAATTTTCATTAGCAGAATTTTGGCATTTAAAACAAAAACAAATAGCAGACTTAACCAGATTTTAGAATAGTAGTTAGCATATCATTTAATTTAAATCTGGTCACACTGATCTCATGTCACATGTGTCAAAACGGACCTATTACGTTTTGAGACGAGACGAAAGAAGTCCTTGGAGAAGATAATTATTATTGTATTCAGTTTAGTTTTATCTTTTTTTCCTATTTATATTCAGAGTAGCAAGATTAATTTGTAGAATTGAACAACATGCCTCGGTTTCATAAAGTGGAAATCAATAAAACAGAATGGATTGTCCCAGAGAGATATCAGATGCTTACACCTGTAGGCTCAGGTGCTTACGGACAAGTTTGGTATGTATTTGTGAAAATATTCGGCAATGTGCCAGTAAGTCAGTCGTTATAAAGTTATTTCATTTCTTTAAGTTACTTATTATAACGCAATGTGATGCTCTTTATGAGCATGAAAAATAACTTGGTACGTTGCCCTTGCGTGGGCGGTTCTTGTTGGTTGTCTATGCATATATTTATGAACAATTTATTTACAGTTCTGCAATCGATACTTTGCATAATATGAAAGTGGCAATAAAGAAACTGGCTAGACCTTTTCAGTCTGCTGTGCATGCCAAGAGAACCTATCGTGAACTTAGAATGTTAAAGCATATGAACCATGAGAATGTTATTGGTAAGTGTTTGATTATAACTCATATTAGAAAGTGCTGTTTTATTTAGATTGATTACTTAATAAAAACTTTTAACCAAAAAATTAAACTGAGGATAGAAGAAAGGAACGAAAAAGCGAGAAATAGAAATATTGGTTGGTATTGGTAAAAATTGGTAAATACCTATATAATTAGGAGTTGGCGCCAAACAGAAACAAGTAAAATACTCGATGTACTAAATTGCCAGCCGTCTGTCTGTTTTACACAATATTTCGTCGTTTTAGACAATCCCATGCAGTGGGTTGCCGACTAATATTTAGAATAATTTAGAAGAATAGAAATAATTCCACCATACATTTTAATAATCTAGATTTTAGAAAAAGGAAGAATTTTAATAATATTTACATAAAAATAAGGATAAATGTAGGATTTTTGTATACTAAAACATTGTAAATGAAAAATAAGTGTTAAGTACTTAAGTTACATATCAATTGTATTCTTTTTATAAAAGAAAATTGAAGAGGTAGCCCTACACACATTTAAAAGCCTGGAAAGAGTAGGCAATTAAAAATGGTAGGTATCGCTATTTTTGAAGGGAGTGATTTATCTGTTACATAGTAACTACTGTAATTAGTAATCATTGAAGTATTGGGTGAAGTATTCATTGTTATTTCTTATAAATATTTAAACAACAGATCAATCTTTTATTAAATTTAAAGTTCTCATTAAGATGAATTACTAAGAACAAACACAAGATAGTTGCTGTAAACCGTTGAGGAGTTCCCTCAATTGGACTCCGCATTCATGATTTTAATGATGAATCAACTACAGGTCTCCGTCACATTGTAGTATCATTAGAACTACATATATGTGCTAAGTTTCAACCAAATCGGTTTACCGATGAAAAGTCAATAGGGAAATTATTTGGCCCTTTTTTTCCATCCATAAAGTTGACATTTTTCACTGAACCTCTATATCTAGAGAGCATGAGTGAGTGAGACGTGTGTTATGTATACACACATATCTGTATATATGTCTGAGCATGACAGTCAGTTCTTTTTCCGTATCCCAAAAGTATGCGACATATTTAAAGAAGTTTTCTCTTAAAAAATCAAATATGCAGGTGGCCATGAGAACCTCCTCGTCGGTTAAAAACTAATGTAAATTCCTATGATTACTTTTGCAAATATTACAAATTACCTTAATCTTTAGGTTTGCTGGATGTGTTTAGTCCTGAAAAAACACTAGAGGAGTTTCAACAAGTTTACCTTGTAACACATTTAATGGGGGCTGATTTGAACAACATTGTTCGCACTCAGAAACTGTCCGATGACCATGTCCAGTTCTTAGTTTATCAAATTCTTCGTGGTATGAAATATATACATTCAGCAGGAATCATTCACAGGGTATGTCATTTCTTATAAGAAAAATATAATATATTAGATAATTGATTGAAAGCATATTTATTAGATTCATAGCAGTGTGTTATTAATGATTTAAACAATTTAGAGGACTAATTCTCTAAGAAATTATTCAGAGCATGTTAAAACTAAATTTATTTGCCCATACTAGTGGCATATTATTTCTATAACCATCATTAATATTGTAGGACTTAAAACCATCTAACATTGCTGTCAATGAAGACTGTGAGTTGAAAATCTTAGATTTTGGTCTAGCCAGACCCACTGAAACTGAAATGACTGGCTATGTAGCTACAAGGTGAGTTACACAATACTATATTACTGTATCATACCAATAAATCCATAGGCAAATCTAACACTGACATACTATGCAATAAAATGCAAGGCAATGGAAAAAATATAGGGTTGGTGTGTTGACAATATGACTAGCATATGAATTTTGATAAAAAGACTTTATAAAAATCTGAGTAAATAGACAACTAGTTGCAGCAATTATTAAAGTGAGAAAATGTAAGTGTAATGTAAATGTAGCTTGAAAACCCTTCTTTTAAGCCCAAAATCTTCAACATTTTCTCAAAATCTCCGTCATAAACATTATTCTCTGTGGAAATACATGATCAATTGGGTATAAGGAGATAATAAAATCTTGTCACTGTTATTAAATGGGTTTGCTGCAGTAGGTGTTAAGCTCTTAGCCAAGTCAGTTATTGCATTTTTCATTACATTCGGAGGTATTCAACTGTGCATGATAATGCCATAGTCTATCTTTTTTAGTTCTGTTTTTTTTATTATCATTTAATAAAAAAAAATTATGTGTAATAAAACAACAAACATGATATATATGTATTAAAAATTGCAGATGGTACCGTGCTCCAGAAATTATGCTAAACTGGATGCATTACAACCAGACAGTTGACATTTGGTCAGTTGGTTGCATCATGGCTGAGTTACTCACTAGCAGGACTTTGTTTCCAGGTTCAGATCGTATCCTTTTTACAATATCTTCAAATATTTCTATGCATAATATTATGTACATATGCTAATTATTGTCCTTTACAAAAATATGTTAAAATCTTTGAACAAATATTAAACACATCAAATCTCAATTATATCATATACTGTTTTATATCATCACCAATTCAAATGACAATTATGAAAACGTGATGTGTGTGTATATAATGTGTGTGTATATCCTCAGTTCATCTTAGGATAAAATGGACATGAAGAAACAAAAATCCACTACATAAAGTTCTCCAACTACAAATAACGAAATTTAAATATATTATGTTCATGTCCTTATCATTTAAAATTATTAACACAAAAAAAAGTAGGTACTTTGGACTGTTTAAAAGCCATTTTCCACACAAGTGTTTTTTGTGGACAGGAGTAAAAAGGTAACCATAGTTTAACCAGTCCAGCAGAAGAGCGAGACACGTCTTACTAACAAGGATCCAAAAATCTCTTATGTGAAACACAAATTATAAATCACTATTGCTAAAATCTATTATATTGATAAATACTTGCGACAAAGTCCTCTGAGAGTCGTGTTTATGGTCACTTGCTAAAGTTGCTGAAGGAAACATCTGTCAGTTGTGCCTAGCTTAGTCTACAACCTGTAGTTTGTTGTTGAAGAAAGAACTTTGAATGCAGGTGTCTTTGTCTTTTAATTATATGTATTAGATCGACTATTAAATAGAGCTTTAGCTTTAATTATATAATTTGGACATATAGCTTTAAACCTTAATGGATAAGACAGACATCCATCAATTGAACTTGATCATGGAAGTTTTGGGTACCCCTGCTCAGGAGTTAATGCAGAAAATCTCCTCAGAATCAGTAAGTAACTTTATTATGTTTCAAGGGTGATACGGCGTAACAACATTTGTATATATCTTTATTAGCAATGGTAAAAAAGTGCTTTTGCAATAACATGCTTGACGTAATGTCGTATTGTCTTGTTGATCAATGGCTTGTGTAAGTTTGGTGCTTGTGTAACCTTAACATGCGTGCATTCAGATATTGATCATCTCACAAGAATATTGTTCTTGTGTGGAAAGCCAGAACAGGAGACCATTGATAAAATAATTAGTGAAGAGGTGAGTTTAGAAAGTAATGTTTTCCACACGACAAAAAAAAAAATGTCTGAATCCTTTTTGAATTAAAGCAAAATTTCATGCTTACTGATAAGAGATACAGTATTTATCTAACAGATAACAAAAATGTAATAGGTACTATGTAACAAGTCTCAATTCAAGCGAAAATAACATGCCAATTTAGTAAACATTGCGAAGTTTTGTTTGAATGAATGTTATTATAACTATGTAGTTAATGTCTTAATGGATGTTAATTATAAAATAAAACTTGTGTAGTCTCAAATAACCTGTGTCGATTATAAATTTGTGACGTCACTGTGTTTTTTTACACAAATTGGCGATACCTAATATTAGAATTAACCAAGATAGAAATTTCTACACTGGTACACTGCCAAAGTTAATTATTATTGTGCATCATTGAGATTATATATATGTATGTCCGTAATATCTCGATGTTGTGCATTAAGCAAATGTGTGTTAGAACAAGACGGATCGTTCGTGCACACTTTAATTTTATAGTACTCATTTAAGGTTTAATAATATTTTCGTATTTTAATCAAAAACAATACTTATTAAAATATATTTTATAAGACTCAGATTACTCTCTCGGCTCTCCATTTATATTATCTTACACATAATAATAGCACTTCGCATTGAGTATCTGTGAAAATATTTGCAATATGCGACCAAACCAAATTCTGCTCTTTTTGATACGCATTTAGGTTCGATTTACTTTGCTCAATGAACCTCAAATATTTGCACAGATACGCCATGTCAAGTGCCAGCATTTAAAATTAATATTTGTTTGTCCGTCGTCTATCCGTGCCTACACCGTTTATACATGTAACATACTACAAAAAATATGAATAATTATTGTTTACATTGTTCGCATCGTAGTGCTGAATATTTTTAAACTCCAATTTAAAAAAAGGGTGTTCACAGACAGACAGACGGACGGACAACAAAGTGATCCTTTAAGGGTTCCTTTTTTTTCCTTTTGAGGAACGGAACCCTAAAAAATTAACGATATTAAAATGACAATGGGGCGTCGAATTCGGTATTTTTGATAAAGCATGAGAGAGATAAAAGGGTCTAATGAACCGATACAATAGTGATTCATCAAATTCCTTTCAATTTAATCCCTAACACATGACTTGGTCAGCCTTTTCTTCTGTGGTGTGCGCTCGCTCTAAAAATCACAGTCGCAACTAAGTGTTCCACGTTTCAATTTGAAGCCTCCTGATGATGCTTACAGACACCAGGTGTCACAGTCGGACCCCTTCTCTTAGTGGAGGGTCCTCTTTTCTGAGTGAAGCGCCGCCAATGCTACTATGCTACTAACCAAGAGCAGAAAACCGCACTACGCTAGTCGTTATAAGTAATAACTGTGTCTAATTGCTATAATAATCGTTTTTGAAATTGAATTTCAAGAAGAAACTAGAGCATAATGATTAATGATACAAAGTTTTGTTTATTTATACCTACTACTATATAATCAAAAATGTAATGCTAATACAAAGCGCTCATGCAATTAGTACATGCAGATAAGGTATCTTGGAAAATGTTAATTCCGTTAGGCGGGTTGTATACAAAGTAATATTTTTCTGTTACAGGCTAGGAATTACATCCAATCTCTACCGACGCTGAAGAGGCGGGATTTCCGCGAGGTGTTCCGTGGCGCCAACCCTCTGGCCATCAATTTGCTGGAACTCATGCTGGAGTTAGACGCAGATAAGTTAGTATATTTTATCAATATTATACAAACGAAAGAAATACTTTCTGCATTTTTAAACTAAACGTTTTAGAAATGTTATCCTATTTATTTCAATTGTCCAAAGGTGAATGTGCGATAACATTAAAAAATTTGCCAGATTGATTTTATTGCCAAACACTTCATAGATTTCCTTTATGAGTCATTCCTAACCTAATATGCAGATCATGATTATTTGTGATATTGTTTTAATAATAATAAAACTATATGAACACAGTTTGACACTTTAATGACTCAATGCGTAGGTGGTATCCAAACTATAACCGGTTCTCATTTATGATACCTTTTAAGTGTAAGATACCGATATACAAAGAAATGATTTATTAAAAACCGGACAAGTGCGAGTCTGACTCGCGCACCGAGGGTTCCGTAAGCAAATAAACTTGAATGTAAATAGATAGTACGTCCATCTTGGGAATCAATTCTCGAAGATTCTAAGCCCTTTTTCTTTTCGAAAGACAAACTTTGCAGTACTCTCCTATACATTGATATACGACGAAGTCCACTTTCCAACCGCAAAATATAAGTTTGTAATCACAAAAAAACAATTTTTTCATGTGACATAACAAGAAATTAACAACATTCGGATTTTTCCTTTAATAGGGAATATGCATGTATTTTTTTTTTATCTTTTATTGACTTGTTCCATCATTCTACTCTAATAAAAAATATAAATAACCTTGGCAATGTTCAAATTAATTTTTAAAATAACATTGAAAACATCGATAAAATTTGATCTGTTTGAACGCCGCCATATTTCGCGGGCCTTGGATGACGTCAGATATCACGCTCAGTGTTTGTTTCATAAACTTAGTATACTTACTTGAAGTGTTACAGTAATTTTATACCGATTTTCAGGTGTAATTACTATGTATTGTAATTAATAGACGATGGATAAAGTTTGAAAAACATTTTATAAGTATTGCCTTGTCCCTAAGTGTAAAAAACACTATAAGAAGTACACCCAATACAGTATTTTTTCCTGTACAAAATAATCATGTAAAATACGAAAACAATGGTGTAAATTAATGAGAAGAGATGAAGTATCTTCAATATCGTGTTTATATTGTTGTGAAGATCACTTTAATGTAAGCATATTACAATTTAATTGCTAGAATAGTG
This sequence comes from Callimorpha dominula, assembly GCA_949752705.1. Classification (NCBI taxonomy): domain Eukaryota; kingdom Metazoa; phylum Arthropoda; class Insecta; order Lepidoptera; family Erebidae; genus Callimorpha; species Callimorpha dominula. Next base: position 20,980,777 of record OX456992.1, read on the forward strand.
TGAATTAGTCAGCAGTAAGTCATTTATGTTGGTTTTAAATATCAAGCAGAAGGCAACTTGCTTGTCTACTTAAACTAGGTAACAAAAGTCCAATAAAACTTCATGAATATAACTAACTATACATATCTTACCTATCCTTTAGATTTGACCTCAGCAGACGTAAAATCTGGATTTGATGCAAAATATGTAGTCATCATGAATGCATCTATTTTCGGTAGATTGTCCGATTGTTCTTTGACAAAACTACATTCAGTCATCGTTCTAGATAATTTCTAATATCAATAGAATGCTTAAATTGCACTAGCTAAGGGCAAAAACCACGGAAACACCTATCTTTCTCGTAACACTACGAATATAGGCGCCGATAAATGACAGGACGGGGAATTTGACGTCATGTTTTGATTCGACCAATAGTGAAGCGTTTTGCAAAGTTGAATTTCGCTCCCTTATTTTGCATATTTTAATTAATATTTTTTGCAATTAAAGACGAACTAAATAAGAAAATAATTGTTTAGGAATATATGTGGACAATAAAGATTCAAGGGAAAATTAATCAAGTAAATTAAAACATGCGTATTCCCTATTGTGCTGTCAGACCTTGCTTCTTACCAAATTTCATGATTTTAGATCAACGGAATGAAATGTACCTGCGAAATGTCCAAATTTGTTAAAATCTAAGGCTTCAATGACCATATCTTATGATTGCGTTGACTTAGAAGCTTGATTTTTTAAGTTTTAAGGGACCGTAGACAAGTATTTGATGTTAATGTCAACTTGATGTCCCCACGGGTTCCCAAAAAAAAAAAGATTGACAGACAGCCAGCCAGGCGGACAAGAGTCCTATAAGGTTTCCTTTTCCCCCTTTAAGGAACGGAACCCTAAAAATGATGATGAAATAGTACAATAACATCACACTGTTATTTGAACTTGTGATTAGTGATTATAGAACGGCTACAGCAATGCTGCAACATTTGTTACACAATGATATTAATTATTATATTTGATAATTATATTTAATAATATTATTTATGTAAATTTAAACCTTTCTTACCTTGTAAAAGACACCCATTACCTTTTGAGTATTTTAATAGTTTTGAGGTATTTGAAGGGGGGTTACTTCGAAAAAGGAGAACGTAAAGGAATGGTGGGTGTTTAAGGGGTTCAATAACAAATTATTTTTCAGAATTCAAACAACACACACATATTTTAATGTATCCAATTTTTTACTTTGTCATGTACCTACTTGAAATGTATTTCAGGCGTGTAACGGCAGAGCAGGCTCTTGCTCATGAGTACTTAGCGCAGTACGCCGACCCTGATGACGAACCGGTGTCGGCGCCCTACGACCAGAGCTTCGAGGATATGGAGATGCCTGTCGACAAATGGAAAGGTAAAACTTTTTCAGTTGCTACACTAAATACTTGAAATTTAAACCTCAACACGAGTACTTCTCGTGTCCTTTTTAAAGAAGCGTATATTCTAATCTCAAAACCCATAATAGGAGGAAGGTCATTCAATAGTTTTAGCGAGTCCGCGTCCGCAAAGTCATCAATCATTGTATTCGATAAGTTCTAGTATGCTGTTACTTCATCTTGCACCTTGTGACTTCGTCTTCCGCTCTGTGATGCCTCACGCATTGTATTGTACATTGTTTTACGCATTGTGTGTATTGTACACAAGTAGTCACCAACTGACCAAACTTGTATATTATTGTATTACTAATATCTAGGTACATTGGCTTCCTTTTAAGTGATTTGGATTTTCGGCCTGGATAGCCACATCGAATACCTTTAAGAAGACGTACGGGACCGCCATTGTCGTATGTTGAGTTTTAATTTTTTTTTGTGAGTAAAAAGAAATAAAAATTATTTTTCAATAATTTGTTTTGATATGAGAAATTTAAACATGTATTAATTATAAAAAAAAAATAGTATTAAAGATATTGAATGCTCTAAACGAATCATAAAATCTGGTTCAAAATTAAGACATCTGAAATGGTGATATAAAAATAAAACTAGTTATACTCGAAAGGTTTAGGTACTTAAATAAACGTAAACAACAAAACGTACGTGACTCATCAGCGGTAAACCTTTTTTCATAAAAGCATAATAATATATTCCTTTGTCTCAAAATTATTTTTTGATTGAACTATAAATGATCAAAGAATGCGATCCTTGAAAAGAGTTTAAATAAAGGTTTATTACTATAATTGGCTTTTGAGGGTTTTCAAAGCCACCTACGAGGGAATTGCCTTTTTATTTAGCGGATGGCAGAAAATATTTTGTTATCGATACGGGCGTCACACTGAAAGTTTTTAGAAAATATAAAACGGAATGATATAAAAGCCTGTTAATATTTTTATTGCTTTTCGAAGTAGTTTCTAAGCACCGTCGCATGCGATGGAACCATTAACTGAAGCAGTGAGCCCACTCTTCTTTAGGGATATCGTCCACGCCTTTTTCAAACGCAGCCACGGTATCTTCAGGGTTCATAAAACGAGCTCCTCTAAGTTTATCTTTTATTTTTGGAAATAAATAAAAGTCACAAGTTGCCAGGTCGGGTCTGTAAGGAGGATGACTCACTAGCTACACACCTTCGATAAACAAATATTCGATAGTCCGTCTGGCGGAGTGAGCTGGAGCGTTGTAGTGGAGGAGGATCCTGCTTCTTGGGCGCTGCTGTCTAACATTATCCAAAAAACTGGTAGACACTGACTGACATACGAATTTGTAGTAACAGTCCTTTTATCTTCTAGAATGATTGTTGCGAAATTACCCGTCCGTCCAAAGAATGAGGCAATCATATTTTTCCCTTGACTTCTGCCCTTCTTGACTTTTGTCAGCAAATCTTCGAATGGAAACATCCATTGCGCAGATTGTCTTTTGGTTACGGGTTCGTAACAATATATCTAGCTTTCATCACCTGTGACGAGTCATACTTTTCAACTATTGAGCGGCACCAATCCAAACGACGGCGTTTTTGATCTTCGCAAAATGTTAATGGAAGACTTTTTGTACTTCACTCATACCAATGCTTTAAACTGACCGAATCTGTTGATATGTCACCCTTCTATCAGCATCTATCATTAGCCGCACAGCATTCACGTTATCTTCAGTAGTTGCCGTAGAAGGACGTCACGTCCGTGGAACGACGTCAGTGGCACGAAATGGGGCTATTGTAACATTGTTGTTGAGTGTCAAATCCATTTCGATGCACTACAGACACTTTTTAAATTGCCGCCATTTAGAAAAACAAATGACATATGAAATCATTAAACATCTAGAGATTCCCGAAGAGTTCCTAATTCGAAATTGAAATAAATTTTTCATCGGCTGCTTTTCTTACTGGCCTATTCTAAAAACTTTCAGTGTGACACGTACTAACGATAAAGCTGAAAAAATAATTTTTTTGAATGAATGCCCGAATCTTTGGATATATATCAGATACCTTTTTTCGAAGTGAAAACTTCTTTAGCGGCGTTGTGCACTTTTAGATGGGTAAAAAATGTTAAACTCGCGTCAGGACACGTGACCCTGATGTCCGTACCCATAGAAAAATCATACGACGGAGCCGAGTTTGTTATATTTACATGTACAGCGTGAGAGAGAGCGTAGAGAGAGGGAGGGAGAGAGAGGGAGAGAACTGAACTCGTGACCGTCACGCTAATAATACATATATAGATCCATCAATCCATAATAATACATATATAGGTCGTTTCGTTTCAGTTATCACTTTTGTCGGCAGTCCCATGACTGCCTATTTTTTTTATACTACGTTTCAAACAATCATACGGCCCGCCTGATGGTAAGCGGTTACCGTAGCCTATGAACGCTTGCAATTCCAGAGGCCTCGCATGCACGTTGTGACCCTTTAAAAACCTATACACTCCTTTCTTGAAGAACCCCATACATACCTACTCATAAGTTATATGATGTTGATTAAAGTCCTTAGTTAGGAACCATTAGACTATGTGAATGAAAGCCTCAACAACTATATATTATACTTTGTATATTTTACAGAACTCGTGTGGAAAGAAGTTGTGGAGTTCAAACCTCATCCACAGCACATGAACACAGTGGTCGAAGTAAACCCCTCTTAATGTTAACGCAAAATAATATTGTAGGCAGGATGCCGGCATATTACAAGAGTTGATAAGGCCAGTGTAAATTTAAAATATAATTAAGAACTTAGTTCACGTGTTTTAATACTGTGAGTAACTTATCATAATGGCAAGTTGTATTGATTTCTGAAAAAGAAGCAGATCACATGTTACTTGTTGATTGTAACACAAGTCTATTTATGATATTTAATTTGCATAAATAAGGGTGTGTCTAAACGTGCAATACGTGTATGGCTGCAACATAGTTGTCGGAAACATTGCTAGCGATTACAGCTAGACTGCATTACACGACGATATTTTAAGTATTTCTTTATTTAGCGTTTCTCAAGTATCACGCCTATTAAAGTAAGGTCGTACCCATCATTTGTTTTTTCATTTCAAGTCTGTGTTATTTGGTTCAATAACTTGCATTCGAGCTGCCTGGATCTACATAAATAAGAATATTGTCCGATATCTTGGTCATTAATATGTGCTATTAGAATGTATTTACAAGCCTTATAGAATTTTCAGTAGTACTGACACGTACAGTTTGACATGCCTTATTAGACTAGCTTTCATCATTACCAATTAAAATGGTAGGCTACCAATATAAATATACTTGTAACACGTTCATGAAAAAAAAGTTGTCCTATTTTTATTATTGTCTACATATAACTGTTTAAATTCTACAAGTGGGCAATTTACTTGCACGACCGTTGTAGATTCTTAATATAGAATTAAATTGGAACCGAGTTCTCAAGACAACGAGTTTAAAAAGCTGTACTGTGATTTAAGGGAATTACCAACTTTTAAATAGTATCGGCGTTATTGATCTACAAGATTAATTTTATTTTTTAACAATAAAACAGTGGCGTAACAATAGGGTGGCAGAGTGGTCAAAATGCCACGGGCTCCCACTCGAGGGGGCCCTCGAGCACCAAAGACCTTGAACACATGAGGCAACACAATTACAAAATGTATTAATGAATTCGCCACGGGCCTCAGATGGTACAGTTACGCCACTGCAATAATATATAAAATTTAGATGTATAGTCATGTCAATTCTATAAAAGTTCAATGTCCTCACAGGATGTATTATCAAACACTGACAACGATAACAAAGCAATATATTTGCGTGATGTAATATAAAACATTAATGTAATGTAAAGGCAACTGCGGCCGTAGCGACTACTCTTAGGATAAACGTACGCTGAAATTCAGGCGACACGGTTTATTACAGCACATTGCAGAGCTCGTTCTATAATGTACCCTACACATATTGGTTGTATAGTGTATGTAACATTGAAAGGGTTTGTAAAATATCAGTAAGTATACTCGACTCTATTCTGTTCATACAATACAAAATACACTGCACTACACTGTGCTGTGCTGCGTAGTCTGTATTCCAGCAATGACAAACGCAGTGTGTGAAGGACTTAAGAGCGTCTTTGACACACTGCGTTTCAATAATATAATTCGCTTTATAAACGCAGCGGTGTTAACCCAAGAAGATTTTATTTCGCGACGATTTATAAACGTTTCGCCTATATTGCGAAACGTTTATTTAGGACACATACTTAAATAAAAAAAAAATGTCTAAACTGTCTTAAAATGTGTGTGGTGCGTATTTAACAATACATACCTTTGTGTAAGATATATGTTTGTATAATATTATCGTGGCAAACAAACTTACTATAACAGGGACATCACTAGCCTATCACTTTATAGATGTAAATTTTGGATGTTCAATTTTAGGCATTTTGTTGGCTAAACATGTTGTTTTTAAATGCTGTGTAACTCAGACAATTTGAGACTTTTGACATAAGGCTTTACAGCCACGATTGTAATTCAGATGTCACACGTGATTAGTTATGCTTTACATGTGTAATTTTGACTTTTTCTGAAAAAAAAAACGGTCGAAGCAGGGGAAGTACAAAAAAAAGGTACTATATTCTACAAGTATTGAAGAAGCGTAGCTGTCGGCCATCATGGTGACCATATTTTATCTAAGTTTTATCATTAACCTAGAATTGGGGTAATGTGTAATGTTATTATTTTAAATTGTGTATTTTTTGGGCACTAAAGTTATCTTATTGTCACTTATGGGGTTCCTCAGATAAGAATTAAAATAACAGTTAAAAAGAAATTCAATAAAAATAACTCGATTCACATTTTTCATGTGAGATTTCATTGCACCCAAGTTTAGAAATGGTTAGGTAAAGCTGGATATTAGAGAAACATAAAATATATAATTGTATAAATTTATAATGTCATCTGTTATTTTTTTGCCATTTTAAATTTGGTGTTTTTTTTTAATTGTTATGGGTATTTTACAAAAATGTAGCCTTCGCTTCAGCCTAAGCTTATAATTTGGTTTACTGCATAGTTATTAAAATCTTTTGCTATACTGCAGCTAAATTCGATAAAGAATGTTTACTAACAAACAACTACCAGATACAACTAAACGTGGGCAGCCAATAACTTGCCTTTGTCGTTTTTACTAAGATTTTAATCAATTGCTTCGCAATTGCTTAATTTGACTGTTTGAGAAAAATATCGAATTAAGCTCCTGTATCAAATTAATTCTAGGTGTCAGGAGATTTCTATAATACCTACGTGTTTTGGCCGCATAGTTATTAATAATTTTAAGATTTTACCTTGTATTTTAATACGTCATCAATTGTATTGTAATACGTAGAATATATAGAGTAAATATTATGAACATCGTCTTGTTTTATTTTTGTTGTTATGAAATAGAGAAAATAAAATGCAGCTTCACGCCAATATTGTAAATAAACGTTTTCTCATATTTAACTGTTCCTTGTGGTCGTCTCCAGAGAAACTACTTTCATTAGTTACCAATGTTTTATTAATTACTGTTTGACCAGACTTAAAAATCTAAAATCATCAATTGATGTCTCTGCATTATCGAAGGTCTGCCGTTAGATTGGAGAATTTTTAATTTTCTATCACGGATTGTCATTATGCCGTGGGAAATTTGTAAAGCCGGCCTGTGTCGCCATTATTTCAGATTTATTCATCCACCTGAAATCCAAGCCAAGAAAGTTAACTAAATAGGTGGCCTCCCCTTAGTTAATATTTTTCATCGTTACGTTTTTAATATTCATTATGTAGCGCATGGTGTAATATATTATATCTATCAACCGTGGTCGAATACCATTTCCAGGTTCTGAAGGTGAAATTATATATGAGACTTTCTCTTGTACTTTATGAAAGTTGATGTATATAATAATCCTCGTGGATATCGCACTAGTATCAGCGATTTTAAACACCGAAGTAAAAATTCTAATTGCTTTGTATTATGGATAAGACAGATCTTGTATCTTGATAAAAATGGTCTCTTTCAAATGAAGGACTATCTGATAAAAACTTCAGATATATCCATACATAGAGTAAAATCAAAAGCATATCCGAATAAAAACTTTCGTGAGTGGTATTCATATTATTTAAAATATACGGTTTCACTCACGTGTATATTTCGGGGATGCCCGACTAGTTTCGGACCCGACGGGGGCCCTTTATCAAGGGGTGAGGCGTCCTGCCGCGCCGGTTGTAGGTGCCAGACTGGATTGTTGTCTGTCCCACCGAATCATTTGTCGTAACGACCGCCGGGATGTGGACGCCTGCGCTTCCATTGCGTTGTGTTGTGAAATCTTTTATCGCAGGCACTGTGGTACACACTGAACTTACTGTGTCAGTGTTTGGAGCCGTAACTATTTCGTGGGACATCAGTTTCAAGGACGGTCGCCAGGCTGGAGGTAATGCCCACCCAATGTCCCTATTGAAGTACGGACGACGGCTTATTTCGATTGCCTCTCGTATTTTTCGCGGTACGAAGTGTTTTTCTCTCGCTAAAACGGAAGCCTTGTCGAAGCGTATAAAATGAGCCGTGTCCGTCTTGCAAACATGTTCAGCGACGGCCGATCTGTTGCAGTCCATGTTCTTCAAATCGCGTATATGTTCATATAGCCTAGTTGCGACGCTCCGACGAGTCACAAGGAATCGAGTATACGCCGGGGGCCCCAAGTGGATCCACATCCTTTGGGGAGCGCAGTAAGTTTCTAAGCTGTCCGGGTGGGTGGAAGATCGTCTTGACGCCATATTTGCGTCCCAATATACGTCCCACTTTATCGATCACTCCGCATATAAAAGGGAGAAACGCGGGGTTTCGTTCCACACCGGGTGTCCGCCGACCACCAATCGCACTCGCTGCCCGGGTACAATCCCGCCAGCGGTATCCGTTTGCTTCTAATGTGTGGCGTAGGTGTTCCATTTCCTTGTCCAAATATTGTGGATCGCAGATGTTGAGGGCTCGGTTTATGAGTGATCTAGGCACAGAAAATAAGTGAGCAGGGTGATAGTGTGAGTCAGCTCGAAGGTACCTGTCCGTGTGTGTCGGTTTCCTGTACACCGTGGTTGTTAATCGCCCGTTCGAGCCACGGATGACTAATACGTCTAGGAACGGCAGGCATTCATTCTTTTCTTCTTCGGCTGTGCACTGTATCCTTTCATGTATCTTGTTGAGGTGCCTGCTTAGGTCGCCCAGTGAGTCCCGGTCGACAATCCGTCGGGTCCGAAACTAGTTGGGCATCCCCGAAATATACACGTGAGTAAAACCGTATATTTTAAATAATACAAAAGCATATCGTTGAGAAGTCATGTGCACGCCGCGGCTTCCCGCAGGTTAAACAATTTTCCGTCTGAAGTAGACATTGTGTGAGTATATTTTTTTTTAACGCCGGGTATTATTTTCTATATGTGCTAGAGTGGAGATAGCGATTAGCCAAACGTAGGTAGTGTAGAGCGCCCTGCGGCACGATGGACCGACGATTTTAAGACGGTAGCTGGCAGCGGATGGATGTGGACTGCTTAAGACCGGGATAAGAAATTTTGCAAAACTTTTTTTTAGAACTTTCCACGGGAACAATTCAGCTATATATTGTTTTCGTGCTAGTTTAACCACAGATAAGATTTGGTTTAACTATTTAAGCAGCGTACTCCGTGGAAGCTCTCACGATTTTTTTCAAATTAGTTGACGAGTATCGTCAAAACTTTGGCTAATTTGCACTTTCAAGTTACATACATATTATTTAGCCTATATCCTTCTCAAATAATGTACCATTCAAATGGTGAAAGTTTTTATTCAAATACGTAGGTAGGTACAGTACGGTCACAGAATAATATAGAATAATAATATATAATAATAGTACCAGTATAGAAGGACCTCTTCGCAATACCAATTAAATAAATAGTGACTCTTGCTACGACACAATAAGGTGCAATTCAGAGCGCACACCGCTAATTCCAAATGAGTTATATCAACCTCAAACTTGCCTCTCTTTCTATCGCATAACTCTTATCTGTTCTCATGCCGTTAAGGTTGTCTTCTTTAAGAAGACTTAATAGATTAAATATTTAATAACCAGTTATGTGCCTATTACTTTACTTCTGTGAAGAAATGAAGTTTTAAATAAACCTAGGCTAGGTATTTACTTAGTAGTACCTACGTAGATGTAACTTATATTAAAGAAAACTATTTTATTTCACAATCTCTGCATAGATACTTTAATCTCTAAGAAGATAGGCATTTGCCATACGTTAGTGTGTACCTTGGAATGAAACTATCTCTTTTAGGTGTTTAGGTAGGTAGGTATATGCAAATCAAATCGCGGAACCCTACTCCTTGTAACACCAGTTATTTGGCAGTGAAAGTCCCATGGAAATCGGTCCACCCGTTGCGGAGATTAGCCGAACAAACAGACAGACAGACAGACAAAATTGTTGAAGTCCTAAACTTATCAAAGCTAAACTTGACTAAGTTACTCCTTATGACACCAGCTATCTGTCAGTGAAAGTCTCAACATCTGAATGGATCATTTAGAATAGAAGGCGGTGAGTCTCGGCCCGAAGACTGTTAAGCTTTGGAAGCGCTTCGTGGATTCAGATATTTTCAGTATCGTTAAGGGAAACAAACAGGAAGTAGATTAATATACTGGATGCAGTTAAGTTGCCGCAGACTCTCCCGCATGCTGCTTAAACTTCGAAATTACGGAAAATAACGCGTGTGATCACATGGTCCTTTTAACAAACATTAATGAGTCATATAAAAGCAAAGGCAGCAACATAATTTTTTTTCACTTTGGCAATTTTTAATGCAGTATGGTAATATTCCGTCAACTTTACTTTACCGAATATTGAAATCGTATCAAAACCAGCATCATCATATGCAAAATAAATGTTCTTAATTGAGGTTGGTAACAAAAACAACATCATACCTTCATAGTTGCGGCAAAGACAGAAACTTCCTTCGATCAATCAGGTGTCGCTATTTGAACCCCATTATAATGCAAGCAATGCAGCAATATCCATAAGTGGCTGGTGCAAAACCAGCAACATCCAATTAAGAATGGCGCAAAAACAACAATATCCACACGTTGGATGCAAAAACAATGTATTACCCTATTTTGGGAAATGTAGGCTTTTTATGGAATTCTGTTTTACAATATCTGATGATAACATCATTTGTAATCTATGCTTGTAACTTATTATAAATAATAACTACATACAACGTTAACAGAAAAAAAAACGTCTACTGCCTTGTCAGTAGAAATGGATGTTGCTGCCTTTGCTTTTATATGACTAATTTGTTTATTAGTTATGGGTGTAACCGACAGCCCCCTATGCAGATCCTGCATTAAGGCAGAACAGACGGCCGCACACATCCATCCATCTGGAGTGCACGGGTATGGCCACATACCTGACCAAACACCTAGGGTCATCGAGGACATCAGAGGTGTGATAAATTATCTTGAAGAGTTGGGATGGCAATAGTAACCATCCACCCCGTCACGCAAAAAATAGGTGCACTGCAGACGTCGAGTTGCGGAAAATAGTCCGAATATATTTGTATTGTTACGAATAACCCGCCATCTATTGGCGACTGGGGAAGTCGTATAGAGCTACAAAATAAAGATACACGCCATCTGTTGAGGCAACACGGAACAAATACTAGTTTGTTTTAGAGGCTTCTATTTGTTTTGTAGAATTTACTAGAGGTGTCGCAATTTTTCTAGAAATACCGTTTTGCTATATAAAGCGTGGCATTGCATGGCATTGAGTAGTTAGTTAGTTTTCAAGTGAGTGTCAAGTGAGTTAGTTTTCAAGTGAGTGTCAAGTGAATTAACAGCGACTAAAGTGTAAGTGAATTAAGAAGTTTAGTGATAATAAATTATTGTAATTGTGTTGTTGCTAGTTTTCCTGTGTATTTTGTGATCTATTAAAATAAAGTGTGTCTATTTCGGTAACAATCTGGTATAGTTCTCTAATCCCGAACCTCAGCTCGTAACAAATTGGTGTCAGAAGTGTGATTAGATAATGCCGGTTTTACCGAAGGAGGACACGGAAGGCGTTCGTACTAGGGGACAGCGACAGCAGGAGATGGACCAGAGACGGTTTGGAGATGCTCCGCAACAACCAGCGGACGGTCGGCAGCCGACGGCAGAACCTGCTGACGGTTCATTAGCAGCTCCCTCGACCTCGGCGGCTCCGGACCTCGCCGCATTAATGATGATGCTGCAAGAGCAGAGCCATCGCCGGGAGGAGATGAGCCCTTGCCAGTAGGAGTAGAGCCGTCGCCAGGAAGAGCAGGCTCGTCAGCTGCAGGACCAGTTGCGGCGAGACAAGGAGGAGCAGATGTTCCTTATGAAGGAGCTCTAGGTTGCGCTAGGTAAGGACCTCAAGGGGTGCGGTCTAGAAAACCTCCACGTGGTGCACCCTGGAAACGTGGGCAATGACGCTGCTTTTTCTCCCTCCGTTTTGTGAGGAGGCGTCATCGTCCACGGCCAATATTCTAGCAAGAAGAGGAGGCCGTTTTTCTTCAGCCACACGGTTGAGGCTTGGCCCAACAGAGCAAATCCTTCTGTTGGGTCTTCGATCTTCGGAGCTATGAGGATGAACACCTCGGTAAAAAGTCACGGAGGAGGGACCCTTCCCAGGGTCGGAGTTTCTCTGCTGTCAGCAGTGGAGGAAGAAAGACGGGCTCGGCGTGCACTCACACTGCCACCGAACAGGCATGGGAAGATTTAGTTTCCTTGCCACCATCGGCATATCGTAATCCCGAAAGGAGTCGTGGTCGTGTTTTGCGACTCCGATCGGGGACGAGGGTCTTGGCTTGGCCGCCCGGACTGCGAGGAAGAAAACCTCTCTAAAAAATCACCCCGAATCCCGTGTTCTGGTGCGTGACCAGGGGATGCATGGCTGATGGGTAGTTCAGTCGCAAGCGTACTCCCAGCCGGGGCACCTGCGGAACCCTCAGTTGGGCATAAACCTTCGCTTGCCCGGGTATTGGGGATCTCTGCCCGGGTCGACCTTTAGTTCTCCCCATCTCGTGGTTCTAATATGGAAGCTGAAAAAAAATTATTAAAAATCAACACCGATGAAAAAAAAGAAGGAGATTGTGAAGAGAAAGGAGAAAAGTAATAATAAGGCATACGATACCTTGCCTAAAGAGGAGGAAGTTTTGCTGGCAACGCCCATCACGCAGGAGCTCCCAGAAGTCAATCCGACTCCTGGGAGCAGAAGAATGTCTCAAAGGGTGCGTTCTAGGGCCGCCAGTATAGTGGCTGACTCAGCCGATGATATGGAGCTGGATGTGAGCGAGAGTCGCAAGCGCGGACGCTCCAGGGACGAGGATGGCGACACGTCGCAAGACATGTCCCCACCGAAAGTTCCAAGCAGCCAGCGAGGGAGGTCGCGAACGCCAATCTCGAGGTCGTCAGGATCCGCCTTCTCTAAGGCGAAAGTTTATAGCCGGGGAAGAGCGGAGGGCGAAGAGGTTTTAGAAGAGGAGATAGCTGATCTCCTGCTGAAGATTCGTGAGCCGGTGGATGGGGGTTCTGTCTCCCAGGCACCGGTGTCCATGCAGGAGAAGGCGAACGTGGCGGTGGCCATTATCCACAAAGTCGCCACGAAGTCTACTAATCTTAAAGGTTCCTTTGTTAGGGCCCTTAAGGACTCATCCTCCGCCGTCTCTAGCGTTGTCGAGACCCTCATTGGCAACGTAACACGTCTCCAGGCCGCAAACGACCACCTGACCAAACAGGTTTCCGATCTCAGCGAACAAAGACGGCGGGAAAGACTCGGCGGCTCCAGCCACCGAAAACGGCAGCCGTAGTTGTAACGGTGCTGCCGGAGGCGGAAAAAAGCGGTCATACTTACGCTGCCGTCTTTAAAAAGGCTCGAGACCACCTCGCTTCCGAATTCGGGAGCGTAGGTGTTCGACTACGCCTGGCCCAGACGGGGGCTCGAGTTTTAGAATTCCCAGGGGCAGAGGGCTCGAAGACGGCAGGATGTCTTTGCAGAGAAGTTGCGGGTAATCTTTGCATCGACGGATGGGATACGGATCGCCAGGCCCACCAAGTGTGCAGAGATGCGCATATCGGGCCTGGATGATTCCGTGACGGTCGACGACGTCCGGGGGGCAATCCAGCAGAAGACAGGTTGCAACTCGGATAACATTAGGATGGGCACCATCCGCCCCGGTCAAGGAGGCGTGGGTTAGCTGCCCTGTGGCAGCCGCCAAAATTTTGAGCGAAGCTGGGAGGATCCTAGTCGGTTTTGTGAATGCCAGAGTTGCAATTCTGGATGCACGGCCGATGAGGTGCTTCAAATGTTTGGCGTCAGGGCACACCCGCATCAAGTGCGGAAATTGCTTTGACTGCAGCGGACTTTGTTTCCGCTGCGGTCGACCGGGGCACAAGGCAGCGGAATGCTCCGCCGCCCCTCACTGCCGAGCGTGTGCGGCGGGAAAGCTTTCCGCCAACCATCAGATGGGGCAGGGTGGCTGCAAGCCGCCCCTCACTTCTCAACAAATTTCGGGGGCTGGCCAATCGACCCAAGCTGCCTCCGATGTCAATCCTGCGTCGTCGCCGTCGCCCATGGAGGAGGTTGTAGAGGCAGTCCAGTAATGGACCAAGTCTCCAACCTCCTTGTCCAGACGAACCTGAACCACTCTGCCGGTGCGCAGGATCTTTTCCTGCAAACCATGGTGGAGTGGTCGATAGGTGTGGCCGTAGCCGCGGAGCCCTATCACGTTCCTCCCCGTCCAAATTGGCTGGGTGACTGGGACGGCTCCGTGGCAGTCGTCAGCTCCACGGCGGCTCATTCCCTGCCCTTGTCGCTTAGAGACAAGGGTACTGGATATGTTGCTGCCGAATGGGGGGGGATCACCATATATGGTGTCTACTTCTCCCCCAATCGGAGTCTGAGCGACTTCGAGGTTTTGCTCAACTACCTAGAGACCTCGATGCGGCGACTAGCGTCTGGGCACGTCCTAGTGCTGGGGGACTTCAACGCCAAGTCCGTTGCGTGGGGTTCCCCTAGGACGGACGCACGGGGCGATGCCGTGGAGGAGTGGGCGGCATCGGTGGGCCTCTGTCTTCTAAACAGAGGCTCCACCAACACGTGCGGGGGGGGGTCGATAGTGAACCTTTCGTTCGCTACCCCTGCTCTCGCCGCACGAGTAAGGAACTGGTGTGTCCTGGAAGAGGTTGAAACGCTCTCGGATCACCTGTATATCCGATTTAAGCTCTCCCGGACCCAGGACCCCAGAAGGGGTAACACGGCGCGGCGTTCTTCCCGCTTCCCGCGGTGGGCTGTTACGAAGATGGACAGGGACCTACTAGAGGAGGCAGCCATCATTTACTCTTGGCTGTCTCCGCAGCCTCTGACTGAGGAGGTAGACATGGGGGCAGGCCGCTTTCGCGATGCGATTACGCAGGTTTGCGATGCGGCCATGCCCCGCGTCCGAGGTCGTCGGCCTCCAAGGAAGGAGGTCTACTGGTGGTCCCAGGAGTTGGCGGACTTCCGTGCGGCCTGTACTCGTGCCCGGAGGTCCTACGGCGTCTCGATCGTGACCCCTGGGGTCACCCATATCGCGCGGCGCAACAAAAGCTCCGCGCGTCGCCCCCCTCCCCCCCCCCTCACGGAGACTCTCCAGCCCAGCTTCCTGCAGGGAGTGGTTGAGGGCCTTTTCCCGCAACGGGCGGAACACATACCCCCGCCGATGGCCCTATTGGCCGGACAAGACGCGGAGGTCGAAAATGAGGACGTTCCGCCCGTCACAGAGGCGGAGGTAGGGGCGGCTGTTCTACGGATCCGTTCCAAGAACACCGCCCCCGGGCCAGTAGGGATTCCTGCCCGAGGTTTGGCCCTCGCCCTCGACCACATGTCGGACCGCCTCAGGGAAGTGTTCGACGCTAGCCTGGCGTCCGGATGCTTCCCTGACTGCTGGAAGAGCGGGAAGCTGGTACTTTTAACGAAGCCGGGACGGCCTACCGACTCGGTCGCGGCCTACAGGCCCATCGTGTTGCTGGACGAGGCGGGTAAATTGTTTGAGAGGGTCCTCTCTGCCCGCATCGTTCGGCACCTTGGCGAGGTCGGCCCCGATTTGTCGGACGCCCAATTCGGTTTTCGGGCGGGGCGTTCGACGGTCGGTGCTGTGTTGCGCCTGAGGGCTGTGACCGAAGACGTAGTGAGCTGTGGCGGCGTGCTGTTGGCGGTGTCGTTGGACATCGCCAACGCATTCAATAGTCTGCCATTCAGCTGCATCAGGGAAGCACTCATTTATCATAGGGTGCCACAGTACCTGAGGCGGCTAGTGGCAGACTATCTCGAGGAGCGTACCGTCATATACGAGGACCGAGACGGAGTTTTGAGTCGTCGGCCCATGTCGTGCGGTGCTCTGCAGGGGTCTGTCCTTGGACCACTCCTGTGGAACATGGGGTACGACTGGGCCCTTCGAGGCGACTTCCCCCCCGGGCTGGGCGTAATCTGTTACGCCGACGACACACTGGTCACAGCCCGGGGGGCGAACTTCCAAGAGGCGGCGAGTTTGGCCACCAGAAGTGTCTCTCTGGTGGTCGGTCGCATCGAGGCGCTGGGTCTGCGGGTGGCCCTGGATAAGACGGAGGCCCTTTTATTTCATGGGCCTCGTCGTGGTCCACCCCCTGGCGCCTCTATCGTGGTTAACTCGATCCTCGTACCGGTTCAGGCCCACATAAGGTATCTGGGCCTGATCCTCGACGGCAGATGACTCTTCGACGAGCACTTCCCTTGGGCGACTCTTGCCCAATTTGGGCGGACCCAGCGTCGCTACGAGACGGCTGTACACGGGGGTTGTCCGGTCAATGTACGGTGCACCGGTGTGGGCGGGAGCTCTGACCGCCCAGAATAGGGCGCGTCTCTGGCGCCCTCAGAGGGTTATGTCGGTTAGAGGCATACGTGGATACCGCACCGTGTCGACGGAGGCGGCATGCGCGTTGGCCGGGACTCCCCCGTGGGATTTGGAGGCGGAAGTGCTCGCCGAAGTATATCGGCGAACGGCTGAGTTCCGGGCGGGAAAGCGGCAGTCGGCCCCCGCCCGAAGAGGTACGCGAATGGCGTGAGGTCGCTCGCCGAGCCACCATGGCTCGTTGGTCGTCCCGGCTGGAGGCTCCACGTGCTGGCTTTGCCGCCGTGGAGGGGCTCCAGCCGGTCATCGTCGAGTGGGCAGGGCGGCAGTACGGGACCCTTTCACAACATCAGTGAGCGCCAGCAAATACAGCTGGTAACAGCTACCGGTCAGCGGATAGCCGTCCGAGGAGAGAAAACGGTGGAGTTGAAGCTGGGTAACGAACTTTACAAGCACAACATCATCGTGGCAGATATTCTTGATGATTGCATTCTGGGCTTGGACTTTTTGCGTAAACATCGTTGTGAGATAGATGTGAATCAGGGATTATTGAGGTGTGGTTTAGAGGAGCTCTTCGTGGAAGGAGCGTCACCTGGAAAAGTGTACTGCCTGGAGAAGACTGTGCTTCCTCCTAGATCAGAAGCAGTCGTACCGGTTGCTCTGCCGCGGTCGTCACCCCGAAAGAATCGGTGTGTACTAAGAAAGCACGCATGATGACTCTCCATGGAGGGTGGCGAGGACTCTGGTGAGGACGACTGGTGATCCAGTGGTTCGTGTGATGAATCCTTGTGACAAGGAGCAGGTGATCGGGAAGGGCACTCTGTTAGGCACCTGTGAGGAAGTTACTTGGTTGCGTAGATGCTAGGACGGTTCTACTAACGTAACGAGCTTTGATGTCTCAACGCTATTAGAGAAATGTCGTAGTGAACTCACGAAGGAAGAGTTCGACATGGCTAAGAAGGTGCTCCTTCGATACGGCGATGTTTTCTCTTCAAGTGATACGGACATAGGAAAGACCGGACTAGTTCAGCACAAGATTAACACGGGCAACGAACTTCCGATCCGTCAGCGTCCAAGAAGATTACCGGTGGCACGAGAAGGAAAGGTAGACGCCATGATTGAAGGAATGGTAAAGGATCGAATTATAGAGCCTTCATCCAGTCCATGGTGTTCTCCTGTGGTCCTTGTGAAGAAGAAGGATGGTAGTATGCGGTTTTGTGTTGACTACCGTCGGTTAAATGACATCACGAAGAAGGACAGCTATCCTCTACCACGTATCGACGATACACTGGACACGCTAACGGGAATGAAGTGGTTCACGACGTTAGACCTGAAAAGTGGTTACTGGCAAGTAGAAATCGATTCAAGGGATAAAGAGAAAACCGCTTTCTCTACAGGAAAGGGTCTGTGCCAATTTACAGTTATGCCGTTTGGTCTGTGCAATGCCCCAGCGACTTTTGAGAGATTGATGGAGTTAGTGCTCGCCGGCCTAATCGGGGACGCCTGCCTGGTATATTTGGATGACATCATTATAGTAGGACGTACCCTTAAGGTACACCTGCAGAACCTCGAGCGTGTGCTTTCAAAAATCCGGGGGGCTAACCTTAAGCTGAGTCCTAAGAAGTGCTCGTTCTTTAGACGGCAAGTACACTTTTTAGGACATGTTGTGTCGGAAGAAGGTGTGCAAACGGACCCGGAGAAGGTAGCTGCTGTCAAGGACTGGCCTGTTCCAAGGGACAAGACGCAAGTAAGAGCATTCCTGGGTTTATGCTCATACTACCGATGGTTTGTCCATTTGCGGACATTGCAAAACCGTTACATCGGCTCACTGAAGAAAAACGAACTTTTTGTTGGGACGAAAGCTGTGACATTGCATTCCTGGAGCTAAAGCCGCGTCTGTGTTGTACGCCTGTATTGGGTTATCCTGACATGAAAAATGAATTTATGATCGACACAGACGCGAGTAACACGGGTATCGGCGGTGTGTTGTCGCAACGGAAAGGCGATCAAGAAATTGTGATAGCGTACTTCAGCAAGTCTCTATCTAGACCGGGAAGAAATTACTGTGTCACGAGAAGGGAGCTGCTAGCCGTGGTAAAAACCTTGCAGCACTTCAATAAGTATTTGCTAGGTCGAAGGTTCCACCTGCGTACTGACCATGCTGCATTGAAGTGGCTGTTACAATTCAAGAACCCGGAAGGACAAGTAGCGAGGTGGATAGAATTGCTGCAGGAGTACGATTTCGAGATCCAGCATCGTAGCGGCAAATCCCATGGCAACGCTGACGCACTGTCAAGGAGGCCTCCCACAGAGGACTGTAAACACTGCGTCAGGCAAGAGACCAGAGAAGCTGTGCCCGTCCGCATGTTAAGAACGGACCTGAGTGACGAGTGGAAGGAAACCTTACGGAAGGCTCAAGAAGAGGACACAGATGTCAAGCTAATCCTCGAGTGGGTCAAAGCCAATGCTCCGAGGCCCAAGTGGAGCGACGTTGCAGCTATGAGCACAATAACGAAGGGGTGTTGGGCGCAGTGGAATAGCTTGATCGTCCAGGACGGAGTATTGTGCCGTAAATGGGAGAATGCTCGAGGGGACACCTGTCACCTCCAAATGGTTGTTCCGAAGGCCAAAGTACCGGAGATTTTACAGTTTTACCACGATGGATGTTCAGGAGGCCATTTGGGTGTGAAAAGGACTTTATTGAAGATTCGAGAGCGGTTTTATTGGATCCACTGCCGCGACGATGTGGAAGACTGGTGTCGAAAATGCATCAGTTGTGCAGCAGTGAAGGGACCTCACACACGCAGCAGGGTGCATTGCAGCTGTATAATGTGGGAGCTCCTTGGGAACGTATTGCCGTGGATGTGGCAGGTCCATTTCCGGAGAGTGAAGATGGCAACAAGTATTTCATGGTTGTCATGGATTATTTTACGAAGTGGCCGGAAGTATTTGCGATACCGAATCAAGAGGCGACCACGGTAGCTGATAAGCTGGTCCATGAAGTCTTCTGCCGTTTTGGGGTACCTTTAGAGATTCACAGCGATCAGGGAAGGAATTTGAGTCCCAGTTGTTCCAGGAAACGTGCCGCGTGATGGGTGCTTTTAAAACCCGAACCATCTCTTACTTTGGAATGGTGGAACGGTTTAATCAGACATTAGAGAGGGACTTGGCAAAAGTTGTCGAAGACAGGCAAAGAGACTGGGATAAACACATCCAGCCGTTCCTCCTCTCGTACCGAAGTGCGGTCCACGAAAGCACGTCAGTAACACCAGCCTATGCAAACTTCGGTCGAGAAATTCGATTGCCTGATTTAATCACGGGCACTCCCCCTGACACTCCGCTCAGTATTACGGATTACGCCAACGATTTACGCAGCAAGATGAATGACGTTTACGAGCACGTCAGACAATCAGGACAGCAGACGTCGGAGAGAATGAAAACCCGGTACGACCGAAAGAAAAATGACAGAAGCTTTGAGGAAGGATCACTGGTCTGGCTGCATAACCCGGAGGAAAATCTCCGAAGCTGCAAGTGAAATGGGACGGACCGTACAAAGTAGTGACAAGACTCAATGACCTAACGTACCGCATTCAGAAAGGACCGCGGGGCACTCCCAAGATCGTCCATGTGGATCGGTTGGCGCGTTTTCATGGGGATAATCATGCTCGGGATGAGCATGTCTAAGAAGGGGGCAGTGTTACGAATAACCCGCCATCTATTGGCGACTGGGGAAGTCGTATAGAGCTACAAAATAAAGATACACGCCATCTGTTGAGGCAACACGGAACTAAGTAGTTAGTAACCCATTAATAGAAAATACTAGTTTGTTTTAGAGGATTCTATTTGTTTTGTAGAATTTACTAGAGGTGTCGCAATTTTTCTAGAAATACCGTTTTGCTATATAAAGCGTGGCATTGCATGGCATTGAGTAGTTAGTTAGTTTTCAAGTGAGTGTCAAGTGAGTTAGTTTTCAAGTGAGTGTCAAGTGAATTAACAGCGACTAAAGTGTAAGTGAATTAAGAAGTTTAGTGATAATAAAATTATTGTAATTGTGTTGTTGCTAGTTTCCCTGTGTATTTTGTGATCTATTAAAATAAAGTGTGTCTATTTCGGTAACAATCTGGTATAATTCTCTAATCCCGAACCTCAGCTCGTAACAGTATGTTATGTCCATTTGCTCGTATGTAATTTTGCTCTTTTATTGGCTGGTATCAAATATTTTGAATAAAATAAACGACATGACAGTGACGTCGTGCACAAGAAGAAACTCTTACCTATCCCGGTAAGAGTAGAAAAAGGAAGATATAAGAGGAGTAAGAATTTCTCGTTCTAATAATATTGAACGTTAATAGCAGAAGTATCAAGTAGCATAGATACAATCGGGTAGTTACCTATATTTTAAATAAATTATTTCAGTCTTGCCCCCTATAATATAAATTAAAAAAATAAAGTCTTGAGTTTGAAAATTTCACATTTGTTTTTATTAATAGGCTTTTATTATTAGCTTCACTTGTAACTAACTATAATTGATCTTGTAAGTCAATTTGAATGTACTTCTAATTGTCGTATCAAACTGAAACTTTCTTTTTTTTTTTTTATATATGGACTCTATCTCGCGTGTAGAGTCAACGCAGAGATTCCGCCAATGTCAAGTGTTTCTGAAACTTTCTATGTAGTTTGGATGACAATACCATAATTTGGCATCTTAGAGCTGATCTTATGATAAAGCCTAGCGGCGGATAGTGGAACTAGTAAACCCCACGAGATGGCAAAAGCGTAAGTCGCTCATATGACTCTTTTTGAAGAGTCGCAACAGATTAGGCTTGATAACAATTGCCTGATGATGAAGCCAGGAGGTGGAGACTGCATCTCTTTTTTACGTTTTATTAGTTTTACTAAATTATGATTATTTTTAAATTAAAATTCAAACATTAAAATAAAATTATCTGAAGATAGATAACTATGGCGTCAAAAATGTTATTTCATACCGTTTTGACATTTAATAAAAAGTAACTGATTAGACTTGAGTCATTGACATTGAAAACTTGGTTGATATGACAATTGACCACTCTGAACGCTTATAAAAATTTGCATTTTGTTATGGCAAACATATAATTGCCTCATTGCTATTCAGATAATATTGAATATATGTTGCATGCTTATAATATGTATCTGATGCCGACTGTGCAGTACGTAGATTGGTGTATAGGAAAATTGGAAACTGGTCGAAATGAATTGACAACAGACATAAAAGTTAACATAATTATATAAAATAAAAGATTCCGTCGTACTTACATCATTTTTATTTTCTGGCCTTACCAGATTGATACATTACATTTGTAAAAACCTTTAGGTGAATGGTTATTAGTTCACAGCTTGATAACACCACGAATGAGTACTCACTTACAATGGCGTACTTTTAACTAAAAACTTATACATATTTAAGCAATCAAACATGGTGTAGTTTTACCCATAAAGCTTTTTATACGCACGTCATCCTTCGTTTTCAACTCCTTTTCCCTATGTACATCGAATAGATATTGTAATAACTTATGATGCGTATGCGATGTATCATAGAGCTTCGATTCATTCATAATTTACACAAATACCCGTACTTATTGCAAAATAAAAGTAGAAAACGCTACTATCAAATTTAATTTATATAGTTAAGATATAAAAAAATAAATTAACTTTGCCTGTGAATAATCATATGTAATTATTAATTAGTCATTTTATCAGACTGAAAACATTTGCCTAACACTTATTGTGTTATTTACATTGTTTAAGCAGTGTGCACTTTAAAATTCTTGAACTTGCAGGGCTTTTTGTTTGTTATCAACAGGGTGTATATGACAATGGAACACTTAAATCACTGAAAGGGTATGACCACCAACTGCATGTTACGAAATTTCAAGTCTGTTTATAAGTTATGAACTTTGATGTTTCTCATAGAAGCAGATGGATGTATGTAAAGTAAAATTATTTAAATCGTACATTTCTTTATTTTGGAATTTTTCTTTCCATTACTATAAAAATCCATAAAAACTAACTGCGAAAACTTTTTCAGTAAGTTTTAATGTAAGATTTTCGCAATAACTGAGTGAATAGTTATAAAATAAACTTTAGTATTTTTTTGTTAAATAAAGTTTTTTTTTCAAATTTTTTTTTTCTATCTGCATACTACAGTCATGCATTTTTAGTGATTTAAGTGTTCAATTGTCAGATACACCCTGTGAAAGCATTTGGTTTTTCTTTTACATATGGATTATTGAAGTTGGAACTGCTTGGATTATTTGCGTTTGTTATTATATTTCCGTGAATTCATCCAATCAATGTGGACACAGGACCACAATTAATTATATTTCGGTAGGAGATTAATGACGCAAAAGAATTAATAAGAGGGAATATACACCCTTCATCTAGATATATATATACTCGAGGTATATATCATACAAACTAAAATGGCAGTAAAATGACTTTTTTTAAAGATAATGTACAATAATTATTTGTTACATTGACATTAGACCCCGCTGGAGATGTTTTAATGTAAACATTTTCAATATAGACTGTATTAAATATTTTCCTATTCTCATTCCATCCAAGTGTGGAAGATATTTCATTTTTCTCATTACATCTATAAAAAGAGTGTGGAAGAGATATTATTTTTCAGGGAGCAACTGGTGTTGAAGTGCATTTTTTAGATTATTCTTAACACTGGTATGCGTGGTAGTCTCAGTGACTGTATCTACTGCAGGTATAAGTTTAGTTTTCGAACGCGCCGCTATTCGTTATTAACTAGAAAATGAAACACTATGAAGTCTGATTGTTGTTATATAGAATTTAAAAAAGTTAACTTGTTAAAGACGTTTTCTCAGTTTAATTACAAGTACCTAAGAGTATTAAAAGTTGTTACCTCTGATTATTTTTGTTTCATAATTTAATATACATTACTATCTCAGGATAGGGTTATAGATGTTCATCAGATATCAAATGCTAATATAAGCTTGGTAATTTAGGCCTTCCAGACTCTAGCAGGCCAATTGTGTAACATGCTATCAAAAGCCATGTCGAGGGTTAAACTACCATCTTTAGAGGTATTTAAAAAAAAGCTGAAGCTCTTTAAGTTTACTGACAATCTTTCTCTCGGTGACAAATTCTATGTGAAAAATATCAAACTGGTTCATGCACACCGCATCGAAAGACCCTTTAATGTTTTTGTGATTACTTTATACAAAGAGAATTTAAGTAGAGCGACCTGCAGCTTTGGTTATTCTTACCCACAGTATTACAAATATGTAAACAATTTACAATTGAACTCTAACACTACTGTATTTTATATTATTCATAATAATTTATCACAATATTAACATTGTTTACAAACACATCATGTCATAGCCGGTGGAGTTTTCTTTTGTAACGTTAGATTCAATGGTATGTTGTCTTCAGAATCTGATGAGCTAGGGGCTTGCTTAGTCTCTAGTAACGACAGTGCGGTCGGGCGAGGGCTATTTGAGGGTTCTGCTCTGTCGAGCCGAGCATCACTAGCGCCCGAAACCGATTCACTATCGGAACTATTGTTATTATTATTTACAGCAACACTCAGGCAATTACCATAATTTGCACTTGAATTAGATTGTTCAGTATTTTTATGACTACTATATATAACATTTACAACACTCTTCAGTCTTCTGCTCTCGCGGCTATTGCGGCGCCGCCGATTCCGTTCCTTGTTTGATTTACGTTTTTGGTTACTCATCGTACCACTAGTGCTGGGCTGATCTAATACACTCAAAGTTTGCTCAGGTGATACTCGTTTGAGAACTAAAGGTATTTCAGGAGTTCGAGATGGCGATCGTTCTCGAGATACTGCCCGCTCCGACAGTGCGCCGACGGAGCGACTTCGTTCGCCAGGTCCCGATTGATTGGAAGGCGGAGACGAATTTTTATTCGAGGATTTCACTCCTTTTCCCGAGTGCGACTTTCGTCCGTTTCGCTTATCCGTTTCCAAGGTCGATCCACTTGTGTTCTCTTTGTGATGCGTCCGCGAAGGTCGTTTATCATTTTTTTTCCTGTCCCTCGCGGTCGTAGGTGATCTTTTCTTGGTTTTATGTCTAGGCCTCGGCTCGTCATCGGTGGAGGAGAACTCCGACTCGGTGGTGCTCTTCAAGTACAAGGGCGCCCAGCCGCGCTCGGGGTCCTTCTCGGGCGTGCTGCGCGACGTGTCGCTGGTGGTGGAGTCGTCGCTGCGGCGGCGGCGGCGCCGGCGCGGCGGGCTCGGCACGAACGAGCTGTCGCTGTCCGAGACGCGGGTCCTGTGTCGTTTTAATGTCACTTTCACAGGGTTCGAAGTTTGTTCTATACTATCTTGCACGATGACGTCGCTGTCTGAACCCAGCAGATCCACTATCTCGGGGGTTCTATCTTGCGGTGGTTTAATATAACCTACGACCATGACCTCCGACGAGTCGTCGTCGGTGTCGGACTGCGATATGGTTTCGATAGGAATGACGCTATTGCTCGTAGTGGGTTGTGAAATATAATTTAAGGGGTAAACGGGTGCCGGAATCCTCGAGGGTCCCGGGGGCGGGTCGACGGGTCCCGAACTCGATATCATAACGATGTCAGAGTCTACGGTGGCCTCGGAATCGGAACTCGAAATAATTTCGTTGACCATGGTCGATATTCTAGTGTCAGTGGTGTACTGTACGTTGCGGTCGTATCCCGCCATATCATAAGGAGTGGAGGCGAAGCAATATAGTTCATGTAAAAAGTGCTCTGTTCTGTCTCCGAAATACCGCACCATAGATTCTCTGAACTCTGACGAATTGATGTGATGCTGGGGTAGGAGCTCCAATATACGAGCTATCACGTAGGATATGTGACCTACATTCTCATTCAACAAATAATGGAGTTCCCTATTTAGCCAGGGAACGAGGCGATGCATCTGTGTGTTGTTGTAACTGTAACGATAAAGTTGCAAATTTAGAACGTAATATCGATGTGACACCGTAACGAGAACACGATCGAAAGGCGTAGGTATTCGACGGTGTGTTAGAGTGACAGAAATAAATACCTATAGAATTCAGGCGAGCAGTCCCTGAATCGTCCGGTGAAGTCGGGCAGCGGGCGCGCCCACAGGTTGTGTCGGTACACGGTGCGGCGGAAGGAGGCGGGCGAGCGGCGGCGCCGCGCCGGCGGTGCACGTGCCGCGGGCGGGAACACGTCCGCCATAAACGGGTAGTGCCGCAGTAGCTGCTGAATCGCCATCGTCTCCCGCCGCGGCAGGGTTAGTGTTGTCCTGTTATATTTTATATTATATACACGATGGAATCTAAGTCAGTGTTTCTACGAAAAGTATGTTCTCAATCCGCGATATGGAATATTTCTACATAAACAAAATACAAGAAACACCAAAGGAAAAAATAGGCACTTTTATATTCGCCGTCTTCACACGATTTTGATTGAACATGACTGCAACATAGCATTGCATATCAATAATATCTGCGCATGGTTTGTATTTCCATAAAGTAAGTTAATGAAGTAAACACACTTTCGTTGATTGACCGTCACGTCCGTAGGCGCGGGCGCAAAGCTCCCCCCACCTATAACCCCCGTTCCGTCCACTCTCTTTTGTTTTTCCAAATTTCGCCCCTGTAAATAGGTGGGCCATTAGTTCCCTATAAGTGCAGGGTAGACATTGACGTAGTGCGCGTGTATCTTCATCTAAATACCACGCTTAAGTACAGCTAGTTTTTAGAATACACGATAATAATGATAAGTGATTTGATTATCTAATCCTTAAACATAAGAAAACTAATTCTATTTTTTTAAATAGCCTGATTAACAACTAAAGGTGTCTATTAAGTTTTTGTTATGATTATGAGTCATCAATAAAATTACTAATTACTACTTATTTCATTATGTTGCATAACTAAAGTGTAATTTAGACAACTTCCTAGGTCCTAATACAGTAGGTAATGAATAAATAAAATGAATAAAAGGCACGCGATGTGTACCTAACATTAGGTACCTTCTCTAACTTTTAAACTTTCGCGTTCCATGATATAATATTATCTACGTATTAACGGGAATTAACGCGATCACGAAAAGGTATTCGGTGTACCCACGATGTTTTGAATGGGTACACCGAAGGAACGTCTTGCCGTTGCCTCCACGGAACGTCACTTTTACTCAAGAGTTGTACGTGAAGCGATTGAAATTAAAAAACACAAAACTTTCAATCGGGAAGATGGTTTCAAATTATCTACAGCGTGGAATCCAGTGATAAAAAACATGCCACCTCGCTTTTATGCGCAGTCGGGTGAACACCAGAATAGGGCCACATCGGTTTGCTTACAGAATAGGGACACTGTTAGTATAGTATGTGACGGTACATGGCGAAACGAAAATATCAAAAAAGTGGAGGTGGATGAAGAAGCTTCTACCTCACGATGTCGACGACGGAGGGCGTGCACCGCTGAGCCAGTCAGCCTGTGACCACGGCCAGTGCAACCTGGTCGAAACGTCAGGCAATTCAGAGGTATGTAATACCTTTTCGTGATCGCGTTAATTCCCGTTAATACGTAGATAATAAGGTACCTACACATCGCGTTGTAGCGAAGTGAAATGTTGGTTTGACGAAATTACCGGGTTTATAATATAATTAACTGGAAAAAAGGTCTGAGTACATACTTTTCATAAAAACACTGACTTACATTCCATTATGTATACAGGATAACCAAGTCAAATGAAATACAATACACTTAAAAAACTTTACAAAATTACTGCAAAATCAAGTGGTACAAAATACTAATATGTTACCTAGCTACTCCGTTTTTCATTGCGATTAAATTAAAAATGGAGTGCCTAGTGCCCAAATTATTCCTTCTGTTATCGCTTTAAAAGTAAAATGGCTGTTCTTAAGTGTTCTTAGTGTATTAACTTCTCATATTCGTTTGAATTTATTTTAACTGTCTAGGCACGATTCGACTGTTGAATGTCGGGTTCGAAATTTCGAAACTCACTGCCCAAGACGCTTAAATTAAAAATAAACTTTCGAGGTAATTAATGAACTAAAGATTGATGAATCTTGCCATTGCAGTTTAGACTATGATGTCAAATAGAAGGGTGCTACGAATGCATTGAAGCTCGAGGCTGTCTGCAAGGTATTTTAGACTAGTCTACGTAACGAAACTATACCGCGATTGAATAAGACGCAAACGCCATCTAGTTAGCCTCAATACAGTTGATTTTAGTTAGTGTAGTTTACAGCTTTTATTCTATAAACTGAATTTGGAATAAGACATATAGTAATAATGCGGTAATGGTACGAGCTAATTTGAATTTAAGAAAAGAATAATTATATTTTAAAAACATATAGGTATATATATATATATATATATATATATATATATACTAGCTGACCCGGCGAACTTCGTACCGCCATATTTTATTTCTCTAATCGCAACTAAGGAAATAAAACACTTCCGGTAAAATCTAATTAGCTAAATTGAAAATAAAACTAAAGTACTCAATTGAAAAATTCATATTGTTGTACAAAATGACTCGTCCATCAGATGTTAAATCGCAAATAACAGACAAATAATTAGCTGAATTATACGGTATTTCGTTCACTACAAAATAAATTTAATTAATTTTATAGCGTCAACAACACGTGGTAATTATGCTGTTAAAATGTAGCTTATATGACACGTTCGTAGATTTACCATAGCAGCGCCATCTATTGATTACTTACTCAACCCAGTCGAAAGGTATCGACATCTGTTAGAATCATTTGGAGTTAACAGATAATTGTGACTGTCAAATAATAACAGACAAATAATTAGCAATAAATTAAAATTGCGACTATAATTTGAGATTTAAACTATCCTATCTCTCAAGTTGGATCGAACTGCACATGGTGTGCGAATTTTATTATAATCGGTTAAGTGGTTTAGGAGTCCATTGAGGACAAACATTGTGACACGAGATTTATATATATTAATTAACTAGCTGACCCGGCGAACTTCGTACCGCCGCAATAAATTAAAATTGCGACTATAATTTGAGATTTAAACTATCCTATCTCTCAAGTTGGATCGAACTGCACATGGTGTAGTAACATCGGTTAAGTGGTTTAGGAGTCCATTGAGGACAAACATTGTGACACGAGATTTATATATATTAAGATTAATTAATTAATTAAATAAATATAATATATAAGAAGAAAGATATGTATATATATAAGCGACTTTATAGAGCATTAATAATGGTAAATTCGGATGGAATGATTGAAATTGGTTTACAATTGACAAAAATATCATGTTAAAACACAAAAAAAATCGTCTTATCTAAAACCTTCTCCTTTTTTTAAAATCGGTTAATAAATCACCATAAATTATACCTACCACTATACCATACACTATACCATAAATTGTTTCGCAGCCATATTAAAGTAATGAAATCGCATCCTGCGAAATTTTAGTTTTCTTTTTATAGTTATTTTTTTTTAACCTCACAGTACCCAACCACTCTGATTTTGATGGTGTTGCAATTCACTAGTTGCCGACCGGTATGATGGAAATTAAAAACAAAGTTTAAACCATTTTTTTTTTAATTCACGTTTTCTACTAAGATAGTGTACTTATTAGTAGATTAAGTTCATATAAAATTATTTATTGGATGTAAGATTAGATCATAATTTTTGAAGTAACCATTTAGTCATGGAACAAAGACAAAATATTTTTTCTTACATATGTCTACGATTCATCTATTTATCTTGTGTAATGCTGGATATGATATTGGTTTGGTCAATAATATATTTTTCCTCTGAACATCTACTTGGGTTCTTAATGTACCTGTATCGAAATCGATGAGTGGCAGCAGTGACCCTGTCAATGTCAATCCTGCTGCTGGATTCTTCACTCTGGCGCTGCACCACCAAGTATTCCTCATATTGGTGGTTGGAGCGTACATTGTGTATTATTGATCGGAAAGCTTGTTTACAAAGAGGGCACTCTGCTTTAACCTGTAATTACAAAATTATATACATGTTAACTTAATGTTCCTGTTCATTGACAGACATATATTAATTATAGGGTGGCTCTTATATGCATTAGAATACCCAAAAAAGGAGGATGGAACAATAACAAAGACAACACATTGTTAATTAAAATAAAGGCCAATGGCAGATATTATTATTTTATATTATGCGAAGATAGATCCTATAGCTATATTGATAAATAAAATAAAAAAGCCTTAATTTACTCTGACCATATTTTTAACATATATCTTTAAATTCTAATTAACTAACTTGACACATCTTACACATGGCCATCTGATCCTAAACTAGACAGAGGCTGTACATGGTAACCAGATTGCTGATTACTATACTTTTATATTTCTCAATCCATACATGTTATAGATAAAATAAAATTGCACACAGACACAGAACAAATGATCATGCTCATCACACAATTATTTGTCCTGGGTGGGTATTGAACCCACAACCTCCCGCTCAGCAGTCAGTATCACTAACCACTAGACCAACAGGTAAGTTTCTAAATCGTCAAGCTATCTTCCGACATAGGCCTCCTCAAGCTCAATCCATTTCTTTCTCTCAAGAGCAAAGCTCCTCCACCCCTTAGACAAATCATAATCCCACCATTTTACTGGCCTTCCTCTTGATCTCTTCGCATTCCTTGGGTACTACACCGTGACATTATCCACTTTTCTATCTTTTTCCTCATCATATGTCCAATCCATTCAGTTACAGTTACCATTTCCACAGTTCATAAGGAAGAATAAACAATAAATTCAAATTTAATAAATTTACATTGACCAAAATGCATTTAAATTAATATTTTCATAACAGTATCCTTTTTTTTTTTTTTTTTTTTTTATACTGGGGAAATCCATCATGGACTATCCTCTACCTGGGGTGCGGCAGAGGGGTGTGCCGGACTCCCACCGGCTAAAACCACCAGTTTTTTTCATCTCGCACCTTCTGCCAGGGATACGGGAGTCACAATCGTCCGCGTCCCTGGCGGTGCTGGCCCGCCTGTGCAGGCCCCGTCTCCGAGGGGGTTAAATGTGGTCCCCCTTCGCTTCCTTCATCCGCCATAGAGGGTTGCGCGTGGAACACGTCGCACTGTCACCTCGGACCCATTATAGAGAGACGGATTTCCCCAAATCCGCCGCGCATGGGTCAATTTAGGGGGGCCGAAAGTGGGCATTATCAGCCCTTCTACGACGCCCGGTGCGCCTGCTGCGGATCGGGAGGGTAGTTGATATTTCCCTTTCCCTTTCCGCAGCCTCCTTCTGAGACATCACTGTTTCGCAGAAGGATATCACTGCATCCCAACAACTCTCGCTGCCAACCATACTTTGTATAATAGCCGACAGCGAGAGATCTCCTCCGATATTTGCGACGAGGATATGGCGCGGTTCTTCCCACGCCGTACATTCCGCCACCACGTGCCGCGCCGTCTCCTCATGGCAATCAACGCAGTGATGACACCGGGCGTCCGGCTCCCTACCTATGCGGTGCAGGTACTTCCCGAAACATCCGTGGCCGGTAAGCACCTGCGTCGCCCGGAACGTTAGGGAGCCATGCCTCCTCTTGAGCCATTCTGGCAGTACTGGCTGGATGGCCTCGATGGTATTGAGGCCGGCGGAAGGGTGTAAAAGGCGCTCCTGCCACTCCGCAACCAGGGCCTGGTGCAACTCCGACCGGTGAGTCTCGATTTCACGTAGCACCGGTCGTTCTCCTTCCTCAGTCATATGGTTGCGCCACCGTCGTAGTGATGCGACGGCCCTTGCCTCAAGGTCCCAGGGCGGTGACCCAGCCAGTACGCACGCCGCCTCAAAAGAGATCGTGCGATACCCCCTGATGACTCTAACGGCCATCGCCCGCTGCGGTCTTCGCAGGATGGCAACGTTGTTGGCCGTTAGAGCGTCTGCCCACACTGGGGCCACATAAAGAGCCATGGATCGCACGACTCCCAAATATAGCCGTCGGCAGGCGGCGTTCGGCCCCCTAAATTTGGCAGCAGCGATGATAGCGCGGCTGCGGCGCCCATCAACTTTGGTGCCAGCTGCCGGAGGTGAGGCTCGAATTTCCACCGGCTGTCGAGGACCAATCCTAGATAATTCATGGTCGACTCGACAGCTATACAGACCCCACAGACCACGATATGTAAATCCGGCGGTGGCTTATTCCGAGGCCCATGAAAAGCCCTGGCCTTGGATTTGCTGAGAGCCACTTCTAGGCCCAAGCACCGGATGCGTCCCACCACCTGCGCTACCGCAGCCGTTGCCAGCAACGCTGCCTCCCTATAGGTTTTTCCCCCGGCCGTAACCAGTGTGTCGTCCGCGTAACACGTCAGGTGCACGCGCTGGGGGAGGACACCCCTCAAAACCCAGTCGTAACCGATGTTCCACAGGACCGGCCCGAGAACCGATCCCTGTGGAACACCGCACGACATCTGGCGCCTACCTGAGCCGTCACGTCCCACGTAGGTGACGCACCTCAATGATAAGTACGCCCCAACGATGCGGCGGAGGCAGGGGGGCACTCGGTGATATATGAGTGCCTCCCTTATACAACTCCAGGGAAGAGTATTGAAGGCGTTGGAAATGTCGAGAGACACGGCCAACAACACCCCACCCCGGGACACCTCTTCCTCCGCCAAGACCTTCACGCGCGTGATAGCGTCGATAGTGGAGCGTCCGTGGCGAAAGCCGTACTGGCAGTCGTCCAGGTCAGGGCCCACAGAAAACAAGTGGCTGACGAGGCGGTTAGCAATGATGCGCTCGAACAGCTTACCCACCTCGTTCAGCAGCACAATAGGCCGGTACGCGGACGGTGAATTCGACGGACGCCCCTCTTTCCGGAGCAGAACTAGCTTGCCGGTTTTCCACTCACTGGGAAACCGGCTTTGCTCCAGACACGCCGTGAAGAGTCCTCTAAGTTGTGGCTCTAAGGTCTCGAGAGCCAGGACCAGAGCTCGGCCAGGTATGCCATCAGGCCCGGGGGCCGTATTCTTGGCCCGGAGCCGCAGTACCGCTGCTCTCAAGTCTCCCTGCGTCACCTCGGGTACATGATCCTCCTCCAACCCCGTAGTGACCAGTAGGGCCGTCGGCGATGGTATGTACTCAGATCTTTCTGGGAAGAGCACTGCCACCACCTCCTCCAGCAACTGTGGCCGGAGACTCTCCGTCAGGGGGGGAGCCCATGGACGAAGTTTGCCCCGCACCATGCGGTAGGGGCGCCCCCACGGATCTCTGTCTATAGTCTCCAGCAGTTCTTCCCGCGCACGAGTCTTGGCGTCGCCGATAGCTATCTGCAGGGATAATTTAGCCTGGCGGTAACCCTCATAGAGGAGCTCCTCCTCTTCAGGTATCCTCCGACGCCGTCTCCTGTAGCGGGTGTACTGGCGTCTAGCTGCCACACAGGCAACGCGCAACTGGGCGATTTCGGCAGACCACCAGTACACCCGACGTTTCGTTGGTTGTTGGTGGACGCGAGGCATCGCCGAGTCGCAGATACTCGTCATAGCTTCTTGAAACCACTGCGCCTCTTCTTCGACGTCAACGGCCCTCCCTGCAGTGGTCTCCCGAAACCAGACCTGGACAATTGCCGCCTCTTCGAGGACCTCCTTGTTGCAGCGCTTCAGAGCCCATCTTGGGCTACCCCTCCGTTGGGTTATTGGGTTGTAGTTGCCTTGTAACTGAGCGGAGATGTCGAACCGTATATACCTATGGTCCGACAGTGTCTCCACCCCTTCCATGACCATCCAACCCTGGACACGGCGTGCGAGAGCGGGGCTAGCGAACGATACGTCCACTATGGACTCGCCCTGCTGTCGCACGCACGTGCTGACCGAACCTCGGTTTAGGAGGACCACTGGTCAGTGCCCACTCCTCAAGGGCCCCACCACGTACATTCGTGATGGGGGAACCCCAAACCGCGGACTTGGCGTTGAAGTCCCCGAGCACTAGCAATTGTCCAGGGTGGCACCGACCGACTGCGGCGCCTACCTCCACAAGGAAGTCCTCGAATTCGGCGAGACTCCTGTTGGGCGAAAAGTACACCCCAAAGATGGTGATATCGTCCAAGGATGCAGCCACCCAGCCACGACCCCTGGACACATTCTCAAGAGCCCCGCCGATAATGGCCACTAGGCCGTCTTGGTCACCTGCCCAGTTGTCCATGGGAGGGACGAAGTAGGGCTCCGCAATTACTGCCACGCTGATCAGCCACTCCGCCATGCTCTGGAGAAGAAGATCCTGAGCTCTGGCGCAGTGGTTGATGTTCCCTTGGAGGAAATGGAGAGCCATTACTGGCAATCCATTTCCCTTGCCTCCTCTTCCTGGACCACTGATTCGGCCGGTAGGTGACTCGGCTGCACGGTAGCATTTTCCTTCCCGACAGCTTTCGTCCCCCTCTTTTTCCTTTTGGCAGTGGTTGTAGGGCAGGCCTTACTGCCCACTCTGTGCCCCGATGATTTACCTGCCGCAGCACATACCGGACAATGCGGTGTAGCAGAGCATTGGCCTGCTTTATGGCCAGGCTTGCCGCAACGGTAGCAGTGGTCACTGCGGTCAACCTCAGCGGTGCACCTAGCCCGGACGTGACCATCCTGTAGGCAGCGAAAGCACCGCATCGTCTTGGGCTCCAGCAATTGGACTCTAGCGGACACCCATCCCACCAGCAGACGGCCACTGTCACTCAGTTTCTTGGCCGCGGTAACTGGACAGCGCACCCACACTGTGCCAAGACCAGTGGCATCCCGGCGGATTTCGCCCACCTTTACACAGTCCGCCGGACATTCGCAGTCGCGGGTGATAGCCGCTAGTACCTCTGCGACAAACACGGAGTCGTCTAGCCCACTGATGCGCACTTCTGCGCACTTGGTGGGTCTAGAAACCTTGACGTCCTCCGTTTGGAAGACATCTTTTATTTTGGAGGCTAGTTGGTCCGCCGCTTGCCCACTACTGGTGCCGGGGATCTCTAGTATTCGGGCACCCGTTGCCGCCACTCGAACCTTAAGGCCCTTTATGCCTAGGCTCTGTAAGTCGACTTTGGCTCTGGCCTCGGCCAATACTGAGGCGTACGTAGTACCTCTCTCCATCGCTGCAGGCTGTAGTGTGATGACTATGGCCGCGGAGCGTGGGGCACGGAGCTTACGGGTCTTGGACTCCTTAGCCCGTGTCTGACTTGGAGATTGAGTCGTTTTCTCCTTATTAGTCTTCTTTTTGGTTTTCCTACCCACCACTTTCGACCAGGTCTGGGCTTCAGCCCCGGAATTTGCCGGCTGCAATAAATCTTTCCCTGCAGCAAATGATGTCTGGGCAGGTACGGCTGCGCTGGTGGTAGTAGGCACTACGGATGTAGATCTCTGCTTTGGAGCGTCCCTAGGCGCCGCAACTGTTTTCCCGGACGCCCCTGTACCCTTCCCTTTCCCCTTCTTGGCATTGTTCCCAGACTGGGAACCTGGGGAATTTCCCTTAACAGCTGCTGCGGTCCTTCTGTCCGCTGCAAGCTGTGGACGGATGTTGACAGGTGGGGGGAGTCTCTCCTCAAAAGCCTCCAGACGGGCGTTCACCATGGTCCCTACTTGTACCATGATGGAGCGCTCCAGTTCAGCAACCTCGCTGGGAAGCTGTTGATTGTTTGTCGTAGGGAGTGGTGGCTGTACGGTAGGGGTCGCACGCTCTTTGTAAAGAGCCATTTCGGCTTTCAAAGCCGCGATTTCCTGTCGCATCTCTTCGACCTCTTGTCGGAGCGCGGCGTTTTCCCGCGTGAGTGCTGCCGTCTCTTCGAAGGCCGTCCGGACTGAGAACTCATCGGCCGCCTCCCGGATTGAGGACGCTGCATCCTTAAGAGCTTTAACGAAGCCCCCCTTCAGGTTTTTCGACTTCTTTGCTACAGCGAGTATTGTCTCCAAGTTGTCTCGAACCTGCTTGGTAAGGGCACCAGCTGCTCTGGCATCCACTCCACTTCCGGACAGGCTGGGTTCTGCTAATAGGTGGAGTTTCTGCGCTGCCTCTGCCCGCTTCTGCACCTCCACCTCCGCTTCCTCCTCTGCCATTTGGTGAAGCTCCTTCTGCTTTGAGGGTTGGAGCTCCACTCGGGCTTTGCCTGGCCCAACATTTTTGCCCGTCGCTCGGGGCCGACCTCGTCCTCTGTTTGACGTGTCAACTTTTGCCGGCACTGAGGCGTAATCAGATGCCGACTCCGACTCTGAATTTACCACCTCAGAGCGAGACCGCTTGCGGCCGCCCCTCCAAAATTTGGAAGGCAGGTTAGCACTGGCACTCCCACTCCCGACACTCGTTGCCGTACGACTGCTAGCGACAGAGTCACAGTCGGACTCTTCGACAGCGCCAGCCTCCTCACTTCGGCCTTCTCGGCCCGTGCCTAAGCACCTCTCTACCACTGCTATAGGTTTTGGTTTTTTAAAATTTAAATTATTCATTAGATTCCAACGAGTCTGGGGGAAAAACGGTCGACCCGGGCAGAGCCCTCCAGTATTGCCCGGGCAAGTGTACATTTGAACCAGACCAGAGGAGCCACTGATCCTCTGGCCTGGGGTGTGCTCACGACTGATGTCACCTTAGACTGAACTCAGAGTAAGGGGACAACCTGTCAGCCATTCATTCCCTCGCCGCGCACCAAAACTTGGAATTCAGGGTAATTTTTAATGAGGTTTTCTTCCTCGGTCCGGGCGACCAAGCCAAGACCAGCTACGGTGGCAATAGCTTTACCTACCCTGCCGAACACAACCCGCGATCAACAGGGCCCGTCGTACACCGCTCTCTCCATATTCTCTTATGAACAGAGGATACAGAGAGCGGAAAGCAGGAGCCCGATCGAACGGATGCCCCGCGCCGACTGGTAGTCCGAGATGGACGGACTCCGTCGAGTATCCCTCTCAGTCTGGTCTCTCACTTTGAACCTTCCAGCGTGAGTGGCTCTACTGGCATAGCTCCAAAGATCATTGAGACACGCAAGCCCCCCCACGACGGCAACGTGGGGATACCTCGGGGGGGTCATAACAGTATCCTATGTCAACAAATATTTCAACTACTGTAGAAATTTAATTAAAATGTCAAAAAAAAGAGTATTATACTATCATAAGTCATTAGGAAACATCAATAAATCATGTTGCACTTATTTAGAACAGTGTTTAATATATTTTTTTCTATTATAAACACTTCTAGCAAAATAGGTTTTATAACATTACTATTATTTCTCTTAACTATTCCCAAGTGATTTTTTTGTAGAGTTGGTTCACATTGCTAATACACTAGGTAAGGCCACCAACACCTTCACCATCATACTACTGGTACTTTACAATATACTATATTTATGTCTTTATTGATGAACATGCTATTATACTGCCTAACAGATTCTCTTTCATACTATGTGATAAATTATTTTTTAAGTAATTCATTCAAATATCACAAACAGTAATATCAAAACTGCATCCACTTACTTTGCTCCAAGTAAGAAGGCATGAGAAACAAAACTGATGTAGACATGAATCTGTAAATGACTTGTTTTTGCATGTGCCAAGACATATTGCACAATTAGGTGGTGGTGAGCCAGCACCACTCTCACGTTGTGGGCTGCTGTCATCACTTTTGACACTGCTGGGATTTGCACCTGAACTATCATCTTGAGCTGTAGTAGACAGCGCATCCATGGCTAGTTATCTGAGGATTAAAAAGGTTTTATTATACTAATGAATTTTCTGGTTGTATGAATGAACTTATATAAAGAAAAGCTGTTAATACAAAAGGTTTTCCATAGAGGCTTGTAAGAGGAAGAAGCTTTGTAGGTACATACAGGGTATTAGTGACAGTTTCCGTATCTTAATCCTATCATCATATTTTATGTCATTCCCTCTACTGAACTACATTATTTAAAAAAATATTCCTGATCACTGAAAATTGGTATCAAAATTGATTAAAAACTGACAGATAGTGGTGCTTCATCTAAACATTTAATGATATCTTTATGTACTTACACATGAATTCAACAAAACAGTAGGTACCATTTGCCTATAAAATGGATGCTCAGATGATTTTACTTACATAGTGACAATACGTGTGATCTTGACAGATTTCTGGTGAATTGTGACGTGACGAGGGACGACTGGGAATAGGTAGCCGAGTTCGATCACCGACGTTTGATTCAAAATCTTTAATATAACTAGTTAAATACAACACTAAGTTTCACTACCAGAACATGTCCAAATGACCATGATGATCATAATAATGTTGAGAAGCTATTCTTTACAAGTAAGCGTAAAAAAGCAAATTAACTTTGCATTTTACTTTAGTAAACACGTTCACACACATGGAAACTAGCAAGAACATATTTTTTATCCCATACAAACACAGTAATATATAGGTGTACATATATATATTCATGCAGGAGGTGTTTCAATCGACCATAGAGTATATTAATACTTTGGCAACATGCAATGGCAGTCGACATCTTAAGAAACGATATTTAAATCTGCCATAAAGGTGCACAAAATATAGGATGGCAAAAAAAAAATTTTTTTACATCTGTTATCGAGTTGCCGTCAATGTTTAAATTATAAATTAAATAGTTTTTATTATAGTTTTGATTAAAATATAAAATATGGGTTTCTGACTTCTCCCCGCCAACTTAAGAAAGCTAATTTTTTATTTTATTAAAAAAAAAAACTAAGATCGAACAAATAAAAATTTTGACCGAACAATAAAGAACAGATAACGAACAATTGAAATAGCAAAAAAATAAGGTTAAAAAACGACTTCTCCCCGCCAACTTAAGAAAGCAATTTTTTTATTTTATTTATAAAAAAAAACTAAGATCGAACAAATAAAAATTTTGATCGAACAGTTAAGAACAGTGAAAGAGCAAAAAAAAAGTGTAAAAAAACAACTTCTCCCCTTATTATGACTTAGGAGTAGGTAATAGACGAACATAGTGTGCGAGTGAGATACTAAGCCTTATACAGAAACCTAGGTGCGAGAAAGAGACTGAATAAAACTGACAGTGAGACCGGTTTTGAAACATTTAGTTTATAATAGTCTCGTGTCAAAAAATTTCCCGTTTTATTTTGGTGTTTTCGTCGTAATCTTTCGTTGTTAGATTGTGTTGTCGTTTATTTTCTTAGAATATATACACAATATTATTTTGTATTACACTTAACATATGCAGTGAATAGTCCTTTTTAGAGGTATTGTAATAGTTTTAAAAATTATGTGTTAGATAAAAAAATATTCTATACGTGAATAACACCGCTTTTGACACAGTGATTGACTAAAAGCAAAACACAATCTATCGATATGTCGATAATTATATTTTATGTCGCGTACAAGAATAAAAACTATCAAGCTGCGGTCATTTCACAACGTCAGTATTTTTAACCGACTTAAAAAAGGGGCAGGTTTTCAGTTCGTCTTCATCTTCTTATAATATATATGTATTACCTCAGAACTCGAAGATGGCTGCTGCAATATGAAACCGATGTACCGGGTTCCGGAACTAATCAATAGTAAGTATTTCACAAGTGGCGATACGATTACTTTAATGTGGTTGCTAAACAATTTATGCTCATGAGAATGGATTTGGTGAAGTTGAGCTGAAAGTGAAGTACCAGGAGATCTTCTCAACAATTAATGTTCCTGCATCGGGGAAAGTTATATTTTGTAAAAGATAATGAGCAATTGATATTAAGCTATTGCAACAAATAAATTAAAACAGAACCACTCAAAATCTAAAAATGAAAGATTTTGTTAGTCCATTGTGAACCGATTTCAATAATTATTTTTTTCATTGAATTGGTGAAAACTCAAGGTTGGTCTCATTCAAATTTGAAGAAAATATTCCCCCTCTAGAGGATGAAAATTGAATTGAAGAATAGCGTTTATTATAGCTTATCTGATATAAGCGTATTGAAGTCGGTAATCCTTTTTTTCAAGATAATTATGTTATTGTTGTATTTTTTTGCGAACACTTATATAATAGTTTCATTATTATGTATGTATTTATGGATTGAATTACATAAATTTCATGTCTTCTGTGACTGTACTTGTTAAACAAAAAAAGATTTTTGTGAAATAAAAATGACTAGGAGCTTCACAAAAATTCTATGGTTTGCAGTACACATTTTTGTAGAAAGGGGTTGAACTGAAAGGTTGGTATTACTCTGGTATTACTATTAGGTATTACTCCTGGTCGCGGGGACTTTACAAACACACAAATAACGGACACAAAGAACACCTAATATAATGGGATACCATTAATATGATAATCTTAACCGATTATTGTCTGCCGAAATTTGCAGATCTATTTATTAAACTCTCGGCTCCCATTTAATTTGTGTATAGATCACGGAGTTTTCCATGATCTCATTGAAGGAAGCAAAATCATGACACTTCTTAAGTTCTAAAACTGTGAAAATTTAATTATTTAATGGCTGTAAACGAGCTTATGTTGTTAGGAATCTCTAGCTATTAGTGTAAACTATGAGCTTATTATAACTATAAACTGGATGTTTATGCAGCTGATAAAAGTGCTTAGAAAAGATTATTAGAAGAAACTAAAATGTTCTTCATGGTCTTCAGATTCTGCTTCTCCTTTTTAATTTTCACTTATGTACTAGTTTTAGTTTTCTTCTGACATAATATATTCTTTACATAGATTTTTTTATAAATGTAATTAAATTAAATTTAAATATTGATGATATGACATGAATTTTAATGTTTCATTTTGAAAATATGGAATTGTACATGAAAACTGTACAGTCAATATTATTAAGTTATATTTTTAAAATATGTGTGATGGGTCAAGGTATTATTATTATAGGCAATAGCCTGACAGTTCTGAATATGTCATGCTCACCTAGAAGTCCTCCAAATGGTGCTATGTGTCAGGTCGTATAGCTCTCTTCAATATGGTTGACTTGGATGATGGCTGATGCGGGCGTCATGTTGCAATGGGTGCCGTAAATTTGGCCTAACCAGGACTACTATTACTTAAACTGACTAGAGTATTCATTAGCGGGAGTGTTTATATGTTTCAGCATGATATTATCTTACATATATTTTCCATATATAAGCAATATTCCCATGAAATTAAAAAAAAAAATGTTGAAAAAGAGGGTCGAGTGTTTTCCTAGAGACTAATTTTGATTTTTTTTGTTTTAGTTAGCCTCGCACGTGTCCCACTGCTGGACAAAGGCCTCCCCCTTACGCTTCCACTCCTCTCAGTCCTCGGCCACCCTAGGCCACATGTTTTAAAAGGTGTCGAGATCGTCCTTCCATCTCCTCCTCGGTCTTCCTTGCCGTCGCCGACCACCTCCAGGTATCCACTCCCTGGTTATTTTCGCCCATCGGAATGGCTCCATTCGACAGACGTGTCCCACCCAGCACCACTTTAGTCTGGCGGTCACCACTCCAACATCAGCGATGCCAGTTTTGGAACGCAGCTCAGTGTTTCTGACGTGGTTCGTCAATTTGACACCCAGTATGCTGCGTTCCATGGCCCGTTGGCAGATCTTAAGTCTGGACTTTTTATGCTCGGTCAAAGACCAATTGAATTAATTAATTGGTTTTATTGAAATAAAATATTTTGATTTGATTTTGATGTGACTATATGTAAGGTTTGTCATAAAATTAAAAATATTTTGATTTTGTTAATCAAAATATTTTTTGATTAACAAAAATGTTTTATTTATTGCAGTGGGCGTACCTACCCTCACTGCATTTGTATATGACATTATATCCCTTTTGTAGCAAACCTTTTTTATTAATTTAAAATAATTTTAAATGTCACAGTTTTAAAGAGGTTAGTTAAGAATTCCCCCAAACCGATTTACTTGCATAAAAAGTTTAATGATAGTAATCGAAGCGTGGGTGTGTAAGAGCAGCAAATGTCGGACTTTTATCTGTATTTTCACTAGAGACAGTACATCGTGAGCTTAATCAAAATTAAACCTGGCAATAAACGCTAGAAAATATTAAAAAAAAAACATAAGGATGAAAATTATATCAATCATTATTATATTGTACTTTCTTCACTTCCGTCATAAAAAAATTACAAGCAAAAGCACAACAACTCATAGCAACAAAACATACAAAATACTACCAATCCATAACGATATAAATATTGCTGATTTTTTTATATCGCTAATGCGGTATAGTCAATGTGGCGACACTAAAAGTCAGTCACACGTCTGTAAAACTCGCATACAGAAACATTTCAATTTCGGTCTCACGAAAATGAGAAGACTATGTGTAGGACACATTTAGAATGACATGAGAGGTAGACTATAACATAACTAATAAGTTTACATAAATCCGTAACGAAAGAGTTCTCCACATACTACGTGCACGGTTCCTGTGTACTGCGTGTGCCTATTTTTGATCAATATTATTAGTATAGATTATGACTTAATTGTGAATGGGTTTATTTATGTTGTTTAAGAAGCTCACAAAACAGTTTTTCTTGTATGTATTATAGATATCTTGTAAAATTGACCTACCTTATTTTCAGGAAGGTCCATTGATCAATACAAAAAATATGGACATCCTAGAAAAAGATTCGAATCTAAATTCTAATCTCAATTTTCAAGGTCAAACTTTTCGATTCTCAGTAATATTTCACTGTGTCGTCTCCAGTGTTAGTAGAACTTTGTGATATAACTATACTATCTTAAAACGTTGGAGATTTATAATTTTTATGTTTGTCGAAAATAATGAATGACTAAGGACATTTTCGTTTTTTATTCTGTGAGAATTTTAACCAGCAACATAACTACAGCTGGCTGAAGACAGTTGTCTGTCAGCTTAGTAGTTGTCAAATAAATGTCATTTGCCAAATCTTTGACTTTACAGTCGAGAAACAAATCTGATTATCTAATCGTATACAAAACCATTTAAGTTAAATAATCGTTAACAGAAATGGGTGTAATGAAAAAAGTATGTATTTTTTCTTTTCATATGAAGTAAGGGGTTTTTATTTTCTATTTTTTATTTATTGAATTGATTTCAGACCACCGGTATTTTTGGGTTAGCAGTAGCTCCAAACGCCCATCACACTCTTGGTTCGTTGTATGGTAAAATCCTGAGGACCCTAAAAAAAATGCCTGAGGATTCTACATACCGGAAATATACTGAGCAAATTGTTAAAGAACGAGCTGCTGTGTTGACTAAGGTAAAAAAACTTTACAAATTTACAACAATAATTTTATGTTTGAATATAAATTAATTTTTTTATTATAGACCAAAGATGTATTGGAAATCGAAGCTAAAATCAACTGCGGGCAAGCTGAGGAATTGATTATCCAGGCTGAAAATGAACTAAATCTGGCAAGAAAGATGCTGAACTGGAAGCCTTGGGAACCATTGGTGTCCAAGCCTCCGACAGGCCAATGGGACTGGCCACCAACCAAAGCTTGAAAATATTGTAGATCATCTCCTTTCTCTAGTTTATAAATTAATTGTTAAAAGTGATGATTTGTTGATTAAACCTATTTTGTGACCTACTATATTTTTTATATTACAAATTTAAAGACAGCAAATATAAATTAGGGTAGATAAATAATAAAAACAAAAGCTACATCTTTTTTATATTTTATTATAACTTTCATAACATTTCAGTTCAAGGTCAAAATTTAATGGAGTAGTCTTATTTGGCACATTAACCATTTGTAAGTTATAAAATGCTTGCAAAATTTTTAGTATTATCCCTGCATTTTATTGGACAGGGCTATAACAAAATGTGTTTGTTACTAAATTAGCTGGTGTAGTTAAAAATCTTATGTAAACATTGTAAGCACTTCAAAAAAGAATTAAAATGTAGATGGTATATACACATAAAACTATTATTAAAAGATAATTCATTACACATGGATATCCATGTAAGCTAATAAGCCTGAAGGTCCCTGTATACATTTATATTACACAAATAGTTTTAAGCAATCTATGCTCTCAATTTTTTCAAAATGTTTTCACATTCATTTTCATTGTTGTTCACATTCAAAATTTTGAAATACAATTTCATATTAATCTTTAAACTTGACTGAAGGATTTAAACAGAGCTTCATCTCTTTATAGTCAGTTCTTTTCAATAAATGACTGTAAATCTGTAAGGTAATAAATGCATTTACTTGAGTAGAAGATAATATACTATACACAAAAAGGCATAGTACATTTTTCCAATTGCTATACTTATTTTAAAATCAAATACATAATTGAAAAATATTTTAAGCCCAGGCAACAACCACTGTGTTTACTCATACTTAAAATGCAATGCTAAAACAGTGTTTACATAACAATTATGACTAAAGCAGGTAATAGTATTATAACCAATATATTTTATATATTTATTATCAAATATAACTTCTAATAATTAATACTGAGCTAAGTAACGACTCCATGCCAATTATGATAGATTGTAATAGTCTTGAAGTTGTAACTTGTTCAATAGGTTGCATTTCAAAGTGTTTATAAATTTCGTAAAAATGTAGAACTGATAATGTAAATGCAAAATTGATGTGTATAAAAATATGA
The DNA here is from genome assembly GCA_949752705.1 of Callimorpha dominula. Taxonomy (NCBI): domain Eukaryota; kingdom Metazoa; phylum Arthropoda; class Insecta; order Lepidoptera; family Erebidae; genus Callimorpha; species Callimorpha dominula. The sequence continues at coordinate 21,024,705 of OX456992.1, forward strand.
TTGGTAACTCATTCTTATAAATATTATTTTGAAATGCCTCTTAATAATTCCCTGCACATTTTAAGAAAAATACAAAAGTAGCAAAACCAAAAAGTAATGCAAATATATATATATCTATTAACTAAAACTTACATAAAAAATAAATAACATTGTAATAACCACTTATCATATAATACTAATTCAGTGCTCTTACTTACCACCTTAAACTTAAAATCTTCAACAGCTTACAACAACCACATTACTGATAAACTTTGATTTATAAAATTCCTGCTTATGTAACTATATTAGATGTATGACATTGAAATGTGCCAGGCAGAAAATCTATGATTGTAGGGCGCTGATGACTGCTTTACTGCGACTTATTTATTAGACTTGACATTTCAACGGTCCCTACGTATATAAAGTATGTCCATCATTGCAAATTATTTTTTTATTCATAATTAGCTTCTGCTTACATTTATTATATGCATATAACCATATTATGTTTAGGTTTCTAAAATATGTAAGACTTGAATGTTAAGTCTTCTCATTCAGAAATGGCCTAGAAACATTTATCTAGCAATAGAAAAAAGCTGTTGCTCTATTAGAAACTACCTATGAATATTACATATTAGCAATAAATTTTTTTTTTTTTTTTTTTTAATGGCGGATCAGTTCGAAACTTTAAAACACTCCTGTAAACCATTTTTTTTGACATGTCGCATTGTATATAGGGACCGTTGATATGCATATATCCACTGCTATTACGAGCCTGTATCAACTCAAAATAGGGAAAATTTGAGATAATTCATTTTTCATGCGTAAATATCAATTCCCTACGCGTCAATAAATATAAAATAATAATAATAAATTGTAATAAGCCAAATTTTTCAACAAAACAACTAAAAATAATTCATATTTTTTTTTATTTCTTCAGATATTAGAGTATTAACTCAAAAATTGGAAATAACTTGATAACTTGCAATCATTTAAATAATTCATTAATACAGAAATCCCTTAATTTTATCAATAACCTATATAGTGTTCACTTTTTATAATCTTTAATTGTTTTCTGTCGTTTCTGAAAAAGCTACATTTTGAGCTGATACACTCTTGTAATAGCAGTGCGATATAAAAAATACAATGCAAAATTGTGAATAAAGGTTCTAATGACAGTATGGATGTGACATTCACATGGATTAATAATAGAGTTACTATTGATAATGCTCTAAACACTTTAAATTTAAAGGGTTAAAAAACAAGTCATGAAATATAATTTTAGTGGCAGACTTCCATAATAACACCTTAGTGATATAAACTCTAGACTCTGCAGTTAATAACAGCAGACAACTGCAGGAGAAGAAAGATTTAAATATAAATACAGTCATATGTTAGAAATCTCAACATTGGGCATACCTAACTAGATAGAGAACATACCTATGCAAATAAACAAGGAGTTGCTGATTGAAGGCAGTGCAAGCTTGTTCATTGTGGAATTACTTGGAATAGGTATATCTCCAGCTGTGAATGATATAACCCATGACTTACAAAAACCATGATGATCAGGGACATATTGATTTGGTACTCACTAATTTGCCTAATTTATCTACACATGTATTTCATGCTAACAATTAGACTACTGACTATTGGGTTTTTTGATAAACTTAATCTGTTACCTAATAGAATTGGTTAGTTCTATGATGAATAATGTACTAGATGGTGACAATCATACAGTTGAGGAGTTCATTATAACTATTTAAACTTACTTTTGAATTTGATGTTTAATATATTATGTTTACAAAAATGATTCACCTTATGGTTTTGTATTCTTATTTAGTCACACAATGAAAGTCTAAAATAGAGTCAAAATATTAAAATTATCACTTCAAGTGGATAACTTTATCTATGTTATAAGTACAATAAATAGATAAAACTTTGAAATCTCTTAAAACAAAATAATGTTTATAAGTAAGATGGTCAGTAACAAGTTATGTTGAAGTTACACCTTTCCTGGCTACTAATAAGTTTAGAATAGGATGTTTCTTTATATAACTGACTGCCTTTTTATGAGTCACCATTGTAAAGTCATAACCATTACACTGTAATATTTTGTCATGCATTCTCAGCCCAGACTTAGCAGCAGGACTTCCTTCATGAACTTCTGTAACATATATACCCTGAAAAGTAAAAATATATTGTAAATACAACAAGTAACACATAACATTAACATGTATCATTTTTAAACAATACTTTTTAACTCACATTGTCAGTATACCCTTGAGGACTTTTGCGATAATCCTGGTCGATTCCACCACCAATTTTAAAACCACATTTCATTACTTCTCTGCCTTCGGAGTCTACACCAGCCTCTTTTTGCAGAGTTATTGGTATCTGTAAGAAGTGGGTGTGTAGAGTAGTAACATATCAAAACAATAACACGTTCACAAATTTAATGGGAGTGGTCTTAGAACTTACACTGAGACACTCCATAGCTGTTCCAGCTTGGTGTTGAAATGCCATTTTCGCCATGGTGACTGATTTTATAAAACTCCTCTTGTTAATAAACTTATTTTGTAGATGAGAACTAAATACAACTATATCTTTAATCTAGCTTGAACAATAGACAACACAATAAATACTATTTTGTGTCTGTGTGTCGCGGCAAGTAAAAGTTATTGCTATCGCTGCTAAAGCTTCTATTAGATTAGAATGCAGGACAGAGAAAGCTACAATATTTTCTGGAACCGAACCAACCACGATTAAATCAACATATAATAAATTGCCAGCACATAAAATGTCAGTGAGGCAATTTTGTAAGTTTTTTAATCACATTCTTATATTAACCATAGAGCTATAATACCTCTATGGTCATGGGTCGTACTTGCAAAATTAAGTACCAGTGTTCTCAAGTACAGCTTCGTTAAAGGTCCAAAAACCAGGTTTAAAATAACCTTTAAAGTTTTTTCGTTACAATGGAAATTTATCCCTATCTTTTTTTAAATAGGCAATACCATGTACATATACCTTCAAGATTTGGATTTTTAGTATTGATCCATGTCGTCCTACACATAGGGAATGCAATTCCAAAGAAAAAACTTCCGCGCTGTTTCAGGTGCAAGTAATACGATTCCTCAGATCGATTACGTTCAAAAGAACTCAAAAGAACACTTTCAAAGTTTTATCCTGTACAAAAAAAATATCCTTATTTCGATTAAAAAAGGTGCGCAATCGAGTGTACATTAAAACAAATACCTTTTTTTTTTATCGTGTGGAAACTCCCTTGGGTCATCACTTCACCGGGACTAAAACCACACGGTGTTCCATCATAAATACTCATTTCTCTATTGCCAGGCATTCGGGTATACCCTAGAAAGGAAGTAACCGAGAACCCCGGCAGACCTTGGCCGCCTCTTAAACAAAAGGCAGCCACGCCCTTGCATGCGGATGGCCTTGCCCCCCCCTCCAGTTCAAAGAGGCGCCTGGAACTACCTAAGGCCTGCTTCTGTTAGAGTCACGGGCAGCCTCACCCGTTACCCCCAGGCCAGCGCTTATGGAGGCTGGAGATTATTCTGCACTTTCCGGCGCTTGGTGCCTCTCCTTCGGGACGGGAGAGCACTAGCCCTCTCCCGTTCCCCTTCAGCTGCCTCTTTAGCGGAAATCACTTCATAACAAAAACCTGCAAGACTCAACTATGTAAATACTTGCATAGAATATTTATCTCTGCTGTCTTGAATATAGCGAATATTTGCATTTTGCGAGCAAATACCTCGAAGCTGTTTCAAGTGCGAGAAATACGACCCCTCAGCCCGATTACGTTGTTAAGTAGTACGAAGGCCAAATACCTTAAACGTCTTGTAAGTTTTTCTAAACGTACCAGGTATACGCACTTCCAAGTAAAAACCAGGTTTTAAACCCTGGTCGCGTAAATCCGCCTTATCGCTACTGTAACTGTAACTACAAGCAATCAAGCAACCTGTCAATGCCAAGTTTGAGTGGTTTTTATTCTGAGGGGTTATTTTATTTGTAAATAAATAAATCTATAACGTTATAAGGTATACGTATGTAATTAATCTTAAAATTATTTTCTTATTAAACAAGTTCTTACTAGAGGTAGGAGGAGAGCGATATGCTAAAACTATTCTGTGATCAAACTTTGACATTTGACTCCTTTTTATTTTTTAAATTGGCATCTTACCAAGTACGTATGGGATTGATTTAACATAAATTCTCAATTTTTTTTAGATGGCCAACGGTGAATATAGACATTTGTGGCGTACCGTATTTTGGAATTTTGTCAATTCGTTACGACCTCGTCAAATCAGAGGAAATGATATGGGTAAATACATGAAATGAATGTATACATTCTCTCGTTAATATATTAATAGCATCACAAAATACACAAGCAATACGGCTAAAGTGTAACAGTGAGGAATGTATGTTCTATCTGCTAAAAGATGCTGTCGCTGGTTATAGGGCACTCCTAAGACTAAGATTGGGGAATGCTGTATGTAGTTTACACATATCATATTTAAATTGTTATAATTTACAGCAGGCTGTTTTAGTTTGGGTGTAGTTTGTACCTGCTAAATGTGTATAGATGTGTCCTGATATGTGTCCTGTATTTAAAGAATAATTTCCAAGTGTAACAGATATCTGAACAAATTGTATCTAATACATATTAGGTTCTTTCTCATCATAGCAGGCACACATAAAGTCACCAACACTAATCACATTTAAGATTCCAATCTTTTAGGTAAAGATTACTTGGGAAATAAGTATTTTGAAATACCTGCTGATCCTAGTATTGGCAAGAGGAAGGCAAGTAGATGGTATGATCCACCCAAAGGCGGAGACTTTCAACAACCTGTGCCACCTGAGTGGGAAACTTGGTTAAGAATGAGAAGGTAATAGTAATCTAAATATAATTAGGTAATGATCATTTATGTATATGATATTCCATCAGTATACATGTGGTTTAATGTACATCAGTTGTTCATAGGAAGCACATTTATACAGACCTGAAGGTTTTTAATTCTTCCTGCAAAGAATTTAGGTTAAAACCATTCTATTATATAACTATAAAACATTTGGATTACATTTAATGTTATATATTAATTGTAATCCAAATTGAGTCTGTTACATTTCTATGTGATTGGGTACATCATCTCCAACCTCTATATTATTCAGAACCTGTCTGCATAGTTTTTATTGGCATCCATATATATATATATATATATATATATATATATATATATATATATATATATATATATATATATATATATATATATATATATATATATATATATATATATAATAATAATATATTAGTTTTGTACCTAGTTATCACTAGGTGAACATCTTTTTAAATCTGGTTCTACTCTAAGCTTAGTTAAGCCAAGTTCTAGTGAGTGTTTAATTGACAAGAATTTAATTAACAATATTTTTTAATATGAGCAAATAAGTACATTTGATTGTACAAGCACTTTAAAGAGTATTATGATCTTAGTATTTAAAATATTATGAGACCACCAATATTATAGTTATTGGCATGATAGAATAAAAAAATCACTTGGTGTACTGCTGTCACCAGTAGTGTTCTGGTGAATTGTTTGAGATTATGTGTAGAACCTTTTATCACATTTTATCATTACATTGCTTGTTACCAGTCAGGTCTTCTGCCTAAAACTTTAAATGAGGTTGTGTTTTGTGTATTCAAAAAGAATCTATTCACTGTTTAACAAATTTTGATATAACTGTCATAGTCTCTAGGTAATAGGTTCCTTAAAAAATAAACTTACAGTTCAAAAACATATGAGATATTACCTACCCTTAGTTTTGCACAGCAAATATAAGTTGGCGTCATTTACTATGAGATGTAATTTTTACCATCTTCATGATGTAATTAATTAAAATGCCCCACAAACTTTTATAGTGACAAGATATTTAAGCGTTATCCTAATATTTTTCCATAGCCTTACATAAAATTAACAGACTATAATATTTAAATAGAATATATTGACCTATCCATAATATTCTCCTCTACAAACTGTGTATTCGATAAGCCTTAAAAAAATTAGAGTCTTTATTTTTTCGCCGAATCCGATGACCGGACGCGGTGTTTGACGATGGCAGATCGATTTGCCGGATTGCAATCCCTAATCTTTCAGTATTTTATAAATATATTTTACAGAAAAACACTTTAAAATTTATTTTACATTAAATAAATAATGGCTTTTCAGGAGTAATCACCAGGCTTTTTTCAAGACTTAAAAGTTTTATTTGATCAAAAATAATGCTGTGATAAATTTATTTCATATTTATTCTTTGTTAAAAACAAGGCATATAGAAAGGTCAAGCATGTGAGATGGAGGAAAGATGAAGCGTGTTGATTAAAGATTAAAAAAAACTAAAGAATGAGGAGAATAAATAGAGCGGAGTGTGAAGTTGTTGAGTATAAGATGTAAAAGAATGCAGTTGTTGCATGAAGAGCTAATCCGTAGTAAATGGTCTCTCAGTAAATTTGTGCCCAGCCTTAAATATAAAGGAGATGTACAGGAATGCAATAACTGTCTGAAAGTCTGAGAGAAAGTGATTAAGAGAAGAGTGAGAAAGGAGATTGCGATTACATAAACCAATTTGGGTTTATGTCAGAACGAGAGACAAAGAAACATAGGACATTATTTGCTATCCTGCAAGTTTTTGTATGCGCGTCTGTATTTCACACAGAGCTGGCGTAGCTCTGTGTGAAATACAGACGCGCATACAAAAACTTGCATATCCTGTTCGTTGACCTAGAAAAGGCGTTTGATGGGGTACGATACCGTAGAGATTTTGTGGTGGGCTTTGAAAGAAGAAAGAGTACCAGCTAAGTTCCGTGAAATTAATTCGTGCTATCTACAGAGAGTCTAGCACTCAAGTAAGGTCGGCGGCTGGAAACACCGAACATTTCAGTTCGTCTGTAGGCTTGCACTAGGGACTATCCATCGCCCTAGTAGAAGCAGGTCTGAGACATGGCGCGACGTGTTCCGCGCGCGCCTCTCTAAATTAAATTAGATTGGACAGGTACATCATGGTAGGGTCGCCTTGCTCAACAGGCGGCCAAGTCTGTCGGGGTTCACAGGGATTTCCTTTCTAGGGTACACCTGAGGCCCCGGCAAGAAGACCAGTGACGGAACACTGTGTGGTTTTAGTCGGTTCGAGTCCGACATACCACCTTACCGTTGGACCGGTGAGGTGACGACCCGTGGGGGTTTCCACACAAAAAAAAAAAGGCTTGCACTAGGGATCGGCTCAAGTCCGTACCTCTTCCAGTAGTTAGTACTTAGTGGATGCTCTGACACTGGAAATGCGTGAAGAGGCTCTTGGTGCATCCTCTGTGGTACATCTGTACCAAGAGCCTCTTCCTGTGTTGGTCGGTAAAGACGGCTGCTAGGTCCAGAGCAGACTGCAAAAATGGCAACACAGACTGGAGAATGTTGGTTTGAAAATCAGTAGAACCAAAACTGAATGTTCTGTGATTACTTCGGGCTCTCTAGTCTTGCTACCATTTCGCTGCATGGAGTAGCGATACCGGTCTGCACCAATTTTAAGTACCTTGGCCCCCTCCTACAAAGTGATGGTGAAATAGACCGAACTGTACAGTATCGAAATAACGTTTTGATTTTTAATTGGTTCCATTGGTTTTCTGTTGAACTAATTCAGGTCTGATGATCTATAAGACGATTATTAGACCTGCCAGCCTGTATGGATCTGAATGTTGGCCCTTAAAGACAACGGATGAGAGAAGCCTGCATGTAGCTAAGTTGAGATGTGTAGTGTGACTAAGTTGGATAAGGTCAGGAATTAATGTGCAGGAAGTGGAGAAAAAGTTAAAGTTATGGATTATCGTGGGCATGTGATGCGAATTGATGAGCAGTGTTGTAAAGATAGTTTTATGTATGGAAGTTGACGGCTACAAGGGTAGAAAGAGAGTAAGCAGTGAAATGAATGACACTGTACCTACAATAAAAGAAAAAATACATATTGCACCACTCCCACATAAATTTGGGAAAATTTGTTCTTCATTTTTAGAAGTGAACCACCCACAGAGGAAGAAATAGCTACTAATCTCGCAATTGCTCAGCTAAAAAAGGAGAATGCTGCGAAACTGGAAGCGAAGAGATTGGCTGAGGGAGGTTCCCTTCCAATTGTGCCAGAACGAGGACCACAATCTTTCCCCACTTATCAGGACATGCCGGTTGGTGATCCTGAAAACAAACTCCCTAATAAATAGGTTGCTTTAAACAATTAATTAAATTAGTCAAATCGTAGCCATTACATAAAATCGACAACTTTACACTTCTTTAGTTATCATTACTCTTAATAATGTATGTAATAATATGAGTCCCAATTCCTACATTGGAATCCATTTAAGGTCGAATACTGCAGCCATTAGAAAAGAGCAATACTTATACAGTTTTTTGTGTATAATGTACTATTTTGGTCACAATGTCTAGTAGTGTATTTTTTTGTTTTAAATATTGTTAAATTCACTTAAATGGTTTATTGTATTTTATGGTTTTTGGTCAGTGTGAATAATGAATTTAAGTAGATGATCAGATGAATATGTAAATTATTAATGATAATATAAATATTTAAATTAATAATATAATTAAGTACAAACCTAAATGTAATAAACTTGGTATTATTGAACGTCACAGATGCAGGTCAAGACTAAAAATTCTATGAGTAGGTACCTACCTATATAAATTTAATATATAATTAACAAAAATAATTTTTGAAAATTATTTTTCTTAATTATATATCTGGCATCATGGCTAAGGCGTCGGACTTGCGATCGAGTGGTTGCGGCTTCGAACCCCACGTGAACCCACTCCTAACACAAGCATTTAGCTTAGCTCGAGGGGTTAACAAGAATACTAGTCATCTGTGACCCACGTTCCTAGTATTCTTTAAAAAAAAATCGCATCTTTTCAGATATAGCCAATGCTATTCGAAATAAACGTACCTAAATCATTTCATTAACCTTATCTGTGAGATATTCAAAGAATATGTAGACATATAGACCATATTATATACATACAAGAATTTTTAATCTTTATATAATATCTCATCCATCATACTAAGTGTCCACTCTCATGTGAGAGAAATAACAACATTAAAAGCTCATAAAAAGCAAAGCGCGCTATATAATGCTTAAGTTGTCTTTGCTAAATAGACTAAAAATGGCATGTAAACAGAAAATATTTCAAAACGATTAAATTTTTTTTGCTATTTTATTAATTAAAACGTTAACATTGTTGACGTTTTTTAGAAGCAAGTAATGTACACGGACTGTGATCATATGTACCTAGGTATTTGTTATTTAGTAAATTGTTGTTTTAAATTGAATTGTGTATCATTTTATAGCCAAATTCCTTTATCCACAAACCTTCCAAGTAATGGAATTTAAGCAGTAATATATGAGCGATCGTAGGACTTACTAGGTACCTGAACTTTTACAAACTCAGTAGACATCACAGATTCATAGATATACATACACACTACAATTCTCTTCTCGATCATCTCAAATCATCAGTTTTTCAAATGTGACATTTTCCGTGAAGAACTTGAACTTGAATGATTGAAGAAGCTTCGCGCACGTCGCTTCAGAGAACCTAAAAATAGCGAAATGAATTTGTGGCAACGCTAAAAACAGATAATGCAAAACCTACAAAGAATTCTTGGGCTTTCCCACTCCGACGCCTAAGAAGGACAAGGGAGGGTGATTATGTGGCAACTACCACATCTTAAATGCCTGCACGACTCCTGATCGCTACGTTCGTTCGGTCTGGCCTTGCACACAGCCTAAGTGGAAGCTGTATACCATTGATAGGTACCCAAAGTGGTCTGTATCGGACCCCTATGTGTACCATAGGTGTCGACGCACAGCGTTCCCTAAACCCAAAAATGTGACATCCACATTTTATTGAATATTTCTACTCAATAGATTATTGTAAATGCACGAGTCTTAGATTATATATAGGTCCAGATGCCTAATCCGCGCCCCAAAACTGAAGCCAAAAAATACAAGCGACTAATACAAATACAAGCGACTCACTTGTCACACGCGAGCGAACGTTCGCCGGTGAAGTAAGTCTAGATGCGCTATTTATATAATATTCAAAAATGCCTGGTTGCGCAGTTACATCCTGTAAAAATTAAACAAAAAAAAAATCGTAAGTGTCCTAACATCACATTTCACTTGTAAGTATTCTATTTCCTAATGTAATTTATAAACAATAGAACAAAATTTCAAATAACAAAATTGCGGACGCCATTATTAGAGATGTTGCCAGGGACGTAAATTTCATTTACCCATAACGCATTCTAGCAGTATGTAAAATTTTCTTTGCCAAACTTGTTATTTATAGAAAGTCGAGAAATATGCTTACTGTTAATGTTCGCGAAACTGGAATCCTTAAAATATTCTTAATTTCTAAGCTCTTGCGCCCGAAAATCAATGTGTCCGTCAAACGATATACTGTTACGAAAAACCCGCCATCTATTGGCGACAGCAGGAGATGGACTAGAGACGGTTTGGGGATGCTCCGCAACAACCAGCGGACGGTCGGCAGCTGACTGCAGAACCTGCTGACGGTTCATTAGCGGCTCCCTCGACCTCGGCGGCTCCGGACCTCGCCGCATTAATGATGATGCTGCAGGAGCAGAGCCGTCGCCAGGAGGAGCAGGCTCGTCAGCTGCAGGACCAATTGCGGCGGGACAGGGAAGAGCAGATGTTCCTTATGAAGGATCTCCAGGTGGCACTAGGTAAGGACCTCAAGGTGATGAAGGAGACGGTCCACCAGCACGAGGCCCGCATCACGGACACTGAGCATAAGATTGTAGATATGCAGAAGACCCTAGGGGAATGCTCCTGCGGCGCGCGGATTTAAGGTGCCTCCATTCGATGGAACGTCCTCATGGTCTGCTCATAAGATCCAGTTTGAGGCCGTTATGAAGGCGAACGGGTGGACTGAGGAGCAGTCCATGACAGCGCTCACCCTGGGTCTCCGCGATCAGGCGTTGACTGTGCTGGAGGCTCTTGGCAAGAACCTCACCTACGACCAGCTCGTTGAGGCGTTGGAGTCAAGGTACGGTGACGCGCACCTGGAGCACGTATTCCGTGCCCAGTTAAAGGAGCGCGTGCAGCGTGGAGGTGAGAATTTACAGCAGTGGGCTTTAGAAATTGAGAAGCTCGTCCGGAAGGCAAATCAGTCAGCGCCTACATTGATCGAATGTAATCTGGTGCAAGCCTTCGTCGACGGCATCCGTGACCTGGAGGTCAGGGCTGCTGTTAGGCTGGGGCACCACGACACGCTTAAGGCTGCCCTTGCCCACGCATTGGAGGTGGAAGCGGTGAGGCAAGACCACCGAGCCCACCGCGTTAGGGAAGTAACTACACCCACCGCCCGTGACCGTCCCCAATACAGCCCCCGATGCTACACCTGCGGAGAGAAAGGCCACCTTTGGGCGAATTGCCCAAGGCAAAGAGATGGACGACCACAGGAGAGAAGGGTGGTTGATGCTGCCGCCCAACATCAGGGAAACGAATAGAAGCCAGGACTGCGGTGGCAGGTGCTGGCTGGTGGTCAAAGAGCCCCAAGAATTTCGATCTCGCAAGCTCATGACGGGAATAGCCTGATCATCAGAGGCGAGGTCAACGGGATGCCGTGCAGTATGACTCTAGATACGGGAGCCTCTCGGACGGTAGTTAGTTCCCAGCTCGCGAATCGGTTTCTTGGGGATAACATCAGTGACCGCGAGCAAATACAGCTGGTAACAGCTACCGGTCAGCGGATAGCCCTCCGAGGAGAGAAAACGGTGGAGTTGAAGCTGGGTAACGAACTTTACAAGCACAACATCATCGTGGCAGATATTCTTGATGATTGCATTCTGGGCTTGGATTTTTTGCGTAAACATCGTTGTGAGATAGATGTGAATCAGGGATTATTGAGGTGTGGTTTAGAGGAGCTCTTTGTTTAAGGAGCGTCACCTGGAAAAGTGTACTGCCTGGAGAAGACTGTGCTTCCTCCTAGATCAGAAGCAGTCGTACCGGTTGCTCTGCCGCGGTCGTCACCCAAAAAAAATTGGTGTGTACTAATAGAAAGCACGAATGATGACTTTCCGTGGAGGGTGGCAAGAACTCTGGTGAGGACGACTGGTGATCCAGTGGTTCGTGTGATGAATCCTTGTGACAAGGAGCAGGTGATCGGGAAGGGCACTCTGTTAGGCACCTGTGAGGAAGTTACTTGGTTGCGTAGATGCCAGGATGGTTCTGCTAGCGTAACGAGCTTTGATGTCTCAACGCTATTAGGGGAATGTCGTAGTGAACTCACGAAGGAAGAGTTCGACATGGCTAAGAAGGTGCTCCTTCGATACGGCGATGTTTTCTCTTCAAGTGATACGGACATAGGAAAGACCGGACTAGTTCAGCACCAGATTAACACGGGCAATGAACTTCCGATCCGTCAGCGTCCAAGAAGATTACCGGTGGCACGAGAAGGAAAGGTAGACGCCATGATTGAAGGAATGGTAAAGGATGGAATTATAGAGCCTTCATGCAGTCCGTGGTGTTCTCCTGTGGTCCTTGTGAAGAAGAAGGATGGTAGTATGCGGTTTTGTGTTGACTACCGTCGGTTAAATGACATCACGAAGAAGGACAGCTATCCTCTACCACGTATCGACGATACACTGGACACGCTAACGGGAATGAAGTGGTTCACGGCGTTAGACCTGAAAAGTGGTTACTGGCAAGTAGAAATCGATTCAAGGGATAAGGAGAAAACCGCTTTCTCTACAGGAAAGGGTCTGTGGCAATTTACAGTTATGCCGTTTGGTCTGTGCAATGCCCCAGCGACTTTTGAGAGATTGATGGAGTTAGTGCTCGCCGGCCTAATCGGGGACGCCTGCCTGGTATATTTAGATGACATCATTATAGTAGGACGTACCCTTAAGGAGCACCTGCAGAACCTCGAGCGTGTGCTTTCAAAAATCCGGGGGGCTAACCTTAAGCTGAGTCCTAAGAAGTGCTCGTTCTTTAGACGGCAAGTACACTTTTTAGGACATGTTGTGTCGGAAGAAGGTGTGCGAACGGACCCGGAGAAGGTAGCTGCTGTCAAGGACTGGCCCGTTCCAAGGGACAAGACGCAAGTAAGAGCATCCCTTTGTTTATGCTCATACTACCGGCGGTTTGTCAAAAGCTTTGCGGACATTGCAAAACCGTTACACCGGCTCACTGAAGAAAAACGAACTTTCTGTTTGGACGAAAGCTGTGACATTGCATTCCGGGAGCTAAAGACGCGTCTGTGTTGTACGCCTGTATTAGGTTATCCTGACATGAAAAATGAATTTATAGTAGACACAGACGCGAGTAACACGGGTATCGGCGGTGTGTTGTCGCAACGGAAAGGCGATCAAGAAATTGTGATAGCGTACTTCAGCAAGTCTCTATCTAGACCGGAAAGAAATTACTGTGTCACGAGAAGGGAGCTGCTCGCCGTGGTTAAAACATTGCAGCACTTCAATAAGTATTTGCTAGGTCGAAGGTTCCACCTGCGTACTGGCCATGCTGCATTGAAGTGGCTGCTACAATTCAAGAACCCAGAAGGACAAGTAGCGAGGTGGATAGAACTGCTGCAGGAGTACGATTTCGAGATCCAGCATCGTAGCGGCAAATCCCATGGCAACGCTGACGCACTGTCAAGGAGGCCTTGCACAGAGGACTGTAAACACTGCGTCAGGCAAGAGACCAGGGAAGCTGTGCCAGTCCGCATGTTAAGAACGGACCTGAGTGACGGGTGGAAGGAAACCTTACGGAAGGCTCAAGAAGAGGACACAGATGTCAAGCTAATTCTCCAATGCTCCGAGGCCCAAGTGGAGCGACGTTGCAGCTATGAGCACAATGAGCAGGGTATTGGGCGCAGTGGAATAGCTTGATCGTCCAGGACGGAGTATTGTGCCGTAAATGGGAGAATGCTCGAGGGGACACCTGTCACCTCCAAATGGTTGTTCCGAAGGCCAAGGTACCGGAGATTTTACAGCTTTACCACGATGGATGTTCAGGAGGCCATTTGGGTGTGAAAAGAACTTTATTGAAGATTCGAGAGCGGTTTTATTGGATCCTCTGCCGCGACGATGTGGAAGACTGGTGTCGAAAATGCATCAGTTGTGCAGCAGTGAAGGGACCTCACACACGCAGCAGGGGTGCATTGCAGCTGTATAATGTGGGAGCTCCGTGGGAACGTGTTGCCGTGGATGTAGCAGGTCCATTTCCGGAGAGTGAAGATGGCAACAAGTATTTCATGGTTTTCATGAATTATTTTACGAAGTGGCCGGAAGTATTTGCGATACCCAACCAAGAGGCGACCACGGTGACTGATAAGCTGGTCCATGAAGTCTTCTGTCGATTTGGGGTACCTTTAGAGATTGACAGTGATCAGGGGAGGAATTTTGAGTCCCAGTTGTTCCAGAAAAAGTGCCGCGTGATGGGTGCTGTTAAAACCCGAACCACCTCTTACCACCCTCAGTCTGATGGAATGGTGGAACGGTTTAATCAGACATTAGAGAGGTACTTGGCAAAAGTTGTCGAAGACAGGCAAAGAGACTGGGATAAACACATCCAGCCGTTCCTCCTCTCGTACCGAAGTGCGGTCCACGAAAGCACGTCAGTAACACCAGCCTATGCAAACTTCGGTCGAGAAATTCGATTGCCTGCGGATTTAATCACGGGCACTCCCCCTGACACTCCGCGCAGTATTACGGATTACGCAAACGATTTACGCAGCAAGATGAATGACGTTTACGAGCACGTCAGACAATCAGGACAGCAGACATCGGAGAGAATGAAAACCCGGTACGACAGAAAGAAAAATGACAGAAGCTTTGAGGAAGGTCTGGCTGCATAACCCGGTTCGCAAAAAAGGGAAATCTCCGAAATGGGACGGACCGTACAAAGTAGTGACAAGACTCAATGACGTAACGTACCGCATTCAGAAAGGACCGCGGGGCACTCCCAAGATCGTCCATGTGTGGGATAATCATGCTCGGGACGAGCATGTCTAAGAAGGGGGCAGTGTTACGAATAACCCGCCATCTATTGGCGACTGGGGAAGTCGTATAGAGCTACAAAATAAAGATACACGCTATCTGTTGAGACAACACGGAACTAAGTAGTTAGTAACCCATTAATAGAAAATACTAGTTTGTTTTAGAGGCTTCTATTTTTTTTGTAGAATTTACTAAAGGTGTCGCAATGTTTCTAGAAATACCGTTTTGCTATATAAAGCGTGGCATTGCGGAGTAGTGAGTTAGTTTTCAAGTGAGTGTCAAGTGAGTTTAGTTTCAAGTGAATTAACAGCGACTAAAGTGTAAGTGAATTAAGAAGTAATAGTGATAATAAATTATTGTGATTGTGTTGTTGCTGGTTTCCCTGTGTATTTTGTGATCTATTAAAATAAAGTGTGTCTATTTCGGTAAGAATCTGGTATAACTCTCTAATCCCGAACCTCAGCTCGTAACAATACTTCGGCTATAGGATTGTACTCGTATTATAATTTATTATTACTACTCCTAACGAACACAGCTATAGAGCACTTAGGACTTGTAAAATGTTGATAGTTTTTTGATAGTTTATAAAATATATACATATTAGGGTGGGCAAAAAAAAACTTGATTTCGTTTTTCATTAGTTACCATGAAAATATTGTTCAAGATGACGTAAAAATAAGCCTGTGAAAACAGCAGCTCTTAATATTACTATTAAGAGGTGCCGCTTCGTGATTTTTGATTTCCCATTTAAATAACGTGATATATTTTTTTTTTATTAAAATTTTATCGTGTTCCAACGAATTGACAAGTTGTAAAAATCAATACATATTCTTGTAGGAAATTAAACGATCTACAAAAAAGGTCGGATTTGATTTTTCGCTAAGTCAGCGCCAACAATTCGTTGGAACGTGACCAAATTTCAAACAAAAAAAAATATATATATATATCCAAGTATTGTTGTAAATATGTCTTTAAATTTACATGGTTTGAGTGGCTGAATTAAAATGAAATAATATTGGGATACAATGCCCCGGTTTCCTGATACATTGAGTATATAAATAGTTCCTACTAAGTAGCTTTATTTTTATTTTACATTTGTCTTTTTAACTGAAGGATTAAATAAAAAAAAATTAAATGAACGAATACTTGTAACACATTAAAAATATCTTTATTTAATATTTCTTACATAAAAAAAAAAATATTATGTTTCATAAAAAGTCCCTAAATTTTGGGGTAACCTCTATGCACTGGTAGTAAAAACGTCACGCACACAAGCGCAGATATTATATGTTGGCACTCGCGTTGGGCGGGATTTACTCACACAGCTCCAAAAAGTGGCTTCAAAGTAAACGGTGACTTTTGTACTGGTCACGGTATCTGGGCACGAGTAGAACACCCGGGTTTTAATTTTGTATTTTTTTTTAATGTTGGTTTTCGTAACCTTAAAGGTTACCCAAAATACCGAAAATAGTTCGTACATAAAAAAACTAGGTATACAATAGAGTTTGGTTTGTGTTTCAAGTTTATAAATCAGGCACATATGCCGTTTTTATATAAGTATTTAAAAATGATAATAGATCAGTCATCTGTAATCAGTTTTCATTTTATTTTATTTATCTAGCTTGAAGTGAAATTTCCGCTTGATACAAACAAATAGATTCCTAAGGTTCATCTAGCTCTTGAGAAAATGATTTTCAGAATAATATGTTCTAGAGATATTAGGTATTAAGTATTTTGACTTTTTGTGAGAACTAAAATCAGTAGCTTTTTATCTTTAATATACGGTATAATACTCATAATAAATATAAAAACACTTTTTACGTCAAATTGAAATAGGTAAATTAATTTGTTAAATTAAAGGTCAAAATTCCAAAAACATTTTTTTTTGTATGTATTATCATTTTTAGAGTACTTAAATAAAAACGAGACAAAATTTGCCTCGATTTGTTTTATAAACCTGCAATATAGACATGCGCAAACCATGTCCGACATGGGATTGAACCTGGAACGGTTCCTTTCCTTGTCGGAACTAGTTCCAGGTAACGATGTGTAACTCATCAAATTTATGTGAGCTGCACCTCAGCTCACGGTTCAAGAACTTGAGTCAGAGTTGCGAACCGGCTCACAGATCAGCTCAATTGAGCAATACAATCGACTCATATGCCGCACTTTATAAGTGATTCATGTACATATTAAGTATATGGGATTTTTTCGTCAAATCCAATTTCACTAACAAAAATCTGACAAAAAGACTTAGAATATAATATATTAATGAATAATAATTTTAAATAAAGTTACTTTCCGTTAATAAAATAAAAAAAACGAGTACCTGTGATACATATTATACATCCTAATGTGTTTTTATACAAACTGTTTTAATTACAAATTAAAGTAATAGACATTACTTTCTTTATACTTACTAAACCGAACCAAACCTATCGTTATTCGTTCCACCTTTCAATACCGCTCCGGCTGCTCCTTCAATCCGCGTGATCGTTCCGAAGAACTGTGGAGCTGGAACTATTAGGTTGAGCAAGTCGGAAAGAACTGACATAGTTCCGACTGCGGACATAGTTCCAGGAACTATTACGCTCCGGAACTACACATGTTTACTGCATTAATTACAAAGAGATCTCAATTCCTTAGTTTTTTTTTGTACGAATTCGGTATTTCAACATTTGAGGTCTAAAAAATTTTGAGATAAAAATTTTTATTTATTTATTTATTCTTTATTGTACACTACAAGTAGATGCATATATTAAAATCAAGGAATTGGTATGTACAAAGGCGAGCTTAACCCAAACCTGAGTTTTCTTGCAGCAAACCTTGGATAAAATAAATATAATGTATACCGACACGTATACTCATTTACTCATTATATAAATACCTATATTTACACATTTAAGGTTTAAGGTTTAAGATCTTTATTCTCACTAAGAATATTATTACAAAATTCACTTACGTGAGAAAAACACTTTACAAGTAAATATAAAAAGTAAAAAGAACGTAGGTACAGAAAACAACACACTTTTCTATAACTATTACTACAATATTATTATAAGTAATACACTACAATACATAATAAAGCACACTGTATGCAAATGAGGGTAAAAATATAAAATGTTTACACCGGGCCGGCAGACAACTACGGGCCGTTAGACACAAGCGCAGTCGACAGATATGTTATTACTAGATATGGCATAGATGGACGATTAGATTTAGTACCTTTATAAATTTATTCGTTGTGATCTTTTTATTTCTCTCTTATAAAATAAACACGTAATGATGAGATATTTAATAATATAATTATTTTCCTTTATCTATTTTATTATATTAAGTTGTTTAAAATGTGGTTTTTGAGTATTTTTTAAAAGTAATAATTGATTGTGAGTCCTTAATGTTATTTGGTAATTTGTTATACAGCTGCACACCATCATAAACTAAACTTTTCTTGCCATAGTTTGTGCGAGGTGGACGTAGAACAAGATTATTAGCACTACGTAGTAAGCGTTTTTGTATTGTGTATCTCTTAGTAAAGATTATATTAGAGTGGATATCTTTGTTCAATATTTTTCTTATTGTGACACATGTATTGTAAGTGTATGTCTGCTTAACATTCAATAATTTGGTATCTTTGTACAATTTTTTGGTTGATGTCCTAATTAAATAGCACTTTTATTAACTTATTTTGTGCAGTCTGTACCCAGTTAAGATAAGTTTTGCCAAGCAAACCCCAAACTTCGATTAAATAATCGATATGTGGCTTGATGAGCGAATTATATATCATATATTTTACCTTATAAAGTAGTAATATATATCATAGTATAAAGTAATATAATAACATATAAATACATACAAACACATATACCTATAATTATACATATACTATAATTATACAAGTCTGATATATTGTTGGGAGAGAAAATAATCCCTGGTTCTCCGCTTGAACGCGCTTAAAGAAGGGCTATTGCGTATTGAATGCGGTAAGGCATTCCGTAACCGGACAGCAGAAACACTAAAAGAATTGTCGTAACGAGTAGACGTATGGGAAGGAGTTCGAAGGAGAAGAGAAGAAGAGGAGCGACAGGGATTGCTCCTGGGGACAATGTGCTCGAAGCGCTCACTCAGATATGAAGAAAAATTTGGGTATAATTGAATAAAGTAAGGAAAGCATGTGAACATCTCGACGCCACCGAATAGGTAGCCGATTCAGTTTATTTCGGAATTCTGAAACATGATTATATTTTCTCAAGCCAAATGTTTAGCGGATGCAAAAAAGTATCCTATGTCCTACCTCGTAGTATGAACTCAAATCATGCCAAGTTTCATTTGAATCCGTTTAGTACTTTTGGCGTGATGCGCGGCCATGATACAGACAGACAGACAGACAAAAATGAAAATACATATTATAGTTTTGGCTGCCGTCTCGATTATAGAGTGCCCCCCCAAATAAATTTTCAAAATATCTTTAATGTACCTACAGAATTGGCCTTGTTACAGTTTTATTATAAGTATAGATAAAACGCGAAAGTTTAAAAGTTAGTATTATAAGTTTTAGTTGTGTCGTGTGTCTCCAATTAAACCTAAATCATAAAACAATAGTTATATGGTATAGTTATATAATAATAATGCCATAACTTACAGATTTCTAGCTCAAAATATTACAAATTGAACGCAATAGTTTTTCAAGCACGCAGCTGAGAGGCGGGAAATAAGCAGAGGTTTGGTTTTACAAAAAAATTAAGTTTTTTATCTGTTATTATAATTTCTTTAAGGTCTATGAATT
Source organism: Callimorpha dominula (assembly GCA_949752705.1). NCBI lineage: Eukaryota > Metazoa > Arthropoda > Insecta > Lepidoptera > Erebidae > Callimorpha > Callimorpha dominula. The sequence goes on from OX456992.1 coordinate 21,044,560, forward strand.
TCATACTAAGTTTATTTTACATTGGGATTCTTGCGTTTACCACCTATTTTATATACGATTATTACGTAACGAAAAAGATAAAGCTTTTTTCATGGTGTGAAAAAATACCTAAGTCGTTTGGGCCTAGCCAACAGGGGCGCAACAACGGGGGATGTCCAGGATGTCCGGACACCCTCTAAAAACCTGTGGACACCTCCTTCGAAGATGTCCAAATATCCCCACATAACCCAGAAGACGATGCGCCGAAGAGTCTGCGGAAAATTTTAATAAAAATATGAATCAAAATAAATTGTAGTTAAAATGTTGTTCGCCGTAAAAATAATGGTTATCATAATACCAAATTATTTAGTAAGCCTTACAATACTTTGAAATACGTCAATAAAGTGTTTTGATGACCTTTTTCTTTTAGTCGTCATAAAAAATATTTTGGACACCCTCTACTTTTTGAGGGTTGTTGCGCCCAGTTGCGCCCCTGCTACCCAAACAAGAAAATTATTGTAAGTGGTCTACTAGAAACAAGTTATGGGACCTCTGCCGTATACTCTTCACAATCGATTTTGGAAAGGCATTTAAGCAAATTCCTGTTACCCAAGAGGACTTCGCCAAACCAGCCAAAACAGATATCACAGCATCGCACAGTATCGTAAGAACCTCATTTTTGTTGGATGCAGTTTTTATTCAAAAGGTCGAAATATGAAAGTGGTAGTTCTGCTCGTGCAATTTAACATTTGAAATTTTAAAATGATGAATTCAAAGTTCAATTCCACGAGCAAAACTACCACTTTCATATTTCTAGTAGGTAGATTTTTTTTATAAAAAATCCCAAAGTTTCACTTTGAGCGCCTGACGAAAAACGAATAATATCTTTTATAAAAAAAACTACGTCTTATAAAACTTTTCTTCTACACAAGAAAAAAAATTATTATTCTAATAATGTAAGTACTTATATCTATAAAAGAAAATACGGAGCAAAAAAACTGAGATACAGAAAATATGAGGTATTTCAAAGGAAACAGTGGAGGAACAATAACATGTCTCGCGTTTGCACCAAAAATAGGTGTCCAGTTCAGCTTTATGCCAGATGGGAATCTGGCGCGGATTTTCAACTGAATCCTCTAAATAAATATATATAAGCAACTTAAAGGGCGGCAACGCACTTAATTGTGACTCTTGAGTTGCAGATGCCCATGGGCGGCGGTAGTCATTTACCATCAGGTGACCCGTCTGCTCGTTGGCCCCTTATACCATAAAAAACAAAAAAATTATCGCAAGTTTCTTACAGTGGGCTATGCGTTTGTCGTTTGACCTGACCATCCTCATCAGTGGCCGCTTTGAGAGTATGGTATGCGACCAAATGAGATCCGCTCTGAAGGTCGTAGAACAGTGTTACGAAAAACACAACTTAACAGTGAACCCGACAAAGACACATTAATAAACGTAGTATAAGAGAACTAAGACTACCTAAACTATTTGACACCCGTCCAGCCCTTACCAAGGAGGTCAAGTAGCCAGAAGTTATATTGGTCAATAAACTCCTTTGTAACAGGCACCTGGACACAAAACTGACGAAGGCCTGCATTATTTTCTGCCGATGCAAGCGACTCCTCGGCTGGAGCTGGGGGCTATCACTGAAAATCACACTATGGCTGTACAAAACGGTTATAAGGCCAATCATTACGTACGGTGTTATTGCCTGGTGGTAGAAAACAGAACTAAGCACAGTCAAAAACAAACTGCAGCAATTCCAGAGACTAGTATATACTGCCGTCACTGGTTGCATGCGCACAACTCCCACAGTTGCCCTTGAGATGGCTCTTGATTTAGCCTCTTCTAGACTTGTATATACAACAGGAGGCAGCTGTAGCAGCCATCAGACTTAAACACCTGGGTCTGTGGCACAACCGAGAGGATCCCCATATCAAACTATGTAATCAATTAGTGGAATATCAACCACTAATAGCTGCCCCATGCGACAGAATCCCGAAACAACACATCTTCGAGAGGAAGTACCAAATACAACTATTTGAAAACTACTGAGATCAATCGGGCATACATTCAAATTCAAATTCAAAAAAATCTTTATTTCATAAAATTGACCATCAATTATTCGAAATCGTCGATTTAATAAATAATTATTATAATTAAAAATTATAGATCAACACACACAGAGTCACCGCAACAATAGTTTGCTTCGTCAAATGTAAAATGATTAAAGAAAACAAAATGGATAACATAATATCACATCTGCCTGTTTCGATCTATAACCGCCCGTTTCCAAATGGTTGAGCCTTGTGAGAACAAATCGGGCAAACAAACTCACGGCCACTCTTTTAAAAAAGGAAAACCAGACAGTTTCAACAATATTCAGTAAATATCACATCATTTTGTTGTGTGCTATTATGTTTTTAAAATTAAAAGTGAATAAACTAGAAAAAGAATATGACACTAGGGAAACTGAAAATTAAGGAAAAAATTAAAAAGAAGAAAAGAAAAACATGAGAGATGGAAAACAAGAAACATTAGCTCACATTAGATTTCTATTACAATTCCATCCCAAGCGTTTTTATCCTGTATATAATCGTTTTCTGTCGTTTTACTGTAGACTTAAACTTGTTTATACTTAACATTTGAATATTATCTGGGATTTTATTATAATATCGCACACATTGACCTTGAAACGACTTGATAATTTTTTGGAGCCTAGAGGCAGGTACAACAAGTTTATGTTTATTACGCGTGTTAAAAGAGTGTATATCACTTTTTTTACAGAAGTGATCTTTATTTTTATGAAGGTAAATTAGATTTTCATAAATATATTGGCACGTTACCGTCATTATGTTAATTTCTTTAAATTTCTGCCTCAGTGAATCACGATTTCCTAAGTTATAAACTGCTCGAATAGCCCTCTTCTGCAGCACGAAGATAGATTGAATATCGGCGGCATTCCCCCACAGTAGAATACCATACGACATTATACTATGAAAATAACTAAAATAAACTAATCTGGCTGTTTCAACATCAGTCAGTTCACGAATTTTTCTAACTGCGTATGCTGCTGAGCTGAGTCTATTCGATAATTTAACAATATGAGGGCCCCATTGAAATTTAGAATCAAGAGTAATGCCTAAGAATTTTGTGGTATCAACTAGTTCCAACTCGTCTTCATTAAGTAGTATAGTCGTTTTCACCTGTTTAACGTTTGGAGTAGTGAACCGGATACATTTAGTTTTTTCTCCATTAAGAAGTAAATTGTTAACGTTAAACCAGCGAACCACTTTCGAAATAGCATCGTTTACGTCGTCAAAATTTGTACACATACGTTTTAGCCTAAATAAGAGTGAAGTATCATCCGCAAACAATACTATTTCGTGGTGACATGAAGTGCAAATCTATACGGACGGCTCCAAGATGGGGTTAGGGACTGGAGCCGGAGTTTTCTCACAAGACTATTTAATAATATCACTGGCGCTTGGCCAACATAGTTCCATATTTTAATGCGTGTGTGTTGCAACAACCTACGTCACCACTGCGGTCATATCAAAAGGTATAAAGGAGTACAACATCCGTATACTGTCAGACAGTATGGCCGTCCTAAGGGCTCTGGAGGGCAACACTATGAACTCCGGTCTCATTTATGAATGTCACCAGATGGTGGAGCGTTTAGCCTCGGCCAATAGGGTAACTCTTCAATAGATTAAAGGGCATAGCCACTCACTCGAGAACGACGCCGCCGATGAGCTGGCAAGGAAGGGGTCTACAACGTCAGCGTATCGCTCATGGGTAAAGCAGTGGACTCGTGAAGCGCACAACGGCGTTGGGCCGACATACCGCGCTGGAGGCAGTCTAAACTCGTGCTGACGAAGGTCTCACCACGTTTGACTTACAGATTGCTCAGTCTTAACCGGCTCGACATCAGAATAGTTGTAGGATCCATTACGGAAAATTTGGCCCTGAATCGGCATCTATTCACTATTAATGTGACAGACAGCCCTCAGCTCTATGCAGAGGATGTCTCAACGTAGAGAAAACGGTCACCCACGTTATCTTGGAGTGCGAGGGAGTGGCCACACAACGAGCAAATATCCTCGCGGATGTTAGGTTGCTCCTAGAAGCCTGTTAACGCCCCAGGAGGCTTCAGTGCTTCTGGAAGGAGCTAGGTTGGCTCAGCTAGCCAGCCATATCTGCACGCTTAGTGGACCGTTTTAGAGTCTAAACACGGAAACAGAGCCTTTAACCAATAGCTATAGACAAAGGCTTTTTATACTGATTTAGTAAAGCAATTCACAAGTATGCAGTAGAAACATTTTCTCACCACTGCATAGAATAGAACGTACCTAACTCTTTTTATCGCATAAAACAATAATCATATTATGTATATTAAAAAAGTAGTAAATACTACATGTAGGTACAGTATCATAATGTCTACAAAGAGTAATAAATATTAAATTATATTAAATATATTATTATCTTTATTTTAAAGTTTAATTTTACGAACTCGGGTATAGTTACATTCTCAAGCAAATAAATAAATGGACAGAGTATAAAAGAAGTAAAAATTTTCGTTGTATTTTCTAGGTACAACTAATGTGGGCTCGTGTGACTGATGTTGTAATTTGGATTCCAGGTTAACCATGGACACCCCCTCGAGGAGTCTACAAAAGACTACACAGAGAGATATGATATTTTAATCAACCAATAAAATAAAAATAACACTTAAAACTAATGAAAGGTCGAGGATGAATCATAACGCTTTTGTGTAACTTTGAAATGATCTGCCAAATTATTTCGTGCTTACATGTATCGCTATCATCGCTGATGAAATAACAGCGATCAGTCAAGCGAAGGGCGAAGGTTAACGTACTAATTGCTATTAGATTAAGATGTTACTTACATACTTTTATTATCATAAAATTGTATGGGTAGGTATCTACTACTTTGCGATAAAGTTAAAAATACTTTATTTGATTATTTTTTATCTTAGTGGGACTAAAGTAACTGGCTATCGTCGTGCTGACACGTATATTATCTGACTGGTCCCAAGTAATACTAACTAAAAAATATTACATTAAGTGGTCATTTATTTTTTAAGATATTTATTATTAGCATATTATAATACTTGAATGACGAGTTATAAATTTTAATATAAACTAATTAATAAATTTAATATAAAATATTAGATCAGAGAGCTGTTTTGCCCCCTCGTGACGGCCCGAGCAGGATTTCACATGCACAAAAAAAAAGGTAGTTTACTTAGGGCAATAGTCAAAATATTACAAGGAGGTTTTAGACCCCAGGTTCAGGTAAGTAAAACTGTTCAGAAGTTCAACCTTCACAGTTATTATATTTTATTCTCGATTCAGCAAATATATTGCGACCGATATAAGTTAAGCACTAGCCTGAAGGTTGCTTGACAAGCCCTTGCTTCCAAGAGAGAATGTAAAATTCGAATAGTGGTAGGTAGACATTGAAGGAATACGTTGCAATGTCAGCTCGATAATAAGATTGGTTCCATTGTCTGTATACCCATACATCAAGTAATGTGTGGCCGAGGGACTTATATAATTAATACCATGATTAGTGCACTAGTGGCATCATGCTTATCAATCACATCTAGTTCAAGTCGCTCAGCTTCAGGCTATTTAATGCTATCGCGTAGATGTATTACTATTAATGTTTTAGAGCCTAAAGCTACTTCGATCGTTTCTGGTCTTTTGTAGCGCACTCTTGCTTTATAGTTCAATTCTCAGTCTTATGGCTTTAAGAAACCTCTAGATCCTATGAGCAGTGACTTTTGTATTTCCTGCGGTTGCATGTAGAGCAACCGTTGGTTGATATTTCGGTACCGCATTAGTGGGCCACAAGAGCATAGAATATGCACTACAGTTTCTTCTGCCTCTCGAGAATCTGCCAATGTTTTGCCTTCGCTTTACTTTAGGTTGAACATGTGTTTGTTCAGTTTGCAGTGTCCGGTAAATATCCGTGTTACTGCATAGGTTGTGTAGCTTTTAAGCTGCAGAAGTTATTTTGATACTTTGTTCTCATAGTTCTTTATCGAAGCTTTCGAGTATTTTAGGTCAGTAATGATCTTCCATCTCTTAATTTGCCATTGCTGTGTATTGGGTTGGGCGTTTATGATTGAATAGGCAAGCTCGCTGTTTGGTGACGTCGCAGAATGGTTCCGGTGCTTGTTCACCGGCTTTTTCATTGCCATTTTCGATACCTGAACTTAAAGTGATTCTGTTCGATTGCCTTCGTGTTTTGAGGTTTTCTTTGAAGTTTTGGATTAGCTTTATTATTAATTTTGGCCACAACGTTTGGAGGATTGTATTGTAGGCAAATGAATATAATTTTATAAAAACTAACGCACACTGCTATAAAGAACTTTTTCTTTCATAGAAAAAATATGTTTTCTTTGTAACTCTAACCATCCCATAACATTTCATTGGCACTGATATTCTTTCTGCTGTTGGTATATCTTGATTGGTTCACCATGTTCGTTACTTACATAACCGCAGTTAGAGGGAACAATACGAGATTGTTCACAAGTTCAACATAATTTTTAGTTGTCTAATTGCCTAAAAAGCTACCTGCCTTTTAAACTGAATCAAAGTTTTAGTCTCTCTTATTTTTCTCTTATTTTTTCGCGTGTATTTATATGCTGATCCATTATTATAGAAACTTGACTGAAAGTTCTTCATTATTTAAAATTTAATAATATATGTAGGTACTTAATCATGGCAGAAAATTTTTTGAGAACTTATTTTACTTACTTCCTTTATTTTTTTTTTGTTTTCGGTGGTCTGTTCAGATTTTATTTAGTCCACTTTAAAACATTTTTTTTCTTTATGGCTCACGGTTCGTATCGACACTAACAAGTAAAAAAAAATATTTATATAATAATGACTTATATAGTACATATGGTTCTTTATGGTATACCTACTTTATTAGTTAGGTATTCGAAATATTCAATTAATAATGATAAAAATGAACAATAGGAGCTAACTATAAATTTTAAGTTATATATTTATATTCAGCGTCTAAAATACTACCTACATATACTACATATATATACACACAAAGAACCATTTTCATGCAACAGGCAATTTTGATGGTGATCTGTGTAATAAAAAGTCCTTTCTTAAAACAGCTGGATTCTTCGATTCGCTATATTATTAAAGATGTGAAGGAATTCATTTAGATCAACTTGATTCATTTCGTTTTGAAAGAAATTCCAAACTTGCCATATTTTCGAGGCCCACTGAACTGTTGCAATGAAAGTTGAAAACGTAGATTTGCACACACCACAACCTTTTGTATACTCATCAGTGTCCCACTCGTGAATACCATTTTTGTTGGATTGGAGGCCTTCCAGCCATATATTCTACTGTGGTACCTACCTATGTCTACTGTGTTCGACTTCTGTTTGCATGTCATCCGCTGGCATGTTTAGAGATCTTATTTAAAAACCGACTCTTTTAGTGAGTTTAGTGTTCCTCGATAATTCTGTGTGTACTTTCCTGTGTCATCCGTTCACATTCTAAGAATGTTTCTAAAACTACACCCAAAATATCGCCTGTCGTTGCCGTCGTAAGATTTGATTTATTTTTAAGGCAGTCGAATCTGTGACGTGTCGAAGAGTAATTTTCCATTGATACAATGACTACTGTGGCTAAAAATATATTTTATCTTAATTGATCATTGAGTGACTACAAACTGAAGTGACCCGTGACGCGATACGCAATTTACGACGGTTATCAACCAGAACTGACGAAATGTGGGTGTTTTTACACTAATCTATCATAACTTATGTTTCCATAGGAAATTTTATTTCTAGTAGCACAGAATAAATAAATACGACTTAAAGTATACATACGTACGTACGTATATATGTGTAGTATATATTTGAATAAAAAACTAAAAATATGCTTTAATGCACCAAAAAGCTACATGTAAATCACGTCAGAATGAGGGACAACAGTCAGATCCAAGTTTTCATGTCATTCAGAGATAGAAAGTAACAAATCAAGTGTAATATAATTTTCCAAAGCTCGCAAGTAGGTAATTAACTTTTAAAATGTATTTGATTGCGGCTGTTGAGTTTGAAACGAAAAAAAAGAAAAGACAGTTACTTACTTACTTTTGCCGTTGTTTCTGATTATTATTTCACATCCCTTATTTAAGCATGTTTATTGTAAACCTCATAATTATTCAGGATAATGACACCTGGTCTGACAATGGTCTGGTATTCAAGAATCGATTTTAATCTTTAGGAGCGTAAATGTTACCTGATATCATATTTAAATAATAATTATATAACTTTTCCTAGAACATTATCTTACTGTCATGAACTAATAAGTGAACATGGGTCTCTCCGGATGGAAAATACCGAAATGAAATAGATTATATTATAATAAGCCACACAAAATTGTTTTCAGATACAACAGAAATATCTAGACTAAACTTCAATATCAACCATCGCATGGTTAGAGCATCACTTATAATGACGCCACCTAAGACTCATAGAAAGAACTCTACCCTGTACAGTAGAGCCTATATCGCAGAAACTAAAGAACCAACATCATATTTACTAGCAACCAGTGAAAGTGAAGAAATAGATGGATGGAAGGGATGGAAAGAACTCCGTGAAACGAGTTCTTGGATACATAATTTGAAAAACAATTAAAGTAGCATCACACACCGCAAAATAATAATAAAAACAGCATCCGAATTCCGAAATGTTTGATTTGTCCCTTCATAACGCCGCCCGGTGCGGCAGCGCCCCTCGCACCGCCCTAGGGCCGCCCCTTCTCCCTGCCTTACTAAAGGATGCAAAACATGGGCGCTTTCTAAACAACACAGGGATATGTTAGAATACTGCATAAGGAGAAAGCTGGGAATCAAGAAAATGGATAAGAAAAGAAACACATATCTATGAGCTAGAACAGGTGTTACAGATATTCTCACTAAGATAGATCAAATGAAATGGCGATGGACAGGTCACATGTTACGGAGCCCTCACGATAAATAGAGGTATCAAATCGTGACGGAATGGTACCCTAGAAACGGGAAACGAAATAGAGGTCGACAACGCAAAAGATGGGAGGACGAACTCAAAAATAACAGTAGGTTGCAACTGGAGAAAAATGCAAAGGATAGAAAACAATGGAATGTAACAAAACACATAAAAGAAACATAACGAAGAAGGAGTAGTAGATATACAAGAAAAGGAGTTTCAGGATACAAAGGCTATATTATTATTATTATTATATAATTTTTGATAGAGTAACTGTTAACATGGTGTACATAGCTACTATATTTAAGATAACGAACAATAGTTTGAAACTTGCTGGCACTGTTCAGTGTAGGTACTTACAGAACGATCGTGTTGTGTTTCATTTAAGTAAGAAACTATGAAAATATTTTTGCAATAAGACCACCATCTTATCATAATTGTTTGGGGAATATGACATGACTTAATAATATTATGATCTACTCGAGACAATGTCATTTGAGCTCTATATTGCGTGTCAGAAACGTGGTAGAGGAGTATATATAAGGAAGTTTATCGACTTGTTTTAACATTATTCTAGTGACAGCCATTTGGGTTAGATTTGAACACGCTCATTTTGTTGAAACCAAACAAACGAGTGCAATCATAAATTCATAACGCAATAAAGTGTAAATTATAATTTTTCTAAGTTGTAGTTAACTTTTAACGTTTTTTTCGTTGAATATATAAATTTTTACTAGATACAGTACGGCTTCAAACAATACTAAGATGTCAATGCAAGAGTATTTTGCTTTAGAAGACAAGTATGGGTGTCACAACTATGCTCCCCTACCGGTCGTGCTGTGCCGCGGTAAAGGTGAGTCTTTGAGTTAAGACAGTTGATATTCATATGTTTTATATTATACTCCTAATATGAGTACGTGGGGAACACTGAAAGTTTTGCGCAACTCATTAATAAAATGTAATAATGTAAAGTAACTGCTTTTCGAAGTATTCTCCATTACATTTTAAATACTTTTTCATTCGGTAAAACCATATAAGGGCATGTTTTACACGTGCTGGTTGAAAGCTATCACGGCCTGTTCCGGCCCCGTAAATGTCATACCTCTTATCAAATTTTTTATTTTTGGGAAAATAAAGAAATCGCATGGTGCCAGGTCTGGACTATGTGCGGGATGGGTCAGCTCTACCTTTTCAGAAGCCAAAAATGACTTTGTCTTGTTCGTGGTTTGCGCCGAAGCATTGTCATGGCGCAATAGGATGCGACTTCTTGGTCGTTTTTCCCTAACTTTTTCAAAGATATTAACTGTCTTTTGTTCTTCAAGTGGGATCGTGCAGACAACACCCGTCCGGGAGAAAAAACAAGCAATAATTTATTTGCCTGCGTTTCTCGCCTGCCTCAATTTCGTTCGTTTGCTGTCACCTTCGAACACCTATACAGAAGATTGGTGCTTTCTTTTCGGCATATAACAATATATCCATGTTTCATCACCTGTCACAATGTCATACACAGCATTTGAACGTCCGTGATCGTACTTTAACAACATTTTTTTACACCAATCAACACGAGTTCGTTTTTGTTAGGGGGTGAGTGCATGAGGAATCCAGCGGCAACAAAGGCTTCAAACTTTTAAATGTTGATGTAAGATTTTTTGAATTTGGTTCATACCCAGGGGAGCGACAACCCTCAAAATATAGGGGTGTCGAAAATATGTTTTAAGAGGACTAAAAAAAACCGATCGAGTGCGAAAGGGACTCGTGTATGAAGGGTTCCGCACCATCGTATTCAATATATTATTTGGCTTATAGTATTAAATATATAATATAAAATATATATAATATAAAATATAATATATAATAATATATATAAATAAAATATATATATAATATATAATATAAAAGCCAAAAAAAAACGTCTCTAGTACCCCTACTAGAGACGTTTTTTAGCCTCCTTTAATTTTTAATTAATTTTTATTATTTGTTGTTATACTCCTAGCGGCAACAGATATACACACTCAGTGAAAATTTCAACTGTCTATCTATTACAGATCATGAGATACAGCCTGGTGACAGACAGACAGACGGACAGTGGAGTCTTAGTAATAGGGTTCCGTTTTTACCCTTTGGGTATGGAACCCTAAAAAGGTCATCAAAACACTTTATTGACGTATTTATACGTACGAAGTAATGACAATATAATTCATATATAATTATGATGTAAACATTGACCTAACCTTTTGGCCTTGGTGGGAGAAAGACGAGGCCTCAAATGCATTATTAGGTGACGAATAGAATTTCTTTTTATGTTGTTTTGATTGATTTAGTTACATGTGCAATTGCGACTAGGTCGTTAGTTATTCATTTTTTTTAATTGAAGAAAGTTTTTAAAGAATAGCGAGGAAAAGACTTTTAATAGTTTAAATAGTGTAGACTTGCGACTTGCTGCCGAGTGCAGTGAAAAAATAATTTGAAAATTGAAATTCAAAATTGTTAAAAATTTGAATTAACGGAATCCTCGGCGCATCATCCCCGAGCTCCCTGGGCTACGTGGGGATAGCTGCTTGGGGTATACGACATCCTGGGTTATGTGGGGATAGGTGCTGGCCCGTCTGTTTCGCAGACTTCTCGGCACATTGTCTTCTGGGTTATTGGACACCTGAAAGGGATACCCCCTTGCACAGGTTTCTTAGGGGTGACAGGACGCCCTTGACATCCCCCGTTGTTGCGCCCCTGTTTATACCAATCTCCAAATGTCCTCGAATCTCTTCATAGGTGATACGCCGGTTTTCTTCAATTAGTTGCCTGACAGTAGCTACATTTTCCTTAGTGATCGCAGTTGAGCGCCGGCATTCACGAATTTCATCTTTTTTCTTATATGGTATAAGGGCAAACGAGCAGACGGGTCACCTGATGGTAAATGACTACCGCCGCCCATGGGCACCTGCAACTCAAGAATCACAAGTGCGTTGCCGGCCTTTAAGGTTAGGAGTAGGGGAAAGGTGAAGGACTGGGAAAGGGGGGGAGGGAAGGGTTAGGGCCTCCGGTAACCTCACTCACTCGGCAAAAAGCAATGAAAACATTGCTTCACTACCGGTTTTGTGACACGGTGAGAAACACGACCACGATCAAATTCTTCGTACCAACGCCTTACGGTGCTCACATATGAGGTGCTTCCCTCCCAAAAGCATTTTGAAGACGAGCAGTGCAGTCTTGCGGAGTCAGTGAACTTTTAAAATCATAAAAAATCATCGCCCTAAAATCTTTTCGCGTTAATTCCATTTTTGCTACGGACGACAAACTTCAACTTGTGATAAAAAACAATTGACACGCGATTTCCCGCAATTTTTTTTTTAATCAATGATTGAGTTTCTTATGTTTAAAAAAATATAACATTCGAAATTCAAACATTTATGAGCGGCCATGAGTGCAGAACTTTCAGTGTGCCCTATGTATTCAGAGTTTCGTGCGTAAAGATGATCAATGATTTCCTGTATAATGTAAAATCTATAAACTGTTAAAACTAATATGAGCCTGCTACAGATGCTAAAAACCACTACTTTGTGGAAAAGCAATTGATAAACTGCTTACTTATTGAAGTGAAACTTCTTTATCGACGTATGGGAGAAATTTTGAAAAAATCGTCACGTTTTTCGGTTACGCGCCATGTTGCTTTTTTTATCAAAGTTTAGTATAGTGACGTAAAGAATATAATGTAATATATTATAATAATAACAACAATATATTAGTTTTGAAGTTTGGTTTGAAATAAGAATAACAATATATTAATTTGAAAGTGATAAAATAAAAAGACTTATTCAAATTTAAGTGAATTTACAAGAAAAGTGAGAGTGATTATATATTTCGTTTTATAAATTCAACACGTATGAGCATGATTTTAATATTTATTTGAGGTTAACCTCACTTTTTGATTGTAAGTATCAGTGAATGTATATAAATCTGTTAAAATTAGCAAGTATTAATAAATATGACTGCAAATCTAGTGAACATTATTAATTCTAAAAACAATAAAAAATATAAATTAAATAATAATTTAAAAATAAAACAAAACACGATTAGAAATTAAAAATATGTATACGTACATCTTTTTTAATTATTCGTTTTTAATGATTTATTTATTAATTTTATAAAATCGTTGCATTTCTACAAGATTAACTGTCATCATATAATTGTATTACTTTGAAAAGAAGTAATGATAAAATACCTATGATTTTAAGTGGAGATTTTAATGTAAATTTCGCATTAGATAAATCTTTGAAGCTAGTTGAATTTTTAAGAGACAATTTAAATTTATGTCTACAAAACAGTCCACAAACATCAACAACAAGATCTGGTACTACAATTGACGCAGTTTTTACAAGACTACTAGAATCCGTAGAATGTAAAACATATATTTCATATTTTAGCTACCACAAGCCTTTTTTAGCCACCTACAAAAATATTTAATAATGACAACAATAGTAATAATGATGCTATCATTATTGATGAAATACAACCATAGCAATGGTATTATAATAAGAACAATGATAAAATAAATTACTCATTAATTGTATGCATGTCTATAATAATAAAATAGCTTTAATTTAATACGGAAAACATTGTTTTTCTTAAGGCTTAAGCCTTATCTACCCCATTTTCGTGAAGTTGCAAATAGTAGAAAAATGATATGTCGTAAAGAAGCTTCACTTTTTACCTGTGTACTCTGGTACACACACACATTTTTTTTTTCTCAGATATACAAAATGTCTGAGAAAATACACAGATACTACCTATATTTCCATTGTATTCTTAGAGCTACAACGCAATACAATTTTGTAGGCAGAAAACGGATTGTTACAAAAAAGTTACTTGAATAATATAACTCTGTATAACCGGGGCCGCTTTTTTTGCCCAGGGTGTACAGCAGGGTGTGCAATCTGTTTTAGGTACCTACCTAAAGAAATATTAATTTATAACAAAATATTAAAGTGCGTAAGTATTTATAGTTTTTATATATTAAAAAGTACTTATAAGAAAGCTATGAACTACTAAAAAAAAACTACAGTTTCAACTTTAATCCTTTTATAACTTTTATCTATATGTCTACAGCTTGTAGTCGTGAATATGAACAAAAACGTTCATTTTTTTAAATCAGTAATACTATCTACCTATTTTAACCATAATTTGTAAAATAAGTTTAGTTTTTTATTTCTGTACCATTTCCTGTGGGGGAGGCGTTGCACAGTACACCACTGTTTAACTTTCATACGCTTCATCGTATCCGCGTGCGACTGTTATCCGACGTTTACACATGAAAAAAAGGAATAGAATAAGGCAACAGTTTGATTTTCTTTTTTTACAGGTGTATTTTTGTGGGACATTGAGGGAAAGAGATATTACGATTTCCTGAGCGGGTACTCCGCTGTCAACCAGGGACACTGCCACCCAAGAATCGTAGCCGCTTTCCAAAAACAGGCTGAGATACTTACTCTCACCTCTAGGTACTTGGATTTATAATTCAATTCAATGGTGTAACTAAAAAGCAACATTTGAATAAACTTTTAAAGTCTTGAGTTTACATAAACTATCAAATTTTATATAAACTAACTTTGAGTCGGCGCTAAATAACAAACTGATTAATTATCTAAATTTTATATGTACGTAGAAACGGAGAAAGCTGTAACTAGGTAATTAATCACGTCATTATTTGGCGCCGACTCAAAATTAGTTTATATAAACTTAATAGTTTATGTAAATAAGCTCGAAAAATATTTATATATACGTTCGAATTGATAACCTCCTTTTTTTCGTCGGTTAAAAATCTAAGCGTACAGACTACCAGAGGGTCTGACGGCGGGAAGCTACTTTGTCTTATACAATGTAGATACATTTTTAACATTAAAATGAATACTCTATTTTATTTACATATCTTCTCTGTATTAATAAAACCCAGGGTATAATTAGTTTTTGTAACCTTGTTTATCTTTTAGGGCATTCTACACAGATAAACTCGGTGTTTACGAGAAGATGATGACAGAGCTGTTCGGCTTTGATCGTATGCTTCCTATGAACACCGGTGTGGAGGGTGGAGAGGGTGCAGTGAAATTTGCACGCAAGTGGGGTTACGATGTCAAAAAGATTCCGGAAGGAGCCGTGAAGGTATTCTTCTAAGCTATTGTCTAACAAAAGGTCTTATAACAATATAAGGAATGGGATACGTTAATATACTGTGTAGCTGTAATAACATTTTGTTTAATCTCAGTTATGTCTCCTTCAAGTAAAAACACACTCACTAGATTTATTTAATTTAACTTTAATTGTACCACTTGCCAAGTCACACTTACAACATTCTAGGTTGCTTAAAACCTAACTGAGACTTAGTTTATATATATAAAAACGTAAAGACAAAACGGTTCAGTACATTGTCAAGTACTCCAATCTCAAAGGCCGGCAACGTACGAGTACTTGTGACTCTTACTACTTAACTATAAAAAATAGTTTCTCCTCTGTCAACCAATTTTTCTTTTTTTAACAGTATTTATTATATTGACGAGCTTTAGTGTGCTCATTGAAAAAAATTTAAACAGTTTCTTTTTCCTACCTTCAACTGAGCTTTGTTGTTAGCAATGTTTTATGAAAAACGGTCCATTTAGAATTAATCGCTTCATCATTCATTTAAAGACCTTTGAAATTTTCCTTGAAGTAAACATTAAAATGATACTTATACATTTTACAGATAATTTTTGCTAATGGCAACTTCTGGGGTCGTACTCTAGCTGCGGTGTCTTCATCTTCAGACCCTGCTTGTTACCAAGGGTTTGGTCCCTATATGCCAGGCTTAAAATTGATTCCCTACAACGATATTCCTGCACTCGAGGTATTAAATATTTTTACGTTTTATACAAACGTTTTAATATAGCTATAACATTCGTATATAGTATTATGTTTCATTTGCAGAAAGAACTTCAGGACCCCAACGTAGCCGCGTATATGATGGAACCTATTCAGGGAGAAGCTGGTACCATAATCCCCGATGAGGGTTACCTCAAGAAAGTCAGAGAGCTGTGCACGAAGTATAATGTACTCTGGATCGCTGACGAAGTTCAGACTGGCCTAGGTATGGGGACTATACATACTAGCTGTAGCCCGCGACTACGCTCACGTGAAAATTTTGATGAAATCTATCCCAAGGGAACCGCCTATGTGCTACTCCAGACTAGCCACACCAGAGATAGACTATCTCTGCGCTAAAGTTAAGGGGTTTTTGCGTAAAAGAGTAACAAACACCCGTCCATCCATCCTCACAAACTTTCGTCTTTATAATATTAGTCTTAAGATATGTTCGGGAGGTCAATTAGTAGGTATCTTTTTCTTAAATGTTTGTGGGCGTTTTCTGGTTTCAGGACGTACTGGAAAATTGCTGGCAGTAGATCACGAAGGCGTAAAGCCGGATATACTCATTTTGGGTAAAGCGCTTAGTGGCGGAATGATGCCAGTCTCCTGTATTTTGTCATCAAATGAGGTCATGGGCGTACGTACAAACATTAAATATAAATGTATTATTTAAATGCTATATCGATTTAGAAATTAAATATTTTATTAAATACCTATATATTTTTAGGTTATCAAACCAGGCACTCATGGATCGACGTATGGCGGTAACCCTTTGGCGTGTGTAGTAGCTACAGAAGCTATAAAAGTAAGGAAAGTAGAAAGTAGAAAGGACCCTTACCGCCTTATTACAAAATGTAGACTAGATTAAAACCACGACCGCGCGACCTTTAATTGTTTTCTGGTGGTTTAATCAAGTGGTTTTGTGATGAGGTGGTTTTGTGATGAGGCCGTTTATACCTTAGATGACTTAAATGAAACTCAAATAAATTAAGTATACTTCCTTCAGGTATTATTAGAAGAGAATATGATTGAAAACGCAGCAAAACTCGGTGAGGTGTTTCTCAGAGAACTGCAGGGAATTTCTAAGACCAAAGTTACCGCAGTCCGTTGCAGGGGACTAATGGCTGCTATTGACATTGAGGGCAGTACGTACACTCTAATGGAATAACATTTTAAAGATCTAGTCTCTATTAATTTCAAGCAACAAATTAATTGAGTGTATTTTCTTTGCAGGTATTGGTGCATACGATGTCTGCTTAAGGCTGCGTGATGCTGGAATTTTGGCGAAGCCCACTCACGGTCAGACCATCCGCCTAGCCCCTCCGCTCGTCATCACCGAGGACCAGCTCAAGGAATGTGTAAACATTATTGCTAAAGTTTTGGAGAGCTTCGAAAAAGATGGCATTCGACCAACATGCTCTGGGTAGGAACATGAAACATAAAAGAATAAGACTGATTTTTGTAGAAAATGAAGATGTAAATTCATAGTTAGCGGAGAATATTTATTGTTTGTTTATACAGAATACTACTAGATGTATTATTGTAAAACTAAAGAAAAGCCGGATAAATAGCTTTTCTACATCAATGTGTTTATGAGAACATGACTTATTAGGAGAAGGTAGATATGGACTTTCACGTATTCTAAGTCGATTGAAGCAAAGGATATTGCATATAAAGGATTGTTGTAAAAAAATATTTTTTCGTTTTTTTTGTTGATAAACATCAACAAACGTCTACATACTAGTAAAAAAAAATATATTATACGGTCGAATTGAGAACCTCCTTTTTCTTCGTCGGTTAAAAAGTATCCGATAAATAAAAAAAAAACATATTAATACACATTCCATAAGATGTAAATCGTCTCAGTGCTTGCACCTAGGACTGACCTTAACTCTGTCTGGCAAGATGTTATAACTAACGAAAGTGTCCGGCTACTTGGAATAAATTTTTTAATAGTTACCCAAGTATCATGTATGAAAGTCAGCTTTTATACTATGGCGAAAGTAGAATTAAATTTTAACGCACTTTCAGTGTGTCTGGCGGGAGCTTGCCACCGTACAAAGTGTCTGGTAATGAATCACTTTGCTTTTATAAAATAACGAAGGTTTGGCGATTGCGGGTTCTTGGGCCGTTTATTACAATATCCTGTCAAGTCTAATCAGCATCTTTTTAAGTAAACGTCAAAACGGTAGATATGACTGCCATAGTTAGGCTGGGTGACTAGAATTTGGGGTTTTTCAGAAGGGCATAAAACATACCGTGTGTTGAAATTGTTCACAGTCTACGTTGACCGGTTCTCAAGCGTACATTGGTTCTGTACTGTAGCAGAATTTTTCACAGTAATCTTTTTTGACATGACCTTCGAGGCTTTCGATTGTGTATCCCATTATATATTAGTGATAAAAATCCTTGAAAGATATGGAAATTCGGGGATTCGCATTGAAGTGGCTACAGGTTTTTAATAAACAGGAAACAATTTGTCGAAATCCACAATATTGATAAAACCATGGAACTACGAGCATTTCGTTCTAACCTGGCCGTGAATAATTATAGTGTCCCGCAAGGCGGCTTACTGGCCCACTATTATTTTTAATTTGTATAAACGAGTTTCCTGACATAACCATACACCCCCCGTTGTATTCTTTTTGCTGACGACATTTCTTTAATTTTAACATGTGTTAAGAAAACTGATATTAATACCTAAGTATAACATTGACATTAACAACACTATAGAATCTGTAATAAAATATCTTAATAATAACAGTTAAAAAGTAAACCTAACAAAAAGGAATTTTATAAAATTTAGCACGCATACAACAAATTAAACATTAACTACGAAAATCAACAAATCCTTCAGGTAAACGAATCAACATTTTTAGGAATATCGCTTGATCAACGTGTGTGATCAAAGTGTGCAGGAAGATTAATAGGTTCGTATAATATGTGTTCTATAAATTACGTAAAATCTCTACCCCGGAATCCGTACTTGCAGCGTACCATGACCATGTATCCTCAGTTTTGAATGATGACCTCATAATTCGGGATAACTCCAAGAACGTTCAAAAAGTTTTCCTTGCACAAAAAAGTTTGTAAGCACTTGGGATACCACCTTGGAAGTCCAGCAAGCCAATTAAAAAAATTATTAAATTCTCACAAAGCATGTAGTGTGAGCTAAATAGCGGTGGTAGCGTAATGGCTAAGGCGTCGGACTTGCGATGAAGTGGTTGCGGGTTCGAACCCCACCCAGTGCACTATCGACGTGAACCCACTCCTAACACAAGCATTTAGATTAACTGGAGGGGTTAACAAGAATACTAGTAATGACCCACGTTGCTAGTACGCTTTAAAAAAAAAATGTTTTCCAGAAACACAAGAAACACAGACAGAATTGTTATGATAGAAGTACCAAAACAACTATGTATTTAAACATTGTCAACGTTATGTGTATCTGTAATGGTATTCCTGATACCAGTGGCGTAGCTACTTTGGGTGGCACCCGGTGCGGAAGTTGGCGGAAATTTTATATGATAAAGGACATGGATCATTTATTATTTATAATATTGAAGAAATAACAAAACACAATAATAACTAAGACAGAAAAGGTGTTATACAATTAAAATTTCTTCTTTCTTGCTTTGACAGCTGCAAAATTCAGCAATAACTTCATCGCAATTTATATTTTTTATTGCCTCGTGTTCGATGGCTAATATACCAAGATTGCTAAGCCTCGACTGGGTCATTGTTGCCCGCAAATAGTTTTTTATTAATTTTAATTAGTTGAAACTCCTCTCACATAAATCTACGGACACGCAAAACGTCATGAACAATTTCAGTGCAGTCATAAGATTTGGAAGAGACTCTGTAAAATCCCATTCTACGCCTTTTAAGTGTCTTCGCAGTCTTGGTATCTCCAAAAGTAATTCGGTTTCTGAGACCTCATCATAAAAATCAGTAAATTTAGATGTAGCTTATTTCAGTTCTTCAGTATTCGGCAAAAGCAAAGCATTAGTTTGTACGATCTCGAACAATGAAGCTACATCTTGAAGAGACTTCGATCTTGTTTGGAGTTCAACTCTGAATCGGTCAAGACATTCCAACATATCTTCTCAAAAGTTCTTCTTAAAAGTTGGGAGACCGGGTGGGTGTCACCCCAAAACAGGTGACACCCGGTGCGGCCCGCCCCCGCCGCATCCCCTTTGCTACGCCACTGCCTGATACTATAAAATAACTACCTACAAATTTATTTCGGAAAAAAACTTATAATGTGGCTGGTTGAGAAATGCTATCAGAATTATTAAACAGTAAAAGTGGCAAAAATTACCAATGTGACAAAAATGAAACTTGCATGACCATTAATTAATTAATTTTGACATTCAACATACTTAACTATTATTGTAATTAAATAATCCATGTATCTACTATTTTCACATTAGCATGTCGTTAAACGACAAACGTATCTAGCAATGTTTGTTAAACATTTATCTATCATCGATGTACCTACATTTTAAGCACATAAACCTATTCTATTCTTCGGTAGTTATATTGTAACTAATCATTAACATGAGGTGTTTACATATAAGTGCATGTTACACTATGGTTATATTTATTTTTGCGAATGTAGTATGTATTACTTAAAGTGTAAACAGACGTTGGTTAACCTAATAAATAAAATAATAACAAAACTTAACTATTCAGTGAAAAAAATGTTCCCCCGTACATGCATATACACAGTGGTAACGTTTATCATATGAAAACATTTTCTTTATCAATTAACGATTTTAGCATTTTTGCCATTTTTGCGTGTTCACGTTCAAGTCACGGTTCTATGTCAACGGGAAACATACACAGTAGGTTTGATTTTATAAAGTTCCAAGTAACCGTAGACACGTTTTTGATATTAATTTACGAGTTGCTACTGCCACAACGGACGCCTTGACAGAAAGATGAAAAACAAAGTGATTCAGCTAGATTTCTATTTGTTGTTTCAAGGTAATAATGTCTAAACACCGTATGTCAACAACAAGATCCACAAACAATTGTAATTTACCCACTATAGAACAACGCAAACAACTGAGGTACATTGTACAGGTACGTAGAATGTATAGAATACAACTTATTAAGTAAAACACTTAACAAATTGTGCAATATTATATTTTAATATTAACGTTTAACAATCATCGCACAACACACTAGTCATCACAGTTAGTTGAGGTAAATACAGTACTTTAAACAAATAAAAAAAATGAAGGAGCCAAAATGTATAAAGTATCACAACGCATAGCTCTTGTTCCACTGGCACTTAGCATTACAATAATAATAATTAAAGCAATTTCGTTTACGTATACGTTGGCATGAAGACAACATCGACCGCCCAGTATCCCTTAAATACATATCATAAATAGTTTTAATACTGGCGATTGAATATATTTTTGCCTTCACTTAGTCGTTTAGCTCAAGTTCTAAAACACCCAATTGAGCTCGCATCGTATCAGTCAATTTTGAAAGGAGGACGGTTTCATCTAAACTCATTTTTGGACTCTCTAGCAAACCTGAAACAAAAGAGGTTGTTTAAAAAAAATCCAAGATCAATTTAGTGGCGGAGCGTCTTGTTGTAAATATCTCATCACTAAGAACATAAAACGCAACAACAACAACAGATAATCCAATACGATATCACCACTTGTCAAATTTTGATTTATATTTAAAATCTTTTCGTTTGATAAACATAAAATGAAATACACTTTAAACGTCACCAGTGTTATCTTAAGATGTTTGATTATATTTATTCATTTCAATTAGGTATAATATTTATTACCATTCCTGGCTAATTTAGGTGACTTTCGAATGTTTACAGATCTGACATACTATATTACTAGATCTTCATGCGGTTTTAAACCTTCAACTATATAATTTCTACTAAGTTTATAACATTGTTGCATGTTTTTATTTATGTATTCATATCAAATGCATTAGCGTAATTTTTCGACTGTTACTCTGTGTCTGTGTAGTTACTCTTTACCTGATCCATCAATCATTCGATGAATGGTACTTTTGAATCGCTGATTCCGAAATAATTCACCGATAAGATTGAATCGTAATTAACGATAAGGTGGTTTTGTATCTTTTCATAACATATTTAGTTAAAAGAAACACGAAAAGTGTTTGTAACAAAATAAGTAGTATAATAAACAATTTAAATCGATGAGCACTGTCAAAAATGTTTGATAAAATGACGGAAATAAATGAGGCTGGCACACAAAAAAATTAAAAATTGTTAGGAGCGTTATGAATTCCACCGACATAACAAAAAATATTGTTTTTAACCGACGAAAAAAAAGGAGGTTCTCCATTACCGTATAATTTTTTTTTTTTATTCTTAGAGCGTTTTCAGGGCTTTAAGAATATTTTTTTCGCACTCATCTGTTTGTATAAAATACTATACTATAAGTTTGTTGTTACATACATCTATCATCAAAATAGTATTGTTGTGTTTCATATATTTCTGCAGAGGCGCAAGGAAGAATGATCCTTAGCCTGTTTGGTTGTCGGTGACATAAGTATCTCCGTAACACGCATATAAAACTTTACTCCAAAAAGCGATAAAGGCTATTAAAATGTTTTTATTTTTTACTTAGCAACAATAATTATTTAAACTAAACTAAAGATTTTGTGATATAATTTTCCGAACATGTTTTATTCTCGAGAACACAGAACACACTTATAACTAAATGAAGTATGTATGTAAAAATGTGTAATGTAATGTGTAAGTAAGAAGTATGAAGTGTGTCGCGCATAATTTATTAAATGATTTCAACAAAGGGTTTGAAGTGACATGTTTCTTTAAACGTATCCGAGTGACGTAACATAGTTAGCAAAAATTTAAATAACAATAACAAGAAATAGTACTTGTTTTATTGCGCGCAAAGTTGAGTCAATGACTGCTTGATAATAAAAATGGTCTTTACCATTTGAACGTGCTTTTTATTCTGTTGAAAACTAAGCATTCGCTTTGTTATTTGAAAATAACTGTTTAAATAATTGCTTTGTTTATGATACCATAAAACGCAAGTAGCCTCTCGTTTTCCTGTTAGATATATAGTAATATTTACTGAAAGTAGTTGAAGATATGTAAAATTAAAATTATGATTTATAGTAACGTTTAGCGTAAGAATACGGTGTCACCGGTATTCCGACAGGAAAGCCTCTCATACTGAGACTGTCTTAAATATATATCTAGGCACAGTTAGTATTGCAATGTTTTTCATTTATGTTGTAACTTTTCTATGGTGTACAATCAAGAATATTGTATTGTATTGCTGAACGTTCACAAATGTGCCATACTGCTAAGACTAAGAGCTTCATTTAAATTTTTTGTATTTATTTAAGTAGACGTTTGAAAGAATTCTACTTCAACGGACGTAGTATGGTACATTTTTAAATTTAGAATAGCCAGTTAAACAAATAGTTATTTTTATCTACACCAGCTTAATTCTGTCAGTTGAAGATATCATTCTATTCTGAGCAACTCCTCGATTTCCATATTTTTCTATTACGAGATTTGGACAGCGTTGATGAGTGTGATAACGTATCGTATCAATAACGTGCTTCCCCAGTTACCAGCAGTAATACTGTCAACTATCATGTTTTCACGTTTAAGTACATATATATACCTATTTACATAAACTCACGCCTTTCTCCCATCGGGGTGGGCAGAGACAACATCTCACCACTTCTATTCTTGCATACCTCACCAGCTTTGTCTATTGTCATTGAACCTTTCATACACGGTTTCGGATATTTCTGATCTGCCTCTACAGAATAAAAATTTGATCAAAGTACGTTCTGCGTGGTCGACTCTTGCCGGCGTTTCCACTACTGTTTGCCTCATATTTTGGTCATCGTTTGGTCATTCTCCATTATAGGGATGTGCCTACTAGTGACCAATTGAATATTCGGATTCAGTTTTGGCCAAAAGACACCAAAACTTCAGCCGAAACCAAAACTACCTACATTTTTAACAACAGTTCGTGTATAAAGACAAGATATCATAAATGTAATACCCAACTTCAGGCTGTATGACAATATCACGTGTGTTGCGTAATTTTATGACCGCATTTTCACTTTATTTTCAAGTGATTGTGCTATTTGGTAAGGCACGATAAGATATAAGGATTAAACTGACTAAAATACCAGCATAGGTTTTCTATACAGCGTTTTTATTATAATGACCAATAGTTTCCTTTGTCTCCAAAAGTCAAGGTTCATCATCTTATTAAAAAAGTACAAAGTAGTTCATTATTTTTTATTTAAAAAAAGGGTAAGAAATCGAAAAAAAATGAGTATTGAAGAGTAGAATAGCTATTGAGGAGTTTAAAAAAACCTTTATTGGGGCTTTTTTGTTATCCATAAATATAATGAACTATGATCGAAATTCGATTTGTGCGATTATTCGGTCTTTAACAAAATTTGATATAGTTGCTTTTGCAGAGTAAATGTTGACGATAAATAACTAACCTTTGCTGATGCAGTCCCAACATTCCTGTATTTCATAACTGAGGCCGGCGCTGTTATGGAAGTGAAACTTGTATTTCCCTTTAGGTAGGGTCCACTCCGTATTATTGGCCGCTGATATGTGTAGCACCGTGGGACACCAAAAGTAGTCCAACTGTAACCATTAACAAATATATAACTTTGTATTTAGAATCTCGATCGGATTATTATTTTTGTGCAGTAGGTAAAGTAGATATCCTAACTTCATTTTAAATGCGAATATGAAATCAGTCGAGCATCATTAAATTTTGTGCTGTTCTCAAGGGATAGAAAAATAACTCTCAGACGGTCGTTAATGCTTCCTGTGTCGATGGACAAACCGAATTGATTAGCAAAACATACGCGAATACTTATTAACGCGAGCGAAGTCATTGGCAAATGCTAGTCGTAGATTTATTTATTTACCAGCAATATAAGCTTACAGTTAGCACCAATATGCTTATATGTTGTGAAGTTACAATACATTATCATATTTATCATTTCAATATAATACAATAGATTTGTGGAGGAACGGCTGTTATGTGCCTCCAAGGAAAGAACCTCTGACAAGGCTATGTTGGAGTACCTATGTTTTTGCTGTATGTGGAAGTCGCCACAGAATGATAAAATAATTAAATTATAATACGATTGTTAACATAAATTAGATTAGTAGATCAAGACATTAAAACAAATCAAATAAAAACCATTTATTTCAATTAAACCAATAAGGTGTTTTAGAATTGTCAGGAGTAAGAGTCAGTCAGACTTAAGCTTATCACACACTATACCGCCACGGCTCCATCCCAGCAATTAAGTTGTCATTCAAATCTGAACTTTAAAACGTGGTCGTAGACCTCAGATTTAAATAACAACTATATTGCTGGGTTGGAGCCGTGCCGTTACCGTGACGGTATAGTGTGTGATGACTAGAGATCGGATAATCGGATGCATATTTACCTAAAGTTATTTGTTGGATAACAAATTATGGAAGCGGCTTCTAAGTATATTTTTAGTTACGAATGCAGTTGTATTGCCGCGTCGCTACTTGCACACAAGCAAGTATAATTTGCCGTCTCACTCGCACTCTTACAAAATGCTTACATTTCCTGGGGATTAATAGGCCCGATTTGACACTTGTTAAAACGTAATAAGGTTGTTTTTGCTTCGTCAAAAATCACTGACAATAAAAGTAGGGAAAAGCAACCATTATACGTTGTAACAGAGCAAGTGTCATTTGTGTCAAACTAGGGTTTATTACATCTCACGGAGTATAGGTACACTTAAATTTGAATTTCCTGGAATCGCGGGATTCTTTCGATAAAAAAGTGCTTTCCATAATAGCCAACATTTCAACTTTAGGTAAATATGCATCCGAATATTTGATCTCTAGTGATGACCTTAGGTCAGTCGTGAAGCTAGTTGCCTGTTGCAATACGTAGATCCTATGGAGAAGAACAGGCAAGAAACTCCAAGGACACTCTTTTTCTAAATGTTTTTTACAAATTTTTGGTTACATTGCTTATAAGCGTAAAAAAATGTGAGGACAATGTAAAATATTATTCTAAAATATAAATAGACGCGCTAATTACTACTTTACATATTTAAGTAATAGCAGTCCAGAGATGACCAGCCCCGACCAACGGAAAATAATGGCAATCAGAACTAATTCTGTCTTTTTAATACTTACCTGGAGGCTTATTATATGTATATTTATGTAAATCACATCTGCTATATTATTATGTTTTAATATCTCTAGATATTGTTAAACTGGTTATTAAATAAGTTACCACGGTTTACATAATAAGACAAGAGAATTAGCATGGGAATTAGCATGATGGCTATTCTTGTTGTAAATACGATGTTTGTGACGCGTCACAGTTGTTAGTATTTTAGTGTGTCGTCGGCATCGTGGCAATATGATTACCGTAGCACGTTTGACCACAGATATACATGTCGTGATCACTTCATGATGTGTCGGACCATTGCAGACAAACGGTCGGTCACATGATGATAAGTTCTACCCAGATCAATGAATATAATCAGCATTTGACGATATGAACAGTTAAACGCACGACTACTTCATGATATGGTCAAACTTTAGCGATCATATCGTAAAATAGTTTCATTTTCCACAGTTAGAGGCACTGATATCGTTTCATCGATTCTGGTTTTTAAAAGTGA
Source organism: Callimorpha dominula (assembly GCA_949752705.1). Taxonomy (NCBI): domain Eukaryota; kingdom Metazoa; phylum Arthropoda; class Insecta; order Lepidoptera; family Erebidae; genus Callimorpha; species Callimorpha dominula. The sequence continues at coordinate 21,071,171 of OX456992.1, forward strand.
TAGTAAATAGGAGATAAAAGTGCAGTGAAACGTTACAACTTAAAAGAGCAATATATAAGTTCCTTCTTTATTTAGAATTTTCACTAAACCTTTTATATCATGGTAACCCTAAATTAATGATATGGCCAAACGTGGATTGATTGATCAACGTTCACATCAAAGATCTGGCCACGATGTAAATAATGTAGATAACGCAAGCCTTATTGATGATCTGTATGAAATCCAATACAAAAAATAAGACACATGCATTAGTGATACAAAGTAAATAAATTGTAATTCTATCATTCTACAATATGTGTAGCTATATCTAATAACTTTAAATGTCTAGTTCTTGTATGTATATCTATATACACTCACTCACTCATCTACTGACTAATCAAGACATCTGAAAAACTACTTGACCTATGAAAATTAAATTTGGCAGGGAGGTAGTTTATAAGTAGGAGACGTCAGCTAGGAACGGCTTTTGCGACAGCGACTGATTAAGGTGGTCTAAGGGCTTGCGTAAGCTTTCATAGACGTCCCTGGTTTTTTGTACTGGAGGCCTGAAATTATATTCAGGGTTATAGGACAGTAGGGTCAGGTTAGAACGAATTTTGAAACAAGGCCCGGATGAGGGAGGTCTAATGGTCTCGGCAAGGTTATATGGCATGGGCAATGCCCATGTACTCTAAATAATATAAATAAGCAAAGACCTTTTTCTCCCCTGTTTGTCAATCGATTTTTTTTACCTTTTTGTTTAGTGTTTTAATTTAAAAAATCAGGAAAATATAAATGAAAAGTAAGAATTGGGTGCTTTATCAATAGGGTAGTTTTTTTAACCCTGGGACTACTAATTCTAAAACTCCGACATCATTCGTTCATAACGATTGGTGTTAATCGATTCCTACATCTATTTTGTGATAGACAATAAACTATGTTTTCAATAGCCAATACACATACCTATTTTATAATATGTAAATACATTCAAAGATAATATGCAAACTCACAGACGCTGAGACAGTCTTACAATGTATGAAACATGTCATGGTCAACATATAGCGTGCTATACAGCCTGAAAACGAAGAATTAAAAAAAATATTCCTCACCGATATACAATTTTTAGTGCCAATGATTTCAGCTTTGTTGCCCATTGTTGCGCGAGTGTGTGCCGATAGTGTTGCTGTCCTACCGTCTTTGTACTTGAGAGCACATGATATGGACTCGTCAACACCAGTTTTACTGAGGTGTCCCGTGCATACTATGTCTGTAGGCGCGTCTTTGTACACGTACTGCACTAGTTGCAACATATAGATACCAAGGTCTAACACAGCACCTCCACCCAAGTCTTTCATTCTGAAATAGTTCGTTTATTAAGGACATTGCGGTATTAGGCCCAGCGCTCACTACGAGTTTTTTGGCGCACGGCAAAAAACTGCGGCATAACTTTAATAGTGCTAACCGCACTTGATGGCAAAGACGCTGCAGGGTCGACAAGTTTGTAACAAGGTATTACTCTCCCGCCGCTTTCTGGCGTAGCGAAAAACTCGTAATGTCCACCTGGCTTTACTCCGTTTTACTTATAAATGTATGATAAATAAAACGAGCATGCAATAATAGAGAATTTGTGTAATAGGGCTGTCGGTGTACATTAGACCTAGTGAAAAGCAATTAAGATATAGTTTGAGATATCAAGCTTCATATTTCATCAGTAGACCACCGCTGCACCGTTTAGACAACGTCATGTACAGAGACGATAACGAACAATAACACGGAAAATAAATTATTTCATGAAGTTATTTGGCTTCAGGTTTTTGACAAAATATTATATAATTATAAAGTAAGCTTAATTTGAAATGATCATGCTTGATTCGGTACGCCACGTACTGCAGCGAAATGACGTACCTATAACCTGAGATTTAAGCGTTTAATAGCGTACCGGGTTTGTCCGGGATGGACTCTGAGATTTATAATAAATTACCTTAGACATATAGATTTATAATTATAAATATGTAGAGGCGATTAGCGTCTACATATTTATACCTATACATAACTTGGAATTAAAATTGAATTGTAATAATTTACTTAATCATTTCAGTAGTACATACATACATACACATATATTATCGTGTAGAGCTTGGTCGATTACATTTATAACTCGGGCTTAACAGTTTTGTACATGTGAACATATTTTGCGGCAGTCATATTCTGCGAAAACATGTTTGGTTTCACTCTTAATTTTCAACAAACTAATTTAATAGTACAAGAAATTCTAATCTAAATAACACGTAATATAATGACGGTGATAAAGAATGATCGTTAAATAAATAAAAGCATTAAAATAAAAGCAGTGATAATAAATATCTTACAAATTCCTCTCAATGTCGTTAATTTCGACCCCAAACTGTATGCTGATGTGATAGATATCCCCAAGCCCGCCAGAAGATATGTGCTCATTCAAAGCGTCGTAAGCAGGGAAGAACCTCGACCACATCCCTTCAAGGAGAAAGAGTTTCTTTTCGCGCGCCATGTCCACTAGATGTTTAGTCTGTTTGTAAGTCATGCCCATAGGCTTCTCGCATAGCACATGTTTACTGTTCTCTAACATTAGTTTGGTTATTTCGTAATGTTGCAAATTCAGTACACTGACGAATACAATGTCTGGAAACAACAGAAATGTCTGTGAGAATCAGCCAAGGTTTGAACCTTAGGAAGTAATGGATATGTCATGTATGTAAATTGAGTGATAGCTGCTACCTTGAAACAACCTCATATTCTGCGATTACCGTAATTATTTTATATACTTTACTTATCTACATGTTAGTAGGACAGCAGGTAATACACGGAAGTAACGTAGCATAATAAGTACTAGAAATTCAATAGAAGGAACTGTACCGGTTCTTGTAAATTAAACGTAATCGTACCTACATATTAGTTAGTATAATACAATATTTTGTTAAGCAAAATGTACACCAATTTTTATAGTACATGCAATAAATAATGATATAATATATTTATATGGTAATTACGAAGGCTTAGAAAAAGTTTTTATAAGAATATGAGCAGTGATAAGACTTGAGGGTATAAACCGATGAAACGAATAATACAAGTTTAGAGGATGTTCTCTTTGATCGTAAATTTATACTCTCAGATCATAGTATATGGAGTATTATTTTACGCCTGACACAACGTATCTACCGTTTTTTCAGTATCCACACCAGTACAAACGTTATCATCGTTTGAGTGACTGCATAGAACGTGCTGGGTGTGGCGCCATTTGTTTTTGCAGTCAGCATTTTAAGACGATTTTAAACCCAGTAAATTTATTGAGTTGTAGGTAGGTAGGTACATCGGCAACCAATTTTGAAAGTTAATTCATTGTGTGTGAGATGTGTGAAGTTATTATAACCAAAACCCTTCCAAAGTCAAGTATACAAATAATAAGGTATTAGTAGATTGGCTGCAAGCGGCTTTATATTCCATGATAATTGAATGTTCCAGGAAGTATCACAGTCACTCAGCTTGAATGACCCGGCGTCGTAACATTTTATTTGTTTACTAAACGTCTGTGTAAACAATAGAACATTTTGTTACCTATAGAGTCATCACGCGCTAGCGACTCGTAGCCTTCGTATGCTGTGTTGATTTTGTGGAGCGTGGCCAATCTATGAACACGATCTAGATCTTTGCCGGCGATGGCAACGGCCTTGTGCTGTTCAGCCGGCAGAGTCCCCATAGCCGTTAAGAAGTCGTGGGCGATCATACCCACACCAGCTATACCCCATTTTAGTTGCATACTCATCTGGAAAAATACAGAAATATTGTTAGCTAATATGTAGTTCCCAACAACATTTCTTGTCACTTGGCGTTGAGTAATGAGGATTATACGAAGTTGTGGCATATTTAGACGATGTTTTCTCGCAGATAAGATTAGTTGGTGTTATGTTTGATTACGTATGTAATTGTGATTGAAAAGTACCTATTACTTTTATATAATCAAAGAATTTAAATGCATTTACTATCGCAATAATCACTGATAATGATGAAAACTATGATATATACTCACTTAATTGAAAATTTGCAAAAGGTAAATTACTTATTACTATAGCTTACCTGAAAGGCTTACGTTAGAGTTGATTTTAATTTAAATATGGATCGATACTTGGTAATCAGACAGTATTGGAGCAGCAAGTTTATACAATGGACAATTTTATTGTGTAGTAGTTAATATATTCTTTGATACTTTGATTGGGATAAAAATTCTTCAAACATAAATAAGTAAAAGGACACTGTCTATAAAGAACAACAGAAATATATTTTTAAATGTAGATCAACTAAAGTGGTTCTAATCATTTAAGATAATCAGGTCTAACACTATATCGTTGTCACACAACCTCACTTTGAAAAATGAACTTTCAGTGATTTGTCCTTACACAAATTGGTCTAGCAAACTGCTCTACTCGCGTCTTTAATATGTGTTAATTGAACTGTGTTGTGTATGTACGAATATGACACGGACTAACATATTTATATTGGAGTAATGTGTCCTCATTGGTCCACTATGTTGATTGGCAGTTTGTTAGCATTTAATGTGATAGCAGATAATGTTTATTTATGTACACAGTAGTGACACATACAGTATGCAGAGCTCATATTACGTTTTAAAAATAAATTTTTATTACTTTATAAAAATAAGACTTGCATCATTATCGTATATATTACGATAGAAGTCTTTAGGATAGAAGTAGAATCGGGATTTAATAATTCCATGGGGTATACCTATTTATAGGTATGTTTCTCATTACGTCATTACTTATTACTTTTCAAAGTTCCTACTTAGTTTAGTTTGAAAGACTTTTCTTATTTGACTAGTGAAGCTTCGAGTTTATCGGTTATGAAATCAAATGTATAAAATTTAAACAGCATCCCGAATTACTTATATATCACACAGGCCCGCTCCTCCTTACAACTACGTATTTGTTTATACTGCCCCCACCCCACCCCACGCGAACGTTATATAAGCAGGGTCAGTATACTTGCATCAAGTTCCCCAAACTAAGGCCCCGAGAAAATTTTATTAATTTTTTTTTTTATTTTAATTTTTGAAAAATAATAGTATATTATGAAAACTTGTAAAATGAAGTTATAATGGTTGTAGAGCATGGGTATTGAACTCCGCCAGAGTATGGTGGTCGAATGGTCAGACAGTTCAAAAGTATGCAACATAATTAGGCACCATTTAATTTCCTTTAAAGTAATCATGTATAAAATATAAAAAATGTATAAAGCTACAAATATAAAAAAGTAAATTCGATACTTTTTTTATCCAAAAGCATATCTAAATTGAACTAAATTAACATGAAACTGAATAGAGGTCATAAGGGCAGTAGTCATCTAGTCATCTACTTATCATTCAAGGGCCCCATGCTTTTGAGTGGCAATGTTTAAAGATCTTCACTTAATCTTCTCATATTTTTTATTGGACTGTCTAAAATATATAAAGCACATCTTTATACACAAAAATTTTGTGTCACGTTGTTCGTATTAACTAAAGAACCGATTTTAATGAAATTTTGTACACTGTGTGCAGTTTGGTCCAACTTGCGAGATAGGATAGTTTTTATCTCAATTTATGATCACAATATTTTTTATTGCAAATTACTTAGTTACAGTAATGTCTTGCCATAGCTAGTATGTACACTTGAAATCTCTATACCCCTAATATTTTCCTACTAATTTTATAAACGTGAAAGTTTGTGAGGATGTATGGATGTGTGGATGTATGGATGTTTGTTATTCTTTCACGCAAAAACTACGAAACGGATTGCGATTATACTTGGCATGTAGATAGCTGGAGACCTGGATTAACACATAGGCGGATGCGGATAGATGTACGAACAACTTGGCAATTTCTGTTAGTTAGTGATTTTCATAGTTTATATCAGTGGTTGTGAGACTGTTTCCTACACTACTTACAGTACTTTTGTTTTTTTTTATGAACTATATTTCTAAGGTACGTAATAAGATTGTTTACGTATCATGAACTAATAACAAACCTATGACACCACGCGTGAAAGTAACAATGGTAAAAGCATAGGTACCTAAATTGCATTCCGTTTCTAACATCTTTATTATAAGACTATTTATTAACCTATTGTGTAAGTCCTGCTACGACAAACTACTAATAAATTATTGTTAAGTTTTGAACACGTATCTCACGTATTTATTATTATATCCGTTGACTGTGTACAGTTCTAGGTAAATCACCTATCTAGCCGTCGATTTTTTCTAATTTATATCTACCATTAATTTATTTATGAAACTTTTTTACACAAAACATGAACAAAATACAGCACAACCTCCACACTAATTCTGAACCAATCACAAAAACAACGCTCAAAATATTTGATATTACTATTGGACTACGGTGACAAAAAAATATTAAAATTCGTAAGAAAAGAAATTTAATTTTACTCGAGCGGAATAGTTACATTGTCTCAATATAAGGTTATTCATGACTTCCAACTATAAACATACAGTACCAATAACCGGAGCAAGTATTAATTTATCCGTACTTTTAGGCTAATTAATTTGACCTACAATATTAGTGGTATAATTAAAATTATTTATTTACGGTTTTTGGACATGCAATTCTCTAAAATGTATTTGTACCAACTGGAATGTCGGATTTGAATCTATTAAAACCAGATCGTTTTCCGTAACAGGTTTCTGATGCTGGAGTCCCGGTTGTTACCTACGTGAACACAGGAATCGCAGCAGAATTTGGTCGTTCGCCGTCAGCAGGCCTTGCTGTTGACTTTAGGGAGCTCTGCCAAGTCCGATTCACGTCCAGGCTTGAGGGTAATGGTACCCTCAAGCCCGGAAGGAGACACTAGATCGATTTGCGCACTACAGTGCCTTATTGTCTATTTGATAGCTATGAGGACATTGAATTGGTGTCCTTGAATCATAAAGAATTCGACATAGTTTTTTCTTTAAAAAAATTTGGTCTGAATAATACAAGTCATTCAACATTCAGAGTTGCTAATACAGACACATACCTCCATTAAGGCAGTGAGAAAGAAAACATCAGTAAAAACTCAGCGGCGACGGAAATATATCTGGATTTACTCGGAGGCAATGCACCGCCGCTCAGAGTAGCCGTAACCCGGACCAGCAACGAACAGAAACGGTTCTTTTCCAAGACCGCGAGGTGATGGTGGCGGCGGGAAAGGCAGGCGGGCGGCCCGCTCAACTCTCGTGTGCGATTTTAAAAACAAAGTTTTGCTCGCCTTAAAGTGGCTGGGATCTGCCAGAGGTTGTCTGTCTACTCGCTGCGCTAGTCGCCACACTGTATGTATTTTCCCGGTAACATGTCAAATGTCGGAGACCACGATCAATCGGCGGATTGGTACCCGGAAATATCCACAAGTAAAAAGAAGGGGTCTATTGCTCACAAAAACGAGTACAACTTTTGGGAAGGGAAAAAAAATCATAACTCTCGTAACTTAGGTAACCTAAGCTCGAAGAATTATGAATTTAATTTTAATAAAATAGTCCTCTGCGCATATTTCTTTAAGGAATTGATTCGCTGTTTGAAAATGCATAGAACAATGGAATACATGCAAGATGAATACTGAGATTTAGTAACTAAAAAACAAAGTAATTTTTACTGGTAGCTACTAACATTAACACCTTTTAATAAATAATATTAATGGACTAGGCAATAGACATTGGATAATAATTAGTTCAATAATTATCAAAAAAGTAGTGTAAACTTGAACATCAGAAACCTTTCTGTGACAGGCACTGGCCAGAGACTAAAAAAATCCCAGTATTCCTTTTTTACAAAATTTATTCTGAATTTGCACTAGAAAAGTCTGAACTAAGACTAGATATTGACTGAAAAATGTTGTGATACATGCTACCTTCTTGAACAATGTATATTTAGGTAAAACATTGAAATTAATGAATGTTCATTATTTTGTTACCTAATTCATATTCATAGAACCCACATTGATTCATGTGTAATGAGCCAAAATATGGGTTTTTTTGTGGCATAGCATTTAAATTTTAAAATTTATGGTTTAATTCTAGTGTTTTGGTAGTACATGTTTAATAATAAGGATAACCTTTATTTCTAGTCTGTAACTTCAGATACGGACATGGTGGTGATAGTTAGAGAACTGCTAATAATAACAACTAGTTTTCTATGGTACACCATAAAGAGTATTGTATAATAATACATATATAATATAACATTTCACAATAAGCACAATAATGCACAGTATCATTTGATGTTTTACCTATTTATTTAAATGATTTGGCGGAGCGAGACTATGTACCTGTACTATTATTTATTCTGTGCTATTATTAATAATATTAAATTACAAATTACTATATACTTACTCTAGTGACATATTGCCCTATTGATCAGACTGATCAATAGTTATTTATGAAGGGTCTTCCTCTCAGATATGCAAAGCTTGATCCAATAAAATCAACAGTACAAAGCAACATATGAAAAGTCATGGTTTATAAGTGTTTAAAAGTTTCAGACGGATCTGACATTAAAAAATCTCTACAATTTTTATTGCTGACATCATGATATGTAATATTCAATATAGACAATTTGTAATAGTGCTACAGTTTTTTAATATCTATCTTTTTGTTTTAAAAATTGCCAGATGATCATTTTTACACCAACTCTGAAAACTAAGCTTTAATATTCAAGTCTTACTTATTTCAGAAAACTAAATATAGGTAAAAGAAGCTAATTACGAAATTAAAAAAACACTATTGTAGACATGACTTTATTATTATTTGTTGTTGAAATGCTCATTAGTAAACACATGATAATTTTATTCATGATGTACCTAGTGATTAATTAAAGTAATTAATTATTACCCTCTATATGAATAATAAATCATTTAAATTAATTATAACTTAACTTAAATATAATGTTAAATTTTTTGAAAGTATTGTATAAAATAAATTAAGATTTTTATACAAATAAAGTGGAAAACAAGCATACTCGTAGCGAAAAAACGGGTGTCATATTGTCATACTTGCGTTACCGACCTTGTCCCTAAAGATAACTGTTATCGCATTATTGTCCTAGTTTATACTAGTTCGTGTTTTTAAACGATAATAAAATTATAATATTTAAGTTATAGGCAGCGTTTTTTGCGGTAGGCACTTCTTATAACTTTCAATTTAAGACACCTGTGCTTTATCGAGAACATATTCATAAAAGATCTTACTATAACCTCGACCACACTCATTGCCCTTCTTGATACTGTTAAAAAATAATACTATGTACTTACGAAAACTTATATGGCAAACAGCTGACTTCAAAGTATAGGGCAACTTGAGAATTTTACACCGGGCGGTGTATAGAACCTGATAGTATATAATGAAAATGTGTTGGTTATTGCACAAGAAAATACTGAATTCCTGATTTTATGTTATATAATAATAAATGTAGTATCTTATCAATAAAAAAATATTTTAAAATATAATCCCAACGAGCAACTCTTGCCCCACGAGAGTTGCGAATGACAGACAGTAACTATACACTGCTATACACTATACGTAGAAGTTACAGACAGAAAAAATACAAATATTATTTCAAACACACTTCAAAGTAGTGATACGGAAAAGGAATCGATTCTTGTGAGGTATCGATACGAAGTATTTTCAGTATCGACTCTTTGTGTTTGATACTGGTACTGTTTTTGTTTTCGATACTTTCTTGGCAGTTTCGACAAAATTGGAGGATTATTACAACTTGAGCCATTACAATGATTTAAGATAGACGTTTCGAGTCGGGTTTTTCTTCCAGAGCTATTCAAAATGGGCTGTCTTAAGTTGGCGGGGAAAAGTCGTTTCTTACACTTTTTTGCTCTTTAAACTGTTCGTTAATTGTTCGTAACTATTCGATCAAAGTTTTTATTTGTTCGATCTTAGTTTTTTTATTAAAAATAAAATAAAAAATTACCCTCACGTTGGCGGGGAGAAGTCGTTTTTTTTACATTTTTTATTTTGCTTTTTCAATTGTTCGTTAACTGTTCGTCATTGTTCGATCAAAATTTTTATTTGTTCCATCTTAGTTTTTTTTTTATAAATAAAATAAAAAATCTGCTTTTTTAAGTTGGCGGGGAGAAGTCGTTTTTTAACCTTTTTTTTTTGCTATTTCAACTGTTCGTCATTGTTCGATCAAAATTTTCATTTGTTCGATCTTAGTTTTTTTTTTCAAAATAAAATTAAAAATTACCCTTAAGTTGGCGGGGAGAAGTCGGTTTTTTACATTTTTTTTTTGCTACTTCAACTGTTCGTTAACTGTTCGTCAAACAATCACGAACGGTTAACGAACAGTTGAAATAACGAGTTGTTTGAATTGAATTCCTCTGACCAGGGATCAACGTGCAAACCGTTTAAGATTCTGCCGTCAGTACTTGAACTGGGGGGTTAAGGAGTGGTGCATGGTGCTTTTTACAGACGAGTGCAAAATAAGCCTATTAGGCTGTTAAGACGACTCGGCGAGTGGTTTTCGGAGTCCTGCATCCACGAAGTTGACCATTTCGGCAGTTGTCGACATATGCAACAGTCAGCATATGTAGGACCAATTAAATGGGTTAGAAAGAATGAACGAGGAGTCTACAACCAGCAGCAGCTGATTGACGTTTTAAAACGAATTTGATCCAGAGTATGCAAGTGACGCTTCAGGAGTGCATTGCTAAGTACTAACTACTTTCCATTTTACATTCTTTTGCTCATGTTTTCATAAAATATTCATAAAGTGAAATAAAAAAAAAAGATAATTATTTAAAACAATACATACTATTATTATACATTCAAACTAAAGCATAAACTACACCTTCCCATGTGAAGAAATCCCACAGAGTATGTATATTAATAGATTGAAAAATCCTAAATCGGATTGTATTCTCTACATATTCCGACTAAATAGTCTGACTTGGCCTTACTTAAGAAGCTTCTAATAGGTAGGTATAGCTTGATCAGGAAAATATAAACCTGTTCTAGGGGCTCCTCAATTGTATTTTTAATTGTAGTACTGAGTATAATTATACCCATGTGATTTGGCAAATCGTTTAGGAGTTTTGATACACATACTTATACATACATATGTTTGAATTGGTGTGTCATTGACTATGGAGAAATCATTGGGAAAACAAACAAGAACGAATTCAACGATACTTTTTGAAGTGATAACTTCTTATGGGAGCGATACGCTTCGTTACGTAACGCGTTAAGGCGCCAGTCAGTCTGACGTTTATGTTATCACTTTTGTCGGGCGTTCCGAGATGCACGCGTTTTTATTTTCTAAACTACATAACTATGTGTAAGCAAATATTGTTTTAGAATAACAAGTAGCATTATATCTAGATCAAAGCATGAAACCAAATCAAAGATAGTATTATGTTGAATCACCAAAATTAGAATCACAATTTTTTACTACATTGGAAATTTTCATCTTTTTCATTTCTACAATGCTCCAATGGTTGGATTCTAAAGACACCATAGTCGTTGTCACTGTCATTACTTGATGAATCACCGCCACTACTACACTACATTAATATTGTTTACGAATTCAGTTTCAACCGTAGGTCATCTGCTTCCGTAATTTTCTTTTATTTAGTTACGTGTTCACAGCACCTGTTCCATGTTTCAGTGAGGTTTTCTTACGAAATAAAAATAACATTCCAAAATAAAAAAAAATATTATATATTGTAATGTCATGTAATGTTTTTTGGAACAAAATGTCTAATATTTACCTCGAAACGATCTTTTAGTTTTAGGAAAGTAATATCATGGAGATCAATATTCTTTGAGGTAAATTATCCTTTTAGTATACCTCAAATCATTTCAATTGGATTTAAGTTAAAATGATATTGAGGCCAATAGCCAATTTTCATTTGCCATTTTATATGATGTACCTAGCAATGATGTTAACAACGAAATCTGTACTGTTCTTAAGAGAAATATAGTCCAATCCCTCAGATTTTCTTTCCAACAAATGCTTAAATACATTGATAACAACTGTTCTCTCACGATTATAAATAGTTTTTTTTTGGCTTTTTAAACATAAAAATCTCACAAACTCAAAAGTAGACCACACTTACACTTTGACAGCATTCAACAATAATGCCATGGTAATGATGTTTTAAAGTTACTCTTGGCATTAAAATAAGTTAGTTCAATTTATTTAGTAATTCGCAAAAAGATGACGTTTTTAATTTTTTGGCCAGGCTTGTGCAGCCTACCTTATTTGGCGACTCACAGTAGTTTAGGCTTGGCAACACTGGTAGCAAATGTCACAGTTGTCAAGGATGTGATTAAAAGAGTTCTATTTGTTTTGTTAAATTTGTTTTTCTTTTAGTTTTAAATATTCTCAAAATGTCCTTAGTCTTTAGGAGGACGTATTTAAAAGCTAAAAGTAACATATTGTATTCCAGTAGCGGTAATATTGGGTTCAATTGTCCAATATTAATATCTGCGTCACGAACGTTTAGTGATGACAAATCTGGCAATAATCCACAATTTAGTACGAGTACCATACTGATTGAAAATGGATATAACGTCCAAGAGCTTCCCGTAGTTGTTAAGAATTTAAGAGATTTGTCGGAAATTGAAGAGAAGCCAAACGAAGAGAACGCAACAAACACATCGGATTCTTTGAACTATCACTTGATACGGGAAGAGTTTAAGCAATGCTTGGACCTACGAAATGTGTTTTCTTTACTCTCTAAATGTACTAAGATCACTCCTAACATTGCACTGGGGGCTATTGAAAGAATATATGACATCGAAAATAATCCAAGTGAACTAATTTTAGATTCGAGGAGTTTACACATAAACTTAGCTAAAGGTGCTATTTTAGATAAATTGTTGAGAGTGGTAATGAAGACTGAAGACACACAAACAATTTTAAATATATTGAATACTGTGTCTTCATTTATGGAACCCTTTAAGTATCAATTTCATGATGAGTTACTATTGAGGGTTATAGATAACAAGGTATCCATTGAGCAACTTTGCGAGTTTACAACATTTTTAATAAAAAATAAAAAAGATGTCAAATATTCTGAAACAATAGATAAACTTTGGGTTGGGTTTGTAGCTCGAGAAGCTGAAATTGATGAGCAAAATATTGTTCAAGTGTTCAGCATTCTGCATGGGTTGAAAGTTAGCAAAAGAATAATATTGACATTGCTGGAACAAAAGCTAAGTGATTTATGGGCAAAGATTAAAGTTCCAATTATGCAAGAGATCCTAAATAGTTTTATAGAGGAGAAATATTTATCTTTACAGTCATTTTGTGTGGTTGGAGGTTGGCTAAGTGCTAATATACATGCTTTAGATGAGGATTCTTTGCTTGATATAATTTCTAAACTTACCAGGCTGAAATACACTGATGATCAAATTGAGAAGGCTGTTGAAAAATATATGAGATTAAAAGGCTCAAAAATTGAGAGTCCTGTCCTCATAGTTGGTATGTTAAATTTTTGTATGCAATTCAAAATTAATAACAAACAAATATTGGATTTATGCAGTGAATATTTTCTGAGTAACTGGCAAAAAGTGCCACCTAGTTTTCTGAAGTCATTTGTATACCCATATGGGTACCTGTACTTTACTCTTGCTAATAGTTCTGAATTTTGGAGCCTAACTGAGAAATTATTACTAGAATCATTTGAGAAGATATGCAGTGATGATCTAAGTTCAATAGTATTGTCCTCAATTTACGCCGAAAATTATCCTACCAGTTTGGTAAACAAAATGTTGTCTCCTGAGTATATGTCAAAGATAACTAAACCTGAAACACTGCAAAAGTTTCATTTAATTGATGTTGCTATGTCATTGGAGAGCAAGGACTATTCAGGCCCACTATTACCAAAAGACCAGTGGTCAAAACCCATATCTCAAGATTTTAGAATTAAAAACATTGTTAACAAAATAATGGATCCCTTAATAAGTGTAGTAGGAGGTGACAACAGATTGTCTGTAGCAGTGTCAGTTCCATATCTACCCTCAGATGAAACTTATTTATTGGATATTATGATTCACCCTGCGGGACTGGGCAGCAATATTTTTAATTGGAAATCTAAATCTGGCAGGAATCAGAATATTGCTCTCCTCATTCATTTGCCAGACCATTACTGTTCTGACAATAAACATTTAATTGGTCCTCAAGTCATGAAGAAAAGGCATTTGAAAATTTTAGGAATGAAAGTAGCAAGTCTGAAGTATTCCATGTTGAGTCAGTTTTATACGTCATACGATAAGAATGGATTAAAAGAATATCTCTTACAATGTATAAATAGTGCAGAAGAGTGCTTGTAAATAATTTAATTTTTAGTTTATGTACAATTATTTAGATGTACTAGCATATAAACTTGTATATTTGTAGTTATTAATTTAGTGTAAATGTATGTACAAATGAAATACTTTTCTAGTCTGAAAATGATAAAAAATAAAAAAATATTAACAATTATGTAGATTTTATCTTACTATCATCTAGAAAGAATTTAGAGACCCTTACTTGATAATGCTTTGTGAAGCAAGTTACAAGTTGTGTGTGGACATAATAATAAAACTGAACACCCATTTTTCATTACTTTATTATTATACTCATAACATCTTTCTTATAATTACTCACTGACTAACTCTCTAGAATTATTATTTGAATATTTAATAATTTCTTAAACAACTTTTACATTTCGAAATATTTTTTTCTATGAAAATCTCGATCCAGATCAAAATACATAATATTTATAACTTAAATAGCGTAACGCCCAGCGATTACTATCTATAATTTTCGTTATTGCTCAATATCATGAGATTTAGGTTTCAAAGAGCTATTTTCAAGTTGTGTTCATAATCAAGACAATCCTTCAAATAGTTTTGTATTTGTAGACAATCTAGTTACATTTCTGGCTGTTACACATAGGCTCTATAAAATACAGTTTCCAAAATATGTTCATAGAACAAACAGCCTTGTAAGTTACAATTTCATTATGTAGGTTGTAATATGTATGTTGTATGATGGTTACAAATTACATGTGATTCAAAATACTATGGGTCATACCAAATCTATGGTAGATGAGTTTGAGGATTTTATTTACGCGGATAAAGGTGCATCTACACATCAGTGAAATCACAGATAAAATATGGCGTTGTTAACGTATATCCACGTTATCTCACATTGTTTTTCATAGCCAGAAATGACTACGCTATATTTTTTTAGCCATACTGGTGTATCACAGCAACTCTAGCTTGAATTTTAATTGTAAAGAATGTGTTACGCTGACTCACAGCCTAAAATCTAAAATAGGTAATTTAATAGTTTTACATCAATAATTACTTGATACTCGGCGAAATACAGTCACCGTGCGTGTCACACAAGTACAAGGTACTTCATGGGAATCCCCAACTTAGTAATACGTCGGTAACTGTACTTGCACTTAATAATTTTTAATGACTTTAATAAAGCTAAAGTGTAACGATTGAAATACGAACACGATTTTAAATCTATCTGGATTACTATGTATGTGCTTTGTTGAATTACAGCTATGTTAGGTAACGTGATATTCTAACACAGAATGTATCTCCGAAAGCTATTTTATTTTTAGTTACACACATTACCGATAGTTCATCAAGGGATGATTCTGCAGTTAATCTAAGTATGTAAGTAGGATGACCTACTCTATAGTATTGCCACCGAGTTATATAATCACTGAAGTAATGATGTTTGGCACAACATGTAAGACGTTCTCGTGGCTATCAAACATTAACTAGTGTCCTACTTATTAATTTTGAACTATCTAAAATGTAAGCTGTTACGTAGTGTTAAGTTTGGTGCCAGTCTCGAAGGACAAGGCATCTAGAAACACGTTAGATAAATGCTCAAGTAAAACTTTGATGCTCAAATCCTTCGATAGTAAGCACCACGTCGTTTGACTTCAATCAGCTATGGGCTGTTCACGATTGTAATCGTAAATGATATTTTTTTAATAAGACTCATTAAAATGAGAGTCGTTTCATTCTCACAGAATACAAACTCGTTAGTTACAATTTCATCAATTTCACAATTTCGACTTAGAAATAATACATGTATATTATAATTTTAATTTGAATGATTTAGTTATATAATTCAATAAATTTACTTTTAAATAAATTATAGTCCATTACCTATTAATAGGCATAAATAGATTTATACATATTGTAGATATATTTTTATATGTGGAAAGGAAGATATGTGATCACTATTTCATTATGTTCGTGACTATATATCACTAAGTGATAACGAACACATTCATCAAATCAAACAGATCGACATTTAAATACTTTAGAAATTATACTTTAGACTTTTTTATACTTAATTTTATTAAGTGATTTGAATATTTATATGTATATGAATATATATCGCTATGCTTTAATGTTGTCAAGGGCGGTGTTGTCCGCGGCCGGGAGTGTTGTAGCGCACCAGACCGTGTGCCGTGGACCAGAAAGTTCTGGTATCTCATAGACGGTAATTCGACAGTCGGTTCATAGTATAACTAACATCTACTTACTTAATTTATTATTATGGCATCTACAACCATGACAAAAAGAAAAACTTAAATGCCGCCGAATTAATTTCTACTTTGTTCGTAACGCAGAGGTGCGCGAACATTGATGTTACTTGCTTAGTGCTTACGAGTTATGGAAAGGTAAAAACTATTATTTATTTGAGGAGATATTTAAATAAACGACCGAAACACGAGTCGATACTATAGTAACATGTTAGACGTTATGTAATTGATAGTTGTAGAAAATAACGTTAATATTAGTGTGGTTACGAATACAATGGTTATTACTATCTTTGAGAGGATACGTGAATCGAAAAGAAATAAACACATTTTACTATCTTATCTACGAAGAGACGTCAACTAAAATGTTTACAGTAATGTAAATGTTTCAATATACCATGTTTCTATTTGTTAATTTTATGATTTTCCAAAAATGCAATATATGTGTAGATGGTGGCTCACTTATGGACTAGGATATTTTACAACATCGATTCCTATTTGGCAGTTATCTAACACTCTTTATACGAATAAGAAATAGTTCCTTAAACTAATGTGGTGTAACGGTAAATAAAAATTGACAAGTTTTCTGCACACACTCACGTGCACACCAATTGTATCTTTGTAACGTTTCAGTTAAGTGCATTATTAGAAAAAAATAACTAGTCGAGCAGTCAATTTGACTATTTTTTTTAAACTTTCATTATTAGTTTTTGTTAGCAAGCTCGTGTTAGAAGTATTTAGCTAATTTTTTTTTTAGTTGACACCTGTTGCTGATTTGTTTAAAGCTAAACAACTGGCAACATTATTTTGAAGAATAACAGGCAATTCATTTATAATAATACTTGGCATCTTGAAGATGTTTAATTTGGACATAGCGTCTCACATTTAAGGCTTTATGCGCACCATAAGGCAGACTGACAAACAAAATTTTGATAGCCGCTGAATGTATCGAGACTATAAAATATAGGGCAGATCATCACTTGAATGTTCTACTGAAGGTACTGGATACATATTACCGCTACCACTTAAGTAAAACTAAAATAATAAACTTTTATATAATCGATCACAGTAAGAAATCATCTACCTACGCGAATGTGCGCAATAAGTTTCCAAGTTAGTTCCTAAAGATAATTGCGACAGGGATCGCGTTTAACTATTAAATGTTCTCACTAATACTAAAGTACGAACTGTTGGGTAATAGTTAGGTGCCTCTATCCCCCTCGGCGTCCTCATTCCTGTTCTTTCTACTCACCGTTAAAACGTGGGGTTCTTTGTGTTTTTGTCGATTCTTAATAATTTTCATACAGTTTTACTACAATATTTGCCGTAGACGAGTATAACAAGAAGTGACTAGAAGTGCTTTTCAAAATGAACCTGCCTCATTAAGTGTCTGATACTCTTTGTCCTGGTTTATTCGCTTTTTTCGTCAGTCCCACTATAAGTTTTTAGTTGAGCAGATGTAAAATATTTTAAAACAATAATATTTACAAAATACAATTTTACAGGTAGTTAAAAACCTTTAACTTTTTTTTTATAAATGTATACTCTTAAAAAGTATGTCTACGTCGTTTTAACGATCATAGAAAATTAAATGACACATAAAAATGATAAAATCTAGAACTAATTGCTAACATATTAAAATAAAAAATGTAATATGGTAAATCAATAAACAAGAGACCACTTAGGTGCTTAAAGTAACTTAGCTAGTCTATTTAAAAACAACGAACTTAGATCTAACGTCCGACAGATAAGGCTCCTCATTAAATGCATACATTATCCATACATATCTATACAACAGTGAATAAATTTCAAAACAACGACACTCTAAACGGCAAATTCAACAAAATATGTCGTGGCTAACATTTACAAGTGAAACGAACGCCGAATATAATAGTAAGAAAATACATGAAATATTTATAAGGAACCAGCGCGCTCGGGTCGGGGCCGCGCCGTGTTGACTCGATGAACGGTACCCGAGCGCGAGACTTGGGAACGTTCAAGAACATAGCACTAACAGTTAGTATAGAATCACAAAGACATTGGTATGGCGCTGCGAGCCACGTTCACGAGTAGATGGTGATCACCTCGCGCCCGCCGCCCCGCACCATCAGCACCTTCTCCAGACCCTCCGTCAGCACCTCTAGGAACTCCATGTCTAAAACAAAAACGCAAAGATTATTGATACTGAAATATAGATAGATTTCTTAATGACAGCGGCGTTTGGCAGAATGCCTTCGACCTCTGCAATGCGACCTTCCAAATATTATCCTACTAATCCCACTAATCCCATCCCACTAATATTATAAATGTGAAAGTTTGGATGTATGGATGGATGGATGGATGTTTATTACTCTTTCACGCAAAAACCATTAAACCGATTGCGATTAAAACTTGGTATGTAAATAGCTGGAGACCTGGATTAACGCATAGGCTACTTTTTATCTCGATATTCCCACGGGATCGGGACTTACGCGGGGGAAACCGCGAGGCGCTGTTAGTACCTTATAAATATCATTAATTTGAAGATTGTTTGAACGCTGTAATATCAGGTTCTTCCATTTCAATTTGTAAAATTGTTGTTGAGTTATATAGCCCATTTATAGAGTAAGACTATATGCTATAAAGAATTATGCTACGATCCTTATTACAGAAGCATGACCGAGTGATCTCTGCGCTCTGTGGTCTGCGTAGCTAAATTAGACTTCCGTAGCATACACCGAAAACGCTCAGATACGTCAGTATTTAAAGAGTAGAACTTGCTACGAAAGCTTTTTTAGTAACTACGCGGGCTACGTCAGCTGAATATGCATGAAGCATGATGCAGTAGCAGTTTAAAAAGCGTCTTTCCAGATTTTCCGTCTTTATTTTGGCATCGCTTTTAATTTATTTATGTTTTTACTGGCCTGTTAGTCTAGTGGTTAGTGATCCTGACTGTCGAGCCAGGGTCGTGGGTACGATTTCCACCCAGGATAAATAATTGTGTGATGAGCATAATCATTTGTTCTGTGCCTGGGTGTAATTTATCTAAGTATAATAATATATGTACGTCTTAAGTAATATATAAGTATGTTTATCAGCAGGTTACCATGGTACAGGTACTGCCTAATTTGGGATCAGACGGCCGTGTGTGAGATGTGTCAAGTTATTATCTAAAAACATTTTTTTTTCCATAAAATCTTTCATATTACGGCGCAATTGACCGGCGTGCGGCATTTAAATTTAATTAAGTATAATCCTATATTGGAATTCGATATTAAAAGAAGAAATCAAGAATCTTATTAGTGCGAATTACCAACATTATTCTCAAGTTCGTCGGAGTGGGTTAAAATTTCAAATATATTTAGTATCAAAAGTAAGGCTTAGTATAATAATGATACTTACAGTTGGACTCCCTGTCGAAGCTAGTGTCCCGAGGCGGACCAGGCAGATTCAGTATCACAAGCTGCGAGTCGTGTGATCGCGACACTATCACCTCATTAAGCTTCACCGCTGTGTGCATACGCCGCACTGTCCCCTCGTCACTGACACACACAAATATTACATCACACTCTATTTTAACACTAAACAAAAGGGCATTAAAGTAGAGTATCAACAAAAAAAATCGACATTTGACAATACCGTGTAACGTGACTACTATGAGAATTGTACAGATACTGGAAAGAATAATTTGAATTCTTGTGTAATTAACAAACCACGTGAGCAGCTGCTGATATAGAAGAATCTTTAAGAATTGGCGGCGTAACGCACGTGCTGGCAATACCTATCTTTCCTTGAATGCTTTTTATTATACTACTATTCTTCATCACTTTCATATTTAACGCGTGACTACAAAATCCCAACAAAAATAAAGAATAATACTATCCTTTATAAAAAGTACAATGAACTTCAATAGATCTTGGTCACTTTGGGACCAGTCTCAAGATATATTATGTATATTTAAAAATAAGCATTAAAATCTGTTCACAACGTTGCGTTGACACTAAGTAGCATAAATGAAAAAGATCAGTATCAACAGTTTTTAAAAGTCCGTTAACGGTGATAACATTTATTTTATAAAGACAGACTCGAAACACAATTTGTCAAGGTCCTTAAAGATCAGCAGCCGAAAACGCGCTTTGAAGAATTTACATGAATTAAAATTCACTTTGTATATGTAGAAAATTGGTCCACTGTACGGCATTGAATAGTTTTCCAGACTTTAATTATCGCTCAAACCAAAGACAACACAATTATAACACTGCTCTGAATTATATATCTAAAAATCAACAGCCCAAAAATGGTTAAACTCTCTTGGAAGTAGCAACTCATTTTAGGAAATGTGTAACAGTTTGGCTAAAGAAAGGCACATGAGTTTCTTACAAGTTTTTTTTTTTGAGTTCTGAACTTTAGTCTTTTTTGCTTTTAAGCTTTAAAATTATCAATACAAATATTACGAAATAAAGATGATATATTTTTTTAATACTAATACTTTCCGTGGGATAATGGGTATTTTCCTAGATAGGAGAGTAAGGTATGGAGCCACATCTTCATTTATCTTTATTATTTTATTAAAATATAATAATTATGTTTTCCATGGTTTTCATTATCTAAACTTTCTATGTGCATAGTAAAATTAATTATATTAACTATCTACAGATAAATAAACCTAAAGACCTCAAAAACGGTAAGATATACTTGCGACAATGCATAAAAGGCCGCAGGGGCAGATGCCCCATTCGCATATTTGTAAGAAGTTGGTTCAAAGATGCGTATCGGCTTCACATTTAATTTATCCGAAGACTGCGCCGTTTCTTGTTCTTCGTTTTTATCACATATACTTGATCTTTGGGCATATTTGTCTTTAGAAATAAATTAGGGCACTTTTACTCACGGCGTGATATCAGCCAAGTTTGGTTTAGGCTTGATCCCATTGGCGGCACCGTCGTGCTTGTTGTCAGCCGGTGGAGAGCTTGCGCCGCGCTCCGAGCTCTGCGACCGTTCATCGGGCGAGTCCCACAATGAATCGATTATGTGCAACAAACTACTTCGAAAGTCGTCCTATTCTAACCCCAATTTGTTCAATTTTCAAATTTAGATTTTGATCCGCGTTTGTTGAGTTGCACATGACGGATTCAAAACGAATGAAACACGGGATGTCATATATTATATTAAATGTTAAACGATAACTCACTACTGACATTCAAACATCCATCTCTTATCTAATGTGGACAACAAAACTAACTAAAGTGAACAAATCAACGTGAATGAACTCATCAAACATATGACCACCGTGTGTAAATTCGCTAGGACTCGTTGGTGACGTATGGTTAATGTGGACCATGAGTAAATCAAAGGAAGAATAACAAGCTCAAATTAAAGGCAATTAGGTTGTAACAGATGATATTGGTATGTTGCTAGTATATCAATACCGTATTTGTATTGGTATATTGTTGGTATATCAGTACCATGGCTGGCCTGTTGGTCTAGTGGTTAGTGACCCTGACTGCTGAGCCAGAGGTCGTGGGTTCGGTTCCCACCTAAGTCTGGGTGTTCTTTGTGTCCGTTGCTTGTATGTTTGTAAAGTCCCCCGCGACACAGGAGTAATTCCTAATGCGGGAGTTGTCTTTTTTTAAAACAAAACAATAACTAAACATATAATGCATATATTCTGTATTGTAAGTTGCAAGTAAAATTATAAGTATTAAACAAATTATTACTATGATGACAGATAGTAATCAAATACCAGTGTTTAAAAGTCGTTAGCGATTGAGCACGCCTAACAGAATCAGGCAATGCATTCCAGAGGCGAGCTGCATTAACCGTAAAAGATTTATGGAGGAAATTGGTGGAGATGCCGAAATGACTTATGTTACAAGTATTCTGTTTAAAAATACGATTAGGCTGTCAACTAAAACCTTATCTTTAATCTGTCTGTGGATTGTTAAGATATGTATTCTAGATATGTAGGTATTAGTAAAAAACTAAATTTATTTATTAAGAAAACAAAAATATGTTAAAATAATGAGTTGAATGATATAGAAAATAACAAGCGTGTTCCATGTGATGCATCGTGGGTTTGGTATATACTCAATATTTCAAAGTAATTGAAAATTATACAAAGAAACACTATAAAAATGTGGAGGGACTTAAGGATCCAAGATAACTCTTTTAAAGAGACGTGGATGTTTTAATTGAATCAAGTTTATCCTGTGCCAGACAAAAACCAATTTCTTTAACCTTGACATTACCAAAGGTAATATATTAAAGAACACTTTCTTTTTAATTACTATTCAATTCAAAGCTAAGGGGCCAAAGTAAAACGTCCGATTTGGGACATAATATACCTAAATAATTAATGTCTCACGTCTTGTGCATCTATGTGAAATGCCTGTGATGTATAAAGAAACGGTATTCACCTTGTCATGATTATCCTTTTCATCGGAGTCGGCGAGTGGTGGCGAGGGAGCATCATTAGCTGTTGGAGCTTCAGGCTCTGTAGCACCAGGCTCCGCAAAACGGACCTTACTGGTTGTCTTTACGTCCGCGTGATGGTGGTCCACTATGGCTTGTACCTAGATCCAGCCAATAATCCTTATTATTATTGGATGCAGTCCACTTAAGTACAAAAATCTGGATTTTAAAACTTTAGCCAACTGGGCTACCATTTTGGGCTAAAATATTTATGAAACCATTTTGATAGTTCGATGACTTTTAGTTGAATTTAATTCACCTCAAAAAAAAAATTTGAACATAAACATGACGTTTTTGATTCCTAAGTAATTTGTCGCAACAAATGTTAAAATTTAGATGACCAGGACGATTAAATCAAGTACAATGTACATGTAAATTAAAGCATACCTACCACGTACAAAAAAGATTAAAAATTGCATCCTAGACAGTCTGTTCTATTTAGGAAGAAAATAAACATTTAGCATGCTACTTCAGTATGTATGTGACGTATTAAATACTGCTAAAAGTTTTAACGTCTTGACAGTTTCAGTATATGGTTTTAGTTACTATATTTACAGGATGAATAGCGAAAAAGTGCAAATAGTGACGATGAAAATTAAACAAGTGCCTAATTCAGTGAAAAGTGAAGTAGGTATAGCGATAAAATTTTATATATACCTAATATATAAAAACATATGGAGATGATCTAAGAACACCAAAAGCAAACGTTACAAGTTAGCGTTTTTTTTTGGGAATCCGTGTATGACGTGATGATGATAGTATAGATAAATATAAAGTAGTTAGTGTAGTGTGAAAGATCTTAGCAACAGAGAGAACAACATTGAATCTAAGTACACGAATTAACGAAAGCTAAAAAGAAAATTCTTATCTACACATTGCCTATGTAAAAACAGCAAACATGGTGTAGACTCCAAAATGCGGGACAAATTTTAAAATTAATAAATAGCTAATAAAATGCTTTCAAAGAAAATAAGTGGACTCGGAATCAGGGTTTAATTATCCACTTTACCAAAGGCAACTTCTCCTCGGCGTTTTCACGATAGTCCACGAAATTTTGCATCTGTATATAGCGACAGACAAATATGTTAGTTCTATGCCAGAATAGAATTTTTATTACCAAAAGCTATGTACAGACAGAGATTGTACACTGATATTAGATATATTTTTGTTCATTTCATAAGTACATTTTTCATAACTAACATAATTTTTGTACTTACCATTCCCATTGTTTCCTTTTTATTAAGTCTAAGTTCACGAAGCATTTGGTTGCGTTGTTCCATCATTAGAGTACGCTCGTAGGTATACGCAGATATATCACTGTCCGTCTGGAATTAATTAATTGGTTTAATTGACAAAATAGAAACCTGTGATTCCAAGAAGTAAATAAATAGTTCATTTAGGCAATATTTGTGATGCGCCGAATAGTGATTTTGTCGAGTACCTGAAAATTATTGGGTTGGGTGAATTGTTACCGACCCAAATATTTAGTAAAATTATGTGGCCAATCCAATTCCAATACACAAAATTGTTGCCTGAATACAATTTTGACTGGCCTGTTGGTCTAGTGGTTAGTGACCCTGACTGCTGAGCCAGAGGTCGTGAGTTCGATTCCCATCTGAGTCTGGGTGTTCTTTGTGTCCAGTGTTTGTATGTTTGTAAAGTCCCCCGCGACACAGGAGTAATTCCTAATGCGGGATTTGTCTTTTAAAAAAAGAAAAAAATTGTGTATACGAGATAACTACAATAATATTAGCGAGAATAATACTAAAGGCTGAAATGTCACTGAGCTTGAAGCTGAAAGAACAAGACCTCTCCACAATGATAGATATTTTCAGTAAAAAATATATTGCTTTTTAGAATTATTAAAAAAATGAATTATTGCAATTAAACCAGTATACAGCATGGCATTAAAAGTAACGAATTCAACTATAGTTGTTAATACACACATCGTCAGAAAATTAATTGCTAAAAATACTTATTATAGGCTAAAGTGAATAACTAATTGCAGCAAAAAAGAAAAGGCGTCCAGTATGACTTTGTATTAAAAAAATAGGCTGTTAATGTTTAATAAATTATGGTAACTAACCATTTCAACGACTTCAACCTCAGCCTCAAGTCGCAGTTGGTATAGGAACATTTTGAGATCCTTCTTCATTTGAATAGAGTTATCTTCCATTTGCGCCACGGTGAAGATGCGCATCTTGCAGTTCTTCCACGTGCGGTGTTGTTTTAGCAGGAATGGGAGCAACATCAGCATGCCGCCATCGTGTACGATCCACCAGATGTCAATGTTGCCAGAAATCTGAGTACAAGTTAAAACACTTGTATGGAGGTTTTTGTACCGTGACTGGTGAATTGGATTGGCTTATTGTGTGTAAAAAAATCTTGAATTGAATGTTGAGTTATAATGTTATTTTTATTGGTAGGTTTTAGTAGAATTCCAGTGTGGAAGCAGGTTTCCTTTTGCAGAGTCAATTTACAGAAGTGGTTTAAGATACGTGTTTTTTATTTCACCTTTAAAATAATACATTTTTATTCATAAACAGGACGTTACAGAAAGGTGTGGTCACTATTTAGGGTCGTGTAATAGACCCTGTAAATAACGTATGCGCCCATTCGTAATTATTTATATTACGTAAATCCCATTTTGAAACTGAAAATTCGTACTTAAAAATTTAGCGCTAAAGCTAATATTTCTTTTGAGAGTAGATTGATATGAATGAACTATGGGTATTTAATACCAAGGAACCATGGAAAATCCAGTTTTTTTTTTTTTTTTTTAATTTCTAAATAAAAAATATAAAACAAATCATTGAAGTTGACCTGAACATTCCAAAAATGTTTGTTTATGAATGTGCTGGTACACTAGGAAAAGCATTTCCCGTAGAAAAATCATTTTTCTCTTTGTCTTCTACACCTAACGCTCCTAAAATTTGACACACGTTTCTAAAACACTAAATGTATTGTATTTTGGAAAAGGACTATTATAAATACTAAACCATACAGAGTTACAAATACTGTTCTATATTTATTATTATGTCATAACATAAATGCTGAATTAAATTACCTTCTCGCTGGAGTCAGGGAAGAAGTTAATTCCCTTGGGAACGAGCATGGCCATGCGTGCAGCAGTGACGGCCCGCACGGTGCTGAGAAAGTGGCGCCAGCGCGCGTCTGCCGCCTCTGCTGCGCGCCAGCCGTAAGGCCACCCCACGATCACTGTATTGGGCTTCAGCCCGCCCAGACCCGCTGTCTGCACCCTGGTTGATATATCTCCACATTTTACATATATTCTTTAAATAACGTGAACTCTGGCACTGACAGTTATGTTCTGTTACAACATGACCCTTGATACAATGATTTGAATTTGTGGCTAACACACAAGTCAGAGATTTGTAGTTATTTTTTTGGGTTGTGCTAGGATTTATAAGCTCGTCTATTGGAGTTGGCAGCTACCTGGCTGTTTCCGTACCAGCAAAAAAATATTCATAAGGCATTATTTTGCAGAGGTAGTATTTTGAGATGTCGTTGTATTATACATATGTACATCTCTAACTGACTTGACAAACACTGGTCTAACCAGTAGGATAACGCGGTCGACTGAGTTGTTTTTGGTGTATTAATTTGCTCATGCTTGTAGATCATCATTCAGTAGAAAAATCTAAATAAAACTTACAAGTTGCTCAATCCCTCAGCGATGTCAGGCGTCACTAGCACATCAACGAAACCCTTGACTTTCTCTTCATCCATACACCTTCGCAAATTTTGCTTAGCCATGGACGCATCGCCAGCTCGTCGTGGAAAGTCACCACCCAGGACTGATACACACACCGTCAAACCTTTGCCTGTCAATAATTATATCAATTAAAGCAATATTTTTATAAGATAAACTGTTCCTAATCCTTATATATTACAATCCTGCTATCATTCATTATCGTAATAATAAATTATCACATGGGCCCTGAAATAGATATCCACGCTGGAAAACCTTCATTACTTCCTAAAGTGGAAACTGTTAGATATAAAACTGGAAAGAGCACAACAAAAACTGTCTATGTTAAAAAGTAGTCAGGATAACACATCGGAAATAGTTTTTTATTATTTAAGAGGAATGCGCATTAAATGTCTGAAATGTACAGAAACGACTGTTAGTCCTACATTTTATTTAAAATAATTAAACATGTATATTTAAATAATTCTCAAGTTTGTTTAACTAGAATAAAAATATAATAAATTATTAATACCGTCTATTTGACATGATTGAGTGACATTCAGTCAGTTTTATAGAATAAGTGCACAATTATCATTAATTTATTATATGTATCGTAAATCTTAAAAAAAAAATTTGAATATCAATATTCATTAAAATCCAATTATTTTCAAAATAGAAAACACATCGTGGGATGTATGAATTACATGTCCTTTGCATTACTGACAATGTCACACTGATTCATTGGTTTACGTTTGCGACTTGGATTAGCTACGGTGCTTTTATGATATTAAACGATGACTCGGCTTCTTGTACATAGACTAAGACATGATTTACATATGACGTTGCTGTTTTAAACTTGCGCCCCGTGTACATTTAAAAATGGGTAGAACATACACTATATACTGTCTCTTTTTTTATGGTATAGGGGACAAACGAGCAGACGAGTCACCTGATGGTGACTACCGCCGCCCATGGGCACCTGCAACTCAAGAGTCACAAGTGCGTTGCCGGCTTTAAAGGTGGAAGCAGGAGAAGAGGGAGAGAGGGAGTGAGGGAGGGGGTGGGGGAAGGGAAGGATTAGGGCCCCCGGTAACCTCACTCACTCGGCAAAAAGCAAGGATGGGACATAATCTCTTATAATGATGAAGTCCATTGTCTAATAAAAGGCATGGTTTTAGTTTTCTTACCAGCTTTAAGTTGACTGGCAAAGGAAAGCATCTTGCGATACGTGGGCATTAGTTCAGCATTCAGCTTAGCAAGCACCAGTACTTGAGGCCTCCAGTTCTTGGTGTGAGGAGGTCCTTCTTCAAGACGCAGTAGTGAGTATCGGGCAGCTGATAGGGCAAGACCACGGAGGCCATCTCCCCATTCTTTTTCTGCTCTGAATGCCAAACATTAACTTTAATTTCATCAAAAGTCAAAATTATTAAGTGAATTGACACGTAAATATTCTAAGTATCAGAATAAAAAGAAGTCAAAAATAATTATTCCTAGTCCTTTATGTTACAAACGTAAAAAAATAAGATTGGGAAATAATAGCCATGAAATGCAAATTTAACTGTAAATTATGTGAAGGTGATTTTCGTAAAATGCTATAAAGTAAGCATTGTGATTGTTGGTCAAGAGAAGCTTTGTTATATTATATGTACAGATAAACAGATATTACACATATTTAATATCGTAGTTCTACCAATAAACCCATTTACCAATTACTTGATTGTGATTGGTAAGACCGTTTAAAATATTTATTAAGTCTTAGGTTTCCTCAACTGCATTGTGACTTCAGCCCTACCCTGTGCAGTAGTATTTATCTAAGCTCGATATGAATTGGTAGTATTTAAACATTGTAGATAATCAGCTTACCCGCGGTATTCAATGTATTTATATACGACTCCAGCTATTCCCATCGCGATGAGAGCGTAGAACCATGACGTCATAAACATAATGGAAATGCACAGCGTCAGACCAGCCAGTGACAAGGACCTGAAATTTGTTCACATGTACTTACATTGCTTACTTATAAAGAAAAAAAATTAGTAAGAATGAGATTAAATATATAAACAGTTATAGAAAAAAAAATAAGGTAGTCTAACCAGTGATAATATTTGAATCGTGGACGCCAATTGGGAGTCTTTAGCAGGGTTTGAAGCGCACAAGCGAGGTTGACGAAACCGTAACACATAAGGAAGAACATCGATAGTAGTGGCGCCAGAATGTCCACGTTACCCAGCAAGATACCGCACTGGCAGATCACCATCGTGAGGAGCAGGGCCCTGGAAAACAACAGTGAATTCAAACATCTAAATACAATATTTGTAGAAAAGTTCGAGGTTTGCAAAATAACGGATTTTTGCATTTGCCATTACATATAAATCATGTACGACTAAAGAGTGAATATGACTTTTTGGGTTCAAAATTATTTAAAAAGAATGTTTGTAATTTTTGTACAAACCTGGTTGGTTCACCCCGGCTGGAGGAGACAGCGAACGGTGCCAAGAACGGAATAATCTCATCTCTGGCGATGGCTTGAAGCAATCTTGGGGCCCCAGTCAGAGACTGAAGACCAGCTCCCAGGGTGGATAGAAATGAGCCAATTAATATTACCCATTCGTTAGGCCAAGCCATGTTTGCGACTACCAACTTGCCGCCGATAGATTGACCAAATCTAAAATCATTGAAATCACATTATTTTCAAATTTAATAATGAAGCTAGTTTATTTAACATGTGTACAAAAAAAAACAAAAATGTAGTAAAAGCTCAAAGTATTGCAATTCCAATAAATAATATGAATACACATAAACAATATGACTGCAGGGTGGTGCAAAGCGGTCACACGGGACAAAAAGACAAGTCTGGGTGTTCTTTGTGTCCGTTGTTTCAATGTTTGTAAAGTACCCCGCGACGCAGGCTTCATTCATAATGCGTGAAATGTCTTTTTATAAAAAAATCCTATCACCTTATGCTCGTATGTAAGTTGTGATCGGTCAGCAGGCTCTAATGTTTTAAAAACCCCATCTCAATCAAATCTTTTCGATAACATTGGTAAAAGATCGCGTAGTATCCACGGATGCTATTATTTGTGACTAACATTGTCGTAAACCTGCTCGGGTTTATTTACGAACGTTAAACCTCAGTTTTGTACGTGGGCACTTACTTGTCTCGTAGTAGTAAGTTATCAACGGTTCCGGCGAAGAGCAATACGCTGGATAAGTACACAAAAGAGGTGGTCAGGATAGCACAAATTGTGCCGATAGGGATGCTCTTTTGGGCATCGGCTAAGTCTCCTGATCTGTTGGAGCCGGCCATAATACCTGGGGTAAAATAAAAAATATTACTTTGTAAGAGCCTACATTGAAGATTTTACATTCCAAAATATCAAAACTTCGATGTTTAGAAAATGAAAATAATCTATATATATATAGATATCCTGATATATTATATGCACATTTATATAATTACCCAGAATAAGATAATTTCACTTTATCCACGTTTTTATGCACACGTTTTAAAATAAATTATTGTTGAAGATTTTGGTAAACGATTTATTTTTATCACTTGTCGGTCGATGATGAATAATACTTCAAAGCTAATTTAGCTATAACCAATGTCTTTAAAGAGATATTGGTGCCGATTCTATTGTACACTCGACTAAACTAAAACCTGACTTAATTTCTTCATATGAAATCAACCTTGTGTTCTTCGTTATAAGGTCTATTTGTTACTGGCATCTATTTCTCAGCGCCACTAAATTTCACTAAAACCTGTCAACGCATACTCAACTTTATTTCTACGCAGCGAGAGTCTCCATTTATTCAAATGCCGTATAAAAACTTGTTCAAAACGAACTAAGATGACGTTATATTAATCGACACCTACGAAGACGCTTACTAAAAACACAGAGCAAAAGAGATGGCATTCAACGGATAGCGGCTCTCGCTACGTGGTATTAAAGTTTATTTAAGCTTATCAGACTTTAGTCGACAAATAAATTGCTTATTTCGATAGCGATACATGTTATCTACTTGTTTCAATTTGAAATAAGACCTTGTTTTAAAGTGTCCAAGGTTTACATCTTATATAAAGAAAATTTGGTGATTTTTAATTCAGCGAGTGAAGTAACAGAATTGGGACCATTAACTGATAATTAAATGAATATAGAGCGAAACAAATTAACTAAGAGGTGTGTAAGGATCGTTAAACGCACCCCTATAGAATGAGTAGAAATAAATTTTAATATAGAAAAAGTAATAAATACGCGTTAATATTACCTGTGACAGAGGGAAAGAATATGCCGATGAGAATAGTAAAGGTTGTCGTAAGGTCAGCATACACTTGATTGTAGGTCGGCCTGTCCATCTGTTCGATGTCATCGGGGTCTTTACCGTATGCAATATACTGGCCAAATTCCAAGAACGAATCATGTATATTATCAAAGAACACACCGCTTTTTAATCCCTGGAATATGAAAAGATATTTATATATATAGGATTTTACTATTACGCTTCGAAACATATACATATTTGGTAACTCTAATTACTAACATAGCTTTGACAATACAAATTAAAAAGATATTTCAAAGATGCATTTGAATTTAAAAAAATAAACGGTAACTTTGTGATCGCGGCTATGTTTGCGAAATCTATAAGATTTGTACAGTTTACAGTGTTTAGTTTATGCAATAATACTATGTATTTTCAGAGTATTTATATACTGTTACACACTTTGTTCATAATATATATTACTAACTGTTGTACGGGAATCGCAATCTTTTCCGGGATAAAATTAGCATATGTGCTATTTCAGACTAAAATCTGTGTCAAATTTCATCCAGATCAGTTCAACCATTTTTGCGTGAAAGAGTAACAAACGTTCATTCTTCCATCCATCGTTACAATCTTTCGCCTTTATTATAATACTAAGATGTATTTAACAAACTTGACAATCTTGTATTAATTAATAATTCAACCCTTACAATACTCATGACTTATTTAGTCTGAATTTGAAATGCCTAGCTCTACTGGTTCAACGATATACCCACGGGACTCTCTTATGGTGTAGTAAATTTCATCTAAATGTTAAAAGTAAAACTAATAGTAACGTAATCGTACCTTAATGCCTGATACAATGGACAGATTGTGCATACTGAAATAAGGGTCGCATGTTTTGTTTGGACAGAACAATTGGTATAGCTCGCCGCCTACATCCTTCGTGCAGTTGAGGATATTGATATCTTTCAGCAGTCGCTTGCCTAGGACGCACATCCTGTAAATTTCAATCGGCTATAGCATCTATTGCAGATTTTGCACATGCTACTTTCAGAGCTTTTCTTTGAAAGGTATGTCTGAATATATGTATTGTTTTTTTTTTTGATTACTATTTGTTTCCCTTTAGTTTCTTTTCATCAGTTTGTTTGTAAAATATTTTAATTTTTTATTTTTGTGCCAACATCAGACCTACATACATATGTATGTCTATCTAGGTCAAGCTTCGATTAAAATTCGAATGTCTCTTTAAAACACCACATGAAATCAGGCAGGGAGCCAATACAGTAAGAAGTTCGACGTCGTACTAACGCACATAAGATTTAAAGAATAGCAGCTGATACATAGACATGTATCAGTCATAGATAGATGTACACATCGAAAGAAAAAAGAGAAAGAGTTATGATAGTCGGCGATTTATTGCTAGTTTGTTGATGTCCGCAGACGGTTGACAAAGTAATACATCAGTTGAAAACAAAGTTGTAGCTGAATATTTGGGAACTCCGTAAGAGATGATTGGGATAGACATTAGTTAATTGTAAGAATACAATCAAACTAATTGAAGAAGGGGTAATATAAGAAACCATTATAAAGTTTGAAATTTCTAAAAGTAGACCGATCGTACCCTATAAGATATAGGTTAAACCTTGCAGAAGGAGGAAGAGATAAGGAAGATCATCCAAATCAATGGACAATTTATTGTCTGGTTTTCAACTTTGCCAGTTAGTTAGTTAGTTGCTTAGTTAACTCCTGCAAATACAAGCCCCTTAAATGTGTGTATATTCATGTTCTTTTAGTGACCCAGAGAGATTGATGGTAGTATTTTAAAATATTTTAAAAGCTTTACCAATGTCTATGCAATCTTGTAAAGGCACGTTGATGTTATCTCTGAAATTCATCCCTCGTGTGTGCCATTAACATGCCTTAATGATGTATACAGCCTTCTCCACGTTCCTCTCCACTTATACTGATATACTTTTAAACATTATGACTACAGTATATTTCCAAGTTAGCCCTTTATTAACAGTTTATCGTGTGTATGTGGTCGGAAACGAGCGATGGCCGAGGTCACATTAAATATTCATGTTGGTTTCGTGACGACCTTTATTTTAATTTTTGATAGCATATTAACATAAACGGTATATTTTGTTTATAATTGAGCTTGAAATTATTATAAATCTCACTAATAAATTTGCTAAACCTTTTCTAATTTATGAAAGGATAAAAGAGAGTTGTTAACATGTATCTACTTTTGTTTACATCAAAGAAAAATAAGAGAAAATGATTTAAGTAACTCTTAATATTCGGGAACAATAGATTTACATAAAATAACGGCCATTGTATCCTTCAATAATAAAACTTCAATTACATGTACTAACATGGTTATTAAGGTCCAATTGACCTTTACTAAAAAATAATAAATAGTAAGAATAAACTAATAAATTATGGATGGATATATTCTGAAATAAATGGATTATTATTATTGTAAAACCTTTTACTGTCAGAGGTCGACGTTTCTTGAGTACAGTTTTTATAAATTTTCATCACCTGCAACGGTACTTACTGCAACTTGTCATTTCCGTTGAAGTTCACGAAAATGCCAACGTAGACAGCGGTGATAGAGAGAAGGACGCAGGCGAGTGCGACAGTGGCGAACTTGTTCACAAACTTGACGCCCACAAACACCACTGTGCTCATGATGAGGAGCAGCACCGTACCATACACGCGGAAGTTGTTGTACATCGCCTCCGGGTTCTTCGAAAAGTCGCCGAAGATTGACATCCAGGGTGCCATGTAAGTCTGTTGGAATACGTAATCATTTAAATTTTATTTATAATATTGTTACTGTGATTATTTTACTTCTTATCCATCTTCTTCATCGACTCGGTGTAAAATGGTTGTGATACAGGAAACAGACAGGTAATGAAAAACGCTAACCTAAATTTTTTCACTTTGAATTTTTGATCTAAAAATCATTTCAATTTTGTTAATATTGAGAGGAGAAGTGTTTGGACCTAACTAGTCGATTAATTCGATGAAGTTTAAAGTATGTATCAGGTTCGGTAGGTAAGGTAGGTAGGTAGGTAATTTACTTAAATTAAATAATTATTCTTTTAAAAATATTAATAATAAAAATTCTTAATCCTGAAACCCGAAACAACAACAACGCTATCTACAACATCTAAGATTTTGGACTTGCCATCTTTTAAACGGGTAGATAGCAATAAGTCAATCGTCAAACTCTTTCTATACCCATAGTTAATGGTTTATAGATGCCGTTTACGGACGAACAATTACTGCTAATGAAAAAAAAAATACTAATAATAAAAAGAACTAAAAAGTTAAAAATAATAATAAAAGCGAGTTACACCTTCTTTATTTTTCTTGCCGTCAAAATGTAAAACGCTTTTTTTTACCTAGTGGGCCAAATAAAAAATAATCTTTCTTTTTTCGCTTGCGGAATTAGCAAAGTGGTCCAAAAAAAGACTCTTTCTTGTTTCGTATATGAAGGTGTAAATGGAGTACGTAGTGTTGCAATTTAAAAGTAAAAGTAAGCTAAAATGAATAAAGCAAAATATGAAACCTTTCAAATACCTCGATGAGAACAACGATATCCATCCTTATATCGATATCCTCAATTATTAACCGGCCAATGTTCGTTATATGCGAGTATATGTTTCGTAATATTGTTTTAAGGTTTCATCATTTCGTCATACAGAGCAATACAAGTATTATCTAACAGTAAGTAAACCTCCTCCAAATTATGAAACCTACACAGTGGGTGTATTGCTCTTGGGTACGCTGCGGGCAATATGTACAGTGCAGCCATTAAGTACACGGTACATATGTACTTAAAGCCTGTTGATACAACTTACACGGGAGAGGCGGAGGCAGTTCTCGCCTGCCAGTCTGTGGGGTCAGGCCCGACCACTCGAATACAGCGATACGCTACGCACACCGTTCGACGCCGGCCCATTGCCAACATTAGTACGAACAAGTTTCATTTAATAATGTCCTATCAGTTATTTATTTTAGTTTTTCCTCAATTTAGTAATGTTGCAATAGGCTAGTTGATTACTTATATTGTTTTCCAAAAAACAAACGCATATAACATAATATTTTTTCTGCAGACAGACCTCTGTGAGGATGACTACTATAAGTGTTGGGCACATTTTCTCAGACTTCAACTAGGTATTTCATAGTAATAAGACTATTACCGCTCGACTCAGTGTTGGCTGTAGTATACATAAAATAATCTGGTTTAGTAAATATTGGAATTATGTAGCTTGTTTAAAAAAAAAATCTTTACTTTTATTTGTTTTTATTATTTATTTATTCATAATAAATAGGGATAATGTTTCAGCCGAGTGTAGCGAAGTTCTTTTGTTAACTGTGCGTACTGAATTGTTACAGTACATACGTATGTATTTACTCATTAGACAAGGAGTCTTTGTTATGTGTTAGGACTTTGTTCTCCATATTACAATGTTGTTCAATTCTACTGTTAGGGGATGCTATCCTAAGTTCACAAACAATTTCCGTTAAGTACCTAGCTGTTTGAAGTTATAGGTAAATGGACAAGTTAGGATATTACGTGTTTGCTCTAATACTGTAGACAGAGTATGTAATATAGTTCATGTCAACTTCGAATCTACGCCCATCACCAATCGTCCCAAAACATGATTAGTATATATGTATAATTAGGTGCTAACGACGCCGTTTTAAAAGCCTCATTATTGATCAAATTATACGCTGTGTGTTAAACTGTCCTGTCTGCCCTACGTATATATTCAATCGTATAACGTTAACGTTATTAAGTACATATCAAATTAAAATCACTACATTTATAAAACAAAGTCCCCCACCGCGTCTGTCTGTCTGTCTGCCTGTTCGCGACAAACTGAAAAACTACTGAACGGATTTTCATGCGGTTTTCACTAATAGACAGAGTGATTCATGAGGAAGGGAAGAAGGCCTCACCTGTTATGGTTTTTGATTGTGTAACAGCTGATTCTGAAGCTTGGGGCATTTTTGTGTGCATATTTGTAAACTCCCAGAGACATTTTGATAGTCTGTTAGGGTGGGGGATATCTTTAGGGGAATGATAACTTACCAGAACAATTTCGACAGCTCCGACGATGTACATTGCAGCAGCAAGCGTGGTGCCCGTATAGAAGAGCATCCCGACCGCACCGCCGCACTCGGGACCAAGCGCGCGTCCGATCATGAAGTACGAGCCGCCCGCCGGCACCACGCCGTTCGTCGCGATCGCAGACATCGATATCGCTGTCAGCATAGTCTGGCAAATCATCCAATAGTTTTATATCTGAACTAGAAATCTCGTTCCACGTTGTCCAGCGTCAACGTTCGTTGAAAGTATCTTAGCAAAGCAAAGCAAAGCTCTTGACAAATATATTTTATGAAGGTTACAACGAAGGCCACATTTCTGGCTCTTTTTTTGTATTTAGAATGTTGCTTATACTTTTTATAAAGGGAAGTTACATTAGTAAGTATGTTGATAAATTTGTTTATGTTACTCATTTCTTTTGGACATTCGACTTTAAGTAAAGACAGACTAAGAGTTTACTGTAGCAATCCAAAGAAAAACTAGAGTGTCGCAAATGGATGGTGGTTTCTTTTTTAATAAATCTTTGTGCGTCTGCTCATTCATTCATGACTTTAGTTAAAAATGTCAAGTGCTCACCGTCAATTTAGGAAAGAAAACGTATTCAAACACAAGTAACCTTTACCTTTATTAAGTAACTTTCTGAGGGATGAACAGGGTTGTCGAGATTAGATTACGAGTCAAGTGAAGACGCGTAAAGGTCAGCGAACTAAGCCAATAAACAAGTTGAGAATTTATTAAACAGGTTTCCCGTAGTTATCAATAAAATAATCTAGTTAGCAAAGATAATCTAGTTAGCAAAGATAATCTAGTTAGCAAAGATAATCTAGTTAGCAAAGATAATCTAGTTAGCAAAGATAATCTGGTTAGTGTCTAGAAGATTTAATAAACCGTTGGCAAGTGAAATTTCATAAGTTGTAGGGATCGGCCATTATTAGACACGCTTTTATCAATGTAGTTTTAGAAGCGAGGTCGGATAGGCCCCGGGGAAATTCAATATACAAGTAAATAATAACGTAATCTGAAGGCAATATATTTATATAGGCTGAGCATACAATCTGTGCAATGAGTTAGATTTGATATTTTTGTTCTTTATTGCGTATTGTGAGATAAAAGATCAGAAAATCATCACTACATATTATAAAACAAAGTCCCCCGCCGCGTTTGTCTGTCTGTTCGCGATAAACTGAAAAACTACTGAACGGATTTTCATGTGGTCTTCACTAATAGAGAGAGTGATTCATGAGGATGGTTTAAATTGTAAATTGATTGAAATATGTTGATGGTTGTTAAAGATGTCTCTGCTACCCGTGCGAAAGCCGGGGCAGGTTGCTACATAATATCAGTAAGATACATATGTATGACCACGAAGGTCTCATGCCTAATAATTTTTCATTTATTACGTAAGCAGAGGGAGCGAAATGGCTAATGCTATGGACTTTTCGAATTATTAAAGCGTGAACAAACTCTTAATACAGGCAAATAAGCTTAGTTCAGGCGGTTAACGTAAGTACATATCGGAGAGTTTTAATTCGTGTAAATCTAAACGTATGTAGAGATTAAATTCGTGTCTCAGCTCTTACTGATTATTTATTCGTTTAATTAAAAGAAAAGTAAACTTACCGTACAACAGCAAGTAAGCACGATTAGGAAGCCCTGTATAGCCCCAGCGGTTCCGACCACCCACGTGAGACGAATAAAGAGGATGACACCGAAGATGTTCTGAATGCAGGGCAGGTAGACACCGATGAGCGTGCCCATGCGTGCTGGTGGTGCTGGCTTAGCATCGGGGTCCGCGGCTAATGGTGTCGGGATTGTGTTCGAGTAGTTGGCCAGCGACGTGAGGAAGGTAGCCGCTCTGGGCCGGTCTTCCAACTCATCCTGTCGACAACGACCCAACTTGTTAGATTTTGAAATAAAATATTTAAATAACATAAATCAACTTATACGACCAGATAATTCATACTGGCCTAAACCACTTGAAACGTCGGTATTTGGTAATTGAGGTTGAGTACGTATTAACCATATCCATATAGAAGCAGCGAATGGTGAATATTCAAAAAGAGGAAGCAGACAAGGCGTATTTATAATAAATCGATCAAAATTCGAATTAATTAACTTGGTAAACAATGATAATGGTACGTAATATCTTTTGAGTAAGAAATGCTATATCAGCTTTTAACCATAATACTACTTGTTATCATATTTCAACATATTCTGTCACAGCTGGAATGGTGAAATATTTGTTAATAAAACCTTAGTACAAATAGATATCTATTTTTTGCTGAATTACTGATTCTCTATTTAAGTATATTTCTATCACCGTGACATTAAGGAGAGTAGTACTCACAGAACGTGACTCAATTAAATTTTTAATTGAGTAGCGTTTGAGTATTCCGCCAAATGTTTATTAAAATTTGGGAAGTCTAATATATATATATATATAAATATTCTAGACTTTTTTGGGGTCTTTTTTGACGATATATATTATATTAGATAATATTAAATTTTGTGTAGGTACTATTATATTATTTATTAATCGTGAGAGCGAGATAGTATCCAAACAAGAAACAAATATTATCCAAATGACGTAGCCAAAGTGCACCATTTTAACTTAATAAGTAAAAAAGAGAAAAGCACATTTTCTTGGTACATTTCCACCAAGTGACGTCAATTGTCTGGTCCCCGTCTGTTGTACTGTCGCTATCTTGAAAGTGGTTATGATAAAGTCAACTAGACTGACGTCTTTACAAAGACGCGCTTGTTGGGATAGATTTAGCTCTAACAAGACCACGAACATAATTAAAATAATATTTTGTGTTCTTGTGTGGTATTCAGAATATAGTTTCAGTGGTATAGAATTGTTTCCAGAAATCGATTAGAACGCTAGTCATTGATGCACGTACAAGTGACAAAGCTACATAAGCGGTAGGAAATAATTCTAAAAAAAATTCACATTGCTTAACCTACAATATTTTTTTTTAGATAAAGAGTTATTTTCCATCCTTTTTATCCAAGTCTTTGCGATAAAAATAATAAATGAAAGATATACATGTTACTGAAATTGCTTCTAAATTATTTACAGAGCTATCCCAGGAGCGAGTAATTTGGTAAAGCCGTCATGAAAGTTGAATGTACGCGATGTTCGGACGAGATCAAATTCAAATTGTGATATATAGGAGCGTTTTTAATTTCGCGTGTGGGATACGATATATGAGTGTTCGGGGTTTTGAGCTGAGAGCCGAGTCGCTGAAAACGATAGGGAGCGAGTTCGCTTCCAAATGCATATATATATATATATATATATATGCATTCTATCGACCAGTGCTGTGCGTTTTCTTTGTTTAAACGTGCAGTTAATCGACACTTGCGGAACGTCTTCTTTTATCAGAAGAACGTAAACGTATATCAAGATAGATAGTAGTATATTGCTTACTGATTTCTATTTAGAGGCAAATTACAAGTAGATTTATTATTTATAATAAAGAAATGCCTAAATGGCTCAATAATGATATGAATTTAATAACCCTATTCTCAAGGAAGGTTGTAGGATTTTTGACATCATCACGCAATTACTTACACCTTTTTAATCTTAGACTCTCGCCTTCACGAATTTATATTATATATTATATGTATATATTATTTATTTTATGTAATAGTATCATTAATGCTTATTATATATATGTACATGTGTATTAGTATGTAGATAATAAAGTACTGTGGGTACTAAAATAATATTTTATCTGACTTAAAATAACGATTTCTTAATCTCTGTTCATCTAATTTGTTTATGTCTCTGCATCGCCCAAAAGTCGACTGGGAGAAAATGCCTACGGCATTAAGTTCACCTCTGACACATTTTGTGCATAAAGTATAAATAAAATAATGACATACAACCATAAAACTGCAAATAAATTACTGCACACTACATACTAACTACACGTTTGGTGATCAAATGTCAGCCAGCAAATCTTTTAAAATGCCCCATAATGATCCTAAGCGACGTGATTTAAATTATGTTGAACCATAAAATAAAGGCACACAACAAAAGTAATTTATCACTGGCGCTGTTCCTATTTGTTTTCATTTGTTCTGCCGACATTATTCGGCACTTTATTCGGTGTCCGGATGCCTCTCTGGTAAAATCGCAAACGTAATGAAGTTCTTTGTTCGTTTCAAGTACATTTTAAGGTTTTACTAAGTCAGCTCAACACTGAGAGGAGCTCTTGACGTGTTATTAACGTTCACTAATAATGATGTCGCCTAAGCTTCTGTTTTCATTACTGATTTGTGTACTTTTTGCAATTCAATTGATTGTTAACCAATGGGTTTTTAAGCCATGACAAGGGTTACAAGAATTTATAGTCTTCAGTAGGAAAAAATCTAATACTTCCTACTACTTTTGTAAAAAGCAATATTAAATGAGAGAATTTTAAGCAATTATAGATGTGTATAATGTCTCTCCGTGTCTAGTGATCAAAATTATATACGTTTTAGTTTAACACGTGTAAACAGTTAGTTTTTTTTAAACATTCTTCGATTGGATAAAGATAAAGTATTTGAAAAGCTATAAGTGATCTACTCCTAGCAGTCACATCTATCAAATTTATGGTAGTTATTAGATTTGAGTTCAGAATAGTAGATGCGGAAGGTTAATAGGAAAAAGAGTGAACCAAATGACTGTTGTGTTTTTCTGTGAAATGGGTTTATGGTTTGTCGCTAACGGGGTCGGGGATTTGCGAAGTCTGAGAGAAAAAGAGTTCAAATTTTACGAGTGTGTAGTGAAATGCTAATAGTGGTGGGTGATTTCCAGAATCGGATATATATACGTCAATAGAATAATGATAAATATTACCTTTACAGTATTAAACATAGTGCAATGATAGAGGGCTGAAACGAACATACGAGCACATGTGGTATTAATAGCTAGTTTATTATATTTTTAAAGCTATATGCGCATATACTTGTAACGTTTATTAACACTTTTAAAGTTACTAAGGTTTCCTAAACATACTAAAACATAATGTAAATAATACAGTAATATACCTATGCTTTTAACTTAGTAACATTTGCTTTAAACTCTTTTGCATTTAACATTTTATGAAAATGCTAAAAAGACACAAGAAAAGGCTTTTATTATTATCGTATGGAGTGTTTCATATTAACGATTGGTGTTCAAAATAATTCAGGATTTGAGTAAATTTTGCATTTCCTGTAGTAAGTAACAAGTACAAATAAAAAAAACATATAATATGTATATCATGCTATTTTCTGGAACTATCTATGAGAGCGAGAGTATGAGAACCCCCATGTAATCATGCATTTATAACCTCATTGTACGGTCTACGGACGACGTAATATTTCCCAACAGATTGGAAATATGTAAATGACCAGACAAAACATTAAGCAAACATAAACCATGTTTTACATAAACTATGATTTATATATGTTTTGTATGGCCAGAATTAAAGCTTCTATGTAAATAGGAATAACATGTGGTAAGCGAACAAGATGGGCAGAACCCATTGAGCTAAATTAAAATAACCGTAATAGTACGAACTAGGTTTCAGACAAAGAAACATTCGAGAGAAACATTTTATTGGATTTCAGTAAAAAATGTTGTACATTCAGTTTTTTTTTCGAAGACAAGACAACAAAAAAATATAAAAGCAGTGTTGTTAAAAGTATAAATTTATTATATCCACTTGACTCTCGATTTTGGTGTAGCATTCGGTGTCGGCCTTGCGATGAAGAGCGGCCTTCAGTAGAGGGTGCTTCGCGCCGCTTAGACAACGAGGCCGTCTCGCCAAACCAATATCCGACGGATATAGGTGCCAACGTTTATTAACGTTGATTTCATGTACGTATCAACGCGCAATTCCCTGCTACCAAAAGAGTAATCATCAGGCATCATCACTATTTTTGTCTTTATTATTTGTCTTTACTATTTGTTTTGTCATATAATATATAATAGCATTTACGAAGATAAAAAAGATACGGATTTGGTACGAAGATTTTATTTCTTATATGAAAATAAGGATACACAGTGCCCATCGATTAGTATGCCGTGCTCATTAAAAAACACAGATAAGAAAAGTAAACTGTAAACTTTAACAAAGCTAACAGATAAATAATTATTTAGATAGAAACTGAGATCTCTGAAATCTTATAAAAATATATTAAGTAATTACTTCAGAATTCCAATTATTGTATTATACGTGCGATTGCTATAACTACAGAGCTGGTATTGAAGTAATTAAACATAATACAATTGGAATACGAAAACACTTGTAGACTGACACGCGTGTTCACTGACACACATGAGTTTTCTAGTCCAGTCAACAAGTTAAAAAACGTGTTAATTCTTGTTGCCAGTCCTAAAAAATTGTGTTAGATTTGACCAAATTTGAACATTTCGCAGGTAAATCAAAATCTATAGGGTACTTTGACCTAGAATCATGAAATTTGGTAAAAAGCAAGATCTGATAGCACAAGTAAAGAAAAAAAATCAGATAGTCGTTAATTTGTTGTTATATAACACAAAAATAGTTTTTGTGATTACAAACTTATATTTTGCAGTTGGAAAGTTGACTTTTGTCGTACATTGATGTATGGTTGAGAATTTTTAATACCGCAAAGTTAAGTTTGTCTTTCGGAAAAGGCGGACAAAAATCTTCGAGACTTGATTCTCGAGATGGACGTACTACGACGTACAAGTTTGGTTTCTAACGGAACCTTCAGTGCGCGAGTCAGACTCACACTTGCTTGGTTGTTTATATATCAAAGGCCTCTTGATGACATTTATTTTTATTAACAGTCGTAAATTCCTTAATAAAAGACTTTACAAAGAAAACGAATTTAACCATAGAATACT
The DNA here is from genome assembly GCA_949752705.1 of Callimorpha dominula. NCBI lineage: Eukaryota > Metazoa > Arthropoda > Insecta > Lepidoptera > Erebidae > Callimorpha > Callimorpha dominula. The sequence continues at coordinate 21,114,169 of OX456992.1, forward strand.
TACTACTTACCATTAAACCAAAGAACGGTTCTTGTAAAATTTTAGGAATTGAATTGCGTCACTGAAATTTCCATTCAATATTAGGTAATTATATGGAAATGTCGCTCGTATTACAGAAAAAAAAGTCATGAAAGCGATGAATGTTATTCCTCATTTTCATTTTGCACCAATTTTCGAATAATATCTTTATACGAAAATCTGTGTAAGTTTAATATTGATTTGTCGACTGATAGTCTAATAAATTCAAATGTATATACAGGGCGATATAAAAATGTATAAGCATTCTTCCAAAGCTATCACTAGACATAATGGAAGCAGGAGGCACGAAGTTCGCAAATGGTGTGTGAATTATATAGGAGATTGTTCTCCTGGATAATTCCGCGTGTTACCTTCATACCGCAGGTGTGGCCTTGCTCCTATCCTATACTAAAAAAGGCTTTTTTATTAAGGATTATTTTCATCACGTGAACTTACCTACACTCGCGTTTTATGTAAATAACCGACTTTATTGTGTTATACGAATGTTTTTATTTCCATCCTATTTTACGAGAGGCTTACATTTTTTTTTGTACTTACGTATATATTACTTTTTCTCGTAAATAAACTTACATAATGACAACATTGTGTAAGTGTTGTATTTAAATTATTCTTATGATATTTTTAAAGATAGATTTCTGCTCGAATTGGAATGGCATGACTAGTAACGACGAAGAAGTAAGAAGACTACTAGCGAACAGATGACTGGTATTTTTGCGAAGCAGTATTTTTCTGAAAGTGAGTAGAGGTTACTGGAAGTCCACAGAGTGGGCAGAGAGAGTTTTTTTGGGCAACGCAAAAATTAACAAAACATTGCTATTTTTAGACACAAGTAACCACTACGGGCCATGTACTTTTTAGATAAAAAAAGATAATCTTATAAGAATTTCTATATTTTTTTGTAATGTGTAAGGTTACTTGGCTCCTATAGGTTGCAGCGTTATATCACCGTAGCACATGTCTATGTGTTACGGTTAATATATAACTACGAACGACTTTTATAAGAAAGACTCTTTCAGAGTAAAATCATTCGTCAACATTCATTATCTCAATTATTCCGATTCTTATAAAACTTTTGAAAGCATCAGAAATCCAAAGAAATGGAGTAAGAAACTCGAACCAATAGCGTATAAAATTGAAGTGCTACGAGCGCAGTAACGAGCTACGACCTAGCTACGAGCTACGGCTACGAGGACGTTGCGATCTATACGGGTCATCGAAAGCGTACGAATACGTGCGCGCACTCCTCAAGGGTAATACGTTCCTAACTCGATTTCGATATAGCGCTCGATTTATTCGGCTCTTACGTCTAATCTAAATTTTCACGTCTAAATGTTATTTCGAATAATATACGCTTCAGTATAACACAATTACACTCGACTGAGTATGGCATGAATATTAAATGTTTGTATAAAAATTGCACACGAGTACGGTCCAGAATAACTAGCAGAAAGTTCCAGAGAAATGAAACAACAAGTAACATGATATGATTTTTTAATGTTGAGATGACTCTTGGCGCTGGGTGGATGAAGATTAAATGAATTAGTTATTAGGTATTATCTTCCTTGATAAAAATTCTTAGGAAAAAGTAAATTGGAACGAATACACAAGCAAAACTCTCAGATTTGTTCCTCATACAAATATTAAAGATATATTTGTTTATATTTATTTATTTTATTGATATATATGTTTGAACTGAGGTCTCGACAACTATAATTGATTAGCTATGAGAAAACGTCCATCTTTTCGTCTCAAATACCTAAGGTGTCGTAAAGCTGATTGTAAATTTTTGAAGATCCTTTAACTGTAATTTCTTTGGGATATCAAAGCAGGGATGTCAATTTCGAGCTCCGGTAATGTATGTCAATATAGAGCTTGACACCAAGCATCCAATTACTTTTTGAGACGGTAGGGGGCGTAGTTTGAAGTTGTGAATTACAGAGAATGTTGTATTGTTGGGGTTTTTTGCGCTCACCGTACAATAACGAACGAATGTACTTCAGTCTCAATGACATTCAATTAATTTTTCGTCTGTTATTCAGCTCCCGTGTTTAACTGTTAAGTCAGTTCAGATAAACAGTTAATTTTAGAAATTAATTAATTATTACTTTCGATATAGAATAATACAACATATATTGTTGTATATACAAGATGTCCCAAAATTCAACGATAAGTCGGTACCGGTGTATAGTCAGGTCGATAACAACCTAGGGAAAAATTATAAAAAAAATCCAACTCTTTTTTTTATTTATTTATTAAAACTTTTTGCACATTAATACATAGGCGGACTTAATGCCTAAGGCATTCTCTGCCAGTCGACCTTTGGGTAATGCAGAGAATAGAAGAAGTAGGTGCAATCGTTGAATTTTGGGACAAGAGATACCTCAGAGGTTTGAGGTCATTTTCACTAATGTTCTCAAAGGTTTGTGAGATATATAAGTATGTTTATCAGCAGTCTCGTTAACATAGTACAAGCTCTGCCTAGTTTGGGATCAGACGGCCGTGTGTGAGGTGTCTAAAGTTTTATTATCATTCTTTAAAAGTGCCAAAGAAACACGTTTATAGATACTGCTAGTGTATGAAATGGGATTATTAAATATATGAGGTTCTTTGCATATCGGTTCTTTGATACCCTCCGGTACCACTATGGCTTCACTATAGGTTTTGTGTTGCTTCCCTAGAACTTTTATTGTTGGTAAATTGTACAGATATAGACACGTTAATAAATATATTTTTGTATAGGACCATTTATGTAATGGTTGGTATTTATGTAAAAAAACTTTAGGACGATGGGCTGAAGATATTAGACACCATAAGTAAAGAGCAGAAGTAAAGTAGAGAGAGAAAGAGGTTCAGTGGATAATGTTATTAAACTTAAAAAAAAAACAGACTATAAGACGCAATCATTAACGCAGTATAAGGAAAGTAAATGTCAAAATAAACCCATTTTACTATAAAGACATTTGACTCAAAGATAGCCTGGGAATTACTATAATAGTTAAATACAGAATTCAAGGTAACCTAGAGCATTTAAATTTAGTACGCTGTAGTGTACACAAAATAATTTTCCTCCCCGAACCAGGGTCATAACTTTCTCAAGACTTTTACGACAGCCTTAAATTGCCAGCTGAATAAACATTAGAATAGAATACCAACTTTTGAGCAAATAGTTTTTATAGGCCTTAAACGTGATACTAAGTGTGCGAATCATTTCACAGGAACATTCTTAGAAGATTTGTGATTTATGGTGATTAGTGAAAATAAAAAATATAGGTAAACTAAAATGCAAATAAATTACTAGTGTAATAATGTTAGGGTTAGTGACTACCATGTGTCTTAGTTTCTTTTTACTTTGTTTAGGTGTAATTTGATTTCTGTTAAATATTATTAAAAGCCATGAGGCTTGATTGAGGTATTTAGTGCAAATTTGTATTTCATCGCATGCAAACAACTTAAAGAGTCTGTTTTTTTTTGCTAAGAACAATCAATGTAATATGAGCAAAGAAAGTTGAAGTCGCAGTAGTTGAATTTATATTATATTACTTACTTTATGTTTTGCAAGTTCTATATTTTTATTTCGTAAAATTTCCTTCATTAGAGTTATATCCTCTCTCCTTTATTCATAAAGCAAATAGGCTTTATAACATGACGATACAACGAATAGGAACGAAGCTGTATAACCATATAAATTTAACGCTGGTGGCAACGTTGAGTGCTATTACATAGTATATAAATATGTATTTAAATGTGTGTTTAAAATTCATACTAAAGTAATAAATCTAAAGAGTTTGTTTTTTTGGTTAAAAAGGCACAGGAATATACCTAATGCGGGAGTTGTCTTTAAAATAAAAGAACGATGCAAACAGTGGAATTTGAAAAATTATATTTGCATTTGAGCTTAATTCTTGAGAAAGAACGTTTAACGTCACGCTGCGGCTCTTAGGAGCAAAGCATTAACGGCGAAACTGCTGGGACAGACAGTAAATATATAATATAAAATAATGCTACACTCATCCATCACATCCGAAGACGGTTATCACTGTTGTAAAGTGATATCATTCAACAAAATGACATACTAATATTAATTCTACTAATTATTATTAATAATACATTTACATCACATTGTTTCATGTTCAAGTAATCTGCTGGATTACAGCAAATGCGAGTACAATTGTTACACAACACAACGTTAGTTACGGACTACTCTCAAATAAATTAACAGTCCTACTTTGCCCAGCTTAGATTTGTGCTTTTATGTTCCCCATCCCTGAGGCCCTAGTACGGCTAAATAATTAATAGTTCAAGGAGATGTCTACTGAGTATATAAACTGATTAAACAAAATAAAATGGTTGTGATGGATGTGTACTTACTGCTGTTGACATTTATCAGTGCTACATATAGACCTAGATGATAAAACTTATTTCATTTTGAATTTGAACACGGCATTTCGAGTCAAAAGGTTTAAAAGTTAATAATAAATGTTTTAAACTAAAGTTGTTTTGTCGTTGAGTATTCGTTAAGTTACAGCTCTGTGAAGCAGTTTGAAGATGTAAATACGATTCGTTTTAATGACTTCAGGTACGAATTACATCCCCATTCTTAAAATTCTGACTTATTACATCAGAGTATGAGTAACGCTTCATTACAAAAAATTTAACTAACGGAAGAACCAGGTTTTTTCACTACTAGTCATTGAATTGCGATGCTTTTTTTTACTCAGCACTTTCGATAGCCTTATAGTAACAAAGTCCCCCGCTGCGTCTGTCTGTCTATTTGTTCGCGATAAACTGCAAAAGTACCAAATGGATTTTCACGCACGGATAGAATGATTCATGAGGAAGGATTAGGTTTATAATTTATTAGAGTTTTGTGTCAATTTACTGAAATATGACGACGATTGTTGATGATGTCGGAAAAAATCATGCTGACTGAAAGGATTACTGGCTAATAGAGTTGTATGAAAACAATGTATTACGGAGTTATTAACACACAATAACGAAAAGATGTAGGCATAATTACGAGTATATGCTCTGCTACCCGTGCGAAGCCGGGGCGTGTTGATAGTCTATTATAAAATGGTAAGGTCAAGTCTTACTACTAATTAATTACACCTATTTTATAAATATTCTAAGTATACTTCTATAGAAGTTATTTTTTTTGTTTAATAAATTTATTACGTAAAAAATGAAGTTTATATCGTAGTCTTTAAAGCCGCTAAACAGATGTTCATCAATCCAGATACGATGCTACAGACATATAGTATGTGTATAGATGTCAAATTTATAACAACGTCTCACCGAGTCCTCGCTTAAAAATCTTGCACAAGGGAAAATTATTCTCAGGTTCACGAAAGGGAAATGAAGATTAAAGCCCCGTTTCAGAAAGTGCCTACAAAATGTGACTACTTTGACACTGTGTTATATGAACACGGTGACAGTCAGTCAATTGTTTTAAATAACCGTTTTCAAAAAAAACAATTTAAAACACCTAAAGTCTTATTTCGTACTCGTATAGGCCGGCCTTAGTGCCATAATAAGATATTACGCCGCAAATTAGAACCCTCTTATTACTTACTTACTGCACTTATTACGTAGTAACTACTTAGTGATCTGTGCTAACTGGTAACTTTTAATTATTATTATTTAAGAAAAACTTAGTTATGGATTTGTTCATCCATTGAACTATAATCGTTAATGTACAAATGGATTCTAAATTATGATGTTCTTGCAAATTACAATGGAGTATGCAATTGCGCTTTCGAAAGTGTAATGCAGTGCATAGCCTGAATAATGAATACTCTTTTTATGTTCGTCTAGTGAAGTTGAGATATAATACCGTACCGTACCATTCGTAGTACACGTAAAGCCGTATATTAAGCGAGTTTTGTACAACTTTAGTAAAGTAAACAGATTAACACAACTCACGTGGTACAGGTAAAGGTTGGTGTCGCATCCCTTGTCCTTTTCCGTGGGCAGGCCATGTTCGTCGGTTTCACCTAAAAATAAAAAAAATAAATGTAAATATCTTTATTCTTCAACTAAAATCAGGTATTTATATACTAGAAATCTCCTGGTGGTCCAATTTTGACCATAATTAATTTTTGGTTCATTTATTTGCACAGTATAACTTGAACTGTTATTGTATAGACTAACGGACCATGACAGATCAATAAACATATATACTTAAAATATACTTGACGTAATTTATTTTTTGTGACAAATATTGTTTAAAAAAAATTCTGCACTTTTTAAATTCTCTTCACTTACTAATATTATATTATTTGAAATGTCTGCCAGGGCCACATGGCCTATCTAATATTAAACGATTTCCGAGGTTTCTACCTCCATCAACATAAACTAAGAAACGTGGGTCACACATAACTAGTACACTTTTTAAAATCTACAAGTAGACAAAATTTTTGGGTTAAGGTGCCTCTAAAAGGGCAATATTTTTATAGCAATGCATGGCTGCAATATAGTTGCCGACGACATTGCTAGCAATTACAGCCAGACTATGCAATATACGACAATATTAAGAGTATAGCCCGGTCATGTAGCCACACATTTTTAGTATGGCCGATGAATTTTTATATGTTGCCGGCTTTTTCAAATTCAAATTCACAATCATTTATTCAATTAAGACACTAAGTGACATTTATGAACGTTAAATTGAAGCTAGAGTTAAAATCATAGATCGGTGCAAACAGACGCCACAGCTTGTACTGGATTGTCGAGGTAAATTAGGTGAAAACACCAAAATGTACTGCCTGCTTGTGTCGATCTATAACTTCCAGTTTCCAAAATGCGTAGAGCCTTATGAAAAGATTACTGGCAAAGAAACTCATGGCCATTCTTTTTAAAAGTCAGATCTTCAGGTACAATAGTGTTAGTGTTACACGAAAGGTAAACAGGATGCAAGCTGATGTCACCTGAATTTCATTTTATTGAAATGCTCCAAAGCTAACGTACTAAAAAATAAAAATCACTCAGTGATACCGTTGAAGGTTTGAACCTATTAAACATAGAAATCATTCAAAGTGCACATCTACCTTCATTCAGTTACAAAATCTACTATTAAAAATAATTCCTGACTGGATTAAGAGGCTAGAGTTGCAGTTGATCGAACCAAAATAATAGTATAGGCTAAAGCATCGCTGACTAGGCCGACCAGTCACCCCAAGCAGCACCCGTTCACGAGTATGACGCATGGACCAGCCATCATCTCCTTCGCCATATTAGAGGGAAAGAAATGACCCGCCCCATGACGACGCCGCAAGCAATGACATTTTGTGAGCATGACGAACCATAGTCGAGATACTGATAAAAATCACTACTGGTCAAATTACCATAATAATCGTCACGCATTACTTTCAACTGACAATGGTTTGTTAATAATTGAGCTTAATTATAAGACAAAGAAGTTTGTGTGTATATACCTAATGACACCTTAAGCCCAAGACTGTTTGTCGTTTAGATAATCGTTGATCGTATAGTAGGATTTCCTAATAAGGTGATTTTTTACAGTTTGCTTGAATTTATCTCCAGGAAGGTCGCTTACATGTATAGGACTTTTATTATAAAAACGTATACCAAGACCTTCGAACGAGTTGTGTACTTTATGCAAGCGATGATAAGTACCAACGAGTTTAGACTTGTTTCTTGTATTAATATTGTGTATATCACTGTTTTTCTTATAGTCATTAATGTTGTGCCTAACAAACATAATATTTGCAAAAATGTACTGTGATGTAACAGTTAAAATACCTATATCCTTAAACAACTCTCGAAGAGAGACTCTAGCACCTAAATTGTATATGGAGCGGATGGCTCGTTTTTGGAGAATAAAAATCGTTTCAACATCAGCCGCCTTGCCCCAAAGTAGTATACCATAGGACATGACGCTGTGAAAGTAGCTAAAATAAACTAGCCTAGCTGTGTCCGTATCAGTAAGCTGACGTACCTTCCATACTGCATAAGCTGCCGAACTAAGCCTACCTGCAAGGCTGTCTATCTGGGCTCCCCATTGTAGTTTACTGTCTAATGTAATTCCTAAGAATACTGTTGAGTCTACAATACTTAACATTTTATTATTTAGAGTTAAATTAGTACCTAGCTGTTATATTTGGCATAGTAAATCTCACACACTTTGTTTTATTTGAATTTAGTAGGAGGTTGAAAACCAATACAATACATCATTTAGTACCCTATTCACATTGTCAAAAACTGTTTTCTTACGATCGACTTTAAAAATAAGTGACGTATCATCAGCAAATAGAACTATATCACAGAGATCTTTTAAATAATAAGGTAAATCGTTTATATATATATGCGAAAAAGTAGAGGACCTAGTATAGAGCCCTGAGGAACGCCCATAGTAACAGGTAATCCAGAAGACCTCGCACCATTGACATCCACATGTTGAATTCTATCTTTCAAGCTTGTTGCAGGACGATTGCATGGGAACCGAAAATACTGAAATTTTGCCAGGCCAGCTCTATTTTAGTTTCGGTGTATCATAGGTGCATCCCTTTCTCAGTGACATGAAAGTTACCGTAGTGGGACGCCGCGATTTGTTGCTATATTCTCTCTATTCTTCGCGTATGATTTCGTCAGCCATTGTTGCCTATATTGGCAGCCCTTGTACAAGACAAACATATGAGCCATACTGATTCAAACATATTGCCGAAATACAATTTTACTTTAAAATGTTTTCTATGGCTGGAAATATTAATGTGCATTAAAATGTGTTTGTGATTACAGGAAACAGAAGTAAAAATGTTGCCCGTTTAGAGACACCTTTCGAAGTGACTTCATTTGTCAGTGTACTACAGTTCGAACAAGCAACGTCTCGACTGCACGTAAAAAATCTTAATCATCACATTTGCACATCGTTAATCCTTTGATCTTCGTCCACTCGTAGTTTTTCACATAAATACTAAATGCATACTTCGTTCCTATGGCAACTTTTAAACAGATGAATTATCATAATAATTTGTTTAAGTACCTATATATTGGTCCTATGGCTTTTCTAGTTATGAAAAATATAACCAAGTTTTCCTAAATTCAAAATTATCTTAAATTGTGTTAACTCTCTGCCAAGAGTCAAACTTGCAAGTTCGATGAAACTTCTATTATAATTATCAGTAATCAGACTAATCCGGGTCTTTCATTGCAACTTCTGAAATGCCACATCAAAGGTGAAATACGGACTTTCGAAACCAGGAATTAATTGTATAATATATTTTAGGGTCAGTTCAACATTTTGTCCGGAATACTTCGGACGTATCCTACGGGGTGACACGGGTCGTCTTGATTAATCAAAGATATTTCACGTTAATCTATCAGGTGTTTCAGAGCCAAGTAAATACACAACCCGTTATATATCTGATGTATGTGTGACTAAACATTAATTGTTTTGAAATTAATCCTATCGTGATCGAAACGTGCGTGCTGGTGTACCCATAGTAAGGGGATTAATTAACAGCTAGAATGAGAAACTACCGTGTTCTATATACAGTGAAACTGTCTAATAACTGTATATATATGCAAAAATATAATAAACGAGTTTTTTAAATTTGCTTTGTGTGGAGCTTATCTTGTTTCTCTCTCAAGGAGAACATGCGGGATAAAAGTCCGCTGCCCGTTCGTTGGGTGATTACAATAGACCCATTGAGTTTCTATATCCAGAAGTATTTCTACATCCATTTGGGTGAGTTTTTACAGAGTACTTCTTCGATGCCCGTCAGGTTTACGTGTTGGCTGGGAAGACGTCTGTGCCAGTGAATAAAAAGACACCGGCAGGTATACAACACTATGATAGTAGCACTAGATTAACGCGGTCGTGCTCCCATTTACAGGTGACTTTAATTCAAGTGCTCAACCTCCGACAGCTAACATTATCCAAGTCTTGGGATTTGTTTCTGATGAAATTACTCGAGGATCAAGTTTGTAGTTGTAAGGAGTAAGCATTTGTTGTTGTAAGGATGGTATGTGATTTATTTCTCTTTTTATTTTAATTACAAATACTACTTAAAGAGCCACTGCTTGTAATTTGCTCTTCGCATTGCATGCTATATACTCGTATGTACTCGTACTTGCTCTCAGTAGTTTTTAGAGTTAAATATAAATACCCACTATAATGTTGTTGTAATTAAATTTCCACCGTGGGCGTAACGTAACCGCAGGCGAAATTGGTTAACTGAAGAACTATGGAAAATTATATTACACGTGTAACGCTCGTAACGCTTTTGAATTATACTCATAACTAGAGTGTGTTGGTATTTGATATGTTTTATCACTGTTTTGACTCTAATAATAAGACATTAACATAAAACTGTGAGGCTGGCACAACAATTTTTATGTTCCATTTCTAATAATATCTTTTATACAACTAAGTTGCCAAATAAGTACATATCAATAAATGGTAACTGGTGTCTTTAAGCACTTACAAAGATCAGTGTTATGTGTGCTTGTTTGTATATCCTCGGTCCAGCTCTGGCCAATAAACTTAACAGTAAAAAGACACTACGCTAATAATATTGGTTAACGATCTTTCGAAAAGTGAAGGTCTTTCTCAGTCGGTTGCCTTTAATTCCAAATTCCAATTCCAAAACCAATACAAAGAGAAATTCGTATAACATGTGGTTACTCGTAGTCCTGAAAGTAATGAATAGCTGTAAAACAGCAACTAAAAACATCGTAACGTTAGCTCTTCAAATATGAAGACACTTTAAAACACATACTCTTGAATTTTATGATATACGCGGCATTTTCCTCTTGCCTGAGTGCTAACTGTTAAAATTTATGTAGATATTTGATTCTAAAATGCCTTTGGGATTACCTATCTTACAAAACAGCCTCATATTTTAGGTACCGCACATAATTCCCGCGTGAGTCGTAATGTATTCTCTTCAGTAAATATGTAGGAGGTGAGCAAACACATTGTTTGCAAGGCTCTAGTGGCGGGTGCTGCGTCGTTTGTTTTCCACGCACAACCGTGCTCACAGCAGGCCATTGTAATAAAGAATGTCAGCAATTAATGAAATTATACGTTATTAACGCTAAGCTACTTCAATTATTCTAATAACGTTTTGAAATTGTATTTATTACCTTTTAACCGTTACTCCACGGTATTCAAATATTGGGGAACAAGAGCAGAATTAATTATATATTTTTTTTCATTCTAAATATAAGTTTATACGGTGGACTATATAATTAACCCGCGAAACGTGAATGGGTTTACGCACCACCGAGTCTAAGGTCCGGGATAGGAATTATCTTAACTTTTGTTATCCACATGTGAAAATATGTATCTACCACAAACACAAGAAAAATGAATATAAGATTTTTTTATAAGAGTAAAATAGATCAAACGAGTTTATAGTCCATTTCATAGTCAACGGTTACCGTACCTTTTTACATGCTTGCAAAACCGCAAATCCTAGAGACACATTTTACCTCGGAACGCTCAGTACTGCATCTTCTACGCACCACAGTAATGCAACACAAGGCTGACTTGGTCCTCATCTTTTGCTGGTTATAGTGGTTGCCTAGTAACTAAATACTCTAGTACTACCGAATTGTACATATTTAATTTGGTACCATTTGGTGCTAAGATTAGTAGATTTTAGTAACAATTTTAGGAGGCAAAATGAGGACCCCAGAAGGGATAATGCCGTCGAGACATTGGTGCGACTTAGGATATTTTTAAATCATGTAATAGATTTGGGATCTATCACCCAAATAGCAACTAGTTTGTGAACGCTGCATTTCGTCAGTTTGTTAGTATATACATAATATACACAAAGGTGTGGTCAAATTTTAGGAGCGTTACGTATAGCCGACAAATAGTTGATTTAGTTTGAAAAAAATATTTTTCTTTTTTGTAAATCTTTCTTTTCTTCGGTAAATGCTTTTCCTAGTGTAGGTGCTAATTTCTTAACAACACATTATGTATTTTCATGTCGTTTTCAATGATTTTATTTTTTCTTTTTTCAGGTATGAAATACTTTTAGTTTCATTCATGTCAGTCCTCTCACTTACGAAATATTAACTTTATCGGTAAATTTTCAAGTTTAATTTTTCAGTTGTAACATAACATTTCAGTATAAAAAATCGATTTTTCATAAAATTGTTAGCGGGTTACTTTATACGACTCTACGTTCTGTAACAACCTTTACATATTGAATGTATATTGGTATTAAAAGGTCGCGTACCTATCTTAGAATATGGGCTGGATGGACCGGAGTGATACCACGGCCTCACAGAAAACCGGTAGTGAAGCAATAATTGCGTTGTGTTTCGCCGAGTGAGTGAGGTTACCCGAGGCCCTAACTCTTCCCTCTCCCCCCCTCTCCCCCGTCTTCCCCCCTTCCCCTACACCCAACTTAAAGGCCGGCAACGCACTTGTGACACTTGAGTTGCAGGTGCCCATGGGCGGCGTTAGTTACTTACCATCAGGTGACCCGTCTGCTCGCTTGCCTCATATCCCGTAAAAAAAATATATCCACCTTTTATTATTTCAAAATCACTAAGCGTGATTAACTATATATTCCAACTTCAATCTAACGACAGAACTTTTAATAGCCAACATGATACATTGAAGAGAAAGTAAACCTATTTATAGTTTAATGGGAGCTGTGTGAGCTAGCAGTGGTTCTCGAATCGACTGCTCCTGTCAACATAGTTAAGGCTGACGGAGCGTTACAAGGGAGTCAACGAGCACGTCGTCACGGGTAAACAATTTCGTATACGAGTAGGTAATTAATTCACTCGTGCTCGACTTTGTAGCATGCGACCGTCTACTTCACATTAGGGTTTTGATTAATTTACACTATTTATAAACATTCCCTTTATCAGACCTTGTTTAAGATACTAAAAAGGGATGAGAAAAATGAATGTCTTTTGCCCTTGATTTTCTACACTAAAACTTAACGTTTGGCGATGCAAGTAGTATTCTTACTACGTACACCGACGGGCTTTATAAAAGTTACCTATGTATGTATTTTTCAGAGTCTACATCAAAATAGTCAATTTGCAATGCGGAGAAAGCCTTCCTTTGGCAGAACATATTTGATTTATTTATAGGCCGAGACCTCACCACGAAACTAGAGGACAACTTGATCTCTAAGAATTTTTATACACGCTGTAGACAAGAATGTCAGGAGTCGACCTTTCTCAGATTCTTTAATATGTTTTGGTATGTGACGGTAACAGATAACAGCTCCAGAGAAGTGTAAATCTATTTATTTTTTACCGTATTTCAAAGGATTCAAAGGTCAAATTGCAGTGTTAAAGTCAAAATGTTTGACGTTTAATATTTGACGTTGGTGCTTATCGACTTGTGGTTTGGCGGTTTACAGAAACTTGATAGTATTAAGATGCTCTATTCGTAAACATAATGAATTGTTTATCTGTTGTGGAGCTTTGAGGCTTCTTACACCGCTTAGTCACTAGTATGTTTTGCTAATGATTGACGCAAGTTTCTTCAATTTTACTTTAGTGTCATCATTTAAGTTATTTCATTCTCGATCTACGGAAGCCTATATTTACTAGTGGTTCATACATTTGTAACTTAGTTAAAGAGTGTTTAAACACATATTGAAAATTATTAATAAAAGACAACTCCCGCATTAGGAATATCCCTGTATCCGGGGGCTTCACAAACATTCAAACAACGGACACAAAGAACACCCAGACTCGGGACAACTATTTGTGGTTCGAAATACAATGATCCCGTATGGGATTTGAACCCACAACGAGGTGGCCACTTCAACCATTGCGCTATCCATGCTGTCATATAAATACAAAATCCGAAATTGAATTTGAGAAAGCGTTACTCAATATAATATTGGAACATTAAAGCAAACGGTAAAAGCGTAATTTCGATTGAAATATCGTTGAAGCGTACACTCGCTTTATATTTCCAAATGTACGTGCATATATACGGGAGCGTTCATTTGTTCGAGTATGCAATCCACCGGGATCGACGTGTTGCACGTTCCAATTCACACGGGAATGTACGTGCCTTGCAATTATTGAGACTTTTTCAATAGCTACTATTTTATAAATTTGACTACTACCACTCTATTAATTAAAATCCTTTCATTGTTTTTTTATTGTTCTGAGATATACGTAATTGTTTTTGTTTCCTCATAAAGCTGCATAGGCAAAAAAGTTGTTACTCTTTTATTTATTTGTCTATTCATTCTTTATTGAACATATAAATAAACCATACTATATCAATAGAAAATGGTATGTACAAAGCGAACAACTTAACAATTTTCAATCGACTGGCCTATTGGTCTAGTGGTTAGTGACCCTGACTGCTGAGCCAGAGGTCGTGGGTTTGATTCCCACCTGAGTCTGGGTGTTCTTTGTGTCCGTTGTTTGTGTGTTTGTAAAGTGCCCTGCGACACAGGAGTAATTTCTAATGCGGGAGTTGTCTTTTCCAAAAAAAATAATCTTTGTGTATTTGACTTTCTTAAATAATGGAAGTATCTGATATTTATTACTTCATTGAATGTGCTACAAGTAATTGTTTGTAACAGTTTGATGTATATACGTATTTATAATAAGTAGGTAGTCAACTAACTTTTGAGCTCCAGCGTCGATTCCTTCATTATCAAAGTGCTCTAAACTTCGTCTCTGGGAGCTTTGTTATATTAAAAATTTACGTTATTAAAGCTACCGTTTGCTTTTTATAAAAATATAATAAAGCTTGTGTTTTTTTGAGGATTCTATTTAGTTTTTTAATTAATATTGAATTTATGAAGCAAATGGCCAAAAATATTTGAGCATCCAATGGTAAACTGATAGGCTTGTAAGGTTTACTTAATAATGTAGGTTAGAAGTTCGAAATAGAAAACTAAATTCAAACAAAACACAAAAAAATATATTAAATATTTTAGTAATGTTAGTTTGGGAAGGGTCGTAAAGGTTAATGACATTTTACAGCTTAAATGGATAAATAAAATAAAAAGGTTAATATTATTTTTTAGGGCCTATGTTAATATTTATAACATACTCGTACCTAAAGATGATTGAATGATTTTATAAAAAAATCTAATAATGACGTGGGGAGTTGTGTGGAAATGATAATATGTTCTTAGATGTAAAAGACGTTGGATTGTTCCGAATCCCAATTTACGACTTTAGAGCGCTACCAACCAAAGTACACAATTCCCACTTTCTTAGAATTATCTTACCTATCAGTTCGCTTACTATATTACACTTGGGTAAGTGGTAGTAAAACTTAATCCTACAACCATATTAGAGCTCACCAGATTGATTGACGTGAGTCCACGAGATTTCATTACAATGTTCTACCATTAAGCCTTTGTTTGAGTAAACAGTTTTAAGCCCCTTTTGTTCTATATACTTGAACAGAAACCTTTTTCTTTTGTCATGTCATATGGGTGTTAATGTGTGTATTGTTAACTATATATGAGTGAACTAGTTTCATAATGAACAATGAGCAGGCAGATTCATTTACTTCGATATTTGGTGACCAGAAAAACAAAGATTTTGTTTTGAGGAAATGCTTTTTGTTTGTACTTTCAATGTTTTGGATGCAATGATGATTTTATGTGTTATTTAGTACTATTACGACTTATTGTTATAATATTAAATCGTGTTTTCTGTTGCCTAGTAGCTACATTATAGGGTGCCTTCTATGGAGGTCAAACATGTCACGTGATGATAAGGCCGAACAATAATCCACCGCCATTTTTTGCTGGTACGAAGTCGTACGTAACGATCTGGTACAGTCAACGGTCAAACACATCTTAGGCCTTGTGGTAAACAAACATCTGACTAACAACCGACAGTACGGTTTGTTAATTTTTTATGTGTAGGGTTTGTTGTTGTTTGCTTAGGGTTAATTTTGCGTTTATGTAACCAAACGGGAGGTCGTCTCTCACAACATCTAGTTACTATTTTAGAATGTATTTCAGGTCTCACAGGGAATCTTATTTCTTATATTAATGATATATTACATTTTTTACCGCTGCTGTAAAATGATTTATTTAAAATATTGATACTAGAATGGAGTAACAAAAATCATTTTAATACCTATTAAGTTTTATGAATATACTTTAAAAAATAAAGTATTGCTCATATTCATGCCCTATTTTCAGTCCTTAAAGGAATCCTTCATTACGCCCTGTATACAACGCTAACTTTAGTAATTATGGGCAGAACAAGCGATGGAACAAGATATAAGCGTGTTCCGCTGAAATATATTTAAACTTTGGTAGTATCAAATTGTACTTTGTGTCTGTATTTACAAAGTTCATAGAATCTTTGAAGACAGAAATCCCAATTGACACATAGGTTCATTAAAAATAATATGCAAAATAAATCAGATAAGTTGTTCCATTTATAATATAAAATAAGCCAAACTTTCTCTTTAGATATTCTCTAGGGCAGTGTTAACATAACTTAAAGAAAAACAAAAGATTTATCATAAAAAGTAACGTTTATTTCTTTCATATTTTTAGCTTTAATACCATTTGCATATTTATAGTTCTTTCAGTAAAATTTTGAAATTGTCGTTTCTACTACATATACACATTGAAACTTATGTCATTATAGAGGTAGTATACACGCAACCAATTATGCACAAATCCAAGCAGGAACGCGTACACCTTTTCCGGTGACGCCTGCCACTTGATAAAGAGTCAACCCTTCTTCCTTTTCGAGAAGCACGCGCAATATACGAGCACAGGTACACAGCATAACTCTGACCTAGTAATCGTCTGGCAGGCTGACCTGTATTATTTCGGCCGAAGTGTTCTTCTTACCAGCTCTTTCCAGAGCACCTTTTCCTCTCCTCACCGGTTACCAACGGTTTGCCATGGCGGAGGTCTAGGCTAGGCCATGTTCACTCGTTTCGAGCATATTGGTATTGGTATAGGGCTCTGTTTCCGCATCTAGACTCATATGCGGTCCATTATGCGTTCAGATAGGCTGACTAGTTGAGCCAGCCTAGCTCCTTCCAGAAGCACAGAAGCCTCCTGGGGCGTTCACAGGCTTCTAGGAGCGACCTCGCTCCCGCGAGGATACTTGCCCGTTGTGAGGCCACTCCCTCGCATTCCAGGACAACGTGGGAGGCCGTTTCCTCCGCGTTGAGACAGCCTCTACATAGAGGACTGCTTGTCGCGTTGATAGTGAATAGGTGTCGGTTTAGGGCCAAGTGGCCCGTAATAGTTCCTACAAATATTCTGATGTCAAATCGGTTGAGACTGAGCAGTCTGCACGTTAAACGTGGTGAGACCTCTGTCAGCACCAGTTTAGACTGCCTACAGCCGGGTGTGTCGGCCCAACGGCCGTTGTGCGCTTCACGGGTCCGTTGCCTTACCCATGAGCGAAATTTATTAAAGGGAAGTGGCAGCAGTACAGTTGGACCTGCCACTGACGTTACAGATCCCTTCCTTGCCAGTTCATCGGCGTTTCGAGCATATCTATAGATAGTAAATACGCCCAACATCGCTGAGAATGTTTTGAAAAGCATTCTTTTTTGCAGAGTCGATGAGCCAAATCGTAATATGTCAATACATATTTCCCATTAACAGTAAACTACAACACCATACTGTTTTGTATAATTCTTTATAATATTAATCCAACCTAAGCTACGGTTAAATCTAATTAATATTTTAAGCCCAAAACGCTCGTCTTCTTCGATTCAATTAATTGAACTCGACAGAACATCGGTACCGGATTATTTTCGTATTCATGTGTTCACAAAGGCCTAATACAGTTTTAATTAATGTTTAAGCATATTCGATATTGCTCTGTTTAATAACTGGTGTTGGATTTCGAAACAATTTTGCTAACAGGTACTTAGGAATTATAATCCAAAAGCTTTTAATTACATAATGTGTACGTTTTAGACACCACATTTGAGTATAGTTTGTTTGTTTTGTTTTTTCAAAGTTATTAGTGCATGTGTTATAGAAGTGTTTTGTTGCATCTACTTGTTTTTATAAATAATTTTGAAAGATCTGCTCATGGCACAGTAAGTTTATGCTTACAGAATTTGGTAAAGACCGACTCCTCTAGGGTTTAAAAGGCGACACTTACGGAGGAGTATGACGTTCTGTGATGTCAGTTCACAGCAAATTGACAACTTTATGCCACTGACGTCGTATTAATAACGTTTCTATGCATGCGTCCGAATATATAGAATATTCTATATTGTACACCCTAAACATAGAACTACAATTGATGTGAATATTAATGTTAGTGTTAGGTACAATGGGCAGTCTTATCGCTAGAAGCGATCTCTAGCAGAGTACTTTAGTTATTTTTAGTACAGTTTTTCTTTATCATCAGTATTCCAAATTCGAATCGATCAAAACTTGACCATTATAACAACTCTGATATGGTTTTCGTATCGTTTCTTATTAATACCACTGTTAAATAAAAAAGACAGTAGATATGCTAAGAAAAAAAGGAGAGAAGCTGTTGTCAAAGCGCGTGTAAAGCCGCCTTATGCAACTACATATATTTTGTTGGATCCGCTTAGAAAAGTCAATAATGCAATACCTGATGGCTTTGTCTTTTTTTCATACCGGTTACCTGTATTAGAATGAATAAGAGGAATCGACTGGCCTGTTGGTCTAGTGGTTAGCGATTCCCATCCAGGACAAATAATTGTGTGATGAGCATGATCATTTGTTCTGTATCTGGGTGTAATTTATCTATAATATGTATGTATTTAGAAATATATAAGTATGTTTATCAGCAGTCTGGTTACCATAATACAGGCTCTGCCTAGTTTGGGATCTGATGGCCGTGTCTGAGATGTGTGAAGTTATTATTATTATTTTTAGTTTAGACCGTGTAAATCTACATATTACCTAAACTCATGTTTAATTTATTACTACGCGTTGTGTACTGGTAGCAGCACCTTACACACCTGAAAACATATAAATTGTAACAAATTGTATAAAACGAGTGACCGTGATCGTAAAGCCAATTGTGTTCTGCTTTATCGCATCAGTCAGTAATGAAAGTATATCTTACTGAAGAAATATTGGTTTTGACTCGATAAAGAATTACTCTGTAACCAAAATGATTAAAGATATTTTCCTGTATTGGATATTATTTTGTTTCGGTTGAGAAAAGAAGCTAAACACATTATTTTCCAATTTAGTGACACTTACTGTTTATAAATTTTCAATAGCAAACGTTATTTGAATTTCCAAGAATAAATATGTGGATGACACAATTGCTCTAGAATTCGCTACCACGCATTCTCGTCGATGCAATACATGCATGCAAAATTTATAACATGAAGCTTAGTTAAATATACCTTAATGAAAAAAATATAATACACCCTATATAATGTATTATCATGAGAAGTGTAGGTAGGTATATGGTGCGTTCATATTTAGCTATGGAGGCGCCAGATCGCTCTCGGCTCCACTCACCCACCCTTCAATTTTCATTATTGACAATTCATGTGAAAATACGTTTTCTAATATTGTTTACTTGATTGGAGATTGAATATTTCTTATGGGTATGAAGTATATCCTTTGTGATATGAATAAATTTCGAACATGTTCATATGATACAATGTCGTTTTCTTTTGGTCTATCTATCTGGAGCCTCTACATTTTACTATTGAAACTGGTGTCACGAACAAAAATATGTCAAGATATTTAAAAGATTTTTTCTATGTCTGTGGCGACTTCCACATACAGCAACAAGAAACATCTACCACCTACTAATCCTGAATCGCGCTATGAGAGTTCTCGCGCCGATTAGTATATATACAACTTCCCAACATCAACCGTTGGGCCGCGGCCCGCCAGGCATGATCACCTCGCCTGGTCGGAGGATCCTCCCTTTGTGTTGGAGGAACATGACGCTCGTTCCTCCACAGTGGTGACCCCGACGTGATTGGAAGCAGCCTTCATGAAGCAGATCTTCAGCATCATCATCGCCACCATCTCGTATACACTCCTACAGCAATGAGCGGTAATCAAGTCTCAGCCAGCCAGCATCCTCGGCCTCAACAGGGATACCACACGCCTGCAGCAACCGCTCCAGCCTGGTTACCCCTACGGCTTCATCAGCGTCTAGGCACAGCACACTGCCCCTACGGTCCACGTAAGAAGAGCATCTCTCTCCCGTCTACGCAGCAGCCAGCCACTACGCAGCAACCGCCCCGACTCACTGGGGACTTCACCGCAGCACCGCACGCAGCACCGCAACACCGCACGCGGCCCCGACTTACTGGGACCAGCGGACTTCAGCCGCGACTCACTGGGATTAGCGGCATTCAGTTCCGACTCACTGGAACTAGCGGAATACAGTACCGACTCACTGGAACTTGCGGCACTCAGTTCCGACTCACCGGAACTACTCACTACTGGCCCTGGCACGCTCCTTAATAGAGCATAGACAGCTGACTCATCAAGATATCGACCTCCAGTCTTGGAGGGGAGTGATGTGGCGACTTCCACATACAGCAACAAGAAACATCTACAACTTACTAATCCTGAATCGCGCTATGAGAGTTCTCGCGCCGATTAGTATATATACAACTTCCCAACATCAACCGTTGGGCCGCGGCCCGCCAGGCATGATCACCTCGCCTGGTCGGAGGATCCTCCCTTTGTGTTGGAGGAACATGACGCTCGTTCCTCCACAATGTCTAAATTTCGTACAAATCAGCCTATCGTAGTCAATTGCTTTCATAGGTGTTACATTATGTGACAGAGACACGTAGGGACATTAATTCCTCTCAGTTTGCGTAATAAGTAATATTATATTGTTGTAAGGTAATTTCGTACGAGGCCCTAAAGTCTTCGAATTAACTAGATTTTACTAATTGTTTTTACAAAATCAATAACAAACAGTATAGTCCTTCTGGCATCTATTCGCAGAATGACAACGATACTTAAGAGAAAATATTTTGAAGGCTGTGTTTTATACCAGATACTATTAACAAAAGTACTATGTTTTTTTTTCATTATAAAAAAATAAGGCATGTACATGTATTCTGACAAAGGAATCCATATCAAAAATCTATAAAATCCGGATATTCCCTTACAAAGTAGAAAAGACTTTTGGGCTCATAGCAGTCTTTCTGTTGTTCGGTGCTTGAAAACGCGATATTGGAAAATTAACGGCCCTGGTCAGGTGTTCAGGGCAAAAATGTGAGGTTAATAGTAGGAAGGTTAAGTACTTAAATAACGAAGACAATTACCACTACAGTTATGTCACCAAGTCAAGAAGAATCGTTTCATACACATTAATTTTTTTGCAGTGAGTATATTTAAACCAGTTAGCGTCTAGAAGAGAAAAGGAATAACTTAAATATAATAAAGTTAGAATATTTTTTTCATCTAAAGTTCTATCTGTCTCAAGTTTTACAAAAGTAGTTGTAGTATCCTCGCTTTAACCTAAAGCAATCCGATTAAATCTCGACTGTAAGAAAAATTGCCATAATGCGACTAGTAAGGTGCCATAGAGTATTAGGAGTCAACTATCCTAATTATACTTGAGAGCGTAGTTCTGTTACTGCTTTTCAATAGGTACTGTTCAATAGGGAGGGAGGGGTTTAGAGTTGGCGACGTACAAATAACACCATTGGTATTGCGAGAGTTAATAATAATCAAATACTATCAGACGGCACATGTGCTTGCTTGCCATCTTAGTTGTATTACTGACTTGAGCACAGACCTAGTAATTTTATTAAACTGACTCATTATTTTTAAATGCCTCGGTTTAATGTGA
Source organism: Callimorpha dominula (assembly GCA_949752705.1). NCBI lineage: Eukaryota > Metazoa > Arthropoda > Insecta > Lepidoptera > Erebidae > Callimorpha > Callimorpha dominula. The sequence continues at coordinate 21,135,952 of OX456992.1, forward strand.
GTATAAGTTTAATGTACTAGGATACCTCGGGTTCTTCATTACACCGAGCGGGGCCATTTCCCACGAGAGAGAGAGGTCATTAAATTTGAACGTTACGCCAGGTGTAGCATTTTAATAACACATTTGAGGTGAGCCTCTTTCGTGTGGGGCGAACCTAAAATTCATTCATTTATACGTCTAGTAGTTGTGTAGGTACTATGTCGCGGCGCGTACCAACGATAAGCTTTATTGATGCCCGGCCCACGAAATGAGGGGAGGTTGGGAACTAAGTCGTAACAAACGGTTGACTGGCGGCGTCCAAGATAGCTACTGAAGTCGTTCAGACTGGTCCGTTCACTTTTATTGAAATATCAAGATTTAGTGTAGGAAACAAGTCTGGACTTTTTTGCTTATACATTTTTAGACGAAGTGTACAACTCCTTACTCATTTCTTTTTTGACATGATAATAAGGATTAGTTTTTTTTTGGACAAAGAACTAACCTTATCATTGAATACGGCCTCATTACGATACATAATAACAACCATGCAACAGTACATATAACATGTTTTGGCTGGGGAACCTATTGACTTTCGGAGATCGCCTGTTTTTATGTAAATATCTTTTCACCTTACTGGTTAGATTTAGTGATTATTAAAATATTACACATTACATTACGGTGACACTCAATAACCAATCACACATAGGAAACGACGGTAATCCATCTTTTACATCGTCTACTTCACAGTACAGTCCTTACTTTACTTTGAAAATCCTTGCAACTTTTTTATCGATGATTGAATTGTATTTTCTTTACAGTTCTGAACCTGTATGTATATATCTCGCTATCCGGAGGGTGGCTTGCTGTTGTGGCATACTATTTCCTGAACGTATTTGTGATGTACTAATATATAGATGCTCTGACGAAGGTGTCACCCTTTCTATCAGAAAATAGTTTCCTATTGTCAGGACAGCGGATATGAAATGTTTGTAGCCAATAAAAATGTTTTCGCCGCTAAATTTGTCACTATTGAACAAAACTTTGGAGCACAGATGTGGGTTTTGGGTAAAGTCGGTCACAGAGGGTGGATGATAACTTTTATTGATGACAATTTTGGCGGTCTAACATTTGGCGGCTCGCCAAAAGGGATAGTGTTGTCTCACTAACGATATGGCCGTTGGACGTTTCATATTTTCAGTACTTTGTCCGATAAATCAAGTTTATTACATTGACGCCGATGTAAACAATATCTAATGTCACATTTATACTAAGTTATTATATTTTGCATGATAGAAAATATTTTTATGGTCACTATTAAATATATCATGATTATATAATGTTAGAAATACAAAATTCATATATTTATTTGAAAGGCCAATGCCAACATTGAAATTATAAAATCTGAATTGAACATAGTCTAAATAAAAAAACACAAAACTAAAACAGTTGATGTAACAAAGTTGTGTTCAAATAGAGCTATTGGGAACAACCTAATCTATCTATCTAATACCTTTAAACGAGCAATTCTTGTATATGTACAATCTGAATCTCGGCGGCGGCTTCAACGATTTTCATGAAATTTAGTATGAGATCTAGCTGGGTTTAATTTAAAAAAAACGTAAAAAAAAAACGAGCAAAGCCCGGTCATCCAGGTACTAAGTAATAATAATAAAAACATAATAATTGTCTAAGGGTTTTCCTCTCATCTGAACTCTAGGAACAAAACTGTATCTAATCTATTTGAAAATATTCGCAAATATCCGCAGTGTTTTCTAAATGTACTTCCCCGTTCAGGACTCAAATTCGAGTAAATATCTACAAGTTAATCTATTTTACAAGTGTACACTATTTTACCAAATCTGTACGCACATTTATCATGTTCTTAATAGTTAAACGTCGACATGTTATTGTAACATCTACGGTTTTCTGATAAGCAGAATGATAAATGCGCCGTTGCGAAATGTAACAAGTTTATGCGAGTTTCTACATTTCAGTTACTCGAGTGGGAACAAATACGATTTATCATATGGGTATAAATAGAAGTGAGATGAGTAGAACATTCAGCTAGTTTTCCCGGTAGTTTAATTTTTTTTAAGTTATTTACTTATGCAACATCCAATAAAAATATGTATGTGAAGACTGCAAACATTCATGACATACTCGGCTCCGTCGTATGAATTTTCGATGGGGACGGACATCAGGGTCGGACATCAGGGTCACGTGTCCTGACGCGAGTTTGACATTTTTTAAGTATCTAAAAGTGCACAACGCCGCTAAAGAAGTTTTCACTTAAAAAAATTGTCATGATGATAACTCAGATGATGACAAGCTACAACAGTTGTCTGTTCTTTCAAATAAATCATAGCGACGAACTAACTTTGCGAAAGGTTGTCCAACTTGTAATCATTTTTAATACGTTTACAAATTGAATATATTTTAAATTTAACTTTCATAATTTTGCGCGAACAGTTTTGCAGTGTTTGAAAAGTGATTTGATGAGAATGTTCATTATCACAGCCACACAGTTAAACGAACTCTACAGTGGGATTAAAACCTCAGAACAGTAAAGTGTTTGTTCTCGTTTCGGATAAATCCCGCATCGCGTTCATTCGAGTGCCGCATACAACTAAGCTGACGCCTGTCCGCACTCTAAAATCCCGAACATTTCAAATTTCTATTGTAGCCGTGTTGGAACTTTTGCGAAACATTGTGGCACCGAAAGCCAGTGCGGTATGAGGGTATGTGAGAAAGTTACCCTGTCTTTATTCTCACAAATTTTGTAAATTTTTTGCGGTTGTACACAATATTAAAAACTTTAAGCGCTGAAAAGAGATACCGTACCGCTCACTATGAGGTTCGAAATGAGATGCGTTTACGAACCTTACTTAAACTATTTTGAGGTAGATACCATAGTTAAATGATACTGAATTTGTTACTGTTCTACCTAACATACCGTATGTGAAACTGAATAGACTAACTAAAAAACTATTTATTACGTAAACACACCACTGTGTGCCTACTCGAGTTTATTTGCACCTTCATGCTACGATATATGAGAGATGTAAGCAGTGTTCCACAGGCCTCGCTACTAGGGTCCAAACACCTATATCGTATGACATACATAAATGTATGTTTTTATGAATATCTTAGCTTCGGTGGAATTACAATGGCTAAGATATGTTATATATTTTACGAGTATATATAGTTAATGTCTAAACCTCTGAATATTGATAAGAAATTTAAATAAATTGTAATGATTTATGAGACTTAGCGGAGAATTCATATTTTCATCGGAGGAAATTATCTGAGCGTGGGCGACCAAGGCCTAAACGATTTTAATTTCTTTAATAAAATGATACCGGACAAGTGCGAGTCTGTTTGGCGCACCGAGGGTTCCGTAAGCAAACAAACTTGTATGTAGATAGTACGCCCATCTTGGGAATCAATTCTCAAAGACTTTTCTCAATCTTTTTCAAAAGACAAACTTAACTTTGCGGTTGCGATGTACGACAAAGTCAAAAATCCAACCACAAAATACAAGTTTGTAATTACAAAAACTATTTTTTATGTGATATAACAACAAATTAACGACTTTCGGATTTTTTCCTTTACTTGTACTGTGATACCTTGCTTCTTACTAAATTTCATGATTCTAGGTGAATGGGAAGAATTCTATAGGTTTTGATTTACTTGCGAAATGTTCAAATTTGATCAAATATAATAAGTGGCTATATCTTATGACTGCGTTGACTTAGAAGCTTGATTTTTCTTCAAGAGACCTCAGACTTATGTATTTGGTATTAATTTCAACTTGATACGTCTACGGGTTCCTGAGAAAAAGGTCTTGACAGACAGACAGACGGACAACAAAGTGATCCTATATATATATAATGGTTCCTTTTTTTCCTTTTGAGGGACGGAACCCTAAAAATGATAATACATAGGCTGCACTTAAAGTATCGGGAATGGAATATTTCCACTGTGGTCAGGCGTGTAAATAGCCCGACCAGGGTGTGATTGCTCAACGGTTAGCGTACGAGGTGTAGGGAAGTAAACCACTTCTATCTATCTAAACAATCATGCCAGCACTAACCTGCAACACCGACCAAGTCCCGATCCTCCAGAAGGCAGCGAGCAGCGGCGAGGTTTCTACGGTCTCATGCAAGGTATTGACCGGCCAGTCACGATCGAAGACTAGAGCACTCCACATACACCTTGTAAAGGTTACAAGCGAGTCCAAACACTACACGGCTATAGGACTAACGGAAAATCAGCTTCTTTTCACGAGAAATATAACTGAAGTCCGTGGCGGAACAAAATTTTATATTAAAAGGCGTCTTCTTAGCGAAAAGCGATGAGAGCAGGGTATGTCCGTTTTTTCTTGCACCAATCAGGAGCAGCGCGTTTACATTATTTGAAGACGGCTAACGCCATCTCTTGAGATCGTCGAGTACATTGGCAATATTACAGCAGTACCAGCACTAATTGCATTCGACAAACAGAATGTGGTTTACTATAAAGACTATGAAATTTATAATATAACGAAATATATTATGGTGCGATTATGTATGCATTTTATAAATATATTGGCGCTCCACCATGCACCCCGCCTTGGAACATCACAAGATGTTTCAAAACACGCGAATTTTCTAACTGACCGAGAGTAACACATGCATTATGCGATTAAATAATAAATATGATAAATATAGCGGCTTAAACTAAGAATAAGGTTTAAACTAAGTTGAATTTATTGTGTAGGAATAGGATATAATTTAGTTACAGCGCGTTTGTAAATTCCAGTTTGCGTTTTAACTATCGCCACGCGTACAACGTTATCAGAGCCTCTGAACACATCCATAATTACTCCTAACGGCCAATGCAACGGTGGAGAATTCTCCTGCTCAAGAAGAACAACAGTTCCGATTTCTACCGGTTTGTTGGGAGTAGCCCATTTTTGCCTAACTTGCAACGTGTGCAAATACTCTAAGTGCCATTTCTTCCAAAAGGATTGGACCATACTATCTAACAACTTTTTACGTTCTAACAGACTCAATCGTTGATCTGACAAATCAGCAGCGGGTAAATATTGCAACGGAGTAGACATCAAAAAATGCGCGGGAGTTAACACCTCAGGATAAGGGTCTGACGATAATACGCTCAATGGACGAGAGTTAAGAATACACTCTATCTGAGTAAGAACAGTTTGCAGTTCTTCGTATGTAAGTAACTGACTTCCTATTACTCTATATAAATGCGTTTTCATGCTCTTTATATTCCCTTCCCACATCCCACCAAAATTTGGTGATCTTGGGGGAATCATCTTCCACTCTATGCGTCGAGAGAGCAACTCATTCGACAGCGCGTTTTTAAAGCTAGAGTTCAATAAAAAACTATACAGCTCATCTAAATGTGCCTTCGCACCGATGAAAGTAGATCCATTATCGGAATAGAGACATGAAACTGGTCCTCGACGGGAAATAAAGCGTTTAAAAGCGGCTAGAAAGTTTTCAGTAGTTAAATCACTGGTCACTTCAATATGTAGACTACGTGTGACCATGCAAACAAAAAGAACGATGTACGCCTTTTGCGCATGTTGACCTCTGCGGCGAGAAAGGATTGTCCTTATCGGACCAGCGTAATCTACACCAGTGTGACAAAATGCCTTGGCCTCTGAAACACGGTAATCGGGAAGATCAGCCATTATAGGCGTTGGATGCGTTGGGTTGCATTTAAAGCAAGTGTTGCACTTTGGCAACTTGGACCTGATAACAGTCCTGGCATCCAAGATCCAGTAGCGTTGTCGTATAATAGACATAAGAAGTCCAGGTCCGGTGTGACAATTGACAACATGAAAATGCTGTATTATTAAGTCAACGACATGATCGCGTTTAGGGAGGAGAACCGGATGTTTAGCTTCGAAAGGAAGCATTGATCCAGAAAGTCTTCCTCCAATGCGTAAAATCCCTTGTTTGTCTAAGAAGACGAAGAGGCTTTGCAGCTTTTTTGAAGGTAATTTATCAGCCTTGATCAATTTGATATCTTGACAGAAGTGCACAGATTGAACGGCGAGAATTAACGCATTCTCAGCACTTGTCAACCCTGCTATAGAACGAGGTTCGACCTTAACTTTAGGTCTTGCGAATTTTAATACATATGCGGTGATACGTAGCAACTTTTCCCAAGAAGAAACACGTTGTGCTAACGTACACAGCAACGGCGGCTCTGTGTGAGTAATGGCAGCCAACACATTTGCCTTGAGTTCAGGCAAGACAGAGCAATTATTAAGCGAGAATGGCTTAATCGGCCACTTCTCAGATGAGCTGCGAATCCACGGAGGACCTTTCCACCACAAATCGTGGGTCAAAAGTTGCGATGGAAGCATACCACGCGAAAGACAATCACTTGGATTACTAGCTCCGGCAATATGATAAAAATGTTTAGAGTCCAAGTTTTCTTGGCACTGAGCGACGCGATTACCGACGAAAACTGACCAACGATGTGGTGAAGAATGAACCCATGATAAAGCAATAGTGGAATCAGAAAATGCGTATATCCCGGCAATGGTCATACGTGTTGCATATGTGTCTCGCACAGTTTTTATTAATTTTGACATAAGTAAAATAGCGCATAATTCTAAGCGAGCGAGCGTAGTGATTTTTGTTGGCGAAACCTTTGATTTAGCGCAAAGAATGCGAGTTTGAATGCCAGACGGGTAGGTACAATGGGCATAAATGACACATCCCAGACCATTCATGCTAGCATCACAAAAAGCAACAAGACGTAATTCACAACCAACTTCGACGCCTACATGACGTGGAATCCTTAAAGTGTCAAGCATTTAAAGTTCTTGCACAAGAGCGAAAAAACGGGTGCGTATGTGCTCCGGTGCAGGATCGTCCCAATCACACTTGCTGAGCCACAGTTCCTTAATTAACAACTTGGCATAGAGAATCACAGGCGCGACCAATCCGAGCACGTCAAATAGTCGTGCAACCATCGAGAGTATGTTTCTCTTGGTGCACTTTTCATTAATTGCGGCGCATGGGAAATGAAAATTATCTTCACATGGTTCCCATGAGAGACCTAAGACCTTAGAGACATTATTGTCAACATCAAAATCAAGCGACTTGCGGTGCGTGTCGGGAAGCGAGTCAAGTAGCACTGGTGAATTGCTAGACCACTTCACTAAGTCAAAGTCACCCGATTTGAAAAACTTAATCAAGTTGTGAGCTAATTGCGTGGCAGTATCCTCATTTGCAATAGAAAGAACCAAATCGTCCATATACGGACAGGTCTCTGCCACTTTCGCGGCATCAGGATAGAGCGGACTCATGTCAGTAGCCAGCTGTCGCACAGTGCGCATAGCTATGTAAGGGCTTGACTTGAGACCGAAAGGTTGCCTATTAAAGGCATAAGTTCGAATTTTTTCCGATTCGTTGAATCTAAATAAAATGCGTAGGTATTTATGTTGGTCTACTGGTACACCAATCCGTAAATAATATTGTTTTATATCAGCGTTCATTGCAATAGGAAATAATCTAAAACCTAACAATAATAAAAACAGATCGGCCTGTAAATTGGGTCCAATATGTAATATATCGTTAAGCGAAAGTCCTGTATGCGTTTTAGCACTCGCGTCCAATACGATGCGCGGCATCGGTTTATCAGGTCGGACTACTGCGTGATGCGGTATATAATAACCATCAGAGGACAGCTCAGATTCTTTAACAGGACTGAGGTAATTGTTATCAATATAATCCTGAATAACCTTGTTATAATTTTCGCGCACTATCGGTGCCTGACGGAGCTTACGCTCGAGTGAAACGAAACGGCGATAAGAGGTAGCGTGCGAATTACCTAATTCCGAAGGGTCCCTACAGAACGGTAATGCAACTGTATAACGACCTACGTCGTCACGGGTCACGGTAGCCGTGAAAATATTTTCGCAATCTGTCTCCTCTGGTGACAACAAGCGTTTCATGGGTACTTCTTCAAGTTCCCAGAACTTTTGCACTATATCATTAAGCGCTAACGCAGAAAAAGACGCGGCAGTAGGTAAAATATGTTTACGCGGGTAATCTCCCATAAGTACGTAACCAAATGTTGTAGATAAAGCACACGGTGCGCGCGGCCCACACTCGACCATATTTCCTAAGTATATAAATGGGAATAGCTGGGCACCTAACAATAAATCAATCTTTCCCGGAATATTCCAGCTTAAGTCAGCGAGCGGAAGGTTACGAAAATCTAGGTCGCGATCACAATCGATAAATTTCGAAGGCAATTGATCCGTAATGCATTCTACAACAAGCGCATGTATAGTGTATTTCTGATCCGGATAAATACGGGATTCAATGTCTAAATGAACATAACCGATTATCGGACTTGAAGCGGAACCAACACCTTTAACATAGGAATTATTCAACGGTATTATCGGTAAATTTAATAAACTAGAACAAGCAGATGTTATTAGATTATTCTGCGAGCCATTATCTATCAAACACCTAACTACAGATTTGATACCAGCGCTACCCTTAGAGCGCGCGTATACCTGAGCGGTTGACAAAAGTATATCACCCTTATGACAAGAAGTGTAAGACTGTGTATGTGTAACTGGTTCTGTAGCAAGCGGGGGCGCTCGAATGCATGACGAAGTCGTGTGAGCGCGATGAGAAGGCGCGGGCGAAGTAACGGTTGCTCGATGAGCGGGCGGCGGCGAGTACGCGACGGCGGTATTTACCATAGCCGCATGCGATTGCGAATTATTACTATCAAAATGCAATAACCTATGGTGTCTTTTATTACAGAAACAGACTGACGTACTCTTACAATCCGAAAGTTTATGTAAAGTGCTTAAACAATTAACGCAACCGTACTTCGATTTAATAAACTCATATCTAGCCCTTGCGTCTCGCATATTTTTAAACTGAGCGCAATCATATAAATGTCGATGGTTACCACTACACAAACAACAATTCGCGGTAACTGCTGCGGGCGCCGAATATGTGAGAGTATTTGCATTATTAGCGGACTCATTGGCGACAAAAGATTTGGAGGTGTGATGAACGCGCCGGTCGCGTGAGGGCGACGTAACAACAGCAGCGGGTTTCGTATATGACGAATTTCGCGGGTTTGAGCGCTCCAAAATCTTAGCCTGATCTTGTATAAAAGCGATAAGCTGTTGTGTCGTAGGCACTTCCACATCCCGAATCGAAAGTTCAAAGGCTTGGATGGTTTGAGGATCCATCCTTCTCAAAGCGCATTGAAGAAAAATAAAATCAGTTAGATCTGTTATGCCTAATCCTTTTAGAGCTGAAATCGAAGGGGAGTATTTACTAACAAAGGTATCAAGAGCGTTCGCAGTGTGCGAGCAAGTTTTTAAGTCCAGTATATTATTGAGATAATATGTACCTAATGAGCGTTTGTCGTGGTATTTCTTAACCAAACTATCCCACAGTATTTTATATGTTTCACCTGACGGAATAATACCGGAAGTGAATTTTAGTGCGTCGTGGGTGAGTTTAGAAATTAGATACTGCACACGTTGCGAGTCAGAAAGCTGTTGATTCAAATGAATATTAGCTTTAAAAGACTGATAAAAGGTATTCCAGTTTTCAGGGCGTCCGTCAAAACTCGGAATTACTAAAGGTTCTAATTTCACTACGGACTTGATCGAGCTACTGGTCTCGAGTGAACGCACCTTAGAAGTGGTTAATATTTTATTTCTAACGCGTTTAACTCTCGAGTATAAATCATCAAATGAATCGAGGCAAGAATACTCGGGATTGACCGTAATCTTTGATAACAAATTTATATTATTTATTTTATCAACAATGGACTCAAATTTATCGCGTAACTCATCTATTATCTCCGTTTCAGCCAGAAAATTCTCGTTAGCTCGCGTTGATGAATCGAAAGAAATTATACCTTTCGACGATGTGTACATACGATTAATACGTTGAAATAATAATTCTTTCTTTTGATTCAACATAACCAACATGACTTCGCGGCTTGATTCGCTTTCCGTCATGTTTATAAAATAATATCACAATACAACTACAAAGTGATAGGTATATCTACCTAGTTAGTGTAAAAACACAAGTTAAATTTAAATCCTAAAATGACTTAGCGTAAAGTACAGTGGTGGAGCGGTTAATAAGTGGGTAGGTATAAATAAGTTCAACTAAATTGAGTATAATGGATATTATTACCAATTAATACGTAATTCACCAAATCTAACAATTAATTATATTTAAATACGAGTCTACCAATAATTACGTAGTTCTCGTGCGTTTTAAACACAGAATTTACCAATTTTACGTAAATCTGTGAGCGAGGAAAAATGGCGGCAAGAATTCCCTAGAATTACGTGAATCTTTTTTATGATATGAATAGAAAAGTAAATTCACCAATATTTACGTGAATCACTGGCCTATCCGTACTCGTAAGGACCAAATTATATGGTCAGGCGTGTAAATAGCCCGACCAGGGTGTGATTGCTCAACGGTTAGCGTACGAGGTGTAGGGAAGTAAACCACTTCTATCTATCTAAACAATCATGCCAGCACTAACCTGCAACACCGACCAAGTCCCGATCCTCCAGAAGGCAGCGAGCAGCGGCGAGGTTTCTACGGTCTCTTGCAAGGTATTCCAAACGAGTCCAAACACTACACGGCTATAGGACTAACGGAAAATCAGCTTCTTTTCACGAGAAATATAACTGAAGTCCGTGGCGGAACAAAATTTTATATTAAAAGGCGTCTTCTTAGCGAAAAGCGATGAGAGCAGGGTATGTCCGTTTTTTCTTGCACCAATCAGGAGCAGCGCGTTTACATTATTTGAAGACTGCTAACGCCATCTCTTGAGATCGTCGAGTACATTGGCAATATTACAGCAGTACCAGCACTAATTGCATTCGACAAACAGAATGTGGTTTACTATAAAGACTATGAAATTTATAATATAACGAAATATATTATGGTGCGATTATGTATGCATTTTATAAATATATTGGCGCTCCACCACACTGTTTCTGTCATATTAAAATCTTTTTAATTGAAAACTCCTTGGTTTTAAAAATCGAATACCATTTGTTTATTTAAAAAAAGATTCTCCATCTTGTCACAAGGTTTTGTCAAACTTGTTTACTCGTTGAGAAAATGGAATTGACTCGAGAAAATTCAAGAGCGATGATTTATTATGACTTTCGAAGTGGTTTAACACAAAAACAGTGTGTTGACCGGATGATTTCTGCATTTGGTGATGAAGCCCCATCTAAAACCACAATTTATCGCTGGTTTGCTGAATTTCAACGTGGACGTGTCAAGCTCAGTGATAATCCCCGTCAAGGTCGTCCAAAAAATTGCAGTCACCCAAGAAAACGTTGATGCTGTGCGTAAGCTGATTGAGGAAGATCGACATGTGACATACCGCGAAATTCAGGCAACTTTAGACATTGGCATGACTCAAATACAAATAAGCTTGCATGAACAATTAGGTGTAAAAAAGTTGTTTTCCCGATAGATACCGCATTCGCTCTGTGAAGAACAAAAAGCGGTTCGCGTTACTTGGTGCGTCAGAACTCTCGAAAGATTCCACGCAGGATCCTCAAATGCTGTATACAACATCGTATCAGGTGACGAATCCTGGATATACGCGTACGAATCCGAAACAAAAAACCAGTCACGAGTTTGGGTGTTCGAAAATGAGTTAAAGCCAACAAAAATTGTTCGTTCACGGAGTGTTGCAAAAAAAAATGGTAGCCACGTTTGTCTGCAAAACCGGCCATGTTGCGACTATTTCTCTTGAGGACAAAGAACAGTTAATGCAGAATGGTATGCTAGCATTTGTTTACCACAGGTCGTTTCTGAACTCCGTAAAGAGAACTGCAACTTCCGCATCATCCTCCATCACGACAATGCGAGTTCTCACACCACGCACAGAACAAAAGAGTTTTTAAAGCAAGAAAACATAGAATTATTAGACCATCCGCCGTACAGCCCCGACCTAAGCCCTAATGATTTCTATACTTTCCCTAAAATAAAGAATAAATTGCGTGGTCAGAGATTTTCATCACCTGAAGAAGCTGTGGACGCCTACAAAACGGCCATTTTGGAGACCCCAACTTCCGAATGGAATGGTTGCTTCAATGATTGGTTCCATCGTATGGAAAAATGTGTCAAATTTCGCGGAGAATACTTCGAAAACCAATGAGGGATCCGGGAACAGCTTTTATTAAGACATCCGGACCCCCCAACAATAACAGACATGACACAACCCTGAAACAACAACAAAGGACAACATAACGTGGTCACGTGACGTGATGCATATTACACTACACTGACCGATACATTATACTCGTAGTTGTCGCTCAGAAGAAGAAGCCACCGGTAGGCTAATAAGCGACTAAGGGACTCTATAGTCACTATGAATAATCTTTAACCCTAATAATATATATGAGACAATATTAGATCATTGTCGATACCTTTTTCTTGCTATGGAAAATACAACCGAATCTGCAAGAGCTAAGAATGTATTTTTCAGAACCGCTTTCACGTTTTTTGATATTTTGTTTCAAAGATGCAGAACTTTCTGTTATATGCATTTAGGTTGCTTGCTGATTAAAAATTGTTTGGCTTGTACCTACGTATCAGGCGTAAATATTTGGTGCCTGTAAACATACATACATTGTGATACTCAATCTGAATCTTCAATAAAATGTGAGAGCATGTAAGAGGCAGTAACGCTTTTTATCGATGTTATGTTTGCGAAGGCGCTGTTAGAATTTTGTAGTATTTGCTCACGCGGCTGCATGAGATGTTATCCCCCGAAACAGGGGTTATTCAACCGTATAGATTTTATTTTACGCTGTATTCGCGACATATCCTTTTTATTACCCTCTTATTCTTGTTGAACATGATATTTAATCCTTGTAACTCTTTTGTTTTTTGTACATATCTATAAAGTATTTTTTTATGTTTGTCGTCTTGATAAAGACTAACCATAAAAAATATAGATTGATAGATGAATAGATAGAGAGATATACTTTATTGCACACCAAATATCAAAGAAGCAGTCAGTTGGATACAATAATCTGTAACAGTGTTACAATGGGCAATCTAATCGCTGGCAGCGATCTCTTCCAGACAGCCTTTAATGGATTATAATAATAATAATAATATATCTTTTATTGTACACCAAAATAATTTAAAGGAGTAGGAGAACAGCAATGTTGGATGGCTTATATAATTATTATCGCACTGAGGCAATCTCTTACAGGCAACCATGTGATGGAGCGAATATAGGAAATCGATTTAACGGCAGTATGGTGTACGCTCAGTAGGTATATTATACAAGTTAAATAAAGATAAATTACATATAGTAGAAGAATATACATACAAGAGAACAATAGCTAAATAAATACATAAGCAAATATAGGTATAGGGATACACATATAAATCAAATAAATCATACAAATATAGGATACTATACTATAATGACTTAAATAAAAAGGCAAATAGGGAATTATGATATGTTGATATCAAGAAACTGAACCGTTTTTTAAGGTAAGTAAGGGTTAGGGGATTAAATAGAATGCTATATAAAAGCTAGAGAATATATGCATTCCGGCGAGGCCGTATATGTAACCACTTGAGCTTTTTTCGATAATCAGAAACATGATCATATTTGCGTAGTCCAAATATGAATCTTATACAGAGATTTTGGAGTCTCTTAAGCTTATTCAATTGGTCTTCAGTAAGCTAACTGGCATCAGCATAATCAAGAATAGGAAAAATAAGAGATTGTTCAAGCGCAATCTCAGTGGTGATAGGAACAAAATTGCGAAGTGGGCGACGGTAGTCACTTACCATCAGGTGACGCGTCTGCCCCCTATAATATATAAAAAAAAAGAAACCTGCAGCGGAAAACATTTTGCAACTCAGAACTTGCAGGTAATAGGCAGATTGTGGTGCACAACTACAAGAAGATTTTGGATACTAACTGCTAAACAATCACAATATGTACTATATATTTTATCTTAAAAAAAAACCTAAAATTACCATAGCAATAATTGATAATTGTTTAGCGACAGAAAAATATTTCGGAGAGGCAATCGAAATAAGCCGTCGTCCGAACTTCAATAGAGACACTGGCTGGGCATTACTTCCAGCCTGGCGACCGGCCTTAAAACTGATGTCCCCCGGAACGGTTACGGCTCCAAATAGTGAGTTCAGTATGTACCATAGTGCCTTTGATAAAAGACTTCGCAACACACAACGCAATGAAAACGCAGGCGTCCACATCCCGACGTGCGTTACGACGAATGAATCGTTGGGATAGACGCCAATCCAGTCTGGCACCGGCAACCGACGCGACAAGACACCTCACTCCTTGATAAAGAGCCCCCGTCGGGTCCGAAACTAGTCGGACGTCCCCGAAATATACACGTGAGTAAAATCGTATATCCTAATTAATAATATTTTAAACTAGTTTGTCGTAAAACAGTATTTTAGTCGATACTACAGGGTCTGTATTGACACCCAACTATTCTAAAATATAATTAAATTTTAAGTCATAGAAAAACGTATAATACATTTGTAATTATGCTAACGTACAAATGTAATTAATAATTACAAACTAAAGTCATATTAAGCTTTACTTCCATAACGAGTTAGTGAAGTTATTATTCAAAAACAGGTCTCATCTGCGTTGTACAGTGGAACAACGATGCTTAGGTACGCATTCTAAGCCGCAAACTTGGAATGAAAGTGGGTAAACTTTGAGACAACTAATTGCCTACGTACCTTTAGCAGAAATTCCTTCCATTAAGTCGGTTGTTGATTGTATTGTTTTGAACTAACTTATCTTTCCATGAAGCTACTTACGGAAATGATGGAACAAAGTTTAATGACCAAGGGGTCCTATTATTTATCAGAACAAACCAAAGCAGGTAGGACATACAAAATCACAAAATAAATATTCATTTAAGTTCTGTTCTGATATAACATGGAAGCAGAGACACATACGAACATAGAAAATGTGAAAGTCCATTGTACGCGTAGACGTGTATAATACTTATATATAAAACTATCCGATTACAGAAGTTCGTGGATGGCCTAAACACATAACCTTGTTATGTACTTCGAGAAAATTCCAAAGTGTAGTCTCATTGGAGAGCATCGAACATATTCAGGATAGTATATGCATGAGGGACTTCAAAATACTTGTCTACTTTCGGTCGGATTCCTGTAGTCTATGTGAAAGGTAGAAGGTCAATTTTCCAGACAAATAATCATAAAAATAGCTTTAAGAAGTTAACGAGCCGAATAGAAAAAGATATATATAGTAAATAAATTATGATAATGGTGTCTTTATCTCCTGCAAGTAAAAGTGTTGCGCGGAAGCAAGATTTGTGGACCATAAATTATCCTAATTAATCACGCCGCGTAAATCAGGACAGTTCCGAATACTGTTTTTGAGCTTATTATCTCTAACATTTATGTACGCAAAAAAAATGCTTAGCTAAGAAATCTGATGTGAAAAATGTTACTGAAATTATTTAATATTTCTTAAACTATTTTTTTTTTTTACCCTTTTTTTTTACGTGTGGAAACCCCCTCGGGTACCAGCTCGCCGAGCACTACATACACCACACGATGTCCCGTCACAGGTGTCTATGGCCGGGGGCTCAGGTATAACCTAGGAAGGAACTCCCTGAACACCCGACAGACTTGACCACCTGTCCACAAAGCAGGTAGTCTCGCAGTCGTGAGTAGGAGCCGTGTCCCCCTTCAGTTTCCTTCCCTGCGCCTTAAGGCCAGCGCTCATGGAGGCTGTAGGTCATTAAGTGCCCTACGGCGCCTGGTGCGTCCTCTGCGTGAACGGGAGAGTGCTAGTCCTCTCCTGTTCCCTTTCCGCCGCCTCTTTGGGGCACATCACCTCCCCGCAAAATGAGGTACTTCTCAAAGCAGCCGTGCCCAGTAAGCACCTGCGTCATCCGGTAAGAGAGGCTGATATAACGCCTCTCTAGCCATTCCTCCATGAGGAATGGTGGCGTGCCCCGCGCTCGGTTGCCCAAGTCACTCTTTCCACTCAGCCATGAGTACCTGGTGGACCTGGGACCTTTGGGTCTTTATTTCACTGAGCAAAAGCCTCAGCCCACGGTCAAGCGTCTCCTTGCGCCAGTGATATGACGACGCAAGGGCTTTCGCTTCCAAGTCCCACGGCGGAGTGCCGGCTAAAAGACTTGCCGCTTCAAAAGAGATTGTGCGATACCCTCTTATGACCCTGACGGCCATTGACCGTTGCGGGCGTCGAAGGAACGCAACATTACGGTCCGTCAGAGTCGGTGCCCAAACTGAAGCCCCATACAAGCCGCACAATCCCTACGTAGAGTCCCCATAAGTTTCTGAGTCAGACTTCGGTAGTGGGGCCCGAAGTCCCATCAGCTATCGTGTACGAGTCCCAGGTACTTCATCATGGGTTCGATGCCGATGCTGACGCCCCCTACCGTGAGTCTAGATCCCACAGGTGGCTTATTCCGAGGCCCATGGAAACAAACGGCCTCGAATTGTGTTGCTGACCTTTGAGATGGGAATACGCTCTTTTCTTAAAGGTTTGAAGGTCATATCGGTCCGGAAAAATTTTTATTAATGTATAGTTTTGTTGATTGGCTATGCCTCATATCAAATTTTCATTTAATTAATTGAAAACATCTTAGCGACGTAAACAAGCATGGATAGTATTTTATTATAGTTTTTTGTATATTATTTTACGGTCCAATCTCGATTTTAATTAAAACGTTCTAACTACAATCGAGATTTTTGTCAAATAAAACCCAACTTTTATAATAGAGCAGTATAACTAGAATATAGTGATATTTTCGGATAAAACGAGTAAAAATTAATTTTTCATTGTTAAGAACTGAAAGTCACTTAAAATTCCACATAAAGTCGATGGTGCTTCAATTAAAATGAAGAGAACTCATACTGCCTTTCTTTATATTTTAGTTTCTTCTCGATATCGAAAAAGGCGGATTATTTAATAAAATATTGCTCCTGGGAAAGGTCTTGCAAATAATATAATATATGTAGCTGCTAACTAGAATAGGATCATTATCTTGAGGTAAACGATCTTATATTGTACAACCGCTATTAATTTATGCTAAAACCAAGAACCAACAGGTAAAGTTGTGAAATTCATGAATTAATAGTTTGAAGATTAAACCGAAAAGCGCTAGTGAAGGGAAAATAGCGCAGTTATTAATTTCAGTTGCAATTACGTTAAGAGCAAAAGTTCCTTGAAAGACCCATTTTCTGAACGAATAATTAACTGAAACAACTTTTTGAATAACGTTACATTATCGCATAATGGAAATAAATGATATGTACGATAGATATATTTAATAACACTATTTTCATTTAGATATTGTGTTGAATTTAATGTTTAAAGTCATGTGCGATATGTAAATGATATATTAAAACTAAATTTCTTGTTAAGTGGGTGTATTATTTCTAATACATACAAGAAGTGCCCTTTTTACGGTGTTTGGATATTCCTTACACGATATTCCTGCTTTAGTCGTGTTTTATTATTTATTTAGAAAAAATATTTAAGTACCAGCTGTTAGTTATAATACTGTTTTCTAATCTTTAGTCAGTTAGTTTCAGTCTATGTTTATCCACTATTGCTGTCTAGAGTTAGTGAATAATTTCGTAAATAATAATTCTTCTGATAATCTTCTACGCAATTTATAATAAAACAACATAGATCTAAATACATAATAGCAGTATTGTGCAAGCCATCCACTTTCATCAATTTAGATCTAATCGTTTCGTTTGCCAGTTGTTTTAATAATGATTAAAATAAACCGTTGTTTGCAAGTTCTTTTATAAGTGGAAACGGTAAGTCATGATTTGGTCGTTCTGAATTTCAATAGTGATGTGAATACAAGCGGACAGCGAGGATTTCAATGTTGAAATAAATTAGAAAAGTTTGAAATCACGTCGTCATATTAAGTTTTACGAGTTTCACCCTGGGAAGCGATTGATATTAGGTTTAAGTGGTTAAATTTTTCTAGATTCCATTTTTTGCGTCTAAAACCTATAATTAGATATTCATATTCTATTTTTAAATAATTTGTGTAATATTTTTTGCACTGTTTCTGTGCACTTAACACATTAAGCCATAAGTTTCATCAATGTTTCGTCGAATCAACTAGGTCAGATGACGTCCGAGTGGAAGTGTGATGCACACCATGGTTAGTGAATTAAAAATACGGGTATCGCAAATTGATTGTAGAATAACTTACTATTATATGTTTATAATTAGGAACGTAGAGAAGTAAGGTATAAGTACCTGACAATATTTATGAAATAATCATATGGAATTACATCCCGCCATTAAATCAAATGACGATCTGGTCAAAGTAGCAAAGACTTTTAAACTTTCGCGTTCATGATATAATTATGTATTTACGGGAATTAACGCGACCACGAAAAGGTGTTGCATACCTCTGAAGCGATGCACGCTGAGCCAGTCAGCATGTGACCACGGCCAGTGCAAACTGGTCGAAACGTCAAGCAATTCAGAGGTATGTAATACCTTTTCGTGATCGCGTTAATTCCCGTAAATACATAACTATAAAGTAGCAAAGAGGTGCTGGATGTAGGCGGTCGACCTCAGGGACCTTACGTTTTTTTTATTCTATTTTAATAGTACATGTATATAGTAGGTACGGTTTTGAGAAAAACATGTAAGTATTTATGAAAAATATCTTAAATATTATTGGCGAAAAATTTCGTTAAAGTATCCGGACTATGACAGTCCGGGTTCCGGAATGTAATAAAAGTTGAACAATCACAATACTAAAGTAATTTTTGTTTCTCTACGCATTATTTATCGACAATCGATAATTATATCCTCTGGTTTGTACCCTTTGGTGTCATGTTTCGTTCTCTTCTTAACCAAGAGTGACATGTAACTTGGGAGACAGCGGTTGGCGTGAGGTGAAGCGATCTCACAAACTTGTAAGTGTATTATATGTACAACAAAACATCACAATGTCCCGACGTCTGAGTACCTACCTCATTCTAAGTTCATAACATCCATTGTTGAACAACCACAAACGTAACTAGACATAAGTAAGTATAATTGTCAATTTGTACTCGTAGTTAAAATACCTATAATAATATAATTATTTTATTGTCAAGTTTATGTAATTTTGCCATTTACGACTCATGGTACAATTTTGTGTCTCAAAATAGGATGAGTTTCTTTATTTTTTTTTTTTTGGCATACGGGGCAAACGAGCAGACGGGTCACCTGATGTTAAATGACTACCGCCGCCCATGGGCACCTGTAACTCAAGAGTCACAAGTGCATTGCCGTCCTTTAAGGTGGGAGTAGGGAAGAGGGGGGAAAGGGGGAAGAGTGGGAAGAGGGGAGAGAGGGATTAGAGGGGAGGAGAGGGGTGAGAGGGGAAGGATGGGAATAGGGGAGAGGGAAGGGTTAGGGCCTCCGGTAACCTCACTCCACACTTCTGCATACCTATATATAATTATCAGATTCTATTTAATAATGATGAAACTTTCAAATCCTTCTTTTATGAGTATATTACAGGTATTGAATGATACCCGATTGATTTCAATAAATGATATAACCTGGATAGATTTGCTATCAAGTAATCCACCAATCCTTTAAAAAAAATTGGTAATCCAACCTTAAATAAGTGTTTAGTGCTAGCAATTTTAAGTTAAAGTTTTTTTTTGTATAAATACGAGCCGGCCGTGTACTTGTTTATTGTTGAGTTGTACTCGTATATCTTTTTATAATAGCCGTTAGTTTAATTAATTTGTTCATCAAATAGGTCACTACGGACTAATTTCCACACGAAGTCAAGTTAAATATCTCTACAAGCTCGTCGCAATACGGCCTCCATACAAAAGAACGGGAACAAAAGTTTTCCGCCCTATTTTTCTTTTGTTTCTTTATACTCTGCCAATCTAAATTGCTTAATATAAGTTTCTTATTCAAGGCACTAAACTATAAATACACTTTTTTTATTTTTTTCCGTGAGCTGTTAATTGTTACTTTTGTCTATTCAAGGGCTTTTTTGTGCTATGCATAGCTTGTCAAATTGAGATAACCCTGCAATAGATAGAGAGCCGTCCTACAGTATATAAAAAAAAGGCACTGCGAAAGCGTCCGACGAGTACATAACTTTCCGTATTCGTCCTATACATTATAAGTCTATGTTGGCAAGAAGCTTCCTTATCTATAAGTAATTATTCCAAGATACGGAAACTATACATTTTTATCCAAATTGTACAAACTACCATTTCAAAATATCGATAAAACCATAAGTCAATGATAACCTGTAACTAAGCAATCGCCGTACATTTCCGTAGCTGATAATCCGCATAAATTCTTACATGCGGGCGCCCTATATTCAATATTCCTTGAAAAACTCTTTTTGCTGAAACTGGGACTATATTTGAAATTATAATCAGCACGAAGCTTTTTGCTTGAACAAACTCCCACCCGCTTGTAAGTCGACCAGTTCTGATAAATTGGACACGTTGCGGCTTGCCGCGCTCTGGTCTTTAGATTGATTAGTTTAACCCGTAAATCACTAACAGTACTCTTGTGGTTAACTTTTTATAGGGATGGATTAAGACTGGTATCTAGCGGATTTGTCCCCAAATCTGTTGTAACAGGGCGGTTGGCTCACGTCCAAATGGCGTCCCCCATTAACCGTGCCCTAATTTTCGTTTTAACAAAAATTAAATATTCCACAATAGAATTAAGAACTTTTATCAAACTCATTTCTCGATACTCCAGCAGTATGCAACAGGGACTGTTACAGGCTTAACTACATAATATTATGTCGGAACTAGAAGGTACCAAGAACATATCTAATTACGTGAAAGGAAAGGCTTAGTACGGGATGAAGCGGCGCATCGGTATAAATTATATTTGTGAAGTTAGAAGTTGCTCAGGTAAAGAGATCGTAATTTATGAATTTGCAGTAATTTAAAGCACCTTCGATTTTGATTTAAAGGTTACAAAAAGCCTTGCAGCCTATCTAAATTTAATAAAGATTCTTTACCCAACATAACTGTACACACATATAACTCTAAATCTACTGTAGATTTTACAGTAGATTTTGGTACTACCACAAAACAGTCAGGTAAAGATTATTTAGCAAGGCTATAAGGCTTAAAGCTCCTTTAAAGCAACATATTACAGCATCTAGTGCTTTAAAGTGCTGTTATAAGACTGTATTATCTTAATTGTGTAATAAAAAAACTGGCACAGCACGTGTTCACTTCTTTTTTTTTTCAATCAGTCGATATCTCTATATTCACTTCCTTTACATGCTTCATTTCTTCACATATTTTATCCACTTCTTTTTTCCTGTTACCCCATACTCTTTTACTGATATGTCTCGTAAGCAACTTTCATACTGCCCTTATATTCTCATTTCTATTTTTCTCAATATTTATCAATCTCTACACATTTATCTCATTATTGTAAGAGGCAATGTCACTATCACACTGCAACTTTGGAGCACTGCCCCCGTGTGTTGCACACTCGTTTTATTTTGTATGTTATTATATATTATTTGGCTAAGTGATATGATATTTTTGCTACATTTGCTACATTTATTTTTCTAAGTCCATTGCTAATAGAGGTAGTTTGTTCTTCATTGCGCAGTCGCTGATGACTTTATTCATTTGAGTGTATTTATAATTATGTAAATACTATAATTACATTATTATTATATTTTTTTTTTTATTTTTTTTTTTTAAATAAAAGACTACTAGTAACGTGGGTCACACATTACTAGTATTCTTGTTAACCCCTCCAGCTAAGCTAAATGCTTGTGTTAGGAGTGGGTTCACGCCGGTAGTGCACTGGGTGGGGTTCGAACCCGCAACCACTTGATCGCAAGTCCGACCCCTTAGCCATTACGCTACCGCTGCTTATATGTAAAGTTTTGCTATTGAGTCAAGGTTTCAATTGATATTGCTGCTACAATTTAATTTGAAGTAGGAATAAAAAATATATTTGTTATAAACGATAAAGAAACGTGACACCGCTTTTTAAGAAAAAGATTTACTAACGAAAAGCCAAAGACAAACTTGGACAAAGGAGTTTTTTTGTTCTTTTAATTGTCGGTTGATAAAAGGACGTTAGTAAACTCATTATTTTATTTGGAACAAAAGTTGGTAGGGGTCGCTGTGAAACAAAAATAGACTGTTTATTGTTATTAAAAGCTTTTACGTTTGTATTAAACATTTCCTTTTTCCTTTAATACATTTGTGTTAAGTAAAAAGCAGAAATAAGAGGGAATACTTGAAAATGTTTTATGATAAGTTGAAGTTTTTCCACTTCAGTCGGACGAGATTCTTCCAATAAGAGTCAACTTATTACTCAAGTTTTTAAATACTTTATAATCACCTTTATTCTTGGTTTATGATTGATTGGTTGTTGTTATATTACCTGAAACAAAAAACACGTTTTTTTAGATACTTTCAAATATTTAATATTAAAATTGAAAGCGATGGTAGCTTAAGCTTAGAGTGTAGTGAAATAGTTTTAGTAATGTTTTTTTTTTAACAAGACAAATGTGGTTAGAGATTGGAAAAAATACACAGAAACTACTACATACATTTTGAAAGTCGTTCTCTTTTAATTTAACTTTTAATTTTAATTAGTGGTCCTGACTGCTGAGACAGAGGTCATGGATTCGATTTTCACCAAGGGCGAATAAATGTGTGATGGGCACTATCATTTAATTTTGCCCTGTGTCTGCGTGTATCTATAAAATGTATATATTAGTAATAAATAAGTATGTTTATCAGCAGTCTGGTTACCGTACTAAAGGCTCCGCATAGTTTAGGATCAGACAGCTGTGTGTGAGGTGTCCCAAATTATTATTATTAGAATAAATTACTTGGCCACCATGAAGGTGGCCTTCTAATGGTAAGCGAGGCCTAAATACTCGCAGAACTATTATATCGTTCTTACGTCACCAACCCCTTCGTCATCCCTCGGACCTCTCGCCACTATACTCACTAACATAACAACATTACGTAAACAGGGTTTTTCAAATAAGGAGATTATGTAAATAGTGTTTGTTGAATTAATACGCTTTTTTTGTAGATGGGCTTGGGATGGATAATGTGTCTAAAAAGGGTTTATCTCCAAATGCACAGATGGCGCAATGATTTAAGTGGTCGCATCGTGACTACGCCACGCCGAGTGTTGTGGGTTCAAATCCCACACACTAAAAATGTCTCGTATTTCAGACTAAAAATATTTTAAGAAACAAGAAGTATGCTACAGTAAGTCTCAGCGTCTCTCTGACAAAATATTCTATTTGGGAGGTTTACATGCATATGCATATTACAGTCCGCCAGTGTTAAAAAAACTAAAGTACAGAGAAATCTGGTTAGACTAGAACTCGACTGCCATACGCTTGGATGTAATATCTGATTGCCATAAGGGTTATTAAAAAAAACGATACAAAAGTGTAAAGTTTCCTAGTGAAACAGGAGTTCCGAAGAATGCGATTCTAAAGACAATGGAAACAACTTGTCGAGAGTAAATTGAAAACTACTTACTCCAGAGACAATTCAATAATTGAAAAGCAATTTAAGGCACAGTGTTAGTAAAGTCAATCTAAAATAGTTTTTAAACTTTCGTGACTTACTTTATCCACCGTCTGACAACCGACAGCCAAGGTCTGTGCAATTTGATAAAAAGATTGGGGAGACGAAAAGGTATCAATATCACACATATCCTTATAAATATGTAATATGCGGTTTATCCTGGTTTTAATCAATCTATTTAATGTGATTCAACCATAAACTTAGTATACGTACTAGCTGCAGTTTAAAGAAACTTAGTAATATCCGAAAATAAGTCTTAACAAAAAGAACAACCAACTATGCTCTGATATAATACCATTACAAACATTATGAATATTTTTTAGTGGGTGGGTTCTTTTTACATCAAAACGTTTTTCTATCTCTCTTTCTATGAAATTGAATTCATATTAGATACTCAGGTCTACGGCTAAGGTCTAATGTCTAAGATAAAATCATTATACAAACCTAATTAGGGTACTTTCTGTTGACCTGAACTCATACATACCTTTGACTCTTTTCAATAATATTAAATATTATGAGTAAATGAGCAAGGTAATTAAAACAAGTAGAAGAAAAACTAAAAATCATGACAATGACAGCACTGATGTTGTCGAGTATATATATATATTTTTTATGGTATAGGGGGCCAACGAGTAGACGGGTCTATGGGCACCTGCAACCCAAGAGTCCAAGTGCGTTGTCGGCCTTTAAGGTAGGAGTAGGGGAAATGTGGAAGAGGAGTAGAGGGGGGAGGAGAGGGGGAAGGGGAGGGTTAGGGCCTCCGGTAACATCACTCACTCGGTGAAAAGAAATGCAAGCATTGCTTCACGTGGAATCACTCCGGTCGAGCCGGCCGATACGTGTCGAAGCATGGCTCTCCCACGATAAACAACATAACAATTAAAAAAAAAATCTCTTAGTCAGAGAGCTCTGACTTCCCGTTAACAGCCAGTTCAAGTTACAGGCATGTGGCCCAATCTTCTCGTCTAAATTTCCCTTTCAATATACTCCTAATTTTCCCATCTTTCACCGTTGGCAATATGTGGGTGCTTAATATGCCTTTGCCTACCCCATCCGGAATACAGGCGTGAATGTATAGCGTTTTTTAAAACGTGTACATAGGCAGGCTCAAATTATAAAAGTTCCATTATGTTTCTTGGATAAATTACCGTAATAACGATAAGAGTGTAATAGCTAAGCCGTTGGAGCGGGTGTGCGCTCAAACTGCACCCAGTATTCTACACCCATCACACGGGTAAACCCACTCTAAGCACTGTAAACCCATTTTAAGCACAAGCATTGAGCTTAGTTTTAAGATGTATTAGTGTGTATGTGTGTGTGTGTTCAATGTTACATGAAGTCCAAACCAAAACCAAAAAAAAAATTAATTCAATCCAAAAACGTAAAAACAAATATTTTTTTGGCAATTAAGACACGAGATTATACCTAATAAAACGTTATAAAACACCAACCTTCAATGTTTGTGTAATATACGTAAATCATACACATGTGTGGTTTATTTTGACTGGCCTGTTGGTCTAGTGGTTAGTGACCCTGAATGCTAAGCAGAGGTCGTGGGTTCGATTCCCACACAGGACAAATAACTGTGTGGGAATGGAACCCACATCGAACCCATCAAATTTGTTCTGTGTCTGGGTGTAATTTATTTATAATATGTATGTATTTAGAAATATATAAGTATGTTTATCAGCAGTCTGGTTCCCATAGTACAGGTTCTGCCTAGTTTGGGATCAGACGGCCGTGTGTGAGATGTGTCCAGTTATTATTATTTATTATTATTATTATTTTAAAAACGCTGTATTAATTAAATAACCGCGATGATGGGTAATTTAAAGGGTTATCTCAGTTATTATTATATCACTTTATAGTCAGATTCAGAAGCAGTATGTACTTAAATAACTAAGATCAATGTATTTTTTAAGACATTACTTAATTTTTTCAACCAATACACATTACGCACGGTCTGCTATACAAATAACCTTATTCTGCATCTTTGTTTTTTCCAAATTTTGTACGCTGTAAAAGGAAATAATCAAGAAGAAATATTATTTAGTTAATAATCAGAAATAAAAGAGAAATGTCGCTACAGTCACAGTATAGATAAATATACATTATACTGTGCTACAGTCAACGATTTCGTTCCAATTAGAAGAGTTAATGACATATCAATCCACCACATTCATCAAAAATCACGAAGTATTTACAAGACTATTTTTTTATTAAATACCCGTTAAATAAATAGCCGTTCCTAACAAGAAAAATAAACAAAATAATAGTTGAAAAACTATAAAAGCAAGCGGTTTGAAAATTCCATATTTGCATACGAGATGGATGAATTTAAAACCAATTCGTGCGCTGAAGCGAAAAGCTTAAAGATATATGTCATGTTTGAAGCATAATCTTCTTTCAGCGCTCCGAGGTTCTTTACTTTTAAAACTCGAAGAGTTTTCACTCAACTACGGCTCTTTAACAAAAACTCCAACAATATTTTAGTTGTTTGTTTTACTTATATACGTAATGCCCCACACATTTGAGCCATTGATATAGTAAATTTCTGATCAGGTATGGCAAAAGTATAATAAATACTTTTTGAGCAATTCCGAACACTCCATGAAGAAAAAATAATTTAATTTGGTATTTGCCTTGCAAGAGTTGCAAAATGTAACCAATAAAAAAATTTGATGAATAAAAATTCTACGAATTAAAAAAAAATCATTATGTATGCTATTAAGTTATATTGACATAATACTCAGTTAAAAAAAGATAACGAGACTCTTGTGTAGTTTGTTTAAAGGTTATTCATATGTGAATGAGGACCGTGTTTGTATTGATAAAAACACCCATCCGTACTGTCATAGGTGTGTACACAACGAATCGGAAATGTATTACGCCAATATGACCGACGCCTGTGGTTTTAGATCTACTGGAGCGACATGCTTTGTGTAACATACCTATATATTGATAACATATACAAATATACGTGGCCTTTTTAAAAATAGAAGATCCTTTAATAATTCCTCTATCCTTTCTGGGAGGTTTAAATAATAAATCCCGTGAAAGTAACTTACTAATGGAAGACGAGGATGAAGAATGTTATCGATATTATATATCAGTATAAATATAAATTATGTAGGATAGTACGAATGAATAAATATACATATTGAAGTAGTGTACGAAAATAAAAACTAAGCACGTTACCAAGTTCCCAATGTAGTTGTAGAAAGAAATGGTCCAACTTAAAGATTAATATTTCAACGAAAAGCCAGAAACTAACTAAGTTCAGAAACTTGTAATCCCGCTCAAGGGTTCTTTATTAGTTCCTTGAGAAAGAATCGTATAAATTCGGAACGTAGATGTTTGTACTAACGTTTAATCGGAACTATACAAAGTGAGATATCCAAATTATTATTAAATAACAGCAGGTAAAACCACGCGTACTCATTCATCATGTTGAATTTATCAGAATTGAATTGATTAGAACCATATAGTATAATATAATAATATTTTAGATAGATTAGAACCATATAATAAATGATAATTTGAGTGATTTCTCACGGTATATGTTTGCAAAATAAACTGAAATCAAATAACTTAGGTGTTCTCTCACTTAGGCTATTTTTTAAACAAAATAAACATCTAACCAATAATTCGAAATTCCTTCGAGTTTTCATGGTAACACAGTCTTCGGGATTAAATGTTCAGCAGATCCGTAGAGGAGGGAACTAGAACACTTTTATAACGCACGGAGCGGCTTGCTCACGTCTACCTACAATAAGAACAATGCTTTCGTTTCTGTCAGGTCTTTACCTGCTGTACAGTGTACGACATTCATTTCACTGTTCTTTTATGAACGAGAAATTATTCATGCTCCTTTGACTAAATCTCTCACGTCCCAAATAATAGCATCAATATTCATAATGCCAAGTAATAGTTTTTGACTCCCTCTTTACTAGTCTAACTGCTTGCATCAGGAATGACTTGTCTGTAAATTGTGTGGCATATCTAGGCATTTTCATCTTCAGATTGTCAGATGATCTCAAGAGCCTTCAATGTGTATTGTTTAAGAATTCGAAATGTTCTTTGAGATAAGATGGAATGTGTGGATGGGACAGAGTACTGTACAAAAGAGAGAGAATATGAACATTCCGGCGAAGGCGTGTAGGTAATCATTTGAGATTAGAATGATACTCAAAGATATGATCATATTTGTGTAATCCAAATACGTATCTTATGCAGACGTTTTGGAGTCACTCGAGTATGTTTTATTACTAACGGGCTTATAATTATTACACTGAGTAAAAATCCTATAATACACAAAAATAAATGATAATTCCTTTAATTTCCTGCGATTATTCCTTTCTTTTTAATATCATAACCATACACAAGAACAAGCATTATTACAAGTGTCTTAAATTTAGGATTGTATTTCCTTCATTTCAAACTACACAATCAACAATTTTTGGTACTGTTGCATAATTTGACGCTTAAACTCAAGAATATTAGCTATGGCCAAAGAACGGTGCCAATTTATTATGTACACAAGTAACTTAGGACGGGGCCAAAGTTTTGGCAAGACTCTGAGGGCTCGGAATCAATTTAAAAAGTTTAGATCGAGACTGGAAACTTGAGCGGTCCGTCTGTTTCAAACTGCCACGGACTTACAAAAGCAGACATTAAAAAACCAAAGAGTATTTGGCTCGAGTACCTCCTTTAAGCTCTTGCGATAGTTCTGAATTAAAAAGTTTTATCTGTTATAGACACCGAGGAAGAGGAAAACGCGTAAAATATACGAGAACCTTTTTCTTTGATTTTAAATTGGAGTTTTTAGCTATTCTTAAGAGCTATATAAACACCGTATTACTATAAAGTTTAATGGGCAGAAAGAGTCTTGACATTATTATAACAAACTTTTAGGTTTGTTTAAACAAAGATATTTACCTAAAAACCAGATTAGAGTATTTCTCTTAAAATAGATCCACTTAACCAGTATTAGTACAGTTTTATTTATTAAAGATTTTTTTATTAAAGAAAGGTTTTATTTACGTATTTCGAGGATGCCAGACTACTGACATTTGCAATACAAAAACCACCCGTATTCACAAACAATACTTTGAGTAGCGTGTTAGCAACGCTAAGCTAAATAAGGAATTTCTCCTAGCGTTCGTTGTGGCCAGCCTAGTCATTCACAAACGATGCTCAAGTTACCCTTTGCTAAGTAAACGCACGGCCAAAGAGTATACAAACACTACGTTGGCGCACGGCGTTGAATACTAATCTGTGATTGGTCCATTCCCGTTGCTAAGGTCTCTCCGGTATTTGACCGACATATGTGTGTATGACATAAATACAACATATAGTACGAGAAGCCCATGACTAACTAAAGAAAAAGGATATATTTGGTTATTCTGCTTCCAAAAACGTCTAACCTGGACGCATTTTCAAATATGTTTGAAAATTTTACCGAACTGTTTCACTGCATCTGTCTGATGGACATGGTCTTGGTCGTGGACTATCGTACTATACCCGTGAGGTAATTTTTATGTACTAGAAAAAAATCGGTATAGTTTGAACATTCTATAAGGATGCAGAGGGAGAAAATATTTATAGAAAGAGGGAAGAATATGTTAGAATATTGAAAAGGACTTCATAATTTACAAAGTGGCACTGACAAATAGCCGGCATTGTAAAGCCCCTTTTAGTTAATTTTATAAGATTTAAACTGATAAGCGGTACGAGTACAAAAAGTACAGTATTCTTTGCAAATCTATAGCGTCTTCTAAATTATTCCTCACTGTTGTAACTGTAAGGAGTTTGAAAATTTCAAATAACTATTTTCGTAATTATTGTCCTCTGTTCAATCAAAAGTATGAAATACAACAGCAGTTTTCATCAACTATCACTCCCTTTGACACTATGGGTTTCGTAAAATAGCTGTCGAGCTACTTTACATGAGGATTCCTTTGAATGAACGCATAGTGTTGTCCAGCGCTCAAGTATTGTTTAAGAATTGAAATTGCCGACCCTACGTGTCAGGGCTCATTGTGAATTGTTGTTGAATTGTTTTGTTGATGTGGTTGTTTGTTAATACGGGTGTGTCTGTCATGTCTCTACTATTTAATACTGTAATGGAGTACAATAAAGAGAAATAAATAAATAAATACAATAAATAAAACCAAAAATGGACCTGAACTTCTTATATATTTAACATGACATGACATATATAATTTAATATAAACATTATTTTGCTAAATGAATCAGTGATGCCTGTTTATATTTGTACCCGCCTAACTAACTGATAGTAGAAAGCGATCCTTAGGGCAAGGTGGCATACGACGACGGCTATCCTCTGAACATCACCATGTCTTCGTATTAAATTAAAATGTATGTGTAAGTTGTCTAGCTATCAGACGCAACCATAACAAAATCACGAAATTCAAATATTTACAAAATTCTGTACAAGAAACATTTTTCGAACTATGTGTAAATTGGTGTTTGCAGAGTTTTTTGGCATATCCAGTTATCTTAATATACCCTACCTATCAAAAAGCAATTTAGAACGCGTCGTAATCGAATTTGTCCTAAAATTGAGCTGGCACCGAAAATAGCAGCTATTACTTGCATAAGCTTTTTACACTTAACCAGGTTTTGAATGCGGTTCAAGTAGAAAAGCAACCTTATAAGCGAAAGTGGTTTGTCGCCCGTAATTTTCTGTATTGATTGTATTTTATTTTCGTGCAAATACAATCAATAAATATCATAGATAAATATTAGATTTCATTTCGAATGAAATTTCTTTGTTTATCTCTAAATGGGAATATTGAACATTGTTAAATTGAAAGAGCTTGGCAATGAAAGGGTAATTAAGACGGGTATGAATATCATGACGCAAAACGGGCCAATATTTGATATTGTTCGCCAGAAGTGATATCGTTTCGGTTGTTCAAGAGTGTGTGATTAACTGCTAACTGGCTTTATATTATAATGAAGTCAGCTTATAAATTCTATAGTAATATAATAACTCTATAGTTTGATGATATGGTTACAATACTCATTGTTTCCTTTTCAGTATTAATCTTGGATAGGTATTAGAACTTCTAAACTGACTAGCCAATCAGTTGGTTTAGAGGTACTAATACCTATCCGACTCGTGACCATTTAAAAATACCTAGAATAGGTTTAATTTTAAATAAATGATTAATTGATTTGAACGGACTATAACCACATGGTTATTGTAAGGATTTCTACCACCGCGAGACTATATTTGCAGTATAACAGAATAGACAGGCAAACCTGGGATCTTTAGCAAATCTGTCAACAACATGTAACCTATTAGTGGTTTGAGGGAGGGCGCATCGTATCGTATCGCATCATACTGGTAAGTTACTCATTACCTACTTTAGTTAATTATATCTCATACTCTTGGATCTGTTTTAAGAAAATTATGTAGAATGTACAGTGACATATGACCCAACTTGTCAACATTACGTGAATTGTTGAAAACTTACGCTTCACAATACTTGTACGTAATAGAACTCGGTAGTAACGTCATGTCATTCATCATTATCATCATCTGCCTACCCTTGTCCCAATTTTATTTGGGTCGGTGCAATATGTTTTATTCTTCCATTCTACTCTATCCTTCGTCATTTCACAGCTTACTCCATTTCTAGCCATATCTTCTCTCACAGAGTTCATCTATCTTTTCTTTGGTCGTCCTCTTCTCTTGTACCCGTCAACATCCAAAAATAAAACTCTTTTCACCACTTTTTGCTCATCTCTCCGCATCACATATCCATACCACGATAACCTATTGCTCCTCAGCTTTTCCTCCACTGGTGCTACTTTCAGGCTCCCTCTAATATATTCATTTCTCACCTTGTCCATCCTAGTCACTCCACACATCCATCTATCAACATTCGCATTTCGGCTACGTGCAGGCGTCTCTCATCCGTTCTCTTTGTGGGCCAACTTTCAGAACCGTACAGGACGGCAGGTCTGATGATAGTTTTATATACCCGTCCCTTCAACTTAACAGGAAACTTGGGATCACGGTGTTTCCAGCCATCGATCTCACATGCGTGCCAGACTCTCTGTAAGTGTACATACTCGTAGCACGAATCAATTCAACATATTTAGCAGGCACTCCTTCTTCTTTCAAAGCCCACCACGAAACCTCTCTTGGTACCCTATCGTACGCCTTCTCTAAGTCAACAAATACCATGACGTCATGTCATTAAGTTTAGAATATGCCTAAATTCAATATACATATCCCCATAATAGGTAAAAAAAAATACCGCTACAGCTATATAGCTGTACACGGTATTTTTTTTACCTTGATATTAAAGTGTTATTTATAGCTTCAACTTTGATATAATCACTTGGCATAATCAACAGTTGCGCTTTCTACAATAACTTAGAAATGTTATGAAGTATTTTACATATTTTCTTAACCGATTAAAGTTCCGGTTTGTTAAATAATTGTGATTAATAACGCTCAACTGTTATTAGAAATAACAAATTAATACAAAACTGACCGTCGAATTCTGTCATTCATTCCATGAGGCTTTTGTACTGAAACAAAGGAAGTTTAACGTAGGCAGTCACCGAGCCGCCAGCACAATACCTACGAGGGTAGATAAAATAAACTTTGACAATTGTTCAACGATGTGAAAAATTAACTAGATCCTTACAACTTAAGCACTGGAATGACGTAGATATTATGAGTTGTTATTGCGGTCTTTTACGACTCCATAAAATAAAGTTTATTTGTTATATGCGAGAACGTCTTAATTAACTTTAAAATTGCGTAGGTATTGTGCTTGAAAGTGTATTATTTTTGTTGGCTCTTAGGAATATTGCAATCGACAGTAGCGAGAGTAGACTTGTGAACTATAAATGTTACACAATACTAAACACGTTGTATCTAGAACACAGTTGTTGATCGCTAGGATATATAGGCTACAGAAGTAGCGGGATCACAGTTGTTGATCCTAGCGCACAGAAGTAGCAGGTGGAAGGCTGTGTAAGATTAGATAATAAAATAGTTATAAAAACAGTAACCAGATTTAAAAGTCTAACGGAATTTAGAAACAATGTCAGCTGGTTGGGCCAGTAAGTGAGTAGAAATATTAGAATCAAATTGACTTAAGCTGTACGGGTCTTCTCATCAGACTTACAGCCGGGATCCGCTGTTTACAGACGAGCAGTGCGATCGTCTTTTCCTCCTTCCCTATCATGCACACGATATACGAGCACTGCCATTTTGCGCCTTAGGTAATCGGATAACTGGTTGCTCTTTTCTCTACCACCAGGCTATTTGGGTGATGTTTAACAGAGAATTTCTTTCACAGAGCTGTTTAGACTTTCTATATGTTTGTTACTGATCAGGAAATCGGATTAGCAGTGAAGAGAATTAAAACCAATGAGTGTTGACCTGTTTAAAAAAAATACGACAAAAAAAACGTGTAAACTAATAACAATGAAGATTGATATGCACCTACATTATGAGTTCTGAGATATCGAAATCTTTGGCAGCACAGCACACAATGAAATCCAGGAGAACTGTCACAACCAACGAACATAGTTCTTATCCTCAAAGATTCTAAACGTCTTTCAATGTTCAATGTTTCAGGTATTATATTAACTCGCATCACGGAAAATTTGATCTTTCAAAGAACATTGGACATTTTACATCCGCCCTGTGGGTATTTCTCCCATATGGACAGAAACGAAATTCTTGGGTTATGTCTACATAGGCTTAAGTACAAAATGATATGGTTCGCACCTCTGTGGGATATGGGAAACGGGAAAAAATATGTCTTAAAAAGTAAGAATTTTTCTAATGGACTACCTATCGGATGTTATGGGCCCCGCACGGATAGCCCTCAGCGAATCATGATAGATATTTAAATGTCACGGAGTCTGAGGGCACCCTTAGGGCACGGACCGTCGATATC
The DNA here is from genome assembly GCA_949752705.1 of Callimorpha dominula. Taxonomy (NCBI): domain Eukaryota; kingdom Metazoa; phylum Arthropoda; class Insecta; order Lepidoptera; family Erebidae; genus Callimorpha; species Callimorpha dominula. Next base: position 21,169,565 of record OX456992.1, read on the forward strand.
GAGAATAAGCTCCATTAGATAAAAACTGTCCGTGAATTGATTTGAGGAGTGCGGGTCAGAAGCAGTAGCGTGAATGTCTTCGAGTAGAGTACATACTCTTTTGACGCTTGTAGCGCTTCTGTAACACTAAGATTGTTTTTTTAACAGGCTTTTTACCAGGGTTCCACAAATTTTGGAAAAAAATTACATACACAGTGAAAAGTAAAGAAAGAAAGAGAAAGAGAAGTAGAGTTAATAACAATAATATAAAACAATAGCCGTTCTATTCTAGGTTGTATTCCGCCCCATGTTTTTTAGCACAATAGTCATTGGTCTAAGGATTGCTTCCTTGTTCATAATATTATTTACATTGTATTTTAAGTACAAGTCATTATTATACTGTCACGCGGTTATGAAAAATCATTATTAAGTTTGACGAACTCATACCGTTCGACAGCTTTAACATAAAATAGATAGTAATAAGTAAAATAAATATTTTTGATGTTTACTACAATAAGTGATAATTTATTTGCGACTCGCATATTTGTCATTTAATATTTTTTGGTAATACTACAAGTATAAGTACTATAAGTGTGAATTCAAGCTGTATAGTTGCAAATTAGAGGGTGCGGAAAACCGTTGCTACAATACAGTAGTTGTCAAGTCAAATCAGTCTCTCTACAACTTATGACGACATTCTTAGCTATCGTCAAATAATTTACACTTATAAAATAGTAACATACTAGAAAATTCTAAGGTTGCCTGGAAGATATAGCTTTGAGCGATAAGGCCGCCCTTTGTAGATATTCTCCGTAAAATCCTGGTGTACAAATAAAGTGTACTCTACTATCTATCTAGAAAATTATAACGGATCTAATTTTTAAAGTCTAATTAACACTTCATTTCATGAGGACTGTTAAATAATTGATTTTGACAGTAAACAAACCTTATTGTCGTTGTCACAAGAAGTAGATACTTTATCACTCAGATACCTTTGGACAGGACCAAATTAAAATCTTTTTTTAGGGATAAGTCATTATTTTTAGAACCCTCATAACTTTCAAATTTAAAATAAAATAAGACAGGTATATTTAATTTTTTATTAGAAACAATTGGGTTCATCTAATTTACAAAACTAAACAAAATCTGAACAGTGATTTCAACTAGAAGAGTGTGGATTCAAAATGGAGTAGTAAAGCTCATTGGACTTAGTAATTGGATAGGTGATTATAAAAATGTGCCTAGCTTCAGAGAGCCCTGGTGCTCTTGCTAGTCAAGAGTTTTCGACGACTGGTGGAGCCATTCATTTCATTTTTCAAAGGACATTTGATTAAGAAGTCATATTTTTATTAATAACTTATTTTATAACTAAGTAACGAGAACCATTCTTGGCTAAACCGAACAAGAACTTGCATAGAAGAAATACACGTAATTTACATTTTTGAAACAACTTTCATATAGGAGGAAGTCAAACTTTTATTCGATTAATTAATTAATTAATTAATTAATAGGTACATGTGTTTTAAAAGATTTTTGCAGTACGTAAGACTACTACAAACATTGCCCAGCTTTTATATTGTAACCCTAAAGGCAATACAATTGACATAGGAAACTAAAATACAAAAAAGAATCGACAGAAAAAAATGAGCCCACGTGTGGTAAAAGAGATCACTGAATACATAGTTTCAAAGAGACGTACGAATAATTAACTAGCAAGTATCGTTTATAAAAAACTAGAGGATGCAAGCCGCCTAGGCTCTTGATCTATCCTCTTTTCTTTAATGTATCAGGGTTATAGGTTTTAACTAAAAAAAATATTCGGACAACAAACATCCAAATAGGTTAAGCCGTGCTTACTAACGAACGGCATATCATTTTCATTTATTTAGATATATATAGGGTGTCTCAGTAAGAGTGCAATTTTTCATTTTAAAATAAAAACAAGTATTTTATGACAGAGTTATGATATTTTTATTGTATTGTAAAGAAGACATGTTTCGATTAAGTATGGAATAAAATATCCGACAAATGACCCCCACGGCTCCGATGACAGGCCATTACTCTTTTCATGAAATTTTCCAGGACTTTTGCACAGAGATGTGGCTGTATCTCACCGATGACGCGTTGGATATCCGATTTGAGCTCAGGAATTGTTTCGGGTTTATTCGCATAAACCCGAGATCTCACAAAACCCCCTAAAAAAAATCGCACGGCGTTAAATCGCACTACCTTGGTGGCCAGTTGACATCAGAATTTCGTGAGATTAATGTGTTCTGGAAATCGTTGCTGCAATAAGTCGATTGTTTCATGCGCGGTGTGGCAGGTTGCGCCGTCCTGCTGAAACCACATGTTGTCCAGATTCATGCCAGCCAGTTGAGGCCACAAGAAGTCCGTTATCATATTCCGGTAACGAATGCCGTTCACAGTCACTGCAATTTCGGCCTCATTTTCAAAAAAGTAAGGTCCAATCACGCCGCCTGACCAAAATCCGCACCGACACCAATCATGGATTGCATGAGGATTTTCTAAGTCCCAAATTCGACAATTTTGTGTATTCACGAAGCCTTTCATATGGAAATGCGCTTCATCGGAGAAAATTACTTTATCGAAAAATTGGCATCGACTTCACTTTGCTCTATTACCCATTGAACGAATTGCCGGCGCTTTCCGTGGTCTGCTGGTTTGAGCTCCTGAGTTAGCTGAATCTTGTACGCATGAAGGTGGAGGTCTTTAGTCAAAATTCGCTGCGTAGTGCTTCGTGAAAATTTGAAGTTGTTGAGTACGATGTTGAATTGATGTATTCGGGTTTTCGGCAACACTCTCGTTTACAGCAGCAATGTTTTCAAGAGACCGACCGGTAGGTTGACGCAAAGGATTCTTATTATATATAATCGATCCCGTTTCTTCAAATTTTTTGACCACTCTTCGAATGGTTGACACATTAGGTGCACTTTCTCGGCTGAAAATTTGGCGAAGTTTGCGAGCGGTTTCAGCGTAACTTTCCCCTTTTTTGTAATGAGTTTTCACAATTATAACGCGTTGTTCTTTCGAAAAGCGCTCCATTTTTAATAATCGGAATAAAAAGAGGTGACAGCTGTCAAATTTCAGAGTTGCCACATGTATGAAAAAATAATCCAATTTAAAAAGTGCACTCCTACTGAGACACGCTTTACATGAGAGGATCCATCAGATAGAATAATTAACTTAACCACTCAAAGGTGATAAATACACTATGACTGAATCATCAGAATCTATTAAAAGTAAAAAGCGGTTGGTTGCAATCACGTTGCCTTACGAGTACAGTGTGCTAAGCCGATCGTCGCTTCGAAGTGTGAAGCCGTACTTGTTAGTCCAGTGTATTTCCGTATTGTCTTTCCTTCACCTTGACTCAGATTAAGGTAGCTGTGAATTATTGATTTCAAGGGTGTTTAAAATTATAAACAGCCCCGTTGCTTTTATCTACTTAATAGGGTTATTTAAATCCTTTGACGCAAGCAAGACATGTTTTCTAACCCCCAACGCAAAAAGAAAGGGTGTTGTTAGTGTGTGTTTGTCTATCTGTGTATCTCTGTGCCTGTGTATCTGTGGCATCATAGTTTCTAAACGGATGGACCGATGTTAATTGAGTTTTTTTGTTTGAAAGGTGACCTGATAGAGAGTGTGCTTAGGTATAATTCAAGAAAATCTGTTCAGACATTCGAAGATCATTAGTTCTTATTTAAATAATGGGGTTTAAATTAAATTATTAATTTATACTTGTTTAAACCTAGAATACGTATCAAAAATCATTGATTCACTTTAAAAAGTATACATAAATGCGTATCTTAATATGCCTCTAAACGGGCAATATTTTTATTGCAATGTATGGCTGCAATGTAGTAGCTTTCAATATTGCCAGACCTACCATTGTGTCCAAATATACTAGTTTGTACACCAATACCGACGTTCCAAAATTCTTAATAAGCTAAAGATCGTTACTCAAATTTTGTCTACGTGGGGTAAACTGAAAGTTTTGCGTAACTTATTAATAAAGCAATTTACACGTAAAGTAAGATATTTAATGCTTTTGGAAATATTCTCCATTACATTTTAAATACTTTTTGATTCGGTCAAACTATTTTTGAAAACATGAGGACCATTGGGCATGTTTTTCACGCGCTGGTTGAAAGCTATCACGGCCTCTTCCGGCCCCGTAAATGTCGTACCTCTCATCAAATCTTTAATTGTTGGAAAATAAAGATATCGCATGGTGCCAGGTCTGTACTATGTGCGGGATGGGTCACTAGCTCTACCGTTTCAGAAGCCAAAAATTACTTTGCCTTGTTCGCGGTGTGCGCCGAAGCATTGTTATCGTGCAATAGGATGCCTTTTCTTGGTCGTTTTCCCTAACTTTTTCATAGACACTGTTCAAACAAATGGTGATGTACTACTCAACATTAACTGTCTTTTGTTCTTTAATTTTATTATAATCGCGGCGTCTTACTCACGGCAACCGTCATGTCACTTAGAAAGGGAAGTACCTACGCCACAAAATGAAACAATAATAAAGCTAGCCAGGCGGTCATCATAGTAGCGCGCACCGTGACACGAATAAATATTGTTGTTATAAATGGATGTGTGTTTAATAAACGTGTTTCCTTTCTTTCTTCTTTCAATATTTCAGTTTTTTCGATTGAACAACAAAACACATAAAAATCATACTAGTAAATCGGCCATACTAAAAATGTGTGGCTAGACGGCCAAGCCACACTCAAAATATTGTCATAAATTCCATAGTCTGACTGTAACTGCTAGCAATGTTGCCGACAACTGTACAGCTATACATTGTAGTAAAATGTTGCCTGTTTTGATGCACTCTAACGTATGTACATTATAAGACTATAGATTTATTTTACATGTATGTAGATAAAATTTGAATATAGATATTTAGCTTATTAAGAATTTTGGAATGTCGGTAGTGGTGTAAAAACTAGTATATTTGAACACAATGTTAGGTACATATGTTTATTTGTATGCGATATTCACCTTTCTTTCCCGGGGAAGTGCAGTTGCTTCTGTTAGAGGGAGATTTGGTTTCTGCCGCCGCCATCTTCTCTTTTTCGGAAGCCATTTTAAGCCTAGCTGACACTAGAGACGGTTAAATTTACAACACGACCACTCCGCTGCTCATTCCTGTGTTACCGATTACACCAAATAAAGTAAATATATTTTTTAACGCAGCTTACGTCCGCACCCAAGAACCACAAGTTTAAAATTATGGATAATGAACGATGAGTGATTTTTGATGACTAAAATTGGCAAATAGCCAGTCGTTTATTGACATAAGCTAGTAAAAAATATAAAATCAACCACTAAACTAATATGATTATGAATGTTTGTGGACATTGATAAGTAATATGTGTTTTAAGTATAACAACACTGTCGTACTCAGACTTTTCTCGGTATTTGTTGTACGTACGTTAAGTTTACTTTTATGTATTTAGTTGTACGTGATATATTAATTACTGGTGTGGGATCACGTTGCGCGTACGCCGTGACTATTTGAAACGGTTTACAAAGAGCTAGTTGCTGATGTGACAATGTTAATCATAATACTAGATTAGTTAGCTCTTGCTAATTGTAAGCTACATATTATGTGACTACTCATTTACATCTCGAAAAAGGTCAATGGCTGCTAAGTGAGAAAACGTGTGTTTACGTTTTTAATAATAAGTAAAAAATGTATGGGCACGTTACGCTATTTTTGTATATTAATATCCCGGAAATAAATTACGTGACCTATATTATTAGATGATAAGTAGTTTTAATGATACTTTTAAGTAAATATATATATTTTATCTTTTAAAAGTGAGTTTACAGCGTCTATGTGATTCGATTTAAAGTTTAATGGGCAATTATTTTTGATGGTTTCAAGTGAGTTTATGTTTTTTTTTGTGAAAGAATTATACATAAACTGTATGACTAAGTATTTTGTCAATAGTTCATGTCTAAATGGAATCATAGTCTCCTGTGATCAATGGTTAAAATAAATATTTAATTTTAATGAGTCATGCACTAAGTCGTCGTGTCATTCGTTGTTGCAATATTTGATCGCTCTACTTTGGTAATATGTTAAATTACAATATAACCAATTAAAATACATGGTAAAATTGATGCTCTATGGGTATTATTACTTAATGAGATATGGTGTCATGAAAATAATCTGACAATCATTGTCTTCCTATATTCTGAAAATAGCTATTTATTATTTATTTTATTTTACATTATAGGGGGCAAACGAGCAGACGGGTCCCCTGATGGTAAGTGACTACCGTCGCTCATGGACACCTGCAACTCAAAAGTCACAATACGCTTTTAATTTATAGTACTATGTTAATGAACTCCGTAAATTACGAATTGGGCATTCAAAATTTCTATTTGTAACCGCTTAATACTGCTAGAGATAAGAAAATAGCTATTTATTATGTACAAGCAGCTTTTAAATTATAGTACTATGTTAATGAACCCCGGCAAGTATGAATTGGGCATTCAAAATTTCTATTTGTAACCGCTTAATACTGCTAGAGATAAAGTTAGACCTTGCTTTATATTTAAGGCCCTAGATACAATCTTTTGCAGTCTCAATTTCAACGAACAAGGAGATAAATACGTTGCGGCCCGTTCTTATAATTGCAGGCTATGTGTGTAGCAGCATCCGTAGGAATTGACTCACTCCTGCTGAAGAAGAGTTACAAAGATAAATATTTAATTTTTATTGAAAACCAGCTTTTGCCTACATTTTCGTGACTCCGTGACAGTAAATGTATCCAGCGATATGAAACATGCATAATAATTGGAAACCTTCCTCAATGTCACGACATTTCAGCGAAGGGCCACTGACACACATAACCTGTCAATAGGTACGCACGAAATTTTGAACGTTACGTAAGCCGCGATTATAACCTGCAACACTAGGAATTACTGTTATTGTTGTGGGCGCGAGATGAGATGCGAGGGTGTGTGGACCTTAGGGCGGGTAGCGTGCGAGCTGGGTCGGGCGGGTGGCGCGCTACGTGCCTCGTGCGTCGTGCGGAACGCGTGGAGCTCGCGTGCGGCGCGCGTTCGGGACGCGCGCGTCTTTGCCCGGCTCGCCGGAGGCTGCGGCCCGGGCGGGATCGATGCGGGCGGCGGGCGGCGGCGGAGTGCAGCAGCTGGGAGGCTGCGCCGCACCCCGCTCCGCCCCGCACCGCGCCGCACCCCGCCGCGCACGCGCCCGCCAGCTCGCGAGCCTGCCGCGCCGCCGCGCCGTCGCCGCCGCCGACGACGTTTCAATTCCCTCTTTATCCCGAACTGATTTACGATACGTTCAATCTTATAATGATATTTTTTTATCTAGGTCTATCTCTGGTAGCTTTCTGATGCTTTTTTGTTTGTTGTAGACCCGAGGGGCTATTTTTGTAAAATTATCCACGATAAGCCTTAGATTAGCGATTAAGTTTGGTTCGCAACGGCTCAACATCTCCGACAGTGTCTCGTTTGTCACGTTCAGACAAAACATTTTCATTACGAGATATCTTGTTGGTAATATTTGAAGGAGTTGTACAATATTGCCAACGCTACACTGACTCCTGAACTCGACAATCGCGTGTCTTATCAGCTTTAATGAAGGGTCGCTACTTCAGTTTTCCCTTCAACGAACGAAAGTGTCAGACGGTAGGTTTTGTTAAGGTAGGTTCGGTTTACATTATATGTGTATGTACGTATGTATAATGTGGTGTCTTTGGCCAAATACTTATTGCGTTGAACATTGGTTATTTTTTATGTATAAAAAATGGAAGGTGTTATCATATAAATAACCCCCTTGGATGAGAATTATCTATTTCTATGCATACTTTCCATCAGTACAACTTACTTAACACACTACATAGGTATAGATACATGATACCAACTGTTTTTTTAGTAAGTAATTATGTTTTTTATATGACTTAGGTATCAAACAAAGATACGCTTTGCTTCTGCTGCAAAGCAGCTACCTTACCGTAATGTTTAAAATTGATATATCATATTATTATGTCCAGGTATATTGCCCATTTGAAGAGCAATAATTTAAGCCCTAAACAAAACCATAGCAGGTAGGTAATTTAACAATTTTGGCGTCTGTATAATTTATCGGTAACCGTTTCTTAAGCGCGAGGATAAACCCTGGCCAGTGGCTTTAGTAGAAAGTAACCATATCAGACAATTACTCACAAGACAACCCTTAATACAATGGGTAGAACACAGGCTTTGGGGTTCTAATTCGTTTTGGAGCTTAGGATCGTCGACAATCGTTAAGGCGCTTCTTTGAACTGACTCAAAATAATCTAGTTAGTTTTATCGACTCAAAGGGGGCCAGAATTGCGACTTATAAATAAGCAGAAAGTCCATCAATCCCACTAATATTATAAATCCCACTAGTATTATAAATGTAAAAGGTTTTATGGATGGATGGATGGATGAATGTTTGTTACTCTTTCACGCAAAAACCACTAAACCGATTGCAATAAACTTGGTATGTAGATAGCTACTTTTTATCCCGATATTCCCACGGGATCGGGACTTACGCGGGTGAAACCACGAGGCGCTGCTAGTATTTAGTTTATTATTTAGTATATTATGTTACATTAATAGTCAATATAAACACCACGTTAAGTTAAGTCACAGACTACGCCTTTATCATTAGTTTTTCATTACCATGTACGAGCAGAAAATTTTAAAATTTGATGACATTACATTCATATGCATAAATATTAAAAATATGGTAAACACAATATTATAGTATAATATGGTATCAATTTAAAATTTAACTTCACGAAAACACGTCACCTGTACAGAAGTGTAACCTCTCTTTGTAGGTGTTGAAACCAGCTATAGATAAGAACCTAACCAGCCAGATGATGTTCCGTCAAAGGGGCATATGACCGGGTTTTGAGGTACTTAGATGAATTACTCCTGAACTTCGATAGACCTTGGTCGTATGTTAAAAAAAGTAACGGAAAACCTTCGGTTTAGACACGTGTCTAAAACAAAGAGGGCAAAGGTAAATAACCCGTCAAGCCTGTTTTCTACCAAGACCTACCGATCACTCTCAGAAGGCGCAGATGCCGAATATTTTTCTAGCGTCATAATTTATTTAAACACGACTACACAAGTGTGCGTTATTAAGTGCCATTGTAACTGCCAAAATCGTAAGTAATAAGCCGTTTACTTTGCTTTTAACTGATTCAATCCTAGGAAGAGTCAATTAAGTTTATGGGCTAGTAACTTTGAACCCATTTCATCATATCCATCACAAAATTAGGCGTCGACATCTGACGCATTTTTGCTTCGAACCATGGACAAACCTATGGTCTCAGATTGAAGCCTTGTTCCATCCACGCTGAGCACTCCACTAAAGGTACACCAGTTGTGATTGCGTAATTTAATTTCAGGGAAAACTCTACTCTTGGAAGCTGGAATGGTAAATTGTTAGTGTGGAAAATACTGTTTTTTTTTCTCACCAAAGAGTATTAATATAATGAATTTTTATATCCCTCACTTTCCCTCTTTTACCACTTTTCAACGTTTATTTTCGCTTTAAAAAGGAGTATATATCTTGTACATCTCTATACAAAAAACCAGACAAGTGCGAGTCTGACTCGCGTGTCGACAGTTCCGTAAGTAAACAACCTTGTTAGTATGTAAATCTCGATAGTCAATTCTCGAAGTTTTTGCCCGGTTTTTATTCCAAAAAACAAACTTAACTTAGCAGTTCTTAAAATACTCTCCCATACATCGATATGCGCCTTAGTCAACTTTGCAACCGCAAAATATAAGTTCGAAATCACTAAAAATATGGTTTTTATGTGATATAACAACAAATTAACGACTTTCGAATTTTCACCTTTACTTGTACTGTGACACCTTGTTTCTTACCAAATTTCACGATTCTAGAATAATGGGAAGTACCCTATAGGGTTTGATTTAAATGCGAAATGTTAAACTTTGTTAACATTTAAAGCTTAACGGCAGTATCTTCTGATTGCGTTGACTTAAAAGCTTGCTTTTTTACAATCTCAAGGGACAGCTGACTTATGTATTTGATGTTAATTTCACTTTTATACCTCCATGGGTCCCTGAGGAAAAGATTCTTGATAGACAGACAGACAACAAAGTGATCCTGTAAGGGTTCGTTTTTTCTCTTGCGGAACGGAACCCTAGAAATCATCAAAATGGTGGGCTTAGCCGTGAAAGCGTCACAGACAGACAGACAGAGTTCCTTTTACATTTAAAATATTAGTATAGATACTAGTATAGTATTATGTTATCTGTGGTATAGATAAGTAAGGATTAAAGCTGAGGTCAAATGATGATAGGAGTTAATATTTTCGTAAAATAGGATTTATCGACTACCCATTCGCACAGCTGGTGCCGCTTGTAAGCCTTTGGCAGCGTGAGAAATGACGGCTTTGTTAACATTGAAGCTGCAATCTATGACACGCCGAACACCGAAAGGTTTTACGAAGAAAGAAAATCTCGTCATATTTGAGCTTCAATATTTTTATTTATTGTTACGTCTCATCCTGCCTGGCTTTCTAGGTTACAATTTAAAGTGAGTTAAGCAGAGGTAAAAGGAAAATATTTTTACAGACTTAATAAAAAATGTACTAGTTTTCTTTTGGTTAGGCTAGGTTTTCTTTGAATGGGTCCAGATGTCTTAATAAAAGCTGTTCCCGGATCCCTCCTAATTTAGGCGCAGTACGGCACACCGTGTGGTTTTAGTCGGTTCGATTCCGACACACCGCCCCACCGAAAACCCCGGTGGGGTGACGGCCCGAGGGGTTTTAAAAAAAAAGGTTTTCTTTGAATAATTTATTATTTAACTAGGTCCTGAGTTTGTCTTCTCCCTTTTTCTTATGTGAAAATACCACTTGTCGGGAATGCAGAACAGTAAAATTGCAATGTCGTTTAGAAAACGGATATTAGATGTGTAAATTGGTACCCTTTTTTGGAATATTTAAAAAAAAGGAAGAACAATATGGCTTAGAGCATTCATGCGTATTCCAAATCATCAGACCACGTGGTTTGAATGATTTACGAGTGTACATGGAACTTACGTATGTATATAGTAGTAGTAATTTTAATAAATAATTGATAGCTAGGTAATTTCAAAAACACGTCTCTATAGATTAAGGTTTTAGTAGTAAGCCTGATGTTATTTTGTTGCTGTAATTTAAGATGTGTATTGCAGTGAATATATTAATTGTTAACTTTAATTATTACTTTTAATTTACACAGTAGTACACAGCCAAGCATTACAATTATCTTTATCTCTATCTAAGTATTACAAAATTAACAAAAAGATTTTCTTAAACAACAATAATATATAATTATTGACTTAGAACAGAATAATCTTTATTGTACACAAACGACCTATTGCTAGAAATAAATAGAGGCACTAGGCAGTGGCTTTTATTAGATGAAAAACTAAAGCAAAATGCTTATTTTTACCTTGTGCAAAGCTAGCTAGTTAGCTTTGATAAAGTTGTGCTAACTAGACCTGCTGGAGTTTTGTAACTGGAATGTGATAGTTTTATAAATATTTTTGAGGTTGGCGATGGTGAAATATTAATTTTTCGAGTTTTCTAGCTTTGAACCCCAGCTCGCGTCAATGTAGATGTTTATCATCATCCGGGAAGAGTGTTTTTTTTTGGATGGAAGGAACACTGTGTTCTTTTTATATATACCCTTGACAATGTGTATGTATGCAACTTTATGACGATCGATTGAGTAGTTAAGGCGAGAAAGCGTAACAAACGAACAAAATTAGATTCGCATTTATAATATTAGTAAGGATATAGGAATACATATGAATAGTTATCTTTTAATGGAGATTTTTTTCATTTCGCTTAACTGGCGTGTTCGAGAGTGAAAAGTTACATTTAGATAACTTATATGCGCTCTAAGAGTGGCACATAAAAACTCAATGTATTCGTTCTATTTCAGCTCAGTTACCGACATTGTGGCTTTAATATTAATATGTCACTAATCCAAGCAGATGTTCCGGGCCATTTCTCATCACTTAAGGTGGTGAATGAAACCTTTATAATAAAGAAATTACTATATCATTGAAATAAGGAATATTACTAACATATTATGTATACTACAACATATATTATATGAGTTTATGCCCTTTTGTAAATTATAACATAATTGTTTTTAAATAATTTTACTTGTAAAAGTATCAGTACGAAGTATAAAGTGAGTGGGAGTGGATATCGCAGTTGCTTGAAATTTTCAAATTCAAATTCAAATTACTTTATTGTGAAAATGGGTAGATACAATGATTGTTGTGATATAAAAATATGGCATAGCTTCTCCATTATCCGCCTCTCGGCATGCAATACTTACAATTTACAATAGTTATATACCTATAATTTCCAATTTTAGGAATCTAATTATAACATTTTCCACATTTAGAGATTACAAATGTCACAGGTATATTAAATATTTATAATTATAAATTAATGAAATAGGTGCATTGTATGTCAGTTAATAATAAATTTAATTTCAACCGGCAGTGAAACAATGCTTGCATTGCTTTTCGCCGCGTGAGTCAGGTTACCGGAGGCCCTAACCCTTTCCTCTCCCTTATTCCCTTCCTTCCCCTTTCCCCCTCTAACTACCTTCTCCCGTCTTCCCGCTCTTCCCCTCTTTCCCTACTTCCACCTTAAAGGGCGGCAACGCATTTGTGTCTTTTGAGTTGCAGGTGCCCATTGGCGGCGGTAGTAATTTACCATCAGGTGACACGTGTGCTCGTTTGCCCCCTATACCATAAAAAAAAAGCAGTTTACAGATTCTTTCAATAACATAATATCAATATAATGCCAAGAAAATGTTTTCAGATTTAATGATAAAGGAATAATTATTTAACAAAAGAATAAAATTTCAAATTAACAGGATTTTTATGGTTCTCTTCTTGGGGACCACTGAAACCCTGTTTGTGTAAAATAACAATCACATTTAATATTGTGTAACGCTTAAGTATAATCTCTATATAATATAAACAGTATAAAGTATGAAATGGCTTGGAAATTGTTATCTTGGGCTGTATTTCATCAGGTCGTAGCATAAGTTTGCGCGTATGTTTTGCAAGTAAATGCGATTCTCGGATCGGACAAATTGTTATCGAGTTATTCTTTGAAATTCAGTAGCAGCACGGAGGTTGGAAACTTTACGGACACATTACCTACATCTTTGGACCTGTGTAAAATTTTTTAATATAAATTATACAAATAATACAGATTGACTGGCCTGTTGGTCTAGTGGTTAGTGACCCTGATTGCTGAGCTGCTGGTCGTGGGTTCGATTCCCACCCAAGTCTGGGTGTTCTTTGTGTCCGTTGTTTGTATGTTTGTAAAGTCCCCCGCGACACAGGAGTAAGTCCTAATGCGGGAGTTTTTTTTTTATAAAAAAAAAACAGAAAAAATACTTTGTTTTTTGTGGCCTTTTTAAGCTACTAGATGTCGATCCAAAGAAGTACCTACCAGTAATAGACAGACTTACTTACTTAGATGTCGACATGGGATTTTGGTTCCTTTGTGCCCTTTGGATACGAAACTGTAATTACATTATATGGCGCAAGTTAGCGGTATAAATAAAATCATGTTATTATATGTATACAGCTACACTTATGTTTGGTAAAACATAAATGATGTAGCTTTTATAGTCTTCAACGGATTGCCTACTTTTTCGTTTGCAAAACGTAGCTCAAAGGACATCAATTGGAAGGGCTGGCACAGCTCGGAGCTATAAAAAGCAATAACTTTCGTGTTAGCTCATTTCAGTATAAGAGCATCAAAAAAAGGCGCAACACAGATTTGTGTGACGACATTAAATATCATTTTGACAAAGCGAAAGGATACTTATCGTCACAAAGGCTGTGTTGCCGTCCATTAAAGGTCAAAAGTATTTCAAACGCCTGAAATCACATCCTCTTCGTCCCTCACGTACTCAGCTTTGAAAGTAAAGGCTTTACATGTAAATTTTTTTGATGAGCCCTCATTTAATGTGTCAACAATAATAATAATCCACATAATCAGCAGTTCATGTTTCAGCCAGTTTCAATCAAGTATAAATGACTAATTATTTTCGACTCATTAACATCTGAAATATCACTGTTCTATAGATAGAAATATTTACTCCCTGTTCCACTACTATGGAAAACATTTTTCTAAACAGACAAATAAACACCCTATACATTGCAGTTAATTGCAATAGGTTTTTTTTTGTTTTTATGTTATGCTTCCGAAGACTTTCAATCTTTTCGATCTGTTGGAGGTGAATATTTAGAAATAGCGTACTTATGAGTAATTGTCTCCCTCGTTTACATTCATTCGTACTTGTTCGTGTTCGTGTACGTGTTGCTATTTTTGTTGGATGTTATCCATCGGATTCAGTTTTGATTAATTGATATTAAACTTTGAAACAGGTGATATTAATATTAATACTTGTTATATTTTATAGCAGAAGAAGGATTGAGTTTGTAATTTTAATTATTATTTACATAAAATAAAGCACAAATAAAGATTAAGTATTTAACTAGACAAAGCATTTCTACCCACCGATACCTATTTAACTAGTCAAAGCATTTCTACCCACCGATACCTATTTAACTAGTCAAAGCATTTCTACCCACCGATACCTATTTAACTAGTCAAAGCATTTCTACCCACCGATACCTATTTCTTAAGCAAAGAAAAAGTGTAACAGTGATCACTGGAGTTATCGATCAGTCGCTTTGCCTCTTCGCTTCGACATAGTGAACGAGCGCTTGAACCATAAGTAACTATCCACATCTAAAATCCTATACGGTTTTTTCTACATAAAATACAAATTTAGGAACACACGCTCCAAATTAAAAGTTTCTAACAAACGTGATCTGTCTCTGTCCCAGTCAGTCAGAATAAACTTGTGTAAATAGGTATTTAAGAATGAATACATACTATATGTACGAATATATACCTATATAACAAAGCACTAGCGTTGAAATCCGTTCTGGATTTACTTCCGAATGAATAAGATCTGAGAGTTGGTATAATATTAACTTTGTAGTGAAGAAAATCAATGTTCATTCTATACCTTTGAGAGCCCTTTCACATGAACAGCAGACGTGACATACCAAAACAAGTTTTTTATTTACGTTTCGTATAATACCCTCTATCCACTGAAGTAGTTTAAGCTGAAACCTTTTGACTGGGACAAGTCTAAACGGATTGCTTTGGGAGAATTATGTCGTGGCGTGAGTGGCTCGGTGACCGATCGAATTCGTCTCTCTTACGTGACGACAACTGTTCCGTGCACGGTGTCGTATCGTGAACAGGTATTTGGTATTTTATTGGGCTAGATGACACGGCTCGATTCGTTGGTATCGATAGATTGCGTATCTTGAACAAATATAAATGTGTGTTGGATTACCATTGTACTCTAAACTACTTCGTACATATGTAGTTATAAAAGTAGCCAGATTTGTAGGTTTAAGTAAATGATGTTAAATGTATGTAGCAAACAGATACATTGTGTGTTCTCTTAACGCACGTTAATTTTTTTTCGGTAAATACGCCGTCTACACGGTAAGGGAGAACATTAAGTACATGCCTTATAACAGACAACCTTTATCTGTTATACCCTGTAGAACGCTTATATGAAAGAACGTTTGAATTGGTGATAGGTTTCCAAGTCAACTATAAGTTAAAATTTATTGTCATTTGTAATTATTACATGTTGAAGGTTTTTGCTACTATTAAACGGAAAAGCAATCTCTCAAAGTCAAATATATTATATTGTCTTTTTTAACTAAAATTATAGATCAACATCATGTCACCGTAACAATAGATTGCTTTGTCGAAAGTAAAACAAATAATATATAAAAATAAATAAATAAAAATTGTTTATTGCCAGAAAGTGATAGGTAAGTACATGTACAATGTAAGAATGTCCAATGACCCACACTAGGCCAGCCTGTCCCGTAGGTACCTAGACGATTACTAAGCACGAGTACAATGGCCGGTCGACATGAAAAATTAGCTTATTTAAGAACAGATAATTTTATTCTTAACTTAAATTTTATTCTTAAATGATGTATTCAACCAACTATACCAACTTTTTATTCTTCTCAACTATTTAGAAACGGTTCCAAATAGTTGAGCTTTGTGAGAAGAATTCGTGCAAACAAACTCACGGTCACTCTTTTAAATCACTAGATAGTTTAACAACATTTAGTGAAATGTAGTACAGCACTGTTTTGTTGTGCGTTATTATGTTATTCAGATTCAAAGCAAGCAAAATAAATTTAAGTTATGAAAATATGGATAATGAAAACTAAACAGGATAAAATTAAAGTAAGAAAATAAAAACATGAAAGACAGACGATGAAAAACATTTAGCTCACATTACATGTCTATTCTAAAAACAAATAAGACCATAGGGTTTTAACCCTCCATATAATCCACCGTTGAGTAATAGCCCTTCAGGCATAGTTGTCGTTTTATTTTATCTCATATTTAAATTCCCATTTCTTTCGTCCCAAATTATAAAACAAGGACCACGATTTAAGTTTTATTTAAATAACGAGTTCCTCCGTTGAATTGATAATGGATGTCAAATTCGGTGCACGAATAATGCTTTTCAATCCTGGAAAATCATAAGGGTCAAAATACTGACTGGTAATCAATGTGGAAAATTGGTGTATTGTTTATTTATCTTGGTTTTGCTTTATGATTAAAAAGATCAAAAAATACTTAAATAGTAATTTAGAATATCAATTGAAATGAAACTTATAACTGTATGAAAAGATTCAACCAAGGACAAAGTACATGCCTTTGTCTGTATTCAATTCTATGTGGCTTGATTAAATGCTACGTTATCGCTCTGTTTCATAATCAAGCTTAAAGGTAGGATTGATTTCATGGCAAAATGGGCTCTGCGTTAGCCAAAGCTACTCGCAGTTCACCGCAATCACTCGATGAAACATACTATATTGTTTTACATTATTGTATATAACTTGGGCTCTTCTGCTATCTGTGTATAAAACAACATAGTTTTGCTGTGTCACGGTCAAAAAATGTAGGACTATTTTTGTTTGTGTGCCAAAATATACGAGCATTAAGAACTAAATTAAACATCCATCCATAAATTAAGTCAAAATAAAAATTACGTCAAAATAAACAAATCAGGTGATTTATTAAAACAGAATAGGAAACTTGTAAAAAATACTGTTCCGATGACGAAGAGAAGACGTGAAATCTCTATAGAAATGTGTATAGAAAGTGCGCCGTCTTCACAATGGATCTCATCGTTTACTCAGACTCGGAGGCCGCTATTACTAATTTTTTAATAGACGTTTTGTTCCACATCGACGCGGAGACAAAGAAAGGAAAATAGGAAAATAAGCGACGTGAATATCATAAATATTAATATCTACACTTCGATACTGAAATTGGTATACGTAATCTGCTGCACTTAAATAAACCCGAGGAGGTCAATAGGTTGATCGGATTTCTAATAAACCTTAACTTGCATACATGCCTACACACAAATACGCATGTTTGTATCCCCGTTTTGCCACCTATAATTTGTTTTCACTCGAGCAATAAGCCTATTGCCGTCAACCGGGACTTTGAGAAATAAAGATGGGAAATTAAGGGAGAACCATGCTTCGGCACGTATGGGCCCGTCTCAACCGGACACGACCTCACAGAAAACCGGGCCTCACAACAATGCTTACGTTGTATTTCGCCGAGTGAGAGAGTGTTACCGGAGGCCCTAATCCACATCCCCCCTTTCCCTACTCCCACCTTTCTCAAAGGCCGGCAACGCACTTGTGACTTTTGAGTTGCAGGTGTCTGTGGGCGACAGTAGTCACTTACCATCAGGTGACCCGTCTGCTCGTTTGCCCGCTAAACCATTAAAAAATAATTGATAGGTAGGTCTTTTAAGAATCTCGCAATGTAAGGTACGAAATATAGCTTATACAGACGGCTCCTTTGTGCTGCCACCGTGCTGCTTAAAGATAAACCGTGTCTAAAGGGAGCTTTACAGATTTTTGTTTGAGTAAATAGTATCTGTCTGCGGTTTTCTTTTCTTCCTACATAGAGCTTTTGGCTTTGAACTTCCTTGGATGTCCATAGTACATGGTGCTGCTTTGTATAGAACCAAGATGTGATAACTTCTCATGCATCGCATTTTGTCTTAGTGGTTTTTATAATGTACGTCACGTATTACGTACTTTTGAATAAAGACTTTTATGGTAGTAAGGGGACTGTTATTTTCCTAGCTTTAGGAATAAGGTTTAGTTGATAGTGATGAGGAGGAACAATAAATAAATCTCATATGCTCGTGCTCACATGCTTGTTTATTACCTATAGTCACGGCTGTTAGTGTAATTAACTATCTTATGTCAATATAAATCTATGGGGCTTTGTTGTGCCATATAATTTCCATATGGCTTGAAACTCCCGACTACCCTAAGAGGTGGAATATTTTCTTAAAATTTAAATGAACCTTGAGTATAACCAATTCAATAAAAAAAAAGAGTTATCGAAATCAGTGCACGAATGGCAAAGATATCGTGTAATATACACACGGAGAGCATTGCATTGTAGCATATAATAATCGTCTCGTATAGAAATCGTCTGAATAGTAATAAATTAAATTTACTCATCACAAACAATTTATCAGGCGTGTTTAAGCCGTCGGCGATTCAATTACCTTTAAAGGATAACTGTCACGTTAAATTAGTTTCATTTGCCTAGAGGGAAATCTAGCTTAATCGGATAGTCAGATTCGGATTTACTGTGTAGTGTACTTATATTGTGTTCGTCTCTTACAAGAAAGCGCAATAACAATAGAAAATAGGGTACCACTGTCGACCATAAGATTGCAAAGTGAGCTCGTATACGTCGAATCAAAGTCAGAATATGTTTGTGTTCAAATTTTACGAGACTGGGAATACCCAGTCTCGTAAAATTTGAACACAAATAAATTTTCCTCATTAACTATTGTTAATGAGGAAAATTTATTTGTGTTCAAATTTATTTTTCACTTGCCCTGCTTCTACATTCTTCTTCATTCCTTCTCAAAAGGGTTGGTTTAACGTCAGTGATTCTGTTGCTAGTAGGATTACTTAAGATTTGACTTGATATTTTAATTAATAATTGACAAACCTATTCTATAATCCTTTACATTACTATTTTATTGTCAGTTCCTCTTCTTATTGTTTAACAACTTCGGGAAGAGTTATTTTCAAAAATCAAGAATTCTTCTGATTTTTTAATTGTATTAAGCGATGTCTTCGTTGATTGTGCAAAGTGCATATTTTTAATTTTCGATATTATTACCCATTTTAATATCTATAGATATATATATATGGTATGGATATATATATGGAATATAAAAATGGGTAAAATAAATTTAAAATGAAAATCCAACAGTGAGGTAATGACATTTCACATGCATGGTTATGACAGAATTTGCAGACAATGTAGTCGATTTGTCTTCTTTTAAAAAACCTTTTTCCAATATATATGAGTAGGTGGTTTCTAAGTTAAACAAATGCACATATTAACTAGTGTCCAACCTTTTCATTTTACAAACAAACAGGGGAAGGTTAATTCCAAAGGCCGTGTTCTTGCAATGTAATCGTTGCGTTGCGGATTTTAACTCCATACATCATAGTACCGATGGGAACCCTGTCTTAATATAGTAAAACGGAGTTACAGGGGTTAGTTTTGGAATAAACTAAAGGCAATGGCATAAAATAAAAGTTTAAAATAATATCTTGCAGTTATTCAAATAATACTGAACATCAACATTTATGAGACGAAAACCATTGACCCATTTTCGCCTTATGGTCGGCGTGTACAGTCATAAAAAAACAATATTATTGAACCCCTTTTTTTCCTCCCGAATAAGCAATTCGTGAGGTTAAGCGGCATTGATAGAAGCCGGTCCATAGATTGGGTATCTCAATGCTTCAGAGAAAATAAGAATAAACATAAGAATAAGAAAAACTTTATTTGTCTTTTTTTCATCACATACTTAATATTAGAAACAGTACTTGGTGAACATTAAAACTGTAAAGACAAAATGGTCTTGGACTCAGCAAATGGATGACAGTGCAAGGCATGCCAGCCACTGTTATTTTGTCCTAGCCAATCATTAATAACTATTACAAAGCACGAATATAATAACTCCGCATTCCGATAACAATTTATTGTAATAAGTTGATAACGGTTGGCATCAATAACAATAGTATAGGGCTGAAATTCACCTTATTTGAATTTCTGCTCGAATTTGAGCCTACTAATTCCCTACAGAATTTCTACTAAAGCTTTCTACTCTCTGTTTTGATTCTCTGACTTATAAACAGGCTTGACTCTGCAAGGACAAGCAACAACTAAAAGAGTACCTTAAGATCGCTGTATATGTATATGTATTTGAAAACTGTATATCAATGTATGGTAAAATCTTGAAACCTAACTCAGTCATCCTAAATGCCCTTTTTGGAGTTCTCCAATGAGGCATAGTTTGAGCTTCCATTGCTCAAAGTGGGTATAACGATAGTAAAGCCTTATAATGGCGGTCATTATAACGACACAACGCTGAAGTATATCAAAACTCTCAAGATTTTACTATTTCAATATTGTGAATGTCTCTAGACTGTCTTTTAAATAAGATATCTAAATCTGAACGCACAGAAAACAATAAATATTTTCCTCGTGTATAAATTAATTATCGTAAGAAGTTTAAAGTTTCTTATTAATAACGTAAACTTAAAATAGATTCCTCTGTAAATTAAAGTCAATTTAAATGTTTTGCATTGTATATACGTTATGTTTATATATATGTAGTTTCATGTCTGAGATGCTTGTCTGTCCGCATCATACTGATGCACAGACAAGCGCGAATCCACACAGTGAATGACGTCCAAATACGAGCCTAAGTAGAGCCTGAAGGCTTGTGAACACTTCACTTGGCGTATACAAGTACGTATTACATGCATATTTTAAACCTACCTAAAAACACTTCATAACCGAAAACCAAGAACCTTTTCTTTCATTATTTATGAGATTGACTATCTCTCTTGAATCAGAATGGCCTAAAAATGAATTTCTATTTTATTTTCATAGTAATATGAAATTTGTATAGAAACCGGCGCCGATAACAACGTAGATGTTACAACAAATAAATTAATGTTATAACAGAAGTCAGAAAAATAAGAGACGAATAAAAATACTACATTTGCGGATGCTATTGACTTTTATGATTTCCTTAAGGGCGCTGTAATGTGCGGTATAACATTATTATTAACGAATTGTTTAAATAATGTACGTTATTGCCCATTAAATAGATAATTTGAGTATTGATAATTGTGAAGTAACAGTTGTTAATTTATTGTTGAAAAATCACATTAATGACAAAGGAACAGAGTATTGAGGTGCGTGTTTGAAAATACAAAATTAATTTAATTTTCGACTTTTAGGACAGATCGATGACTGTTTTCTGCTTTAAACACAGCCTGCTTTTGAAAACTTTTACTCTTGTAAAACAAATGTTTAAACAGCACTATTTAAATTATACACTTTACGGTACTTACAGCACTATTGTACTCATTTCTTCTAGTAAGTAGGATTAATGATGCTCTTCGGTAAACCATAGGGTTGGTAATACGAGTAAAACCCTTGTTTATATAAAACTTCGGATACTGCATTTACGAGGGTGCGACAAAGTGAAAATGTCTGAGTCGAACAGGCTAAAGCCACACAGCGTTTCTTACGTGTGAGACCTTTCACCAGTATTTCGGTTTCACTCTGACACTGACACATATTTGTACAACTATAATATTTTCGGCTGAGCAAAACGGCTTTCTCTCGTTCTCATTAATCGTGATGGACTTTACCGCTACATTTTTTACGAAGGTTTTCTTCTTTCCAGCCTTGATGAAAGAAAGTAGTCCGTTTCCGCCTTGACAGAACACTAACCGGAAGTAGCAATGTGCCAGAGTGCACTACATGGAATTAGAAAAATCCTTATGTTGTCAGAGAACTGTTATAAGCCGAAGGAGACTACTACGAAGTTAAAAGTGAAATCTTACAAATGTCTAAGATTTTAATCCTACTAATATTATAAACGTGAACGTTTGTGAGGATGTATGGATGTATGGATGTTTGTTACTCTTGCACGCCAAAACTATTGAACCGATTGCGATAAAACTTGGTATGTACATTACTGGAGACGTGGATTAACACATAGGCTACTTTTTATCCCGATATTCCCACGGGATCGGGTATATAATATAATAATTCTATTAGATCTATCACTTTAAAACGAAATATTTTGTTTAAAAACTCCTGACATTTTAGTAAAAATTACAGACTTAATTTAAAGCTCGAAGCAGATTTACGTAAATATGTGTTACGAGATTTTCTGGGTAACTACTGCCTGTCTTAATTAAACGCTCCCACCTTTTAATTAAGACAACGGATCAGATTGCGAGGTTGCAGCTTAATAGCTGCAATATTTCTTTTTACGGTCGAAAGACTTAAACGGTCTATAGAGTACGTTTTTGTTTTCATGGGCTGTAGAATACATTGATTTGAGCTTAATACACATATTACTTAGATGGTGCTCCTTGTTATAAAAACTGTAACTGAATTTGACCGCCATAAATACTGTTGTTACTCATGTCTTGTGACGTATAAGTAAACAAGATGAAAAAAATATATTCTTTAAAATTTCGCCTAATCTACATATAAAGGGAAAGTTGTTGTACATTACAGATTGTATGATGTCGATATAAGGGTAGTACGAGTCGTTCAGGAAACACACTTCTTGCGTTTGTTGTGTAGCCTTAAATGTAATCCTTAGAGGTCAGTAAATAGTAAACAGATTAGCTAAATAACATCGCCCACGTGACTGTCAATGGAATTAACTTCAGCGTTGGCAGGTTAAGTCGGCTAACTTCACGCTCAATTTATTATTATGTCTACATTGTTCATGCTATGTGGGGAGTTGACGAAACGGAATGAATTGGTAGACTGTTCACATAAACACGTAGCTTCTATACATATGTAGCTCTGTACGTGCTTCTGGTTGCGTAACGGGCGTCAATACACAGATGTTTATTTATACGTAGTGTTGATAGTTCGGATCGTTACTATATTTGTCCGACAGGCACTAATAATACGTTTACGTTGAACGTTCGCTTAGAGGGATTGGCTAAAAATAAATCTTATTTTTTATAAGAACAATAACATGTTTGCCGTACTAACCCAATCCAATTTTACTGCTAAATTTCGAAGGTGGCTTTCAAGAACTGCTACAACACGCGGTCTGGCGTCGCCTTCTTTCCCGTTCTTCTTTATTAGGGATTTGTGTTGTCGTATACGTATTGTATATCTACATTTTGTATTAATTAAGTTCCCTACTTTGCCATCTATCTCTTTCATAATCCGGCTGAGATTTTTAAAAGGCCGTTTAAGCTAATTTGAAATCCGCAGAAAAGTTTTTTTTGGAAGGTATGGAATTATAACATATGTATTATATCTTGTGTATTGAATTATTTATTGACTTTTTGAAAATGCTTGATCGGAAGTGTAGTTGTTTGGTCTAGATGTAAAAGTATTATTTATTTATTTGTTTGTTGCTCTCTTGTATGTATATTCTTACACTATATGTAAGATACGTCATCTTTATTTAACTTTTATAATATACCTACTGAGCGTACACTATACTGCCCTAAAATCGATATCCTATGTTCGCTCCATCCCATTGTTGCCTGTAAGAGATTGCCTCAGTGCGATAAGGCCGCCAATTGTATCTACCACAAAACATTGCTGTACTTCTACTCTTCAAAATCATTTTGGTGTACAATAAAGAGATATATTATTAAAGTCGGAAGCGAACCTGATTCTAAGCATGATTGCAATTGAGATGCCAATCGTACGTGTGAGCTACGGAGCCACTTTAACCAAAAGTTATGCAGTCCGTCCGGTCCCGCTGATTTCCAGTTCGGCAGCGAACGAACTGCATAAGCTATATCAGTATTCGATATTGTTATTGGCTCCATGGTATCAATCGACTCACACGAACGTTCGACATCTCGCATCCAATCACCCTCTGTGTGAATGACAGGCATCGCCCAGATGTCACGCCAAAAGGTATTCGTAATTTCAGCATCTGGGAAATGTGTGTCACTCACTAAATCAGGCTGCTCCCACCTTCTATAAACCCACCTCTCATCCCTTTGGAATGAACGATTCTGAGTATATCGGTCCACTCGTTTTTGTACCTTCGTATACGGTTTGCCCATGCATAAACTTTCTGTTTCAGAAAGTCAATGCGCTCTGTGACTCGCGCTGCATAATTACAGGAACTGATATTAGTTCCCGAAAAAGCCCGGTTCACATAACGCATTACTCTCGGGCGCGTGTTACCCGATCTGAAACAGATAAGCTTGCCAATGAGTGCCCTCGCCTCAGCGATACGACGTTCAATCCTGCACTGCCACGCCGGAGCAGCAAGCTTTGATCGAGTAACAGTATCATTTTCTGGGAATTTAACACCTGCTACTCGACATGCTGCAACAGCCGCACAGTACAGAATTGAGTGTGTATCACTGAGATCTGTGCTTTCTTCTAAATAAATACCTAATATAGAATCAAGGGCACACACTAGCGCTTTATTTCGTTTATGCATTGGCAAACGCGGTAAACGAGGTCTGTTGTCATAACTCATGGTCCGATATTCTCGAATAGCACCTTCCAAAATGTTCCTTATTTGTTCGTTGTACTGAGTACTTACAGATGAAGTACCACTGTCCTCTCCACCCTCAGCCACCGTAGCAACCCAGAAATTGATTGTGACACTGTTTGTGAAGGGGGAGAAGTAACAATGCTATTCTGCAAGTCCAAGCGTAGCCTATCAAGCACGGAGTTATCCAACAAATGACATCGTTGAATAGCCCGTACTTGATCCGATAGCCTTTGTGCCGTAACGTTAACAGCTGGTTCAAGTTCCTGAAACAGAGACAACAACGATACGCAGTGAGGTTAGTTCCTCCCTCTGTAACCACAAAATATGCTCGCATGACGTTCTCGTTTATCGAGGATGTCCATTTCATGCGATGCACATTACCACCGGTAGCGGGGGCCCTATTTGAAGCCGGTGGGCCTCGGGGTCCCAAGCAGGTCGGTGGCCGGCCTCTCCCCTGCCGACGTACAGGTGTTGGCGACGTCGGCGGAGAGAAAAACTCGTCACTCGATGTTGAGCTCGACGCATCCACAGCGGCCGGTAAGCTTGATGCCGTTTCCGGGGGCCGGGCGGCGGAGCTGAGTGACGAGTCCGGGGATGTTAAGGGTGCAGTCCTTGCTCTGGATCTTGTTAACATTAGCAGTCATATTCTTCTTCTTATAATTCAATGGCTCCATCGTTTATCGATGATTTCAATTATATTAGACATGACGTTGTAAACGTCATGTCGTACTCATATATTTTTGGTTTTTTACATATTTAAAACTTCCTTTTCATATGAATATTTATTTATGATATTAATTTTTATAAATACTATTGAAAATATATATAATTGGATTTGTAAATACAGAAAAATAAAAATATTGGATAAGAGGTGAAAATTTTACGACTGCCATATTATAGTGTTCCCAGTTACTATTATTATTATACTTATTTGTTTTTGGAATCTAACACATAAATATATTTAACGGGAGATGTAGGTACACTTAACAGTAATCGAATTAGGTGATATTTTAAGAAAAGGGCAACAGTATCCCATAATCTATGAGAATAGTAAAACCGTAGCACATACATCTATGCCGATTTGTTTTGTATAATCACATCAATCTAAGCTGCGGTAGCGTAATGGCTAAGGCGTCGGACTGATCCACTAGTAGTAGTAATGTGAAACCCACATTACTAGTATTCTTTAGAATCAATCCAATAGGGTGGGGTTTGTATCCGCTAGCAACGTAATTTATAAAGGGAAGTATAGTATAGTATTAGATGTATAATTACCATAAATTGCAATTAGGGGCTATTTTAACTACAATGCTTTTGCGATTATTATACACATTCGCTGTGGAAATCGGGAACTAATCGCTAGGTGCAATTCCATCAAAAAAGTCATTGTATGTTGCAATGTACAATGGCTTTTTTGCGCCATCGATCACCAGACTCGCATTTATCCGCATTTATCGCATTTATTTTTTTTCGTCAGGCAGCACCAATTCAAGCAGAAGTCTGTTTCTTGCAACTTAATTCTGTTTATTTATACTATTTCAGGTAGTAGTGGCACTACTGTTTAAACATTTTTTTATGTGATATAAACTGTTTGCCAAACGATCGGCTATATAAAATAATTGTAATAAAATCTGTAAATGGATAGGTACAGGTGTGTCGCTCTTTACAAACGTCGTAATAAAACTTCCAATACTATTAATCTTGTTATGGAGGGCTATCATCCATTTTTACTGCTGTGTTTAATAACCATAAAAAAAAAACTGGAAAAGTAGGCCAAATTCAAAACTGAAGCAGCCTGACTGATAAATTGAGATTCTGATGGGAGTCGTTTGTTCAATCCCGTTGTTCAGTTGCAACTTGTACATTTAACAAACTCTTTGTTACATTTTAATGTGCCCAATTTTAAAATAAGAATGACTTTTTTATATCTTTTTTAAGTTGACAAAACGGCTGTTTCGTTCACCTCTGCCTGCTATAATGATTGATGATGATGCTTTATCACACACACACACACACACACACACACACAACACACACACACACACACACACACACACACACACACACACACCAACAGACACATACTCACATACACCAACATTGTGTAACTTTAGTGAAGAAATCTTAAAAATATAATATATATATATAAGTATTGTATATGTGTGTATGTATGTACGTAAATACATATATGTATACAATATACATTTTTCTAAATTTTAATTGAAAGAATAACATGTTTGAAATGCTTTAACAAACAACAAGTGTAAAAATGAAATGTACTACCTCCGATGGCGGACGCTGACGACTGTAACACAGTTCATTACTACTACGGTCGTCAACGCTAAACTCTTTGTTATTTTAAAACAAATAATATATGTAATCATGTTCAAATTAAGAAAAAAGCAATTTGTAAAACCTTGTTTGCATAAATAAACTATTATTATTATTATATAAAGTTAGTGCTAGAGAAATTGAGTTTTAGTTTATTATAGAACCAAATTAATGGGTATTGGTATAGCTCTGTTTCCTAGACTCATAGGCGATCCATTATGCGTTCAGATAAAGCTGCCTAGTTGAACCAGTCTAAATCCTTCAAGAAGCATAGGAGCCTCCTGGAGCGTTCAAGTGCTTTTAGCAGCAGCCTCGCACCCACGAGGATACTTGCCCGTTGTGTGGCCATTCCCTCGCACTCCAAGATAACGTGGGCGGCCGCTTCTGTCTACTGTCTGTCGCATTGATGGTGAATAGCTGCCGGCTTAGGGCCATGGGGGTTCCTACAACTATCCTGATGTCGAGTCGATTAAGACGTATGTCGGCCCAACCACCGTTGTGTGCTTATTGAGTTCGTTGCCTTAACAAGGTCATCACATTTTTTTTAATGACAACTCCCGCATTAGGAATGACTCCTGTGTCGCGGGGTAACAACGGACACAAAGAACACCCAGACTCAGGTGGACACCCAGACTCAGGTGGACACCCAAACAACCCACGACCTGTAGCATAGCATCAGGGTCACTAACCACTAGGCCAACAGGCCAGTCGAATTGCATTGCCTATATAGCTCTCGACCCTATCACCAGCAGAAAATAGGACTATCTTAGTAGTGTTGGTGATTCGTGGTCTTCTGTGAGGGGGAGTATTTCATCAATTGGGCAGTAAGGGCATCTATCCACCTTACTTGTCGCTTTTGTTAACATCACGTGAAACATTTATTTGTTAAAAAAATGGTTTTAATTGATTGCTATGTCTAGACCAAGGCTCGGTGAGAGAGAGAGAGAATGGAAAGAGTGAAAATTGCAATGTCTTGTATCATAATTATAAAAGAAAATGACACCAATGAAATATTTCATTGGTGTCATTTTCTTCTACTTCCATCTTTATAATTAGGACATTTGTTGAGCTATTCTTCTTTTATGTATTGAGAATATAGTTAAGCAAAAATAAATGTGTTTTCTGTTAAGAGATGTCCTTCCAACACAATAAACAAAGTATTAATTATTGTTTCAAATTATTTATTAGTACGTACCACTATATAAAAAGCGATTCAGCCACTCATTGACTTTTGATTAAAACCTTGTTCGCTGTAAAGTACCAGTCCAAAGCGCTTTGTGGTAGTTGGGAGACAGTACGATGTGTCGAATTGGGCCGTCGAAACTAGAGCAAGTCCAACATAGGAAACTGTAACTGTGCTCGTAGTAGCTCGATGTGTATTCTTAAACACCTAATATATAACGTGGGAAAATTTGTCGCAATGAGTGCTCTTAATAGTACTATTCTGCTAATAGAAATAAATCATATGAATTTTATTTAGATAAGGTCTAAGATAGATTGCAAAGAACAGATTTAAAATACGACAAAGAAAGACGAATAATTGTGATATCAGTTGTACAATAGACTAGATGCGCAGTACATAATAATAAATGTCTTTATAAGAGTATTTCTGATTCTGTATTGGGTGTATACCTATAATCTAATAACTGTCTAGGCAAATTGGGTTAAAGTAATGTAATGTCGACAAGTCTTTCAGAATTTGTTCACTGTTATTGTAGATTTATAAATACTAATAAGAGATTAGGAACAAAAGTAAACTATAACAATTGCTGCTAACTTAATATAAAAAATGTTACAGAAAGACGTGTGGTGAAACACACATTATGTATTTTTATGTCAATTTCAATAATTTTGTATTTGAAATTTTTTTATGCAGACATTTTTAGAATAATCTGAACATTCTATCAACGTTCTTGGTATTAAATACCTTTAGTTTCATTAATGTCAGCCCTCTCACATAATGCTTTACCGGTTAATTTTTAAATTAAATTTTTCAATTTCTAAATGAGGTTTCTGTATTAAAATACAGGGATTTTAAAAAATAAATTAGCGCTTTACGTTATTCATGGGTTCTACTATGCGACCCTAAAATATGACCACACCTTTCTGCAACAGCCTGTTTATATTCTTAGTATTGATAAAATAATATTATCATGTTTACTCTGACGGGAATTATTTCATAATAACGTCTTTAATACTGACTTGTCCATTAAGTTTTCACGGTATTAGCATTTCCTTGTTTACGTTTTTTCTCTCGCTAAATGAAACGTCTGTCGTCTGTCTGTCTGTTCGATCCAATTAATATCAACTTAAAACACAGCGGTGTTATTTTTTTACCTATAAAGAGAAATTATACTTGAAGTGCCACATAGGTACTAAATTATCAGTTATTTTACGTTTTTTTATAATATTTTGTTTAATAAATTGGCGCTCTGTTATCTCAAAGAACGCTTTAAGTTACTTCATGACCACGTCTAAAATGACAAAGGTGATTTGAAATCTTGAAACACATCGGAAATACCGGGTCAAGTGTAAATTTACGTTTATGTTGTTGTAATACAGAAAATGTTTTTCTTTCTTCCTTGTCAAGCTTTGCGATATTCCCTAAAGATTATCCCCTTTTTATTAAAATTATTCTAGCCCATCCTGAGGTTCTCTCGAAGAGATTTTAAGCGAGAGCTTTACGAGATAAGGCTGCCCTTTGTACGTTATTGTTGCTACACATTTTATGTTTCATATTCTCTTTAAAACCCTGGTCTACAAATAAAGTAATATCATGAGTGCACGAGTTAATATACTCAAATAGGCTTATGCCTTTGTCAACTTGTAAATATTTGACGAAAAATCGAGGTAATCAGTTATTGTGAAATAGCAATAGTTTCTTTCCTCCTTGTCCTCAAGACAGGATTCGAAATAGCATTTGAGCTATTCAAATTCCTGCATCAGTAGGTTAAGATGATTATGCAGATGATAAACACTACAAGCAGTGCAAAATAAATGTTATCATTTAAATCTTTAAGTGTCATATAACATTCTTTATTAATTTATACTTTAAAATTGTTATTTTATTTATAATAGCTTTATAAATATTTAAATCGTCTTGCACGATTACGTAAACCTCTTGGTACAGGAGGGTTAGCTAATATATTCGTCTTTCCTAGTTGTAAGGTGGGCTCAATGCACAGATTGCACAGCTCTACTTTGCTAAAACTTACTGAATTTTCTTGGAGAAAGAAATATTTAACTTAACCACTTGAGCTGTGGTAACTTCATTTTATTCTTTACATTGCGAAACATAACCAGCTGGTTAATTTCTGGTTAATTTCAACTTCCTAGCTACTTTTAACTCCCAGTATCAGCAGCAAGATACTTTTATGCCAACTTGCAAAATATGTTCTTCAATTTTATCTTACGTCGGTAGCGTAATAATGGCTGACGCGTCGGACTTGAGATCAAGTGGTAGCGGGTTCGAAACCCATCCAGTGCCCAACCGACGTGAACCTACTCCTAACACAAGCATTTAGTTTAGATGGAGGGAGGGAAGAATGCTAGAAATGTGTGACCCGCGACGCTAATATTGTTTTATAAATAAAAAAAAAGTGTCTGGAAAATAGCCATATATACCCTGTTATAAGCTTTCTGCACACAGTAATTTTAAAATACATAATTATATGAAATCCAAAATATTTTTATAGAATATTCTTGTCGTATAATTTTCATTTCAATGAAAAATAAATTGATAAGTGAGACATACATAAACACAAAAAAAAAGGAAACAAATTTAACTCAGTATTATAATCGCACATTATTTATAAGGACAGAGCGCAGAGAGTTTGTAGCAACCGCCAATGAAACTCACATGGAACCTTGTCAATATGTCAATTTGATAATAACCAATGCATGTTTAAACTGTTATGGCACTGAGACGGTTTTACTAATAACTTATTAAATCAACTGTGATCATAATTCATAACAAAATTACCTATAACATAAGTAAAACCCACTGTACAGCAAATTTATATATTATGTAGTTAGTTGTAGATTTTTAATTATTTCGTTTTAAATCGTACTTTTACTCGTCAAATCGTCAAAGTAATTGTGAACATTATACACGAATTTCCAAATACCAATTCTAAATCTGTTTAGAGTAAAAGTACCAAAGGAACCTTTTCTATTAAGGTGGATGAGGGTAGACGAGATACCCATTCTAAAATGTACAGAGTTCGTTTGAGAACACCGCATTAACTCAATACAGGTTTTATGTCAAAGCTAATAACAGTATGAATAGTGGTTTTATACAAGATACGCAAAACAACTGTAGTCCTCAATAATAGTATTTTATTTCATTGAGGTTCAACATATGGATCCAACAACCTATGGATAGTATCTCTATCAGTAATACACAATGACAATAGTGTAAAAAAAGAAGGCTTAAAACTAGCTAGAGATGAACCACTAAGCCTTAGATATCGCCATGTATCAAAGGTATTTATTAACCTAGAAAAGCGCCCAATCCCACTAATATTATAAATGTGAAAGTTTGGATGGGTGGATGGATGGATAGATGTTTGTTACGCTTTCACGCAAAAACCACTGAACCGATTGCGATGAAACTTGGTATATAGATAGCTGGAGACCTGGATTAAGGTATAAGCTACTTTTTATCTCGATATTCCCACGGGGTCGAGACTTACGTGGGTGAAACCACAGGGCGCTGCTAGTATCAGTTAATGTATCAATCTCACATTAAAAATTAAATTGTGATTAAGTAGAAAAAACTCGCGAGGCTGGTTCTACGCTCTTATTGTTCTTAAGTTATGTTACCTTATATCATCTTATTCAACCCTAAAGCCCATTTTTACCTCAAAGAACGGTTTAAGTTTCTTTATGACAGACATGAAAAATGTTTGAAGATTGGAGGCTGGAATCAATAACCAATATGGTTCTCATAGTTGTGTCAAGAATTTTTGCAAAGTCAAGCTAAACTCTAGCTTAATAATAATCAAATTCGAAAAATGATGACTTTTCATCGTTCTTAAATGTACTAAATAGAAGCAGTAATAAAACCTAATTGACGAGTTCCTCGAATTGCCAGCGGGTTTATCCGTGAATTTATATTTAAATTAACGGTTGATTCGTAATGAAGCTAAATTTATTAGGGAAAAACGTAATTGAGTAAAAATTTACGTATACAAAGTTTCAATGAAATCTCTGTTGTATTTTTTGCGTACCTAGAATAATCTACCTATCAAGTTTTATTTATCTATATACGTAAAAATGTAATGTTTGTTTGTTCAAACTCGCAAATCTTCTAAAGTTCTTTACTGATCGTTTTAAAATTTCCACACAACGTTGTATTCATATACGCGCATGTTTTTTATTTACAGGGTGTATTTGAAAAAGGAACGCTTATTTAGATCACTGAAAGGGCTTCATTCTAGCATGCATTCACAATAAGAATTTTGGAAATAAAACTATCCGTTTACAAGTTGTGGCCGTTTGAACTTTGAGTTATTTTTATCTGCGGTTTTATTTTTACCTCCGTTTCTCATTAAAGCAGGTGGAACGTGTAAAGTTAAAGATTTAAAATCGTACAACTTTTTTGTAACTTTTTACTTAGTTATTGAGAAAATCCATAAAACTAACTTAAAAAAAAATCGAAGTTACTTTTTATAGATTTTTTTAGTAACGGAATGAAAAACTAAAAAAAAATTTATGATTTAAAATATTTAACTGAACACATGCCACCTACTTTTATGAAAAACGGAGGCAAAAATACCTCCATATGTAAATGTTCATAATTTGTGAGAGAACTAAGCCACGGCCACTAGCTGGTACATAAATTTCATTTCCAAGTCATTGGAAACAATACTTTTAGTAAGTGGCACAGAATGATAGTGAGTGGTAAGTTTTAAATTGAGGCATTAGGATCGTTTTCTTGATAGCCACCATATTCGAAAGAAACTCAAACGTTAGGTATAAGGTTATTCGTCTGTGGCGAGTTCCTGCTAGCTACCGAGTACATTTGATAGACCATTAAATGTCATTTCTAATGTTCAAATGCCGTCAACTTGTTATTATTATCCAAAAACCAATGCCCTGTCACACAACAGCGCCCCTCAGGAGAAGATTCTCTTTAGTATGTTATCTACAAACTGACGTCATCGAGTTTATGTTTGTCTTGTCAGTCAATAATAATTCTGTCAGTTCTGTATATTAATGAGATGTACTGATTGTTAGCAAGCGATGCGATTACACAATCGCTGTCTCGTTTAATATATCTTGAAGTGGAAATGGTGAGGTTGCAAGTGGTCTCATTGTGTGTGTCACATATATATATTATTTATAAGTGACACACACAATGACACATAATGATTGTGTGTATACGAATATTACACTTATGTAATTCAGGCAAAGATGATGCTTATGCACCACTTATGTTTTTAAAAATACCATCAACTGATAGTTTCAATCTATAATTACATACTTTAGATTAATCCCAAAACCTGCTTAGTGTGCATATACTACTGTAAAATTGATTTAAAGCATTTGTAAAAATATAATAAATATGCTTTTCTACTCGTATATGAATAGAAACGAGTTCATTTTCTTTGCCTAAATCTGTAATCTCTGTCTGAGATATAATATTTACGTATTAAAAATATTTTTCTGGAACTATACCTTGCTATGTAAATTTCGCGATACTCCGCAACCCGCTTGTAAAAATCTTGAAATGACTTTTATTGATGACTTGAAAAAATTCAAGTAATTTCCCGTGGGTATCGCTAGCTCACGACAGCTATTAAGGCTGAGTCACCGGTAAATTAATAATAAGGTAAGCTGTTATATTTCTCAATCCCAAAAGACTGCAGTGAGCCGCAGTTAAAGTTAGAGGTTTTTATAAAACAACCCATAGGAGCGGAAGAGGGAGCACAAACGTCATTTGATCAGATAAAATTTTGCCAAGTGAGATTTATAATCCTAAAACGATGTTAAAATGGTGTTAAATAGCTTCTAAATTAATGTGAGCTTAGTGACGGCTAACAATTATTACATCCTCTGTGGATGTAATAATTGTTAGCCGTCGCCAAGCTCACATCAGTCTACCCGTGACCATGATCGGTTCAAATCGATCGAAACGTCGGGTAACCGAAACAGGTATTGTACCTTCTAATTATTACCGTGATTACATTATACATCTAAGACGATGTAATTATGTTAGCCACAGCTCTCGTTACAATAACAACACTGATAGAAATTCCAAAGATTATTTATGGCCGTCTAATATTAAACAGAAAAGGTTGTTCATCAAGTATAAAAGCAAACATTAATACGAGCGTTAGGCCAAGCCTCGGGTCGTAATTTTCTCTGTAAGACAACGGCGTTATGCCGAGAGATAAGCAAACTTTTGCCGAGAATAGCGTCTCTGATACGCGTGAAATTACTTAGCGCTAATACTTAAGCTTATAAAATAATTACTGAAAAGTATGCCTACTCATAGACTTTGTTTGGTGTTTGGTATATAATATAATCTTTAATAAGATAACATAGAATGTACATATCTTGTTAAATATTAACGGGCATTGCTACAGGCGATGCAAAATAATGATCGAAGGAGACGGTTCTCGTCGAGGCTTGAACTTGAAGAAAACAAATTTTAGACTAGTTCTTGTAATAGATTAGCAACTGGTTACCCGAATCGGTTGCATATTTACTCTTAGTGTGTCTAAGTGTGATTTGCTGTGTCTATAATTTTGAGTAAGTGGCTTTGTGTCAATAACATTTGTAATTTTAATTTATTTAAGAACTATTCGGATAGTAATAAATCAAAATTACAAATGTTATTTATACAATTCATTGTAATAGCAAATTAAGTTAGAATATTAAGAGTATTTCGCCTCCATCCTACAATGTAAATATTGCCCAGACAATGATTTCTTTTTGGATATAAAAAAAACGGCCAAGCGCGAGTCGCACTCGCGCACCGAGGGTTCCGTAAAATATTTTTATTATATGATGTAACTAAAAATTTACGGTTTTCGCAATTTTTCCTTTATCTGTGCTATAAGACGTTGCTTCGTACCAAATTTCAAGATTCTGAGTTCACGGGAAGTACCCTGTAGGTTTTGATTCTCTTGCGAGTGTCGAAAATTTGCGGAAATTTGCGGCATAAACGGCTGTATCTTTTGATTACGTTGGCTGAGAAGTTTGATTTTTTCACAGCTCTAAGGGACAGTAAACCTGAGTATTTGATATCAATTTCAACTTGATATCTCCATGCATTCCTGAGAAAAAGGGTCTTGACAGACAGACAGGCTTTCGGACAGACGGACAACAAAATGATCCTATAAGGGTTCCGTTTTTCCGTTCGAGGTACGGACCCCTTAAAACAACACATCCTTATCAAATTATCTACCCTGTGCTGATCATATGTGCTGACCTTGATATGAGTCACATTCTCCATCAAATATTTGACAACGTCATAAGCTGCCTTGTAAATTTTAATAATAAAGATAATATTTTTTACATCATACGTTTATTATTTATTTATTGTACACCTTTAAGTAGTAAACAATGCAAACATGTTACAAATACACGTTCTACGTGTATTTGTAACATGTTTGCAAAAGAAAATTATACTTATATAAACACGTAACCGGAAAATATTGGTACCGGTTTCGGGGAGACACCTTATTAGTGTATTACAATGTTATACTACATGAACGGGGTTTCATATAGACATAGATACATAGAGTATTGACTTATGATAAGCTGTAAGGATGTCTTAGTCAGAGGTATCGTAGAATCATCCAACCTTTCCAGTACACCTCGGTCCATTGGAAATTGTGATATCTTTGAAAGTAGAAGCAATACAATTGCTTGGTATCCATGTTCATTGGTATCAATGTTTCACTATAGGTTCTTTATAGTGAAACGTGGATAGCCATGTTTACAAACTGCATTACTGATGTAACTTTGCTTAGGTTTAATTCCACAAGACTTAATTGAAATATAAAGTGTTTTTTTTTGGTGTGTGGAAACCTGACGAGGGAACGACAAAGTGTTTATAGAGGAATCAAATTGACTAAAACTATGGTTTTAGTCTGTGTCTACAACACCTGACCTACCTATTTTACTTCACTATAACACTGCACGCAGTGCCGCAGCGCCGCACATCGCCCCGAGTAACTTTGAATAGCGGTCCGAGCAGTTCCGACTCACTGGAACAACTCATCAAATTCAAATTCAAATTCAAAATCATTTATTCAATTAAGACACTAAGTGACATTTATGAACGTTAAATTGAAGCTAGAGTTAAAATCATAGATCGGCACAAACAGACGCCACAACATGTACTGGATTGTCAAGGTAAATTAGGTGAAAAACACCAAAATCTACTGCCTGTTTGTGTCGATCTATAACTTCCAGTTTCCAAAATGCTTAGGGCCTTATGAGAAGAATACTGGCAAAGAAACTCATGGCCACTCTTTTTAAAAGTCAGATCTTCAGGTACAATAGTGTTAGTGTTACACGAGAGGTAAACAGGATGCAAGCTGATGCCACCTGAATTTCATTTTATTGAATGCTCCAAAAGCTAACGTACTAAAAAATAAAAATCACTCAGTGATACCGTTGAAGGTTTGAACCTATTAAACATAGAAATCATTCAAGGTGCACATCTACCTTCATTCAGTTGCAAAATCTACTGTTAAAAATAATTCGTGACTGGATTAAGAGGCTAGAGTTGCAGTTGATCGAACAAAAATAATAGTATAGGCTAAAGCATCGCTGACTAGGCCGACCAGTCACCCCAAGCAGCACCCGTTCACGAGTATGACGCATGGAAAAGCCATAATCTCCTTCGCCATATCAGAGGGAAAGAAATGACCCGCCCCATGACGACGCCGCAAGCAATGACATTTTAGTGAGCATGACGAACCATAGTCGAGATACTGATAAAAATCACTAATAGTCAAATTACCATAATAATCGTCACGCATTACTTTCAACTGACCGACACGACGACACGACGACACGACTTTCAGGAGACCATCGACAGTTGACGCATCAACGCTATCGACCTTAGGTCTTAGAAGGGAGTGATACAGCAAAAATATACTTTAATGCAATCTTGTGTAAAGAAGCTGACCTACGTAGTAACTACTGAACCTGTATCGAGCAATAAAAATTGTTACGCCGATTAGTATATATACAACTTCCCAACATCAACGGTTAACATCACCTGGCCTGGTCCGAGGATCCCCCCTTTATGATTGAGGGGCACAACACCCCGATTATCCACACTAGAATCTACCCAAGTAAATATATCTACTATTGAATTGTGTTTGTGAGTGAAGCCTTAAAGATGATCCGACAAATGAGCGATTATCGATTAATCGGATAACGCAAAGACGATAAGGTTATAATACAAGAATAACCTTTTTCATTTAACTATTTCTTTATTTAAATGGGTAGAAGATACTTAGGTTTTATAAAATAAAAAGTAATTTAGTTATTGGTATCTAGGTACATAGTTATGCTATATGCGAAGTTGCCACCCTCACTGTATTCTGGGTCACTAATGCACTTGTAAAATATGAACGCCCCATAATTGATTTTACCACTCATGTTAAATTGTCTCATTCTAAAACTCTTTTATTTTTATCAGTTCATTTTAGTAGTTATTATAGACAGTTTATTAAATATGATTATAATAAAGGGAATTTATGCGTTTATTCGAATATGTACAATTGGCACACACCTATATGATGGAACGCGGAAATATAAAAAAGCAGAATACTTATTCCACATTTATTAAAAAGTCACCACCCAAGGTTTCGAAAATGTCAAAGTTAATAAAAATAACATTTAAGATTTCACACTTAGATGAAGAATCCTAAAATATGAGCCGGAAAATGAGCTATCAATTAGATGTAATTTCATACACCTTGCGCTCGGTCATCATTTCACGGGCACTGAGTGTAATTTTCAATTTATTATCTGACATTCGTAATCGTCTACGTTATCGATTTTACAACTCAGTGCCAATCAGCCGAGCTTGCTAGTGGTTCGCTTAAAGGCTCAGAGCGAGTAGGCGGTCCACCGACCTAAAGTTTTTGTAGCACTCTACAAAGAGTTTTCGTTAATTAGAGTCCCACCTAAACAAAGGACGATATGCCGAGTAGATGGCACCGCCTTTGTAATAATTTGTCTCAATGAAAGAGCTGGGCGGTATAAATGCTCAGCTTTACTAAGTGCTGCTATATTTTCTTCTAAGCTC
The DNA here is from genome assembly GCA_949752705.1 of Callimorpha dominula. Classification (NCBI taxonomy): domain Eukaryota; kingdom Metazoa; phylum Arthropoda; class Insecta; order Lepidoptera; family Erebidae; genus Callimorpha; species Callimorpha dominula. The sequence goes on from OX456992.1 coordinate 21,207,966, forward strand.
TCCTGTATCACTTTGTTGTTGAAAGTGCTCAGAAATGTATACATTACTAAGAGCAGCTAATCTGTAGTCATTTGCACTCCAAATATAATAATACGGATTTTATGCAAGTCTATGGTCTAATGTAGTATGTAGGTTTATCTAACCTTATCTCAGATTCACATAAAACAGTGCTGTCATCAAATATTCTGTGTAAACGAAGCGTTCATAAAATATGTACCGAGCTTGGAGCCCGAACAGCAGCATCTAGTTTATGCATAAAATTTTATTCAGCGGGTGAGTACTGATAATGTGTTCAGATACCGTGTAACATGGCGAAGAAAGTTTTGAAATTTTATATCCTACAGACTGAGACGAGAAAAATGTCATACAGACTTTTAGCAGCGTCATGATTTGCATGTTATGTAAATTTGAAATATTAACTTGAATAAATGTTACTTAGTTTTATGTTGGAGTACTCGTTAGAAATAATATATATTTTATTATTGATTGGTCTGAAATACTTTCCAATGGAGATTTACGGCAGGATGTAAATAATAAATGTTTAAGCGTAGCTGTTATCAAGAGATTAAATTAAATCTGCCTTTGCAATAATAAATAGGCTGTGATACTATACATGCCTAATATAATAATGAATCTGGCTTTATATGACTCATGACAACATACGTTAAACAATTAATGTTAAAATAACTTTTAAACTTGCCCATTCCCGTAAAAATATATTTTTGTTAAATTATTGTAGGTATAAACAATTACATAGACAACATTATATAACATCTGTACATAGTTCGGTCGGAGATTCCCTTTCTGAGCTGGAGGAACTTTGCACCCCATTCCTTCACAGAGCAACCCAGTATAACTCACCTTATAATAAAGATATAAAATACAATTTGTTATTCCTTATCCAAAAATAGAATAAGTATTTTTCCAATTTTCCTTGTTTAAAATTCAATAAAAATATTGCGATTCACATTGGGTTCCCAAACGTTAAAGCAATGACTTTGCGTTTTGTTTGAGTGCCGGTTAAATTTGATTTAGTGACGCACTTTACGGTGTATCATATATTTTGTTCTTTTTTAATCTTCACGTTTTTATTAAATAAATGTCAGCACTTTTAGTACAGCCTTGTTATTCATTCTGAACATTATAAATAAATCAGAAGTTAAGGGATGAGCTACAAAAAGTCCTTTCTGTCTTCATTTATTTGTTTGAATATCAGATATTCACAGCTAAGCGAAGACGAACAACGAGCTTTTTTTAAACAGTAAAGGTATTATTTTAATAAAGACACAGTTTTTCAATCGAATTCTATATGTCGGTTTAGTCCTAACTTGAGTACGATTAGCCGCATAATAAGTAGCTACCTACTTATTATGCGGTATATGGTACCGAATAATTAGTATATATAAGTTATTCGGAAGGACTAGAATAATATTATTTACGTATTAACGGGAATTAACGCGATCACAAAAAGGTATTACATACCTCTGAATTGCCTGACGTTACGACCACAGAACAGGTTGCACTGGCCGTGGCCACGGCCAGTGCAACCTGTTCATCAGGCAATTCATCAATTAACATGTATATATTTAGAAATATATAAGTATGTTTATCAGCAGTCTGGTTACCATAGTACAGGATCTGCCTAGTTTGAGATCAGAAGGTGGTGTCTGAGATGTCCCAAGTTATTATTACTTATATTGCTGATGAACAGGTTGCACTGGCCGTGGCCACGGCCAGTGCAACCTGTTCATCAGGCAATTCAGAGGTATGTAATACCTTTTCGTGATCGCGTTAATTCCCGTTAATACGTAAATAATATTGTATCATGGAACGCGAAAGTTTAAAAGTTAATATAGGACTAGAATAAAATAAAAAGATTAATAAGAACATCAGGTTTTTGAAGTGATAACTTCTTATGGGAGTGTAAACCGCTTCGTTACGTAACGCGTTACGGCGCCAGTCTGTCTGGCGTTTAACTTATCACTTTTGTCGCTGACTGACTGCACTGAGACGCACACGTTTTTATGATATCTACTTATTTGATTTTATATCTTAAATCAAACGAGGGCAAAACACCAACACTCGTAATCACAACGTGTATTACACTTATTGGGATGACTCATAAGTTAGTGTTATTATTGTCATAAAATTAAATTACCTTGTAAAGCCAACCTCAACCACTTTTTTAAACTTAAAGCGGCACTCAAACTGTACCTACCATTTTGATTGTTTTGATTTTTGAGCATGTCTATATATCTGCATTTCATTGTGTATATGTATGTATGTATGAGTGTATGTGTATGCATGCATGTGTGTATGTATATTTATGTGTATATTATTTATATATTACTTTTACTTTTGGTCAATCTAAATCGACAGTTCTCTTTAGAGTACCTATATGTGGAGACTTGTAATTAGCAATATGATTATTTAATTCTAATGATACAACATTGTTATATGTCTGTAAGTCTCTCTAAGAATAAAAAAAAAAAAAAAAAGCCCCTTGTTCCTAATTTATCTATAACATGTATATATTTAGAAATATATAAGTATGTTTATCAGCAGTCTGGTTACCATAGTACAGGATCTGCCTAGTTTGAGATCAGAAGGTGGTGTCTGAGATGTCCCAAGTTATTATTACTTATACTGCTGAAACAAAGAGGTAAAATCGATAAAGTGAAGCAATTTTACCTACAAAATTATAAAACAAACAAAGGCGCTAAAGCGGCTTGAAACGTTACACGATGCGTGGTTTCGATCTATCTATGTTCTTATACTGGTAGAAATGATCTGAAGGAGACTTCAGTTTTGTTTAAACCTTCAAAAAATACCCAGTGGGCAGTTCATCACACATTGCCTGATCTGGCACAGACTTTGTCCGACCAAGTATTAACACAAACCGGTAACAGATTCCCCTCCGATTTCCTAAGTAAATATAAAATATGATATAATTTTACGTTTTTATTAATTAATTCAATTTCATCCCCATCACCTGGATAATTGGCAATCCACCACTGTGCGGTTTTCCAGAAATGTTTTGCCTCGCACAACCAATCTCTGGAACAAATTGTTGCCTGCGGTATTTCCGGACCGATACGACCTTCAAACCTTCAAGAAAAAAGCGTACTCCTATCTCAAAGGCCGGCAACGCGCTTGTGACTCTTGAGTTGCAGGTGTCCATGGGCGACGGTAGTCACTTACCATCAGGTGACCCGTCTGTTCGTTTGCCCCCTATAATATATAAAAAAAAAAATATTTTTGTACTGTCAAGTCTACTTAATACTTTCTAAAAAAAAAAATACAAAAAAATAGATATCTATGACATCTCGGCACTTTTTAATTATTCACTAGTGTCTTAGCTGATCGTACAGTAGTGTAAAGCTCAGAGCTTTGCAGAACAGAGATTTCGTTTAGTATTCCTAGGCAAGCAGTCGCAAACAATTCAATCATGTAGGAATTTGGCTGCATGAACCTGTTTATGGCTGTGTATTTATTTAAAAAAAAAAAAAAGTATACTAGAGAGTTATTTTGTCTCTTGGCATATGTTTAGATCAATGTTCGTTGTGGTGAGCTTGTTTAGAAGATTTCCTCACAAACACCACCATCATTCACAAGTGGAGGTTTTCTGCCACAGAGAGTTACTTTGAATATACACCCTAATGCCACTTTTAAATTGGAGGGTAATCTCTGAGTAGTTGACCATACTGCCTATTTCAACGTAGATTTAAGTCAAGTTATATTCTGAAAAGCGTAAGACCAGAGAAGATTGATCCTTTGATGTCGATTCCAGATATTAAGGAACATGACAAGATTTGAAATAAGAGTATAAATTGTAACAGCATTTACTTTAATCGGTTTATATGTGTCAACAAGATGTTTGAGGCGTGCAGATCGGATCACGAATTATGTCGTCAAAGGAAACGTACATATTTAAATATTTATGCCATTTGAATTCATCGCGTCTCGTGTGTAGACAGACGTTTCAACTTACACATACAACCACAATTATATATTGCTTCCAAGTACGACTCACACACAATGTCTGCAATTATGTCACCGCCATCACTGTTCATGAAAGTTTCATGCCTGGGTATGTATCTGCTCAGTGACTATGGAAGATTTGATAATTACTGCATTTTGCTAGTAATTAGTAGTAAGTGTTGCAAGCATCCGTTGCCTAAATTATATTACCGAAACGAGTGGGTGGGTAACGAACAAAATGAGCATGTTTGTGGAGTTGCGTACCCCTAGGAATAGTGGTGGTGGCTAATACTGAATAATCAACATTGTTGAATAGAGAATATTGTTAAAATAGAAGTATCTAATCCATCATCATCCGCGCCTTTTCGCAACTAAGTTGGGATCGACTTTCAGTCTAACTACGATCGGGCCGAATTTCGATTTTTACGTGAAGCGACTGCCATCAGACCTCGACAAACCAGGTACTTGGTGATTTTAAAGTTCTGTAGTTAGACCAGGTTGTCGGACTTTTTAGGGCTTTAACTACTCGTAACGAATGCCGCAGATGTTAGTATGGCAACCGGGACCTATGTGAGAATGGTCACCCATCCTAAGACTAACCTAGCTAGTATTACTTAACTTTGTAATGTGCTAACCTACTCGGTTACCACTTAGCCAAGTTTTTTTTATATTATAGGGGGCAAACGAGCAGACGGGTCACCTGATGGTAAGCGATTACCGTCGCTCATAGACACCTGCAACTCAAGAGTCACAAATGCGTTGCCGGCCTTTGAGATGGAAGTACGCTCTTTTCTTGAAGGTTTGAAGGTCGTATCGGTCCGGAAATACCGCTGGTGACAATTTGTTCTAGAGATTGGTTGTGCGAGGCAAAAAATTTCAAGCCAAGATTAAGGAAGTATCTAAATATTCATATTAAATAAAATAATTTATATATAATCGAAACCGTGTGTGGTGTGGTCGTGTGGTTTCGTGTATAATTAACGTACAGAGCTCGAAATCTCTAGATCTCAATACAAGAATAATTAAAACCAGGACAAAACAAAGACAAACATAGTATGAGTCTTTGTTTAATATCAGTGATATGAAACGAAACCACACGCTAATGATGGAAATGAATCCTCAACGGATTCTTGTTTAAGAACACTTGCCAGTATTCTCGTAGTACAAAGGAAATGAATGTGTATTCAAATGAAAGATAAATCATTATTTATACAGCTCCATGTAATACAATATTAAAGCAGTGAGAAATGATATGATTGCGAACATTAATGATATTATTATTAGAATATGTCACTATTTCTCGATTGTGTTGCTTTATTTATTAATAGAGGGTAACCTTATTATACATTTTTATGGGTGTTGTAGACAGCGGCTACGTCTACATGATTGTCTAAATTGTAGTGCGATTATCTATTCCCCTGCTTAGCATTGAGACTTCGGTTATACTCTCCAAGACGTCTTAAGAATATTTGAAGGTAAAAATAAAAGAATAATAAAATAATAGTTTAGAAGAGCTATAACATATTATTTCACATCTGCAATTATAATTTATAAAGATCAAAAGCAAGATTTAAAATGAACTAAGAACAAAAAAATTCTGGAGAGAGTGTGGAGCCTGACACCTATGCCGCAGGTCGCTTGGTAAGGGGCCCCCGTCGGGCTTGGAACTAGTCGAAAATCCCTGAAATACGTGAGTAAAACCGTATATCTTAGGTTAATAAAAATTTACATGTAAACTTAATATTTTTGTATCAGGTTTACGTCAGACAGCCACCGCCTTGCGTTGAAATTATTTAACATTTTTTAGGAGACGGACCCGTCCCGTTTTGTGGAAAGCAAATTGCTTTCGGAGGGCTAAATACGGTGTGGTGTTACTTGTGTGACTGACCTTGGTGTTGGTTGGTTGGTTTTTCGCCTGCACATGGTTGGTTATGACGATAAGCATTCAGTATTTGAACGTGACTTAGCGTTTATTTTTGAGCCCATTCATCTTGTAGTACGAAAAAGTTTGAACCGAATATCACCGTTCGCGTGGTGAAGACGAATTGCTATTATAACCGACTCACTGAGTTATATTTCTCAACATTATCAGAATCAATTAATTAAAGCTATTGTCTTGTATAATCCTAGTATATGTATATGCACCGTCAAGGATATATACTATTACATAGTATATAAGATTTGTAAATCTTGACCAAATCGCGATAATATTTCTATGGTATGATACTCTTAATTCTTATCAAGGTTCAATTCATGGCAATCGGCATATATCTTCATATTTTTGTCTTCTATCTTTTTTGCAGATTAGTACGAAAAATAAAGACTTTAACTTAAAATGATGGACAGCTGATGGTTTTATTGGCAGGGACAATCTCTTTGACAAACCGTACATAAGTATTTATGTAACTTACTTATATACTTACATATAAGTGTAAATTGTAGATTCTGTAGTATATACTAAGTTTTAAACTTTCGCGTTCCATGATATAATATTACTTATGTATTTACGGGAATTAACGCGATCACGGAAAGGTATTATATACCTCTGAATTGCCCGACGTTTCGACCAGGTTGCACTGGCCGTGGTCACAGGCTGTAGTATATCTCTAATAAGCTTTCAGACACTATCCAACCGTAATGTTAATCTGGCTTAAATTATTAGTTTCAAGGGACTTAGATTCACAAGCCTAAGGCAATAATTTTATTTTATTACATGTTAACTTATATTAAATGATTAGCTTCATTCTTATCATACAAGTATGGAACAATTTGCTCTCATACGAATATTGTACAGACCGCGGCTCGAAGACTTTATCCCAAAACTTTTGGTCTTAGAAATTTATTCAGCGACCCTTAAAGGCTACACAACCGATAGCCACGGTTGTTTTTAAACAGGCAACCTGCTGTTAGTGGTTTTTTTTATTTAATTAACCACCGACGCAAAGAGAACATGTGCTTTAAATTTAACGTGTGTAACTGTGTGTCTGTCTGTGGCAACATAGCTCCTTGAGCTAGAGTGTTCTTAGTTCAAGCTTAATTCAAGAAATTTCTAATCTATGTTGTTGTGTGTGTGTGAGTTGTGTTCTAATGTGTTTTAATTTTTTTATGTATACTTGTTTTGTATATTTTTTAATAATATATGTGAAAAAAATTTATTCGCTTCGAAAAGAAGTAGTGTCTCGACTAATATCAATAACATTAGACTGATTCCAGTGACGTTGGCGGTAAACAACCACCAACGCAGTTAATAGACATTTCCAACTGCTATGACACAATCGGGGTTGTCGCGTACTGGTATTGACTTTCTAGTACTAATTGTTCTTGTCGTAAAAAAAAGTGTTAATATATATGACATCAATCCTACATCAGAGCATAAGAAGAACATTATAATGTCCTGACTCCATTCCAAAATTAACACATTAATGTGTAACACATTTAGTAACGTTAAGTTAAATTCTCATTTATTTCTGCTCAATTTGGGTAAACTTATGCAGGGCTCGTTAACTCAAAATTAATATGTTGGTTTACACCAACGACCTATTTTATAAGGACGGGATGGAGTGGCGCCCTTTAAAGTTAATTAAAGCAAATGGTATGGCAAACTTTAACAAAAATCTATTAATAGTGGTTATTTAACAATAATGATTCGTAAGTACGTCTGTTGGGTATGTTCCGTAATTTATTATTTATAAGAGTAATTAATTTATTAGAGTAAGTCAGATGATGCATAATTTAGTAATTACCAAAGACTTTGAATAATATTTTTGAGTGATACGAAAAGATGATGACACATAAAAATAAGAAACAAAAGAAAGAATTTGTATTGATCTAAATACATCGGGGAGATTTAGAGGACCAAAATAACATAACATAGATGAGTTGAACAGTTGACGAGACTAATAATGAAGTTCTTTTTAGTTGATTCAATCGCCTACATTGGGAGTTTATAAAAACATTTATATACTTACACTACAAAAAATCACTGTTACTTACTAACATTCTTAGTACCTATACCGCTACTATGACTATTTATTACAACTTAATCCAAAAGGTTATCTGGGTCAACTCCATTTAAAATCTATCTAAGTTTTACTCAGCATATAAGTTTTTATTTCTTGACAGCAATATGACCACAGAAATGATAATAAGTACTAAGTAAGTACTTATTCTCAGTTCTGTGACTATGACCTATTTACTAACAAAGGGTTAAGTATGTTTCTTTTTTTGTGTTTTTTGTAATTAGACAATATAATATGAAATTTTGTTAAATAATGTTATTGTTCTCGTAGTGTGTCTGTGTATTAAAAATATCTTCAGGTAAATAGCAAGTCTGCACTTTCTAGATATAGAGGGCAGCAAAATTCTGCAGTCCAGTACATAAATGTCGATATCGGTAGTGCTATTATGTCTACCTAGTCTAAAATATCATCATTATGAGAGGTGATTTGTAGTTAAAGGATTATAAGGATAGACTAATATGTGCCCTTTTAATTATTGCCTTCTCTCAGTAAATGAGAAGCCTAATCCGCCACGCTGGCCGACATCACAAACATTATAGATCCTCTTACGAATCCAGATTCACGAACTGTTACTAAAACCTTTAAATCAAGACGGTGGTTTAAAATTTGAGATATATACTTTTGATATAGGTAATTGACACCATACTCAATACTCAATTGAGAAAATGACACCATATACCATATCAACAGTAAAAGCTACAAATAAACAGTACAATAAAATATACGAATATATTTGTTTGCTGTTTCGCCTCTGTCTACAGTGGGTATGTGGGTACCCTTTGATGTCTCAAAGTATCGGTCGGCTGTGGTTAGGTTTAAATCTCTTCTACGTCTACATGTGATGATGTTCAGTACGATTTGATTAGATTTTCGACGTTACGCGCCGTATCCTTGCCTTAAAAGCTAAAGTGACCGACGTCCCCTATTTTTATTTGATGGACGGGAACGTTAAAAGATATATTATAAGGGCAGTCAAAGCAATTAGGAGGTATACCTTATAATCAAATTAAACACATCTATAAAATAAAATTCTGTACTAGTACAGCAAAGATACATAATAATGTTAAAACCAATTACGGTACAAAACGTTTGCACGGCATATCTCGATAATAAAGATGTATATAGCACGTAACCTTCGGACCTTCCAATTTACAGCAATTTTCGCTTTGAAATATTCACAAGCTTAATGACATTCTTTAATAATGAAAGGGTGAAACGGAAACGACACGAAGATTGCTTGTTTAAGATCGTTTTTGATAAAACGTTGAAAGCGCTATTGTTTGAGGCAGATTTGATAATTGGGTTTAAGACGAAATTCTAGTAAAATATATAAAACATATTATATTTATTAAAGAATAGAAATTTCGACAATCAAACATTACGTTATTTTTATTCTTAATTAAAAAAAAAAAAATGGTAATAAAGCACATAATGTTTGTTTGTTTCTAAGCGTGGTTAAAGATGAACTTCCTATTTTTTATAATCATTAAGACTAAAAATGTAAATGTCATCCACTTAAATGTGTAAGTTTTGGAAAACACACTGGGCAGTTGCGTTTTCAGTAATGATTGTATCGGATATACTTAGTTCAATAATACATGTAAGTGAGATTTTATTCAGCAAATTAATTATTACGTAAAATGAAATGATGGCATCAGAATGTTTTGTACAAATATATCTGGCGCCGACTCAAATTTATTTAGGTATTTACATTAGTATAACAGTTTAGTTAGCTTAGTTAGCTAGCTAGTTTAGTTGTTTAGCTAACAAGCTTATTCAGTAATATAATAAAATAACGTCGGTTTAATTTTTAGTTAAAAAGTTTTAAAGGACACCTTTACGAGTACCTAACATGAAATCTGAACGAATCTGACAAACAAATCTGAACGTTAGGAACAATGTACAAATACCAATTAGTTGCCGCCGCCACGCATTTATGAATGATGAATGTTTGTCAGGCGGCATCATGGATGCAGAACCTAACTTTTAGTATAATTTATGTTATTCTGAGTGTGAGCGAAATTAATATCCGTTAATTAGAAGTCTCCGTTAATTAGATCTCCTAAAAACGAGGACCTTAAAGTTTCTAATAGTGCAGTCAGCTATTGACTAAAGTTATTACTTTATTTATTCTAAGCTATTGCTTAGAATAAATAAATTTAAAGTACGTACTGTAATAATTGTTTTTAAATATATCAGAACTATCAGAACTTATTTTGTTGCAATCTTCTCGCACTAACAAGTTCTTTGTCATCTTCAAAATACAGCAAAATGTTTCATACATTTGCCGAAACACTAATTTACCTTGCGGCTTCATTAATTCACTCAAAATTTACATTAATATGTATTCTCCCCGACATCTTATCAAGTTGATTAATCTAATTTCAAACTGGAGTCGAATACATACGTCTACGTTATTTGAATTTTGAACAGATGCAATGTAGTAAAATAAGGAATTTAGCATTTTTAGGTAGGAAACAGCGTAATTCACATAGGGTGATTATAGGCCTTATTTTCTCTTTCATCGCTACATTTCTTCTTATCTTCGTTATCTATCATAGTTATATCGGGTGAATTTGTGTTCACGAAAAATTTCCAAACCCAAATGTGACAAAGCCCAACTTATTGTCAGATCACTTTTTCATAAAAAGAAATTAAAAAGTAATAAATTGTTTAAATTTAACCTAGATTAAACCAGGACTTACGGTGAAGTGGAAAAACCTTTTTATAGGCCCCCGACAATAGTTCAACCCAAGAAATTAATGTCAGGGGTTCAATATTATGTTCCACATAACATATGTTCAACCGTAGAGTATTGAGGACGTTGGTTTGCTTCTGCCTATTTGTTGAGACAAGCGACTACCAGTCCTGTCAGTCTTCCTAAGGTAAAAGCTATATTTTCTTGACAGTTTTGTTTTTTATGTTTGGGTTTTTATTCAAACCCAAAATTTTATGTAATAACGTCTCAATACTTGGTATTGTCATTCTATGTGTATAAAGTATAAATACTTGTATTACACATTATCTATTATTAGTTCCGTCTCAAAACAAACAAACTTGTGTGATCTAGAAGAAATAGCTGGAAATGGCGTCATTACTACACAGTTTATTGGTACAGCGTTCATAGGCTGCGATGAGTGAATATCACCTGAAGGAACGTAGGTATTCTTGTTTATCATTTTATTACAATAACCTCGAATGAAGCTATAAAAATGTGCGTTTTCAAATCTAAGATCGGATATCAAATCCTTGAAAAGTTATTCCAAGGTGAAATAAAATTTCATTTCGTTAGCGGGTCTCGATGTGATAAGGTAAGGGCGTGATCTCTCAGAGATTTACTTACGGAGATGTTTGAGGTCAGATGTAATCGATTGAAATCCTTACCTGGAAATAATAAATAAATTTAAAAAGATGCTGGTTGATTTATTCAATAAGTGTCATTAGAACAGTAATGGAATACGTATCTTACGTGGAATGAAATCATTGTCTTTTGTGCACGTGAAAGTAGTTGTATGTAATGGATAGACTGGTAATTAAAAAAAACCACTGTAAATTTAGTAGTACAAACCAACTATAAATTAGCAATGCAATCTTATTGGAATCGAGCTTTGAATATTTGACAAAGTAGTTATTGGTGGGTGACTCTTTAATGTGCAGTTGTACCCTCTGTAAGTGGACCTGCAATGTTTCTATATCTTATCCAAAGCCCAGAGCATCGGAAATTTAATTTAAGAAAAGTAAAGAAAAATAACAAAATCTATGTTCTGGATAAGATCAGGGTGGGTGATGGCTGTACCAATTCCTAATAAGTTGTATTCTGCAATGGCAGATAAACAGTTGCCAGAGAGTAATCAATAGATAATTATCTCGGTCTAGAGGGTTGGGATCGTATCTTTCCTTAAGAATATTATTAATGCCGATGAAAAACTTTAATATAGGTACTACAGCACATCGTTTACCCAAAAGTAGTAATTACAACTTTAATTTAATTGCTAATTTGAATATGTAAAGATATCTTTCAGAACATTACACATTACATCAGTCTTCATTTTCTTTTTACTAATGTAATCCCGAATAGGACGAGTAAAACAAAAAGGACGTCTGTCTTATTCAATATTGAGTTTTATATCCAAATAACAGTAATTGACAATTTCCCATTAACATTAAGCAAACCTTTTAATTTAAAGACCCTCGGCCTGTTTAATACAAACATGAGTACCGTTTCAGGGTTATTAAACTTTATTTAATTTTAGTCAATGTTCAAAGTTTCCGTAAGGGCGTTAATGTTATAATAATTTAAAAAATATTTCAAAAAGAATAAATTACATTATGTTATTTCTAAAACAAATTACATTCATGCAAAGATAAATACTAAAATATTATATGTACTAAACATTTGAAATGAATATAGTACGTCATTAACTTTTTTATCATTATAATTATTACATTGTTCAGATAACTAATTCTATAAATAGTGCAAACTATCAATACGTGTATTAAAGAAAAAAAAAGATTAAACTGTGTGGTGTCCTGGGACACCAGATAGGAACGAAGTTCCTTATCATAAAAATATTAATTTCAAGTTCCATCTATTCGAGGTGTAAAGAAAATAATTATTCGGGTATACATTTTTTATTATGATTTTTATCGATAAAAATTACACACACACAACGTTACGGACGTTTTTTGCCGGCTAGCGTACCCCTCCGCAACGCCCCATAAGGAACTTCGTTCCAAAATAATAACTATTATTCCATTTTAAATGTCAATAAGTAAATAGCCTATATATAGAAATAGATAAAATGTTAATTCTTCTGAATTTATATACATTGAATGTCATATTTCATTGTGCAATTACGATTTTTTTTTATTTATAGGATCGATATGCAAGTTTTAATGTCAATTAGGTTTATCATTAAAAAAATATTCTAATGAGTTATTTCTATTAAAAGTAAAATATGGTTTCTTTTTAATCGTTGATAGACTGTCTACTAATTTTTAACCGATGAAAAAAAAGAGGAGGTTCTCAAGTCAACCAGTACCTAATTTTTTGTGTATGACCACGCATTACTTTTTACATGGCAGTCCAATTTTGATATCAGATTTATTATTGTCAAAAACTACTGTACTATCATCTGCAAACATAAACATAGGATTATGTAGTTGCCGTTGGTAGGTCATTAATATAAATAAGAAAAAATAGAGGCACAAGAACGCTGCCTTGCGGCACTCCGTATTAAATTATCCTGAAATCTGATTGATACGAAACTTCAGTTGTAGTTGAATTGCAGAATTTATTAAATAGGACAACTTGCCATCTATTTTTTTAATATGGCTCAAGGAGGTTATGTGTAAGACTACGTTTTTCAGACATTTACTGTATTTAGAAATATTTAAATTTGAGTAATCGTTTGATAATGTTCTCTTTACTGGGCACGTTAATAACAGTGTAGTATGATTCGATACAGCTAATTCATACATTTCGAAATTACGCGATATCAATGTTCTCTTGAACAAAGATCGATTTCTGTGTATATTATGGAAACTATTTGTTTATCTATGGTGTTCTAATGTATGTGAGTAATAAAAATAATATAACGACAACTGAACACTGATATAATAATCATTAAAAGAACAGCCATTCAAGACTATTCAACTAGCTTAAAATCTTATAAGTAGGTGGGAAGGTAAGTAGACTAATATCAGTTCAGTTATCTTTTATTTAAATATAATCAGCTACACAACAATCTCTGCCTAGCCTGGTCATGTAACCTATTATTCTGCTCCACTAGGCAATTATTTCCTACGAAACGAAATGTTCAAATTTACTCACTCAATAACAGTTTATGGCCCGTCGTGGCCAAACCTTTACAGTTACAATTTCAATTGCTATGAAATGGGCCGGCAGCTATTTTTCTTTAATTACCGGAAAACTTTTACCACAGATTCTGCAAAACGATTCATAATTTTCAATTGTAAAATTGTGTCTGTAATAAAATCAATGAATGTTGGAAATGAAAAGTAAAACTGACGGTGTTAGTCTTGTGATATTAAAACGTAAGTACACATATTTGATATTATTTTAACTTAACTTGGGTTTAAATTGTATCGCACTATGCGTTATTAAAATAATTACCAATCTATTAAATAGACTTTTTTTTTCTAATTAAGATCAATACTCAGTAGATAGTGGATCAGTTGATAGTAAGGAAGTGACACATTTTCTTTGTTTCTCATGTGTAAAAACCAGGAAGTCTCATTACCGCATCGTTGCTTACATATATCTGTCTCTCTACCTTTATATATATATATGTATATATGTCACGGAACTTTGTTTAAAACCACACAGAGTGCATACGTTTGTGACTCAATTTAGAACCTCGGAGTACGACTGGCATGTGGACCCCGCCTACTAACTGGGCGATACGCTTACTAATGAGTAAAAGTTAGACAAGTCGAATCTAAAACTACTCGTATTACTTTTCATAAAAACCAGTCCAAGTAATTTAGTTTTGAAGCCTTTTGTTCAAGGACACTTATTTCTTTAAGACACTTCGTTATTTGACTAGACAGTGTATTATTTTAATATTGTATGTATGTATTATTTTGATGTAAGGGAATCTCTATAGTCTGCTTCTATAAAGTGCAGTTTTGCGCTGAATTCCCTGAAGAGATTTCTCTCTCACTTTCCCTTCATCATTATTTAATCTAGTAAGAGGCTACAGGAAAGCGCTAGGCTTAATGTTTAAAAAAATATTTTGGAAAGTAGCTCAAGTATTAATAATATAAATATTTATTCTGAATCAATGTGAACGTCATATCTAATTTAAAGTAGAAACCTATTAGACTGTAATTTTAAACTGACTTGATTAAAAAAGATCCAACTACAATTATTACACCTTCTAACATAAAATTTGTTAGACCTACATATGGAATACGACATCATAGCACCCGTGGGAACCGACCCTGTAGCTCGACTGGTACTGTCCAGTTATTTAATGTAAACTTATAAAGAAGGGTACGCATTCACGACGCCGTTCATGACACACAAGGGACTTGGAAGAGCTTAGCCGTGAATGTATTTTGAAACGAATACAAACTGTTATAAACCGAACAGACGCCAAAGTTCGAGTCGTAGTGATCGAACTAACAAACATCAAGAAATGAGTTGGAGCCGTTCGAATGAAGTTAAAAATATATAGAAGATCGTTGCACGCTTAGGTTGAGAGTCAATTGGTTGTGGCATTAGACATTGCTCGCCCTACAAAAGAATAAAATAAATATTAGTAGAAGAGAGGCAAGTGTATATAATACATTTTATAATGTTAATTTTTGTGCTAAATGTATGAGATATAAATAATATATTTTTTTCCTTGAATCATATTAAGCAGGTCGAGAGCTACAAAAATGTTTATTAAGGAATTGCTACTGTTCTTGTAATCTTTGTTAAGACAATGGTAAAATACTTCTTATTAAAGCTGGAGAAATAGCACTTCCAAAGGCACAGCGAAAATTTATTAATAATAGAAGTTCTTTTGTAGGTGAACGTTAAACCATATTTTAATCGCGGTTGTTCCAGCTATTTATAAGCTTCCAACAGGCCTCGTGAGAAATGTTCAGAGGCCTATAAATTGCTTACTTTGAGTGCGACCTTCTACCAGTATTATCGCCTTGAACGTTTTACATTATTTCGTCCCCTAAAACGACAAATTCTCGTACTAACACGAAAAACGGACACGACCAATGATCTGCGAAACATTAAATAGGTACGTTTCTTATTCCAAAAATGCTTATTTAGACAGTCAACTGTTTGTACTTAGTCGAAATTTCCTTTACGTTTAGGTGACTTTCATAAGATTATTTAAACAGATAGGCTGACTATATTTAAAAGCAAAATAGTGTTTCAATCAATAATGAAAATGTGAGTTATATATTCAATTTGGGTGGAGTGGCAAAGCCAATTTACTGATAATATGTATTATGCGGGGTGGTGACAAAACATTGTTATTCGTATATCTCCATACAAATTCTATTCGTATGGAAAGTTCCACATTACATATACGCCTAATACGTAAGTGAGAGCTAAGTGTTTTAATTTAGGGTTATAATTTGATGGAATGATGTTTTAAAATCATTTGCGAGAAGTTCTTTTAAGTTTTAATTGTGTTTGTATTTAACCCAGTCAGCCTAGCTTAAGATCAAAAATGGATTTTTCAATTACCACGATTTTTGATTTTTGGATATTTATTTTTTTTCATTCTAAGTGACATCTTGTTTCCAGTACATTTTTTGTCATATGTACCCAAAGCTTTTTTGTTTGCCATTGTCGCTGAAACAGTAGCCTTGCCCGGCAATGGACTGCAAAAAAGGAAAAAGGTTTGCTATATCTGGATTCGTTCAGAAACAATAGACATGATCCAGCACCTTCACCCGGCCTGGTCGTAATCCAACCCCTCAATGTACAGGACCAAGCTTTTTGGGGTTTCCAGGAAGAAAATCTCTGTACAACATTACCCTGATGACCTGGTGATGGTAGAATGGGCCGCATGTTATAACATTTTGTATCTCGTGTGAGTTATAAATGTGGTTTATACCGTGGTCTACTGCTACGACTTCTAGATAAGCACTTGTGATGCCCTTGGCTTCTGATCAAAACAATACAAGAGCCGTGGTATCTCAATTCTTTGTTGTTGTACCTAGAGATTTGTTATTTTGTTACAAATAACGGCCATAAGATCCCTATCTTATGGCCGTTATTTGTAACAAAATAACCATTACTATGTTTGCAACTACCGCAAATACACTGGATATTCATGAAAACTCTAGTTGGTTTTGTTTATGTTCAGAATTAAGCACGGTTTACATTATGCAATTGCAGAGCATTAAGTAAGTGTGCTAGCTAGTGCATTTCGTGAAACACTCGATATTGTTGATAAAATTGAGGCTTAGTTCTAGATGCGTAACTATATAGATAAAGTATTGCTGCTGCTGCTAATAAGTATTAACTCAGATAAGTGTTCATTCAATACCAAGTTTACTAACCCCTTTAAAAGAGACTTTATATATGTTCTTTTTGATACTGAATGCGAATTTAGTGGCACACAGTAGCTCCATAACCATGACTTGCGTTCGCCGTTTTTAAGAAAATCTAAAATAAATTGTTACTTGTAAATGTAAAATATTTAAGTTAAATAATAAAGAGTTGAAGTAATAAAGATATTATTAGAGAACTATTTGAAGACTTTTATAATTTATTGGTACTAGCAATATTATGCATACTGGCAATTACAATAACAACATTTTAAGGAGCACATTTCTAGACTTTTCTGATAAAATCACAAAAGCGGTGCTTGTTTTTTATTTTCACAAAACTTAATCGTTTTAATAAATTTATAGTAATTTCTTTCATTCCCTAAACATATGTTCAGAAAATTCAGTTAAAGGGATACATTTGATAAAGTTCATAAATCTACAATGTATAAACATTATCATCTTACATAAAAATATTTGAAATAAAGTTTATGACAATAGGTTTACAACTTAACAGTGATACCCCAAATAACTATTCTCAGCTTTTTTGATTTATGATCCTGTGTTAGCTGTGTAAGGGCTGCGACCTATATTATGTGCACAAGTCACCTTCTTCGTATTTAAATTATATTATAAGATATTTATAAATTTCCTTCAATAACCTTCATTCGAACCCATTCACCAAACACTCATTACATAACCTAAATTGAAACATCCTATTCCACCTATACTGCCCAAGTTACATAAACAAATTACCTAGGCAAATTAATGTTCGACAACCCTATGAAAGTAACGAGTAGGGTGTAACACGCTAGCCTTGTATAGTGAATAATAAAAGACTCACCTAAAATAGTGAGAATTTGGCCTTGAAACCTTTACCTGGCATAATGTTGATTAAGACTCTCTGTGTGTATCTCTTGGGTTTGCTACGGCTTAGCCTGTCAGACTGAATAGCGGTTTCATATTTTAATATAGTTAATAAGCTGTTTTCAAATAGTATTTTTTTACACCGATATCGAAATACAGTGAGGTTGTTCTTTCATTTTATAGGTCTTTTAGTATTTTGTATGTATAAAATTGAATAAATTTTTTTTTGGTTGCACTGTTGGTATCTGGCTAGTTTAAATATCAATAAATATAGGACATTAAGGAAAAGAAAAGTAAAAAGCTCCTAACGCAGTGTCAGTAAGAGCTGCACAAAGTTGGTTCAAGCGTTTTCAGTCCGGGAATTTTGATGTCAAAGATGCAGCGCGCTCTGGTCGCCTTCATACGGATAAAGTCGATGACATTTTTTAAACACCGGGGCAAGATCGGCATAGTACTAGTACTAGTATTTACGATATAGCCAAGGAACTGAGGATTGACCACAAAACAGTTTTGACACATTTGAAAAAGTACTCATTTGCGATTCTCTATTGAAACGTAATGAAACCGAACCAATTTTGAAAGATTGATCACTAGTGATGAAAAGTGGATCACCTACGACAAGAACGTGCGAAAAAGATCATGGTCAAAGGGTAGTCAAGCTTCACAGACTGTACCGAAACCCGGATTAACACGCAATAAGGTGTCGCTGTGTGTGTGTGTACTGCCGGGCAAAACCTTCGATTGGGATCTCTACTACCAACAACTAATAGAACTCAAGCAAGAAATTAAGAAAATACCCCTGGAATTGATCAATTGAAAAGGAGTGGTCTTTCATCATGATAACGCCATGACCACACACATCTTTGGCCACTCAGCAAAAATTGACAGAGCTTGGTTGGGAAGTGTTAATGCATCCACTATATACTCCTGACCTTGCACCCTCAAATTTTCACCTGTTTAGGTCTGCCGAACCATGACGAGTGGCTGTAAGTGTGTGTAGGGCTACATCTTCAATATTTTTTTATAAAAAAATGCTATGTAAAATAAGAACTTATCACCTATTTTTCATTTCTAATGTTTTAGTATTAAAAATTCCTACATGTTTTATTTTTATATAAAGATTAATAAACTTCTTCCCTTTTCTATAATCTCGATTATTTAACTGTTTGGTGGAAATATTCTAATTCTTTCAAAAAATTTTAATAACTAATTAGAGGAAAATAAGGTTAAAAGGATATTTTTTATAAATTTCATAAATAATGTTGCTGGTTTTTTTATCTTACTTTATCTAAATTCATATACTGCACATAAACAACCATGGTAATTTTCACTGTAAATTCAGTTTTTAAAGAATAAGTCAATACGATCTAGAATTACGTTTTTTGTACTGGCGGACCAGCGGCCGGTAGGTATTTAGACCGCGCAATTAGTACATTGAGTGACATAGGCCTTGGGAACCTCTTAGAGAAATCCGATTTGTTCATCGATCTTTGCAATTATCGTGGATGTTAACGCAAGACTGATTGACTACAGCTTTTGCTTCATGGTATAAGCGTTAATCAAGATTACCGGTATAAAATTCATAATCGTCATTGCCAGCGTCTAAAGGCCCTATAGACGCTTGCAATGACGATTATGAATTTCTAGAAGCGCTTTAAACTGAAAGCCGATCACACTGAATTGGATGTGAATTTTGACAGAAATGATTGTGTTGAGCGTTTAATATTTTCTTTATGTTTATATGCCCTATACCTGGTATATGTATTGTTGGCTTTGTATACGACTAAGAAGATAGTATTAAAAGATACGCATTTTATAATTTAGCTCTCTGCTTGCTTCTTGATTTTAGAATTACAAGGTAGCAATTCTTGTAAAAAAACCGACACAAATACATTTTTTATACATTTAAAATTATATGTACTTACCATACATATAAAACGAATTAGGGTAACTGTAGTTTACCCATGACCAGATTTGGTCCCATTCTAAATACAAATTTTGTCCATCACTGTTTCGCAGAATCAAATTAGTATTTCGTAAATTTAATCATGTTTAACTGCCGTCACTTAAATGCTTAAACCCAGCAGCAGCAATATTGTAATCCAAGTCACGTTATCGCACAGGCCATATGCTATCAAACGATATTATGCAGTGACTAATTAAAATTTAACTGTTAGAGGGCTCATATTTCCGGCAATAGTCAGTCTGAGTTACAGAAATGCGACCCTGGCCTGGTCAAGCTATTGTGCTATGTGTTGACTGGCCTGTTGGCCTAGTGGTTAGTGACCCTGACTGCTATGCCCTAGGTCGTGGGTTCGATTCCCACCCGAGTCTGGGCGTTCTTTGTGTCCCCCGCGACACAGGAGTAATTCCTAAAGCGTTGGAGTTGTCTTTCTAAATAATAAGAAATAAGAAGAAGAATTGTTTACACAATATTCTTCTCCTTCTATTACCATCGTCTTACCCATATTTCCCTTTCAATACTCCCAATTTTTTTATCTTCAATTCCCAAAGGGCCCGGTTGACGGTACAGCTTGTCGTATTACGTGAGTGGGACAAATATAGTTGGCAAAATTTGGGTGTATAATACGCTTTTTTCTACCCCTTCGGGGTTACAGACGTGAGTGTATTTCGTCTGACTGCAAACCCCGACTGAGCCATTTCAAAAATTTCCTATACGCTTCATTACGCTATAAACATTGTTCCGTGTCTCGCAGATTTTTCATAGATTGTGTAAGTTTCTGTCAAGAGTTATCTAAATATGTCTATATCTTCGAGGATACAGGCGTGAGATGTACTTAGAAATTAGAAGCCCATATAATTTTTTTAAATTGAGAACTAAGGTGATAAATGGCACAAGGTCGATCTGGTGGTATGCGGTTGTCGATGTTATCGATAACTATCGTGACTATATTCACTAGCAACTAATTCAGACTACGCATGAATAACTAAATTGTTCTGTAGAAAATTGCTGTGTGTGTGTGTGTCAAAATCTTGAAGCAAAACTTTATAAACAGTAAAAAAATAAAACAATATATACTTATTAATTTTAAAATAGCATTGTTATACCTAGCCTGTCTAGTTAAATACTTACACCAGACAGCTACAGTATAACTGTAGAATTAATGAAAGAAAATTTAAGCTAACAAAAATATTTATTTTATAGACAACTCAACCCTTTCGTACTAACTTTTAAACTTTCGCGTTCCATGATATAATATTATCTACGTATTTACAGGAATTAACGCGATCACGAAAAGGTATTACATACCTTTGGCCAGTGCAACCTGGTCGAAACGTCAGGCAATTCAGAGGTATGTAATACCTTTTCGCGTCGCGATCGCGTTAATTCCCCTAAATACGTAGATAATATCAACCCTTTCGTGTTATCGAAACCAAAGGAATTCTGCAGCCAAAACCCAAGATCAACGGACTATTTATGTTGATGAAATCCAACGTATCGATAATAGAGGCAAGAAAATTATATATACACTTTACGTATGACTGTACTTAATCTAGTCCACGAGATTGTAATTAAAAGTATTTATAAAACAGTTTATGAATTAAGTTTGTTGAAGTAAAAATTGTTCAATGAATTTGTCGACCGAGAGCTCAAGAGCTTTTGAAATATGTTCGTATTCATACAAGCACCTTTTATAAAAGCCTTTGTTCATTTGATAGCTGGAATATGATATTACGAGAAGGATAAAAAAATGCATATTCCATATGCGCTTATAATGTGCTCGGTAGTAATCGGCTATTTGCGTCACACAGCCTATAAAAATAGTGAATACTATAATTTGAAGGCTATACACCGTTTGCGAGTGACCTTATTACAAGCTCCCCAGTTACTATAGGTGCCTTGGCTCGCCACTGTATCAGCAGCAGAAGGTAGGTCGGTTGTTGGCCTATATTTTTCCTCGCCTACACTAGTACGTAGTTGTATACGCTTTCCCGTTCTGGCGTGACGTCACCACGCAACCCCTCCGTGTGCAAGTGTGTGCGTGTGTTGATTATACGCAGATTGTCTATGTGCGTCGCTATGTTGATTATGACAATTCAAATATAATTTTTGTTGAGTGACAATATTAGTCATTATATTGCTGACGATATTTGATAAAAATATTGTGTAAAGGTTTGAGGGTGTATGTTTTAAAAGTTATAACGTTATTATCGACTGAAACGTTTGGCAAAATGTAGAAGTTACATTGGTTGAATAGTTGGTTTACTGGTTAGTATCACTAGCTGGCTGCTGAGCCAGAAGTCGTGGGTTCGATTCTCATCCAGGACAAATAATTGTATGATAAACACGATCATTTGTTCTGTGTTTGGATGTAATTTATCTATATGTATGTATTTTAAATTTAGATAAGTATATTCATCAACGGACTGGATACCATAGTACATGCTCTGCCTAGTTTGGGATCAGACGGCCATTTGAAGTGTCTCAAGTTATTATTATTCAATAACTTGGTTATAAACTGACACTTATAAAGGTCACAATAATAAAATATATTTTATAATTTTATTGTGACAATTCAGAAATAATATCTACGATGTTATACTTATAACCCTTCAAAAGATAAGTGTTTGGAAGTACTTTATGAAGGACAGGTACGTAAATGAAGGTACGGTAAAAGCGTTTATTCAGTAAACATGTCTGCAATAAAATGTTTACCGACCCTGACAGTAGGGTTTAATGACTAGTATTACGGTATAAACTACCGCGAATAGAGGTAGTAAGTAACCCAGTAGTACAGTACATACACAGTACACACAGTACTCTGCTCTACGTAAGACTCGGGTATCGACATTGAAATCAATTAAACCAATTATAGATATTTTTGAATTGTCAGTAGTAGTCAGTCAGACTAAGTCAGTCGTGAAGCTAGTTGCCTGTTCCAATACTTAGATCCTGTGGAGAAGAAGAGGCAAGAAACTCCAAGAACACTCTTTTTCAACATGATTTTTTCAAGTCTCTCATTACATTGCTTTGGTTTGTTAGTTGCAGTACTAGCTTACTATTAGCGTACTATTTTATTTCTGTTATGGAGTCTAGTTGCCAGGGCTCAATATTATTAATGCATAGTGACACAACTAATATCTAATAATAATAATGATAACATTTTACACAGCGCTATTTTAGACCCAATTGGTATTGGTATTGGTATAGGGCTCTGTTCCCGCATTTAGACTCATAGGCGGTCCATTATGCGTTCGAATAAACTGACTAGTTGAGCCAGCCTAGCTCCTTCCAGAAGCACAGAAGCCTCCTGGGGCTTTCACGGGCTTCTAGGAGCGACCTCGCACCCGCGAGGACACGTGCCCGTTGTGTGGCCACTCCCTCGCACTCCAGGATAACGCGGGCGGCCGTTTCCTCCGCGTTGAGACATCCTCTGCATAGGGGACTGTCTGTCGCACTGATGGTGAATAGGTGCCGGTTTAGGGCCAAGTGGCCCGTAATGGCTCCTACAACTATTCTGATGTCAAGTCGGTTAAGACTGAGCAGTCTGCGAGTTAAACGTGTTGAGATCTCCGTCAACACCAGTTTAGACTGCCTACAGCCAGGTGTGTCGGTTCAGCGACCGTTGTGCGCATCACGAGTCCGTTGCCTTACCCATGAGCGAAGTTGATTAAAGGGAAGTGGCAGCAATATAGTTGGACCTGCCACTGACGTTACAGATCCCTTTCTTGCCAGCTCATCGGCGGCGTCGTTCCCGAGTGAATTACTATGCCCTTTGATCCATTGAAGAATTACCCCATTGGCAGAGGCTAAGCGCTCTAGCGTCTGGTGGCATTCAAAAATGAGACCGGAGTTCATGGTGTTGCCCTCCAGGGCCTTCAGGATGGCCATACTGTCTGACAGTATACTGATGTTGTACTCCTTTATACCTTTTGACATGACCACGGTGGCGGCGTAGGTTATCGCAACACACTCACATTGAAATATGGAACTGTGTTGGCCTAACGCCAGTGATATTTTTATATTTAAGTCTTGTGAGAAAACTCCGGCTCCAGTCCCTGACCCCATCTTGGAACCGTCCGTGTAGATCCGGACTTCATTTATGCCAGACTGATCTCGGTTGTTTTCGTATAGTTGTATTAGGTACTTTCTTTCGAAGATGTGTTGTTTAGGGATCCTGTCGCATGGGGCAGCTATTAGTGGTTGATATTCCACTAATTGATTCCATAGTTTGGAATGGGGACCCTCTCGGTTGTACCATAGACCCAGGTGTTTTAGTCTGATGGCTGCCACAGCTGCTTCCTGTTGTATATACAGGTCTAGTGGTGCTAGATCAAGTACCACTTCAAGGACAGCCGTTGGAGTAGTGCGCATGCAACCAGTGACGGCAGTACATGCGAGTCTCTGGAATTGCTGCAGTTTATTTCTGACAGTGCTTAGTTTTGTTCTCTGCCACCACGCAATAGCACCATATGTGATATTTTAGACCCAAATTAAGCAGAGAGACATACATAGATACTTTGTGTTTGTGTAAATACATACACATTTTACACAAAAAATAAAGACCAATACAAATAGACATATTCATTTACACTAAGCGCGAATCGAACCCGTGACCCTCGGCATGGCAATCGAATACACTACCGCCGTGGCGCAACGCAACAGATGTTGTCGAACTGTTGTTGCCGGTACTTAAAGCCAATCGCAGTTTCGCAAACTCAGTTGTATACTCTCCGTATTGTTGGCATGACAGACCTAGATAATTTTCCTGGCACACATGTTTATGAACTCGTTACAGTCTATTACAAGGTACTCCGTTTAAAAAAAAACTTGTATTAAAATAGAATACAAAAGGGCTGTGAAATAAAAATATAATTATACAATGTCTTGTTTCACTAAGCCGTATTGGACATTATTACAGGTTGGACATACATTGTGAGTTCTCTGTTATCTCACAAGTATCACAATATAAGCACAAAACATTTAATGAGTTTCACGTTCGTATAGTATACGAAACGTCACAGTTTATCGACCTAAGGGTATTTATTGCAGGGTAATTGTCACGAATTTGATAACTCATTGCACATGTATGTGTAATGAGTCTATTTGTTTAACTACTAAAATAAAAATAAAATTTGCTTTCTCAGGGGACAGAAAATGACATAGGGTACCTTTTATCCAAAAGCTGGTTTATACAGATGAGATATCGGACACTGTGCCATTGTTTTATGAATGACATTCGAATCGAATTTCATTTATACTAGGATTTGCGTCAGCGTGACCTATTTCTACGAATCCACACACACATTGTAACGTGGTTAGGTTGTTGAAATATTCTGAACTTTTATCCAACAATTTATTTTGTTCGGGGTAATGTAATAAGCTAATGTATGTACATAGAGCTAGAGAACTTGCTAGCGAAGTATTTTCTTGACTGAAGGCTCTTTGTATGTTATAAATATTGTTTTAGATGAAGCGCCAACATATTGCATTCTAACTACAATTAATTATTCTGTGTGAAATGGTCAGCATAAATTTGTTAAAAATATATATACTTTGGTATGTAATCATACATAATCGAAATAGAGGAGGCAGGGCACATCATCGAAAAATACCCACTCGATACCAGTACCGCCAGCATATCAAATAGGCGGTTATACGCCATTAATAAAATAGTACTGTTTATCTTGTGACTAGGGTCCATAGATGGCATATGGTTAGTAACTCATAAGTCGTATTACCGTTGTATCCGACTATCAATGGAGCCGTATTTTGGATGCCAACTAAAATACGTTGTGCAATGCATATATATTTTTAACAATCGTAGCCAATTGCTAAAAATATGTACTACAATTTTATTACCGTTGTAATTGTTATAATAAACATATCACGAAAAAAATGTTTTGTGCCAAAATATGTTCTGAATTTTAATTTATTCTACCTACCCTTTATAAAACAGAAAAACACAATAAATCTATCTATAGAGCTGTGATTGGCAGTACCATTACTCCATCGTTAAGGTGCATTGACAGATCAATCTTCGTAGAAGTAACGACTATTTTGCAAGCGCTGAATTGGATTGAAATACATTGAAATGGGGTCAGTAATCCATTATTTTTTATTAAGATTAAACAGTATTAAGATAAGAGCAAAATAAACAAAGTTTGTACAATTTTTGTATCTTTTCTTATTCTTTATTATATGTACAAATAAGTTATCAAACTAACATTGTTTGGAGGTACCCTTTAAACATTTATGGCAAGTTTTGCCAACGAGTACCCACATGAAACCGTCTCTGAAAGGGGAAGGACAAACGGATAGGTACGTTTAAAAAAAATGTTGGTTCGCCTAGGCGCAACCTAGCGGATTGATAAAACTGAAGAGTTTTTGTTTAATTGTTTCTTTAAACGCGCTAATCTCTGGAACTACCAGTCGGATTTGAAAAAATCTTTTTGTATATGATAGCCAGATTCATGAAAAATAGTATAGGCTATTTAGTATTAGGTTACAGCTTTCAGATTGCCCTAAATATTGAATTTGTTAAGCAAGTAGTAAGTTTTAAGTAAATACAATGTTCTGCAAAAACATTGGTCCTTAGAACATCTAAAAAAAGTTTGAGATACCTTAGGCCTATCTTTTATACGTCGTCACTACGTACTATTATGTATTCTGTGACGAAGGTCACAATAATGTATTTTGTGACAAAAAATTATGAGCATTATTATTAGGATTGCCGCATGGAATATTAATCCTTACAAATGAAGTTATTTAATCATGAAGAATTTTATGAAGATCCACTTTGCCCTTTATAGCATGTTATTTGGACGCATAGTTAAGGAGAAAATGTAAATTAAAATAATTCAACACGCGGCTCGGGTCTACGACTATAGAGGTGCGCATTAGCCGTGTAATGCATAACCCTTTTTATATCATGTGGAAACCCCCACGGGTCATCACCTCACCGGGGCTAACAATGAAGCGTAATGTTGGAATCGAACCAACTAAAACCACACGGTGTTCAACCACAAGTAAGTCTGTTGCAAGGGACTCGGGTCTAAAAACTAAATTCAAAACAACGTATGTAAAAATCTACAGCTCTCTATATAAGCGCTTTATATGAAAACTAGCTAATGGCCAAACGTTCGCGTAGCGGAAACTTGAATTTCTCCGAAGTTTATGCATGCACTAAATTTATTCATACATACACAATTACACACTAATTTTTGGACACATTTTTTTTCTTCTAAGTCCATGGATTAAAAAAAGTTCCGCCAGGACAACGTTCGCCCAGCGGAATCAGTTTTTAGCGAATTTCTCGACAATTGCTGCATGCACCAATTTTTTTTACCATACACAATTACACGACGTCATACACTAAATATCTGCATAATTAAAATCTTTAAATTCAACAACATTCCGCTGCGCGAACGCACACCGTTTTCATGCTAAGAAAATGTTACTAAAGTATTGTCCACAGAAGTATTACAAATCACCAATCAGTGATTTCTTATAAATTATACAGGGGTGAAACCGCGGGAGACAGCTAGTCAGGTAAATTATATGCATTAGATAGTTTATAGCAAAGAGAAACACTACGTGTTTATAGCAATAGTGATGAGATTGTTGCCAACATTAAACTTTGTTCACTTAGTCAGTTTCAGTTATAATAAAGTACTCTGTGTTAGTCAGTCCAGTATGATTAGAGACTGTGTGTATGTACCTATGCAGTTTACTTCTAACCTAAGAACTTTCTCTGATTTCAAAATAATTTTATTTGGTATCCAAGTCTAAAATGATTGAAATATTTTACGTGCTAAGGATGTATGAAAAAATGTGAGTACTCTCGGCTATATATGTGTATGCGGGAATTAAACCTTAAACTCGTGCTGACATGTGATGATCTTGCTAACACACTTCCTCCAATCATAGTATCTTATCGAATAGAGTTTGAGACTGCAGGCGAAATCGCTTTTTACAGTCTGCCTGTCGGTGATTGGTCTACCTATCGACCCTTATAGCGTCATCAAACCACCTATATGCGATACGGGCACCCCTTCCCTACTTAGTAAGCTACTGAGCTGCTGAGCTGAGTGGCAGTCCTCGGTGGCTGATGTGTTTTTGGCTTACTACACCGCCAAGTCAGCCAGTCCTAGCACTACAAAACAAAATCAGTAGTATTTTAATTAACGTTACATAATAATGTAATTTAAATCAGTTAAAGAATTCTGAATTTCATTTATTTTATAAGTAGTGCATATTCAGAAACCCAAAGAAAAGATAAAAGAAAATCCACTTATGCTGTTTTTTCAAGTAAATAGGATAAACGTTAAACGCCGGTGAGACGATGCTTATTTTTAACCAATTTGTGTCGCCGGAACTTCGTCTAATTTAATTTGAAACGAGCTACACTGTATTTAACTGAAAAAGATATCAAAAAAATGCGAATAATAATAATTTTTGAATAGTATGAAATGAGTCCTAAAAATATTTTAAACAAAAGAGAAAACAGACAATATTATTACAGCTATTTAAAATATTCCGTAAACAATTTAAAACAAACAAAAACGATGACCTTATCTTTTATGAGAACGAGGAAAAGTATATTTGATTGCTTTGAAACCTTACGAGCTATTGATACAACACAAATTATCGCTACAAATACAACAAACTGTTTTCGCTGTGGTGTCTTAATCTTAAGTAGATTTATGTAAAAGTGAAATAACTTTCAGGCTTTCAATAAAAGTACTTCTATGGGGTCGTAAATATTAAAATTTATGACAACACATAATGATAAAAAGCATTAAAATTATATAGCAATAACGGCTATAGGCCATCGTAAAGCACGAAATCACTTTTAAGCCATAAAAAAAATTGTGCTATTACATCATTGTGTTATCATCGCGTTTTAGCGTTTTCTCTTTATATAAAAGGAATACCTATTCATCAGTGGTTTTAAAAAGGTCAACATTGAATAAATGGACGTTTGTGAAAACAAGATTTGTCTCTTAAAAATTCTTGGTTGTTTTCACGAGAAACTGTTGTGAAACGTAACTTTGAAATTGTTTGACGATTTTCATCAAATAGCTTTCATAGTTATATATTACCTATGTGATGTCCAATTTTTTTATTTACATATTATGTATGTTTTTTCTATTTAAAAAGAATTTTCAAGTAAATATAATATTTTCATCAATAACACTGCACAGTCACAACAAACTAATTGAAATAGGACCAAACAGTACCATTGAGTATTTACTAACCACAACTGTGTGCAAGACCACAATAAGTTTCAGTACAAAAAAACTACTGTTTGTAAAATTCAGTTTATGTATTGTTATACCTATTTATTGTCTATACTAGCATTATAAAGCTGAAGAATTTGTTTGTTTGGTTGAACGTGCTAATCTCAGAAACTACTGGTACGAATTGAAAAATTATTTTAGTGTTGTATAGCCCATTTATTGAGAAAGGCTATATATAGGTTATATGACATCACGCTACAACGAATAGGAGCGGAGCAGTGATCATAAACGCAGGTGAAACCGCGGAGAACCGCTAGTATTTATATATTTTTAATTGTAAGCATTTGCAAACATAAAAACAAATAAATGCTTTATAGAGAGCGATAAGTAGGGTATTATTATATTGTTCTAAAACGCGAATTTAATTTTTAACTTTAACTTAGGCAGATAAGTACCCTGCTTTTTCTAAAGTGCTAAGTATTTTTATAGAGACAAGTTTTTGAGTGTTTATCTTTTAAGAAACTCAATAAATTGTCTCAAAAGCTTCTCCCCCGCTTTTCCAGATATAGATTTGTTTCCAATAAACCCTTTGTCTATGAGTATTACAAAATTGTCTATCATTTAGTGAGTCCTCTCTAGAATAAATAGTCGTATCTGAAGGTCAAATAAATTTTTAATAAAGGACTGCTTTCTTAAATAACTTTTAATTAAGAATCTAAAGTTGATCTACTTCCCTTAACATTCTGTTCAACTTATAAGAAAATTAAGTAATCATCCTACACAAGTTAACATTTCTAATTTCGTCCATCACTTTGTCAAAGTTGAATCATAAATCAACCGGGTGTTTACTACATTTGATCAGCAAGCTGTATCTCTAGCTGACTAATTAGTAAACGTTATTATCCTACTGAATACCGGTTAATATTCTAGACTGGTCTGTTAGTCTAGTGGTTAGTGCTACTGACTTCTGAGTCAGATTTTCGTTTGATTCCCACCCAGGACAAACAATTATGTGATGAACACGGTCATTTGTTCTGTGTCTGGGTGTAATTTCTCTATAATAAATAAGTAGTTAAGAAATATATAAGTATGTTTATCAGCAGTCTGGTTCCCATAATACAGGCTCTGCCTAGTTTGGGATCAGACGGCCGTGTGTGAGGTGTCTCAAGATTTTATATTATTCTATCAGATTTTTTGCGTTTCTTTCTTACCTAATTTTCCCTTTCAATATATTCCCAAATTTACTATATTTAAGTGTCAAAGTGCCCCCTTTTACGGCAATAGGCATGATCATGGGCGTAACCAGCAGCAGGGAGGCAAAATTTGTTTTTGTCATTCCAGGAGGTGGGGGCAAAATTTGATTTTGTCGGTAGGGGGGCGGGGGGGGGGGCAATCAGAAGTCGTAAAATTTATGTTTTACGAAAGCGAGAGTCCACTCACTGACCACCACTCACTTTTGGATAGAAAGTCAAACGTGTAAAGGAGGCGCGCTTTTGATAAATTGCTGAGTGGACAGGATCAACTGTGATTTGACTGGCCTGTTGGTCTAGTGGTTAGTGACCCTGACTGAGCCAGAGGTCGTGGGTTCGATTCCCACCTGACTCTGGGTGTTCTTTGTGTCCGTTGTTTGTATGTTTGTAAAGTCCCTCGACACAGGAGTAATTCCTAATGCGGGGAGTTGCCTTTAAAAAAAAAAGAAAAGATTTGGTAGCTGAGGTAGGTCTGTTAACCGAATTTTTCGTCAATGGATCTGATAAATATGATAATTAATATGATCTTTTGGTAATCTTGGTTACACAAAGAGAATCAATGTCTGTTCAATTATACCTCTAAAAATGAAATACTTAAAGGCACGGTAGCGGATTAAGACGGTGTACGAATATGTTGCAGCTATAAATATTACTCCATTTGGTACGAAGAGCAATTTATCATGGCTGGGATGGGAGTGTATTCACGTCGCTAGTGGACTAGGAAGGATGCAACATCTGGATGAATATTTATAATATTGTTAGCAAATTTAAGATTCAGGAATAGTGACTGACTCAGAAAACAACTTTTTTAGTAGAGAACATTTTCGTGAAATTACTTTTTAACACACTGTTTCTGTATTCTGCAGTTATAAACTTTTTAATTCAACCATAATGTGAACAGTTTAATTATAATTACGTATTCATACGGGAATTAACGCAATCACGAAAAGGTATTACATACCTCTGAATTGCCTGACGTTAATTCCCTTGTACATATCATGGATATTATATCATGGAACGCGAATATTTAAAAGTTAGAACAGTTTAATTAGTCGCAATGCAATTCAGACGCTTACCGTTCCGAGCTCCAGCGCAAATAACTACGTAGCTAGTTCCGAGAACAAATAGGTACATTTATTGGTAGCTTACTCGTGTTGGCGCTTCGCTTGTTGAGTCTCACTTGTCTCAATTTAAATTTAGAATTCGTTGTTTTGTGAAATAGAAAAACCTTTTAAAAAGCGTTTTGGATATTTTACATAGGTGTATTGTTCACTCCTTGAAATTTACCAACCTATAAATGCTGTTTTAAACTCCATCCTGTATTATCATTGCCCAAGATAAAAGACCTCGAAAATAGTTTCCCTTTTAAGAGTACGATACATAATCTTCACGGTTTTAAAAGCTGAGGCCACCAAAGCACAATAATACGGTCGTCAACAAATGACACCATCAGTGTTCCAATTGTTCATAGGCACCGGTAAACACTTGCCTTGCCACCAAGCAGCGTGTGGGTTTGGTTAGCATGTTAGTTCTATAAAAGATCGTAGTCGTTAGTGAATGAATGAATGAATGAATATCTTTATTGACATTTGTTTGTGTTACAGTTATTTGAATCCCTGGCCCTTGAGATAGTAAGGAACTGTATTACAGGAGCTAGTATATTCCCTTTAACAAAATGTACAGTTATGTCAACATTGAAATCACATACTTAAACATAGAATAATGAATAATAATATGAAGAAAAAACAAAATAATAAAAAAAAAAAGTATATAGTTAGTGTAAAAGTAAGAAAATAGTGGTTTTATGATTGCGCTAATAATGGCGTCCACAGTGGGACTATTTTCAATAAAAATAGTGATACACCTGGTTTAAGTATCATTCCTATTTTGAATTTTCTCAAACGGTTTACATGATAGCTCAACTATAAGGCCTAATAATGAGATATCAGAATAAAAGAAGCTGATTACATAAGAAAAAAAACAAACATTAACAGAACCAATTTATTTTTACAGTTTTCGATTTCCAAAACTATTTACGAGTATGCGTTCTTCTCATTTCGTCTAAACTACTAAAATCCAAAGACGAAAAATCGTTGGCAGTTTAGAGAAAATAAAGTGCTGTTTCTAAATGAGAGCATTAACATGTTTTTTGTGGGTCGTAGATTTGGTGAAAAATACTAGTAAAAAGGCCTGGGTCACTTTCTCATTTACGATGACTAAAATTAAGCATTCTACACTTTTTACGTGTTCATTGTGTACATAATGTCAAATAAATTTGTTATCTGTAGAAAGAAGTAAATAGAGTAAGTACGTAATTAATTAACATACGTACCTAACTGTACATACAACACATATTAAACATTAAACATTTGAACCAAAAAGTGTTGCGCAGCAAAGTTACTGAAATTGAGCAACTTAGACCTATTTAATACAATGTTTTACTTTTTAGTTCTTTAAATCGTGTTTTTTTTTCTGTTACACTACATATTATTGTATTAATGAGTGATTGTGTGTGTGTATTGGTTTAGAAGTATATAGGTATCGACATTAAAATCTCATCATGCAACCGTCAATCACTGCATTAGACGATAGGTTATTTGTCAATTACCGTTTTGATTGTGGCAAAACTGGCAAAAAAAGCTACCGTGTAATCGGCGCCTTACAGTTCGTTCTGAGTAGGTACCTACTAACAAATACTACTGCACAAACATAATATAAAAACACAAAGGAAGATCTTATATGGTTACAAATTATCTGTTTAACCTTTATAAGCTCAGGCTATTCCTTGCACAGCCACAACTGTCGGCAGCCCAGACGTGCTTATTTACTGCGACGGGTGAAGTTGATAGTTAAAGATTTTGTGGTCGGGAGCCTTTTTGTTTTGCGACTTAATTATGTAATGAACATGTAACTCAATAAATTAGACACGAAGGGTTTTCATACTTATTTTGTTTGTATTATAGACGTTGCTCAATATTTTTTTTAGTAATGTGGTGAGTAGGGCAGTAATTTGCAACAAGCAAGTAATATCCCTGGAATCGAGAGTGTTTATATATGGCGGTAAACACTTAATATATAATAAATAAAAAAAAAATAAACTTAATATATAATATAATAAAAGGAGGCTTTAATAGTGACTACGGATATAAAAATTTCCTTTTTTTCTACACTGTGGGTTACTAAGCAACCAGACAAATCAGAGGTTAGGCCTCAGCCGGCGTGACAACTGACATGGTTACCCTGCTGAAGAAAAACTTTTTGACTAAATACAAGTTGACTTACTTAGTTATATTCTGTAGAAAAAGAGCTAAGACTTATTGATATTAAATTTTGTATATATTTTTAATTTGTAATTGCTTAGTAACACATATATTGTTATGTGCTCACATTCAATAGGCTAAGCTAGGACAGCTGTAATTTTTTTTCAAAGCTAATCTTTATCGGAATTACGATAGAAAAGTAATCATATAATAAACATCAGATTATTAGTGCCAAGGGGTCGAAAGTTCAACTTCACTGAACCTACATAATCCGCGACGTAGGTATATTGCACACCCTTCAACTGCCAAGTATATCAGTAATTGGTTAAATTGGATTACATACTTGGTAATACATGGCCTTGACAGTAATACTTAAGATATATTATTCTAACAATTTTATTAGAGCCTCCGGTAACCTCACTCACTAGGCGAAAAGCACTTCAAACATTGCTCCACTGCCGGTTTTCTGTGACGCCCGTGGTATAACTACGGTCGAGCCGGTCTATACGGGCCGAAACATGGCTCTCCCACGATAAAACATGTGTTATATGATTGAACTTGAAGTCATATATGTAAACATATATTTTAAGTGATTGATTATATAATCTTATTGTATGCCTTATGTTAAACTATAACATTTATTATATTCCTACATGTAACACACAATTAATAAATTGATTTGATTTGATAATTATATAGGTAAACAGAAAACAGTTCGTTATCTAGTTTGTTTGTAAATAGGTTATCTTATATTTTGGTTTATTAGCTATTGATAACAAGTTGCTAATCCTGTTTATGAATAAATATTTTGCAATACAAGTGCAAAATATTTTCATTATTTTTAGACTGATCCTAGAGCGTTATATTGTTATTGATTTTATTTTTTAGATTCTGCAGTAAAACACTTGTGGAGATCATTGTGTTGATTATTGTAGTCTTATTTCCGTGTCTGCTGTATATGATAAAGCTTGAAGTAAGCTTAAACTATATTCAAATTAATTACTGTAAATAGATTATGCGATATTCATTCATTTGAAAATTTATACAAGACAAGCTTGGGTAATGAAAGTACTCTTGATTAGAAGATCAAAGTAGAACATAGTCTTACAAACAATCGTTAGTCTGATGTATTCCATCCTCAATGCGCCCTCACCATAATTTCACCCTTTGACGTTCACTCTCGTTGTTTTTGTTCCAATTATTTGTTAGTTTACACAAATGTGTGAATCATTTAGATATAATTAGTTCCGTTACTGACTGTAGATGGATTCAACTCAAACACAATTGTTAAATTGAAGAAGGGGATAAGGGGGTGAGGGAGGGAGAGGGGAAGGGGGAGAGGGAAGAGTTTGGGCATCCAGTAACCTCACTCACGCGGCGAAAAACATTGCAAACATTGCTTCACTGCCGGTTTTCTGTGAGGCCGTGGTATCACTCCGGTCAAGCCGGGCTATACGTGCCGAATCATGGGCCTCCCACGAAAAAAGTAAACCGAATTTAACATCGAAAATAAGAAATCCTATCAGCGATTAGGTACCTAGTCAACCGATCGTTATGAATTTTTTCCTACAATTTGTCAGGGGTACAGTAAAAGACACATTTTATCTAGAAAAAAGTACTGAGTCCGAGGGATACATACGAATCACGTAGTAGATAATAACATGAATAAAAAAAAGCGATGGCACATAGGGAAAATGCTGCAAAGTTTGTTTTATATTTATTAAATGTATAGTTATATTACAAGTATTTAGTGATTTTTAAACAGACATAAACATTTCAGTTACAAACACTTTGTATTATTTATTTCTCAATTTTCATCATATCTCAATCGGCATTTTATATACTATACAAATGCCTACTTTTCTATAGAAATAAAAATCAATTAAAAAAAAATATATCATTCATAGGTATATCATAAATTCATAATCGTACAAAAATAAAAATGTTTTTTTAATTTTAAAATAGATACATAAAATTCACTTTCCCGAAGTAAATTTAACATGCCAATTTAAACTTTTTCAAATTTAAAAACAAGTTGAGAATTAAAATGCTTTATTAATTTCTGAAATTTTATTTTTATTATATACCTACTAATAATTCTTTAATTAATATAATACAGTACGCCGACCCCAAATACATTTGGGAATAGAGCACGATGATGATGAATTCTTTACCTTCTTTCTTTACCCCCGGTCGAGCTAAATGTAGCGGATTTTAAGGTATATCCTTTAATATGTTACCAAACCTTAAAGGGCGTAACAAATTTCATGTATTTAGTCTTGGGTGATATCGTGTATATAGCCTAGAACTGGTAAACTGATTTTTCACGAGACGTTGATTTCTCACAAACTATTAAAGTTGGAGATTTGAAATGTGGTATATGGTGTAGAAGGAAGGCCCTTACGACATATACAGAATTTCTTTCTGAGTTAAAGGGGGCTGAAAACGGCTCGAAATGGTTCGTATAAATATAGTACTGTAGTGCCTGGGCTCGAGAACTTGCCCGCGCACTCCCGTGCCCATGGAAATGAAATCATAGAATGTCAGTTCAAAGGTAGCTAAAGGTTGAATAATGACAACTCTGAATCACGAAAAAGAAAAACTGAACGAAGAATGAATGATGATGCAAGCTTTTTGCTGTACGTGTTTGAAATAAGAACTAGTGCCATCTTTACCAGTTTTTTGTACGAAATAATGTTTACATCATTTCATTTCACTAATTTTTAATAGAAAATGGGTATCTAAATTAAATATAGTGTATGTCAGCAGCGATACACTTAAGTATGTATTTAAACGGGAATTAACGCGATCACGAAATCGGTATTATATTCCTCAGAATTGCCTGACGTTTCGACCAGGTTGCACTGGCCATGGTCACAGGCTGACTCAGGGGTATGCAACTGCCATACAATTGGGTTAATCAAAAATATGCATAGAAAGTACTGTCACCTATAGATTACTGTACCTAAAACTAAAGCTTAGTTTTCAGTTTAAATTCATAGATGGCACTTTACTATTTTTTATAAATTATCTTGATATCATTATATATCTATATATATATCATTATTTTTATAAATTATATAAAAAAAATCTTGAAATTAAATTTGAAGAGGATATAAACACAATATAATTATCTCCATGTAATTTATAATTAAATAATATTAAATTAGTCTGTGGGTATTTTTGACAGAAGACAGATTGACGTCGATTCGGTTATCCTCTTTATAAACGGGTTCAAAGTTACAAAATTTGATAACTACCTTTTGTGTTTTGGTATTTTTACGACGAAATTCTGGACTTTGCTTGTTTCTGTGATATCTTCTTAAAACGTTTAACCCTGCTTATCCCTTGGACTCGTGCTATCCGTCATATATACGATCGACTCTGCTATTTTTTACTGGACTTTGTTTACGTGTGAATTTTGATATTGAAAGTGCAAGAGGAAAGACATACAAACAAATTAAAAAATACTATAATTGAAAAAGTAAACATATTTTGCAATTTTTCTTTCCTGTAATGTACTGATCATAAAAACAAACTTTACGCTTATTTAACAAATTTAATGATTAATGTCGTGATTCATAGGTAGTGCACTAACGTTAACGAACTTCTTAAGGGTAAATTAAGCTGTCAAAACCCACGATCATAAAAGAAAAAAGATTAAATAAAATTTCTGCGACACAGTTTTTACTAATGCAGACATTATCGTATATATTTATGTTATTTGTACTACTGTCTAAGTTTCCAATAAAGAATAAAGAAAAAGAATTACATACACGGTGATTGATTGGCTTCGTAATTACCTGTGTAGCCGCCAACAACGTATTTGCATCGACAATTCTCTATCTACTTGGTGTAATACATTTGCTGGTGTGCCCCAGGGTGGCGTTTTGTCTCCTTTACTATTCGCAATTTTTATCAATTCTATCTCAAATCAATTACTTTCTTCCTACCACCTCTATGCTGATGATCTGCAGATATATACTCACGCACCACTGGTAAATTTGTCTAAAGCTGTTGACATCATCAACAAAGATTTTACCAGATTAGTTACTGGAGTAGGTCACACGGTCTTCAGGTAAACCCATCAAAGACCCAAATTATTATTGTCGGTAGCTCGAGAAAGATCGCATAGATTGAGTGGTCACTACTTCCACCGGTTCTATTCGAAGGCACCGTGATATCTTTTAGTAAAGTCGTAAAAAACCTGGGTATACATATAGACACTGACTTATCTTGGGCCCCACAGATGCAGGAAATAAGTCGCAGAATGTTCGCCTCTGCAGGATCTTTAAAACGTTTACGGAACTTTCTTCCAACTGCTACCAAAATTGCCCTTGCTAACTCCCTTCTACTTCCGATCCTCGATTATGCAGATGCCAGCTATCCTGATCTCACCGAGAACCAACTAGACAAACTTGAGCGACTCCAAAATGTTTGCATCATATTCATATTTGGTTTGCGTAAATACGATCATATCTCTGACTTTCGGAAACAACTCAAGTGGTTACCTATACGCCTTCACCGGAATACTCACATTCTTTCCCTTCTATACAATATACTGTTCAACCCTTCGCTACCTTCCTATCTCAAGGAACGATTCGAGTTTCTACATTGTACACATCCGCGATCTCTAAGGTCATCAGAAAATTTGCAACTGAAAATGTCTGCACAATCCACGTAACACACTTTAATAAGTAACTCCACTAAAATGTCTTACTGATTATTGTAGTTATTTCGCTATGTATGTATATGTATGTATGTGTAGATACTTCACGTATTCCTAATCACCCCATTCTTACCTCTCAGATAATATCATTCGCTTTACCTAGATACTATATTTATTATTTCATTGTTCCCGTTCTAAATATTTGTGGTACGCCACCAGCTACCGATTACTTTCCTCTGTTGTTTCCATACAAAGGTTGTCTGGAAGACATCGCTATTAGCGATAAGACCGCCCATTGTACTTGCCGCTTAGCATAAACTAACTAATTATGTTTAATTTCTGTTCAACTGTGGTGTACAATAAAGAAAGTTCTATCTATCTATCTATACACCGTTTTGAGTTTTATTTCATTTCTATCGAACCTTTATCGGGCTAAGATTTGCAGTATTTTTATTTTTTACTTTTCTTGTTTAGTGGATAATGGCATTGCAAACCTTAGCACATTTGAAAATAAACATTTAAATAATTTTGAAATACTGTAAAGAGCCATCTACCGGCGCTCAGTTCAAATGAAATGAACTCTATCTATCCGTCATAGTACATAGTTTTTCAAAACTGATTCAGAGTGGCGTATCTATCTCTAGTTATTAGTGTATAATCTATGGGCTGACTGAGTCCGTACTACCCGTATATACTATTTCCCGAATAAATATAATGTACGAGTATAAAAATAATTAAGTATATAATGTAACGCGAAAGCTAAAAGTTAGTCAGTAGAGATACTAACTATTGAATACTAATAAAGATAATGTTTATTTATTAAATTTGTTTAAAGGGTTTAAAACACATCTTGTTACTTTTAGTGAAATTTCAATAGTTACTATTATCGTCGCCTGCATTAGCATAGATGAATTTAGCCATAACCTAGTCAATAGCTGTAACTTTTAATATTGAATTTGATTTTTGTTTATTTCGTCTTGTTTATTGTTTGTTTATGAATCTTGTAAAGTATGAAACCCAAAGTTAAAGCGTGGACCCAGCAATTATTAAGTTTATTCCCTTCAAAATAGCACCAATGACTTCCGTAGAATTTTAACTTAATATTCGCAATATTCGATTATTAATATTTAATTACTTTACAACATTTTATATTCTAGCATCGAATGGTTTCACATAAATTTAATTTGAATTTCTTTTAGAAATAAATTAGTTATAAGTAAGTTATTTTCCCATCTTCCGTCTGCAGTTTGCGTGACTATCTCTAGACACGATGTTGTCGTTTGAAGGAAGCCCTTTCAACCATCAGCCAGCCCATTTAATCTATTATTATTAAACTGAATTTAACATTTATTAGTTTAAAATTCCTCATGGTGTAGAAATGTAAATATTAAATCTATTTTACTAAAAATAACAAAAGTAAAGAAGCACAATCACAAGCTGAAATCCAACAAACTTAGTCACTTGGGCAGCTTGTACGGACAGTGAATAATGTAACTGAATGTATTCAGGAAGTCTTGAAAGTATTACAAAAAGTCTTTGTTTTCAAAGTTTATATAATGCCTTGAGAGCAAGATTGTTTTAAATATACTCGTATTGTATTTGTATTATGTGTTTGACGCAGTTCTAGTGCTGCGGCTTTTAAATAGTTTACTTTTAATATTTCTACAATTCAGATTGTTTTTAGAAAGCTAATAGTGTTTGAGAAGTGTGTCTTTTTATAAGATCATTTACTGTAATAAGTGAAATTGACTTCACGATTTAATAATTTTGTTTTTATTTTTATGTATGTATTGTATGTCAGAATATACTAATTGATCAAGTAAACTTTAGTCCCAGGACATGTTCTGGGACTATAGTTTACTTGATTAATCCCATTTAAGAGCTTATGTGTGCGTGTGGGTGTTTGAGTGGGTTAATTAATTTATTAGTTCTTAGTGGAGTTGAGAGGGTTTTGCTTTAATTTTGGCCGATAGATACATTTTGTAGTGGATTGACCCTTAGGCACACGGAAATCGAGATCTATGTGGGTCCGAGGTGCGGGCGAAACCAAGCAAGGAAAAAAGTTTTATAGTAGATAAATTGGAGTCAATGCCGTGAACAAATCTGTTACCTCTATGTAGTCAAACATAACGAATAGACTTATAAACAAGCAAGTTTTCACGGACGCATTAGAAGCTTTAGGAACATTTCCGGGTTTTTTGGTAACTCGTAACTTGGATAGCACCTCCTTCGTGCAAAGTTTGAAAGCTCTTTAGTAAGTTGCCGAATTCCTGTTACACAAACATTATTAACCAACCATAAAGTAGACGTACGTTCTTGTAATGGATGCGTTTTTATATGTGTATAACGATTACTTCAAGGTCGTCCCATATAAAGATAGTGATGACTCCTTAGATAATGTTAATAATCCCTAGAAACTATGTTAGAGCTTGATAAGCATTCAATTGTTTTCATTTACTTCCTAAAAACGTTCATATCTAAATCTGATATCACAGTAATATAATCTTACACTGAAAATTCAAAATTTAAATCTTTTTAAAAAAACAATACGAACTTTAAGTACCTACACGTAGAAAAAATAAATTTGCCTAAATGCTTTAAAGTAGCGAGTCATTATCCTAACTTAGTTTAACAACTATAAAGGTCAAAGGATTTAACACGATCTAAAATCCGTAATGACAAGTTGCTGGTGAAAACTTTCACAGTTCATTTTTGGGTTACAGTATTACCTCGGGAAATTTGGTAGATGTATTGTCATCGAGAACGGTTAAACGAAAAGACTAACTACAAGATAATATTTTGCAATGCTAGCTGTCGAATTCATGTGAGAATGTCAGGCAGAGTAAAATATAAATCTATTAATCTGGTACCCAGCATCTTTCTTTCCAAACTAAAAGAGTAATTATAAACTTATACATATACTACCTGTGCCCGCGATTTCGTTCGCTTTTTTTTCGGAAAACAGCAATTTGTCGCTTATTGCATAGTACGTCTTTCTCCAGGCAGGATTTTTTATACTGGCGGTAAAACAACCTGGAGCGTATAAAAAAAAGATTGTTTTGGTTGCTAACACGTGATATAACGACATAATTTGGCCGTGGTAACATTACTCATTTGTTTTTCGTGTGGAAGCTCACCTCACCGGGCTATTGTTGAGGCCGTATATCAGGCTTAAACCAACTAAAACCACACGCTGTGCCTCACACCACCGTTAATGAGTTGACAGTCGGTACGGCGACGTTTTGCCTCCAATGATCCCCCCAGCACTGGCTAGCGGACGGCAACTGGGCGATGTCCAGATTCCCTCTTCACGGGAGACTCTGCTTCGGGTGAAGAACATAAAACTCGTCTCATACACCCACGGTCACTCTTAGCGCACGCATGAGAGCGCAAGTGAAAAGGTTCCACCTGGAAGTTTTCTACCGAATCCACACCGGGGGACTCTTGCTGTAGTCAGTGTTTGCTTCTGAGTTTTGTTTAGTCACGGTGTAACATAAGCTTTCACACTACTGTAACCAAACGGAAAATAAATAGTCTGAAAGTGTAAAAAAAACTTCACCGGTTACATGTCAATATTTCAGCTTAGATGTAACTTTTTTGGCGACAGTGTCTGCCATGCATATAATATAGTAAAATACTGTAATACTAACAAAGTGTTAAGTTAAACTAACAACTAAGTCATAGATGCTTTTAATAAAAATTCTATTCTATTCTAATATAATCATGTTGACGGGAATCAACGCGATCACGTAAAACCTTTGCCTTGCCGTGGTCGTGGCCGTGATCACAGGCCTGTAGGTACTGTAATACTTTTTTAAATACGTGATCGCGTGAATTCCCGTCAACGTAATTATATTATCATGGATCGCAAAAGTTTAAAAGTTTGGATCTTCTCTGATTACTCTGGCATCACCAAACAAACAAAAAAAAACTCCTGCTGCTTCAGCAAACACCACAGAAAAGCACGATGATGTCCTGCGATTGAAAATATATATTCACTCGAAATCCTTCAAACAGACATGACTATTTGCAGGTAAAATCTAATGTAACTAATAATACTTCTTTAAATCACAGGTAAAAATCGATTCTTGGTACTCTTAATATTTATTCGTTAATTAAATTGAATGGTTTTATAAAAAAATATAAAAAAATTAAACCGACGAAAAAATAAATAAACCTTTTAAGTCTTAAGTATTAAGCTTATTTAAAAGGTTTATTTATTTTTTGCTTTTTAGTTCTTTTCTTCGGTTGAAATTTTTATGTGTTTAGTTTTTTTCTTCGGTTTATAATGCTACATGATGTGATGATTTAAAAGCAAATACCTCAAAAAGTAATGAAAAGTATACAGAAACACTATTCGTTTCTACAATTTTCGAGGGTTTCTCTCAATTTTATCAGAATTCCATCATCAGATCCTGACTTCCTTGACATGGGACCACCCTTGAGGTATACCCTATCTAACAAAAAAGAATAATCAAAATCGGTTCATAAATAACGGAGAAGACTGAACGAACATGAAAAAAAAAGAA
Source organism: Callimorpha dominula (assembly GCA_949752705.1). NCBI lineage: Eukaryota > Metazoa > Arthropoda > Insecta > Lepidoptera > Erebidae > Callimorpha > Callimorpha dominula. Next base: position 21,250,776 of record OX456992.1, read on the forward strand.
ATATGTAAATAAACGCTCGAATTGAGAACCTCCTTTAATTTCGTCGGTTCAAAACGATACCTAATTTAAAAAAGTATATTAGTTTATATATTAAAAAAAGTGCAAAAAAAGGAAAGAGCGTCAAAGAGGAATTCGATCCGGCACCCAACCTCGTAGAAGTCGTACTCTCAACTAGATAAGCTAAACCTTCACTGTAATGTCGTTCGAAATAAGTATATACATTCTACTAACGTTACAATGTTATTAAAGCTTTCATTGATTTTCCTGTGGGAACCAAAGTTTAATCCGGGATAAAAAATACCCTATAACCTGCGCAGGCACTCAAACTTTTATCATACTAAGTTTCAAGCATTTATCTTCAGTAACTTCTGAGTTTATCGTGAACATACAAACAGACAGACAGAAAGACAGACAGACAGACAAAAATGGTTTAAATTGCATATTCGGCATCAGTATCGATATCTTAATACCCCTCAGTCGATTTTTTTTTAATATATTCAATGTACAGAATTCATCGCGCTACAGATTTATTATAAGTATAGATATACTTATCACTTACAGTTACTAGTAACTTACAACTCTATTACAATTGCAAAAATCTTGATTAATGTAATAAATATGTCAATAAGAGTGATATAGTATTCATTCATTTCAAATAAATCATATAGACATAATATTAAATTGGGTAGAAAAGTAAAATAAATATACTGGTGTACACGAAATGATTTAGATTTAATTAATCTAACATCACTACTTCAAAATCTTAGCATACTACTAAAGAAGGGTTGAGACTGTAAGAAACTAAGTTTTGTAAACACTGGTCAAATAAGTTTTGGCGAGTTCGTTTCCAGTAAGATTATTTTCATCTTGCCTGCCTTGGCAATATGATAATAAAAGACGATTCCTTCTAATTTTCTTTTAAGTTTTGCACTTATGAATACTCAAACGTGTATGAGAATGTTATGGAACTATTCCATTGCCGAGTGGAATAGACTATATCTGGTATATTAATAACCGTAAAGTTTTGTTGTAGTGTTATTCATACCGGTATAAACACTTTATGACCCTGTTATATAGAAGTAATTATATAACGAGTTTTCAGAGCCATTTAGCTAGTTAAATGACGCTCAATACTCGGATGCATTAGACCATGTTAATTGAATGAACCATATCAATTAGTAGAACGCTCTGGTACTTGTTTGTAAACACGGTCAACAGTACTGCATTAAACGTCATACATATGTGTACATAGAAATAGATAGTATAATTGTATACAAATTGACTGATGGGTTTTTAAATGACATAAACGAATAATAAATTTTAGGAATGTAAATCATTTCTCAAGTTTTTTGTCCCTTTATTAGATAAACATTCAGTAGCCAATCAAAACAAACAGCTAAACACAATTGAATTCTATCATCCAACTAAGTGATGTTTATGGAATTATGGGTACCTACTATCTCTGCTCTATGTTTGTTTAAAACAAAAAATGTAATTGTTACAATACAAGTTCCTCTACAAACATTATAGTCTAGTCGACAAGTTGAAAATGGTACAAAATAGAGATACTGCTCTTAAAATTATGTGCGATAGCTCATTGGATCCGGAATGACGTCTAGAAAAATGTGCCAAAAGCGTGTATTAGCACATAAAAAATTGCAAAAGTTATAAACAATTAAAGATGAAAAGAAAATGGCATTTCGTTTTTTGCGTATATTTAATAAACTATTAATATTTAAGAAATTTCAAAAAAAGATTCTGAAAGAGGAGGAAATTTCCAATAAAAAACTCCTAACTCCCGGAACTCTATCTCCATTATTTATAATTTTAATTTAACGCTGAAAATCTTACTCGGCTACTTTTAGTTAAAAAAAAGAATTAGGGTTCCCCGCAAAATACATCAAAATGAACCCGCGAGCGAAGCCGCGCGGAAACTGCTAGTCAAAAATAAGAATGTAACATGTCCGTAGTAGTTTTTCTATCTGAAAGACGAGCTGCAACTCAGTTTAATAATTTAATCAGACTAACAGAAGTTATTATATTTGACATCGAGAACAGTCAGGAAGGAAATTAATGCAGTACAGTTATTAACAGTGACACGCTTGGAGTGGTTTTGGTAATCAGCTCAAATAACCTGCCTACGTTTTCATTTTGTGCTGTTTCAGTTTCGGAGTTCACATTGTATTTTAAATTATTATTGATGATGATGTATTTTAATTTTCTTAGTCACACATACATATAATTCAATATAAAAAATGAGTTTTAATTCAACTGCTTTATTGAAAAATCATATTTTAGTTTATTTTAGTCGTGAGTCCTAATTTTATAAGCAGCAATAAAAAATAAATGATCAATAGGATCCTCTTAGTAGTCCTCATGAAATAAAGTATGTCATATGACTATAAAAAGTACATTCGTTACTGTTTTAAAGTGTCTTATTATTTGTTTATTGATGAACCAAATATTAAAAGTAAATGATTTGGCAATAGTTAAGTATGACGTCATAAATCCGAATTTCTACATAGCGTAGCATTTTGACGTTTCATAAAGATGTACTGATTTTACTTGGCAGTATAATATCGTACTGTATGGATTAGTAACCCCGTTAGATTATAATTTAAAGCATTAATTTAAATTTAAAGTATTTAGAACGTTCATTGAATAACCTGGTTTACTAATGTCATTGAGTTTTTTACCTACGGCGCCTTATCTAAATACTAAAATATTGCTGCTTATTAAAAAGGATTAAGATATGTTATTTATCAACGCAATAGTAAATGATGTGTATTGAATTGTTTATGAAACATATACGTTATCGGGACGGTGCTTAACACCGACGCGGCAGGTCGCCTAACCCTTGATAAACCATCCCTGTTAAACTCTGAACAAGTCAAGAACAAGAAATATACCTACACTAGCAACCCGCCCTGGCTTCGCACGGGTACAAGTTATACACCTAAACCTTCCTCATGAATCACTCTGTCTATTAATGGAAACTCCATGAAAATTTTACGTGGCAGAGGCCCACTTTAAAAGGCGGCAACGCACTCGTGACAAGAGTCACCTGTAACTCAAGAGAGTTACAGGTGCCCATGGGCGGCGGTAGTCATTTACCATCAGGTGACCCGACTGCTCGTTTGCCCCCTATACCATAAAAAAAAAAAAACGATCAGTAGTTTTTCAGTTTATTGCGAAGAGACAGACAGACAGACGCGGCGGGGGGCTTTGTTTTATAATGCAGTGATAATAATATGTAGTGATGAGAGCACAGCCGTGTATACCTTTAATAAATACTACTTACAGAATATATTTCTATACGGATCCCATAGTTCTATGCGGCTGCGAGGCCTGGACTCGAAAAGTCATAGAGGAAGTTCTGAGACGAATCGCCCAGAAACGCAAGGTTTAGCAGACCATCAAACAGTGCAAATTTGCATATCTAGGCCACTTGCTTTTAGGCATCACAGATACGAGCTTCCGGAGCTGATTATAATGGGAAAAGTTACCGGAAAGAGGAGACCTGGTCGTAGAAAGAGGTTATTGTTGCAAAATATCCAGGGTATAAAGAGGGGTATCAATTAGGGTATGAAGAACTTTTTCACCTCGTTAAAGACAAGGTCAAATTTTTAGAGCTGACTGCTAACCTTAATAAATTGAAGAGGCACCCAAAGAGCTCACAGACGTTTTTATATTATTGTTGCCTAACATTAATAACTATTTGTTACAAAGTTTATAGATAGGATAACATTGAACGAAGTGTAAGTAGTGGCGTGGAGTTGGGTTTGTATGAACTTAAGTACGATAACTTTTGAATTCATTCAGTACATCAATGAGGTTAGTCACCCTAGCATATGTATAAGTACAATGTTAATAAAGCTTTATAGGTAAGTCTTACCTGAAACATCTCTAGGCAAGCCGTCGGTGGCAGAACGCGATGTTGAAGCATCAAGAACGTCCACCGTCCCGACTGGGAGATAGGAAATAAAAGAGAAAATAGAAAAAAAGTAAAAAAAAAGCAAAAGAGAAAATGAAAAATAAAATAGAGAAAAAGTAAAAAAAAAACAAAAGAGAAAATAATAATGACAAAGAAAAGTAGCAAATAGTACTATCTTAAGGTTTATCATTACAAAGAAAATCAAAATAAGAAGATATAACTGAATAGTTTTACCAACAGAAAATCACCTTTTTTTTAGAAACACTGTAAACTGTGTGTTCTTAGCTTCTTTTAAGTAATAGTATTGTAAGAACTAAAGCTATCTGACTGCTCTAGTATCTACTTCCAATCTGTAGTAGACCGCAATTACGTGTCACTGTGCTAGTACTGCTGGTACTTTTTGCACATGATTAGGGTCACCATAGCTCTACAGGATTGCGGATTCAAGTTGGCAAGGTACTAGTGATACCATTCTTGTTGTATATGTCTATAGGTTACCATTAAATGGACCGTGTGCTTGTTTTCCTCAGTTGTATAAACAAGTCAAGTGTACATTTTTTATTTTATTTATAAATACACATGGATTAATACATACATATAATAAAGTTTAAAATGGTATGTTTGAATATAAAACAAATAATTGTTTTAAAACATGTTCACAATTGAAAATGAAATAGGTAAATTTTAGCGAGTTTTTATAAATTATATATAATTGTCGCAACAATCATGTAGGTCGATAAAAAATATTGCGACTAGGAGGGCATGCAATAGAAAAACTCGTATGAACCGTAAAGAAAAGTCTTTTAGAAATAACTAAAGGAATGAATAAACAAAAATTGATTGAGCATATTTTCGTATTAGCGTAGCTTCAGATTAGCTTTTGACAGCTGACTAGCTAGAGGAGAATGAGAAGAATAAATGAGAGGTAGTGTAATGTAGGAGTAGATAACGTGTAAGAGAGGAAGAAGAGACAGAGAATTCTGTAACAGTCATCAAAAATATTTCACTGTTTCATGATTACAAATATCATTATTAAGCTAAACGATCTCGTATGTCTATTTAATGTCAAGTAATATCGGGAAGACATTTATCATAAGATTATTGTTCCGGAAAATACTTTGACATAAAATTTATCCGGTTGAATGAGTTCTAACAAAGATTATGTAAATTGCGTTATGTTTCAAAGTCAAATTTAGTGATAGAAGACATTTGCCATTAACGTAAACGATTTGTCATACATATACACCCGCGTATGACAAATATTAACGTCATCTTTAATAAAAATAAGGAAAGCGCATCACTTGAGAATGGCTCAACGGATTTTTGTAAGTTTGGTTTTTAATTACTAGGTTATCAGACAAAGAAAAATATGAAAGCTTATCCTATTATGAACGTGAAAGTTTGTGAGGATGTATGGATGTTTGTTTCTCTTTTATGCAAAAACTACTGAACCCATTACAGTGAAACTTGAAGTGTAGATAGCTAGATACCTGGATTAACACATAGAATCCTTTTATCCCGATATTCCCACGGCACGAAATATAAATTAGAATAAACTGAAACTACTCTTTTCTATGGAATGATAACGATTACAAAGAAATGTATTGAAAATCATCAGGACCACAATAGATAGTAAGAGATTAATTATCTGTGGTAATTTAAACCTATTAAATTACTACAGATAATGAAATACACATATATTCCCAGTTGCACGATAGTAAGGAGAAGGTATTGACTCAATACCTTTGTTTCGCAGTACCGGGCGTAGGGTCATTGGACAAAGCCACCGTCTCACCGAGCGATAATGCGCAGTCACGGTACTGCGCATAAATGTGAAGTACCTAGAACTTGATAAATATTTTTTTAATTTAATTTGCTTAGCTTATGTGAGAGCTTTTAAGTGTTTAGTAGTGGATCTGTGAAGTGATAATATACGTTTAAAAAAGTTTAAGTGGCATGAAGTATCTAGTAAGATTTATATCAATATCTAGTGATTTGTTTCCTACTAGTACTCGTAGGAATGCATTTACTAAGTTATACAAATTTTTCTTAAAAAATATGATCACGATTAATACATTGCTGATTATGCTTTTCTAAATCGCGGGAGATAAAGGACGGACTAAGACGTATCTGAAAAAAATATTTAAATGTTTTTAATTTTTTGGTACCCATTAATCACACGTTGGTTATTGTTACATATTGGTAGAACACTATTATTGCTATACAGTTACGTGTTCATTATAAACTATTGAGCAGTAAATATATTACAATTGTTATATATAAAGTAATTTATAAATTACTAGATTTAAAATATTTATACATAATAGAACAGAATGGGAAAACATGTAATAGATAATTTTAAGAAAACACAACGATAATCGGTTTATATTTGTACTCACTTCAAACTGTGGAAGATTATGAATTTCGATATTTAAAAAAAGTTATAAAATAAGTAATTTTATTACCTTTATACTCGAGCTACATAATAATATACTACACTATACTAAATTTATACTATGTTACTGCTATACCAATATAACATAATTACTATTTTGGTGAGGTAAGATGCATAACTGTATTGGAATAGTGCACATGCGTATAATAGGTATAATAATAAGGATATCCCTAAATAAAAAGATATCTATGTTAAGATAAGATGTTTTATTTCAGTGCCCCCAAAATTTATCGGGAGTGAGTTCAAAACTTATCAGGAAAATATCTATTTTCAAGTATACTTGAACTTGAACACTTGCTAGATAAACTCAGAGTGACTAACAGATACTTAAGATATTTTATCAAATGATTTATACACGATCTAGAGTGAATAATTATCTTTAAAAAAAGTACCACCGACTTGAATGTGCTTTTTAGTGGAAAGTAGATGTATTTTGTTTAAATATAATATGGGTAGGACAACTAAACGCACTGCTCCAATAAAAAAGCATATTTCGGAGCAAACGAAAACATCATCGATGTATACAATTTTTAGATATTTGTTGATTTTTCAAACAAACAAAAAAGAATTTTCCAAATTCGTTCAGGCGTCTTCGAGTAATCGGTGAACATACATAAAAAAAAAGATTGCGACGAATGGAGAACCTCCTCGTTTTTGAAGTCGGTTAATAAATTACTTTTTAGAACGTAACAAAACAGTCTACCAAAAATATCCGAATTTAGTTTAATATATACAATTCAAAATAAATAATTGTGTCTATATAGAAATATCAAAGGTTATATGTTAAGAATCAAAGTGCACTGACCTGACATTAGCCCCTTCTCTGCAGCCCCTCCGTCCTTATCTTGGCCACTGGACAACTTCATGCTTCAGATCACTCACATGCACTATCAATCAATTGATGCAAATAACATTGAACTGGTCGGTCATAATGTGATGATCTTTTATTTATACAGATACAAGTAGGTTATCCTTTATCAAAGCCGATGCTCATGTGACTGATAATGGTGGACAATAAACAAAAGTCTAGTAAAACAGTTTAAAATGACTCGATATTATAACCTGCCAAACAATAGCTGATTGCAACCGATAAGGATTTTATTCCTGAGATCTATTGGATTATTTACATCATTTTAGTAAATATTATGTACGTGCAAAAATAAGCCTGCGTTTATAATCACTGCTCCGCTCCTATTAGTCGTATCGTGATGTTATACGAGTATAGCCTATAGCCTTCCTCAATAAATGGGCTATTCAACACTTAAATAATTTTTCAATTCGAACCAGTAGTTCCTGAGATTAGCGTGTTCAAGCAAACAAACAAACTCTTCAGCTTTAGAATATTAGTGTAGATTAACACATCTAGATTAGTTTATTTTTAAATACACTTGCTTATAAATTTTAAACTTATAATTTTAGCTGTTGTGTAAATTAAGGAACGTAAAAAGTCAAAATTTTTGCTCTGAAAATTTAAATTAAAAATTTTACGTTTATTGCAAAAAGCTTAATAATAAAATGTAAAACACAGAGTAATGAATACGGGGCGAGCAATTCTCTGTGGACCAGATCAATTAAATTCAGAGTCAGACTTTTCGAAATATTAAAAAAAAGAGGTATCCCTATCCCAAATTTTGGAATTAATTATATAGCTAATTTCCTTTCAAACTATACGGATTAACAGAAAGAGGTTGGCAGAAGAGATGATGACCGATTTAAAAGTTTAAATCTAAGAAGTCTACAAATTGTTCACGTTTTCGTTTTTGAAAGCATATGTTTGAAATACATCATACTAATTCAATAATGTTTATACTTACTTGTTTTACGAGATCTATCGGTTTCAGTATTTTATTTTATTTGAAATCTTTTTGTAAACATAAATTACTACTACAAACATGTATTCTTCGGCAATTATTTTCGTGACACTTATTCCAAGTTACTGCTTCTTAAATTTTAAATCATAAGTTTAAATGATTTTCTTGCTTATCAGTATTTTAAAGGGAAAGTAAGGTTAGCCGTAACTACGTAAGTGCTTGACCCCTATAATTGTTTTAGTAAGCCTATAGATAGGTGCGTGGATGTCTCCCGGAAAGCAAAAAAGTTATCTTGAAAGCATCTTAACGAATATTAATTATAGATGCGAATGTGAGTATATTTATTTATTTGTTACGCTTTTATTGCGTACCTACTCAACCGACCATCATGAACTATTAAGTACACGTTGCAAGGGGTACAGAACTACAGAGAAAGCATAGCCACGGGCACAAACTAGTATTGAAATATACTCCTATTTGGATATGTAACCCTATAAAATACACGTATTTTAAATGGTCACGTTGAACGATTGCCGTACTCTGTGAATACCAAAATCTAATTTCCCAGTGGTATTATCTGACTCCGATAGGCACTTAAATTTCTATCGGCCAATACTGCGTTATTATAGATATAGCGTATTAATGACCACGTGAGCAACGATTGACCATTTCAAGTCTGTTTGCCTCTCTGTCTGTATGTGTACAGTACTGAACGTTTAGATTTTTTTTGTCGTGTGCGAGTATTGATCGGGGCGCTCGCCCCCTCTACAGTAGAGGAGTCTTCTTCTTTTTTACCGAAGCACGGGAAAACCAAAACGAAGGGTTATTATCTAAGCCGTCTATGTATGTATGTAAGTATGTTTTTATTTACGAGTGTGCCTAAACTATTGAATCAATTTTTTGTTTGTAACAGTTTGTAATAATAGTCCGGGTGACATATAATAATATATTAATTATAACTAAATAATAAAATATAAATTATTGCTTATATTTTAACTTCTATATATAAATAACTTCAAATGAATCAATTAAAAGTTCAACATCTTTACACCTACCGTATAACATTTCTACATCACACAGGTTGACTGGTAGAGGGCATTAATTTCGCCTTTGTACAAATGTGTTAAATAAATAAAAATAAAAAGTTATTTAGAATTGTATTAAAATATACGTTTTTCAAGGATCGGTCCCTACTTTTTATGTGAGATGATTACACAAAGTGTTATCTTGTCTATGGATTCCATAAACAATATCATCAAAACAACTCAATCAACAAATCAAAACATCAATCCATTGTTTTGCTTATCTTCAAATTTTTCTGAAGTCGAATAAAGTCACATTGAAGAGTAAAGTGATTAATTAGGACGTGAAATTAAGTAATAAGTGTTAAGGACAGTTTGATAAAGTAACTAGGTAATTGAAAAGATAACGATCTACAATACTGTCATATATACGTAAAGTATAAAACTCAATCAAGAGATTATAAGGTTGAATGGTTTATAAGGTAAGTGATTGAACTGATATTTGTATATTCATTACAATTGCATTTTTATTGTCGTAACCTATGTAGACAAATAACTATGGTGCAAAACGTGATTAAAGATGACTAAGTTATGATGTAATCATAACCCCCTTCTACTACTATCTTGTGTACGATTTGTATAAGGTGTTCAAGGCACATGAACTTATTTTATAAGATACTAGCTGCACCCCGCGGTTTCACCCGCTAAAGTCCCGGTGACGTGGGAATATCAGGATAAAAAGTTGCGTATATGTTAATCCAGGTCCCCAGCTATCTACATACCAAGTTTCATCGTCATCGGTTTAGTAGTTTTTGCGTGAAAGAGTATCTAACAAACATACATCCTCACAAACTTTCACATTTATAATATTAGTAGGATTCTCAAAGTATGAACGTTTAACCTGTAACACCTTTCGATCATGAAACGACTAATTCAGTATTTGTTCAATATGTGTTTTAGTATGTGACGCTTAGTGCTGATCATGTACCTTCTATAAATTACGGCAAAGAGCGGTCTGGTTATTTTTATTGATTTAAGTATTTAGGACATTAAAGATTTTTTCCTATAAAAGTACCAAAATTTTTACTTTAACATTTTCTAAATCCATTCATTGTGTAGTATGGTTCACTTCAAATATTAAAAACTAGCAGCGCCCCGCGGTTTCAACCGCGTAAGTCCCGATCCCGTGTTAATATCGGAATAAAAAGTAGCTTATATGTGAATCTAAGTCTCCAGCTATCTACATACCAAGTTTCATCGCAATCGGTTTAGTAGTTTTGGCGTGAAAGAGTAACAAACATCCATCCAAACTTTTACATTTATAATATTAGTGGGATTGAAGTACTACAAAGCTAGGGATACATTAGTTGTATCAACGCTATCTGCAGAAAGGAATGTTCTCATGGAATTAAATGGATAGTCGGAATTACGCGAGAAGCAGAAAAAATATATTTTATTGTTGAAACCAAATTTTTCTTGAGATACCAGGGTTCATATATCTACAGCAATTTATTCGTAAAAATGAAGGAAGCAGAAACATATATTCATTTATTTATGGGTTCCAAAAATAGTCCATGATAATACTACGTGACATGATTTGTTATCAGAAAATTTATAGATGATCGATCTGATGCTGTTAAAGTGACGAGTGACTGAGTGAAGTGTAAAGTGTAGTAGATAGGATGACATTATTAACTGACCTGGTTATCAAACGGTTCGGTGACCTGAAAACGATGTTGACTGTTTGGATACAATTTTCAATCACCTACTGTGATTGAAAACTGTATCCAAACAGTCGACATAATTTTGAACAATAAAAGCTTATTAAGGTGAAGATGGTAGGTTATGCAATCAATAAAAATTCAAATTATTTAATCGTGGAAGTTGCAACTCAATTCCACCTCTAATTTCACATTCTTTATTCATGGGATCCAATGTATTTAGACACTAAATCCCAGTGTTAACACTCATGGCCACATGTCATCTCACTCTGTTGCATTAACCACGTAACGATTAATTTTTGATGATAAAACTAACGTTAGTCACACAATAAAATCTATTTTCTATTGAAAATATGAATTTTGTCTAGTACTAATACGAATTTTACAAATGTTTGACATAAAGAAATTATCGGTTATCGGTACTTATAATGATCTGATCTAAAATGGACGTTAGACAATGGTCCGATGAAGATAATTTATAATTATTTTGCCTATTTTGAAATTAGAGGCATATGAATTGTTTTTACAAAAGTAGGTAGTTGTAAATTTTGTCGTGACAGCAAAAAAACAGGCTAAGGATAAAATGAAATCATCAGTGATTTATCAGGCGGTGTACGATAAGGCGATAGTCACATGATTGGAGCCATTGACCGACTTTGAAGATGTAGTAGACTTTATCAATACCCGATCTACGATTATTCTAATACCATTGAGCCACGAGTTGCAATACACATGATACCAGAAAGTATTTTGTTTGTGCAAAATCAAGTTTATGGCATAAATTTAGCAAATATCATCATATCATCATCAATACAAAGCTAACGACATTCTTTGATGTCCATAAGCTTTATATAATATATAGTTTTCGGTACACGGACAAAATTATGTCAATTAATAAAAAAAATGTGTGTGTAAAACACAATAAAGTCTTATTTTAAAATATGCCTGCAAAATATCCTAAATCTCTTAATAAAATTTTAATGAATCCTGTCTAGAAATCTGTGCGGTGAAAGGATGGGTGATGATTTGTTATCATTCATGAACTACCATTAAAAGCTAATGTTAAAAATTCTTATTTTTTGAAATATAATCATTCGAAGAATTCATGTTTTTTTTTCTGTCTGTTCGATAGTTTCGATTAAAAATTTGGATCTGCAAAAACCTATTTTCAGATTCATGATATTTTTTTTTTTATATTATAGGGGGCAAGCAAGCAGACGGGTCACCTGATCGTAAGTGACTACCGTCACCCATGGACACCTGCAACTCAAGAGTCACAAGTGCGTTGCAGGTCTTTGAGATAGGAGTATGCTCTTTTCTTGAAGGCTTGAAGGTCGTATCGGTCCGGAAATACCGCAGGCGACAATTTGTTCCAAAGATTGGTTGTGCGAGGCAAAAAAAATCTGGAAAAACGCACAGTGGTGGATTGCCAATTATCCAGGTGATGGGGATGGAAGTTTTGTCGCGTTGAACGGTGGCGAAACGTTGCGGCCGGTATAAGTCCGAACAATTCCTCGGAGCACTCCTCATGATACATGCGATAGAGAATGCAGAGTGAGGCTACATCTCTACGCAACGCCAAGGGGTCAAGCCGATCTGAAATATCCTGGCAATCGATGATTCGAGTCGCTCTCCGTTGAATGCGGTCAAGAGAGAGAAGCTGGTACTGTGGTGCTCCTGCATAGATTTGAGAACAGTATTCCATATGCGGCCGAACATTAAATAATTAAATTAATTAAAAAGTTATAACACATTAAATAAATAATAATAATATTGTACCCGAAATTAAATATTTATGATACGGAAACTTCTCAAAGCAAGTGTGTAGTGTTTTTAACGTGAAAACATATGAGTAATGTTTTTATTCAGGTCACTAACTATTTATTAGCTTAGTTGGAAGAGCTATCGAGAGATATGATCGTGTTCGAGTGGGCTGACAGTATTATAAACAACTTAAAATAAAAAAAAAAAGTCATTTTATTTCCTGCAAGTTGGTTTAATTTGTTTGTACACTATGTTCACTTACTGAACCCTTCCAAAGGTGAAGGCCAACTACGCTAACCATCACTAACTAGTCTTCTCTAGACTGGGCTACTTTAACCCGGTTTGAACCCACTATTTTCGCCATGTATTCCCCTCTAGTTTTAGGTCTTCCATTCTTTCGTTATCCTTGTGGGCTCCTTCATATTGTCACAAATCAACCATGGTAAAATTAGACTTAACTTGGACAGCGTTTTAATAAAAGTTAAAGTGACTTCTGCAGCTCACATTGAAACTACAATAGTGGTTTTCTTTTCTACAGCTGCTAAGATTAAGATTTACACAATATACATATATTGTTTTTATTAAATTAATCATTTATTATGCCAAAACTTTTTTGCGCTTTTTAATATTTTTTTTGTAAAAGGTCTATTTTGAAACAGAAATACATATTGAAAGGATTTAATAGAGTAATAAACAATCTACATTTAATATTTATTAAAGTACGTAACACAATTTGAGTACTCTCGTGGACGAGGCATAATAAAAACGAATACGTCATTCGCATCACGTCTCGTGTCAGTTTGTATTGAGGTAGCACCGCACCGGACCGCAACATCAGGGTGTGTTGAATTTGGAGCGTTAGTACTAGGAGACAGATATTTCTAAGAGAACTGATCCTGCAACGTACCTCGCAAAATAAGCATGCTGAAGTGACAATGGGCTGGCAACATCTGCCGAATAACCGAATACCGTTGGAGCAAAGGGGTCCTAGAGTGGAGAGAAATCGGTAAACAAAAAGTGGGACTCTTAGAGCGCTCCAACCGGATGGACTGACGACCTAAAGAAGGTAGCTGCTATGAATGGATGCGGAAAGTGGAGGACCGGGTGCTATGCACATTAGAAAGACCTATGTCAAGCTGTGGACTGCAATAGGTTGATTCATAATTAATGAGTCTGCAACACCAGCAACTGCTCAACATTATTCTAATGTATCAGTAGTGCGTTGTGTGGCTCTTTAGTTACAGGTCGATTACCTTATCCATTACACTACTATCTATTTAATTACCTGCCAAAATAAAGTCTTGTTGTAAAAATTTCATATCCAATACGGTAACCATAAGAGGAAAGCATTTGAAATAGGGGCGATATTATAAAAGATAAAACCACAACCTGTTCCTGACATTAATTGACATGTAGGTGTATTAAAATTTGCCTGATGACAGAATATTATTATATATTTCGCAAATTATGTCACAAAATATCTTTACCGAACAAAAACGTAAATAATATGATAAAGTAACTTATATTTGTACATGTACCTACATATATTACGCGATTAAGTTCCTTCTTACATGGTTACTACAACTCGTAAAAGTTTAAAACGATATTTGACATATTACTTTCTAAAATGTTTTTACATATAGCAATTCATATTAGCTAATACAATATCTGCAATCTGCATAGTATACAAATTTAAATGTCCCCTATACTGTATTAACATAAGTTGTATTTTTAGGATAAGTTCATTTTCCAAAACTTTTGTACTAAATAAGTATGACGTTATTCCCAAGGTGTTAGTTAGTAGTCCTCTATAATCCTACTCAATAATAGGTAAGGTCAGAGAAATTTCAGATAAGAGCGGAGGTTCACGCGTACTGAATATAAATGTTATCCTCTGCCAAATTGATTTATATGTGCACGAAGTCTCTGAGCGTATTTTCGCAATACTCTCTATACGAATACCGTGTCAGTGAGAGGAAGTGGGCCAAGTGTTAATGAAAAAAAAAATATAGATTTCTTTATAACTCCATTTTAATATTAAGGCGAAAAATGCGATATGTTTCATTTTTGCAGACTAGTGATCGTGCCCGATTTTGAATGAATAATATGTTAGTAGATCTTTATCTCGTATCGTTTGCTTCATCTGGAGGAGCTGATTGACTTTAATCTTGTATATTACTATTTTAACCAGGGTCTTTAACCCTATATTTTATAATACTTGTGCTAATTCTGGAGGCTGGAGGAACTGAATAATAATTTTTAACAGTTCTGTAACCAAACGAATAAAAAGAGACTTAAACATTAATGAAAATCCAATCCATCATTTTTGAAGTTAAACCACAGAATACATAATAGTATATTTGAATTTTAGTTGAAAGTTAAAAACACATTTTTGTGAAACTTACAATTTGGTTTGTAAAAAAGTTGAAGTTAGATTGTTGAAGTATATGAAAATTGGTATTTAGATCTTTAGTTTTGAATAAAGAAATACATATAATTATGTATTTACACGGGAATTAAAGCGGTCACTGAAAGGTATTACATACCTCTGAATCGCCTGACGTTTCGACCAGGTTGCACTGGCCGTGGCTTCGTAGGCTTTACAGGCTGACTCTAACCCGTGCAACCTGGCCTGTAATTATATCATGGAACGCGAAAGTTTAAAAGTTTAATCTACATCTTACATCGTATTGTCATATTACTTATTACATTTGTTGAATACTAAATGTTTACATCAGAAATTTCTGTGCCGAAAATACTATCTGTAACGACGAGTATATTGGAGCTCAAAATATCAGTCAGATTTGGATAATGCCCACGGGATCGGGGCTTACGCGGGTGAAACCGCGAGGCGCTGCTAGTGATAAATAAATTTATTATAACACACTTTTGTTGCTACCTAGGTTCAGGTCTTAAGGTAAGACAATACGAGAGGCAATAAACTTAGCAAGGTTCTCTGATACCTCTAGTACAAAAATGTCTTGGATTGTTTTTTTTTTTTTTTTTAAATAAATGTATTTATAATAAATTTTAAGTACCAATACGAGAAAGATTTCTGTTAAATAGTAAAATATTAACAAGGAACTGGTAGACTGAAAGGTAACGTCTTAAGAGAGCGTCCAATTTAGGTATTATTTTGTGTTAAGTTATAATTATAATTCAAATAGAAAGATCATTATGCATATTAGATCAAATGCATAAGACAACTTATTTTTTTATACTTTATATTACAAATTTAGACGATGTGACTAAAATATATGTTAATAAACTTTATATATATATATATATATATATATATATATATATATATATATATATATATATATATATATATATATATATATATATATTAATATATAATATATATATTAATATATAATAGAGCTAAAAAGTTTTTTTTGTTTGATTGTTTGTTCGTTCTAATCTTTGAAACTAATAGTCAGATTTGAATAAATCTTTTTGTATCGGATAGACTATCTATTGATGAAGGTTATAGGTTATATAACATCACAGTAGTAAAGTCACAGTAGTGCCCATAAACGCAGTTGAAACTGTGTCGAACGGCTAATTTATTGAGAAAAGAACGGTCTATTTCTGATTAGTTGTAAATCTCCCTAAAGTTTTAGAAACAGCTTTTAATATTAAGTTAAAAAAGAAAATGTCTCGTTTTAATTTCATGTAATTGTATATTTTCTTCTAGAAAGTTCCTCAGATTGTTGAAGCTGATATGCTGCATATCAGCTTCAACAATCTGAGGAACTTCTACAAAAAATTGGTTGAAATACTCAGTTTCTGTTTGTGTTTGTTCTGTTCTGGAAAAAGAGTGTAGGTATGTATTTTTATCGCTCTCCGATTATCGACTTGTTTATTTAAAGATGTTTGTTCTTTTGCCTGATAATTGCTATCTTTTAAAATCAATAAATTGGAAGGTAATATAAACAATGCACTTATTGATGAAGTTCTAAGTTGTGTCTTAAGTGTCTATCATGCGGTTTATTATATTGGTTGTATTATTTTGTGCTGCTGTTACAGGTGAGTATCATTTTATAAATACGAATTATATATTATATCTTAGTTAAAATAATAATTGCCTTCGAAAATTAAAATTGGGACACCTTAACCAAGGTATCCTCCGTCAGGACCTTGAACGTTTAACCGAGCTATCTATAGGAATAGTAATCACAATCTTTTATACCTAAAATGCGAAAAAAAACAATATATGGCTACTTATAATTACTAAAGTAAATATCGAGTAATTTTTTATCAAATCTTTGCTCCTAACTTGACGTTTTTCAATATTTTATGTTATGTTTTAAAATAATTATATGTAAATATTTGGTCAACTTTTTTAAATTAATTATTTAATTTAGTAGTAGTCACTGATTGTTATTGCGGAGTTTATATCAGGTTCAGGTTCCTTGGCAGTTTTGATGCACTAGGTGAAGTGCGTTGAAGTTTTGACATTTTTTACCGGTTTAAACAACGGGTTCTCTTATTGAAATGAATAAGATCCTTGCCGCTAGCTTTACTCAGTAATTATTATAGCTTAGCCGAGGAATGTGTATGTACGTATCAGAGATGTTGCGGATGCATATTTTTTCACATCCGCGGATGCGGAGGCGGATATTTGAAGGCTAACATCCGCTGATGCGGATGCGGATATTAGGATATTTTATAAGAACCAACATTTGCCCGCCACTCCGCTCACGCTAACGATCTCATAGGAACCTGGGCCCTAAGTCTTTGGTTTATAATAATTACAAATGCCACTTTGCGTTGGTGGTTCGATTCACTTTTAAATAATCAGTGTATATTCACAATTTCACAATAACACTCGAAACGACAACAAGTGTGATAAGCATCTGTAGCTTATTCCGCGTAGCGTACCGTCGCCGCGTCGGCACTTGTTATGTAGCTGCAGTGACGTCAAGCGCGCCAAACGTAGCGTAATTTCGAGTTACGAGTATGTAGACAATAAAATTGTCCGGTGTCATAGCGGCCAAGCACCATCACACCGCCCTCCTGATCAAATTCCTTCAATGATAAACACTTTTTGAGATGTCTCTTAGGGCACGTGTTACAAAAATATATGTTTGTATCTCACTCTGAGTTTGGCTTATAATTTATTAATATTTCAATAACATAAGTGTTTTTGAAATCAGTACTTCTTCTTTTGTCTGTCTTTTTAACAAGCTTGCGTTTTACAATACTCCGTAGGCTTCATTCATCTATATACAAAAGCAGTCACAAAAGCAGCAGGTATATTTATATTATAAAAGGTATTATAAAAGTATTACAACTTACTTATTATAGTAATAATATATGTGAATAATATGTAAACAAATAATAATAATCACATATAATATATTCTGTTGCAAATATATCTAGGTTTAATACTACGTTTATAATCTTAATAAATAAATAACTTATGCTCAAATTAAGCATTTAACTATTTCCATTGTCGTCATTCTGAAAAATTGATTTTGTACAGGCGCCAAGTCAAGTAATATTTTTCTTTTTATGAAATTCTGTAGCTGTTCCTACAAATCCGCATAGGATTGTAGGTGGGTCTACTGTTACTGTCAATCAGTATCCGACGATTGCAGCCCTGCTGTACTCGTTGTTTGGAGTTACACCTTTCAACCAGGCTTGTGGGGGCACAATTCTTACAAGAAGAGTTATCCTCACAGCAGCTCACTGTCCGTAGTATGTATTTTACATGAATAACTAATGCAAATCCGCTTGATATAAAACAATCAACTGCTCTATAGCTTTATTAATTTTACATTCAAGACCTGCAAATATTTTTGTTTCCCATAGTTTCATATAAAATATAAAAAGATAGAAGTGAATAGATCGAAAATTCGGTTTATAACATCCTCATATTATCTAAATGATCAAAATTACGTCAGGGTTTAAAAAAAAATTACAAGTATTACACTAAATTTTTTAACATAAATACATAATAAACACCTTTCATACCAAGCTTAGCAATACCCACAGTGACTTCATGCAGTAAGGAATACATCAAAATTATAAACAAAATCGACAGTGACTGATTGGTCGATATTTACCATGAAACTCCATGACTACATCTACACATCTTTTTTTACAGCGGTGATTCTGTGGTACGATGGCGTATCCGGGTTGGCTCTACCTATGCTAACAGCGGTGGGATCGTTTACTCCTTAATCTCAATCACTATTCATTCCAACTATAACAGCCGTATCATTGACAATGATATTGCTATCTTGAGGACGGCAAATAGCATAACATACAGCGACGTTGTGAAACCGGCTTCTATTGCTAGCTCTAATTATTACCTTGGCGATAACGAGGTAGTCTGGGCAGCTGGATGGGGCACCACTAAGGTGAGTTGTTTTTTGTAAATAAAATGTTGTAATGGATGTTGTATGCATGCTCTGTATTTTTTAATATTTTTTATGACTATATACATTTTTACCTATTTGCATTAAAGAACTCATTCACATTTTGCTAATTTAACTAAATAGAGTGTATTGATTTAAGACAAATGATTTCGATTAAATATGCATAGATTCAGAGGAAACAATAATATTTTTACAGAAGAACTCAGTTCTATGAATTCACGAGAAAATGTTTTGAAAGCTTTTAACATATCTGTGCTTTCTAACACCGTTACACAGTTTTTGTAAATGTTAAGGTTTCAATAGAGCATTATTTTTATAAGCGACTTATAGTAAACAATCATAAATTATTTATTAATCTTTTACTACTTTCATGGCATTAACTAACTACACATGTACAATGTAATGCATAAGTATAATTAGGAATAAGAGCTCGTCTACCATTATCAATATCTACGACTTGAGGAATCGCGCTGATATATTTTATTATAATAGTTATTAAGGAAAAAAGTAGCTTACTGACTTTATCAGATTTCAGTCTATTCCTTTCCAAATTTTGTAAGGAAACAGTTCATTGTGACGTTTTGTTGCGAAAACAGAACTAAATAGACTGAGAGACAGAAAAAACAGAACTGTTCTGTGTTTTTGTATTTAAAATGTTAGATAGGATTAAACTTGTCGTTTCAAAAGAGAAATGTCTACTAAATTCATGTCTAATATTTAACTCATATAAAAATAAAATGTCTAGAGGCATAATACCGCATTTACTGTGTCGTAATTAAGTCCGGATATATTTATTTTTAAATCAAAAGGCTTGTTTACTCCTGTTATAATTTATTTCTCAACAAATCTGTAATAAATCTTATCTGTTAATTTTCAATAGTAGTTTTACAACAGATTCCTTTTTTCTGTAATTTCAGTCCGGGGGTTCAGCTTCAGAACAGCTTCGTCACGTGCAATTATGGACAATCAACCAAGGTATATGCAGATCCCGATACGCTGACGCAGGCAGAACTATTACCGATAACATGCTGTGCTCCGGTTGGCTCGATGTCGGTGGTCGGGATCAGTGTCAAGGCGACTCTGGTGGTCCCCTCTACCACAATAACGTGGTGGTCGGAGTCTGCTCATGGGGTGCTGGCTGTGCCAGTGCTCTATATCCCGGTGTTAACACTCGTGTTTCTCGTTTCACTGCTTGGATTCAGACTAACGCATAAAACAAACGCAACTGTAATAAAATAGTATACATTATGTTCAGCAATTTAAATATATGGCATAAATAAGCTTGAAGAAGGTTAACGATATCGTGTATGCGAACGATAGTAAAGAAAAAACGGTTTTATATGGTGCTGCTTTGAGCGCATTATTTGTTTTTCATTTTGTATATGTGTATGTATTTTAGTGAGATAAATTACGGATCCAATTTTTTTAGGTAAATTTCGAAGAAAAGTCTACTTATTGGTTTTGTACCAGTTGTCGAGTTTTCCAAAAAAATCTTCACAGGAGGTCTAGTTATGATCCCTAGACCCTTTTTTTTTTTTTTCTGCGTGTGGAAACCCCCTCGGGCCGTCACCCCACCGGGGTTTTCGGTGGGGCGGTGTGTCGGAATCGAACCGACTAAAACCACACGGTGTGCCATCCTGCGCCTAAAATAGGAGGGATCCGGGAACAGCTTTATTAAGACATCCGGACCCCTCCTAGCGCCTGCCCGCAAAAGCGCGGGCACCATCTTCGGGTAAAGATCCCTCTATTAGGCGGCGTCCAGGCACACGTGGACGCCGCCTCCTCGCGGCTGGCTACTATAGCGGGTGGAGGGAAAAACCCGTCCCAACCACCCGCGGCCACACTCAGGGCGGCATGAGGCGCTGGAAAGCGCGCCTCCGCCGCCCGGTTCGCCGGCGGCGAATTTGGTCTGAGTGGACATCGTCCTCCCGGGCCCGCTCCGCCGCCTCCTTCTGCGAGATGACTTCCTCACAGAAGGTTGCGACCGCGGTAAAATTCCTGTCGCTACCGGCCATGGAGCGTATGACAGCCTACAGATTACTGTAGCGAGGGCTCGACGCTGCGTTGCCCAAGCGGAGCATACCGCCAGCGTATGTTGAGCCGAGTCCTCGCTGCAGTCGCAGTGGTGGCAGGCGGGACTCAATTCCCTCCTAGCGACCGAGTGCAGGTACTTTCCGAAGCAGCCATGTCCGGAAAGCACCTGCGTCAGTCGGAAAGAAAGGGTCCCGTGCTGCCGCCCTGCCCACTCGGTGATGACTGGCTGGAGAGCTTCCACGGCGGCAAAGCCAGCGCGTGGAGCCTCCAGCTGGGACGACCAACGAGCCATGGTGGCTTGGCGAGCGGCCTCTCGCCAATCGCGGACCTCTTTGGGCGGGGGCCGACTGCCGCTTCCCGCCCGGAACTCAGCCGCCTACCGATATACTTCGGCGAGCACTTCCGCCTCCAAATCCCACGGGGGGGACAAAGCCAATGCGCACGCCGCCTCCGTCGACACGGTGTGGTATCCGCGTATGGCTCTAACCGCCATGATCCTCTGAGGGCGCCAGAGGCGCGCCCTATTCTGGGCGGTCAGAGCCTCCGCCCACACCGGTGCACCGTAAAGTGCCATCGACTGGACAACCCCCGTGTACAGCCGTCTCGTAGCGACGATGGGCCCACCCACGTTGGGCAAAAGTCGCCCAAGGGCGGACGCAGCGCCGACCAGCCTTGGAGCAAGCTGCCGAAAGTGCTCGTCGAAATGATCCCTAGACCCTAAAACAACCGCAAGTTAAAAAGTTTACACATATAATAATATATGTATACTCGTATATGTATGTACCTCAATTTTACCGGCACGATAGAGGTCGCAATTATGCACCGATTGCTTTCAAACTTGGACGACAAATCAACAGGGCAAAAATGAAGGTTAAGTTCGTGAATGGTCCCCAAGGGGGGGCTGGGGGGCAGATTTAAAAAAAATAATATAATATTTAGATATTTGGCATGTATGTCTTCTATTTTGCTTACACATTGTTTCATCTGAGCCTTAAATTACATTTGTAGTACAATAGTAGATTAAAGAAATCAAATCGATTGAGCCACTCCCGCTGTAGAAATTACATAAAATACATACATAGTAACTAATAATTTCAGGGAACAGGAAAGTGAAACTACTGTTTCCTAATAACGCCCGACGACGTTTTCAGTACCAATTAAAGTGGCGCGTAGGCTCAGTTGTATTGTTGCATGTATACAGTTAACATTATCTCCTTTATTAAAATTAGTAAAAATATCTGACATTAAAAATAACATTAATGTCTTAATTATAAAAAAAAATAATGTGATTAAAGATTGACCTAAATAAATAAAGGTATTTTTTGTTTCCTTTATTTTATGAATGAAGATATCTCGTGCATTAAGTTAATAAGTAGGTAAATTTAT
This sequence comes from Callimorpha dominula, assembly GCA_949752705.1. Classification (NCBI taxonomy): domain Eukaryota; kingdom Metazoa; phylum Arthropoda; class Insecta; order Lepidoptera; family Erebidae; genus Callimorpha; species Callimorpha dominula. The sequence goes on from OX456992.1 coordinate 21,273,292, forward strand.
TGGCTTATTGTATTATCGTAGTTTTATTGATTTTAATTCGTTGCAATGACAAATAATCTCCATTTCACGAACTGCAACCAAATGATGCACCAAAATATATTCATAAATATGTTTGCAGTCAACCATCTATGAGAGATGTGACACTTGACTCATAATCAGGTGTGACTTATTTCTCTCTCATGGTCGTTCTAACACAAACACTTCTGAATTAACTACATTTTAATTACATTTTTTGCTAAGCGAATAAACAAACTATAAAAATAATAAATGACGCAAGATATTATAGACTTTTAAACTTTTGAATTTATTAAAGGGTGCTACTTTATAGGATGGGATATATGGTAAAAGCCTATAATAATATTACAAATAATTTAACTAATCCCATGGCAGCCGATTGACCCTATTAGTGGCTAAGTCTAGCAAAACAAAGTATCCTTTTCTCCAAGCCATTCAGGGCATTTTCACCTCCCCCTTCCCTCCGAAGCCTGAATTACTGCAAGTTAGAGTTCTTTCATTTTGTCACTTACACAAGCACTCACCGATCATCGGAATTTTGATGATCGGTGAGTGCTTGTGTAAAGTGTGTAAGTTACTTCTAGCAGATACATTTTAAAAAACCAAAACATACCGCAATTTCAGTCCTGTCTTCTAAGTACAAAAACTGCATAAATTATTTTGTAATTACACGAGAATTTTTAGCATCAACAACGTATCAATCTAGAATTGGACATTATGAAACCGAATGGAATACAAACAATCACTGGTCATAATATCTGGTGGTTCCACGAAACCATAAGTCTGAGCAGTGAACTATCAACTAAAGGCACGCTACAAAAGACCAGAAATGGTCGAACTAGCGCTTGGCTCTAAAACCAAAAATAAGTTCAAAGTACAAGAGGGTATCCTGGCTTTATTGATGTGTATTGCCTTTGTTGTTCGTTCGGTAATTTTTGTCTCACCTCCAGATTTGGACTAAAGCCTTGAAAAGCCCCTGCTGCTCTCTTAAAATACCTCGAATGAGTGCATTGCAAATAAATTGTTTGGAAAGCCAAGCACGATTAACAGCTGATTATAAACAATACAACACAACGATGCCAGAACTTACGAAAATTAAGACTTCGAAAGAAAATTGTAAAAGCTATTTAATATCTGAGATTGAATGAATAAATAACTAACCCAAAGTGGATTCAAACTTCACAGGCACTTCTTCTGGCTAGGCTTTTTGTGATAGTTTCACACAGTAGCCCATATTTTTCACCTTACGCTAAACTAAATGTAAATAATGTAAGTAATTTATAAATGTATTAATATGTTTGATGTGGCTGTACTATTTAATAAATAAAGTAAAAGTAGTATTTATAGACTATAGCAAAGCCTTCGACGTTTTACGGTATAATACGCTATTTCGTAAATTAGAACAAAATGGTAAACAGGGTCCCCTGCTGGAATGCCTTAAGAACTATCATACAAACCGATACACATTTGTAAACATCGGCGGTAACCTCAGTGATGGCATACTAACGGAGGAAGGCACGGTCCCCGGTTCAATTCTCGCACCGATCGAGTACCTGATGTATGTAAATGAATTAAGTAACCTCTTCAAGGACGGGACGGGACGATTCCTTCTATCAATTCGCAGATGACACATGCCTACTAACAGCACACAAAGATCTCTCAGTGGCGAATAAAGCGATGCAAAATAACTTCGACATGATGCTAAAATGGTCACATGACGTCGGTCTGATAATAAACACGAATAAAACTAAACTAATGCACATACATTCACCTTATAAAAAAAGTTCATTTATTCCCCTTATCATTGCCCACAATCAAACCTGTATGCACAACAATTCACACACATGCACATGTACATCACTAGAACTTGTCAACACACATACATATCTTGGCTTAATTATAGACCACCATTTTACTTGGAAATACCTATAGAATATGTTTGTAATAAAATGAGATCCCTTCTTGCCAAATTCGATATTTTAAAATGGATTACCATACCTTGAGAATGTTATATCTATCTCTAGTTGACTCTGTTATCAGTTATAGCCTAAGTGCCTACGGACGAACATGTAAAACCTATTTAGACGGAACATACAACCTACAACTATCAATTTTAAAAAATATTGTACCCAAAAAAGTAAGAGAAAGTCATAAAGAGGATTTTAGTAGATTATTTAGTTACTGTAAAGTTCTTTCTATATTTGAAAAAATTAAGTTAATTATTATATGCGAATGTCATGACCGAAGTACTCTCCGCGAAATTTGACACATTTTTCCATACGATGGAACCAATCATTGAAGCAACCATTCCATTCGGAAGTTGGGGTCTCCAAAATGGCCGTTTTGTAGGCGTCCACAGCTTCTTCAGGTGATGAAAATCTCTAACCACGTAATTCATTCTTTATTTTAGGGAAAGTGTAGAAATCATTAGGGCTTAGGTCGGGGCTGTACGGCGGATGGTCTAATAATTCTATGTTTTCTTGCTTTAAAAACTCGTTTGTTCTGTGCGCGGTGTGAGAACTCGCATTGTCGTGATGAAGGATGATGCGGCGGTTGCAGTTCTCTTTACGGAGTTCAGAAACGACTTGTGGCAAACAAATGCTAGCATACCATTCTGCATTAACCGTTCTTTGTCCCTCAAGAGAAATAGTCGCAACATGGCCGGTTTTGGAGACAAACATGGCCACCATTTTTTTGCAACACTCCGTAAACGAACAATTTTTGTTGGCTTTAACTCATTTTCGAACACCCAAACTCGTGACTGGTTTTTTGTTTCGGGTTCGTACGCGTATATCCAGGATTCGTCACCTGATACGATGTTGTATACAGCATTTGAGGATCCTGCGTGGAATCTTTCGAGAGTTCTGACGCACCAAGTAACGAATACACAAAACCAGCGATAAATTGTGGTTTTGGATGGGGCTTCATCACCAAATGCATAAATCATCCGGTCAACACACTGTTTTTGCGTTAAACCACTTCGAAAGTCATAATAAATCATCGCTCTTGAATTTTATCGAGTCAATTCCATTTTCTCAACGACTAAACAAGTTTGACAAAACCTTGTGATAAGCCCGAGAATCTTTTTTTAAATAAATAAATGGTATTCGATTTTTAAAACCAAGGTGTTTTCAATTAAAAAGATTTTAATATGACAGAAACAGTGGAAATATTCCATTCCCGATACTTTTAGTGCAGCCTATGTACACTGCAGAAATGCTCACGACCCGACCATTTACGCACACTAAGCTATCTGCCACAGTATAAGATACTGCAATTTAATAATAGATATGGAAAACGCGTTATGCAGTATGTGTTGCCAAATGTATTAAACTCATTATTAACACAAGAAACTAATGACGAATTGTTACGTGCTAAAAATGTAAAGACATCCCGCACTGTCTTAAAGACGTATCTAATTGAGAGGATGAAACTAAACGAATAGTTTTTAATTTGTGTAACGACCAGCGGCGACTTACCTACCACTGATAAACCTTAGATAGGTTTTTGAGAGTAGGTTATGATATTTAGTAATGTAAATAAAAAATGTGGAAAATAAATTCAAAATAAAAAAAAAAGTTAGCCACTAAGTTCATAGTTTTCGGTTTATCTTTATGTAATACGTACAGCGTTAAGTGGCAAAAACGGTGCTTGCCATATACCACTGAAGAAGAAAAAATTAGGCATGATGCTATCGATACAATCATAAGTGCTGAATTTCCTGATCAGAGCGAGGATCCTGGCCTTGCAGAAAAATACACTCAAGCGCTGTCAAACTATGTCAAGAGCAAATTATGTCGGGGTAAAACGTCCATTCTATCGTCGAAAATCACCTTAACATTGTGTCTTTAGTGACCGGTATTACCTAACATTTTATGTAACAGAGTCATACATCAAATATATGTATGTGTAAATACGTGAACAATGGCAGTGATTAAGCTATGTTGGGGCTTACAAATAATAACGATGAAGTTACGAGGTTTCAGTATGATCGCTTTATTAGCTGTTATGAGGCAGTTTTGCGTCTTTAAAGCTTTCCGATTCATGAAAAATCAAACTCAAAGTACTGTCTTGTTGTTGTTCATGTTATACATCCGTAATGTGAAAGGTGGGACAAGGGTGTACTTTAATCTTGATAATATGAAGGAACGTTTAGAAAACCCAAGACGAACCATTCTGTTCGCATTCTTTCAAATTTGCGAAATACAATGTTATACTTACAACGAGGTTCTGTCATAAACTAATACTATTATAACTATTTATTTGTAATAAACTGTAAGTTATTGTAATTGAGATCATTGGGAGAGTTTACACAGTGCATCCGAATCACCCTGAATACTTTTATAATTTAAGCACACGTAACAAATACACGGTATCTTTTTAGTTTGAGAAAATCTAGAAAAGAGAAAATCAGTCCACGAACGAATTCGCGGGCTCCAGCTGTAAGCAATAAAGACAGATACGCTACAACTTGAGTAACAATCTAGATGTTGAAAATTTTTATTAACTTAACATTAATTTGCTTAGCCTACGCATGCTACATCCATATACGTTGGTACTACTTGTTTGGTCGTAAGTTATGGAAATAGCATTTGGGATTTTATTCTAGACTCAGTATTTTGTTTCTATGCGTTTTAGCTATGTCCAATAACTAGATCCCAACTTATTTGTTGTTATTGGGATAAAGTATCACTACTGCGTTGTCATTGAGGTTATAGTTAGTTAGAGCGATATATCCCTGTTGAAGCATGGCTCCCACTAGCAAAGATGGTGAGGGCAACGTTGTGAATAACTCCGCGTCTAGGGACATATGTTGCACAGGGCGTAAACGGAACCTGCTTCGTGATTACTACAAAAAATATTGTGGTTGAGAGTTTTTCACAATTAAATTTAAAATAAATCTAACAAATTGCAGAGTTAAAAGATTTATCTTACTAGTTTCTAGAGAGAACACAATGTGCAACGCTTAAAATGGATCTGTTGGTGGTAATAGTATTACCACAACTTTGACTAAAAGAAACTCCGTTTGAAGAGAACATAACATTAGCTTTGGCAAGCCACCTGTCAATAGCCGTAACTCAACCATCAACTCAACCCACGATCCCTACCGATAATTACAGCTATTCCGGAAAGCCTTCCCTTTGTGGAACAGCTGAAAACCAAGTCACTTATGGTGTATAAAGACAATTAGTCTCTGTGATTTTGCAAATAAAGCTTAAAGATTTTTAATGTATAGTAATGTTCTGTAAAAATATATATACCTGCACATTTTGGGTTTGAGCTGCGGTTGCGTAATGGCTGGTGTGTAAAATACGCATGAGCTAATGTAACAATTTAATTTGATATGAATCAACTAATGAAAGTGTTTCAGTAGGTGTGGTGTAGTAGGGGCAGGATCTTATTGGCTAATATAAATTACTAGCAGCGCCCCGCGGTTTCACCCGCGTAAGTCCCGATCCCGTGGGAACATCGGGATAAAAAGGAGCCTATGTGATAATCCAGGTCTCCAGCTATCTACATACCAAGTTTCATCGCAATCGGTTCAGTGGTTTTTGCGTGAAAGAGTAACAAACATCCATCCATCTATCCATCCATACATCCAAACTTTCACATTTATAATATTAGTGGGATAAACACAGTCATTATACGATCATAAGGTGAACGTAGATTTTACTGCCAGACTCTTTTCTTAAAGGTTCTGTATATTGCATGGCGATGTTGGTTGTACACATGAATGCAGAAGTAGTAAATAAAAGTAAGATAACATGATGTGCTCCGGTTGGCTGGATGTCGGTGGTCGGGATCAGTGTCAAGGCGACTCTGTTGGTCCTCTCTACCACAATAACATGGTGGTTGAAGTCTGATCATGGGGTGCTGGTTGCTCTAATGCTAAATATCCAGTTGTTAATACTCGTGTTTCTCGTTTTACTGCTTGGATTCAGACTAACTCCGCATGAAACAAACGCAAATTCAATAAGATAATATATATTCTGTTTATCAAGTTAAATATATGACATAAATAAGCTTGAAGAATGTTAACGATGACGTTTTAAACATAAGGTTGTTATGTTTTGTGAATTTGAGCATAGTGCATATAATAGGAACTCTTACACCAAATGCACATTATGTATTAATAATAACATAGACTTATTTTATTAATTATGTTTTTTGTTATTATTTTAAATCTAAGTGAAATCCATAAAAATGACAAAAGAGCTCAACGTTTATCTCTTACTCGTATAAACGTGAAAGGAATCTACAGTTTATCATTAATAAACATCTTATGAACCTAGAGGTCGGTATAAAAGCGTTGAGTAATAATTTAATTTTATGTGGACGAAGAGCCTATAAAAAACTTTTGAGCAAAACATTACTACTGTGAATTAATGAGTTTATTTAAATAGTAATTGTATGGATAAAATCATAGCTCCCAACTACATTCCGACTACAGACTATAGAGGTACAAAATGAAATGCAGTTAGTAGCCGCATTAGTTGTGAACGGCTGCAAAAATATTTGTGACAGCTTCAATAAAGAAAAAAATAATTATTAAAGTTGTTCGGAAAATAGGGAAATTCGAGAAAAACTCACAAGTATATTTTTTATAATTTAAAACATTTATTGGCATATTAACAGGTCTGTCGAGTCAGCTATTATATAATAAGTTACAGGAGCTTGCGGTAAATCAAAGCGCAATTACCTTTTTCTATACGTCTAACAAAGTTAGTAGAATTAGATATTATATATAAAATCTACTGTGTAAGGAAAATTGCACCTATTTCCTCTTCGTGTCTAATTATGTATGTTACCAAAATAAAACCCAACGAGTCAACATTATATGAAACATAATCTTAATTGTGTGGTACATACTAAAGAAAGAAGAAAGAAGGTAAGAATCTTTAAACATCTAGAAGGAGTTCACTTCTGGGTCCCTTGTCACTAGACCAATATATCTATTGGACTGGCCTGTTGGTCTAGTGGTTATTGACCCTGACTGCTAAACCAAAAGTCGTGGGTTCGATTCCCACCCAGGACAAATAGTTGTGTGATGAGCACGATCATTTGTTCTGTGTCTGGGTGTAATTTATTTATAATATGTATGTATTTAGAAATATACAAGTATGTTTATCAGCAGTCTGGTTACCATAGTACAGGCTCTGCCTAGTTTGGGATCAGACGGCCGTGTATGAGATGTGTGGAGTTATTACTATTATTAGTAGTACTATACGTACAAATTGTAAGTAAAGCAAACTGTAAAACTGTAAGTACTTTTTGTCTGTAGGAAAGGAGTGTTTCTTACTCAATTAAGCCCTTATTTTAAACCGTTATGTTTTAAATTTCAACCTCACAGTTAACTCCTATCTTAGATTAACATATATAGAAACAACGATTGATGTGGGTGAAGCCGCTTAAATTTAAATAAGAAACTTTCTTCAAATTTCTTCTCGTTACCGGTACGCCTATTGGAAATGGAACTAATGTGCTTCGCAAAACCTCTGATTGACGAATAGGAGAGGCAAGTTTTCTTCCCTTGAGAAATTGTTTTAAAAATATTATTTATAAATCTAAGAAAAGCAAAACATTTGTTGATAAATTGGTAAAAACGTGTGAGTTGTACCATATCTCCAAGTCAAAGTGATTTAGTGCAAAAGGGGGCTAAAAGGTACACTTCAAAAGAACATAAGTTATCGAGGACGTGCAGGGTCAAATATATTCCGAACTAAACAAAATGGTCGCTTTACTGTAAAATTTATTTTTACTCTGGTAATATGTTAGTAAGTTAGGGAATCATTTGTTTTAGGGAAGCGACATAACTGGGGGCATGTGTTGAGATTTTTATAGTGTACAATGTTTTGAACCGAAAATGTGAAGAAACTTCCCTCGTTAGGCTCAGGCTTCGTTACTGATAATTAAAAAAGAACTGGGCCTGTCTTAGTCCCAAGTTAATGCATACTATTTGTATGTAATTATTTGACATGCGTTTTTATTGCGTGTAGTTGAGGAGAGAAAACCTACCAGCCTACCCTCGGCTAATTAACCCCAACACGGTAATAGACTAAATAAATTATAGTTTAGTAGAACTAAAAAAACACCCTTTAATTAGCGATCTAATAAACAAAAAACCGGATATGTGCTAGTCTGACTCATGCACTGAGGGTTCCGTAAGCAAACAAACTTGTATATAGATAGTATGTACATCTCGAAGATTTTTGTCGGCCTTTTTCAAAAGACAAACTTTACTTTGCGGTTGCGATGTACGACAAAGTCAACTTTCCAACCGCAAAATATAAGTTTGTTATCAGAAAAACTATTTTTCTATGTGATATTAACAAATTAACGACTATCGGATTTTTTTCCTTTACTTGTGCTGTCAGACATTCTTCTTCTTACCAAATTTCATGATTCTAGGTTAATGGTTTTGATTTACCTGCGAAATGTTCTTTGTTAAAATCTAAGGTTTAATAGATGTATCTTTTGATTACGTTGACTTAAGCTTGATTTTTTTACAGTTTCAAGGGACCGGTGACATAAGTATTTGATGTTAATTTCAACTTGATGCCTTCACGGTTTCCCGAGGAAAAGGGTCTTGACAGACACACAGAGAGACATACGGATATAACAAGAAATTAACGACGTTCGGATTTTTTCCTTTACTTGCTTACAACCGTAGCACATCTTGTTTTATTTTTATTTATTTTCTTACCAAAATAATGTGTAACATAATAGTTATTATATTTTAATGTATGTCGCATCTTCGGTCATTGATGCGGATGCTTAGAGCGCCCTCTATAATAAATTCACCGGAAAGGAACACAAGCGCTATCTATCGGCGTTAAGCAGAGTCTAGGCGGATAGTGTTGGCGTGCGGAAGGACGAGTACACTTTACGTTTGGTCACCGACGAGTCAACACTTGCCCAGGAACTCTACAGTGTTTCTTTGCGTGTTTGCAATACATCAGTGATTAAATATCAAAAGGGAGTCCTCTCATCGCCCATACCCATTTTGTGCCCCCATTATGCCTAATCCTAAAGTCTCATCAGATTTCGATATCATTACACCGTTGTGTCCACCCTTGCACCGAACTATACTCGGTTCACACTCGCCTACACCCAGGTCAAGCGAGCTCATTAACAGTTGTAGCGACTTGTTAGACATACACCATCACAAGATTCGTGATTTTTGAAAAAATAATTATAAACAACAATAACGTCTAGTTCATTAAGAATTTAATAAAATCAAATATCTGATAAAATTATATAATTTAATTTAATCTTAAGTAAATATTTATTCCTGTCGTGATGTGATTTAATTTCGGTTAATTTATTTTAATTTAATTTATTTTGTTAATTTAATTTATTTAATTCATTTTGTTTAATTTTATATTTTATTGAATTGTACATCATAAATGTGTTGTACTACTCTGTTTAAAGATCTATTTTGATTTAATTGTATGTTTTACTGACACTATTCATTGTTTCTTAAATTGTTTAATTTCTATCATTTTATTATAATAATAATTATTAATTCCTACCGTGTATTGTGCATGCGGTGTTAGCCTGTAATTAATTGTTACACCAGCAAATGTTACTTAGTTTATAAATAGTAAACGTATTGTGTAAACAATTGTTGGCTAACCTAAAATAAATAAATAAATCCTGTGCCTGAGGATTCCAAATGTATCTATAAATTTTGCAATTATTTTACTTATTTTAAAATCGTTATATACTACGCCACGGGTTTATATAAACTCACACACACAGTATTATATTATTATTACACTTAGTTTTATATAGTTTCATTTCATTATTTGTTTTATCTATACTTATATAAAGCTATTTAGAAAATTTCTTTGGGATGCACTCTATAATCTATACTGAAGCCAAAACTATAATTTTTTAGATTTTTGTCTGTCTGTCTGTATCATGGTCGCGCATCATGCCGAAACTACTGAACGAATTCAAATGAAACTTGGCATAATTTGAGTTTTTACTACGAAGTAGGACAAAGGATACTTTTTATACTAAAATTCAGGACGGTTTCCTTAAGAGGTTGGATGAAAATCAAAATGTGTAGATATTTTTGTTGGAAAAAAGGTACTTTGAAGATTGTTACGTAATCTTCTTTCTTCTATATCTACATGTATAATAAATCTGTAGATTGTGCACATATCATGTAAAAGTACAAAATAATCGTGACAACGTTTCCTGCACAAGCATTGTGTATAATTCGGTGTAGCATTACGTATTTAATTTTTCACAATCGGTTCTCTCTATACATAGTAAAAAGTCGTTTCAACACGCAACGACATCTATTGGCCCAAATAATACTAACTATAAAACTATTACGTTAAGTGGTCATTTATTTTTTAAGATATTTATTATTAGCATAGAATACTTAAATGAGGACTTTTAAAATAACCATATTACGTAATAGGTAAATATTTCTAGTGCAATATTCATCGATAATTTAATAGTCAGTAATACAATACACATATGTGTACTTATTATATTATATTAATATTTAAAAAAAAATGTGGGAGTGTTATACTGGACAACAAACTGAATCCATTTCTACTATTTTTGGTATTTGTGTCTGTTTGGTTGTAATCGCAACACTTAAAAGTACAAAATAAACGTGGAAACCTTTTCTGTAAAAATATTGTTCGTAGTTCACTCTATCCATATTTAGTTCTAGATAAAAAAAACCGGGCCCGCAGCAGGCCCGCAGAAGTAGATTTCGTGTTTCCTTTTTTTTTCTAAACCCCCCAGTCCCTTTGGGGAATATTGCCCTGTTGATTTGTCGTCCAAGTTTGAAAGCAGTCGGTGCATAATTGCGACCTCTATCGTGCCGGTAAAAATGAGGTACATACATGTATATATATATATTTATATATATATATATATATATATATATATATATATATATATATAAACTATATAAACTTTTAACTGGTGATTGTTTCGGGGTCTAGGGATCATAACTAAACATAATGTAATGAAATTTTCGGATAACTCGACAACTGGTACAAAACCAATAGGTAGACTTTCTAACTCGTACATAACGTTGTTGGGCATGTGCACGATGCACATGCCCAAGTCACCATAAACGTCTCTTTGAGGCTGGGAAATTGTGTCATACCTAGAATCGTTTGTCATGCGGTGTTTTATAGTGATGCCGAGTATGCTTCGCAAACAGCGCATGTGAAATATCTTCAGTCGACGTTCTTGTTTTGCGTATGTCATCCAGGATTCCGCCTTGTATAAAAGTATGCTTAGAACGAACGCCTGATAGGCAAGCATCTTTGCCTTTAACGCAAGATGCTAGTTGTTGGACCCTTGAGCGAAGCTTCCCGAACGTGGTGTCCACTTTGTCAAGTAGCAAAATTTGCTGACCACCTAAAGTAGAAAGCCGTGTAGCAAAATCACTGGAGGCTCTGTAGCTAAATCTCCTAGTGCTGATATAACGATCTTCTTATCGTTTACAGACATGGAGAATACCTCACATGGTGTAGCAACTTTATCAATTAGGCTCTGGAGCTGAGCCTGGTCGTGAGCGACAAAGCGAGCGTCATCAGCAAAAAAAGGCTATTTACGAAAAGGTCCTTGCTGTGGCGCTTGAACTTGAGCAGGAATACGTTGTACAGCCTATCATCGAATCACGTATGAAGGTGGATGCCCTGTTCATCGTTGCCGAAAGCAACCTTAAGAAGCACAGAAACGACTATGCCAAACAGGATCGGTGCCAAAACATGGCCTTGGCGAAATCCTCTGTGCACGTCGAACAAAGTCACTGTTTTACAGAACTGTGACCGCGTTAGCAGTTACAGTCCTTACCTTATAAAAAGTGATGATTTTGGCATCGCGCATGTCCTAGTGCCTGTTTCAAATCATTTGGCCAGATAGTTGTAAAGGATTAGAAGAAAGCATTGGATCTGGCCTATTTCGGTGTACACCTCGTCTTGGCCCTAGCAACGATTCAGCTGACACTTTCCGCCTTTAAATTGATGGACGGCCACTGCGTCAAGTGTTGTGGATAAAATGTGCTCTTGGTACAACTATCTACATGCGGCACATTTAAATAGTAATAACAAATTTGAAAATACTTTGTGTTTATGTTTGTGAAACCCCAGGAGATCTTTCAAAATAAATCAATATATCTTGACCAATAAATTACGATAAAATGACGATGTCATATCACATTAAAATATGATTTATTTTTTATCATTCTAATACAGTACAATAAAAATGTTTATCACAATCTAGCATTATCAAACATAGATGATGATTTATTAGAGATTTATTAGAATCTATAGCTGTTACGGATACGCAGCAGAAAGTAAAATATCAAACAATGTCTTAATCCTTTAAAGATATAATTGCAGATAGTATTATTTTCTTTTTGTTTGTAAAATATGATAGTAATATTTCATATTTTCTTATTTGAATTTTCATTCTTTGCGGCTATGACTAACTAACTACTAACGACTAACAACTATTTTTAAATACAAATTCCAGTCATTTACTGTGTTATTGTTATGGTGTATGATAAATATAATCTATTATAAATAAAGCTTAAGTTAATGAAACCTTAAATTTCATAACGGAACCAGAATACTCTTATCATTAAAGTTATGAGAATATATAACTTACAAATTGGTGCCTCCGACTTCGTCAGTGTAGAATTACAAACTATCATTCTCTATTTCATCTCCTTTAAGTTTTAAGTATTCGCAACAGAAAGTAGCCTATGTCTCTTTCCAAGGTCACGTCTATCTCTATATCAAAATTGGTTTAGGCGTAAGTAAAGTGTCAGACTGACATAGTTACTTTCCTAGTTTTAATATTACTTGCTTCTGCATGACAACATAGGTTGGGGAGGATATTGCTTCTGCAGGATACGGATTGTATAGACACAAAAATTCAAACATTTAAAGGAATCTCAACCAAACTCTATGACATACACGCTTCAATCCGCAAAATAAAAGTAAAACACCTTCCATCAACTTGGCTTACCGCAGAAATTAAAATGATACTCACTAAAAAAGCAATAGCCGAGGCAAAATTTAAACGTCGCCCAATTACGGATAACTGGGAGAAATATATGACATTGCGAAATCACTGCAATAAAGTGTGTAGGAATGCACAATACCAATATATTCACTCCTTTGTAGAAAATGGAGATGCAGCCAAAGTATGGAAATTTCTGAGATCACTAGGAGTTGGAAAATCTTGATAAGATACAGTCCCTAAACACTTAAATTTTGATCTGCTGAATAAGCCTTTCTCGGCATCGTCTGACTTCGATAGGACTATTTATTTTTACTTATTTTTTGTATATATATAGGCCCTTACATCTATGACAGATGATTTAAGTTGCATCGCGGTGACACTTGCGCTCGTGGCTGAATAGGCCGATCCGGGAGGCAATCCCTCGGCCACACGTGGGGCATGTGAATTGGCTTCCTTGTTGTTCGGGTTGGCGGCTCGTGACGTTGCGTGCGTTTTTTTTTTAAGAGTTCGAACTAGGTTTTGTCCTGGTTCGACTGACCTTCATGAAAAAGAATACGCCACTTGCGTAATCTTGCTTGAGCGCAATCTTTAAAGCGCAATATGGGACGGCCAGTAGACCTTTTTGCGTCTGCGATCTATCCTAGTAAAATTTTCCTCGGCATACGGGACTGTTCCATGCGATGCACATGTCCAAGCCACCTTAAGCGTCTCTGTTTGAGTGTGGCCGTAAAGCGTGGCCGTAATGCTGGGAAGTTGCGCCACACCTAGAACAGACTCGTTTGTCTTGCGGTCTTTCCAAGTGATGCTGAGTATGCTTCGAAGACAGTGTATGTGAAATGTGTTCAATGGACATTCATGTTTTGCGGACGTCATCCAAGATTCCGCTCGGTATAAAAGTGTGCTTAGAACGACCGCTTGATAGACAAGCATCTTCGTCTTTAACGTAAGGTGCTAGTTGTCCCAAGCCCTTAGACGAAGCTTCCCGAACGTACCTACGGAACGGTATCTACTTACCCGATGAGGGAATCGATCTTCGCGTCAAGCAAGATAATTGCTCGATACCTGCGAACCCAAGTAGCAAAATTGCTGCCCATCTAAAGTGGAAAGCCGTGTAGATAAATCACTGGAGGTTCTGAGCCTCCTTGCGCCAAAATGACGGTCTTATTTGCGTTTATAGACATGGAGAATAAATCACATGCTATATCAAATTTATCTATTAGGCTCTGGAGCTGAGCCTGGTCGTGAGTGACAAAAGTAGCGTCATTCGCAAAAAGGACGCAAAAAGATCCTGGCTGTGGCATTTGGACTTGAGCAGGAATATGTTGTTCAGTCTATCATCGAATCATGTGTGTAGGTGTATGCCATTTTCATCGTTGCCGAAATCAACCTTAAAAAGTAAAGAAAAGACTATGCCAAACGAGATGGGTGCCAAAACACAGCTTTGTTCAAATCCTCTGCGAGTCGAACACTGCATAGAACGCTGTTGTACAGAACTGTGACCTCTATACTCTCTTGGCATTACTACACTATCTTTAGTAGTTTCGGGGGATATCCATTTCTAGCTAGAGATGAGTACAATCCCTTAATGCTCACGGTATCAAAAGCCTTGTTCAGGTCAATGAATGCAAAGATAAGGGGGTCTGTTGCTCTTGTATTTAACATTTCACTTGTATATGACGAAGAGAAATTATCCTGTAAACGGTGGACCGTGGAGACCTAAGGCCACATTGTGGCTCAGGATACATGCGGTCGGCGAGTTTTTGTAATTTGTTAAGATGGCTTTAGCAAAAGCTTTGCCGACGATGCTCATGACGGATATCTCGAGATAGCAGTTATTGTGGGTAAATTGTGCTCTTCGGACAACTATCTACATGCTTGACATTTGAACAGTAATTACAAATTTGAAAACAAAACACTTTGTGTTATATTTTTGAACAGCCGGAAATAGTCTTTCCAAAAGTAAGTCAATATGTCCTCAATAAATAAATTACGATAACATTAAAATATGATTAATTTTTTTATCATACTAATACAGTTCATTAAATAATTATCATAATCGAAAATTATTATCAAACATACATGATTTATAGTATGTGATTAATATTTATCAGAGGCGATACCCTGATATCCAGTAGCAGGAGGTGAGTAATATTTGAAATGCAAAAAGACCAAAAACGTTATAAATATAATTGCAGACAGCATTGTTATTTTTTTTTGTTAGTAAAATATAAAAGTAATATTTCATATTTTCTTGTTTGTATTTTCATTCGTGGTGGCTATTACTAACAATTTTTTAATACAAATTCCAGTCGTTTGTCTCATTGGTATCGTATTTACGAACTAGGTAATAGTCCCTAACTGTATAAATTTTAAGTTTTTATAGTTAAGCTGTTGCGCGGTGTATAACCCGAGAATGCTTTCAGTACGTGTGAAGGCAACGGCACCTGCAAATGAGGCCGTGTCAGTGCCAAACACCCCTCGTACGATCAATCCGCATATTGAACGAAGTTCATCATCATATATTTTCGAGTAATTTCAGTGAACTCACAAAGGTTATTTTAGATATAACTAAGTGAGCGGTTTCAACCGCGTAAGTACCTCGTTAAGTTTTCTTAAATTTTCTAATTTACCACTACTTTTAAATTTTTTTCTTTCATAAAAGCCTTCTCCTGACAATAACAAATACAAAAAAAATAGCGGAATCGTTCACGCGTGTTGCCGTGACCAAGCGAAATAGGGATTCATTTTTATATAATATTATATAGATAAGTTATGTAAGAGAATGATAATATGACAATTAGATAAAATTCTATTAGTATAATAGACAGTAGATAAGTAAATAGTCACACACTACTGCATTGGTTTTAGACCTGTAATTGTGAAGAATTTTATAAATAAATTTCCAAAATAATATTATTATAAAAAATATTCTAACCAGAACATGCTTTCGTAATCCTCCTCCCAATTTACTTCTATACCTACTGCTTTCCCTGTGCTGTGCGATATTATTCTAATTATTAAAGAAATTTGCTAGATTTCTAACCAACTATTATTTTTGTAAAAATAAGACAAGCATTTAACTCTTCATGTAACATAAGCTCTAATGCTTTACGTGTCACTCCGAGACGCCTCGAGTTTGATCCCCAAACACGCACCACTGACTTCATGTGCGTACTAGAGGTTAATGAACACTGGCTTTAACAGTGAAGGAGAACATCGTAAAAAACCTGCATACCGTACAGGTCTTTATAATATTCTAGAAGGTTTAGGACAAGACTACTACCGACCGTAAATAAAACCCTGTATCATTGGTTAAAAATTCGTATTACTTTAAGCCAACGATACAGGCTTTAATTACGCTTAACTTAATACCTTTTATTAGCCTTCTAGATTTTATGACAGTACCAGGATGTTCTTATCTTTAAAGTTACGATAATATATAACTTACGAGTTGGTGCCTGCGACTTCGTCAGTGTAGAATCCCAAACTTTATTCTCTAACTCCTTCAAGTTTTATATTCGTGACAAAAATCTGCCCATGTCTTTCTCCAAGGTCATTTATAAGATTAGTAAGGATATAGTTACGATTAGGATTACTATACATTATTTTCCTTGATTTCTCGATTTTATAGACAACTTACAAAATATAGTCTGTAGCCCGATGTACTGACAATAGTATGTAGTGGTCATGTCAGCTTAACAGCTTATGATACAGATTTGTTATCTTAATGCGATTGGGCCACATGTTACCGATGCTTTGATAAAATAGATAAAATTAATGTAAATATTTTCTACTTATAAAACTACTAGCTATTGCTCGCGACTTCATTCGCGTGGAAATTTTAGTAAATCTATCAAACGGGCACCGTAGATATTTTCCGGATAAAAATAATGAATATCCTATGCTATTCCAGACTATAATCTCTCTCTGTGTCAAATTTCGTCCAGATCTGTTTAGCATTTTTGCGTGAATGGCAAAATTTGTTTTTGTCGGTCCAGGGGGGGCAAGTCATAACTTGCCCCCCTGGACCGACAAAAACAAATTTTTACTCAACAAAATTTGACTCAAAATTATCTTATTACTACGTAAGCTTGCTAAAGCCAGGGGGAGGCAGCTGACCTCCCCTGCGTACCTCCCCCTCGGTACGCCCATGGTAACAAACACACACACACAACATACATTCATCCATAAATCTATCCATCCTCATGCACTTTTGCCTTTATAATATTAATCAAATTAACTACTTTTATTTATATAGAGAGATTTTAACAGTAACCACTTACGAGTTATTAGTTCCACTATCCATCTGCTGGCGCCATCATCAGATTCGCTCCATTTTATATTAGTGTCATCCGAACTACATAAAGATACAAAATTTCGTTTCGATATGACAATTAGAAATAGATTTAAATTGACTTCCAAGATTTCATTACTTACACTCGAGAATCCGTTTCACATAAATATACCAGAAAATCTCGATAAATAAGAATTCTAGCTTAATGAAATAAATTGTGATTATTATACAATTTAATACTGCTTACATGAAAGTATTAAAACTTCTGAGTTGTTGGGAAGTAATGCCATCAAAATAGACTAAGTAAAGAAATGGGACTTTTGTAAATGGATTTTCATTGACTCATGGACACTGAGTTATTATTACTAGCGTAAGTAATAAAAACTTAGTGTTCATGGATTCACTGCTGTCAAGTGTTCAAATAAAATGATAAATTAAAACATTTTTCTTTATACTTTAAAATAAAAATGAGTAGATATGCTACTATATATATATATATTCCGTACTATATATACGACTACTACGAGATACTGCTAATGTGTTAGAGCGATTTCCAACGTAGCACCCTGGATAACCTGTAAGCCTCTGTTCCGTAAACTTTCATTGTTAACTCTACCGTGTCCTATGTATTTTCGTTAAAAATAATATTAACTTATTTAATTTGAAGAAAGATATGTACAAATTTAATACACGATATCCAAATAATCTTGTGCTTCCCCCAATAAAAACTGAAATATGTAGTCGAAATAGTTATACAATGTCAGTGCGCATCTACAATCACCTACCCGAAGATACTAGACATCTACCTATTAATAAGTTTAAAGAGACAACTGTTCAGATGGCTTGTTGACAGATGTTTCTACTCTGTTAATGAATATTTAAATTACAAATACAAATCAAAATGTTTGGTCTGTTTATTAGCACTAACATAATAATTAGTAATTTAAGTTACCTATTTGTACGCCATGAATTGAAGATGGCAAATGTGTTGGATGTATTTTTGTAGTATATTTACCAACTTTGTATTACCACATTTCAGCAAATAAACGAATTTGAATTTGAATGAAATGTAATTACCTGATTATCAAAAATTTATAAAATTCATCATCAGTACGTCATATCATGTGATACAGGTCAATATGATTGTCTTGGTTGATGGAAGAATTTATACCAAGTATGTGTACTTTCATAAAAGGTTAAGAAGTTGTGCCAATTACTGGGATGTGCCCTTGTAGAATAATTTACAAGTTCTAACATACTCACTATTTATTATCTGATTTGTTGAAATGACACTCCGCTTACCTGTAACAAGGGAAATATTTTAAGATAATTAGTTCACATAATTATTTTCATAGATCTACAATATTAGTGTTCAATATTTAGAGTAGTATTAGAGTTTTGGTCTTGGTTATATTAAATACGATACCAATGTAGAACTATTGAATAAAAATATCAGGTAAGTAAATACGAAGACACAGGTTTGCGCGTTCACCGCCAAAAAGATACCGTTTATCGTATCACCTCGCTTTGCGTCCTTTGAATCCTTGGCGTTGATATATCGAGCGAAGTTCAGTTTCGTGGTTACTTAGAGGGGAAAATTAGCCTCGAAGAAGCTTGGTGTGCTGAACAGTCCGAGAAGGTATTTCACTACGGCCCACCGCCTTCAATTTTATAGGGCACAGGTTCGGCCGCATATGGAATACTGTTCTCATCTCTACGCATGGGGGGTATCCTTGGCGTACGTCGCTATTTATTTTTATTCTTTTTCTAACTTGATTCTAGCTGTGCTGTTAGTGTATACATTTTATAATTCGAATGTACTTATGTTCGTCGACTCGGTTCTTCAGACAGTGTTAGTTGTTTCGTGTTCTATTGAGTCAAATGCCAATTTTCGTCGTCGATCGTTGATGCAGTTGATGCATTGTGTTGGGTGTTTTTTCAGTGTATCGTTGAAAATATAGGTATTTAAGTAATGGTCCAATGTCCGGTCTTAGCAGAATATCAGCGCCGCCTCTTTACTTAGAATTCGCTCAATGCTGAGCTAAGAACTGTTTTTGTCTTCTTTTGGTTTTAAGTCATTATGTCATAGTGAAATTTTAGTGTGTATAATTTACTGTTTAAACAATCACTATGTTCACTTTTTTATTTCATTACGAAATAAATAAATTTCTTTCTATCTTTTCTTTATGTCATTTCTGCAGTCTAAAAGAAATTCGTTGTTCATTCCGTCAGGACCATGGGCTTTATCTTTCTTCTGTGTTTTGATTGACCTTTAGAAGCTAAACCTGAATTTAAATAGACAATGTCCTTCAGCAGAATAGTAACGTCGACGTGGTCGAAAGTGACGTCTTGCCTGTTCTTCTCCGCAGGATCTACGTATTGGAACAGGCAACTAGCTTCACGACTGACTTAGGTAGTAGTCAGTACTACTCCTGAAAATTCAAAAATACCTATAATGGGTTTAATTATAATAAATGATTTTGATTTTTGATTTTGGTTGATAGCACAAAGCGCTTCACCACGGTTCGTCTTATGATAGCCAAAAGCCGCGTCGCTCCTATTAAATCTATAACCATACCTAGGCTTGAACTTTGTGCTGCCGTCGTTGGTGCTATTTTATATAAAAAGTAGATAGTTCACTTCGAGCTCAGGCCTCGAGTGTAGTTTTTTGGATGATTGTGCAAGGGTGGTTAAAGATGTTGCATATAAAATTAAATACATTCGTAAGAAATCGTGTTGCAGTCATCTTGGACCAAACTAGTTCTTGTACCTGGAGACACGTACCCACTAATGAGAATCCTGCTGATCTTATCTCGTGAGGGGTAGACGCAACCGTTATGCAGTCTCTCGACTTATGGTGGCAAGGTCCATCTTTTTTAAGAAATGATAGCAGTGCATGGCCAAGCCGAAAAAATTCAGAGCAGTCAATCGATTTGCCAGAAATTAAGAGTAATAATTGTTTACTCAGTTGCCACAATTATAAGTTAGTAAGCACATGTGTTTTATCGCTCTCGAACGTTTCTCTAATATATTGAGGTTGCAAAGTACGATGTGTTATGTATTTCGTTATATTAACCAATCCAAGGTTATATCAACCTTCGCATTGTTCTTCTTTTTCTATAGAAGAATTAGAATATTCTTTGAACTTCATTATTATGCAGTCGCAAAAGGAGGCCTTTCCGGAATATAATTTACTAGTTAACAATAAAAGTTTACCTCATAAAAATAAATTATTAAAATTAAATGTATTTTTGGACAATAATAAAATCATGCGTGTGGGGGGCAGATTACATAATTCCGAATATTCGTTTGAGAAAAAACAAAAAAAATTAATACAGTCCACTCATTATTTTACTAAACTTTTATTTCGACATGAGCATTTGAGATTACTACACGCAGGTCCCCAATTACTATTAGCGACAATAAGAGAGACATACTGGCCGCTGGGTGGTCGCAATTTAGCTCGAACCTGCTTTCGCCTGTGTGTTCAGTGCAGGCGTCAAGCGGGAAGAACCATTACGCCACAAATGGGTCATCTACCAGCTAGGACTTTCACCAGCAGACTTTCCCTTTCAAAACGTAGGTGTTGAATACGCAGGCCCTATTAATTCGGTTAGCCGTCAAGGTCGTGGATCTAGATTAGTTAGGTTTATATAGTAATTTTTGTTTGCTTTACCACTAAAGCCATCCATTTGGAGCTGGTTGGTGATTTGACGAGCAGTAATTATTTACAGGCTTTGCAAAGATATAGGGATAGGGAAACCTCTAAATATTTTTTCCGACAATGATACATCGTTTGTAGGAGCCTATAATGAAATTTCAAATTTTTCAAAGCTCAGTTATAACTCCTTGGCTGAAAGTGTAGCTCAAGACGGAATAAAATTTCATTTTATCCCTGCCTATGCCCCACATTTTGGCGGTCTTTGGGAGGCGGGTGTTAAGTCAACTAAACACCATTTAGTCCGAGTGTTCTGCAATTGTAATTTGACAACGAGGAATTGAACTCAACTTTAATTCAAATTGAAGGGTCATTAAATTCACGGCCACTCACTCCTCTATCATCAAATTCTGAAGACCTATTGCCTCTCATTCCGGGGCACTTTTTAATTGGAAGACCCTTTAGCGCTCTGCCAGTTAAGGATCTTCGTGATCACGCCAACCATAGCCTGACACGCCACCAACGCATCGAGCAATTGCGGCAACACTTTTGGGCAAGGTGGAGCTAGGAATACGTCTCCGAACTTCAGCAACGCGTTAAATGGCACACGTGCAAGGACTCGTTACAGATTGGCTCCCAAAAAAGACAATTTGCCGCCACTTAAGTGGAAGATGGGTCGGGTCGTCGCTCTTCATCCAGGCAGTGACAAAATATCCAGGGTTGCTGATATTATGACTGCAAATGGAGTGGTGAGGAGAGCTTCATCGAAGATTTGTCCTTTACTGGAGTCTCCGGTTGAAAGCCAAGCTTTCAACGGTTGGGGGCATGTTGAAGCATCTTAATCAAAGTTCTTAAGCTTATTTTATTGCAAGCAACACAAGTCTCAGATGCTATATAATTTGTGTCAGGCACTACTAAAATTAACTATTATACTAGGCTTCGTGCAAAGTAAGTCGTTACGCAGTTTTAATTTTTATAAAAACCACCTGAAGTCCTCTCAATCATATTCACAGGCCTTTAATAATAACTTGACTCATCTCACATATTTTAAAAATATAACTTAATAATATTGAGTACACAGTTTTCATGTACAATTCCATATTTTCAAAATGAAACATTAACATTCATGTCATATCATCAATATCAGTAACCTAATTACATTTATAAAAAAAATCTACGTAAAGAATATATTATGTCAGAAGAAAACTAAAACTAAAAAGTACATAAGTGAAAATTAAAAAGGAGAAGCAGAATCTAAAGACCATGACAAACATTTTATTTTCTTTTAATAACTTTTCCTTAGCATTTTTATCAGTTACAGTTAAACATCCAGTTTATATTTATAATAAGCTCATAGTAATACACTAATAACTAGAGATTCCTAACTACATGAGCTCGTTTACAGCCATTAAATAATTTAATTTTCTCAGTTCAAGAATTTAAGAAGTGTGATGATTTTAATTTATTTAATGAGATCATGGAAAACTCTGTGATCTATACACAAATTAAATGGCAGCGGAAAGTTTAATAAATAGATTGGCAAATTTCGGTAGAAAATAATCGGTTAAAATTATCATGTTAATGGTATCCCATTATATTAGGTGCTCTTTGTGTCCGTCGTTTGTGTGTTTGTAAAGTCCCCCGCGACGCAGTAATATCAGAGTAATACCAACCTTTCAGTTCAACCTCTTTCTACAAAAATGTGTACTGCAAACCATAGAATTTTTGTGAGGCACCCAGTCAGTTTCATTTCATAAAAATCGTTTTTGTTTAACAAGTACAGTCACAGAAGACATGAAATTTTTCAAATTCAATCCATAAATACATACATTATTATGAAACTATTATATAAGTGTTCGCAAAAAAATACAACAATAACAATAACATAATCTTTATAAAAAAGGATTACCGACTTCAATGCGCCTATATCATGATAAACTATAATAAACGGTTCGAGTAATGAGGATATAAGAAGATGAAGACGAACTGAAAACCTGCCCCTTTTTTTGAAGTCGGTTAAAAATAATGACGTTGTGAAATGACCGCAGCTTGATAGTTTTTATTCTTTTATGCGACATAAAATATATCGACATATCGATAGATTGTGTTTTGCTTTTAGTCAATCACTGTGTCAAAAGCGGTCATATTCACGTATACAATTTGTTTTTATCTAACACATAATTTTTAAAACTGTTACAATATCTCAAAAATAGACTATTCACTGCATATGTTAAGTGTAATACAAAATAATATTGTGTATATATTCTACGAAAATAAACACTATGAAAGCAGTACTGAACTTTTTTATTTAGCTTTAAAACGTTTCTTTCTTTGTATTTTTCCTGTATGTACACCACAATCTAACAGGTAATACGGCACTATTATTATTTTTTATATTTACCCGTTAAAATATAGAAAGATTACGACGAAAACACCAAAATAAAAACAATTACTTATGTTTAAAAGTAGCTTAAATTCAAATAAAAGGTTAACTTTTCATAAGACAAATTTATTAACTTGAACAACAGTTGTTTCGTAATTTTTTCATCAATGTTTAATTGTGTTTAAGCATTTGAAGTAATCCACGAAGTAAAGCGGGATACGCGTGCGTTGACACCGGGGTGGGATGCAAGAGCACAGCCACGACCGAAAGACGTAATACCAACAACAACGCGGTTGTGGGAGACGGGACCACCGGAGTCACCCTGACACGCGTCACGACCACCGACATCGAGCCAACCAGTGCACAGCATGTTAGCGGTGATTGTTGAGCCGCCATAACGTTGTGCGCAAACATTCTGGTTTATGGTCCAAACTTGCACTTGGCGAAGTTGTTCAGAGCTAGGTCCACCTTGCTAAACACAAAAAGAACATGATTTAAAAATTTGCATGATGATTTCCATGCAATAAATACGTTCCTCAATTGCTAATAAAAAATAATAAAATGCTCAATTCTCTAATAGTGATACTGGTATCACATTATAAACTATTATGTAACTTCTAGCTCTATCAGATTAAATAGACCTTAACTAGTTGTTTGTTATTGGAACACGGTATCACCATTGAAATAAAGTGTTAACAATCTTACCCACATAGCACCCCAGCCTGTTACCCAAACTACTTGGTTGTCGCCGAGGTTATAGTTAGCACTGGCGATATTTCCGCGTTGTATCACATTGGAATAAACAATGTTGGAAGCGCTGCGGTAAATCATAACATCGCTGTCTGTGGTCCAGATGTTGTAACTTGGATGAAGGATGTTGCTGGCAACGTTGTGAACCACTCCACCGCTGCTGGCCCACGTTGAACCAAGACGTAAACGGTACCTATTGGCTGGGTGATTGCTACAGAAAAGAAAAACAAATTACTCTAAAAAAACGTTACAGGGTTATCAAGTATTAGTAAACTTCAAAATATTATCTTACTAGTTTGGCCCGCGAACACAATGTGCAGCGCTTAAAACGGATCTGTTGGTGATTATAGTACCACCACACCATTGGCCAAAGTTAACTCCGTTTGCAGCGAACATAATATTAGCCTGATAGGCCCAATTGTTAATAGTTGTAACTGAACCGCCTACGATCCTCGAAGATGAGGAAAGGGTTTGTGGAGTGGCTGAAAGTTAGAAAAAGAAAAACTAAATCACTTGTTATAAACAAAGAGTCATCATTTTGTTTATAAACGTTTATAAAGGTTAACGAAAGAGCCCTTTTGTTTGCCCACTATCGCATAAAAAACCCTAGGTTAATACTTCAGTGCCGCATTAGTGGGCCAAAAAAGCATAGAATATGCACTGCAATTTCTTTTTCCTCTCGACAGAATCTTCATATTGTGTTCTTGCCCAACTTTAGGTTGAACATATGTGTGTTCAGTTTGCAGTGTCCGGTGAGGATTCCTATTACTAGACAGGTTTTGTATCTTTTGAGCTCTTGAAGTTCTTTTGATACTTTGTTGTCATAGCCCTTTATTAAGGCTTTCAAGTGTCTTAGACCAGTTGTGGTCTTCCATCTCTTAAATGACATTGATGTATATTGGGCGGTTATGATTGAATAAGCTCGCTGTTTGGTGTTCGTAGACATGTTACTGAGTACATTATCCTATATATACTTTATTTTTTATGTTGAAAAACTTATTCTTGAGGAAGGTTTTATGCTATTTCATATCACGCTATGATCCTTAAGAGCGTAGCAATGGAGGACGGGTACTTTAGTTAGTTAGTTGATAAACACAATTATTTTGTGAGCATCGAGTAAGTGCATGCTGTATGGCCTGATTCTTTTCTCATTGGTTTTATTTATCGGATAGTGAACCTGATTGTAAACGTGAATGTAGAAGTAGTAAATCGGGACTCATGAGCGTAATTTAATTAGATTAATAAATATACTTTTACAGCAAAAGTTTAATATATCCATCATATAAATTTATTCAGTTTCCTCCAAGAAGTTTACGAGAATAATTCTAATATTATACTTTAAGAACAGTAACTTACCAGCAACGGCCACGATGCAAACGGCCAACAGAGTGATGATACGCATGTTGTTTCCTTCCTCTCCAGAACCAGAGTAATGGTGCTTAAAAATCGAGTGAATTTATAGCAAAACGAAGCCACATTATCGCCTAATAAATAAGATTAGACTTAGTAAGATAATGTATTAATATCTGATATCGCATGTTTTGATCCAATGACATGCGCTCACCGCTGGGCTAAATAAGTAGGTGATTTTGTCATCGTAACGTATTCGTATTGGACAGGTTCCTGTATAAGTGATGAGCACAGTCTGTTTATTTCAGTTACTCGGTAACATTTCTACGCACCGAGATCTTTTTTTTTTATTGTTTAAGTCATGAATCTTGGTATGCTTACTACAAAAAATGTTTGAATCAAACTAAGTTATTATTTATTTATTTAGTTTTTCTATACTAGCCATTTTGGAAATTAACTTACAGTGAGCACTAAGTAATCTAAAATATAAAATGCTTTGTTCTGACTGACGGATAAACGCACAGCCTAACCCGCTGGTCAATTTAGAGAACGTATTTCTTATATAATGTAGGCATCCGATAAGAAAGGATTTTCGAAAATTCCAACCCCAAGAGGTTGAAAAAGGGTGGCAGAGTGAGTATGGGAAGTGAGTATGGGAATACCTGTTTGTTTGGTCTGATCAACTTCAAACTTTGCCATTTTATAAGATAGAAATGTAAAAATTTATATTTAAGATAATGTTTAGAAAGAAAAGTTTACTGTGTCACTGTTCTTCAGAAATTTATCCCTTAAAGGATTAAAATATATATATATATATATATATATATATATATATATATATATATATATATATATATATATATATATATATATATATATATATATATATATATATATATATATATATATATATATATATAAATAAATATATATATATACGTTGTTTGAGCAAAATGCTTCCACATTGAGTTTGACGAGAGCGAGAGCGTAAGAAACTTACATTTTGCTTGCATCACGCATCGATTTTTACCCAACTTAAAAAAAGGGATTTTCTCAATTTAACGCTCATGTAGGTTTTTTTTGTGTAATATAACAATCTCAGATCTCCGTTAAAAGAAACACCTTCACGGATATTAGCCTCAACGAATTGCCATAGACAGGGAATCCAAACCGAACACCTTCAACAGTAAGATATACTTACCAGGCGTTACAAGTACTTTCAAAGCCTTAAGCCTTAATTGCAATCTGGCATGTAATAATAGTTCGACAGTGTTCGCTCGTTCGCATCGTTCAGAAGTTCAGTCGTATATATTTAAAATATCTATACATTTTGCCCTTTTTTTCTTCTTTTTATATTTATATTTTTTATTGTTTTGGGTTTTTTGAGATCTATTTATATTATTAAAGTATTTATATGAAAACATTTATTGATTTACAGAACCGCTGAGATATTTTTTTTCAAAATAGATAAATAAAACCAGACTATACTAATATCTCAAATAAGAAAGATCTTAATTAGTAATATCATTCGTCAATGAAACAAAATAAATATTTGTGTTTAACACGATTCATCTAACAAGCGCTGAGATTATTTTAAAATAAAGTCAACATAAAAGGAGTCTCATACTCATCTCTAAAATCATTGACATATTCATAAAAATTATATGCATTGTAGTAAAACTTACGCTGTTTTTCTCTCGGCTCGTGCATCTGTCTGGGCGGGGCAAATGTGCGAGTGTGTAAAACTGATGTATATACTAATTATACCTGAGTGTAAAAGAAACAGCATGCGTATCGCGCAACGAGTTCTCATTGTAACGTACCTTAGTTAACTTGAAACTCCGTTTGTATGACGCATCAACAAAACGACGTCTGAACTTGTAATAGTTACTAGTTATAGATCGTGTGTGTTGTAGAGAAAATAACGTAGTCACAAAATCCCTGGTGTCTTATTTGGCTCGAGACTAGTTATGCGGTTACATGTTACGTAGCTAGTATAGCTAGCTACTATAGCTAGTGACGTGAAATAATGCCTACACCTATAAAATATGTCTATGGCAATTCGTTGAGGTTTATCCTCGGCTGTGGATATCGTTTTGGTCTATAAAACGATATCCACAGCCGAGGTTTGGGTTTTCCCTCCTCCATTACTATCTAACCCCCACGAGCCATCATCTCTCCGGGGCCAAACAACAAGGTGGTACGTCGTACTCGAATCGACTAAAACGACACAGTGTTCCGTCACCGGGTCTTATGGCCGGAGCCTCTAGTGTACCCTAAATTAGTTTACCTTTTTTTTTAATGTGTGGTAACCCCCACGGGTCATTACCTCACCATGGCAAACGGCAAAGTGGTATGTCGAACTCGAACCGACTAAAACCACACAGTATTCCGTCACCGGGAAATTAGTTTACCTACACTACGATGTCTGATGTCCGCCACCACGTGGACGAAGTCTTGGGTAAAATCTAGCCAATGTATAAAATATAAAGAATTTAAGAACTGAAACATTGATGTATCGATTCTTAATACTCTTACATTTGGCGGTACCTCATGAAAGATCCCAAAGGTTGTGTGACCACTAGGTACTTTTCCGGTTCTATTCGAAGGCCCTGTGAGATACCTTTTAAAAAATTTGGTAAAAATCTGGTTATAATTATTGACAGTGATTTGTTTATAAATTTACCGTTAAACTAAGTCCCTCCTAAAACCTTTGTGAAGACGATTGACAGATTTATACCCAAGCATACGCGGAACGACTAGAGAAAATAAATTTTGGGTTTTTTTAGAGAACATTAGATTTAAAATGCCAATGCATGCCACAAATTTTATAGACAAGTCATTTAAAGAACTTGTCACCCGTCTGTGGAATGCATCGGCGCTGTATATTATGCAATTCAAAAATATATATATAATGGAGCATAACTTAAGTTATAACTATGTATTTAAACAGGAATTAACGCGATCACGAAAAGGTATTACATCCCTCTGAGAACTGGATCATGTTCAGGAGGTACTCAAAAGTAACGGATATCAGGTGAATGGAACACGGAAGCAACCGACAATGAGACGCAAGCATCCGGAGGTGAACAGACAACCAGCCTACATGCCATATATCAAAGGAGTAACGGATAAGAACGGCTCCGTGTTAAAGAAATACTCCATTCCGACAGTGTACACACCAGGCATAAAAGTTCAAAACATCGTTTGCACACCAACGGATGTCTTGCCGCTACAAACTCCAGGTGTCTATAAAATAAACTGCAGCTGCGGTAGTTCCTACATAGGCCAAACAAAGCGGACTATTGGTGAAAGGGTCAAAGAACACATCGCTGCAGTGAAGAACCGACAGATTAGCAAATCAGCGATTGCAGAACATGCACTCGAAGCGGGCACCAACCACTGGATTGAATTTCACCGTACGCAGGTCCTCTCTACGGAACTTTTACTCAAGACTTATACGTGAAGCGATTGAAATTAAAAAACACAAAACTTTCAATCGGGAAGATGGTTTCAAATTATCTACAGCGTGGAATCCAGTGATAAAAGACATGCCACCTAGCTCGTATGCGCAGTCGGGTGAACACCGAAATGGGGGCACATCGGTTTGCTTAGAGAATAGCATAGAATCTATGATATTCTATTATTATTATTTGTACGATTATTCTATACTGTTCTACTATTATTAGTTGTATAATCTACGCCATAGAGTATACAACTATACTTGAGCCAAATTGGATATGGAATCTTTGTAAACAAACGATATGTCATCATATTTAGGGTTGTCATGATTAGAATGCAAAAATATTGTAATTTTACCTCCATTTCTTAGTTATACTTTACAATTTTATTGTCATTGCTTTGGCTGGAACTTAGTCTAACCCCCAAATACGTAATATGTTAAAAAATACCTTAAAACAAGAATTAGCAAATAAAAAATACCAACTATACGCCTTACAACCCTATAACTCTACAACGTTCGCAGATCAACAACAATTTGGTTATTTACAATAAACATTAATTATGGGAATATGCACAAGACTCCGCAATACAATATTGCAAATAAGTTTTTCTATACTTTTTAATAATAATAGATACGTTTTATGACCTTAAATTTCATAAATCAATAAAGAATCAAACACATCGTGGGCCTTGACGTCACAGAAAAAGCGCGCAAATGTCAGCGTTAAATCACACGAAACTGGGTGTGGTTTTCATTTTTTCACTGTTGATTGATATTAGTGATGATGTGTTATATTTTTTTTCAGGTAATGTATTGACATACAGATTCGTTCAAAAGAATACAAAAAATATTCCTTATTAATCGTCAAATTGAAGAAGGTATGCAGTGCGACTATAGTACATAGCCGCTGTTTATTTTTTAGTATTATAATGGCGATATAACCATACCAAGTTAAAAAGGTAAAAATTTCATTACACATGAAACACTTAAATAAAATAAATAAAAATAGCCTTTATATTGATATTACATTAAATTAATTTAAAATTTAATTTATAAATTATACTAATATATTAGAATTCATGAAAATGTGTAATTTATTTTTATTCTATAATTTCATTTATCCTTATTAAAAAAGTAAATGAACTCTTTCAATTTATATTATTTGTTGTATAAGTCGCCTCCTTGGCGTAGGCCTCCCCCAATTCTCTCCATCTGTCTCTATCTTTTGATTGTTTTCTCCAGTCTACTCCACTCCTCTCTTTGAAAATATCCTCTCACCGTTTCCTTGGTCTACGTCGGGGTCTTTGGCTTTCTCTGGGTACCCATTCCAATAGCTTTTTAGCCCATCTATCGTAAGCCATTCTGTAGACATGCCCAGTTCCATTATATATTCTTAACTGTTTCTCGTATATCTGTTAGACCCGTTTTCTTTCTTATTGTTTGGTTTCGTATTCTATCTATATATATTATATATATATATATATATATATATATATATATCAGATGTGTAATCTAATATATATAGTCTTCTTTTTCTTTCGGCTTTATCCCATCTCTATTTGGGGTCGGCTCTCCTAACCATTCTACCCCACGAATATCTTTTCTGGGTCGTCCTTGGGTCGATATCCTTATCTTCCATGTCTTTCCTAACTACAGCCATCCATGTAAGTCGGGGTCTACCGCGCCGTTTCGGTCCTGACTTGTGATCGAGCACGTTCCTGGTCATGCGATCTACCGGTCTCCTCATGACATGGCCGTACCATCGCAGTCGTGTTTCTGCTAATTTGTCTTGTACTTCCTCTGAAACATACGTTTGGCACTTTATCCATAAGGGTGACTCCGGCAGACCATCTGAGCCTTCTCATTTCGGTGACCTGTAGTTTGTCGGCTTGCTGTTTCTTGTGGACGGGCATGTTGGTCTAGTGGTTAGTGACCTGAATGACTACTAAGCCAGAGGTTGTAGGTTCGATTCCCACCCAGGACAAATAATTGTGTGATGAGCATGATCATTTGTTCTGTGTCTGGGTGTAATTTATCTATAATATGTATGTGTTTAAAAATACATAAGTATGTTTATCAGCAGTCTGGTTACCATAGTAAAGGCTCTGCCTACTTTGGGGTCAGACGGCCGTGTGTGAAATGTGTGTAGTTATTATTGTTAAAAAAAAAATATTTTAAACCCTGTTATTTTTGACGTGATAACGTCTTATAAATCGATGAACGCCGGCTGCACACAACGTAAAAGCATGAGTCATTGTCACGTTCCGCCTGAGCCGGGCAATCAAGAGCGCGGAACAAGCGATAGAGAGGCACGTTCCGCCTAAGCGTTCGGCTTGTGACGCATCTTTTTTTTGTAAAACTAAAAAAACGCTCTTTAATGGGGAACTGAATTAAAAAGTAAAAAGAGTTCCATTATCAGCCTCCGCCCTTCTACACCAGACCAACATTCCGCTCCGTACAATAATGTGGGTCTTATTGCGAATTTGTACACTTTGATTTTGATTTGTATTGGCATTTTTGGATCGCATAGCACGCCCGTCAGCTCTCGCCACTTAAGCCAGCCAGTATTTCTGCGATGCTCGACGTCTGCGTCGATAGTGCCATCATTAGCTAGTACACTGCCTAGGTACTTGAAGCTGTCGGCAGTTTTGAGCGCCGTATTTTGTAGGTTCATGTTATGTTGGGTGTTGCTATCAGCAAATTTGCAATGCTCGCAAATGTACTCGGTCTTGTCTCTACTGATTTTAAGTCCCGCTTTTTCTAAGGCTGATCTCCAATTCTCCAGCGTTGTTTGGAGGGCTATCGGATCCCTGTCGATGAGGACTATATCATCTGCATACAGAATACACCATGGTGTGGGTTGCTGTATCTCAGATGTTAGGTAGTCCATGACAAGATTAAACAATAATGGGCTTAGTGCAGATCTCTGGTGGAGTCCCACCTTCACCTCGAATTCATTGCCGATTCCTGCTGGGCATCGTACCTGTGTGTGCCTGCCAAATCTAATATATATAGTCGCGAAAGTTTTTCCATTAAAAGAAATTAGTGCCATTTGTTTTCCGCAACATGACGAGGTTTTTCATTTTCCTGGTCAGACCAGTACAATATTTCTAAGGGTATGTAATTTGCAAACAGGTTATTCGCAACTGCCTGTCAGAAAATGCTTAGCAGCGCTTTGTTGGTAAACATTCCACAGCTTATTTGGCTGAAGTTATAGAGATAGATACGCCACTCTGAATCAGTTTTGAAAAACTATGTGCTATGACGGATAGATGGAGTTCATTTCATTGGAACTGAGTGCCGGTAGATGGTTCTTTCCATTATTTTAAAATTATTTAAATGAATGGTTAGTGATCTGTTAGGGTACATGGCGAAACCAAAATATCGAAAATGTTCGGGTGGATGAAGAACCTTCTACCTCACGATCTCGACGACGGAGAGCATGCACCGCTGAGCCAGTCAGCCTGTAACCACCGCCAGTGCAACCTGGTCGAAACGTCAGGCAATTCAGAGGTATGTAATACCATTTCGTGATCGCGTTAATTCCCGTTTAAATACATAGTTATACTATCTAACACAAAGTTGTTGAGTGGTGAGGCTGTTGATGCCAAGAATTTGTATGAGTATGAGTACACATTTATTTAAATAAGTAATAATAATTGTTATTTATTTAAATAATGTTTATGTGTGACCATGGTGTGACCCGAGTTACTATTACTCTTTGAAAAAAATTAATAATTATTTGTGTGTGTGTATGTATGTATAATAGTTTTAAATCGATAATATTTTTTAGAAAATCAAGATAATATGTTTCCAATACAAGAATTTTCAATTAATTGCACTCATCTGCAACTCACCTTACCCTACAAAAGCTCACTTTCTATCCAATGGTCTCTAGTTTGTAAAAATAATAAATTATGTAGAAGTTTGTATCATTTTTATTTTTTGACACTCGCAAGGGAATCAAAACCTATATGGTACTTCCCGTGAACTCAGAATCTTGAAATTTGGTACGAAGCAACGTCTAGCACAGATAAAGGAAAAATTGCGAAAACCTTAAATTTTTAGTTACATCATATAATAAAAATATTTTACGGAACCCTCGGTGCGCGAGTCCGACTCGAACTTGGCCGGTTTTTTTGTTCATACTGTCTTTTTCAATTAAGTTAAAGTTTGTATCTCTGGATCGAGAGTCCTTGCCTTGGCGTAACACAGTCTAATGACTAGCACGGGAAGTAGAGAATCCCCCAGCATATCACCAATTCATTGTGCTAAATAGTAGAAAAATTAGAGATTTAGTATAAGTGTTTTACAACTGTATTTTTGTTATGGTGTATGATAAATATAATCTATTCTAAATAAAGCTTTATAGTCAAAGCTTAATAAAACCTTTTATTGGTGTTATATATGTGTCTATGGTTTTAGAGCGGCTACGCCCACTATTCCTTACGTCGAATAAAGCTCATTGCATACCCAACTGCAACGCGTTTCCACATACTTAACAGTGGCGACCTTAACAATTGGTATGGACCTTAACAATTGGCCTTCTAAATTTTATAACGAAATCGGGGTCGTCTTATCTTTAAAGTTACGCGACTTCGTCAGTATAGAATTACAAACTTTCATTCTCTATTTAATCTACTTTAAGTTTTAAGTATTCGCAACAAAAAGTATGTCTTTTTCCAAGGTCACGTCTATCTCTATACCAAAATATTAAAATTGGTTTAGTGGTTTAGGCGTAAAAGACTGACATTGTTACTTTCGTATTTATAATATTACTTGCTTCTTTTGTATGACCACATAGGTTGAGGTTCTCTGCATGATACGGATTGTATAGACACAAAAATTTAAATATTTACAGAAATCTTGACCAAACTCTATGACATCACTTTTATTTCTCATTCACTTACTTTTTGCATCTGCACGGTCCCTTAAGAAGACTGCGTTATTTTCTTCCGGTTGCCACTAAAATTGCGCTGGCAGAAGGTTAAAAATGCCGACACATACCACGAAGGTTATGGACAAATCTTTCTCAGATAAAGCTGTCCGTCTGTGGAATGAATTGTCACTTGTCATCAGACGTGCAGAAACGTTGTCAAATTTTAAAAAGCCAGTCGCCAATACAAACAACCCAACATAGAACCTCCAATATTTAATTAAAGTTATTTAATTCCAAGAAAAATCAACAAACACTACATCTATCTATCCTTAATTTCTGAGTTTTTCACTCGTTTTTCCTCAGATACACGCATCAGATCCAGACTTGGTCACAATAGGACCACCTAGGGAACATACCTTTAAAACAAAAAAAAAAATTTTGAAATCGGTTCATAGATGACGAATATATACATAAAAAAATACAAACAGTCGAACATAGAACCTCCTCCTTTTTTTTGAAGTCAGTTAAATATCGCCTATAGCCTGATGTAGACAGTAGTATGTAGTGGTCAGGTCAGCTTAACAAGATATGATACGGATTTTTATAGTAATGCGGTTTGGCCACATGTTACCTCTACATTGATAAGATTCTACCTGATTGATAAAAGTCATGTAAATTTTATGTATTCAATTTGAATTTTTGCTTCCGGTCTATTAGCACAGTTTCTTATATTGTACTGATCACATAATGAACATAATAATATCTCAAATGGATGAAAAGTAACCTATATTTGTCATTTCCTACACCCCTAAAAACGTATATGCAGAACTTCATGATAATCGGTTGATTAGTTAAGGCGTGGAAACGCAACAAACTAACCAAAAAACAACAAACATTTATCGTGGGAGCACCATGCTTCGGCAGGTATGGGCCGGCTCGACTGGAGTGATACCACGGCCTCACAGAAAACCGGCAGTAAAGCAATGTTTTCATTGTTTTTCGACGAGTGAGTTTAAAATTTAAAAACATTTTGTGTTCAAGTTTGTGAACTCCCGGAGATAGTTTTTCCAAAAGTAAGTAAATATGTCTTTACCAATAAATTACGGTAACATGAGCGTAATAATGTCATATCACATTAAAATATTGTTACTGATACCCAGTAGTAGGAGGTGAGTAACATTTGAAATGCCGGTAGACCAAAAACGTTATAAATATAA
The DNA here is from genome assembly GCA_949752705.1 of Callimorpha dominula. NCBI lineage: Eukaryota > Metazoa > Arthropoda > Insecta > Lepidoptera > Erebidae > Callimorpha > Callimorpha dominula. Next base: position 21,308,312 of record OX456992.1, read on the forward strand.
ATGCATTATTATTATTTTTTTTGTTAGTAAAATATAAAAGTAATATATCATGTTTTCTTGTTTGAACTTGAATTTTCATTCGTGGCGGCTATTACTAACCATTTTTTAATACAAATTCCAGTCGTTTATCTCCTTGGTATCGTATTTACGAACTAATAGTACCTAACTGTATAATTTTAAGTGCTGTTGCGAGGTGTTTTATGCCACCGGTCTTGTTGATGTGTTCTACAAAAGTTTCAAGTCTAAAATATTCTCTGTTTTTTTTAATTTTTTTGCTTAATATACCAATTTTTTTCTGACAGATTTTGTTTCATTTGATGTTTTAATTAATTTAGACCTTTTTACTAGGCGTTTGTTTGTTATTTCTTTTACGTACCTTTTATTCTTTGATTTGCCCTCAGTGCTGATTTTTTATTTTATTGTTAGTATTTCGTGTATTATATTGTACTAGCAGCGGCCCGCGCTTTCACTCCCGATCCCGTGGGAATTTTGGGATATAAAGTATACGTTAATCCAGGTCTCCAGCTATCTACATATCAAGTTTCATCGCAATCGGTTCAGAGGTTTTTGCGTGAAAGAGTAACAAACATCCATTCATCCATCCAAACTTTCACATTTATAATATTAGTGGAATGGGATGGGATTTCTCTTGGGTACTTAAGGCTTGAAAGCTTGAAAGCTATCACGGTCGCTACCGGCCCGTAAATGTCATACCTCTGATCAAATCTATAATTTTTGGGAAAATAAAGAAATCGCATGGTGCCAGGTCTGGACTGGGATGGGTCACTAGCTCTACCTTTTCAGAAGCCAAAACTGACTTTTACTTGTTCGTGGTGTGTACCGAAGCATTGTCAAGGTACAATATGTCGCGACTTCTTGGTCCGTTCTTCACTGGGTAAACAAGAGCCGTCCGAGAAAAAAAAAAACGACTGAACGTTTCCCGACTGTATCAATTTTGTTAGTTTGCTGTCCTGGTGGTGGGTGGGAGGTGATTCCCTCCAAAAAGTATTTTAAAGAAGAGCAGTGCAGTCTTCCAGAGTCAATGAACTTTCCAAATCATAAAAAATCATCGCCCTAGAATCTTTTCTTGTTAATTTTATTCTTGCTACGGACGACGAACTTCAACTTGTGATAAAAAACTATTGACACGTGATTTCCCGTATTTTTTTTTTTAATAAATTTTTGAGTTTCTTATGTTTAAAAAATATAACATTCGAAGTTCAAACATTTATGAGCGGCCAGGAGCGCTGAAAGGTCAGCTAACTTTGAAGCAGATGACGTGTGTAGATTTACTCTAAGTATTCTATGGTTAATATTGGAATTGAGGTTTGCGATAGTGCCACAATCTTCAGATGAGTATAGCAGTTGCTATGTACTTCAATTGTAAATCTGCCGTCCGGTGATATTCATGTCCATCTTTGAGACGTTCTTTTTTTGTAATTGACTGTTCATTATTCAAAAGCCACTTCCATAACTTTTAGTCCGTTTCTTGTTCTTTTACCGCTGCTGTAAGGACCCAGTATGATATCTTCTCTATTTCTTGGTGTCCTACTTGTGCAATAAAGTCGCCTATTACAATGAAGTTCTTACGTGTGTGTTTTTTATGGCAGTATTGGAAGACGAGTAGAATGAGTCATAAGATAATTTATTTACAGTCAAATCTAATAAATCTAAATTCGTGTGATTTTTTTTACACACTATTATTTATTTCCAGATATTTTTTGTATTATCCTTCAACTTCATACATTTATTATCAGATTACAAACCACTTCCACGTAAACATATTATGAACGTCATACAGACAAATCGATAAACAGAAGAATTATATAATTTATTAAGTTTAGCAAGGTAAACTGATAAAATTGTTGAAAGTAGATAGAAGTCTAATCTAATTAATTTACAAATGATAACATTTAATGATATATTGTCTTGTTCGTTTAAATGAGGTTGTACGTTATTTAGCAAAAAATTTACAATATAAGTGTAATCAGTATTTTAGTAATTTTGCATTTCCGTTGTTACTTTTAAGTTATTTGTTAGTGTACATAACAGTATTCTTAAGTCTAAAATGTTTTTATTACTTTCAGCGGCCCCAAAAAACACTTTCTAGTCTGCAACGATCTCAGGCATTCACTTACCACTACTAACAGATGGCTAATATTTGCTTTAAGTGGTGTTTAGGTCAAATTGCAGTGTTATCGTTATAACCAACAGATCTGTCTGTTATTCCTTCTGATCATCTGGCATGTAAGACTAATATTTTATCTGTTTATAACATTGTTGAATTGATTGATATATATGTTATAAAATATCTAACAATACTTTTCTTCTTCTTACTTCTTAGTCTTCGTTTTGGTTCCTACTACTATTGGAGTTATTCACAACATTGCGAGCTACACGTTTCACCCTTTTCATAGGGAATCAGCAGTTGCTATGTATTTGGGCTTAGGTATATATGCTAGATGTCGCTGAGGTATGTGCGTGAGTGTAAGTAATTGTAAGCTGACGTTGTTATATGTGGAAGTCTGCATAAGTATTATAATGCCGTAAAGCTCCGGTAAGGTGAGGATAGGCAAGACACAATTGTTATATACTTTGATCTTCAGACACTGTTGATGTTTAAACATATTTTATTTGCATCATCTACAAGTTAACACGATAAACGAATGTCTTAACACTTGGTATCGAAGATCAAATAAGGTACCTGCGTTAGCTATCGTCACAGATAGCTATGCAACGCTGGTATTCTCGCAGGCCCCAATTACAATAAGTACATCTAAACTAAAAAATATTTTGACTATAATTTGAGATAGAACTTTAGAGACCAAACAGGAGAGGGACAGAGACAATGACAGGGACAGGGACAGAGAGAGAGAGAGAGAACTGAACTCGTGACCGTCACGCTAATAATACATATATATAGATCCATTCATCCATAATAATACATATATAGATAGTTTCTTTAGGTTTTCACTTCTGCCGGCAGTCCCATGACTGCCTATTTTTTTTTTTCTTAGCACAGTAGATTGGTATACATTTTTTTTTGTTCTCGGAAACATTTACTGGCGATTTCAAAAATATAAACTTTTCGATTGTGATTTGTTTTCATTAAAATAGTTAAACTAACAAAATATTAATTTTCTTGTGGTGAGTCATTTTTTATGTCATGGAGCTATGCCATTTGACTGCTGGTGAAATGCAGAGAGCTGTAGGAATGCTACAAGCGCAAAGAAATCAGTCCCAGGCATCTCGGCATTTGGGTGTCAATAGGAGCGTGATTTGTTGTCTTTGGCAGCGATATGTTAATACAGGGGATCCTGATGAGCAGCACCCAGTACGTGGAAGGAGTACAACTTCTCGACCGATACATACAACTGACTGCAAGACATCAGCTAATGTTAACTGATGTTAAATGTTGAGATAGGTTTAAAGCTACATTTCTCAAGCGGTGTTATTGTTAGCCATCAAACCTTGAGAAATAGGCTGCATGAATACGGCCTACGAGCACGACGTCCAATTAGGTGCCCACCTATACGCCATGAGAATCGTGCCCGTTGAAACGAATGGTGTAGGGAACACTTGACATGGACCCAGTAGTAATGGGATAAAATTTTATTTTGCGATGAGTCCCGGTTTGGATTTAGGCCTGATTCGAAAAGTGTGTGTATTTACAGTACAGATATATTTTATTTGTATCACTTGCATTATCTCTAACGCCCCGTCTAATCACGAGAGATAGGAATCACGAATAGAAGAAGCTAAGTCTACAATTACAGTTCCCATCAAAAAGTGCACAAAGCACAAAGAAGTTTCACTTCAATAAAATATCAAGGAAAAAATTAAATAACATGCAATTTCTGTAAATGATGCGTGTAGCTTAGACTTTTTTGATGTGTGTCATTTAAAATTAAGGTTTCAGTGCTAATGTGGAAACAGATAACTTATCATGTTTCTTGTATCATTTAATATTAATATCATCATAACTTTTGCTGCTTGGTCATACATAATCCACAATTATCAAATGATTATTATAGATAATATCTATTTCTGCCTGCTACTTTATTTGTTCAACATATTATTGACATACAAGGAAAACTAATGTTTGTACAACAAAATCCTTTCAAGTAATAAATATTGATACAGTAACTGTCAGCCACGACTTACTTCAACTTTAATTTAATAAAAAATTTGATATTACAAAATTGCAACATTTTTACACTTTAAGGGTTTTTAATTTAATTTACTTTAAGAATTAAAAAAATGCAAAAAATATTTTGGCAAAACCGACAGCAAAACCGACAGCTGAACCTGATCTCTGAGTCACGAGGTGAAATACCGCCAAAATCCATACTCCAAGCTGGTCCTAAAAATTTCTTGATCGAAAAACCCAATACCATTTACTGGCTCGACCCGGGGATTAAACCACCACTAGTTCAACGAGGCAACTTTCTCATCGATGTCACTACGCTTACGTTGTCAAATAGGTATGTAGGTACGTTATGACTTACGAGGTTAAGGTCAATGTGCTCGTAAAGCGATCGACACAATACGACCAATCAACAGACAAGCAGCTTCATGATTGACCCGTTTGAATCGGATCAAACAACTACGGAGTGGATTTGTATAAATTTTTACTATTTTCTAAAAAACATTGCATTTGTTGATCGGAAACGAAGCCACAACAATGAGATTGTACATGGCATTGGATCAACAAATCGGGTCCGGATCAACCTAACACTGATTATACGTACCGCTTGATCAAACAACTCCTACAAGAGATAACTATATAAATTAATATTTGGAATAAATTAGTTATTTCAATATTAAATCCATGTACTATATATAAATATAAATATATATATATATATATATAAAATAATTAAATATGAATGTATATATATCTGTAATCGGAATATAAAACAATAATTATTATTATTTTGAAAACATACACCCAAAAGTATAATCCCCCTTGCGTAGTAGGGTGGATAGACCATTACCATTCTTATGGCTCAAATTTTAACAAAATTTACTCAATCTGTGGTAAATGGTGTTGGTGGCACATTAATCAAGTTACATTTGTAAGAAAACTGTTTACATACTCTGTATTTTGTTACTGTTAATTTACCCAAATAAAAAAAACCTCAAATTAGCGGGCACCGGCAGGGACTGACCCTCAATACCCATACTACAGCTGCAAGCCAATACGCCTATGTATGTTAGGACAGCCTATGAAGTGCCGGTTCTTCGTGAAGACTGCCTAGTACTAGATGGATTTAATCTGTTTAATAATAATAATTTCTTACAAAACATTCCCTTTTTTAACCCCAAACATCGTTGTCAGGGTAATAAAAAAAAGAATGTTTTATCTGAGACACAAATGGTTTTTACCGCCACGCTTTGTTTTTCTTAATATAAATACAAGTGATATAAATAAAATAATACTAAACTGAAATTGGAGCTTAATATATCAGTAAAAATGTACAAAAACATCACTATCGTCATTTCCTGTAGGTTTTAATATTAAAATAATCCTATTAATCTTTCCAGTAGGGAATTCTTTATCATAATATTTAATTATCATAAGTAATGATAATTTACAGTGATGTTCGACATTATCAATAAATACATCATCTCATATCTATTTTTTTAAAAGGAAAACAATATTGCAAAATATTTTACGATTTTAGAAAATGTTCCAAATTTTGTGATCAATCAAGGTCTTAGGTTTTCACTATTGAGGCTAATCTTTCTACCAACTTGTGTGGTAGAAGATTAGCCTAGAAAAGTGCTTAAGATTTAATTTATAAAGCTGAAGAGTTTCTTTGTTTGAGCGCGCTAATCTCAGAAACTTATGGTCAGATTGAAAAAAATCTTTCAGAGTTAGATAGCCTATTTATCGAGGAAGGCTATAGGTTATATAACATGACGCTACAACAACAACCAATAAGAGCGGAGCATCAATGAAAAATGTTAAAAAACGGGGAAAATTCTCTCTTTTATGACGCAGACGAAGTTGCGGGGGTCAGCTAGTCAGTTATAAAAATTAAGACCATTCACTTGGCTAAAAGTAGTTGCTGCAAAGACAACTAAACTGCCATTAATAAATAATTTACTGGGTCTAAATAAATATATATATAATAAAAATATTAGAAATAAAGACACATCCCTCCTATGCAAGGCCTATGCAATTACAAGCGGCTAAAGGGCATGCGGTTGGATATAAGTCTCAAGTATGGTGCTCTTCGAAGTTTTAAAAGCAATCGCTGTGAAGACAACTAGATCTTTTATAAGTTAACTAAGAATCACTACATCCATATTTAAGTTGTTATATTTCATTTCAGCTTCCTTCTAGCGTTATAGGTAGCCGTGAACTATTTACTGGATCGAGATAGGTATAATTATTTTATAAAACCAAGCACATTACGAGCACACGTTCTATTAAAACTCCTACAAATTAAATATGCCATAAATGGTTTACTTTACACACTAACACTCCAATGGTATGTAGATGATTAAAAAATCGCATGACTGATATAAATTAATGATAAGTACATTATTAATCTTTTTGGAATCTAACAAAAATATTTTAGCATTTTTATGGAATCTGTTTCTGGAACCACAGAAATATTACTGACTGGGAACTTAGATAGAATTCTCTAATAATTTTTTCAATTAAAAAAATATTATTTATGTAATTATGAGATAAAGAATACAGCTCATTACAATTTATCATGATTTAGCCTTTTTGAAGACACTGACAATTTTTTTTAAAAGATTATGATTTATAGATTAAATATCACTTAATATGTAAGCACATAAGTCTTATTATTACATTGTTTTTAACTGATAACATGTGCTTAACGGCCATATAAATTCATTCGTGCTTTTAAAACCGTTACACCGGTTTCGGAAAGGAAGGTAACAATATGCGTCTCATCACTCTGTTGGCTGTTTGCATTGCGGCTGTTGCCGGTAAGATGATTACATAAACTATTAAAATTATTCTCTTAATTTGAACAAACAAAAATAAATTTTTCTGTGATGTGTTTATAGAAGTCATGAGTCTAAGTAGTTTATTTCATAACAAAAATATTTGTGTCGAAACGAATACATGCTATTAAATACAAAATCAGGAATACATACAATTTGTTGCAATCACAAACATTCTAATGTCACTAGGCCACAATCCAATAAATTAATTAAATTAAAACTCCAACTAATATGTTTTTAATTTGTTCTGATAATACAATATTATATGTAAATAATATAATTTGTATAATTCCCAAATATCTCAATGGTACATAATTTTTTCTTAAATAAATTCGTACTACGTATGGTTTTAAATTATATTGACAGCTTATTATATAAATAAACTGATTGAATTCTAGGACTGTAATGAATCATATTCAAGAAATTTTCCATTTAAAATTGTATTTCTTTAACCAACATAACATAATATATGAGCGTCAAGATTTACTACTTCTACATTCATGTTAATACAACCAAGTCCCCGTTGCGTTATATAGAACCTGTGAAATAATAATTTGGCAATAAAACTCACATGCCATGTATGTGTTTATCAATTTAATTAGCATATAAGATTCTGCCGGTACTACACCATCCGTGCTGTAACACTTTTTTTAGTTGAATATCAAATTAATGTATTACATTAGCTTGTGTGTCTTTTACACATTAGTCACTATGCAACCGTAGCTCAAATCCAAAATAATTATTTTTTTTACTGAAAATTACAGTACATGAAAAATCTAAAAGACTCGTTTTTATACACCATTAGTGGCTTGGTTTTTTTATGATTTCAGCTGTTCCCCAAAGCCTTCCTCCATCTGCGCGGATCGTGGGTGGTTCAGTTACGACTATTGACAGATGGCCTGCCCAAGCTAATGTCATGTTCTCTTCAAACGGAGTTTCTTTCGGCCAAAGTTGTGGTGGTACCATCATTAACAACAGATCAGTACTAAGTGCTGCTCACTGTGCCCGCGGACGAGACTAGTAAGATAAATCTGATAACTCTACAAACATTTTTAGTTTATTTTTAATGTACTTAAATTTGAATAACTTCAATTACATGTTTTTTTTTAGCAATTTCCCTGCAAACAGGTTCCGTTTACGTCTTGGTTCAACTTGGGCCGGTAGCGGTGGATCTGTTCACAACGTTAACAGTCTCATCATTCACCCAAGTTACAACGTGTGGTCATTCGATAGCGATGTAATGATTTTGCGCAGCGCTAGCACCTTTGTTTATTCCAATGTACTTCAACGTGGAAATATCGCTAGCGCTAACTACAACCTCGGTGATAACCAAGTAGTTTGGGTAACTGGCTGGGGTAGAACATCGGTAAGTTTATTAACTTTTTAATACGTTATATAATTATGTATTTGATAATGTTGTATTTCAATAACAACAAATAAGTCAAGATCTAGTAAATTGGATATAGCTAGAACGCGTAAAAAATGACTAACTGAATCTATTTCTTTGTTTTCCGACAGAACAAAGAACACCACTTACATGAATGCTTAATCAATATTATCAAAGACAATGTACAAAAGAAAAAAAAAAATTTGTACCTTCTTCAAAACATGTTCTTTTTATTTTTTAGCAAAATGGTCCCAGCTCTTCACAGCTTCGTCAGGTGCAAGTTTGGACCATCAATCAAAATGTTTGCTCACAACGTTATGGCGGTTCAATCACCGCCAACATGCTGTGCACCGGTTGGCTCGATGTCGGTGGTCGTGACGCGTGTCAGGGTGACTCCGGTGGTCCCGTCTTCCATAATGGCAATGTTGTCGGTATTACCTCTTTCGGTGAAGGGTGTGCTCTTGCAAGATTCCCCGGTGTCAACGTACGCGTATCCCGCTTTACTTCATGGATCACGTCAAATGCTTAAACTGAGTTAAAAATTTATGCAATAATACGGTTACAAATGAAATTTTTAAGCATAGTAAATAGAATGAAGCCTCGCAATAACAGCTTAAGGAATATATCTTTTCAATAAAATCATTGTAATATAATTAATTTTTTTCTTTGAATCCTCTACTACAAATGCGCAAATGGAAGTGAATATACTTCCAGGATCGATCGACTGCCGTAGGTTAAAGGATAAAACAACATTTATTTAAACACTTTCGGTTTATGTACATTCCCCGAATTCATGTCCACGGAAAACTGCCCAACTTCAGGTAAAACGAAGTTGCAGGAAGAAGAAGCAGGAAGCTGAGCTATTATATAGCTATGTAGTTAGCTCATGGTTGCATCATCTCCATAAACATCGTCATTTTTGAGATGGCACTAGATGAATCGACAATAATCATACGTAATCGTAAATTAAGTCAAAAAAAGCAACTTACTGGCTGTACAATGACTCCTGGGCCGGTATTGTTCATTACAGCTTCTTGAGACCTAACATAACAATTACATCAGAGGTGTACTGTGAAGGTTAACTTGTGAATTGCTCTAGTCAACTCCGTCTTCACGCCAGGCTCGTCCATACACCGACTGGAAACTACTCGTATTAAAATATCTGGGCAAAATTTAAAGTCGGCATTTTGGGATAACTTTGGGGATTTTTATTATTACAATTAAAATAATGATAAGGAAACTTAACTTTTTGGTACATTAAGGAAACCATGTATGCCATAGGTAACATTTACCTAACTGATGAACAGTACACATAAAAGTTTACGATACTAAGTTAATCCAACAATTTCCATATCATTGGCTTTTCAGCAGCAGCAGCAAAATAGTAATTCTTATAATGAGCATTGATTATTCCGGACCCTGCTATCGTGAAACCCGTTTTCTATGGCCTTGTGAGGTATCTAATAGTTTGATGTTTCTATTTCATTTTTTATTTTTATAGAATTAACCTGCAATACTATAATTATTTAAATAAAGCATACCAAATATTATAACTTCTTATGTTTGTTTCGAAAAGAGGGGCTCGTGACTAAGTGGTAACTGAGTAGGTTAGCATATTACAAAGTTAAGTAATACTAGGCAGGTCAATCTAGGATGGGTGACCATTCTTAACACGTTGAGACCCCTCCGTGTCTCGGAGAGCACGTTAAACCGTCGGTCCCGGGTGCCATACAAACATCTGTGACATTCGTTACGGGTAGTTGGAGCCCTAAAAAAAAAGTCCGACAACGTGTTCTAACTATAGAACTTAGATATCGCCTAGTACTTGGGTTGTGGAGGTCTGATGGCAGTCGCTTCACCTAAAATATCAAAGTTCGTCCGTATCGTAGTTAGACTGAAAGCCGCCCCAACTTAGTTGGGAAAAGGCGCGGAGGATGATGATGTTTGTTTCGAAAATAAATATTTAAGTTGTATCAGATCAACGCGTAAAGCATTTAATGATAGTAACTTTAAATACCTGTCGGTTTTCATGAAATTAAATACCGTCTATAATACCTAACCTTTTAAATAAGGATCCTTCTCAACCCTAAATTGTAAAACAACAGCCCACTCAACAAAAAAAATGTTTTTGTTCTGTTGTTTAACTATCTTCTAGTATACAGTTTTTGGTTTTCATACCTTAATTGTTTATCCTTAGAAGTGTTGTATTTTCTTTGAATTTAAATAAAACAAATCTGGAATAAAACTTATTCAGTTAACAAATGCAAGAGTAACTATAAAAAATACCCAAATCGCTTCAAGTGTGCCTATAAAATATGAAGAGTTCCCACGATTTCTCCGGGACCCATCAACAGATCCCGACCTGATGACCATGGGACCACACAGGAAGTATACTTTTTCAAACAAAAGATTTTTTTTTTTAATCAGTCCAGACGCTTTTGAATAATCGGGGAACATACAAAAAAAGATTCCGAGGAATTGAGAACCTCCTCCTTTTTTGGAAGTTGTTTGAAATCAATATTTATGCAACTACATACAGAATTTATCAAATATTATCAGATAACTGCATTAAGAACTAAGTCAAAGATTACACTTAACACTTGGAAAACATAAAATGAGAACTACAATCAGTCAGGCAGCTATTTTTATCTGCGTGTGACGTCTCCAGAGTTACAACAAATGGCAGTGACAATAAAATTAAAAAAAAATTACATTTGTTAAGTGCAATTTTCAAAAAAGTTATACATAATTTAGTTTAAACAAAGTAATATATGTTTTTAACACTTCGGACGAAGACTATAGACTGTAGTATACCTATTTTTATGTAGTCCAATAACCTATTATCTCTGCCTATCGCCTACCTGGATTTTTGCATAGAGCAACACTTTCGTGAAATGATGGATCATTTTTATCTTTTTCAAAAACGAAAATGTTAATAAACTGAATGGGAAGTGAGTCGTTGAAAGCGACCACAGAAAATGTGCATTTATTTATAATCGAGCCTTAGCAGTCTAGATACGAGACAGGGTTTGATATATCAGCCAATGATTTAATTATTTTCATGTAAATGATTACTTTTATACAGGTTTGGCATACTACATTCGGTCTCAAACAACGCTAGCTAGTTTGAAGAGTATTTGCCTGACCTTTTTGGCTGAAGTGGACTAGCGTAACCTTTGACAGCGCTTAATATCAGTAGTCCAAAAGTACGGACCATCAAAGCTCAGTCTAACTATTTCCACCACTGTTTCTTGCGTTTTCATACTTTGCCTCCTCAACACCGTGCAAGAGCAGGACCTTCATTCACCTTTACATCTCTATCCCCAAACCAATGTTTCCATTTACTAAGATCTTAGCGGTCCAAGAGATCTCGTAGATCAGATTATATTATTTTTACACCTGTGACACTATTGTAATCTAATAGATGTAAATGTTGTCGCCACATTAAAAACTCTTATTTATTTTATTAAAAATAGGGACAAACTATAATAGATGATAACACAGTTCACTATTTAATAAAAATAAGTTAATAGATATTATTTTGACTGGTTATACTGGTAACGCAATACTATTGGTCGATGGATAAATATTACCTATTTGTGGAATTATAAAAGGGTAGCAATATGTTTAGAACGAGGGACTTGAGTGCAAACAGAGGTACGAACAACTTGGCAGTTGCTGTTAGTTGGTGATTTTCATAGTCGATATCAGTGGTTTTGAGACTGTTTCTATCATCAGAAGTGAGATAAAGAACGCGCCCCAATTGAAAGAAAAAAAAAAGTTTTAGTAAGTAAAAAGTTTCTTGTGCAAGATTTTGCTACTCGCGAACCCCAACGTCCTCATCATGGTATTCATCAAGCAATCGTGATGCAATGAGTGTGCACCTAACAGTAAGCAAAAACGATTTTATTAGTAATTTCCGAGTGTGTGTTTATTCTAATGTGGGTAGATGTGATAGAAGCGAATACTCGTACTATCGGATTCATTATTGTGATATTCTTACTGTTAATTTAGAGTTGGAAGCTTAACTATTACTTATAATTTACTAATTTGTTCAAAAAATCTACGAATTGAAAAAGTGTACATGTATTTTATTTAAAAAAGAGGGTATATGGATAAAATGAGGTGTTCGAATATTTCTATATTTGTAGAAACTATTTGCCACAAAAACATAACTGTTAATACTTTGATTGCTTGGATTAATTTTTGCATGACAAAATGGTTAAAAATGGGTTTTACGAGTTATTACGTTAAGAATTTTATAAAATAAAATAAAATAATTCGGACTTTAATTCGAAGTGTTTATCAAAAGTACTAGTAGTAGGTACCTACTAAGACGAAAATCGAAAACGAAGCATGGTTAAATATCCCTTTAAAGTGATGTTAATAACTGGTTTTTGTTGATATATGAAGTAGTCACAAAGTGTGTTGAACACCCCAATCCTGTTAAAAGCTTTTAAAGTAGATTTATACTCTCTAGTTCCGCAAAAGTAGTCTATTAGTGCCTGTTCTCCGCTGATATCAAACAAAAAAGAAAGAATTGGTTTTCATCAGTGCAATTGCTTGGTGATAATGTTTTATAAGACACTTAAAGTCAGGCCAGGCCGAGCTTTACAGGAAAAGGAAGTACAACCACGTCGAAAAACTTGGTCAGGCATAAAACGAACCAGTGGCTATCAAACATTAAGAAGAACGTGTGTTTAAATATTGGCCCTTGGACTAAATTAGCAGAACTGGATGAAAACCACCTGAAATTGGATAGACCAGGATGTTGGCCGGTATTAATATTTCTGTATTTGTGAAATCTGCCTAGTACATAATTATGACTGTGTCATAATTGTGTTGACTGATATTTGAGAGAAGTATGTATGATGATAGACTTAAGAGTGAGAAATAAGAACATAAGAAAATATGTATGATATTTAGTCTAGTACATTTGCTTCGGACAATACTGTGTAACCTATATGCGGAATTTACTCGTGTAAAGTCAGACGTTAAGACCCGTTGTGATATGCAACTAGGGTTGGCCAAAGGCATCGCCTAGGGGAAGCTTCGGGTGCTTGACGCTGGCTGTATAACTTACCGCCGATGGAATAGTTATACACGCACGAGTAAATTCTTACAGCCAGATGTTGAGACTTGTTGTGATATGCAACTAGGGTTGGCCAAAGGCATCGCCTAGGGTAAACTTCGAGTCTTAACGTTGGCTATATAACTGACCGCCGATGGAACAGTTATGTAAGCATTAAGGTTCTAGTAGTGTCCGGGGATTATCTAAATGAAGCGGGGAGCTCTTTATCTACTGGCCGTCGATGGAATAGTAGATGGAAGAGCCCTCGTTGCTGTTTAAAAAAAAAAAGTGATCCATGCAAAGAAATATATTGAAATAGATACAATCTAATCGTAAATACTTTGTCCTCAGCAACTATACCACACCATGACGCTATCCGGGACGGATGCGTACGCAGGAGGGCCGTGTTGTCGCCACATTAAAAACTCTTATTTATTTTATTAAAAATAGGGACAAACTATAATAGTTGATAACACAGTTCACTATTTAATAAAAATAAGTTAATAGATATTATTTTGACTGGTTATACCGGTAACGCAATACTATTGGTCGATGGATAAATATTAACAAATTGTGGAATTATAAAAGGGTAGCAATATGTTTAGAACGAGGGACTTGAGTGCAAACAGAGGTACGAACAACTTGGCAGTTGCTGTTAGTTAGTGATTTTCATAGTCGATATCAGTGGTTTTGAGACTGTTTCTAACATAAAATAAAAGGGTTCCTCTAAATCATTTTTTTTAATAAATATTATGGTCACATGAGCTTAACACAAAAGTGCCACTATTAGATTTCATTTCAAGAATTTCAATATCCATCTCCTATTGCACAGGTTCTGCCTACAGTGTCAGACGGCTGTGTGTGAGGTGTCTCAAGTCTCCGCACCTAGCGCTTGTGACGTCACATGGACGTTCTGATACGGAGTGCAAAAAAAAAATTCTTGTTAATCGTTACATTTTTATTTTTTGTTAATAGTGTTGGTCACCGCATTAATATTAGCTTTCGTTGTATTCATATTTTAGAAAAAAGTTAAAAATTTGGAAATTATTAAACTATTACTAATAACTGTTTAAAGAAAGAGTAATGTTTGTTATACGGTAGGTGGATGGTTTAACAACTATTTACAGTCGAATAAAAACTGGTATTCACATTAATTAAGGATATGCGGTTTGACTCGCGTATATGTTTCAAGGATGCCCGTCTAGTTTTGGAGGTGATTTTATCAAGGAGTGAGGCTTCCTACCGTCAGTTGCTGGACTGGCTTCGCTCCCAACGACAATCTGTCGCAACGAGCGCCGGGCGGTAGACACCTGCGTTTCCGTGACGTTGTGTGTTGCGAAGTCGTTTATCACAGGCACTATTGTACACACTGAACTAACCGTGTCACTATTTGGAACGACCGCACGTTGCTGCCCTGCCCACTCGGCAATGACCGGCTGGAGAACTGGGTGTTTAGACGATTTTTTTGTTTTTTTAATTTTGGTAAATTTTTAATTCTCTAAAACTTATAGTTTAAACTGGTCAATAGGCAAGCTTTTTTATTTCATACAATTGTTTTGTTTGAAATACACATACCAAGGCGCTAATTTGTTGTAAACTTTAGAAGAAGTATGTTAACACACGTATTACACATACTTAAAAGGATGTCATTCCTTTTAACCATTCGGGATGAATAGGCGGCTACAACGTAGAGTAGGAGGGGCCTTGAATTCCTTCGGCTTAGAATAGCGCGCACAGAACACGTCGCGTTGCCTGCTTTTGCAAGGGTAAGCCCCACCCGTTATTCCCAGGCTATTCTGCACTCACCAGCGCCTGGTGCGTCGTAAGATATAATTACATAAGGATACTTCTGTCTTAAAATATATTATATACTTGTATGAGATAACTTGGTTGTAAATATGAACTTATGAGATAAGAATCTGGCAATAAAATCCACGATCACCTTGTATGGTACAATGATTGTGTTTATTAATTATGTTAGTCAATAAGATTATTATACACTGTCATTACTACACCACCTGTACTGAAATAAATAGTTCAATACCAATATATAATAAGCATGTGTATTTTTATACATTAGTCACTAGCAACCCGCCCCCGCTTCGCACGGGTAGCAGAGGCATCTTCAACAACCATCAACATATTTTAATCAATTTACACAAAATGTTAACAAATTATACACCTAAACCTTCCTCATGAATCACTCTATCTATTGGTGAAACCTGCATGAAAATCCGTTCAGTAGTTTTTATCGCGAACAGACAGAAAGACACAAAGTCGCGGTGGGGACTTTGTTTTATAATATGTAGTACTGTCACCAAGTACTGACTAAGCTTGGTGGATTCCTCGCTGCGCATCGTAGCACTGTCAGCAGTAGTGGTTATGCTTGCCAATACCCCAGATCGTACGCAGTTTAATATTTAAGAACATTGGAAATGTAAAAGTATCACATCCTAAGTGTTATAACAACTATTCATAAATAATTTTTTATTATTTTTTATTTTAATTTTATTATTTTAATTATGTTTATAATTTATTTATTACACTTTATGCACATCTGGTAACTAAATATAATATGTAATGTACTAACGTATATAAACCCATCCTGGATTTCTGTACCTTCACACAACATACATATAAATACGGAAACATACATTTATAAATACGGTTATGGAACAAGAATATCCAAACTTTTAACCTTTCGTGTTTTATGATAATACAATAATGTTGACGGAAATTAACGTGATCACGTATTTAAAGTATTACAGTACCAGGCCTGTGAGCACAGCCAGTGTAACCTGGTGGAAACGTCAGGCAAAGCAAATTTGACATAAAAATTTGAAATAAAGCAAATATACGTAAGTAAATGAATCATAAACACCACCAAAACAAAAATATAGCTATTTAAAACAAAATCACGTAATAAAGACAAATAACATTACACAAAGTCACAATCTAAAACCTTCAAACGAGCAATTCTTGTAAATACTGGGAGAGCCATGTTTTGGCACGTAAGGGCCGGCTAGACCGGAGTGATACCACCGCCTCACAGAAAACCGGCACTGAATCAATGCTCTCGTTGTATTTCGTAGAGAGAGTGAGGTTACCGGAGGCCCTAACCCTTTCCTTTCCCCCTCTTCCCCCTTCTCCCCCACTCCTTCTCTTCCCCACTCCCACATTAAAGGCCGGCAACGCACTTATGACTCTCGAGTTGCAGGCGGTAGTCACTTATCATCAGGTGACCCGTCTGCTAGTTTGCCCCTATCACATAAAAAAAGGACACTGGATCTGATCCTTTTAGCCAATCATCTATTGAATACTTAAAACATAGTGATAAAGGAAAAAAGGGAAAATTGTTGAAAATCGTATATAAGGAACCCTATTTATTTACAATAAGAAACTACTCACTCTAATAAGTACAAGTTTTTTTTATGGTGTAGGGGGCAAACGAGCAGATGGGTCACCTAATGGTAAATAACTACCCCCGCCCATGGACACCTGCAACTCAAGAGTCACAAGTGCGTTGCCGGCCATTAAGGTGGGAGTAGGGGAATGGTGGAAGAGGAGGAGGGGAGGGAAGGGTTAATATCACCTTTAATCTCACTCACTCGGCGAAAAGCAATTGCTTCACTTGCCCGGTTTTCTGTGAGGCTTTTTTTTCACTCCGGTCGAGCCGGTCCATACGTGCCGAAGCATGGCCCTCCGACGATAAGTAATGACGATAAGATATGTACGTAATAATTTTTCAAAATTCTGATCGCGCCATCTGTGTAATGATAATGAAGTTGCCTGTAATGACTTCATCGAATTATCTTACTAATGTATTTGAAAATCACATAGGTGTCGCATGCGGCACCTATGTGATGTTGCATCATCATCATGATGCAAAATGCTGCGTTGCTATTTAGATTGGTATCACTTGAGAATGACATTTTAGCAGCCCATACAAACTTTTAGGTAGATTTTTCGAAGAACCAAAATTTATGGGAAAAAAATTCGTAGCTCCGAAACTGTAAACCTTTTTGCAATCGGTAATATTTTTAAATGAAAGATGATATTTTATTTTACTCTACAATGTAGACTACAAAAGTTTTTAATGCGACTTATATTTTTGGAGATTAAAATAACACGAAATCTACCTCTGCGGGCCTGCTGCGGGTCTCTTTGAAAATGTAAATTCTATAGTCAAAAAGTCAATTCAGTTTTACAGTTGGTTTTACAGATGTCGCAAATATCGGTTTTCTGTGAGGCCGTGGTATCGAGCAAAGTCGAGCCGGCCCATACGTGCCGAAGCATGGCTCTCCCACGTACAAATTATCCCACGTTTATTATCAAAAGGCACGTCATGCCATCGTAGTCAATCTTGCACCGCTGGCTAGGTAGAAGTCATAGTCGACCTTTTCTCTTCTCGAACCTAACGATAAGCAGCATTATCCGTCACTATGACAGAATTTGGTGGTATATTAGGCACGAGTTTTTAATTTATCCATTTGCTGAAATTCACGAAATTCATAGAGCCGTGATAATCACATAGTTCACATTTGGATTTAAATATTGTAGTGATGAGACATCTCGCACAGCTTGCATACTCCTTCGATTGGAAGAATAACTCTTTACTACGTGAGAGGCATGGACTGGTGGCCCCAAACTCAAATTTAGAACATGTTCGAAATATTTTATGAAGAATAAGAATTGAAGACAAGTGAGTCGTGGAGCGGACAGAAGACTGTCTTGACGACTGACGTGCAATGTGCACAGAATAATTCAAGAAGTATATTATTTATAATTAATTTGTTTGAAGTTATAATTGTTACACGAATAATCTGATCCTGATTATATCGCATAGTGCGTTTGCCTGCTCTTTTAATTTTCCTCCTCTAGATAGAACCTATCGAACCCGGTTACCATAAAGCCCCAAGCTTTATACGTGGTGGAGTACGCCGCAGTTGATTTAGATGAAGTACTCCACGCGTTACAGGTGGTGGAGGTGCCCAAGGTGTCTAAGAGGAAAAGTATTACCAAGCAATTGATGATCGCTACGGGCGTGGTGTAAAGATACATCTCCCTACGTGTTGAAGATTCAAGAAGAAAAGGAAAAACGTCGGAGGGTTTTCAAGTCGTCGAGTGGAGCGACTCCCCTACATATTACATATAACAATTTGAATTATTTTATCGGTGTTCTGTCTGTATAATTTTATTTATGCATTATGGTGGATTATAAGTCGTTTGCGGGGGCCAGAGGAGAATCCTTTCAAGATTTCCTAAGGCAGTTTAAAGTAATTTGTGCAATAAATAAATGGGATGAGAAAGACAGATCACTAATTTTGGGAGCGTATTTATCGGGGGCAGCTCTGTTTTTCTATAAGACAATATTCTATGATGAAATTATGTTCGAGGAAATTGTACTTAAATTGGAGAAAGAGTTCCCGTCGTTTGTCGACGATATTGCGGAATTTTGTAATGCAAAACAATTTAGACATGAAAGCAACACAGAATTTTTTTATAGATTGTCGTCATTAGCAAATAAAGCAAATATTACTGACGACAAGAAGTTTATTAATGCATATTTAAAATCTATGGGATTTTATCCAAAACAATTACCATTATTACAATTATTTATCAGACTAGAGAAGAATTGAGAGACACAGTCATTCAATTAGCAGAAGTAACTGAGACCAATAGATTTGAAAATAAAAATATTAATCTCCCACTAAACCCACCGCAAGGGTTAGAGCATTCTGTTCAATTCAAAAGAAAAGAGGATGTCATCATGAACAGACCGAACCAAAGAATCAATAGGTCTTATGATGGTCGTTCATCAGGGTCTCCAAGTGATAATGAGGGTTATAGAAGTGATCGCGTTTCATACACCACGGTACAATTTAAGACCGCGGACAGAGGGTGCTAATCAGAATTTAAATTATAGAAACGAAATACCACGCACCACTCGCCAGAATTTTCGGCAAGGATTCGGCAGGAGAATCTGAGGAGAATGGAGTTGGATGCCGAATCTGGAGATGAAATACAACACCATACGATGTTGAAAACAAATGAATCTGGTGAGTTCGTTCCATTTATTACTCTTCATATTTGTGGGGTTAATGACAATGCTATGTTAGACACAGGTGCTTCGGTCAGTGTTATTGATGGGACACTAGCGTGCAAGTTACATCTTAACATTTGTGAGAATGATAACACGACGCAAATTCGGAGCATAACCGGTTCTGCTGTGAAGATCACGGGACGGTGTGGAGTCAATGCACTAATAGAGAACATTTTAGTGAAGTTAGATCTGTTTGTAGTAATGGATATTAATATAAAATTGGTTAGGAATAGATTTTCTTAATAATAATTCATGTATGATTGATTTTGCGAATAGAGAATTGCTATTAAAAAACATTTTATAATACCTTTTGTGAACTAAGATGAGATTCAACCTTTAAGTTCGTTGGTTATTGAGAAAGATATTATGAGCTGTAAGGTAAATACAGAAACTCGCATACTTCCTCAAATAGAATATTTATGTTCCAATAAGACAATTGATCAGAAGGATGACATTGTTATTAACCCTTTAAATAGTAATATAAAAATAAAGGAAAATGAGGCCAATACGTTAATAAATTCGGAAGCTAGTACAGGTAGTGTTGATGTAAGTTGTTATTCGGATAAGCAGAATGTTCTAGCAGATTTTCTTAGTAGTAAACCATTAGTTGATGAGCTGGAGGAACGTAAATCTGCTCCTGTTCAAGATGGGCTACAATTGTATACTATTGACTCTGTTAGATTGCAGGATGTTCAGCGTAGAGATTTTTTCTGTAGGCGATTTTTTTCTATTTTAGCTAGTAGAAATGTGGAGGTATACAAAGGATTTCTAGTTATGAATGGCATCTTATGTAAGAAAGTCAGAAGAATAAATGGTATTAAGAATATAGTTGTTGTTCCAAAGTTTTTATTAACAGAGTTCCTGCGAGAGCTGCATGATGATACATGGTCAGGTGTTCATCTAGGTCTAATGAAAACGTTATCCAAGTTTAGAGAAAGGTTTTTCATGTCAGAAGCTGAAAAAGAAATAGAGAGTTATGTTAGAAGTTGTTTGTTATGCCAACAGAAGAAGCATTTGATACAGAGGGCTCGGTGTCGCGAATAAATAAATTAAATTGTATCACGCGATGTAATAGATTACTGTCAAAAAGGCGATATTATGTTGTAGTAGTAGCAATATCCGTTGCTAGGGTTATTCTTAATATAAATAAAGTCGTTGCTGTGCTTATAAAATATGCACTTAGGGAAATATAATAAAACAGTTACTTAGATCAAACATAAACAAAGTTCACAATGAATGGTAATGTAACTTGAAGATAGGAAGTTAAATTGTTTCAATAATTTTCGAGGGGGAGAAGTAAGACTAATGTTATAGATTCATTGAAACAATTTCGAAGCAAATAATATTTTCCAAGCGATAGTTAATAACTTTGATAATTTGTTGACAGATAAGAGTTGTCAAAGACTATGACATAAGGAGTTTATTTTTCTTTATTCATAATGTCTCTAACCATTGAAGATGTATGCAAATAGATTTGTTGACATTGAGACTTATGTTTTTTTTTTTTGTTGAAATAGCCAACGAGGTTGAACCAATTGTTGAATAAAGGAGATAATTATGTGAAATATTGTATTTATGATATTTGTGTGCTGATCCTGTTGTAATTTTTTTTCCATGGCCTGAGAAAAAAAAGAAAACTTAGACCTGGTAGGATCCGTCAATATGGTCAGGGTTCACAATACACTTGTGTTGGTCGTGGTTGTAGAACCAAGTAACTAAATGATGTATGTATTTTTTTTTTAGAAGGCTGGAGGTTTACTTTTTGGTGGTTTTTATAAACTCCAAGTGATTCGCCTGCCAGCAGAGGAGTTTTGGAAGACTTAATAAACGAACTTCTATGTGTAACAATTGTTGTATGTCTATCCTCAGCTAAAGGCCAGTCATTACTTCCATTGGCGGAAGCAGCCTCGGAAAAATGACGTCCCCACTAGTGAGAAAATGTGTGAGGCAGGCAGGACGAGTATGGCGCCACCGAGGTAGCTCCTGTAGTGATGAGACCTCTCGCACAGCTTGCATACTCCTTCGATTGGAAGAATAACTCTTTACTACGTGAGAGGCATGGACTGGTGGCCCCAAACTCGAATTTAGAACATGTTCGAAATATTTTATGAAGAATAAGAATTGAAGACAAGTGAGTCGCGGAGCGGACAGAAGACTGTCTTGACGACTGACGTGCAATGTGCACAGAATAATTCAAGAAGTATATTATTTATAATTAATTTGTTTGAAGTTATAATTGTTACACGAATAATCTGATCCTGATTATATCGCATAGTGCGTTTGCCTGCTCTTTTAATTTTCCTCCTCTAGATAGAACCTATCGAACCCGGTTATCATAAAGCCCCAAGCTTTATACGTGGTGGAGTACGCCGCAGTTGATTTAGATGAAGTACTCCACGCGTTACAATATTACAAATGCTTCGTCTACAAATCCAGTTTAGCCTCCATAATGTACGACGATCAAACGGTATTTTATACCGGTATGAGATAGCACGCCGTGTTCATCCTAGCCTGTTGGGTTAGTGGTTAGTGACCCTGACTGCTAAGTCAGAGGTCGTGGGTTCGATTTCCACCCAGGACAAATAATTGTGTGATGAGCACGATAACTTGTTCTGTGTCTGGGTGTAATTTATCTATCTATACTTATAATAAAAATGTAACAGGTCCAATTCTGTACATTGAAGATATTTTGCAAGTTTTTTTTTTTGGGGCACTCTATGATCGATACTGAAGCCAAAACTATATTTTTTTTTATTTTTGTCTGTCTGTCTGTATCATGGCCGCGCATCACGCTGAAACTACTGAACGGATATAAATGAAACTTGGCATGATTTGAGTTCATACTACGAGGTAGGATATAGGATAATTTTTATCCCGAAATTCATAACGGTTTCCTTGAGAGAAGGGATCAAAGTAAAAATGTGTACTTCGTTGTAATTCATTGATGCGTAGTCCGATTGCAATCATTCTTTTTTTGTTGGAAAGGAGGCACTTCGTAGATTGTCACGTAACCTTATTTTTTCTATATCTATGTGTATAATAAATCTATAGACATCGAATTTGTGTTTGGTTGCTTTACGTAAAAAGTACAAAATAATTCAGGAAATGAAAGAAAATTATGCACAAGTATTGTGTGTAACTCGGTGTAACATTTAGTATTTGATTGATCACAATTGGTTCACTCTTTCCATAGAAAAAATAATGCAAAGTTATAAGTTGTAAACACCGCACAGCGACATCTATTGGTCCAAAGTGGTACTAACTATACAATACTTACAACGTTAAAATAAATGGTCATTTCTTTTTTAGATATTTATTATTAGCATAGAACACACGCATCTATACTTATAATAAAACTGTTACATGTCCAATTCTGTACAATAAAGATATTTTGATGATGAGATGCAGTGGCGAGGTGACCACTTCAACTATTGAGCCATCTGTGTATAATATAAACATAATAGGTACTAGATAGATAGTTTAAATGAATATATGTAGTGCAATATCTACGCTAATATTATAAAGAGGAAAGATTTGATTTCCTATTTGTTTTATTGTAATGCCTATCCTTTACCGAAATAAACTGCTGGACCGATTTTAATAGAAAGCTACATTATCAGAAATTTATTTACATATTTTATTCCAGTAATTATAAGAATTCATCCTGAAATAACGGCATTCGTGATGCAAGCCAGCAGATAAAGCGCTTCCGAGCTGCTTTAGCCGCGTGCGCTGACTAAGTGGTCAATCATACATAAAAAATATGTATTACAAAAGTGTTGGTCTTCAGTAGGTCTAAAAAAAAATCCGCGGTACCATATACGTATCTCTTTTAAATAAGGCACAATAACGCATTTTCTGTCGAAAATAATATAAAAATTAAAACGTGAACTTCAATCGTCATTATAAGGCATTGCATATTGACCTTTACAAAAAGATAGGCAGTCATGGGACTGCGGACAGAAGAAACTTAAAACGACGTGTCACATTCCATTTCGATTTGATAAAATAAACATTATTTTTGGATTGTTATCTTTAGGAAGTATTTTATTAGAGAAATTATTTTTATCAACGTACCTAATAATTTAGTAATAAAATGTTCACATTTTCACAAAAATAATGATTATTATCCTTGTAATGCAAAATGTTTATAATAAATGTTTTTTTTTTTAAGACAACTTCCGCATTAGGAATATTAATGTGTGTCGCGAGGGGCTTCACCAATATATAAACAACAGACACAAAAAACACCCAGGGTCGAGACAACTATTTGTAGATCACACAAATTTTTGTCCCGTGTGGCTCCGAAACTACTGGACCAATTTTAAAAACTCTTTCACCCATAGAAAGGTATATTATCAGATTTATCAGCGAGTAACATAAGTTACATCTTGCACACAAATACACATCAATTATATAAAATTTTATGTAATTGAGTAGGTATTTATAAATAAAAAAATTATAACAACGCTTTTGTTTTCAATTTAAGCTAACGAAGTGTCTCTACTAATTAACTTACTGTATACCAGAAATGAAAGGAAATGGCTACTCAGTAAGTAATCTTCTTGAGTATATAAATATTTTCAACCAAAAAATATTTAAAATTAGTTAAAATAAGATTACCTTTTTTATCTTATTAACATCTAACATCTAGCTGACCCAACAGATACTACTTTTAAAACAAAAATATTTAATGTATGGCAAAAATACTGACTTGCACACTGAATTATCAAAAGTTACAATAGAATTTCTAACTTGCTTTATAATAATATAATTATGTATGCACGACCAAATTTTATTCTACAGAGCATACATATAGGCTAGCCGCTAGGTTTAGGTTAGGTTAGAACTACGACCACAAGGCATGACCCGAGCGAGCGAAGCGAGCGTGCCGCCGTAGCGGTCGGCGAGTGCCAGAACCGAATCCTATTGATTGTAAAATCACAATTTTTTGTAACACACATTAGATATTTTGAACACTTGATATATTAGATAATAAGTTTCCATAAAATAGATATCATATTTTATTGTGACTTAAATAATTATTAGATTTCCTTTTAGATAATAATAAACGTACGTAGATAATATAAACGTACGATATAATCCACTAACACAATGCGCGTCGGTCTCGCGCACCGAGGGTTCCGTAAAATATTTTTATTATATGATGTTACTAAAAATTTACGGTTTACGCATTTTTTCCTTTATATGTATTGTAAGACGTTGCTTCATACCAAATTTCAAGACTCTTAGTTCACGGAAAGTACCCTGTAGGTTTTGATTCCCTTGCGAGTGTCGAAAATTTGCGGAAAGGGCTGTATCTTTTGATTGCGTTGGCTTAGAAGTTTGATTTTTTCACAGCTTCAAGGGACAGTAATTATAATAGTAAATTTCAGCTTGATACCTAAACGCATTTTTGAGAAAAAGGTCTTGACAGATAGACAGATGAACGGACGGACGGACACGGATATTATAAGGGTTCGGTTTTTCCTTTCGAGGTACGGAACCCTAATAATTATTATTACAGATAGTAAATCAGGTTTTCTTCATATATAAAACAGTATACTACATTTTATTTCATTTGTGTGCATATTTAGTGTGCAATTAAGTATTTTTGGTGCTACTTTCGAATATTTTGTAAGAAAAAAAGGGATTTATAGTTATACGATTAAATACTACCCGATAAAAATTGGGTACCTAAATAAAATGAAAAATTTTTATAGTAAAAATAATAATAGTGAGTAGTAAATCAGAAATGTTTACATTTAATAGACAAACAAAATAACTTTTGTAAACCTACTATATTACAATAAAATATACATTTATGCATTGGAACTCAATTTTAATATTTGACGCTTTCTTACTAAATTCCGTCGTATCGATGTATTTTAATTAAAAATTGAGATTATGCTCCTTATGATTAGACGGAGTTCAATGTAATATGCAAGAATTTATTCCCACACTTCATATTTCAATGTGTTCAATTCCGGTAATTTTTTTTTGAGAGAAACAGAACTTATATAATTTTTTACTTTTTCCACATTATCAAATTGACTTTATTGCACGATAACTATATAGCTAACCAAATTAGGTACAGCTTTTAAAATAAATAATATTTGAAAATTATAGCACCTTTGTATTAAAAGAAACGTGCGTTATTATTGCACTGAACCTCTACTCTACGTCTAGAGAACACGAGTGAGACAGACGTGTGTTATAAACCCACATCAGTATATGTGTATCTGAGTAGTCACGCGGTCACGCGAGTCCAATACTTTTTCCCCCATCCCACAATTGCACAACGATGTGTTCTGTACACATATTTGTAAATATGCATCTGAGCGTGACGGTCATGTGAGTTCAGTGCTTTTTACCCAACCCAAAAGTGCACAACGTGCCTAAAGAAGTTTTCATTTCAAAAAGTTAGAATGTAAAGATAATCTTATTTAAATAAACTTTGTCATTTACAGCAACTTATTTGGACGCGTAGTTGAGGAGATAATGAAAAATAAATTCAACGTTTAAGTATCGCCGTCGCGAATAACTTACAAAAACGTCTTTCTTTGGATACTTATCACAATGCAAAAGTCAGTTCATCATAAAATTGAGAGATGAAAGATTTTTACAGTCAATAGTTTGATTTTGAACTACGCAGTGTAACGCAACACGCGTCCTGTGCGGTACGGTGAATGACGTTAAGGGCACGGAGCCGTCGAAGCAGCTACTGATTACTGATTTTGTTTTTGCTAAAATGTTCTGTTTACTCATTGTGATATCACTTTTAACTAAAAAGAAGAAAAAAGAGGACGGGAATTAACGTGATCACGTATTTAAAAAGTATTACAGTACCATGTCTGTGAGCACGGCCAGTGCAACCTGGTGGAAACGTCAGGCAAAGCAAATATACGTAAGTAAATGAATCATAAACACCACCAAAACAAAAATATAGCTATTTAAAACAAAATCACGTAATAAAGACAAATAACATTACACAAAGTCACAATCTAATACCTTCAAACGATCAATTCTTGTATATAGTGGGAGAGCCATACTTCGGCACGTATGGGCCGGCTCGACTCCGCTCGATACCACGGCCTCACAGAAAAACAGCAGGAACAAAAAAACGCACTTGTGACACTTGAGTTACAGGTGCCCATGGGCGGCGGTAGTCATTTACCATCAGGTGACCCGTCTGCTCGTTTGGGGGCAAACCATAAAAAAAAAGTATATATATATAACCTGATTCTCAGAAACGGCTTTGATGATTTTCATGAAATTTAGTATGCAGGGGGTTTGGGGGCGATTAATCGATCTAGCTAGGTTTCATTTTTAAAAACGTATAAAAAAACCGAACAAAGCTCGGTCATCCAGGTACTATATCATTAAATGGAACAAAAACTCGACTGCGTTAAAAATACTAAGTAGTATACAAATAAGTTGTAATCAGCTTAAACATTTCATTTTGATACTCTACTTAGATTTTGGAAACAAGAAAAAAACTAAAACATACATTTCAGTGTGAAAATTTATTTACATTTTTAATAATTTTAATATACCTGCTAATTTTAGTATTTCAGGCTATAAAAACGAATCTAAAGAAATATCGTTTATTAAATCAGTTCAGCCGTTTAGTAGTTACAAGACAACATAGGATTGAACATAATTAAGTACATACGTACAGGTCAAAGTCATAAGCAATTTTTTTCTAGCCTCACCGCAGTCTCTACAGATTATCTACTTACATATGAGATGTCTCTATAGTAACAGAATAACTAATAGTATGGTATAGTGTAGATGGGATATAACTTTCTGTAAAAACCATAATTTGTGTTTTAGATATAATAAACTGGTATTCTAATAAAATTAGTTATGTAAGATGTATGTAATAAATTATATCATAATTGTTACAAGTAACAATTGACATTCATAATTTACTTTTAAAAATACTTATTAATAAATAGTTAACTAATTAGTTAAAACACAATTTTGATTTATTACATGCGTAAGTAGTGAAATATTCGAATACAATGTATGTACTAATTGTGTATGAAAAAATGAATATATGTCGAACAACATCTAAGTAATATCACTTCCACTTAAAGTAGTAGTAAACGAGTAGTTCAAATAAGAGATTTATTTTTATGTCAACTATTTTCATAATAACTATTTTAGTAGAAAAAAATTATGAATAAAACCATGTATACAGTACATATTATTTCAGGGTTTAAGCATTTGCCTGAATCCATGAAGTAAAGCTGGATACGCGTACATTGACACCAGGGTGGGATGCAAGACCACACCCTGCACCGAAAGACGTAACACCAACAACAACACGGTTGTGGAATACGGGACCGCCGGAGTCACGCTGACACGCGTCACGACCACCGACATCGAGCCAACCGGTGCACAGCATGTTAGGGGTGATTATTGAACCGCCATAACGTTGTGCGCAAACATTCTGGTTGACGGTCCAAACTTGTACCTCGCGAAGCTGTTCAGAGCTTGGACCACCTTGCTGAAAACAAAAAGAACATGATTTGAAAATTGTCTTTGATGATTTTTACTGCTCACGTAACAAACACGTTTTAATGTTTTAGCCGAAATAAATGCCTAAATATTTTCGAATGATAGATAAGCTTTCCGATAAAAACTACTATGTTCTTTCTAGCTCCACCAATTACACTACAAAAGACTTGGGCAATTTCTTGAGATTGGAGCACAATTTAAGGATAAAAAAGTGTTGAAATGTTGATAATCTTACCCATAGTGTACCCCAGCCAGTTACCCAAACTTCTTGGTTGTCACCGAGGTTGTAGTTAGCACTGGCGATAATTCCTTGTTTTATAACATTAGAATAAATAATGGTGGTAGCGCTGTGCATAATCATAATATCAGTGTCATAGGTCCAGACGTTGTAATTTGGGTGAATAATGTTGCTGGCAACGTTATAATCCACTCCACCACTACTGGCCCACGTTGAACCAAGGCGTAAACGGAATGAACTAGCTGGGTAATAACTACAAAAAAAAATGATTCTGGTATTTTTCAAACTCAAAAAATGTTTAAATAAACTTACAAATTTTTGTAAAGTGATTAATATATCTTACTAATTTGGTCCGAGGACACAATGTGCAGCGGATAAAACAGATCTGTTGTTAAGGATAGTTCCACCACATAATTGCGAAAATGTGACTCCGCTTGAGGAGAACATAACATTAGCTTGGTAAGGCCATTTGTCAATAATCGTAACTGAGCCGCCTACGATCCTTGTAGATTGAGGAAAGGTTCGTGGGATAGCTGGAAGTTGTAAAAAGGAAGAAGTAACATTAGTAGTCAGTAATGATGTATAAAAGATAATCAGTAATCGTCATTTTGTAAATAAAGTCTTTAGTTTTTTAACAGTGAGTCAAGTGCTGTAAACAAAACTATACAGAACACGCAATAATTTAGGGTCTAAGCTTCAGTTGCATAAAGACGTTCAATAAAATAGTTATTTAACCGACTTACCGGCAACAGCCGCGATATAAACAGCAAATAGGGTAATGAGACGCATGTTGTTACCTTTCTTCAGTGTAATTATGTTAAAACTAGCAAACTAGCTTATTTATACCCAAATAAACTAAACATTATCACCACATCAATAAGATTACACTTAATATTTCCTGTAATATACGTAGGTATATACTTGATATTTTATCTAGTCTTGACGACTCAAAGATAGCCCATTTAAATTAGGGGTTTCACCTAGAAATTATACATAATAAGCTGGAATCTATATACTTTGTATTCGATGTTTTTGTTTGGTTATTGTCTTATATGACATCTATCATTATCTTCGAAAAAAATCTTTTGATTCCATCTTGTATAAGTGGTTTTTATATATTTTAACCACCAATATTTCGCTTATAATAGGCATTGCACCTCTTCCTGAACGGGAAAAATGCTCGTGGCAGGATTTTTTTTTCTGTATTGGCGGTGAAATAGCCTGGGGCGTACAAAATGGGTTGTTTTGATTGCTTACACACAAAATAACGACGTAATTTGGCCGTGGGAAAAGTACCCATTTGTTTTTCGTGTGAAAGCTCACCTCACCGGGCTATTGGTAAGGCCGCATATCAGAAAGTACACGGTGTGCCTTATAGCGCCGGTTATAAGTGGACACAATGAAGTCACTAGTAACTTACTGCTTCAAACATCGACGCTCATCGACTTCGCACGCAAAGAATGTTACGTAACCTTTATATTGAAACTATGAAACCAGAATTGGCCGTTGGGGTGCAAAGAAGGCTCCTAACTGTCAGTGACTCGAGGAATTATAAATCTATACCAATATAATAAAGCTGAAGAGTTTTTTGTTTCATTACATTATTTGTTTGTCTATACGTGCTAATCTCTGGAACAGTCAGGTTTGAATAACTCTTTTTGTATTGGATAGAAGGAATTGTATGAAGTTTATAGGCTATTTAACATCACGCTACGACCCTTAGGAGCGGAGTAGTGATCATAAATGATAAATAACGGGGAATGGCTAGTATCATATATTATTGAAATGCAACTTAAATACTTCTGGAGGCACCTAAATTCATTCAACGGAGTAGATTTCAATAAAAGAATTTCTAGAAACTACTCTAATTTTTTTTATATGCGCGGCCATGATACAGACAGGCAGACAAAAATTAAAAAATGTTTTGGCTTCAGTATCGATCATAGAGTGCCCCCCAAAAAAAATTTCAAGATATCTTCAATGTACAGAATTGGACCTGTTACAGTTTTATTATAAGTATAGTAAGTAAGTAAGTGTACGGGTTGCATTTATTCATACTACAATGCATGCAAGGCAATTAAACGATAATAATATTAGCGTCATGGAGCGATCACTTGCTTTATTATTGTTTGTGTAATTATAGCAATTCGTAAATAGTGTTATCATATATATATACAATACCTATTTGATATTAATATTAATGATGCTTGTAACAGATTCGATAATCATTCTATACAATTAAAAATGTAGTAGTGTAGTAGATAAGAATAAGTAGATATTGATATGTTATTGTAAGTTATTGTGAGCGCGGCGAATCGTGTCTCTCGGAAGGACTCGAGGATCTCCGGATATCGTACGGTCTCCTTCAAAGCTATGAACTTACTTAGGGTTTGTTTACTCTTTCATAATAACAACTACACACATCTCACACACGGCTGTCTGATCCCAAACTAGGCCGGGCCTGTACTATGGTAACCAGACTGCTGATAAACATACTTATATATTTCTAAATATATACATATTATAGATAAATAACACCCTGACACAGAACAAAGGATCATGCTCATCACGCAATTATTTGCCCTGGTTGGGAATCGAATCCCCGACCTCTGGCTTAGCAGTCAGGGTCACTAACCATTAGACCAACGGGCCAGTCAAGGCGAAACGAAGACCCTTGTGTCACTGTACCAGTTGTCTGGAGAGGATAGGCTAGGCAGAAAACACCTGAAATCACCATACCGTGACTTTGCAGCAACAACTCATGCACTTAGTACTGTCCACATAACTCAAGTTTTGTACATACTATTTTATTTGTTCTTCAACTAGAGATAATTATCTACCTTACTCTTAATAATCTACATATCTTAGTCATCGCATATCGGAATCAACGCTTGTACTGTAGATAAGTTAATGGAATTCCCATTATTTCACAAATAAAACCCGGACAAGAGGGAGTCTGACTCGCGTACGAAGGAATAAGTACAAATTTGTAAGTACATAGTTCATCCAACTTAGTAATCTAATCTCAAAGATTATTGCTCATTTTTTTTAAGGACAAACGTAACTTTGCCGCGCTAAATATACTCCTCTTACATCGATGCACCGCACAATTGTCCAAGAGCAAAATATAAGTTAGTGATCGAAAAAATATATAAATAAAATGATATGACAACAAATTAACGACTTTGCCTCTGTGATGTGAGACCTTGCCTCCCACCAATTTTCATGATTCTAGGTCATTAGGAAGTACCTACCAGAAAGGTATTGATTTAGCGAAATTTTATATTGGTTAAAATCTAGGGCTTAAATGTCCGTATCTTTTATATGCGTTGACTTAGAAGGACCGTAGGCATAAGTATTTTGTATCAATTTCATTACACGAGATTCCAGGTTATTATGTAGTCCGAGCTGAAACCCCTAATTTTACTGGGCTATCTTTGTGTGCTTGTCAAGAATAGATAAAATATCAGATATGTACCTACGTATATTACAGGAAATTTTAAGTGTAATCTTATTGATTTAGTGATAATGTTTAATTTATTTGGGTATAATTATTAAATACTTTTCAACTCCCAATGTGTTAATGAAAAAGTTTACTATTTCACTAATCACCTTATGTGTTTATATGACAAACATGCTCCAGTTCGTCAAATAAAGGTAAGACATCTGCAAGCACCTTGGATTACCGAAGAAATAAAGGCGATACAGAGAAAGAAAGCAAGGGCACATTCAAGGTATAAGAGTCACCCTACTACATCAAATTGGGAAAAATTTGTGCTTATTAGAAATCACTGCAATAAGATGTGTAGGAATGCTCAACGCCGACATATCCATAAATCTGTTGAAAATGGTGATCCAGTCAAGGTCTGGAAGTTTCTTAAGTCATTAGGGGTCGGTAAATCAGGTCCAAATTTTCCTTCAAAAGACGTTGATCTCGATTCCTTGAACTCACATTTTTCTGCTTCCTCCAATTTTGGATGAACTACTGAACAACGTTAAATTATCTTTCTTCTCTTCCGACCCCGGACTATTCCCCATTCGTTTTCAGTCAATTCTCTGCTTGTGATGTTAAGAAGAGCATAGTATCAATAACTTCTAATGCAGTAGGAAGCGACAACATCAGCCGTAATATGGTACTTCCTATCCTAGATGAAATCCTACCTGTGATTTGCCACATCCTTAATTATTCTGTATCCACCAACGTTTTTTCACTCCCCTCCCTAAAAAATGTAATCCATCCTCTTTCTCAGATTATCGTCCCATATCAATTCTTCCTTTTCTATCCAAAGTCCTTGAACGCCTCATCCACAATCAGTTCAGCTCGTTTCTCTCAAAGAACTGTCTCCTAAATCCTCTCCAATCAGGTTTTCGTCTCGGCCACGGTACTACCACAGCTTTAGTCCATATTACGGAGGATATCAGGTTGGGCATGGAGGAAGGAAAGCTGACAGTCCTTGCTCTACTAGATTTTAGTAATGCTTTCAACACCGTTGACTTTGATGTCTTGCTAAGTATATTATGCTCTCTTAACATATCTCCATCAGCAATTGACTGCTTTAATAGTTACCTGTATGGTCGCCAGCAGCGTGCTCGTATTGATAATGTTTACTCCTCTTTACTTTTTGCAGTTTTTATAAACTCAATCACAAATCGATTACTTTCTTCCTACCATCTTTTTGCAGATGATCTCCAAATCTACTCAAAAGCCGATCCTGATAATATAATAGAAGCAGTTGATGTTATCAACAAAGATTTAACGCAAATATGTACCTGGAGTAAGGATTATGGACTAATTTTAAATCCGTCAAAGACACAGGTCATTGTAGTGGGTAGTCCTAGGCTGAACTGCAGAATAAACCTTCAGCAAATGCCAGCTATTTGTTGCAATGGATCGGTTATTCCATATAGTGAAAAGGTTAAAAACTTAGGAATCTATATGGACCGGTTCCTATCCTGGCGCCCTCAAATTGGAGAAATGAGCCGTAAATTATTTGCAACAGCGGGATCTCTGCGAAGGCTTCGGAATTTCCTTCCTACCAACACGAAAATTGCGCTCGCACAGTCTCTTCTTCTTCCTATCCTTGACTATGGTGATGTCAGCTATCTTGATCTCACCGAAGACCAACTGAACAAACTTGAGCGGCTCCAAAACGTCTGCATTAGATTCATATTCGGATTGCGCAAATATGATCATGTATCAGAGTATCGTTCTAAGCTCAAGTGACTACCTATACGCCTTCGCCGGAATGTTCATATTCTTTCTCTTCTGTACAGTACTCTGTTCCATCCTTACACTCCCTCTTATCTTAATGAACGTTTTGAGTTCCTACACAACACACATTGCAGGGACCTGAGATCATCGGAGAATTTAAAGCTGAAAATGCCGTGACATTCCACGCAGTTTACTGACAAGTCCTTTTCGGTGCAAGCGGTCAGGTTATGGAATAACCTGCCTGTATCAATTCGACAAGCCAAAACGTTGCACTCATTTAAAAAACAAGTGAAGGATTATTATTTGTCATTATAAATACTTTTTAATTATATATATATATCATTATAAGGGGTTATCTCATTTTAATCTACTAAATATATATATCTTATATATGTATATATAGGTACCTACATATTTATATATTTATGTATGTATGTAGTATGTTTATTGTAATATAAGTATAGTATACTAAGTATATATTAAAATATATATTAACCTATCCCAGTACACCACAGACTACCCTGAAATATATTTGTTATTATCCGTACAAAGGTTGTCTGTAAGAGATCGCCGTGAGCGATAAGACCGCCAATTGATATGCCTGAATGTTTGCATTGTTTTTTTATTGTATCTTATATTGAAGGTGTACAATAAAGAGATAAATAAATAAATAAATAAATACTATATTATATAATCTGAACATATAAAATGTTTTGTCCTGAATGACTGACTGACGGATCAACAGCCTAGACCGCTGATCGTAGAGACCTGAAACTTGAAGGGTGTGTTCTTTGTATGACGTAGGCATCCGATAAGAAATGACTGTCAAAAATTCCACCCCCAAGGGGTTGAAAACGGGTGGCAAAGTTAATATGGGAAAACGGGTGGCAAAGTTAATATGGGAAAACGGGTGGCAAAGTTAATATGGGAACACGTGTTTGCTTGGCCTGATCAACTTTAAATTGACACTAACAGTCAAGACGTTAATCATTCGACAAGTGAGGTACATGGCGTTAAAATATAAGACTTTCATAATAAATGGCGTTGTAAGACTATACTACAAGACACACATCTTTATATATAAAATAAATAAACCTTTTAAGTCTTAGGTATTGAGCTTATTTACATAAACTATTAAATTTTATATAAACTTATTTTGAGTCGGCGCCAAATAATAAATTGATTAATTACCTACGTAGAGCCAGGTACATACATATAATATTATTAATAGATTTTTTTTTAAAGTTAGTTTAACAGCATCGACATGAAATGTCAAAACGGGCTTCTTATATTGTCCAAAGATACGGTGCTTGTGTGTTATAATATTTT
The DNA here is from genome assembly GCA_949752705.1 of Callimorpha dominula. Lineage (NCBI taxonomy): Eukaryota > Metazoa > Arthropoda > Insecta > Lepidoptera > Erebidae > Callimorpha > Callimorpha dominula. The sequence continues at coordinate 21,343,168 of OX456992.1, forward strand.
TATACGTTACAATAGTTAGAAGGGCGAGAGGCCGCTCGCCGAGGCACGATGGCTCGTTGATCGTCCCGGCTGGAGGCTCCACGTGCTGGCTTTGCCGCCGTGGAGGCGAGGTCATCGTTGAATGGGCAGGGTGACAGCACGAGACCCATTCCTTCCGACTAACGCAGGTTCTTTCCGGGCACGGCTGCTTCGGGAAGTACTTGCACTCGGTAACTAGGAGGGAATTGAGTCCCGCCTGTCACCACTGCGACTGCAGTGAGGACTCGGCTCAGCACACGCTGGCGGTTTGCCCCAGTTGGGCGACGCAGCGTCAGGTCCTTACTGCAGTCATTGGAAAGGATCTGTCACTACCGGCTGTCATACGCTCCATGGCCAGTAGCGACAGGAATTTTACCGCAATTCAATTCAATTCAAATTTAATTCAAAACTGTGAGGACGTCATCTCGCAGAAGGAGGCATCGGAAAGGGTCCGGGAGGACGATCTCTACTCGGACCTAATTCGCCGCTGGCGAACTGGGCGGCGGACGCGCCTTTACCAGCACTTCATGCCGCCCTGAGTGTGGCCGCGGGTGGATGGGACGGGTTTTCCCCTCCACCCGCTATAGTGGCCCCCCCGCGAGGAGGCGGCGTCCGCGCGTGTCTGGACGTCACCTAATTCTTCTGAGAGGTTCTTACCCGAAGTGGTGTCCGCGCTTTTGCGGGCAAGCGCTAGGAGGGTTCCGGCTGTCTTAATAAAAGCTGTTCCCGGATCCCTCCTACTTAAGGCGCAGTATGGCACACCGTGCGGTTTTAGTCGGTTTGATTCCGACACACCGCCCCACCAAAAACCCTAGTGGGGTGACGGCCCGAGAGGGTTCCCACAGGCACAATAAAAAAAAAAGGTCCGTGCTGAATGCTTTATGACCACCATATGCCACGCCAATAAACACTGCTTTTTAGGTGACCACATTTAACTAATCTTTTCGGGAAATTTTATCTATTATAACGACCAACAGTGTTATGATCCAGTTTAGTAGGTGGGTAATACAGCCATCTGACACAGTATAATAAAAAATATATGGTTAACTGTTTTAGATATGCAGATTTCAAAGACCTCACAACAATACCCTAATTCGATGACGATGTGTTTCCGTGATTGATGATGATGAAGAGGACAACATTTTAGCTACTTTATCTGCTACGGAAGCAGATCCGTTTATTGATGCAGATGACTTTATTTCAATTTGTGCACCAGCTACGGAAGATGATATTGTACAAGAAGTTCAAGAAGAAAATTAGGGAAACGACGAAGACACAGAAGAACAATTTATAGTGACAATTCGGAATGATGGTCTTAATGGTGTTTATTTACGTGACGAAATATTGTTCTTTTATAGAACAATTTCACATTCACGAAAATTATGACTATGCGGTAATTAAATTCTAACGTGAACTACACAAAATTTGTGTACTCGACAAGCGAATTACGTAGTAGTAGTAGTAGTATGTAGTTATGACTATCGGTTTTTACGACCAAATAGTAGTCCCTTCGATGTCTTTGTAACAGATTTGGACCGTAAGTATATATTATTATAATTGACTATATTTTTATTTGTGTTGTATTTAATATGTTATTAAAGTATTAGTAATCAGTCTAAAAGTTTATTTTCTTCTAGTATCGACGACAGTTACGTAAGCATACTCCCACTTCCTGATAGTGTTAAGTGGAATTTATCCGATGTTGGCAAAAATATGAATGTGGTTAATATCAATATCTAGATCACTACGGCTCACTTACCCGCTAATTTACCGAAGTGACTGTAAGAATATCATATTCTTATGTCCGAATCTTAAACCGAAACAAATTTTAAACATATAAAATAAGTGGCAGCGCCTCGCGGTTTCACCCGCGTAAGTCCCGATCCTGTGCGAATGTCGGGATAAAAAGTAGCCTATGCGTTAATCCAGGTCTTTAGCTATCTACATGGAATAGTTTAATCGCAATCGGTCCAGTAGTTTTTGTGTGAAAACATTACAAACATACACACAAATGTTTCCTCTTTATAATATTAGTTTAGATAACAGTAGGAGTGAATAGAACAAGAAGAATGAAAATGCTATTGATCTGCTCCATGAAGATTGCTTTCATTATAAACAGAACATTATGAAAATAGGTTAAGCGATCTCTCTGGCTGGCAGGCTGCAACTAAAAATTTGAAGATGTGATCTTAAGAAATACGAGTATACTATTGATCAGTGCGAGAAATACATATTGATGAATTTGTATATAAGAATGTCAGATAAGAATATTTAATTTTTTTATACTTTTAAAAGGGCAATATTAACATAGTGGGGTTTAGTTTTTTTATATTTTTTCGGTTTTACTTTTCAAGAAGGTATATTCAATGCCACTTTACAACTTATTTAACTGAAAAAAACATAGGTAATAATATACTGAACTTTTAGGATTATATTTTGGAATTTTTAGGACTCCTTAATCTTTCTAATTCATCAAGGGATTATGAAGATTTTTCAGCAATTTATTAAGGTGTATATAAACAATCTAAAAATCTGACTCTACTGAGGGTCTATACTTCTATAGGTCTGTCGATTAGTGAATAGTGGCTTCCCAAAATCGATTACTATCTTATTTAATGCCCTTGTAATTTCTGCATCCAAAACCAGTAGCCCAAGTAGGGATTATTTTAGCCATATGTTAAACTGTTATCTCTTTCAACACGTGATAATATTTTTTTTAAGCCCTTTCCTTTGAAACCATAGGACCTCTTGACATTTTTTTTGGTGAATTTATATTCTCTATAAAGAGCCATATTGAATTTCGTATGACGACACATAGCCTTATTAGCCAGCGGACGATCAAGACGCTTCTAAAAATACCTCATTTGTTAAATTGAGATGAGTAGTTTAGAAGTTATGCTTAAACAGATGACCATGCATACGGGCTAAAATCACAACCTTCCTTTTGGCTTCGCCTTTTACACCAAGATAATGAAAAAAGGAGGAATACTTTTTGCAGAGACATGTGTAAAGAGACATTGAAACAAATATACTTTCTCAAAGATACGATAGATGGTTTACGGATATAATTTAAGGTTAAGGTTTAAGTATATAGATAGAAATATGGTTTACGTTAAAAAAAATAAACCATCAAAAGAATAATACATCGGGCTCGAAGGATCACAATGTCGTTCAGAGCCTTGATGGTACTGAAATGCAACTTGATAAATAAAAACCCATGATGATTTTAAGAATATGTGTTAGATGGGGTACTATGCCTAATAAGTCACATAAATGTGTAAAAAAAAAAAATTACTTCAGTCAAATCTGCGGTAATTGGACCGTAAATACACAGGTTACAGAAAGGTGCAGTCAAATTTTAAGAGAGTTATGTGTAGCCGACAAATAGTTGATTTAGTTTGTAAAAAAATAATTTATATATTTTTTTCCTCGGAAAACGCTTTTCCTAATATAGGTGCACATTTCTAAACAATACATAATACATTTTCATGTCAATTTCAATGATTTTGTCAATCAATTTCAAGGTAATTTTTTAAGTTTGCTTTTTCAGTGTCAAAATAAGGTTTCTGTATTTAAAGTCACGAATTAAAAAAAAAATTTACTATACGACCCTAAAATATGACCACACCGTTCTGTAACATCCTATATCTGTACTTCAGTGGTACATAACATTAAGTGTCAAAACGTAAATATTGCAGTAGATACAAAAATACGCAGCAGAAAACTTTAATGCAACATTGCTCAGGAAGTGTTAAAGGTATTGGTATGATATAAACTGTGTTCCTTATTATTTTTAAAGCTATTTACGGGAAATAATACGATATTTTTTTGTAAAACTTTTGTAATCTTGAGTCAGCGTCAACTTATGATCTTTTAAAATTCTATACCACATTTGAATTTGTGAATTTAATATCAAATATCAATCGATATTTCTGTTCGTTTACATCGTGTGACTTAATGCTTTATACCATAAGACAGAGCTCGCTTTAACGATTTTATTGGTGTGAAAAACAGTTTTGAAAAAAAAAGGATTTAATATTGTACACATCTAAGGTGGTAGTTTCGAAACAATAATGCTGTGATTTTGTTATTTTATAGATATCAACTTATTTAGTTGGAAATAAATAACAGTTTTGTATGTTTGTTTTCAAACATCAGTTAACGCACATCTTAAAATAATAAACTATCGTTTCAATAGAATATATTACAATAAGGAAAAATACATATTTGAAAAGCAAACGCTTCTAATACTAATAGTTATCTTTACAGAATGTGTAGATGTGTAGATTATGGTTAACGTTTATAATAGATAAAATATCAGGAATATATAGTTACATACGCATTAGATCTAATCCTATTGATTTATTAGTGATAATATTTGATTTTTTTTCAATATATATTAGATCGTGTTTAAAACATAATTACACTGGTTCTGAAGAGGTACTTATATAAATTTTTACTTTTTCCATATTATCAAATTGACTTTATTGCACGATAACTATATAGCTAACCAAATTAGGTACAGTTTTTAATAGTATATTCGAAAATTATAGCACCTTTGTATCCCTTTACGCCCGAGATTATACGATCGTGAGTTTCGACTTAGAAAAATTCTACATCAACATCTACATAAATAGCGACAAATATTACATCGCCTTGAGGATTAATGACGAATTATTGCACGGATATGTTGACCTGGGTAGCCAATGCACATTACTACGTCGCCGCGTCGTAGCACAGCTGAGAAGTTAGGTATTTGTTGGTCATCAGAACAACTACCAACTATGCGCGGAATTGGTAATAATATCGTTTTGCCACTAGGAAAAGCGGTAATTAAGATTGAAATTCAAGGTATATCGAGATCAGTTACCAGTTATATTGTCCATGATTACGTGATCAAATACGATGTTTTGATTGGACATAGTTTTGCTGAACTACCGGGAATAACTATAACGAAAACTACTGATACTCTGATTTTTGGAAGAACATTACCAATAAAATTAAGACTTACACTGCTCAATGATGTTTCGATTCCACCACGCGACACACTCTCTTCGGGAGTGGTCTGGGAGTGAGTACTACCTGATGCCCGGCGAATATGATATTATAAATGGGACCGGCGCGTTATTAGTACAAAATATTTCGAATTACGTTATAAGTTTAGAACGTGGTGTATTAATGACGCGAACATCATGTACAGATGCATCTCTAAGTGTAAATATTCTAGATTTCAACGATTCGAGTGTAAATAAATCCCTAAATCATGATACAAAATTATCCAATAGTGAAATATTAAGATTGAAATGTACCTTGTAAAAGTATAGGGAGTGTTTTAATATGATAGACTTGGGTTACACTAACGTAGAAAAGATGGAAATTGAATTGATCGATACAAAACCCGTGGTTTACAGACCTTACAGGTTGTCTTATCCGGAAAGAGAACTCGTTAAACCAATGGTACAGGAAATGCTTGATGCGGATATTATATGTTAATCCAATTCTTCATATGCCAGTCCGGTGCTTCTGTTTAAGGAGAAAACCGGAGACAAACGCCTTTGTATTGAATATCGAGCATTGAACAAGAAAACGAAAAAAGAGCATTTTCCTCTACCATTGATTGACGATCAATTAGATCGCTTAGCTGGACACTCTTTATTTATTTCAAGAGCTTCATTCTTTTGACCTGGAGACTCTTGCAGTAATAGCGTCGTTAAACAGGTTTAGAGTTTATTTACTAGGACTTAAGTTTAAAATAGTGACAGACTGTAATGCGCTACGGACCACTATGACGAAAAGAGATTTAGTTCCGAGGATAGGTCGGTGGTGGGTGCAGCTCCAGGAGTATGACTGCGAAATAGAATACAGAACAGGTACGAGAATGTCACATGTCAACGCTCTCAGTCGTGCTCCTGTTGGTGAGCCCACTACCTCTGACGTGACACACGTGATTGATGTACTTATAGTAGACGCACAGGATTGGATTGCCACGGTCCAAAGTGATGATGATGAGATTAAAAGAATAAAAGAAATCTTAGAGAGCAAGGATACTACGTTCGTAGTGGATGTACATAAAAATTATCAAATAAAAGGTGATCGTGTGTATAGAATAATTGACGGAGGATTACGCTGGGTAGTGCCAAAATCCGTCAGGTGGCAATTATTAAGAATGAACCACGATGATGTGGGACATTTTAGTTATAATAAAACATTAAAAAGACTTAAGGATTCATTTTGGTTTCCAAAAATGAGTAGATTTACGAAGAAATATGTGAAAGCATGTTTAGAATGCGCATATCATAAAACCCCTGGTGGGTCCAAGGAAGGAATGCTACACCCTATTCCAAAACCAGATATTCCTTTTCACACATTGCATGCGGATCATCTTTGCCCATTCGTTTGCTCGCGAAGAGGCAATATGTATCTCCTAGTAATTATAGATGCTTTTATAAAATTTATTAGTATAAAGCCCGGTCCGGATACCAAAACTGTGACTGCTGTTCGTGTTTTCCAAGATTATTTTAGTTATTTTGAAGCACCTACCTACCTGGTTGATAACAGACACGGATACATGTTTGACGAGTTCTAAATTTAAAAGCTTTGTCCAAAATACTGGTATTAAACATATCCTAAATGCTGTAGCAACCCCTCGAGCGAACGGACAGGTCGAAAGGTATAACAGGACTATTGCAGATGCTCTTAGTACTAAATGCCATGATAAAAACGATAATACCTGGGACGAATATGTGAGTGGGGTTCAGTTAGGGTTAAATACATCAGTCAATAAAACTACCGGTAAAAGCCCTTTGAATTATTATTTGGTTACAACGTTAAGAGTATATCGGAAAATATATTGAGTAATGTAATTAATACTACAGTAAATCGAATAAGCGGTGATGACCTGATAAATATGAGAAATGAATCCAAGGATAAAATTAAAACGGAGCAGGAAACAGCTAGAAATCGTTACAATAGGCATAGAAAACCAGCAACGGTGTATAATGAAGGAGATCTAATTAGACTAGAAAGAACGGCATTTGACAAGGATAGAGTCGGAAAATCTAAGAAACTTGTAGCTAAATTCCATGGTCCGTATAGAATTGTTAAAATACTACCCAACGATAGATTTTTTGTTGGAAGATACTCCAATCACAAGAAAAGGTGGCAAGAAGTACGAAAATGTAGTTTCAATTGATAAAATACACCCCTGGCTAAATTTTAAAGGATTCGGAAGCGAAAACGATACCGCTATCGTTTTCGCTTCCGAATCCTTTGGGGTTAATGACAGTAATGCCGAGAATGATAACTAAATTATGAATGATAACTAGAGTGAGATAGAAGTAGCTATAATTTTTGTGTGTTTAATGATAACAATGTAAGTGTCTAGATCAGTATAAGTACGAACACGTAGTTGTTGTTGTAATACAGATGACACAGATTGTGACTGACCGTACTGATATGGGTCACAAGCGTCAGTGCAGTATGCATAGATGGCGCAGATTGTAACAGACTATATCGGTATGGGTTGCAAGTGTCAGCGATTATCGCATAGGTGACGCAGATCGTGACAGACTATGTCGGCGTGGGTCGTGAGCGTCAGTGTTGTTTGCACAGATGACGCAGATTGTGACAGACTACGTCGGCATGGTTTGCGAGCGTGAGTGTCTCGGACACAGATGGCGAAAATCACAACAGACTATACTGGCATAGGTCGCGAGCATCAGTGCCGATTGCACAGATGATGCAGATCACGACAGACTATGTCGGTGTGGGTTGTGAACGTCAGTGTCACTTACAGTATGACGGACACAGATGGCGAAGATCACAACAGACTATACTGGCATAGGTCGTGAGCATCAGTACCGATTGCACAGATGATGCAGATCATGACAGACTATGTCGGTGTGGGTTGTGAACGTCAGTGTCACTTACAGTATGATAAAACTTCGTAGCCTATAGTTTTAAGTTTTAAGATAATTGTTATATACGCTAACTGAATTGAAATTAATAAATCGTGAGTAGTTGACGTTCACACACTACAGATCACGAGTGAGGTGGATTGTAATACTATATTTTCAGACGATTATTTAATAGATAAAATTTATGATTGTGAAATAATAGAGAATATATATATATATATATATTATCTTTAAACATGATTTATAACTAAAAAGGTGTGAGGACATGAAATTTATATCCATAGCACAAAATATTTAATCACAATATTAGAAATATCGTTATTACAATTTACTATTTAGGTTATATTTATTTCTTTTTTATTTTTATTGTAATAATTGTGTGCGGTCCTATGGATGTCAGAATATATGTTTATCTTTCTTTCTTTACTTTAAATGTTAGCATTACACTGGCAGGTTGCAACCTGGTCGTAACGCCACGTAGTTCAAAGTTATGTTATTTCTTATTTCATTATTTTTATCTTCAGCCTAAATGTGGAATTTCCAGACTTAGTAATCAAGTTACTTATCTAATAAAGGAGCGGTGATTATGATTATGCGGGTTTTCCAAAGCCTAGTAAGATAGGTAATATATATTTTTATTGAGCAACAAGTATTATATGTAGGTTTAAAATACTCCCGATTCAAAAATATTTTCAACAATTAGAAAAGAGCTGATAATATCGAACTGCTGAACAGATTTTCTTGAACATAATACAATATCGAACAACATCGAAATATTGTAAGATCCAGTCACTACATAAGCACTTATAGGTAGAGAAGTAGTTCAATATAAATGACGGAGTTAGTTTTACAACAACAATTTTATTTAAACTAGCTGTGCCCGCGGCTTCGCCCGCGTGAAAATCGGTTTGTGACTTTAAGTTTGATTGCGGGAAAGGACTGCCTATGAGGCGGTAAACCTGCCCTTCCGACCTTAAAAGTGGGCATGAAGTTACCTTAATTTCTTTACTTATTTTATTCCTAAACGAAGTCATATGAAAGAGACTATTGCACGTTTTCAAGACGACATCTACTGCGCGCAGTTGAATTTTAGGTCACAGTAATAGGTCGGCTTTCAGTTACGATCCAAACTACTGTAAATTTGCAGGAATGAGTAAGATTTGCCCTAAGTGCCATACAAAACATGGATAGGTAAAGCGTGCGGTGTGTACTATGCATCCAGCAAAGTGATTCTTCCCAATATATAGGAACTATCAGAAAGTCGTAAAACTAGGCAAACAAGGCTCAACCATTTGGAAACGGGCGGTTATAGATCGAAACAGGCAGATGTGATATTATGTTATCCATTTTGTTTTCTTTAATCATTTTACATTTGACGAAGCAAACTATTGTTGCGGTGACTCTGTGTGTGTTGATCTATAATTTTTAATTATAATAATTATTTATTAAATCGACGATTTCGAATAATTGATGGTCAATTTTATGAAATAAAGATTTTTTGAATTTTTGAATTTTGAATTTCTAACTCTGTTATTTATATTGAACTACTCCTCTACCTATAAGTGCTTATGTAGTGACTGGATCTTACAATATTTCGATGTTGTTCGATATTGTATTATGTTCAAGAAAATCTGTTCAGCAGTTCGATATTATCAGCTCTTTTCCAATTATTGAAAGTTTTTTTTGAATCGGGAGTATTTTAAACCTACACTAATACTATAAAAGCTGAAGAGTTTGTTTGGTTAAACTCGCTAATCTCAGAAACTACTGGTTTAAATTGAAAAAAATATATTAGTGTTGCAAAGCCCAGTTATCGAGGAAGGCTATATAGGCTTTATAACATCACGCTACGATTAATAGTAGCGGAGCAGTGGCTATAAACGCAGGTAAAAGAGCGGGGACGGCTATTTTTAATATAATACTTGTTGCTCAATAAAAATATATATTACCTGGATAGGTATATTATACTGGGTTTTCCAAAGCCTAGTAAGATTACTAGGCTTTGGAAAATCCGCATAACCATAATCACCGCCCCTTTATTAGATAAGTAACTTGATTACTAAGTCTGTAAATTCTACATTAAGGCTGGAGATAAAAATTATGAAATGAGAAATAATAGTAGGGGAGCCCACAATGCTAAATGTGTATTTACTCCAGCGTCGTTGGGACCTATTGGATTTTAAAGAATAGATGGTAGAAAGAAAAAGAGTTCATGCGATGTATCCGTTTCATTGGCGGGGGAGCTTCTACAGGCTTTCCAAGATGTAAAAAAAAAAACGGACTTACTCTAACGTGTCAGATATTAATAGTGTAGATACCCCACATGTCTCTGATAATGGGGGTAGGTTAATCTGCCCATTTGAATGGTGGGGTGGCCGTATTGAAGGGTAGAAAATGAAAAAAAAAAAATATTCGAGCTCGTCAGATATGAAGAGGGGATGTCAAGTACACCCGAAAAAAACCCCCATTCCATAATCTGACGATTCTGAAATTCAAAAAAAAAACGTCGTTTTGACCACGTCGAGCGCGCGTCAGATTTCCATACAGATGGTTCAGTTTAATGTCCTAGACAAGCTGACCAATAATCTGACGATTATTTGGAGGGATTCTCTTCATTTGACGATTTAAAAAAAAAAACATGCATTTTTATCGGAAAATAGAGTTCAAATACAAAGAGACTTAACTATTTATATACATATATAAAAGCGAAAAGATACTCGCTCACTCACGCACTCATCTACTGACTAATCACGAAATCTGGAAAACTACTTGACCTATGAAAATGAAACTTGGCAGAAAGGTAGTTTATGAGTAAGAGAAGACAGTTGAGGAATGATTCTAAGCTAAAAACAATTTTGTTAATTTATTAATACCATTTAAATTCCAAATGTATACCGCTTTTTTTTACAGAACTTATCTGTGTTTTTCTGAAGGTAACGTAGGTTTTTATAAATATGCTACAGTCAGGAGGTTTTTTTCTTTATATTTTTGCAAGAGTGAATCATAACTACCTGAGTTATATAAATATATAAATTCTAATAAAAACTTTCGTGAGTGGTATTCATATTATTTAAAATATACGGTTTTACTCACGTGTAATACACGTGAGTGAAACCGTATATTTTAAACAATATGAATATATAAATTGCTCAGATAGTCTTCTTCTGCAGCACGAATATAGTTTTATGCGATGAATGATTATGCTATGAAAATAACTAAAATAGACTAATCTGACTGTTTCAGTATCAGTCAGTTCACGAATTTTTGTAACTGCGTATGCTGCTGAGCCGAGTTTATTCGATGATATTTATTTATTTTAATTAATAATAATTTCGTGGTATCAACTAGTTTCAATTTGTCTTATTTAACCATTATAGTGTTTTCCACCTGTTTAACGTTTGGAGTAGTGAATTGGATACATTTAGTCTTTTCTCCATTAGAAAGTTGTTAAGGTTAAACCAACGAACCACTATCGAAATAGCATCATTTAAAAGTTTGTACTCATACGTTTTAGTCTAAATAAGAGTAAATTATGATGAAGATGAGGGAATTAAATAATCGAGATCGGTTTGCACGCAAGTTCTCCAGCAACTTTAAAAAAGAACATAAACAAATGGATAGAGTATAGTGTGGGGATGGTATGAGAGAGTGAGAGATAGAGAGAATGTAAAAGGGAAAGAGAGGCGTGGAATGGCAAATACATGCTTCACTGAGCTGTATGCACAAAACTTTCTTTACGATTTTTGTAACTTCGGCTTGTGAAAATGGGCAAATTACGTTTTCTGTTATCCTTGAATTATTTCCTTCAAAATAAAAAAAAAATCGACGATTATTTTTTTGCAAGTTCGTAACCTCCCCACTGCCTTGCGTCACGCTCAAATCGTCAGATCATCGAAATGTACACTTGTCAGCATGTAATTAACCCCCCTTATAATAGTCTGCCGCGCAGGAGTAAATCCAAAAAATCCCTTAATGGCCTCCCCTACTATAACATATTCGTACCTTTGAATTACGTGACGTTACGACCAGGTTGCAACCTGCCAGTGTAATGCTAACATTTAAAGTAAAGAAAGAAAGAAAGAAAGAAAGATAAACATATATTCTGACATCCATAGGACCGCACACAATTATTACAATGAAAATAAAAAAGAAATATAACTGAAGTAATTAAAGTGCCCTGTGCAATGCCAGAAAAGGCACCTATCTCAGAGACTGCAGCGCTGGTATTGTGATAGGGCCTGGTAGAAGTAGGTACAAATCCAAATAATATTAAGTCGAATTTTTATTATGTCGAATTGGTTATCAATTCTCACTATGTCATTTTATTTCCTTTTTTATTTATTCCGATGTCCTGCAAAAAGATGTGCGCAACTGGAACAAATAAAGTTGCTTGATGCAGTGTTTATTCGAGCCGAAAATGCTCAAAATCTAAAATCAAAATATATTTGTGGCAAAATGTCCAACCCTGATAACGATCCAAGCTAAACATAGTTAAAAGCCTATTTGGAAAGGGTAAATTGTAATAACGGTATTTCTAATATTGTAATTAAATATTTTGTGTTATGGATATAAGTTTATTTTGCTTTGTATATTATTATTATTATTGTTTTGAGTGCCTAGTGCTACCTCAACCATTTCTGGTCTTTTGTAGCGCACTTCTGGTTTACATTTCACTGCTCAGACTCATGGCTTCGAGAAACTTTTAGGCAAACTTAACTTAACTTAACTTAACTTTTAGGCCTAAAATTAATTTCATTCTATCTCTGCCATTTGGAGATAGCCATGTAGGTACACTTTTTATCGTACCTTTTTTGAAGAACCAATTCATTAATTTGAAACTATTTGCAAATGAAAATTCTATGAGCTGCTGTCATACATTGATATACACCACACGATATTTTTCAAGCCTTTTTTTATTTAGGAAATAACCAGGTTAGGAATAGATTTTGATTAACCTGTAAAGTGTTAAATTAGGTTCCGTATCATTTGATGGCGTTGAATTTTAAGCTCACAGACAGATACACGGACAATGAAGTATAGGGGTTGCCTTTTTTTCTGTTAAGGTACGGAACCCTAAAAAGGAAAAATATCCAATTTAAAAGCATACGCCTCTAAACATAATAGTTATCTTTACAGTGTATATTGATATGGTTATCCTCATAACGTTAATAGATAAAATATGAGATATAAATGTATTCACATACGTATTAGGTATAATCTTATTGATTAATTAGTGATAATGTTCCATTTGTTTCGGTATAAATTAGATCGTTTTTAAACCATAATTAGTTTCGTTTTTAAATTCCGAAGAGGAAGCTAACAACATGCGTCTCATCACCCTATTAGCTGTTTGCATCGCGGCTGTTGCCGGTAAGTTGTTAGAATATTCTATTAAAAGTATTTATGTAAACTCTTGAAGAATTTTTTTATTGGTATGATTTAATTACACTTTTGAATTAGAATTTTATTCACTTAACCAAGAAAAGAACAGTAATGAGTGCCAAGATATTCTTAACTTCCTTCTCCATTTATAAATGCAGTAAAGCAATATAAAGAATCTATAATAAGAAAAGGATCCCTTAGAATTTATGAATTTATACGATTACATAAGTTATCACTGGTCAACACAAGTAAATTGTTTACAATTAGGAAACATTATACTTTATACTCCACGTTTTCTGTAGTTTATTTGAAAAACTAACTTTCAAACTTTCGCTTTCCATCATTTAGTTATGCAAAAACACGGGAATTGACGCGATTACGTAATGGAATAGCAATTTGTAAAAAAAAAATTAAAGAAATGGTTTAAAAATTAAAATCAATAGTTATGTTATTGTTTTTTATTATCTTAAAACGGCAAAGACAAACGCATTAAAAAATTGTTTATACCCCTTTTTTATTTTATTAGTTTTTTGTTGCTTAAATTATTCATAACTAATAAAAAATAACAATTAAAATACCGCATACCGACTTCTTTATTTAATACCTACTAGCTGTCCTGCCCAACTTCGTCTGCGTTTGTAAATTTTTCCCGTTTTTGCAATATTTTTGCTCCTATTGGCCGTAGCGTGATCTTATATAGCCTACAGTCTTCCTTGATAAATGGGCTATCCAAACCTAAAAGGATTTTCCCATTCGAACTAGTTGTTCTTGAGATTAGCGCGTTCAACCAAACGAACAAACCAACTCTTCAGCTTTATAATATTGGTACAGATAGCTTCCAAAAGGTCTATACGAAGCGAAATAATTTTAAGACCTTTAGTTTAACAATAATCGTATTTACAATGTCAATAAGATATTAAAAAAAAAATGCATTTATTGAATATTTTTTCATTCAGGTGTGTGTCGGCACAGTAATATTTAAAAAAAATGTCTATTAATTTGAAATAAAAGAAAAATAATTTCTGTTATTAGCGGCCGGATACAGCTCTATTTTAACCAAATTCTATTAACACTAGAAGTTAAGTTCCGAGTGGACATTTTTAGGGTTCCGTAAGATCACTTTGTTGGCCGTTCGTCAGTCTGTCTGTCTGTCAAGACCCTTTTTCTCAGGAACGCGTGGAGGTGTCAAGCTGGGATTTATATCAAATACCCAGGTCTACTGTCCCTTGGAGCTGTGAAAAAATAAAACTTCTAAGCCAACGTAATCAAAAGATACAGCCATTTATGCCGCAAATTTCTGCAAATTTTCGACACTCGCAAGGGAATCAAAACCTACAGGGTACTTCCCGCGAACTCAGAATCTTGAAATTTGGTACGAAGCAACGTCTTATAGAACAGATAAAGGAAAAATTGCGTAAACCGTAAATTTTTAGTTACATCATATAATAAAAATATTTTAACGGAAGCCTCGGTAAGCGAGTCCGACTCGCACTTGACCGGTTTTTTTCGGAAATTTACTCCTCTTTCAGAATCTTTTTGTTTCATTTCACTAGCACTAATAGCTTTTGAGTTATTCCCGAAAAAGTAGACCACTTCTTTTTGGAACCTTTAATAATTGGTTATATCTAATCTAAATAATTGCAATTGCAAATGTGCGGGTTTGAAATTTATGCACATTTTTTAGACGTCATTACGAATCGGATATTTTATCTCGCAGTATCAAGAATTAATACGCTTTTTTGATAGAGTAGGTGGCAAACGAGCAGACGGGTCACCTGATGGTAAGTTACATGGGCACGCCGCACGTGCAACTCAAGAGTCACAAGTGCGTTGCCAGCCTTTAAGGTGGGTGTAGGGAAAGAGGTGAAGGGGAGAGGGAAGGGTAGGTCCTCCGGTTACCTTACTCACTCGGCGAAGTACAACGCAAGCATTTCAAGCTACACTGCCGGTTTTCTGTGAGGCCGTGGTATCACTCCGGTCGAGCCGGCGCATACGTGCCGAAGCATGGCTCTCCCACTTAACAAACAACTTGTTTCTATATAGTGTGTATAATAGTCTAGTACAGGCTTCATTTGACTGATTAAATTATCTTTCATCAATATTTATTGACTTGGTATTTCATTTTTCAACTTTCAGCTAACCCACGAGCCTATTCTCCATCTGCGAGGATCGTAGGCGGCCAAGTTACGACTATTAACCAATGGCCTGCTCAAGCTAATGTTGTGTTCACTCCGAATGGAGTTACTTTTTCGCAATCGTGTGGTGGTACTATCATTAACATCAGATCGGTTTTAACCGCCGCACATTGTTCTCTCGGATCGAATTAGTAAGACAAATATTTTTTAAAGTAAAAAATTGTAAGGATTATTTTCAATTTATTTGAATTAGATAAACTCTAAACACATGTTTTTTTTTTAGCGATTTTGGACCACAATTTTTCCGTTTACGTCTGGGTTCAACTTGGGCCAGTAGCGGTGGAACTCTTCACAACGTTCAACTCAACATCATTCACCCAAATTACAACGTGTGGACCACAAACAACGACGTTATGCTTATGCGCAGCCCTACCAACTTTGTCTATTCCAATGTAATACAACAGGGAAGTATTGCCAGCTCTAACTACCACGTCCCTGACAACGCAGTGGTTTGGGTAACTGGCTGGGGTGCTATGTGGGTAAGATAATCAATACCTTAACACTTTATTTCGATGCTGATACTGTAATCAAATAAACAAATGAGTGGAATTATTTGTATAGATCAACCATCATTATGATAAGAGAATTGAGCATTAGAACTTATATGAGCAAATACAAGAAAAATCATGGGCAATTTTCAAATCATGTTTTTTTTGTTTTTTAGTTCAATGGTCCTAGCTCTGAACAGCTTCGCGAGGTACAAGTTTGGACCGTCAACCAGAATATTTGTGCCCAACGCTATGGAGGTTCAACAATCACTAATAACATGCTGTGCACCGGTTGGCTCGATGTTGGTGGTCGTGACGCGTGTCAGGGTGACTCCGGTGGTCCTGTCTTCCATAATGGCGTTGTTGTTGGTGTTACCTCTTTCGGTAATGGGTGCGCTCATGCATTCTTCCCCGGTGTCAACGCCCGCGTATCCAGCTTTACTTCATGGATTCAGGCAAATGCTTAACTCAATTGAACATTCAAACAATATATAATATTTAAATAAAATTGTTGTCGTAAAATTAACTCTGTCATTTATATTGAACTACTTCTCTACCTATAAGTGCTTGTGTAGTGACTGGATCTTACAATATTTCGATGTTGTTCGATATTGTATTATGTTCAAGAAAATCTGTTCAGCAGTTCGAAGATTATCAGCTATTTTCTAATTGTTGAAAGTATTTTTGAATCGGGATTATTTTAATTTTTAGCTTCGGTTATCTATGGGTTTGTTCGCTTTGGCGGAAAGGTATATATATTTTAAATTCATTATTTTATAAGAGTGCTTACTGTTTATGTTAAAACTAAATAACCATAAAATTTAATCAAGTTTAATCTGATATAAAAAATATATTATTTTTAGAAATTATCAAGAGAGAATACCCTTGGAAAACATACGAGACAATTCCAATTCGTGTGAAATGGCACAGGAAAAGTAATAAACTTTTTAGGCTCTATAAAGGCTTCAATATGCTCAATACCATAGGTGCAGTAGACGGGACACATATTGCAATAGCAATACCACCAATAAATCGTCTTACTGCACCTAGGAATATGTTTTATAATAGAAAGGGATATTACAGTATTAACTGTCCAATTGTGAGTATAATCTCTTTGTGGAGGAACGGGTATCATATCCCTCCAACACAAAGGGCGGATCCTCCGACCAGACGAGATGATCATACCTGGCGGGCCGCGGCCCAACGGTTGATGTTGGGAAGTTGTATATATACTAATCTTCGCGAGAACTCTCATAGCGCGGTTGAGGATTAGTAATTACTTCGTAGTTCAGCTCTTCTTCGCTAGATGATGTTGGAGTATGTTTTTGCTATATGTGGAAGTCTTCACAACTTTAATAAATTGTAATAATAACAAAGTAGCTGGGATAGACTTGATGTGGGTGAGAGGCCTATATCCAGAAGTGGACTGCGATAGGCTAATTTATTGATTAACTATAATAAACATACTTCCACCGTCTTTAAAATAATAAACTATCTATATAAATACTAAATTTAAGTTTACTGCAACATATAATCTTATCTGTGCCTAAGTTGAGTGAGATTAATGTTGATTATTATTATACCAGCTGTTTCCTGTGGCTTCGCTTATTTAGATTTCAAAAATTACTTCAAAAGTAATGGCAGTATCTGGGTAATTATTCCAGAAGGGCACGCTAGCACTGTCTATCTTTATTATAGCATACCTTTAGTACAGGGAAGTATCAGGGAAAACTTCTGTTGCTTTTTTTATGCCGTTACAACCTTGTCTTCAATAATTTTGTTATGCTTTAGTCAGAAATAATTTGGAAATGTGCAATGGACGGCTTAACAATAAATTTTATTTTCTACATCGCCATCGCTGCCATCATTACCAACCAGAGCGAACTGTAATAATTATTTTAGCAATTTGCACAACCTTTAACATGTTTTTTGAAAACTTCAATGGAATAAAACTCTAATTTAGTTTATTTTTTCAATAACAAAATTATAATTATTGTATTTCTGCATTTCAAGATGATAATGAAAATGATGTGGATGAGGAGAATAACTATTCTAATATTTTGCAAAGAGGACCCAGGTTTCTTGATACAGGGATAGCTTATTCAGGAAGAACTGATTGAAACAGATTTAAATTAAACTGCTAGTAAATACTATTTTAATTTAAGCTTTGTTTTTTTATTATATTATTAATATAATCAACAATTAACATTAACAAATAATAATTTAAATTTTTAACATGATATAATCAACTCAACTAGAAATCCTGGAATGGGGGCAGTCCCCATGATGTCTAGCATCTTTCACTCTATATCTGTAAGCTCAGTCCGTCTACTGTTGCCCTTATTGAATCACGGATCTTACGCGCCTTTGTCTTCACTTTTGCCACCCATAAGCTCCAAATCTAGACAAAAATTAATCTCAAGGTATTAATATAAGCCTAAGATGTTTTTATAGGCATAAAAGTAAGGTAATTGCCCGGCTTGCACTTAGTCGCGTTCTCTTCTGTTTAAGAGATTGCTAAATAAATATAGTCACAGCTTTAACCAAATATTGTTTGTTTAAAGCTATATGCAGTTTCTGTTCTGTATAATAATTAAAAAAATTATTAAGAATTTTGCTTTTTTCTATTTCAAGATAGTAATTATATATTTTATTTATTATTTATTTAGCTAGCTTTACCAAATAAACTTAAGTATTCTATTTGCCCTACATTCCTCTGATTGATAGTGTAGCGTCATAAGCGCTTTGACCAATGAGCGTACATTACCGTTTCCGCGTAGCTAAAGCTCTGTTTATCTCGCAGTAAAAGAACAGCATAATAATATGTATTGCTATACACCTCTAGTAAAGTTTTGCCAGCGTGTGATTCAGTTATGTTCGTGTATGGCGTGTCTATAGTTAATAAATATGTCATTGGTATAAGCCTTATGATATGAGGAAGTACTAGGGTTATGTCATGCAATTGAACAAATGTACCAGACCAATCTGGGAACTACCACACTCATTATATTGGGTTTAAGTCTGCTCCTTTCCCTTTTTCTATGGAATTATGCAAGCTTACATAGTAATGGTAATTGTTTATTGATTTTTAATATTTATTTATTACTTCGTAAACGTGAAGGTATATCCTCAAATGCTCTTTACGACATTTACTAGAAAGTACGGGCAAATTACTGTGCTCAAAATATTGAAAATTACTTATGCTTTCAACAAACAACACTTACATGCTGACATTGCTGTACAGTAGTTACAGCAGTTATTACATTACAGCTTAGGTTGTAGACCTAGTTCGATAAACATGCTTGAAATTCCTTTACCTTGATTCGCCTGATTACATAAAAAAATAATTACATAGTGAAAATTGTGATTAAAGCGAGTACAAAACAATATTGCAACTAATAAAACTAATTTGTCTTAATGTTAAATACAGTAAAAGCAAGAATAAAACAATTTTACAAATAATATTACTTGGTAAATAAAATAATGAATATTTTTTTACCTCTTGCCATTTCTAGGTTATTGTGGATGCGCTTCATAAGTTACTCTATTTGTCTCTTGTTGGCCATTCTTCATTATGGCCTTCTTTTCTCTACTATGCTCCTTAATCGTGATTATAATGTTCGTTAACAAACATTTACAGGCATTCAAAAAAACTAAAGTTGTTGTTTCAGCAGATTTTATTATTTCACTCTTTGTCATTCATTCTTTATTTTTAAGTATCGGTAACACTCTCGCACTTAAC
Source organism: Callimorpha dominula (assembly GCA_949752705.1). Lineage (NCBI taxonomy): Eukaryota > Metazoa > Arthropoda > Insecta > Lepidoptera > Erebidae > Callimorpha > Callimorpha dominula. The sequence goes on from OX456992.1 coordinate 21,362,909, forward strand.
TTTTAGGCCTAAAATTAATTTCCTTCTATCTCTGCCATTTGGAGATAGCCATGTAGGTACACTTTTTATCGTACCTTTTTTGAAGAACCACTTCATTAATTTGAAACTATTTGCAAATGAAAATTCTATGAGCTGCTGTCATACATCGATATACACCACACGATATTTTTCAAGCCTTTTTTTATTTAGGAAATAACCAGGTTAGGAATAGATTTTGATTAACCTGTAAAGTGTTAAATTAGGTTCCGTATCATTTGATGGCGTTGAATTTTAAGCTCACAGACAGATACACGGACAATGAAGTATATGGGTTGCCTTTTTTTCTGTTGAGGTACGGAACCCTAAAAAGGAAAAATATCCAATTTAAAAGCATACGCCTCTAAACATAATAGTTATCTTTACAGTGTATATTGATATGGTTATCCTCATAACGTTAATAGATAAAATATGAGATATAAATGTATTCACATACGTATTAGGTATAATCTTATTGATTAATTAGTGATAATGTTCCATTTGTTTCGGTATAAATTAGATCGTTTTTAAACCATAATTACTTTCGTTTTTAAATTCCGAAGAGGAAGCTAACAACATGCGTCTCATCACCCTATTAGCTGTTTGCATCGCGGCTGTTGCCGGTAAGTTGTTAGAATATTCTATTAAAAGTATTTATGTAAACTCTTGAAGAATTTTTTTATTGGTATGATTTAATTACACTTTTGAATTAGAATTTTATTCACTTAACCAAGAAAAGAACAGTAATGAGTGCCAAGATATTCTTAACTTCCTTCTCCATTTATAAATGCAGTAAAGCAATATAAAGAATCTATAATAAGAAAAGGATCCCTTAGAATTTATGAATTTATACGATTACATAAGTTATCACTGGTCAACACAAGTAAATTGTTTACAATTAGGAAATATTATACTTTATACTCCACGTTTTCTGTAGTTTATTTGAAAAACTAACTTTCAAACTTTCGCTTTCCATCATTTAGTTATGCAAAAACACGGGAATTGACGCGATTACGTAATGGAATAGCAATTTGAAAAAAAAAAATTAAAGAAATGGTTTAAAAATTAAAATCAATAGTTATGTTATTGTTTTATATTATCTTAAAACGGCAAAGACAAACGCATTAAAAAATTGTTTATACCCCTTTTTTATTTTATTAGTTTTTTGTTGCTTAAATTATTCATAACTAATAAAAAATAACAATTGAAATACCGCATACCGACTTCTTTATTTAATACCTACTAACTGTCCTGCCCAACTTCGTCTGCGTTTGTAAATTTTTCCCGTTTTTGCAATATTTTTGCTCTTATTGGCCGTAGCGTGATCTTATATAGCCTACAGTCTTCCTTGATAAATGGGCTATCCAAAACCTAAAAGGATTTTCCCATTCGAACTAGTTGTTCTTGAGATTGGCGCGTTCAACCAAACGAACAAACCAACTCTTCAGCTTTATAATATTGGTACAGATAGCTTCCAAAAGGTCTATACGAAGCGAAATAATTTTAAGACCTTTAGTTTAACAATTATCGAAGTTACAATGTCAATAAGATATTAAAAAAAAAATGCATTTATTGAATATTTTTTTATTCAGGTGTGTAGATGGCACAGTAATATTTAAAAAAAATGTCTATTAATTTGAAATAAAAGAAAAATAATTTCTGTTATTAGCGGCCGGATACAGCTCTATTTTAACCAAATTCTATTAACACTAGAAGTTAAGTTCCGAGTGGACATTTTTAGGGTTCCGTAAGATCACTTTGTTGGCCGTTCGTCAGTCTGTCTGTCTGTCAAGACCCTTTTTCTCAAGAACGCGTGGAGGTGTCAAGCTGGGATTTATATCAAATACTCAGGTCTACTGTCCCTTGGAGCTGTGAAAAAATCAAACTTCTAAGCCAACGTAATTAAAAGATTCAGCCGTTTATGCCGCAAATTTCCGCAAATTTTCGACACTCGCAAGGGAATCAAAACCTACAGGGTACTTCCCGCGAACTCAGAATCTTGAAATTTGGTACGAAGCAACGTCTTATAGAACAGATAAAGGAAAAATTGCGTAAACCGTAAATTTTTAGTTACACCATATAGTAAAAATATTTTAACGGAAGCCTCGGTGTGCGAGTCCGACTCGCACTTGACCGGTTTTTTTCGGAAATTTACTCCTCTTTCAGAATCTTTTTGTTTCATTTCACTAGCACTAATAGCTTTTGAGTTATTCACGAAAAAGTAGACCACTTCTTTTTGGAACCTTTAATAATTGGTTATATCTAATCTAAATAATTGCAATTGCAAATGTGCGGGTTTGAAATTTATGCACATTTTTTAGACGTCATTACGAATCGGATATTTTATCTCGCAGTATCAAGAATTAATACGCTTTTTTGATAGGGTAGGTGGCAAACGAGCAGACGGGTCACCTGATGGTAAGTTACATGGGCACGCCGCACGTGCAACTCAAGAGTCACAAGTGCGTTGCCAGCCTTTAAGGTGGGTGTAGGGAAAGAGGTGAAGGGGAGAGGGAAGGGTAGGTCCTCCGGTTACCTTACTCACTCGGCGAAGTACAACGCAAGCATTTCAAGCTACACTGCCGGTTTTCTGTGAGGCCGTGGTATCACTCCGGTCGAGCCGGCCCACACGTGCCGAAGCATGGCTCTCCCACTTAACAAACAACTTGTTTCTATATAGTGTGTATAATAGTCTAGTACAGGCTTCATTTGACTGATTAAATTATCTTTCATCAATATTTATTGACTTGGTATTTCATTTTTCAACTTTCAGCTAACCCACGAGCCTATTCTCCATCTGCGAGGATCGTAGGCGGCCAAGTTACGACTATTAACCAATGGCCTGCTTAAGCTAATGTTGTGTTCACTCCGAATGGAGTTACTTTTTCGCAATCGTGTGGTGGTACTATCATTAACATCAGATCGGTTTTAACCGCCGCACATTGTTCTCTCGGATCGAATTAGTAAGACAAATATTTTTTAAAGTAAAAAATTGTAAGGATTATTTTCAATTTATTTGAATTAGATAAACTCTAAACACATGTTTTTTTTTTAGCAATTTTGGACCACAATTTTTCCGTTTACGTCTGGGTTCAACTTGGGCCAGTAGCGGTGGAACTCTTCACAACGTTCAACTCAACATCATTCACCCAAATTACAACGTGTGGACCACAAACAACGACGTTATGCTTATGCGCAGCCCTACCAACTTTGTCTATTCCAATGTAATACAACAGGGAAGTATTGCCAGCTCTAACTACCACGTCCCTGACAACGCAGTGGTTTGGGTAACTGGCTGGGGTGATATGTGGGTAAGATAATCAATACCTTAACACTTTATTTCGATGCTGATACTGTAATCAAATAAACAAATGAGTGGAATTATTTGTATAGATCAACCATCATTATGATAAGAGAATTGAGCATTAGAACTTATATGAGCAAATACAAGAAAAATCATGGGCAATTTTCAATCAATCAAATCATGTTTTTTTTGTTTTTTAGTTCAATGGTCCTAGCTCTGAACAGCTTCGCGAGGTACAAGTTTGGACCGTCAACCAGAATATTTGTGCCCAACGCTATGGAGGTTCAACAATCACCAATAACATGCTGTGCACCGGTTGGCTTGATGTTGGTGGTCGTGACGCGTGTCAGGGTGACTCCGGTGGTCCTGTCTTCCATAATGGCGTTGTTGTTGGTGTTACCTCTTTCGGTAATGGGTGCGCTCATGCATTCTTCCCCGGTGTCAACGCCCGCGTATCCAGCTTTACTTCATGGATTCAGGCAAATGCTTAACTCAATTGAACATTCAAACAATATATAATATTTAAATAAAATTGTTGTCGTAAAACTAACTCTGTCATTTATATTGAACTACTTCTCTACCTATAAGTGCTTGTGTAGTGACTGGATCTTACAATATTTCGATGTTGTTCGATATTGTATTATGTTCAAGAAAATCTGTTCAGCAGTTCGAAGATTATCAGCTCTTTTCTAATTGATGAAAGTATTTTTGAATCGGGATAATAATAATAATTAAATAAGAAATAACATACCTTTGAACTTGGTTGCAGGTTGCAACCTGGTCCAAACGTCACATCGTTTGGACCAGGTTGCAACCTGCCAGTTTATTGCTAACATTTAAAGTTAGTATTATTCCAAATAATAATAAGTTGAATTTTTATTATGTCGAATTGGTAAACTCACTATTTCATTTTAGCTACATACGTTTTTATTCATTCCGTTGCCCTGCAGTAAGGTGTAACGCAACTGGAACAAATAAAGTTGCCTGATGCAGTGTTAATTCTAGCCGATCTTATTCTTTTGATTTTATATCGATTTCATCAATGAATATGTCGAGCGACTAGTGCTTATCAATAAATGATATAATCGCAATATGGATCGCTGTGTAAAGCATGAATATTATTAAGTATATTAAAAATATAATTGTATCATTGTAGAGCGTACTCCCATCTCAAAGGCCGGCAACGCACTTGTGACCCTCGAGTTGCAGGTGTCCATGGGCGACGGTAGTCACATCAGGTGACCCGCCTGCTCGTTTGCCCCCTATAATATAAAAAAAAAGTATTAAATGTTATTTTAATGAGAGTATTCTTTTATACCACGGCCTCTTATTTAGCGATAAAAATGAACAAAACGAACGTATAGTTACAATAAATTATAATCACAGTTTAATTATCATACTTAAATATTTATTATATATATTTTACACATTACAGAACGTTACAGAGAGTGTTGTCAACTTTTAAAAGCGTTATGTGTAGCCGACACATAGTTTTTAAATTTTCAGATAGGTATATTATGTGTATTAATATTATGACGAGTGATGTAGAGTGATGACCAACATTTCTAAACAAGGTGTTATGAATTTTCACGTTCATTTCAAGGATTTGGTTTTATATTTTTTTATGTAGACATTTTGACGGGCCTGTTGATCTAGTGGTTAGTGGTCTTTACTGCTCAGGCAACGTCGTGGGTTCGATTCCCGAAAACATTATTATTATTAAGCAACCTGTATCAGTTAGCGACATGGTATCAATACATCGCGTCCCACAGATGAATGCCAGCAACTCACGCCCGAAAAATGTGGTAGTGAAGTTTTCGAGTCAGTTGATAAGAGATAATTTCATTTCGGCTGTGCGTCAGAATAAAGGCATTACTTTAGAACAGTTAAATATACAAGGTTCTCCACAAACAGTATATGTCAACGAGCATCTAACCATTCAAAACAAGATTTTTTTTCGTCAAACTCATGGCTAAACAAAACGGCTACCGGTTCGTCTGGGTCAAACATGGAGTTACACTTGTGCGAGCTGACATCTCTTCAGCAGCATTTGCAATTCGATCAGAAAAAGACCTGCACAAAATCATACCATATAATGTTTCAAAATAGTAATACTACCGTTGATAAAACTTTGAATTTGGATTACTGTGTGAGTGAAATTATCATAAACATTACTGTCAAATCATTATTTTTTTTCGTTCTTAATATATTCTCGTTTAATCTGTGTACTACATTACTCTATGTGTTTACGTCCAAAAGGTATGCGAATTCAATATCTCAATACAATTATTCTATAACAACCGTCACTTTACACATAAAAAATATATTTTAAGTTACTTGTTACTTGTACCTTTACATAATATACTTGATGGAGAATGGTTATTTTTGCAATTTCGAACAGTGTGGTCGAGGTTCTAACTTTGCTGTTACATTTTACTATTCCAAAAAGAGTTTAGCAGAGTGTACTACAGTAAACAACATATTATCATATTGCAATCGACATATTAATTATATTTACCTTCTTTTAGTAATAGTTCTTTTTTTTTTTTTTTTTTTATTTATTCTTTATGCACAAAATGTGTCAAAGGTAGACTTAATGCCGTAGGTATTTTCTCCCAGTCGACCTTTGGGCGATGCAGAGACAAAACAAGGTAGATGCACAGAGGTTAAGAATTGTTTATTTTAAATTAGATAAATAAAATAATATTATAGTACCCACAGTACTTTATGATCTACTTGCTAATATAATACATACACATGTACATATAATAAGTTATAATAATACTGTTACATATAATACATAATATATAAATAAATATATATAAACATATAATATGAACTGGTGAAGGAGAGTCTAAGATTAAAAAGAATCTGATAATACATGTCTCCGCAACATGTATTTGAAAGTGATCTGATCTCGAGAGGGAGCGCGTTCCATAACAGGACAGATTGAACAAAGAAGGTGGAATGTACGAAGTCGGAGCGATGAGTGGGACAATGAAGAAGCCGGTTGTGTGAAGATCTAAGATTTACAGTATGATTGGCACCTAAATATTGAAATTGACAAGTTAGGTAGAAAGGAGGATTTGGAGAGAAGAGTATAGAATATAGAGTAGTTAATGCTCGTGTCTGTCTACGTTGGCGAATTGGCAGCCACTTCAAGTTAGAGCGGTGCTGAGACACGTGATCATATTTTCGTAAATTGAAAACGAATCGAATGCAATTATTGAGAAGACGGTCAAATTTATTGAGCAGATCTGCATTCAGGTCAAAATAGCACACATCGCCATAGTCGATTATAGGGATTTACATTTTAAAATTGCACAATGATTAATATTACAGTTTACTTCCAAAATTGCAGAGGTTTACGAACCAAATTAAATACTGTATACCATAATATTTTAGCGGATTCCTATGATATGATTATTCTATCTGAGACATGGCTTGTTGCCGGTATTTCTGACGAGGAATTAATCGGCCCTCGGTATGCCGTTTATCGCTGCGACAGAAATCAGGTGTTAAGCGGTAAATCGGATGGTGGCGGTGTTCTAGTCGCGGTGCGCCGAGGTTGTGGCTGATACGTTGAGCGCTGTGATTTGGTTGCTGCACCTTGCAGCGACGATACTAGTTATTTTATACCACAAAATATAGATTATGTCCTCCTGAAACTTTGTGGTAAAACATGTAACGAATATCATTACATATGCGGTGTGTACATACCACCCAACCAAACACAAATTTCTTATGAGTCGTTTTACAACCTTCTCGAAAAAACTATCATGACTAATGCAGTAGGTAAAATTTTAATTTTTGGCTACTTTAATCTGCCATTAATCGACTGGTGTGCCCATGGCATGTCAGCACTTATGCCAAAACTTAATAACAGTAATTCTATGGATATTCTTCTTCTCAATTTCCTGGCAACTGTAAATTGTAAACAATATAATAAAATAAAAAATCAGACGGGCCGTATTCTAGATCTATTATTGTCAAATGATACCTGTGTTTGTGAACTGGCATCTAACCCTTTGGTTCCCGTAGATGGTTATCATCCGCCGTTTTGTGCAATCATCTGTTTTGACATAATACACTCACCCATGGTTCGCTGCTCGTTGCCAAGGTATCGCTTTATAGAAGCTAACTACGCTAATATTAATAAAGATATAAATAATGTGAATTGGTCCTCTATTTTAAATAAACCTACACTAGACACTGCCACGGACTGTTTCTATGAATCAATCTATCAAATTATAAAATCTAATATCCCTAAACGACCGGTAAAAGTGATCGATTTCCCAATTTGGTTTTCTCGCCCCCTAATTCATATATATAAAAACAAAAAAAAAACTTGGGTAAAATGGAAAAAATATCGGAATAAATATTTACATTCGATAGAAAATGGTTTACAAAAGGATATAATATTGTTTTGGTCTTATATAAATAGTCGTAAAAGTAGGACTGGTATACCTTGGACAATGACATATGGTAATGACAATTCTAGTCAGCCCGTTGATGTATGTAGGTTTTTCTCAAATTTTTTTAGGTCCGTTTATGAAAGGGGTTGTGATACGATTCACACTGATTATGGCACCTCAGAAAATTGTTCTACAAACCACAATGTTACCATAACTGATCTCTCCTTCTCTGGTGAAACTGTAGTTGGTGTACTTAAAGCATTGGACGTAACTAAAGGATCTGAACCAGATGGTATCTCGTCTTTCTTTTTGAAATACACTACCGAGTCTATAAGTATACCATTAAGTTACTTATTTAATCGTAGTCTAAGGGAGGGTGTCGTACCTAGTAAATGGAAGATAGCCAATGTAACACCTGTCTATAAAAGTGGTGCTAAAAGTGATGTCACAAATGATCGTCCAATATCCTTGTTGTCTACCTTGTCGAAGGTTTTAGAACGGCTGGTTCATAATGCTATATATCCTATCTTACATGGTATTGTGATCCCTGAACAACATGGCTTTGTCAAAGGTCGTTCGACATTGAGTAACTTAGTATTGCACTCTAACTTTTTATTCGAAAATATGGACAATTGTCGTCAAGTTGATTGTGTTTACACAGACTTCTGTAAAGCCTTCGATAAGGTGGATCACACTATATTACTGAATAAGATCGAGTTTAATGGTATTTTTGGTTGGTTGATGGTTCACCTCTTACATTAAAAATAGGTCTCAACAGGTTGTGATCAATGGTTTTGCTTCAGAGGCAATCGACGTGGCTTCAGGAGTACCACAAGGCTCTATTTTAGGCCCTTTATTATTTGTCTTGTTCATAAACGACATACGCTCCTGTTTTAACAATACTCGTTTCCTTTTATATGCTGATGATCTTAAAATATTTCGCTGTATAAATAATATTAATGACTGAAAAATTGCAACATGATCTACATTGTTTATCAAACTACTGCATTGTTTAACAAATTACACTTAAGCTTGTCTAAATGCAAATCTATTTCATTTACAAAAAAAAAAAAAAACATTTTGAAGCACACCTATAGGTACTCTCTTTGCAACACTCCGTTAGAAAATGTCAATACAATAAAGGATCTAGGCGTATTTTTTGACGTTAAACTTCACTTTGATGTCCATGTCAATTACATTATAAACAGGGCACTTAAACTTTACGGCTTTGTTAGACGAACTTGCGAACAATTTAAAAACCCTGTAACTTATTTACTATTATATAAATCGCTTATAAGATCACAGCTTGAATACGCTTCATCTGTTTGGAACCCATTTTATGGTAAATATAGCGACCAAATAGAGACAGTTCAACGCAAATTTATAAAATTCGTTAATTACAAATCTTTTCATACTTGGTCTTCATATAGTATATTGCTGGACAAGTTCTCATTAACTACACTCAAACTACGTAGGCTTTACCACGACCAAACATTTCTATATAAGATCTGTCACAATAATTTTGATTGTAATGAATTAATGAACCAAATTTACATTCGCATACCTAGTTCTTTAAGAATACGAAACACATATAAACTTAATCTATTCGCCCCTAAATCAAGCAGAACTAACGCTGGAGAACGAGCCCCCTTAACAAGAATTATGAAATCATGTAATGATAATTTCACTGACATAGATATTTTTCACTTATCAGCTTCAAAATTCAAAACTGCAATTTTACAACACGTTAACATGTAACCTAGTTTCAGCCTTTTCTTCTTTTTTTTTTAATTTTTTCTTTCTCTGTACCTTATAATTCTGTTATTTTGTAACTCACTAGTATGCTACCATTATTTTGTAACATTATTTTGTAGGTAACGGTGCTGGTTGCGTGATTAATTAATGTAATATTTTACAAACAATTGTTTGTTGTCCTGAATAAAATAAAATAAAAATATATATTACCCCGGCTTGTGCGTAAGTTAACACTTCTGTACATATCGAGGACAGACTCCCCTTACATAATCCGTGACCGTGGGTTTGACTTGTGGTACATCAACACTCAGAGGCATCTGAGTGTTGATGTACGCTAATTTACGGCAGATTACCCTCCGACAAATATTTATTTATTCAGACAAAACCTTAAATCTATAATTAATAGTCTATTATAAACTGGTATTAATTATTGTGAACACTATTGACATTAATTTCTTAATGTTAAATAATCTATAATCATTATTATTATTTCTAGATGAACAATGTAGGTATGTAGGTGTATAGTTGTTAATCTTTTCTTATTTGACATTAATATTGTAAACGGTATTTGCCTTAGAATTCCATGCTGAATAATTATAATTTTAATTGTTTTCTGCAATATTTGCACACCAGTAAAACATGGATTCGACTAATGCATGTAATTATTAATATCCTACAATGTACCTGTGTTTTAGCAAATAAATATGATTTAATTTAATTTGAAAGATCTAAGTCTCTGCAAACAACATCGTTAACAAGCTCAACTCTTTACATTGCATAGCAGCTAACAAGTAGAACCCAGTAATTGATTTCCTTAGCCAGAAACTTTACTTATACTAATGATTTTTTATTTGCTGGATATAAAACGGACGTGTTATGCCAAAAGATGTAGCAGTAATTAGCCTGTTTTAATTCTAAGCTACAATTCAAGATACTACCAAGTATACAACCAACATTAAACATTTTAAAGGTTTGAACCAAATACTGTTTCCTAAAATCGTTTTTGATAAAAAGTTCATTTTTTGTAATCTTAATAATACTATGCTTTAACATAACAAACTCACAAAACATACTGTAATATATCATACCTTCGTGATATAATATATTGGTACTGGTGTATGAGAAGCCCGCACTGAGTTCGAAATTTTATGAAATAATAACCGCGGCTTCGCCCGCGTGAAAATCTGTTTATGACTTTAAGTTTGATTGCGGGAAAAGACTGCCTATGAGGCGGTAAACCTGCCCTTTCGACCTTAAAAGTGGGCATGAAGTTACCTTCCTTAATTTCTTAACTTATTTTATTCCTAAACGAAGTCATATGAAAGAGACTATTGCACGTTTTCAAAAAATGTGCATACAATCGACGAATGTCCATCAAAAGATTTTGTATCTGTTGTGTTAGTTCCTATATATTGAGAAGAATCACTTTGCTGGATGCACAGTATGCACCGCACGCAAATCTTACTCATTCCTGCAAATTTACAGTAGTTTTGATCGTAACTGAAAGCCGACCTATTACTGTGAGCTAAAATTCAACTGCGCGCTGTAAATGTCGTCACTTGTTGTCTTTCTCTTTGTACCCTGAGCCGCTATGGATGGGCGGGCCGGTGCTTGATTCGCAACGTTCTAAAATGTTGTGCAGTGGAACGTTGTGACCCCTCAATACTCGATTCCCTCACGCGTTTTTGCGAGGTCCTAATATTTTGTGCAGGGAGATGCATTTTGACTGTCCTACACTGGAAGTTCTATTTAGAAAGTTCTAACCTTCTTCTAGGTATATTAGTAGGTATCTATTGAAACCATTAAATTAGGTAAAATCAAGTGGTAAAGCGTTTACAGGTACGGTATACAGGTTATAGAAATACTAAAACATAATAAGTGAATAGGTTCTGATGTAACTATAATTATAGTAATGACGTAATAAGAAAAGTAAAAGTACTAATTCTGAGAAGAACTTTTTAACATAAGTGTTTATAAAAAGATTTTTCAAAGTATTTACAGCTCTCAAAAGAACTTTTTAATTTGAAGAAATGTGCAAGTTGTCGTTCTAAAAAGAACTCTTTAACATAAATGTAGCTCTAAAAAGAACTTTTTCAGATAGTTCTAGCTCTCAAAAGAACTTCTTCAATCGAATGTTCAATTTTTCTTACGAAAAATCACTATTTTGTTCTCGTGCGTTGCGTAAGGAGCAGACCGAGCGAGTGAGCTGTGCGAATACCTTATACGTAGACGTCAACTCCCCGGGTGGTACGGGAGTACCATAATCACGGCGCAGGGACTCGGCAGCAGAACACGCGATGAAGCGTCACTCTGATTTTATCCGTATCAACGACTATATAGGGTGTAAGTGACACTGTAGCGCATCCTGAAATAGTGTATTCAGACCAACATTATGAGTGGAAAATCATTGGAAATTTCTGACGGAAAATTCATAACTCTTCTTTTTATTTTCTTTTTACTTAAAAGTGATATCACAATGAGTAAATAGAACATTTTACCGAATAAAAATCAGTAATCAGTAGCAGCTTCGACGGCTCCGTGCGCTAAAGGTCATTCACTGTACCGAAAAGTACGCGTGTTGCGTTACACTGCGTAGTTCAAAATCAAACTATTGACTGTAAAAATCCTTCATCTCTCAATTTTATGATGAACTGACTTTTGCATTGTGATAAGTATACAAAGAAAAACGTTTTTGTAAGGTATTCGCGACGGTGATACTTACACGCTGTATTTATTTTTCATATCTCCTCAACTACGCGTCCAAATAAGTTGCTGTAAATGACAAAGTTTATTTTAATAAAAATTTCTTTACATTCTAACTTTTTGAAGTGAAACCTTCTTTAGGCACGTCGTGCACTTTTGGGTTGGGGAAAAAGCACTGAACTCACATGACCGTCACGCTCAGATACATATTTACAAATATGTGTACAGACCACGTCGTTGTGCAATTGTGGGATGGATCACTTTGTTGTCCGTCCGTCCGTCCGTCTGTCTGTCTGTCAAGAGCTTATAATACTCAGCTTTACTGTCCCTTGAAGCTGTGAAAAAATCAAACTTCTAAGCCAACGTAATCAAAAGATACAGCCGTTTCCGCAAATTTTCGACACTCGCAAGGGAATTAAAACCTACAGGGTACTTCCCGTGAACTCAGAATCTTGAAATTTGGTACGAAGCAATGTCTTACAGTATAGATAAAGGAAAGAAATCGAAAACCGTAAAATTTTACTTACATCGTATAATAAAAATATTTTACGGAACCCTCGGTGCGCGAGTCCGACTCGCACTTGGCCATTTTTATTTTTATTTTCGGACAACAAAAATCCATTGTGTTAGTATATTACATCGTACGTTTATATTATCTACGTACGTTTATTATTATCTAAAAGTAAATCTAATAATTATTTGAGTCAAATAAAAATATGATATCTATTTTATGGAAACTTATTATCTAATATCGAGTGTTCAAAATATCTAATGTTTGTTACAAAAATTTGTGATTTTACAATAGCATTCGGTTCTGGCTCGGCTCATGCGTTGTGGTCGCAGTTCTTACCTAACCTAAACCTAGTGGCTAGCCTATATGTATGCTCTGTAGAATAAAATTTGGTCGTGCATACATAATTATATTATTGTAAAGCAAGTTAGAAATTCCATTGTAACTTTTGATAATTTAGTGTGCAAGTCAGTATTTTTGCCATACAATAAATATTTTTGTATTAAAAGTAGTATCTGTTGTATAACCTATGTTACTCGCTGATAATATACCTTTCTATTGGTGAAAGAGTTTTTAAAATTGGTCCGGTAGTTACGGAGCCACACGGGACAAAAATTTGTGTGTGATCTACAAATAGTTGTCCCGACCCTGGGTGTTTTTTGTGTCTGTTGTTTATACATTGGTGAAGCCCCTCGCGACACACAGGAATATTCCTAATGCGGGAGTTGTCTAAAAAAAATATACATTTATTATAAACATTTTGCGTTACAAAGATAATAACCACTATTTTTGTGAAAATGTGAAAATTTTATTACTAAATTAATAGGTACGTTCATAAAAATAATTTCTCTAATAAAATACTTCCAAGATAATAATCCAAAAATAATGTTTCAAAACGGACTTGAACTTGAAACGGAATGTGACCGTTTCAAGTTTCTTCTGTCGGCAGCCCCATGACTGCCTATCTTTTTGTAAAGGTTAATATGCTATGCCTTATAATGACGATTGAAGTTCACGTTTTAATTTTTATATTATTTTCGACAGAAAATGCGTTATTGTGCCTTATTTATAAGAGATACGTATATGGTACCGCGGATTTTTTTTAGACTACTAAAGACCAACACTTTTGTAATACATATTTTTTATGTATGACTGACCACGTCAGCGCACGCGGATAAAGCAGCTCGGAAGCGCTTTATCTCCTGGCTTGCATCACGAATGCCGTTATTTCAGGCTGAAATCTTATAATTACTGGAATAAAATATGTAAATAATTTTTTGATACTGTAGCTTTCTATTAAAATCGGTCGAGTAGTTTATTTCTTTAATGGATAGGCATTACAATTAAACAAATAGGAAATCAAATATTTCCTCTTTGTAATATTAGCGTAGATATTGCACTACACATATTCACTTAAAGTATCTATCTATCATTATCTATTATGTTTATATTATACACAGATGGCGCAATAGTTTAAGTGGTCACCTCGCCACTACATCTCATCATCAAAATATCTTCAATGTACAGAATTGGACCCATAACAGTTGTATTATAAGTATAGATGCGTGTGTTCTATGCTAATAATAAATATCTAAAAAAAGAAATGACCATTTATTTTAACGTTGTAAGTATTGTATAGTTAGTACTACTTTGGACCAATAGATGTCGCTGTGCGGTGTTGATGACTTATAAGTTAGCATTATTTTTTCTATGGATAGAGAAAACCAATTGTGATCAATCAAATACTGAATGTTACACCGAGCAACCAAACACAAACTCGATGTCTATACATTTATTAAATAAAATAAAATAAAATAAAAATTTCTTTATTAGGAACAGGATGACAAATTACAATTTTTTAATGTGTTCGATAATGACCGCATTAGTGAAACACTGTGGCGCGGTCACTAACGCCCACCTCCGGATGGGGCGTATATGTTCCATGACATTTTTATTTGACTACATAACATATTTAATAATAACTTAACAGTAGTTTGATATAACTTTACTTAACAGTGTAGAGTAGAAACCTGAGGATTTGAAAATGATTTTTGTGTATGTGTGTGTGTGTGCGCGTGTATGTGTGTGTGAATGTATGTGTGTGTGTGTGTGTGTGTGTGTTTTTGTGAGTTTGTGTGTGTGTGAGGGAGGGTGTATCTCTGTGTGACATTAAATAATAGATGTGATTAAGTCTTCTGTTTCTTCATAAGTTAGACCAAGGAGCCATTCAGTAACTCGTAATTTGCATTCTAGTATAGTGTTGGGATAAATGTTCAAAATTTTATTTACTTTGTTATACAGCGAGGGGGCAAAAAAGTGAAAGCGTCGTTTAGCGAATTGCGATGTACACATTTTTATTATACAAACTCTATCTGTTCTGCGTTTATTGGTATTACTTATAAAAGGGAGCTCTGCGTGTCTACGAAGTATTACTGTTAATAAGAGGAGTTTCCGTACTGTTAAGACATTTAGCTCATAGTATAGCTGAGATGTAGCGAACAAAATAGACTTAAAGGACATGACTTTTAACACTCCCCTATGCGCTCTTTCGAGCGTGAGTAATTTGGTCTTTCCTGTGCAGCCCCAGGCTAGGCTAGCCCTAGGCTATTTATTATACACATAGATATAGAAAAAAAAAGATTACGTGATAATCTATGAAGTGCCTCCTTTCCAACAAAAAAAGAATGATTGCAATCGGACTACGCATCAATGAATTACAACGAAGTACACATTTTTACTTACCTCTCAGGGAAACCGTTTTAAATTTCGGGATAAAAAGTATCCTATGTCTTACGTCGTAGTATGAACTCAAATTATGCCAAGTTTCATCTGAATCCGTTCAGTAGTTTCAACGTGATGCGCGGCCATCATACAGACAGACAGGCTTCAGTATCGAACATAGAGTGCCCCAAAAAAAAAAATTCAAAATATCTTCAATGTACAGAATTGGACCTGTTACATTTTTATTATAAGTATATATATATTTTTTATTTATTTCTTTAATCTTAACCAGAACGGCTCCTAGCGACTTACACTAGTTAAGAGAGGAACGTTAATACAAAATAAACTTTACTATACAACATTATTATATATACAACAAGAAAACTACATCTCTAACACACAGACTTCCCGCAGTATACTAGACATACTGACATAATCTGCCATTCATCCGCAAACAAGTCACAGTCTGGATTTGATTCTAAGAGACCGAGTGCGGTAAGTGACCGTGGAATGGATGAATTAAAATGCGCCACAGCGTAACATGTAGGTGGGGCAAATAGTCTGTGACTTCTACCACGACTGTAGTTATTGGGTACAAACAATCTGCATACTTCTCGGTGACTCTCGGGGGCTTCAGTCAAATAATATGAATGATAACCTAAGCTACCAAGGCGGTATAAGGTAGGGGTATACTTCGTACATAGTGGCCTTATTCATATCATGTCATTTTTAAAGTAACCGAATGGAGCACAATTACGAAAATCTCTTTCTAGTTATGGTCGCCATGTTTACTGGTAAGTAAAAGAGTAAGATATTAATATTTTTAAATAATTGTAAACATTTTTTATATTTGCTTTTATTTTAATTATAAGTATAGCATTTAATGGAATCGTCAATACATGACCCTCTTTCTACCTGTATGATGTTAGTATTATACTGCGGAAAGCTAACTTCTTACGCTAAAGCTTATCAGTAGTGTAAACAAAATTAATCAGTATTGCATTTTTGATATGTGTCAAATTAAAATTATTTTATAGCAATTTTAAACTGAATAACATAGTAAACAAGATATGAATACTTGGCTAAACCTTGAAAAGATGGCGGGGTTATTTTTTTACAATAATATTTATTTCTTTAGTTTTAAATTACTCACTTCATTAGGTACCAAAAGTCTGATATGTAAAATGCAGCTCCACGTACCTGTAACAATAAAAAGCATCGTTATTGCGAGAATGTTCTAAAATGTGGTCTAAAATATCAGCAAAGATTTAAAAAATAAATGATATGAGTATGACTCAACCTCTGACTGATTAAAAAAATACTAAATACAGGCGCAACGAAAAGCAATTTTTTTTTTTAGCAACAGCTAACATTAGAACAGCAACTGTGGGAGGACTGGTGTCTGAATTAGGCGTGAGCCTGTGGCTCAGATCACCAGGGCACTCACCCCGCTAGAACACGACTCCGCTGTAATTTAAGATGACACCTTACAATTTGTTGGAGAAGATACAGAAATGTTGATATAATTACTACAAACAATTTGCATAATCAAAATATAAGAAAAAATAAATAACAAATTTATAGCAACTGGCCGAATAACTCAAGAAAATGTATGATTTGCACATGTGCGAATATTTGGTTGAGTGAATGTTTGAATGGGTGAGTGTATATGCGTGTCTGTTTTGCGCAATTGTGTGAGATTATGAGTATTTGTAATTTAGTTTATTAGCGAGATGGTTTGATTTATTATATTAAGTACCTACTTGACATAATGAAGTTAAATAAATAAAGATATTAGCTATGTAGTAAACTCTGCGTACTACGATAGTCTAGTTCTTTTAGCCATTTTATTATTAGAGGTTTGCTTGCATAGTGCATAGTGAAAGGCTATTGTTTGTGTGCTTTGCATGTAATGTCTACTAAATTCCTTTTGTTTCAATATTAGCTTAAATAATGATTTCAGAATACGAAATGAAACGGAGGACATGCTCACATATTATATTTCTGATTGATTATCATGATTCTCGAATAAAGTATAATAAAATAATCGTATACTTGTGAGATATGAAACAGAATTTCTAAAAAAATAAATATCACAATTATTGACATTGATTTTGACACAATAAATACGGGGGCTGATAGATAAGTTTCTGAAACTACAATAAAAACTTTAATAATTGATTTCAAGTAAATTTATGTCTCAACGTAGTTTCCTTCCACCTCGATGCATGTAATCCAGCGCATCTCCAATGCCGTTACACCAGTTTGTTAAATCATTTTCTCCAACCCCTAAAAATACTCGTCTACGGCAAAAATGACTTCATCATTTGATGAAAATCTCTGGCCACCTAAATATTTCTTCAGGTTTGGGAATACGAGTAAGTGGAAGTCGCACGGGCCTAGATCTGGGGAATAAGGTGGATGCGGTAGCAATTTGAACCGCAATTCATGGAGTTTGGCGACTGCACTCATTGACGTGTGTAAAGGCGCGTTGTCATAGTGGAACAAAACTGTTTTCTTGGCCCAATGAGGTCGGTTCTTTCGAATTTGTTCACTTAATTTTTGTAGCCACCTTGCGTAGAACTCTCCATTTATTGTTTTTTATTTTTGCAGATAATCCACTAAAATCCCTCGAGCATCCCAAAAAACAGTCGCCATGTTAGACAGACTAGAAGTTTTTTCTAGATGGACGAATAGACGTCCATTTTTTAACGTTTTTGTTAATTAACTTGTATAATTATAAAACACTTGACATTGGCGGAATTTCTGCGGTGTGCGTTCGCGCAGCGGAATGTTGTTGAATTTAAAGATTTTAATTATCCAGATATTTAGTGTATGACGTCGTGTAATTGTGTATGGTAAAAAATTTTGTGCATGCAGCCATTGTGGAGAAACTCGCTAAAAACTGATTCCGCTGGGCGAACGTTGTCCTGGCGGAACTTTTTTTAATCCATGGACTTAGAAGAAAAAAAATGTGTCCAAAAATTAGTGTGTATTTGTGTGTAATTGTGTATGTATCAATAAAATTAGTGCATGCATAAAGTTCGGAGAAATTCAAGTTTCCGCCACGCGAACGTTTGGCCATTAGGTAGTTTTCATATAAAGCGCTTATATAGAGAGCTGTAGATTTTTACATAAGTTGTTTTGAATTTGTTTATATTTGTTTAAAAAACAGATTTAATTGTTCATAAAAACTTAACGTTAACAAACGCTTGCTAAACATACTCTGTCATTGGTTAGAGACAGCAATAGACTTAAAATGCATACATACATAAGTCACTACCAGTACAACGGTAATATCATATACTGACGTAAGTCACGTAAATATCTGCATAATTAAAATCTTTAAATTCAACAACATTCCGCATATTTCTGCGTTGATTCTTCGCGCGGGATAGAGTCCATAATAAAATAATATATATATATATAACAGTCACCAACACTTTGCCGGCTGACAAACCCGTTCTTGCTTTCTTCAGGTTTTCCGCTCTCAGTACACTGCTTAGATAATTCTTTTGTTTCAAGAATATAATGATGTATCATTGTCTCATCTACTATAACATAACGCCACAAAAAACTCGTTAGGATCTCGCTTAAACAGCGCCAAACACTCCGATGAATCGTCCACTCAACGCTGCTTTTGGTCAACAGCGAGCAAACGCGACACCCATGGCGCGCAAATATTTTCAAAGACCTCTATTCAAAGATGAATTTAAAACCAGTATGAGTTGTGTATGAGTTTAAAAGCAATAAAAGATATGATAAGTTATGACTATTTAAATGGTCCAAGAGCCTGTGATCGCCAGACCTTTATCATTTATAAAAGCTGAATTTTTGAATGCTCATGTGTTCAACAGAGTTAGGAACGGGCGGCGACTATGAAGTTTGGACCACGATGGCTTTGGCAGCTATGAAGCACCAAAAGGTAAAAAACTTGGTACCTACTTTCGCCATAGTATAAATCCTATATTTTATTCTATGGTGGCAACCCCTGCCAGACATTATTAAAGTTTGATAACTTTTAATTCTACTTTTATCCTAGTATAAAACCTGAATTTTATATTTGTTACTTGGGTAAATATTAAAAGAAGAATATAAATTAAAGAGAGAAAAATATTCCCAAGCAGCCAGACACTTCCATCAGTTCTACCATATTTCAGTTTCAGCTTGTGAAGTGTATAACACCCACATCCTTTGATAATAAATCCGATGATTATAAAGCAATAGGATGTCTACTCTTAAATACAATACAAATGTACTATTATAGGACCGTTAAAAATACTTTTTACTTTTACTTTTTTGCCGTGTTTGCTAACAATCGCTCAAAAGCATCCACATATCAATGATTCAGACCGCTGTTTGGTACTGTTCAATAGAAATAAAAAGGATGTTTTACATCCGTATGTGGCAATGGATGAAACATGGATTCACCATTTTACTCCGGAATCCAATCGACAGTCAGCAGAGTGGATAATCGCAGCACCAGAAGCTTATTTTGAGGGATATAACCTCATCATAAATTACCTAAGTAACATATTTATAAAATTCAGCTTTTATACTATGACGAAAGTAGAATCACAACTTTTCAATCTTTAAAGGTGTGTCTGGTCCGGTGTGTGTTGCCACCGTAGAAAGTGTCTGGCAATGAATGACGTGTTGTCTTATATTATCTAGAAGATTAAATAAAAAACTACTCTTTACAATTTGACTAAAGCAGGTACCAATTGTATGCAACTTTGCCGCTTCATAGCTGCCAAACTTCATATTCGCCTATCGTTCCTACCCATGTTGGATATATGAGCAGAAAAAATTTAAGCATTTTTAAAAGACGAAAGTCTGGTGATCACGGGTTCTTGTTGATGTGCCTAAGATTTTCTTTCAATCTTGATTGGCTTAGGAAGAATTTGTCCTTGTCTTCTGGGAAGTTAATGACATTTTGAACATTTAGAGGTCGAACTGAATTGCGACAACGCGCGTTCAATGCCCGAGAGGCGCATGCCATAATATGAACACTATACAAAAAATCCGGGCCTGCGGCAGGCCCGCAGAGGTAGATTTCGTGTTTTTTTTATTTTTATCTCCAAAAATATAATCGCATTAAAAACTTTAAATGGCTACATTGTAGAGTAAAATAAAAAAATAGCTTTCATTTAAAAATATTACCGATTGTAAGTTGTACAGTTTTGGAGTTATAAATTGTTTTCCAACAAATTTTGGTCCCCCCCCCCCCAGTTAAGGATGGAATCGTTTAAGGTTCAAATCAAAAATATGTTAGTATTTACTATGGGCATGCATTAAAGTTAAACGGTCCAAAAATTATCCATAGGAAAAAAGTTATGCTGAAAAAACCGATTTTTGAAAATCTGCCCCCAATTCCCCTCCCCTTTGGAGGAATTCATTCACGAACTTAACCTTCATTTTTGCCCTGTTGATTTTTGTCCAAGTTTGAAAAACTCGACAACTGGTAGTAGTTTACCTATTGGTTTTGTAAAAAATAAAAAGGAGTCAATGTGGTGTTTTCGATTTATTTTTTATCCATGTTAATGTTTTTATTAATAATTACATTGCGTAATAATCCTTTCCTTCTCTTCTGTTATTAAGTGATTAAGTATAAAATAGATATATGTGGTACGTATAATCTAATTGATTAATGGATAAGACATAAACAATAATTTTATTATAGGTTATAGTTATGTATTAGCCCAATACCTATCCGCCAATGATAACAAAAAGTGCATACAAAACGTACGTAGATAACACATGTAACTGTACTCAACTAAATGAAAAAAAAAAACAACCAAAATTCGATATCATACAAAATAACACATACAAAATCGATTCTATCTCGGTGTCAGAATCATTCACCTGCGACCTAGATAGTTGTACCCGTCTCTTAATATTCTCAACCAAAACATAAAGAGTACATCGAAAAATATGTCAGGATTCTATACCACACTTGCTAGAACAAATGTTGAATGGGATGTAATCACTCTAACTGAATCCTGGCTGCCTAACACACATCATATTCCTGACCTGGATGGCTATAATTATTTTATGACCGTAAACAAGAGAACATAGAATGAGGGCATAGTACAAAATGTGCACAAAAACTTAGTTTCCACAGTCCCACAGTCACGGAACCCTTACTCTTAGACGCCAACCAGAGGATCGTAGGTGGCTGGCTCAGTTACCACTATTGACAAATGGCCTTACCAAACAAATGTTATGTTTTCTTTTTCTAGAATCAGCTTTAGTCAAAGTTGTAGTGGTACTATCATCAATAACAGATCAGTTTTAAGTTCTGCACACTGTGTCCGCATGAGACTCATGTAAGAGAAATATCTAATCCTCTACATAAATTACTGATCTGATCTCAGAATGAGTTACACGTATGTTTTTTATTTCATTTGTTAGCACTTGACAGCAAGCAGGTTCCGTTTACGTCTTGGTTTAGCTTGGGCTAGTAGCTTTGGAATTGTTCATAACGGTGCCAGCAACAACATTCACCCAAATTACAACCCCAGCACGTAGTGTTTGTATACTCTTTGCCCAGCACCATAGACAGTGATGTTGTGATTATGCATAGTGCTACCAGTTTTGTGTATTCCAATGTGCAGCTCTATCAAGGTGGAAGTGCCAAATCAGCAAAATTCAATAAAAAATGCAACAAAATTTTTAGCTAATTGGTTGCTAATTAGTTACTAAAATTGCGATTTTGTTGCTTGCGCCGTTTAAAAAAAATCGCAATTACTGCTAGTTTCATATGAAGCTAGCAGGAACAAACGGTAAATCAGTGAATATCAGTCAAAACAATAAGTGAAAATTAGTTGCTAACTTGTAGCTGCAAAATACACGCTGTCTTGAATTTCGCTTCCCGAATCTCAACTGGTAATTATTATTTGTTGCTGCATGCGCGTAGTCCGATTGCAATGATTCTTTTCTTGTTGGAAAAGAGGCACCGACGGACGCAAGGAACACCCAGACTCGGAACAATTATTAGTGGATTTCAAATTTTTATTTTGTCCCGCGTGGGATTTGAACTCACAACATTCGGCGTGGTGTAGTGGCGAGGCGACCACTTAATCTATTGCGCTATCTGTGTATAATATAAACATATATACAATACCTATACCTTTAAGTAAATATTTGTAGTGCAATATCTACACTAATATTATAAAAAGGAAAGATTTGATTTTCTGTTTGTTTGTGTGTGATGGAACTCCGAAACTACTGTACAGATTTTAAAAATTCTTTCATCTATAGAAAGTTACATTATCAGCGAATTACATAGGCAATATTTTATACGAATAATTATAAGATTTCAGCCTGAAATAATGGTATTCGTGATGCAAGCCGGAAGATAAAGCGTTTCCTGGTTGCTTTATCCGCGTGCGCTGACTAAATAGTCAGTCATACATCAAAATAGTTTTGATGTATGACTGACTATTATAAATATATAATATACTATAAAATATATACTACATATATAAATATATATACTATTACAAAAGTGTTGGTCTTTAGTAGGTTTAAAAAAAAGTCTGGGGTACCATTTACGAATCTTTTATAAATAAGGCACAACAACACTTTTTCTGTCGAAAATAATGTAAAAATTAAAACCTGATTTTCAATCGTCATTATTAGGCATAGCATATTAAAAATAAAACAAAATACAATAAGCCTTTATTGCTGTTAGATTTTAAGCATTACTTTTTAAAATAAAATATATGATAACAATAGAGGTAAGAAAACTATAAATTAATTAAACTAAAACACATTCTCGGCATTCGGCTTATCTCTTAACAGCTTGTCTTTCGACAAAGGCCTCCTCTAAGGATTTCCATTTGTTTCTATCCTTTGCTGTACGTTACCATTCTGGTCCCGCTACTTGCTTCAAATTGTCTTCCTATCTCTTTGGTTGTCTTCCTCTACTTCTTCTGCTTTCTCTAGGGTACCATTCCGTAATTATTCTGGTACATTTTTCTTTCTTTTCTCTCAACATATGTCCTGTCCAACGCCATTTTAATTTTCTGCATACTGATTGGACTTTCCCAAACTTAGTCTTTCCTTTGATATTTTTTAATTGTGTTTTATCCCTTCTTCTTACTCCCAATACGCTTTTCTCTATCCCGTTCTGACATATATTTAATTTATTTTATTGTTGTTCAGTTAAGGCTCAAGTTTGGCTTATGTGTAATATGGCAGTATGCATGTATTGAAGACTTTTCGTTTCTCTGCCATAGGCATTTCTTTATTTTTCATTACTTCGCTCAATGACCAAGATCTCTTCTAAGTAAATAGACAAAGTATTATTCTTCTTTCTATTTCTTTCTGCATGCTCTCTGTCGTTGATACTAATTGTCCCAGATAAATGTATTCATTTAAATATTCGAATTGCTGATTATTAACAGAAATAGCATTTTTTTTGGGAGGAATTGCTTATTACTTTTGTCTTTGTTATATTCACTGTGAGCCCTGCATTTGCACTTTCGTCTTATAATTGCTGTAGCATTTTTTCCAAGGCCCTCAGGCATTCGGCGAAAAGCATTAAATCATCAGCGAATCTCAAATGACTAAATTTTTCTCCGTTCACGTTAAGCCCGACATTATCCCAATCCAGTCTCCTAAAGACTGCATAGCATATTAACTTTTACAAAAAAAATAATAATAGGCAGTCATGGGCCTGCCGACAGAAGTGAAAACTTAAAACGACGTGTCACATTACCATGACCGTGACGCAAACCCATAACTTTTGCCCCTACCAAAAAACACTTAACGCGGCTAAAGAAGTTTTCAATCTCAATTCAGTATCAATTTCAAGTCCGATTTGATAAAATAAACATTAATTTTGGGTCGTTAAGAAATATTTTAGGAAGTATTTTTATTAGAAATTATTTTTATCAACATAATAATTAAAAAAAAAATGTTCACATTTTCACAAAAAGGATGATTAATTATTTTATCAAAAGAATGATTAATGATTATCTTTATAATAAGTAGCTACAAATAAATGTATAAATATAAACCAATTTTATAAAATTGTCTCTAGGTTTAGGTTAGGTTAGAACTGCAACCTGCCAGCCAGAACCGAATGTTATTGTAAAATCACAAATTTTTGTAACAAACATTCGATATTTTGAACACTCGATGTATTAGATAATACGTTTCCGTTTACGATTTAATAGATACCATATTTTATTCTGACTCAAAGAATTATTAGATTACCTTTTAGATAACAGATGATAACACAGTAAAGCAGTCTTGCCTTATCTAATACACAGTATACTGAACTTTACTTAATTTGTGTGCATATTTAGTGTGCAATTTAGTATTTTTATTGTTATTTTCCAATATTTTGTTAGAAAACCGTTATTTAGTACACGATTAAATACTACCCCTTAAAAATTGGGTACCTAAATAAAATGAAAAATGTTTATAATAATTATAATAATAGTGAGTTGCTTATTACCTCATTATAATATAGTTAGAATTACATTAGAACCTATTCAATTCTTATCTTTTAGTAGTTCTCGCAAACACGCGTGAGGGAATCAAGAATTGAGCGGACACAACGTTCCACTGCACAAAATTTTAGGACGTTGCGAATCAAGCACTGGCCGCCCCTTCACATCGGCTCACAGTACAAAGAGAAAGACAACAAGTGATGATGATGATGATAATCTTAGAGCGCGCTGTAGAATTTTAGCTCTCCGTAATAGGTTGGCTTTTAGTTATGATCCGAACTACTGTAAATTTGGAGGAATGAGTAAGATTTGCCCTAAGTGCCATACAAAAAATGGACAGATGAAGCGAGCGGTGTGTGGTGTTCCCAATATTCTACTACAGGAACTACCACAACCGACACAAAATCTTTTGACAGACATTTGTCCATTGTCAGCACATTTTTTGAAAAATGTTCGTAGGTGCAATAGTCTGTTTTGAGATGACTTAGTTTGTGAATAAAAAAGGTTAAGAAATTAAGGAAGGAAACTTCATAATCACTTTTAAGGTCGGAAGGGCAGGTTTACCGCCTCATAGCCAGTCTTTTCCCGCAATCGAAAATCCCCTTTAGAAATATATAAGTATGTTTATCAGCAGTCTGGTTACCATAATACAGGCTCTGCCTAGTTTGGGATCAGACGGCCGTGTGTGAGATGTATGGAGTTATTATTATTATTCTCTTTAATCATCTTTTACCATATAAATTACATTTTTAAATATGTACATTAAAAATATATATATTTAAAAATATAAAAAATAGTAGACCACCGACATCAGAGAGTAGAGGACCGAGATACCGGTGGTTAGGGCTCCAAAGACAGGAACCTCCTCACTATACGGGCCGTGTTGAGAAGAACTGCCTTCTGCATCAGTCCCTTGATCCAACCGTCTAACGCGAGCCTCTTAAGGTGTTGATCGAGGCTCTTGGCTATTAATCCATGAGCAGATATGACAATCGGTACAATGATCGCTGATTCGACATTCCACATATCGACAATCTCGTGAGACAAATCCAAATATTTGATTTGTTTATCTTTTTCAACTTTCACGAGATTCTCGTCATGAGGAACAGCGATATTGATGATCATTGCATAGCGCTCTAATCGATCTATCACCACTATATCAGGTTTATTCGCAACAATAGTTCTGTCAGTGATGATAGATCGATCCCAATACAATGTGGCACGACCATTTTCAAGAACTGGGTCGGGCACATACCTGTAATATGGCACCTCTGAATTCACAAGGTTGTATTTAAGGGCTAGCTGTTGATGTACCATCCTGGCCACTTGGTTGTGTCTGTGCAAATATTCACCATTGACAAGACAAGAACAACCAGAAATAATATGCCTGATAGATTTACCGGGGCGGTGGCATGCCCGATAGATGACAACCGTGCCATCTTTCAGGATATATTTCCGATAGTTATTTGTCATAACAACTTCATCCATAATTGCAAAGACAAAACCTTCGGTATCTCCGAAGAAATCACCGAACCGTAGCCAAGATGTGGACGCTTTTAAGTCTATATCAGGCCCATTTAGGGCCCGATAAAAACGACCATGAAGTGCTTTGCCCTTCCATATCTCCCGGCGCTCATTA
Organism: Callimorpha dominula; assembly: GCA_949752705.1. Lineage (NCBI taxonomy): Eukaryota > Metazoa > Arthropoda > Insecta > Lepidoptera > Erebidae > Callimorpha > Callimorpha dominula. The sequence continues at coordinate 21,389,436 of OX456992.1, forward strand.
GTACTAAGAACTACAGGTTTGCGCCAGTTCTCTTTAGCCAGAGCGAGCGGAGTGAGTCCGTTGTCCACTGCAACCATATTACAATGCACACCCACTTCAGTATGAAGAAAATATTCTCTAAGGTTGTATATCTCCCGATTGTGTAAGGTCTTAATGTTTAAAAGTCCACGACCCCCAAACTTTCGTGGGATATATAACCTCATTACCGATGAACGTGGGTGGTGCATTCGAAATGCAGTAAGCAGTGTACGGACTCTCCTGTCAAGGGCATCTAGTTCCGTCTGAGTCCATCTAAGTATACCAAAGGAATACATCAGAACCGGCATGACCCAACCGTTGCAGGCACGAATTTTGTTACCGCCTGATAAAAGACTTTTTAGCACTTTTTTCAGGCGGCCAAAAAAGCGCTCCTGCAGCGCTTGTTTCATAGTAGGTTCAGGTATTCCAAATGATTGTGATATACCTAGATACTTGTAGATATCGGTGGTAGACAGAGATCTGAGTTTTGTTGAATCGGGAAGTTCGACTCCTTCAGTTTCCACTATCACACCTTTCTTTACATGCATGACTGCACACTTGTCCACACCAAATTCCATCCTGATAAAGTTACTAAAGTTTTCAGTTACCTTCAGTAACGCTATCAATTGCAAATTAGTGGGGGCTAGTAGTTTCAAATCATCCATATATAGAAGGTGAGATATAACTAGATCATCTTTCTGCAACCTATAGCCTAGCCCTGAACCCTCTAACAGAGCACTGAGAGGGTTCAAAGCCAGGCAGAACCACAAGGGACTCAGGCTATCACCTTGAAATATGCCCCGCTCAATCTTTATTGGTATATCGCTTGCCGCAATCTGCCGACATCCTGGATAGCGAAGTACCGTCCTCCATTGCCTCATACATGACTTCAAGAAAGTGCAAAGAGTTGTATCAATTTTATACAACCCTAGCACCTTCAAAAGCCACGTATGTGGAACCGAGTCATAGGCCTTCTTATAGTCTATCCAACATGTCGACAGATTCTTACGGTTACGACGTATCTGTTGGCTAATAGCCATATCCATGATAAGGAGTTCTTTAGTGCCACGGGTCCCACTTCTACATCCATTCTGAGAAATAGAAATGACCGCATTTTTATTTAAATGTAAAGTAATTTTGAGTCTCAGAATGGAAGTTAGAAGCTTATACACGGTTGGTAGGCATGTGATAGGTCTATAATTTTTGGGATCCGTGGCACTACCGGATTTGTAGAGTAAGTGGGTAATGCCAGTGGTCATAAAATGGGGTAATAACCCTGAATCTAAAGTTGATTGTGGAGCATGTGAGCTTCGGAACCACCTAAACCAAAAGTTGTGCAGTCCGTCTGGTCCAGCTGGTTTCCAATTTAGTAACGAACGGACTGCACTACTTACGTCCTCTGTGGTTATGGCAATAGGTTCCATTTTTTGCATAAGCTCACATGACCGCTTAACATCTCGCATCCAATCAGCTTCTGTATGAGTGACAGGCACCGACCAGATGTTACGCCAAAATGTATTTGTAACATCTTCATCCGGTAAGTGCCCATCACTCACACATGGATCAATTTGTTCCCATTTTCGGTACACCAACCTCTCATTTCTTTGGAATATACGATTCTGATTGTATAATAAGAATCGTATATTGATAGGTATCTATCAATTCGTTTTTGTAACGTCGTACCCTATTTGCCCACGCATAAACTTTTTGCTTTAGAAAGTCTATGCGCTCTGTGACAAATGACATGTATTGTTGAGGACTGATGTCAGTCCCCAAAAATGCCTGTTTCACAAAGCGCATCACCTTTGGCCGAGTATTGCCCAATCGAAAGTTAATTAGCCTACTGATGAGCGTCCTAGCCTCGGCAATACGACGCTCTATTCTACATCAGGCTGGCACAGCAGACTTGGGTCGAGTAGTAGTGGTATTTACGAAAAAATGAACTCCCGCTACTCGACATACTGCGACAGCCGCGCAGTAGAGAATAGAGTGTGTATCACTAAGATCTTTGCTATTGTCTAAATAGTCAGACAATAGCAAATCCAGGGCACACACAGAGCACAGGGCACACAGGGTAATTTATATAAAACAAAATATAAGGTGTTCTGTAGAAATACCGAATTTGGCCGACTCAAATTGCCTCATTATGAAACATAAAGAACAATTTGCTCTTATTGCTATCTATCGGTCCCCATCTTTTAAATGCACCAATAATTTTACAAAATCTCTAAATGATACTCTAATTTCTCTAAAACACTTTCAAAATATAGCTATTATCGGTGACATAAATATCAACATAGCACCCAACAGTCACGACCGTGATAACTATCGATATCTGAAAACACTAATGTATCATGCCTGCTCACAACCTGCCTACTCAAGAAAATAACTGCTTAGATCACGTAAATTTAAAAACCAAATCTAAAGCTACCACTCTTGTCCTCGACACTCGTATTACTGATCATGTGCCTGTAATCGTGAGTTGTAGCATTAATATTCAATCTAAGCAAATAAAACAAATCACCAATCGCCTAGACATTAATGCTTGCTTAAGTGAATTGGAAGTAACCAACTTCGGTCCTGTATTGTCATGTTGAAACGCAAATGAAGCAGCGTCATTATTGGTACACACAATTTCGGATATTGTAAGAAATTATACACGTACATTAGCCATTCCTAGCAGGAGAAAAATTATAAAACCTTGGGTTACTCCTGGCCTACTACGTTGCATAAAAAATCGTGACAAACTATACCGTAAATTAAAACAAGATCCTGAAAATACCACTGCATCTGTGACTTACAACCTCTATAAAAATTTCTGCAATAATTTACTGAAGAAGGTTAAGAAAGAGTACGAACGTGGGGAATTTCGGCGTGTTAGTAAAAACTCGAAGGCTACGTGGGAACTTATAAAGCAACTTATAAAGCATGGGAACATGGTTAAAGAACGAATATCTTGTAGCGATTTGTTAAGTTCTAATGCAGACCCGATCGTTGTTGCGAATAATACAAACAGTTACTTTGCTAACGTAGGAAAAAATTTGGCTTCTAAAATAACGTCAATTTCTGATGCTACTCACCCTGAACTCGATGTCACGACTCCTCCCTTAGTTTCGATGACTATTCTCGCCACTGACTGTGATGAGATTGATAATATTATCGTTGGCCGTAAAATACATCAGCTACTGGATGGGACGATATACCGGTATCGATTGTTAAACAGGCGAGACCTATTCTTGTACCTATACTGGAACATGTTTTTAACCTATGTCTTCTGGAGGGTGTTTTCCCTGATGTATTCAAGATTGGTCTTGTACTACCAATACACAAGGGTGGTGATAGGGGCTGTATCTATAATTACAGACCTATTTCTATTCTAACAAGTTACTCTAAAATATTGGAAAAAATAATCAATAACAGACTAAAAAATTATTTAAATTCTATTTAACTTCTTGCAAATAATCAGTTTGGTTTCAGAGCTGGTAAATCCACTGAAGATGCCGTCCTAACTCTAACAGATTCTATTGCTATAAATTTTAATAAAAACCTTAAATCAGCTGCTATATTTCTAGATCTCTCAAAAGCTTTTGACACTGTCCCTATTTCCACCCTGCTCAGGAAGCTGGAATGCATCGGTGTTAGAGGCGTCGTCCACAATTTCTTCCGAAGCTATTTTGAAGATCGTTTCCAGTGCGTCAAGAAAGGCAGTGTCATTAGCGAACGTGAACCCTTGCTTTTTGGGGTACTCCAGGGTAGTATCTTAGGACCTACCTGTTTCTAATTTACATCAATGACCTTTGCAAATTGACCATTAAAAATTGCAAGATAATAACGTACGCTGATGACACAGTTTTACTTGTGGATGGGCAGGCAGCTCTGTCTACAGTAACCCACTGGCTTTCGCGGAATCTTCTAACACTAAACGTAGACAAAACCAAGTGTCTCACTTTCGCACCCAACTCAATTTTTACTTCCTCCTCCCTCTTTTAGCCTTATCGCACATGTACCATCTTGTAAATTGAAACCTATCTGTAACTGTTTGCGGATCGCTTGCGAATCCAAAATCAAATATCTTGGAGTCTGGATCGACAATCATCTCTCTTGGAAAGAACATGTTAAAGTAACCACCTGCCGAATCAGAAAACTTATGTATCTTTTCAAAAAGCTACGCTCAGTTTTGGACTTTCCTTTTGCTTAAAATTATATTTTTTACTCTGGTACAGTCAGTTGCTGGATACTGTATTGCAGCCTGGGGCTGCACAGGAAAGACCAAATTACTCACGCTCGAAAGAGCGCATAGGGGAGTGTTAAAAATCATGTCCTTTAAGTCTATTGTGTTCGCTACATCTCAGCTATACCATGAACTAAATGTCTTAACAGTACGGAAACTCTTCCTATTAACAGTAATACTTCGTAAGCACGCAGAGCTCCCTTTTATTAGTAATACCAATAAACGCAGAACAGATAGAGTTTGTATAATAAAAATGTGTACATCGCAATTCGCTAAACGACGCTTTCACTTTTTTGCCCCCTCGCTGTATAACAAAGTAAATAAAATTTTGAACATTTATCCCAACACTATACTAGAATGCAAATCACGAGTTACTGAATGGCTCCTTGGTCTAACTTATGAAGAAACAGAAGACTTAATCACATCTATTATATAATGCAACACACAGAGATACACCCTCCCTCACACACACACATACACACACACACTCACGTACATGCACACACACATACACGCGCACACACACATACACATACACAAAAATCATTTTCAAATCCTCAGGTTTCTACTCTCCACTGTTAAGTAAAGTTATATCAAACTACTGTTAAGTTATTATTAAATATGTTATGTAGTCAAATAAAAATGTCATGGAACATATACGCCCCATCCGGAGGTGGGCGTTAGTGACCGCGCCACAGTGTTTCACTAATGCGGTCATTATCGAACACATTAAAAAATTGTAATTGGTCATCCTGTTCCTAATAAAGAAATTTTTATTTATTTATTTATTTAACCAGCGCTATATTTCTTTTATGCATAGGCAAACGGGATAAACGTGGTCTAATTTGATAATTTACAGACCTGTACTCCAGAGTCGCATCCTCCAAAGCACTCCTTAGTCTCTCATTGTATTGGGTACTCACGGATATAGCCTCACTTTCCAAAACTTCATCAAAAGGTAGTAACTGTGGCATATCGTTAGTCACCAAACACACAGTTTGCGATGAAGAAGGGACAATAAAGCTATCCCGTACGTCAGAGCGTATCCTGTCAAGTACGGTATTATTCAGCAGGTGGCAGCGCTGTATAGCCCGTACCTGATCCAAAAGTCGTTGTGCTGATACGTTGACGGCTGGTTCAAGCTCCTGAAACAGAGACACCAAACGAACACGGTACGCAGTAAGATTAGTTCCCAACTCTGTAGCCCGACAATATGCCCGCATGACGTTTTCATTAATTGAATTAGTCAATTTCATGCGGCGCACATCACCACCGGCAGCGGGGGCCCTATTCGAGATCAGTGGTCCTCGGGGTCCCAAGCAGCTCGGTGGCCGGGTTCTCCCCTGCCGACGCACAGGTGTTGGCGACGTCGGCGGGGAATAATACTCGTCGCTAGAGCTTGAGCTCGACGTCTCATTGCTTGCCGCTGTCCTCGAAGGGTGTAGTGGCGGCTGTGAGCCGGAGCTGTGCGACGAGTCCGGGGTTATCCGTTGTGCATTTCTGTTTCTGGCTTGGTTTCTTGTTAGCATTTATATTGTGTTCCATGGTATTGTATTCTATGACATCTGTCATTATCTTCTAAAATTTTTGGTTTATATTTTTTCATATTGTTGCTGTGGTTTTTCTTATATTTTTTATATTTCAATTTAAAAATATATTATATGTTTTGTAAGAAAATGTATTATTATTACTAGCGACCCGCCCCGGCTTCGCACGGGTTTAATTTATTTTTTACTCTGTAACTTGATATATTTTCCTTAAAATATTTGACAACCAATATATATATGTCAATCCTCTTCCATTACTGACATTATTCTACATTTTTAAAATCTAATATACGATACTAACGTCACTCAATTGTTTTGCCTTCCCGAAACCTCTCCACTAACACTTGAACTTTATGGTATAATATTAAAGTTCAAATTGACTTTTAAGTATTATTACGAATCGTTTGTATGGGAGTATAGAAAAGTGTTTTTTTAGACTTTTTCAGGAACTTCAACGAACATTTAAAAAAAAGAATTGGCCAAATTGGTCCAGGCGTTGTTGAGTTATGCGCTTACCAACACATTTTGCGATTCATTTTTATATTATTGATTATAATCAAACTTATAGTTACAAACTGATTCACACGCGGGCGAAGCTGCGGGCACAGCTAGTATTAAATAATATTGTTTAGTGCGAATGCCAAGTCAATCTATTTTATTTAAAACATAAAAGATTTTTAATATTGATATGGTCACTATAAGATGTTGTTAGGTTAGCTAATTACGTAATAACTTAAGACAAAAGGTGCCTTAAGTAGTTACTGAATAAATTAACCGACTTGGTATTACATGGATCTCACAACTTTTTACGGTAGAAGAACTGAGTGGCGAGACTTGGTTTTTTTTACAAGTTTTATTTTTGATGCCATCCAACTTAAAAGCATACGCCTCTAAAACTAATAGTTATCTTTGAAGTGTATATTGATATGATTATATATATATAATCTTATTGATTAATTAGTGATAATGTTCCATTTGTTTCGGTATAAATTAGATCGTTTTTAAACCATAATTAGTTTCGTTTTTAAATTCCGAAGAGGAAGCTAACAACATGCGTCTCATCACCCTATTAGCTGTTTGCATCGCGGCTGTTGCCGGTAAGTTGTTAGAATATTCTATTAAAAGTATTTATGTAAACTCTTGATGAATTTTTTTATTGGTATGATATAATTACACTTTTGAATTAGAATTTTACTCACTTAACCAAGAAAAGAATACTAATGAGTGCCAAGATATTCTTAACTTGCTTCTCCATTTATACAGTAAAGCAATATTAAGAATCTAAGATACGAAAAGGATCCATTAGAATTTATTAATTTATACGATTACATAAGTTATCACGGGTCAAGACAAGTAAATTGTTTATAATTAGGAAACATTTTAATAGTTTCCGGACACCTTTACTTTAGTGCAAAAATGTGCTAACCTTCTGCAAACATAAAAAATAATTGAGAGCCTCCACGTTTTCTGAAGTGGGTTTGAAGAACTAACTTACAAACTTTCGGTTTCCATGATTTAATTATGTAAATATACGAGAATTAACGCGATTACGAACAGAATAGCCATAAGTTTTAAAAAAATTGATTGCTTGAAAAAATTAAAATCAATAGTTATGTAATTGTTCTTCTTTATCTTAAGCCGTTGAAGACAAACACATCAAAAAAAATTTTTGTACCCCTTTTTTTTTATTTTATTAGTTTTTTGTTACTTAAACTATTCATAACTAATAGATAATACCAATTAAAAATATCGCATACCGACGCCCTAAATTAGTACCTACTAACTGTCCCGCGCAACTTCATCTGCGTTTGTAAATTTGCCCCGATTTTGCAATATTTTTCATTGACCGTATTGGGCGTAGCGTGATCTTATATAACCTATAGCGTTCCTTGATAAATGGGCTTTCCAACACTAAAATACTTTTTTCATTCGAACAGGTAGTTCCTGAGATTAGTGCGTTCAACCAAACAAACAAACTCTTCAGCTATAAACTATTAGTAAAGATAGCTACCAAAAGGTCTACACGAAGCGAAATACTTTTAAGACCTTTATTTTAACAATTATTATCGAAGTTACAATGTTAATAAGAGTTTAAAAAAGTTCATTTATTAACAATAGTGTCATTTAATAACAAATGATAGAAAAAAAGATTTCTTGCGGATTTTTTTTGGTTCCGGTGTTTAGATGACACAATAATATTTTGATTTTTTTTTCAATTAATTCTTAAATAAAAGAAAAAATATTTTTTGTAATTAGCGAGTGGATTCTAGACAGTGTTAAGGTAGTGCGCTAACTGCGCGGAGCCCTATTTTCAACATTAAATAGAAGCTAGTAACAATAGAGGTGAAGTTCTAAGAGGCAATAATTTTTTTGGAAATTTTCCCCTTTTCAAAATCTTTTTGTTTCATTTCACTAGCACCAATAATAGCTTTTGAGTTATTCTCGAAAAAGTAGACCCCCTCTTTTTGGGACGTTTAATTGTTTATAACTCTTGCTATGAACATTTTTTTAGACGTCATTACGAATCGAACGAGCTATCGCACGTTTTATATCTCGCAGTTTCAAGAATTAACACGCTTTTTAATGGGGTAGGAGGCAAACGAGCAGACGGGTCACCTGATCGTAAGTGACTACCGCTGCCCATGGGCATCTACAACTCAAGAGTCGGCCTATAAGGTGGGAAGTAAGGAAAGGGGGAAGAGGGGCAATGGTGGTGGGATGAGGGGGAGAGGGAAGGGTTAGGCAGTGAAGCATTGCTTCACTGCCGGTTTTCTGTGAGGTCGTGGTATCACTCTTGCCGAGCCGGCCCATACGTGCCGAAGCATGGCTCTCCCACTTAACAAACAACTTGTTTCTATATAGTGTGTATAATAGTCTAGTACAGGCTTCATTTGACTGATTAAATTATCTTTCATCAATATTTATTGACTTGGTATTTAATTTTTCAACTTTCAGCTAACCCACGAGCCTATTCTCCATCTGCGAGGATCGTAGGCGGCCAAGTTACGACTATTAACCAATGGCCTGCTCAAGCTAATGTTGTGTTCACTCCAAATGGAGTTACTTTTTCGCAATCGTGTGGTGGTACTATCATTAACAACAGATCCGTTTTAACCGCTGCGCATTGTGTACTCGGACCAAATTAGTAAGATAAATATTTTTCACTTAAAAAACTATAAGGATTATTTTAAATTTATTTGAATTAGATAAACTCTAAACACATTTTTGTTTGTAGCAATTTTGCACCAAATTATTTCCGTTTACGTCTGGGTTCGACTTGGGCCAGTAGCGGTGGAGCTCTTCACAACGTTCAACTCAACATCATTCACCCAAATTACAACATGTGGACCATAAACAACGACATTATGCTCATGCGCAGCCCTACCAACTTTGTCTATTCCAATGTAATACAACAGGGAACTATCGCCAGCTCTAACTACCACGTCCCTGACAACGCAGTGGTTTGGGTAACTGGCTGGGGTGCTATGTGGGTAAGATTATCAATATTTTAACACTTTATTTCGATGCTGATACTGACTGTACTCAAATAAACAAATGAGTGGAAGTTATTTGTATAGACCAATCATCATTATGACAAAAGAATTGAGTATTATATGAGCCAGCACAAGAAAAATCATGGACAATTTTCAAATAATGTTCCTTTGTTTTTTAGTTCCAGGGTCCTCGCTCTGAACAGCTTCGCGAGGTACAAGTTTGGACCGTCAACCAGAATATTTGTGCACAACGCTATGGAGGTTCAACAATTACCCCTAACATGCTGTGCACCGGTTGGCTCGATGTTGGTGGTCGTGACTCATGTGGGGGTGACTCCGGTGGTCCTGTCTTTCATAATGGCGTTGTTGTTGGTGTTACCTCTTTCGGTGGATGCGGTAGTGCAATCTTACCCGGTGTCAACGCCCGCGTATCCAGCTTTACTTCATGGATTCAGGCAAATGCTTAACTCAATTGAACATTCAAACAATATATAATATTTAAATAAAATAGTTGTCGTAAAACTAACTCCGTCATTTATATTGAACTACTCCTCTACCTATAAGTGCTTATGTAGTGACTGGATCTTACAATATTCCGATGTTGTTCGATATTGTATTATGTTCAAGAAAATCTGTTCAGCAGTTCGAAGATTATCAGCTCTTTTCTAATTGTTGAAAGTATTTTTGAATCGGGATAATAATAATAATTAAATAAGAAATAACATACCTTTGAACTATGTGACGTTTGGACCAGGTTGCAACCTGCCAGTGTATTGCTAATATTTAAAGTTAGTTCCAAAACAGTTCCAAATAATATTAAGTCGACTTTTTATTATGTCGCATTTATAACCTCACTATTTCATTTTATTAACTTTTTTATTAATTCCGTTGCCCTGCAGTAAGGTGTGCGCAACTGGAACAAATAAAGTTGCTTGATGCAGTGTTCATTCGAGCCGATGATGCTTCAATCGATATAAAATCAAAAGATTTTTATGTGGCAATATGTCCAACCATGACAACGTTTCAAGCTAAACATAGTTACAGTGCATAGTTACAGTGCTCATACTTAGTTCCTTTTTTTTTACGTAAGTTACAGGGCAGAACATTGGAAGCTGTAATTATAAATTTCACAAAAGCCTATTTGGATAGGGTAAATCGATATTTCTAATATTATTATTAAATAAATTATGTTAAATAAATATATAAACTTATTTTGATTTGTATAAGACAAAAAATTTAAATACCCTCGACTCTAGTCTATTTTAGTTCCTTGACTATGTTATATTCTTTGTGTGTGTAGCGAGCAAATTGTACATAAGTGCACGTAATTAGATAATTCACATTAATAGATTAACTTAAGAGATTAAATAAAACAATTATTGTAAGAAACAGTCTCGAAACCACTGATATAAACTATGAAAATCACTAACTAACAGTAACTGAAAAGTTGTTCGTACCTCTGTTCCCACTCAAGTGAAGTTCTCATCTTATTTCTACCCTTTTATAATGCCACTATTCGCTAATATTTATTAATCGACCAATAGTATTGCGTTACCGGCATAACCAGTCAAAATAATGTCTATTAACTTATTTTTATTAAATAGTGAACTGTGTTATCATCTATTATAGTTTGTCCCTATTTTTAATAAAATAAATAAGAGTTTTTAATGTGGCGACAATATTATACACACGCATCACATTAGTATATAAGCCTAGTATGTATCTAAAATAAATCAGACTAAATATCATTACACTCCTTGCCAAACACTGGCAAAGTGTGCATAAGTGAAAATGCTTTGAATGTAATATCTACAAAATTTTTTTTTTTTTTTAATAATGACTTCAGAATTCGAAATGAAACGGAGCACATTCTCACCTTTTTTCTTGGCCAAATGAGGTCGTATCTTTCGGATTTCTTTACTTAGTTTTTGAAACAAGTTTGCGTAGTACGCTCCATTGATTGTTTTTCCTTTTTACTCATAATCAACTAAAATAATCCCTCGAGCATCCCAAAAAACAGTCGCTATCACTTTGCCGGCTGACCGGCTGTTTTGATTTCTTCAGATTTCTGCTTCCGTTTTTATCATGTCCGGATTCGTGACTTCATTTGGACGGCCAGACTTGTGGGCGTCTTCGCAGCTCTGTCTTCTTTAACGTTTAAAATCCGTTACCCAGGTGTCAATTGTACTAAATGCAGAAGCTGAATTAATTAATTATCTAAAACACTATCTAGCTTGGTTTTAGTCTGCGTTGCTGTATTCTTATGAACTGGCCTGTTGGTCTAGTGGTTAGTGATCCTGACTACTGAACCAGAGGTCGTGGGTTCGATTCCCACCCAGGACTAATAATTGTGTGATGAGCATGATCACTTATTCGTTGCCTGGGTGTAATTTATCTATAATATGTAGTATGTATTTTGAAAAAGTGGGAACTGAAAATCAGTACTGAGGTGGCATTTGTTCATCGTACTGAGGTTCCACCTATTTTCTAGGGCACGGCGTACAACCCTCAGTAGCATTAAAAGTTAATTTTTTTGTAATTAACATTCAAAGAAACGTGGTCGGATACGTGGCATTGACGCGTCATGTGACATGTCAGTGTCATGTAAATGACACGTCACGAAAATGTTACCTGTTATTAAAATTTTAATTTTTATTATTTTATTTGTTATTATTTTTATTTGTTTTATGCTGTGTTTTATAGAATAACAAATTTTTCTTCTTCTCCTTCTTCTTCTTCTTCTTCTAAATACACAAGTATGTTCATCAGTAATCTGGTTACAGTACAGTACTATATACCATAGTACATACTCTGCCTAGTTTGGGATCAGAAAGCCGTGCGTGTGTGAGATGTGTCAAGTTAATATTATTATTCTTAAAACTTTCGATAGTAACATAAAATGTTGATGCTGTAGACATGTACATATCATATACTAATGACTGCTGCGTAGACGGGAGAAAGATACTCTGCTGACGATGCAATGATTGCTTTTCTATTATGATCACTACAACACTACATATTATAAAACAAAGTCCCCCGCCGCATCTGTCTGTCTGTCTGTTCACGAGGTTGTTTTGGTTGCTTACACGTGAAATAACGACATAATTTGGCCGTGGTAACATTACTCATTTGTTTTTCGTGTGGAAACTCACCTCACCTGGCTATTGGTGAGGCCGTATATCAAGGCTTAAACCAACTAAAACCACACGGTGTGCCTCACAGCACCGTTTATGAGTTGACCGTCGATACGGCGACGTTTTGCCTCCAATGATCCACCCAGCGCTGGCTAGCGGACGGCAACTGGGCGATGTCCAGACACCCTCTTCACGGGAGACTCTGCTTCGGGTGAAGAACAAAAAACTCGTCTCATACATCCACGGCCACTTTTAGCGTACGCATGAGAGCGCGAGTGAAAAGGTTCCACCTGGAAGTTTTTCTACCGAATCCACACCGTCACCTCCTCCTTGCGCGAGATGTTCTCCTCGCAGAAAATCGTCATAAAACAACTGTGACGACCTAACGTCTCGATTCGTCCAACCAATTGGGAGACTCTTGCTGTAGGCTAGAAACTATGGGCCCCTCGGTATACCTAACAGATAAATGTTTGCTTCTGAGCTTTGTTTAGTCACGGTGTAACTTAAGATTTGACACTACTGTAACCGAACGGAAGGCAAATGGTCTGAAAGTGTAAAAAAAACTTCACCGGTTACATGTCAATATTTCAGCTTAGATGTGATTGTGGCGATAGTGTCTGCCATGCATTTAATATAGTAAAATACTGTAATACTAAGAAAGTGTTAAGTTAAACTAACAACTAAGTCATAGATGCTTTAAATAAAAAAATATTCTATTCTAATATAATCATAGGTATGACATACCTTTGTTTTGCTGTGGTCGTGGCCGTGATCACAGGCCTTTAGGTACTGTAATACTTTTTAAATACGTGATTTTAAACGCGTGCATTCCCGTCAACATAATTATATTATCATGGAACGCAAAAGTTTAAAAGTTTGGATCTTCTTTTTCTATAAATCTATTTATATTTACTGGATATGTATATTTACTAGACTGGCCTGATGGTCTAGTGGTTAGTGACCCTGATTGCTGAGCCAGAAGTCGTGGGTTCGATTTCCACCCAGGACGAATTATTCTCTGTCTGGGTGTAATTTATTTATAATATGTATGTATTTAGAAATATATAAGTATGTGAAACATATTTAGAGGCCAAATAGCTCGTTGGCATAGTCAAGAATCAGCTATCGATTACTCTGGGATCACCAAATAAAGAAAAAAAACTCCTGCTGCTTCAGCAATCACCACAGAAAAGCATATTCCCCTATGATATCCGACGATTGAAAATATACATTCACTCGAAATCCTTCAAACAGACATGACTATTTGCAGTTGAAATCTAATGTAACTAATAATATTTCTTTAAATCGCAGGTAAAAATCGATTCTTTGTACTCTTAATATTTATTAGTTAATTTAATTGAGTGGTTTTATAAAAAATATAAAAAAAAAATTAAACCGACGACGAAAAGAACTAAAACGCAAAAAATAAATAAACCTTTTAAGTCTTAAGTATTAAGCTTATTTATATTTTTTTGTAATTTATGATTTTTTTTTCTTCATCAACTCGGCTACATGCTGTGATGATTTCTAAACGCAAATACCTGATAAAGTAATGAAAAGTAAACAGAAACACTATTCGTTTCTACAATTTCCGAGGGATTCTCTCAATTTTATCAGAATTCCATCATAAGATCCTGACTTCCTTGACATGGGACCATCTTTGAGGTATATCCTATCTAACAAAAAAGAATAATCAATATCAGTTTGTAAATAACGGAGGGGGCTGAACATACATAAAAAAAAACAATATGTATAAAAAGGGTTGAATTGAGAACCTCATTTTTTTCGTCGGTTAAAAACGATACCTAATTTAAAAAAAGTAAATTAGTTTATATATTAAAAAAAAGTGCAAAAAAAGAAAAGAGAGTCAAAGAGGGATCGATCCGGCACCCAACTAAGTAGAAGTCGTTCTCTACACCAGATAAGCTAAACACTCGCTGCAGTTAATTTCGAAATAAGTATATACATTCTGCTAATGTTACAATGTTATTACAGCTTTCATTGATTTTCCTGTGGAACCAAAGTTTAACCCGGGATAAAAAGTACCCTATAACCTGCGCAGACACTCAAACTATTATCATACTAAGTTTCAAGCATATCCCTTCACTAGCTTCTGAGTTTATCGTGAACATACAAACAGACAGACAGAAAGACAGACAGACAAAAATTGTTTGAATCGCATATTCGGCATCAGTATCGATATCTTAATACCCCTCAGTCGATTTTTTTTAAATATATTCAATGTACAGAATTCATCCCGCTACAGATTTATTAAAAGTATAAATTATTATGAATATTTTTACTATTACAACGAACGTCTACAATTACAGGAGCATTAAAGACAATAGGTATCTGCCGTCCCTGCACAACTTGAATCGGTAACCTATTTTATGATATGTGCTCCAATTTAATACTTTTGTATAACATATAATATTTCTATGTTATACAAAAGTATTAAATAACCAATAACAACCTACTCAAATAAATACCTCAATCCGTGCCGCTCTCAATATGTTTATATTTCAGTAGCTCTTACTATATTATTTTCTAGCCTTTTATTATAGATGGTCCTAACTTAATTTCGTGTTCTAAGAAATCCTATAGGTAGGTACCATGTCAAACATATTGTGTGAGAGAAGCAGCCGACAGTGCGCCTTGCCTACAACAAATGAATACGCGAGCAGTCCACACCTACAAAGTTCGTAACCTTTCCTAGATGTTGTGGGTTTATTATTTACAGTTTAATAGAATACATTTATTATAACTTCCACCTGGCCAATCACTCAAAACTGATTTAGTACAATTTGTATAATACATTGCATAGCAATATTTATTATTTTTGTTAAGACGATAACTATTATTTATTATTAGCATAGCCACGCGGCAATGGCGAGGAAAGAATAAACACCTAAAGTATTTTTTAAAATTATATTGTCAAAATAAGTAATAACTAAAATAATTTTTACGACTTATTTTTAAAGATTTTAACAGATCACTAACATCTAGCAATAACGCAATTTAGCATTATAAATACATTTAGCAATAACAAAACACGTCCACTGCACAATAAGTTCGATTTGGCATTTTGATTTTATTTACGGAGAATACCGTTCAGTGCGTGCGTGCTCTCAGCTACGCGTTGTCGCTCCTACTAACACTTGTACCATCCACGGTATGCTAAATTGGTAGGTATATAAAACGCGACCTCGAGCGAGTGATGTAGCCCTGCCTCCGGTAACCTCACTCACTCGGTGAAAAGCAATGCATCCATTGCTTCACTGCCGGTTTTCTGTAAGGCCGTGGTATCACTTCGGTCAAGCCGGCCCATACGTACCGAAGCATGACTCTCCCACGATATCAATCTTAGAAATATATAGCAGGTTCTTTTTTCTTCATCGACTTTCCGTCGGCCAGTTCTATTAAATTCAAATATTGAAATCTGAACATACCCAAAGAGATCCCCCACATCATGAAAACTTTTATCTTTTTTCTGTATCCCACTCCCTATTGCGAAAAGTTAAGTAAATGTGTTAAGTTATGTCAGTAAGTCATAAGTTAAGTATGCAAGCAGCACTGGAACTTCGTCTTCAAAACTTGGTTATGCATTGGATTATTATGTTTAATAAGCAAGAACAAACTTTTGCTTTTAATAGGTATACTCTCATGAAGTTCACACAACACCTGTCAAGTTGTTAATAGCAATAAGTTTGCCCGTGAGTTTAAAATTCTCACAAACAACGGTAGGTTATAGTTAATTCCTCGGTTTATCCAACAAAAATATGGTTGAAAATAGTGTTCAAACAAAATAATTACAAGGTATTCCTGTTCGTTTTGTGAATAAAAACACGAAGTTGTTAGAAATTCTTGATTTTTCAAAATGTTTGTTAGTAACAAGATGTTTCGTTTTCAAGTATCTCTAGTTTGCCGCGCTAATTTTGTAGACCACACGAAAAATTACGTGTATGAAGTATGTATTATGTCAAAATCGTAATGTAAAAAAAATACTTTTATAAACTGCCAGGTGACAGCTACACTCCCCGGCTCCCCCTGGGTATGCCCATGTCCACAATGGATTAGGGTGTAAAATTTTGTTATCAAAACATCATGTAGTGTAACACTAAAGCATAAAATTTAAAATAAATATTTGGCTTAATGTCGGACAGTGTAATAAGGCATCTACTTATTAAAGTGTAGAGGTTGTCAGTCAATAAACTGCCGAAACTCATAATTGTGAAAAAATTAAACTGAAACCAATTAATTATAAATTAAAACATATACCATAGGTTCACAAGGTCATGGTCATGATCGATCAGTCGACCCCGTCAAAAGAGCAACAGAATCAATGAAAATAAAGGAATAGAAAGACAAACCAAAACGCGTGTCACACACAAAGAAAAGGGGAAATCTGCGATATTTTTCTCTATCTCTCTCTCTCATACACACACACATGCGCTTATTTAATTTAATTATATACTATGATTTGCTTGCCAAAGTGACTTTAGTAATACGAACACTGTTCTATGGAGGGCCTGGTAATCTATGTGATAGGGTAGGATACCCTAGTGCAGATAGCAGTCTCCAAGGACAAGGACTTATGTTGACTATCTACTAGTATTAACAACCATAGGTTTAAGTTACCTTTGTTTAAGAGAAATAAATCATTATATTATTATTATATATTTGTTATCTTTCTAGGGTGTATATCTAGTGGATTACACGTGTAGCTTTTTAAGCTTTGCCGAGGAAAATAGACGATAAACATCATCAGTATGTAAGCTTAGTAATTACAAAATTCTGTGGTGCAGCTTGCTATGGAGCGAGCTATGCTGGGAGTCTCTTTAAAGGATAAATTTCGCAATGCGGTCACCCGACAAAGAACCAAAGTTACTGACATAGCTCGCATGATAAGCATGCTGGGCTGGCCACGTATGCCGAAGGACCGATGGCCGTTGGAGCAGACGGGTCCGAGAGTGGAGATCGCGAATCGGTAAACGGAAGGCAGGACCAGCCAGATGGACTGACGACATGAAGAAGGTAGCAGGGATGAACTGGATGCGGAAGGCGGAGGACCGGGTGCTGTGGCGCACATTTTTAGAGGTCTATGTCCAGCAGTGGACTATGATAGGCTAATAATTTGATAGTTTGATAATTCTGATTGTACCGTAAAAAAAAAGTTGAAAGAAAAAATTGTGTCCTTTTCTTTGACGGCCTTACCTTGAGATATACTGCTGTACCCATCGGGAGTCATTAAAGGTGTACCGCCTTCGTCATGCATATTTTCGATTCTTAAAAAGTTGGTCTGTTAAGTTTAAATATTTTCACATTACTTGCGATTACAGAGATAGTTTTTCACTTGTTTATACCTAGAACACTTGTGTATTTTATCATTTGCACACACAGTTAGGGAACTTTTCACTTATTTATATTATTATGAGCTAAAACACTTATATTTTCACAATCACTATTTTAATTCACTGTTTTTCTTTATAATTAGTAAATCTTTTTGTTACGGATCTTTTGGGTGTAAAAGTTAATCATTGTACATGAAAAAGGAAATTATTTCGCAGTATTTTAAATCTAACTAAAGACCTTTAGATCAAAGATATTTCACCTTATTTCCTGTAGGTAATTATAACGAAAATTACCGTTTTGACTTGAATTTTATGGATTTTAATTTCCTAAAGATTTTTTGTCTATGAAACATTTTAAACTAGTATATTCGAAAATTGAAATATTTATCATAATATGTATGTAGGTTAGAGTATTGCATTTATTAACAAAGTAAAGTTATTTTGCCTTTCG
Source organism: Callimorpha dominula (assembly GCA_949752705.1). Classification (NCBI taxonomy): domain Eukaryota; kingdom Metazoa; phylum Arthropoda; class Insecta; order Lepidoptera; family Erebidae; genus Callimorpha; species Callimorpha dominula. The sequence goes on from OX456992.1 coordinate 21,407,662, forward strand.
CTCGCTAACAGTAGGTACTGTTTTTCTGTATGAAAGCTATCCTAGTCCTTTTCTGTGTTCTAGACAACATGTATGTAAATTTCATGATTATCAGTTCAGTAGGTTAGGATGTCGTTACATATATCCGTCTATTTTTGTTTTCCTTTGAGTATTAGTTGAATTTACTTTTTAGTGTATTTTATCATTTACCTTTCCTCTTTTTTTACTGGTTTTCCCATTTATTATTATACTAGATTTTGGCCCGTAACTTTGCTAGCGTTAATAGATATTTTGTAAATCAATTAGGGTGCCCCTCGGGAACAGTATTGTTTTTCTGGATAAAAGGTACCCTGTGTTAGTTTCTGTACTATTGTGAACGTTTATGCAAAATTTCACGATGATCAGTTGAGCCTTTAGCATGTGAAAGCGTAACAAACAAAGAAACCAACTCATTTTAGCATTTCCGAGTATAATATTAGTTGGAGTTAACAGATCCCGTACATAAATGTTTTGCTAAATTATGATTTTTTCTTTCTTTATAAGAATATTTTATAACTTTATTTACGTTTACATAATATCTGATGCAGTTGTGCTCTTAATGCTTTTACGGGCGAGGTGAATTGTGTAATTATTTTGCATTATAATTACATTAAAAAATAAATACATGGTGTATTTATTTTATAATTGGATATCTATCGATTAGTGACGTGATATTAGAAACTTACGTAAGTCAAATATTACGATATAAATGATATTAATGAATCATTATTCCACAAACTAATTTAGTTTCATGTAATGAATTCACACATTTTTTTCACCTTAATCACTTTCATAACTTTATACCTTTTTCGATAAACAACGTTTATTTCGCGACGGCGGGGCACGTCAATACGAGCGTGGTGGTGGGACTTTACTACCACCCCATGGTACCTACGTGGGGAGCATTGAACACAGAAATGAATGGATGCGGTATCATTTGCACGAATTAGGTCAACGAATTTAGCTCTGTCATTATTTTAAGGTCATTTCAGATTAGCACACTACTAATCGATTAATAACAGAAAAAAACTGAGTAATCGATTAAAAAATAGGGGAAGGAGTTTACAGGAGACGTGGTAGGAATCACATGGTAATATTAAAATGACTCAGATTTCTAGTTGCCGAGTTATGCATATCGTATCGAGTAATTAGATATCGATAGATAGATAGATAACACTTTATTTGTACACCATTCTTACAGTGGAAATATCAAACATACATAATTATGCGGAACAGATAATGTCCAAAGGGCGGCCTTATCGCTAGATACAATCTTTTCCCGGCAACCTTATAATAGATCAAAATGTGAGGAGGAGTGACAATGGTAGTTGATGGTTCATTTAAAAATTTCAATGAAACTTTTAGTTTCTAATAAATATAAAAATATACACCTTACAGCAATACAGCCCAAGTGTAACACTTTAAAGAAAGAAGAGCATTATAGAGGTAGGTGTTTACATGGTTGATAATAATAATTGTCTGAGTTATTTAAATATCTGCAAATGTTAAACTCATCGTGATTTTTTCCTTTATAATTGCATAAATACCTCCTGGTAACTTAACTGGTAGCCGTTGATATTCACGTGTGACAACCCTATATACTACATGCAAACGATATTTTTTTTTTAAATTGGAATAAGTTTTATATTTTATTTACATGTTAAAAGTCAGTCATAGTTTTTTTTTTAAGTCAGTCTGAGTTGATCCTTAGCCGGCAGAAATAGAATAATATGGCTCTAGTGCCGTTTAATAAAATTTTATTATAAAATACAGTTACTTCCTCGATCGGTAGACTCCTAGACTCCTAATTTAATTAACAAATTACTGTTCTAAATGTATATACACATGTTTGCAAATATAATATATTTATAAATAGAAAAAATAACAACACATTCAGTGTTTTTTTATGATTATATTACTGTTTTATAATTATGTTATCTAACTTTCGAAATTATATCTACTCGTATAATAGAAGATGAGAGTTATTGAACTACTGTGACGATTTTATGCTTATAGACAATCGAACAGCATGGAATAGAATCCATTTTTTCTTTTTGTATATTTTTCCTTTTAACAAAATATATACAAACATTTATAGTAGAACGTATTATAATTTGCTGTACTTGAAATAGCCTACTAAATTTTAATGAGGCATTGAGAACTTTGTTTCATGGCTCACCGTACAGCTATAATTATGACCCTGACCGCGTCCATGACAGTGTTGTTCATTGCATGTCAGGACCATCGATCGTCTATATGTCATTGTAGTTTCAGAATATCTTAACATCAATAGAAAAACTAACCTTAGTTCATTAAAACAAATGTAAATAATTATTTGTATACAAAGCAGAGAAGTGTTCGTGTAAAAGCAATTTTTATGAAAAATCGACCACTTGAAGTGGGAGAGCCATGCTTCGGCACGTATGGGCCGACCGGAGTGATACCACGCCCTCACAGCAGTTTCAAAGCAATGATTTGTTGTGTTTCACCGAGTGACGGGGATTACCGGAGGACCTACCTAACCCTTTCCCGTCCCCCTCTCTCCCACTTCCCTCCCTCCTCTTTCCTATTCCCACCTCAAAGACCAGCGACGGGCTCAAGCCACTTGTGACTCTCTTGCGGAGAACGGTTAGCTTATGATAATTATATTAAAATAATTTATCTTATAATTGTAGAACTTATAACTTATCTTCTAGAAAATCTTTTCTATTTTAAAAACAATATATTTTCTACAATAATATGTAATAATAACTTCTTAAAATAGCAAATAATTTTAATTCTCTGTAAGATTATTTAATATTTTTTATGCACAATACCATTTGTATTCAACAGTTTAAGATTTGTTTTTGGCGTAACTGACTTTACGTTTAGAACAATATATAATATATAATTTTGACAAATATACATTTCTTTTAAATTAATATATAAAATATACATGTAAAAATCAATTTATTAACTTTAAACAAACAATTTGTGTACATACTCGTGTATATGGTGCTTTTCTGTACACGTCACATTGATGTCAGTGAAATTTCATGATGAACGAGTAAGCAGTTAAGGCGTGAAAGCAAATAAACATAATAACAAATAAACAAACAATCCCATTTTCGCATTTATAATAGTATTTAAGATATTTAGTATAGGTAGGTATCTCGAAAACGGCTATAACAATTTGGATCCAATTTTCATTTGCTTTTTAAACTTATCAATATCATTCTTTTTATTAATACGTGAAGAGAATTCTTTGTACCCCTTTTTAAGAAAATTTCGCAAACGTAGTAACGTGAATTTTGGAATATTTACAGTTTATATATAGAAGAAGTGCAGAAAGCTAAAATGTTTAAACAATATGTCTTACATCTTTAAAAATTACGTGAAAACGGCTTAATGAAAGTACACGCGTCCAGTATATGTGATTACCTGTAATGGTTAGTAAGTCTATAAAATGACAGCTCAAGTTATACTGGCCATTGAAAAAACCAGGGTGAAATTCGACCACCACGCGATCTCTAGTTTTCCTAAAAAGGCTATTTTACAAAATGTAATGAAAATATTTTTAGTATTGAAAATAAGTGCCAAATCACATTCCCACCACATAATTATGATGATACTTGTGTAGGTATCACAATTATGTGGATGTGGTAATATATTTAGATAAGCAATTCTTGCAGTGTCTAAGATATATCTGTTTGTGTTATCATTTTTAATACACAAACAAACAGACTATTTTATACTATAATACACTTCTGATTAAATTCCGTTCCTGTACAAATACAAAGTTTAATTTTCCCTGTTAGTGGCCGAGTGTCATGCTTAATGTTTTTGTCGTTTCTGTTGTTGATCCTGGTGAATAGAAGTGACAGCAGTGGAAATGTGGGATTAATTCCAACAAATTTATGTGATTTCTATCCACATTCTTGCCAAATAATTAAATTTGAACTAACATGCATAATACGTGAGCCATAATACTCATGGATTATGCATGTTAGTTCAAATTCAATATCTTTATTTCATAAAATAGGTCATCAATTATTTGAAATCGTCAATTTAATAAATAATTATTATAATAAAAAATTGTAGATCGAGACACACAGAGTCACCGCAATAAATTAACAGTTTGAAGCTGGTTTATATTTTAGCCGATGTAAATATTGACTGATAGGCTTAACCAGGCTTAACTGTATGATATTTGTGTATGTTGATTTCTAGATTATTTTGCTGTAGCGTCGTCTATGACGTCAATAATGTAATTTCCTAAGTTTCCACTGTTCTTACTTTCAACTGTTAACGTGGACTAGTGAGTGAACAGTACATTTTTTATTAGCATTGTGAAAACCTTCACAATGCTAGGAAAAAATGTGCTAACTGTAACTACCGTTGATGTATGTAAATATATGCTGATTATTTTGTATAAAACTAGATGTCAAAACTATTTACTAACTCATTCGCACGTTCTGTTGGAAGCTTCAAGTTTCTTATTAGAACGAAAGAACCTCTACATTATCAAATGTCACTGCCGCTAATTTACACCTGAAAGATAAAAAAAAAGAAAAAGACAAATTTCCTAGGCAAAGAGTATACAAACACTTCCTAGGTATAGCAGTTGATCAACATCTAAACTGGAAGGCTTATTTTGAAAAAGTAAATAAAAGATTTCAAGTGCCTGTTATGCTTTATCAGTCCTTTCAGAATCAACGAATGTAAGTGTCACAAGAAGTGCTTATTTTGGATACGTCCATCCACTTTTAACGTACGGAATTATATACTGGGGAAACTCAACAAACGTAGAATACAACTTCATTCTTCAGAAAATATGCATTAGGACGGATTATAACATGCATAATACGAAATATCTCAGAAATATCTTTAGAACAGAAAGTTTATTAACATTAACGGGAATTCATATTTTAGAGTTATGTTTATTCGTGAAAAACAATATGCAATAGTTCCATTTAAAAACTGAATCTAAGAGAAATATTCGAGAACAATATAAATATAATATTCTGCTACCTTTCATTAAAAATATGATTTATTATAAAAGTACATGTCATATATTACTGCTATTCGTGTATACAATCAGTTATCACCAACTATCAAACAATAAAATGTTAAAATATTTAAAGTAGCATTAAAAAATGGTTTACTGAAAATGTATTTTATGATCTGCATGAACATTTCCGTAAAAATAATGAAATTATCAATTATTGCATATCCAATATGGGTAGACTGTTCGGACTAAAAACTTTCATAGTCTTCATACAATAAGAACTATGTACATAGTTATGCAATAAATATAATCTTAAGCTTAAAAAAAAGAAGAAAACCCTCTCTCTCTCGCCTAGTCAGTGTATGTTAAGCTATACAAGTAAACTATGAAATATTGCTTATTATACAAACTTTACAAGCAAGAGGTACTCGTTAGCGAAATCAGACGACCTTGTCCAGTACGACTAAACAATTTTTTTCAATCATTGAACTTACTGATTGAGTAATAATGACTAAAGTGGACCACAGACTCAAAGTTGTGTGTTGTATTTCGAATCGTTAGCATGGTAAGACTGATAGTATTTTGCAGCTGCCATATCCCCTACCTACCTAGTGGTCCCACCTGCAACCACAGGACAGTGAGTGGCTACGTAATTACCATTAACAACTATTAATTATCAACATATTGCTCGTTAGACTTTGCTCGTTATACTGGAACTCATTAATTTTATATATAATACTTTCTCAGTCATTCAGTTATCGATGTCGTTGCATAAAGTAGGTATGGGGGATTGTAATCAGTCTAGCCTTTTTATGACACTGTAAAAAAAAACTACTAACTCCTATGACACAGGGTTTGTTGCCCTCCAGTTTGAAGACATTAGCAACACGCGAAGTGTTTCACTTTGCAATGGTAATGAAGGCACACGCTCCTGGCGCACGTTATGCACTCAGCCTTCGTTATTGATCCATTATGAAATGATTTTAAGCAGTATTAGCTCTGTTAACATGTTCTAAAAGGTCTTTTTACAAGATATTATATTTTAATATTAGTAAATGCATGTACGCTGGGCCCACATACCTGGCTGCAGACAGTCTAAATTGGTGCTGACGGAGGTCTCACCACATTTAACTTGCTCAGACTGCACCGACTCCACATTAGGATAGTTGTAGGAACCATCACGGGCCACCTGCCCCTAAACCGGCACCTATTCACCATCAATGCGACATACAGTCCTCCATGCAGGGGATGTCTCAACGCGGAAGAAACGGCCACCCACGCTATCCTGGAGTGCGAGGGAGTGGCCATACAACGGGCAAATATCGTCGTGGGTGCGAGGCCTGTGAACGCCCCAGGAGGCTTCTGTGCTTCTGGAAGGAGCTAGGCTGGCTCAACTAGTCAGCCTTATCTGAACGCTTAATGGACCGACTATTACTCTAAATGCGGAAATATAGCCCTATACCAATACCAATGAATGTATACAGAAGTTGATTATTAACTACTGATTACTAATTTTTGACACTAGTTTTTTATTCGTGTCAAATTTAGTGAAAAGTTTAAGTGTCACCATCTAACCAAATCCGAAGAGGTGGTGAGTAGTTTTAGCGTGGCTTTGAAAAGAAGGCCAGAAACTGGTGGAAGCTTGTGGATTTTATTGATTATGTCACTAGCTCCAACATCGGACTCACTGTGTATTTCCTGACATTTTAATTTCGACATGTCCACTTAATTGTACTCATCTATTTTCAAATAAAAAAATTAATCAAATGGCAGGCTGTGGTTTTTAGAATAATATAATAAAGTCATAAAAGAAGTAAAGAAACTGAATAGAGAATAAGCTGCTGAAAATATTGTAGAAGAGGATAATGTTAATAGGTGTGTACGCCATATAGTTTAAAAGTAATTTTTTAATAGATAGGACATTTTGACGAGTTTTCTCGCTCATAGATTTAAATTCAGTTCTAGTAAAAACAAAGAATGAAAAAAAAATAGATTAAGATCATTTTATAATAGTGTCACCTCTTTTAAATCACTGTTCTTTCACATAATAAACTAAATGATAAGAATCTTAAGACACAATGAACTGTTATATTATACTATACTCGTTTTATCTATAAGCGTTATATCGTAGAGGCCGGTAAGGGGTGGGGTCCTCTACATGCCACTACACAATGTGGGTGCGTATTCAACCGTGGCCTACCGTGGTTTTCGGAACTTCGTTTTTAAGTTATATCTGGGTGGTCTAGAGTCCCACGCAATATACCCACTTGTCACTTAACACCGATGATATACCACGTGATGGCACATGGGATTTCAACGCGAGAAAGAGACTAAGTGATTAGAAGCCAAGTTTTAATCACCTACGTTTAAATAATCAACGTCAATTTCAAGGCTCCTAGATTCCTTCCACCTATGTTGATACGGCGCTCTAAACACACGAAATTTAATCCACTGGACTGTTACGGTCATAAAATAGATATAAATAAAAAAAAATGTCAGTCGAATCAAATATCAGTCTATGACGGTAATCTATAAATGCAATTAATTGTATATATTTTGTTACATAAGTTGTTATAAGTTAAGCAAAAAAAATATCTCAAAGAGTATTATCTTACAAGGTAAATCAGTTTTACTTATCAACGAAGTATCTTATTACTTTAAACGACCAATTCTTGTATGTATGTATTTATGTATGTATGTATTTAGGATACAGATACAGTTTTTCATTTTAAGTTTTACTGCAAAAACGCAATTTTACAAAAAAAAATACGATTTTACAAAAAGCGTAAAATTTGACGTTCTACTGAAATTATTTGCGTATGTCTACATGGCTTGTTTATTGACTGACCAGATATTTATAGTCAAGTAGAAATGTGGCATTGGTTAGTAGCATTAGTTGGCACTCCCTATTGATTTTAGGCCGCTCCTTTCTGGTTTTGTTTGATTTATGTAGAACTAACCAGTACAGGTATATTGTATTTGTTACAAACCTTATTGACCAATTTGCATTGATGCTTTGTTTTTTTATAACTTCTTTTATTATTATAGACTTATTTCGGATAGGACTCATGACTTTTATAGATTAGTGGGGCCTTAAAATCTTTAAGTTAGTAAGTTTTCCAAATGTGCGCTCAATTCGAGTAAATCTTTAAAACCACATTAAATCTGCCTTCCAAAGCTGCTTTGTTGAGACATATTGGCCCCAATTCTGTAACTTCACTCGCTAAATTAAAATTCACTAAATTTTCTTCATATAAGAAGTAAACCTTGTACACTTAGAAACAAGGTCTTATTTCAAATTGAAACAAGTAGATAACATATGTCGCTATCGAAATAAGCCATTTATTTTTCGACTAAAGTCTGATACGCTAATAAAACGCTAAACTTTAATACCACGTAGCGAGAGCCGCTATCCGTTGAAAACCATCTCTTTTGCTCTGTGTTTTTAGTAAGCGTCTTCGTAGGTGTAGGTTAAAAACACGTCATCCTTGTTCGTTTTGAACAAGTTTTTATACGGCAATTATACAGCGTTTGAATAAATAAAGACTCTCGCTGCGTGGAAATAAAGTTGAGTATGCGTTGACAGGTTTTATTGAAATTTAGAGGCGCTGAGAAATAGATGCTAGTAACAAATATACCTTATTACGAAGAACACTAGGTTTATTTCATATGAAGAAATTAAGTCAGGTTTTAGTTTAGTCGAGTGTACAATAGAATCGGCACCATTATGTAGTTTTTTTAGTAAATATTATATCATCACTTACAGTTTTTTGTTCACATCTAGTAATTACTTACACGATTACGCCAAAAAAAAATACTACAGTACAAAATTCTACCAACCACCCAACCCAAACTAATACAAAGCAAACTCGTACTTCTATTCATCAATTACTTATATATATTGGGTCTTTGTCGGTGTAATAACAAAGATGTTATGTATTAGACTTAGCTACGAAGTGCAAAAATGGTAGGGCTGTTTTCCTTTGTCTTTCACTCCGCAGCACCTTGACCGTTAGGTCTCGGACACGAAGTCAGCGGGAGTGGGGCGGTGGCGGCGACGGCGGCGAAGCGAGTGGCTCAGCAACGCTCTCGTACGCCGCTCACCGCCCTCTCCCAGCTCCGCTGCCTTCGAGGCCAGTTCCATATAAATGTATGCATTAAAACGCCCCGCTGCCGCCCCGCTCCCGCTGACTTCGTGACCGAGGCCATAAAGATAGTTTGCCCCACGCTACAAAAACGTGTGTCGTATATTTGTTTGAAAGCACAAGTCTCCAGGGTGCAGAATGACTGCAAGGTCATTCTAAAGTTTGGTCGTCCGCGGTAAGAAATTCCTTTTAAATCAACGCTCTGTCACGATTGCTTTGTCTTTATAGTGTGAAGCCCTTGCCGGCCGGCGGGGAGCAGTGTGAAAGTAGTGGGTAATCATGTTCGTCGATTAAGACAATTATTCGGAGCTACTATTCTGTGATTATCCTGCGACTATGCAAAGTCTACTCCTAATACACTGAGACCTCTTCAAATAATGCATATCTGTTATATGCCAGATAGGTAAATCCGTATTTAGATTAGGAATAGAGAAGAACGCTCTTTTCTACGAGGTATCTACTGAGGTAATGTTTGTAATAGTATTTATTTTTAAATATTATAAAACATTTAACACAAGTATATTTTCTATAAACGACTTATTATATGGACCAAAAGTTCCTGCTAAGGAAGACTTTTTTGTGTGTCCGTACACACAATAAAGTCTTTCTTAGCACGGTGGAGTGTGTAGGGTAAAAGCCTTACTCACGCCACACGCCCTCTGACGTAGACGTACATAATTACAATGAATCGCATTTTATTTTGTGCTTTATCTTTGTTCTTATGTATATTTACAGTAGGTTAACGCATTACTTACGTCACATGAATTACACTTATTTGAAAAAAGTTATTTATAGAATATACATGTTTCAGGGTTGTCAAACTTTAGTTTATTTTTAACATTATTTATATTTTGGCAAATATAACTGTTTGCAAGAATTGATTTCAATTATTATGAATATGTGTAACTTGTTCATTATACCTTTGGTCTAAAAATAACCTAAAAAACTTTATTGAGCGATATTATAGATAATTTTTTGGCTGTAATTTACGAGGCCTACTAATGTTATTGCAGAGCCCCTTTTAATGTTTATCAGTGTGTATAATTTTTTATTTTGTGGTACTGGTAATGAACAGATGTGAGTTAAGATGGATTTACACAAATTGCAATTCATTCGATGCAGATCGTTCGATCGACGCTACCTAGTTTGCCTAGAAAGAAAAAGTCAAAGCTAATACCTATTTAATGTAAATATTTGACTGGTTACTATTATATACAATCGTTAAAATATATTTTTTAAACATATTAAACATGGTCATGAAACCCTAATATTGTAATGTCATGGTTTATTTATCATCATCATCTGCCTACCCTTGTCCCAATTTTATTTGGGGTCGGTGCAATATGTTTTATTCTTCCATTCTACTCTATCGTTCGTCAATTCACTGCTTACTCCATTTCTAGCCATATCTTCTCTCACACAGTCCATCCATCTTTTCTTTGGTCATCCTCTTCTCTTGTACCCGTCAACATCCAAACATAAAACTCTTTTCACCACATTTCGCTCATCCTTCCGCATCACATGTCCATACCACAATAACCTATTGCTCCTCAGCTTTTCCTCCACTGGTGCTACTTTCAGGCTCCCTCTAATATATTCATTTCTCACCTTGTCCATCCTAGTCACACTACACATCCATCTCAACATTCGCATTTTGGCTACGTGCAGGCGTCTCTCATCCGTTCTCTTTGTGGGCCAACTTTCAGAACCGTACAAGACAGCAGGTCTGATGATAGTTTTATACACCTGTCCTTTCAACTTAACAGGAAACTTGGGATCACAAATGGTTCCTGATACCTGCCGCCACTTCATGGTTTATTTATATACTTGCAAATTAATCTAATTTTATTTTTTATTTTATTTTCGGAAAACTTACAGCTAGAATACAAGGTGAAACATGATAATATTAATTAACAAAAAGATGGCCATTTAAAAGTTTTCACAATTAGAAATAATGAGGTAAAAATAAAAAAAAAGAAAGTGGACGACAGCTTAAACAAACATTTTCTAAGTTCTTCTGATCATCTATATATATATATAGATATTAATGAAGAAGTTGTTGCACAAGGTCTTTTTTAAAGTGGTCGTGTTGGTATCAAAAACGTCGATAACAGTTTCCCGGCTCGTGTCGTTGTATAAGCGAGCAGCCCTCGGCAAGTATGAGTTCTGCCTGTAAGTAGTTTTCGCCTCGGGAACATGTAGAAGTCTAAAATTGCGTAAATACGCCGATGGAACACGTAGACCAATTTTGTTCACTAGCTCCGGAGAGTCAATTGAACCGTTTAATATATTTAATAGGATTACTAATGGGATTATGGTCTTATATTATTCACGCAGTAATTATAAAACATGCTAAAAATAAAGCAATTTGCATATTAATCACTTAATGGCGTGTGTTGTGGGTGTGTATTTTTTCCCAGGCCTTTTAAAATAGTTTTATTATTTGAGAGTGGAGCAAATAAAACCCTTGGGTCCAATTTATTTCTAAATAGTCTTTGACTAATGTTTATTGTTTACACTTACTTCATATTTTATGCTTTAATAACTATATTTACCTGAAATAAAAATAATCTAAATAAACTAAGAAAGTTTCACCAGTAAAATTGCGACTACTAGCTGGTCTTCTTAAGCAGGTTCATAGACTATATTTTCAAACAAAACTCCAACCAGAGATTTTCACGGCAAACCAGGTCAAATTTACTAACACATCACAAACCGCATGCGACAAAGTTGGGAACTAAAATCTACAATCTGACGTTTCATTTCACGCTGTTTTACACAAACTCAATCGTTGCGCCGCACTATTGATTGATGCAAAACATTTATACAATTAGGCGTGATAACGTTCAGCATTTCAGTCTGACTGCTATTGTCGCTCAGCTGTTTTACATAACTTAGCTTTTTGTAAAACAAATTAGGGTTTTATCAAAAAGCTAATTAAACAATTCATCTGGATAATCTATTTTGTTTAGAAATATATTCGTTGACTAACAGAAACTTTTATTAATTCTTTTGCTTCGCTCTACTTACAAATGAGACTCGTTGAATTTGCATAAACAAAATTGTCCAACCGCTACAACTTCTGAAAATGTTAATATTGTTTTTGAGTGGTATAAACTGATGTCGATTTCACATATCTTTATTTATAGTCTATTATTTAGGTTTTAGAAAATATATTTATAAAATACATTAATATTAGTGTTTTAGTAGAACTCTAGAGAATTATTACTATGTAAAACGGTATTTTCCGATGGCAGTGTGCGAGGTGATCACTTTTCGCGTTTAGTGAAAATTGGATATGAAACCCCCGGTTAAAAGTTACAATATAAAACCAGAAAAATATAGTAAATATTTCGGAGTCGGATGGATCTTACAGTCATAACTTCTTGATACACCGTTCACTTTACACAAAGAGCGTAAAGTGTCCTCTTCTCCCGAACAAAATGCGCTAAACATTAGTGCATTGTCTCATGGCTGAATAACCCTTTTCCGCCAAGGCCAGGCCTTTCGGCTTATTCTTACAGAAATCTTTAACCCCCTACGAAGGACACTGTTCAAATCCATGGCTGAATGTTGGTAAACACTGTACTGTCCGTGCTATCATAATATACATATCATTATATGTGTTTGTAATATAAGTTGTAAGCAATATAGGATCAAAATATAACATTTAATCACCGCCCCCATTTCAATGAGCAGCTAGTACAAATTGTTTACGATAGCCAACACCTGATACGTACTCAGATTATGTTTTATTTTAGGAGTACCTTAACAAAAATTTCTAATTTTCCCGCATAATTGGAAGCTTAAGAAACATCTGGTGGTGCCGAGATAGCAAGCAGAAGTAACCGTAATTTATGTTAGCAGGCTTGGATATTTACGGCCCTAAAAAGATTAAGCTCTGTCTCACTCACCTTCAGTTACAATCTTTTATCTTTGACTTTTATAGTGTCGTACGCATTAAACGGCAGTGTGTAAATAAATAGAAAGAAAGAAAGAAATTTATTTTGATCTCATACACAGGTATACGGGTTTCAAACAATAGTTGTATGAAGTTGTATCTAATTAAATTAAAGTTACATTTTTTTTATTTTCAAACAATACCCCTGCTTGAGGCAACAATGGTCGTTAGCTCAGCTTAATGCTACTCGGGGAAGTAGCGCTGGTATTCTGCTAACACCTAAACGGAGAGAAGCCAGGCTATTACAGTGAGAGGGAAAAGAGAAAATAACTAAAATACTTTTCTGGGTACCTAATAAAATAAATTTACCCAGCACTACTAATAATTGTCTACATGATCACAAATATTTGAGTATAACAGTTCACCAACAACTAAAGCAGCTTAGACTGCAGGATGTGTTTTAAAAATTATTCGAAGGTATATTTGATAACAACGTAACCTAACTACTACGACATATGAGATTGTGAGAGAAAAGGACATACCTTTGCTTCCCGTTCCCGATGGATAGTGAATTATTTGACAAATCACGGTCAAGTCGATTACAAAAGCTAATTATTTATTAAATGTAATAAGCCCTGTTCCCATTTATTGTACTTATGTGATCTAACTCCAGAGTAAACTTAGACCTCTTGATACCATGCTCATACCATCTGAGAATCTGATGTCAGACGTTTGCAAAACTAGTACGCACAGTGAGTACGAAAGTGTAAAGACCTCCTGCAGTTGAGGATGATACTTTACCCATAACTATACCATTTTTTTTGTAATTCCAGTTATTATTTCAACGAAGTTTGGAAATCAAAGTTTTATTTAATTACAAGTCATAGGTTACATGTGATGATGATTTTTCAGAAGTTCAGACGAAATTCCGTTGCCAGCTTAGAGTAGATTTAGACATTGGTTGAACTTTTTACTTATCTAAGAAAAAATAAAAAGACTCGCTGGCGGCGGCCCAAAAAGAACGGTAGCCGGTAACAACAATAAGGAAAAGTCAGACAAAAAGTAGAGAAAAATCCATTATGCTTTATAATTTATTATCTAAACTAATATTATAAAGAGGAAACATTTGTGTTTTTCTATGTATGTTTGTAATGTTTTCACACAAAAACTACGAGACCGATTTCGATGAAACTTGGTATGTAGATAGCTGGAGACCTGGATTAACGCATAGGCTACTTTTTATCCCGACATTCCCACGGGATCGGGACTTAAACCGTGAGGCGCTGCTAGTCATAAATAAAGCATAGCATTCTTTAAGTATTTTATTGCTTTGCGTTCTTCATTAAAAACGTTATCAGAAAAGTAAGTTTAAAAAGTAAGCACTAATCATTATAAGAACAAACAGCAAAAGTAAACTGCAAATAAAGTTGATAAAACCTAATAACACCTAATTAAAAACAGAAAAAAACCATAAATGAAGTACGTGCAAACTATTGCCATTCTTAACCTCATTGTCTCCCCAAAGTCAGAGACATATTATCATGGTGAGGAAAATAATCCAATCCAAAACACTTTTTAACTTTCGCGTTTAATGATATAATATTATTTACGTATTTACGAGAATTAACACGATCACGAAGTTGAGTCAGCCTGTGACCAAGGCCAGCGCAACCTGGTCGAAACGTCAGGCAATTCAGAGGTAATTGGTAAATAATACCTTTTCGTGATCGCGTTTATTCCCGTAAATACGTAAATAATATTACATCTTCTGAATCCATGATTAGGTAGAAAACTTTTGCTTTGAAAATTACTTTTTATGGTAACTAAAACATCTTCTTGTCGTCCATCCAATGCCGTCATCTCATAATATGATGAAAAATTTTATGAACTCTCTGAATTATTCTTAATATTTCCACTCTCTAAGAACCCACAGGAACAGATTTTTTTCTCTCTCTCTCCCTCTCTAGAAAACGACAGTTAAATGGTAATCGATTTTAAAATCATATTGTACTGCCTATGGTATAAGTACGGTCGCTAGTGCCACAGAATATATAATAGTACAGGTAGAGAAGTCCCACTCTCCCAAATCCTTAAAATCAATAGCTACTCTTGTTTCGACACAATAAAGTCGCAATTTAAATCACACAGCGCTAAGTAGCTATAATAAAATTCACCTAAAAGTTGCCTCTCTTTCTATTGCGTAACTCTTATCTGTTCTGACGACGCCCGCCGCGACGTTAGGGTTGTCTTATTTTAAAGTTAATCTGAATATTTAATTACTAGTCAGTTATGTGCCTATTACTCTACATTTGTGAATAAATAAACCTAGGCTAGGTATTACTAACTCGATAGTCTAGATACGAATGGATGACGCGAGGGACGTAGCGCGTGAATGAACATCAAACTAGCGCGCGGCATCCCATTGAATTTTGGTACGTTTAGTCAACCCCGCCGTGGACCTGGCTTGCTAGTGCTATAGGGGAGATTGATTATGCACTATCGGTATAGTCGGCGCTGCGGAGGTTCCCTGCAAAACGTATGATATTCCTTATAAATCAAAAAACGTAATCTTCTGAAATTACCTTTTTGACCTGAGTGTTATGATATTCCTTATAAGAGACACGGCTGATCACAATTCCCTACTGTAAAGAGAAAAAAAAATAGATTCTACAATTGTAGTTAATAAACTCGCAGTAATTGCAGTTAATAACTACTATTAAACTCGGCTCAAAAAAATAACTGTAAATATATTTTTAAAACAGTACATGCAGTGATTATTGTTAATATTACAATATTAATTATTATTTACAATTTATCAGTATATATTAATAACCAATTAGCCTATTGCAGGCCACTGCTGGACATATTTAATAATGTTTCCGTGCCTATCAGAACTATTTCAGAAAAAAATCTTTTTAACCAAAAATGAAACCGACGAAAAAAACTAAAAAGTAAAAAATAAATAAATATTAAGTCTTAAGTATTAAGCTTATTTACATAATCTATAAAATTTTATATAAACTTATTTTGAGTCGGCGCCAAACAACAAACTGATTAATTATCAAAATTTTATATGTACCTACGTAGAAATGGACATGGCTCTACGTAGGTAATTAATCATTTTATTATTTGGCGCCGACTCAAAATAAATTTATATAAAATTTGATAGTTTAACATGACAGCTTTGTTAGAAACATTTCTCATAATGGGTGCTAGTGTAAAACAAAGTCTTTACGCACACTAGGATAACATAGTGGAGCTGTATTTATGACACTTGTCCCAATGTGACACGGAATCTAGACATAATTTATATATAATCAAAGGATATTTAATAAACAATAAAGGAAGTTTAGTGTCCGTCATAGTGTTATATCTCTGTAGTGCAGAGATAAAATACAGTATCCTGATAATATATGCACCGTGTTTAAATTTTCAAAGCTCACAAAGTCTTATTGATCAATTGCTAAAACGGAATTCATAGGTAGAAATATGAGTAAACATGATTAAAAATTTACGTGGACTAAGCAGAAAAAATTGGGGATATAATATACCTATAAAATGGTATATTTTCTTATCATAATTAAATTATTTTTAACTTTTTAGTTGTTTTTATTAACAAGTAATAAAAGTTTGTTTTTAAAAAAATCTTTTTTTTCTTTATTTGAATTTTTCGAATTGTTTTATAATTTCGATCACGATTTAGTTTGTAGGATTACGATGTCTCTTAATTTTTTTTTTCAACAAATATGAGTAAACATGAATATAAATTTAAGTGGACTAAGCAGAAAAAATTGGGGATATAGTGTACCTATAAAATGGTATATTTTCTTATCATAATTAAATTATTTTTAACTTTTTAGTTGTTTTTATTAACAAGTAATAAAAGTTTGTTTTAAAAAAAATCTTTTTTTCTTTATTTTTATTTTTCGAATTGTTTTCAATTTCGATCACGATTTAGTTTGTACGATTACGATGTTTCTTAATTCTTTTTTACTATGACATTGTCCAAAAGGCAGCCTTAAACTTACAGAAGGTAAAAGATATAACAATCATGATGACACTACGAAATTGAATTAAATTTACAAGAGAGTAATGTTATCTCATACACAGTAAAACTAAACTATGTATAGTGTTTACGTGAGATAAAAGACGTATTATGTTAAATTAAATAATGTAATTCACTGCATGTGTAAATCTCGTAGAGTACTGTTATTATTTTACAATGACTGCAAAAGAATATAAAGTAAAAAATAAATATAAATTAGTGGCTCCTGACGGTGGATGGGGCTATATGATAGCACTTTCTGCCATCATTAATCTTGTGAGTATTTAAAAAAATATTACAGGCTGAGAATAATGAGCGTAATTGTCAATAATGTACTTAATTTCTTTCTTTATTAATATACCGGTGCGTTGGTAAAATATGCATAATCTATATTAATAATTTCGTCAAGGGGTACGGTAGACTCGATTGAAATCTTACCTGAATAATAAAACATGAAAAAATAATTATTTCGAGTCGACAACATATATCCGCAAAATTCGGATTGTCGAGTATTTAGTTAAATTCTAATGGTGCAAATGGCAGTCGCCATATTGGCCACTCGGATGCCATCTTGACTATCTTGAGTTCGTTAGGCCGATTCACACGTATATCTACCTACGTTTTGTAAAAGATTGTGTATTGTTATGAGTCACATTTCACCCCAGCGAAGTCGGGTTTTCATCTAGTACTTATTAAAGGCAGCAAAAATCGCCGAGTTGTATTTTTCAAAGCTACTGTGTCAATTGTTGTCTTTTTACAGCACTTGAAACATGATTTTAGTTACTACTTTGTAATAGTTATAATAATATACTTTCTTACTTAAATAAGAAGTCATGATAAGATCCTATTAAATGAAATGGATAGTTTGTCGGGTAACTGGAATATTAAACATTTAATAAAATATCATATTTTAAATTTAGGACACCAGACAGATTCTTTGCCAATAATGTTAAAAATACAATATATTGTTTGTCCTACAAAATAGCTTATATGTCACTGCTGGTTACACAGAATTGTTTTTGAAACTTAAATAAATGTTAGGTACATTTCTAAAACTTACCAAATATATGATATTAAAGTAAACATCACTAATGTTGTAAAGCTGAAGAGTTTGTTTAATTGTTTGGTTGAACGCGCCAATCTCATTAACTACTGGATGGAATTGGATAGACCACTTATCGAGGAAGGCTCTATAACATCACAGCACACAAGCTACAAACCAATAGGGCCAGAGCAAAAACGGGGTTAATTTACAACCGCGGGCAAAGTTGCGCGCGTCAGCTAGTCCTACTAATATTATAAACGTGAAAGTTTGTGACAGTTGAAGAAAGTTTGTACATGCATACATCCGTATGGATGTATGCATGTATGGATGTTTGTTACTCTTTCACGCCAAAACTAATGAACCGATTGCGCTGAAACTTGGTATGTCCATAGCTGGAGACCTGGAATAACATATAGGCTACTTTTTATCCCGATATTCCCACGGCGCTACTAGTTATATATAAGTGAAAAGCATATTGTGTTTATCAATTGACAACAATTGACTACAAGTAGCTTTTAACAGAAAAGGTTTTATTCTTTTTTTTATTTCGCATTCATTTTGGCGTAAATATACATATTTAGATCCTTAATTTAGACTGCAACTAACAATTAAATTTGAGACTTTAAAATAAGTTTTTAAAGCTGAAAACTTACATTATATATATAAGAAGTATATACTTTACCAGTAATCGTTCAACTAAATATTTCAGACCACAGCGTCAATGTGTCAAGGATGTTTCGGTCTTCTATACAAAGAGATAATCGATGACCTTGGTGTAAGCTCAACACATATAACATTGATGATGGGTATTGGTGCGGTGTGTGGAGCTTTAGCAGGTAAAAAATTATAAAATTATAATATGAAATAAACATTACACATATACCTTTGGAATACAAAGACATAAAAAAACAAGGACGTAAGTATACAAATATTATATATAATAATAAATGTGTTACAGTAAGTTTAAAATAAATAATGTAATTTTTGGTATTAAATAACCGGACAAGTGCGAGTCTGACTCGCGGACTGAGGGTTCCGTAAGCAAACAAACTTGTATGCACATAGTACATCCATCTCGTGAATCAATTCTCGAACATCTATGTCCGTTTTTTTTCCCAAGAGACAAACTTAACATTGCAATTTTAAAAATACTCTACCTTGTCGTAATTCGACGTACTATGGGATACATCGACTTACGACAAGGTCAACTTTCCAACCGCAAAATATATAAGTTTGTAATCACAAAAAATATTGTTGTGTGTGATATAACAACAAATTACCAACTTTTGATTTATTACTTTACTTGTGCTATGAGACCCTGCTTCTTACCAAATTTCATGATTAATCAATAAATAGGTTTTCCTGCAAAATGTTGAAATTTGTTAAAATCTAAGGCTTGTATTGCCGTATCTTTTGATTGCGTTTCTTTTGAAGTTTGATTCTTTTACAGCTTCAAGGGACCGCAGACTTACTTATTTGATGTTAATTTTAACTTGATGCCTAAACGGTTTCCCGAGAAACAGGGCCTTAATAGACAGACAGACAGACGGACGGACAACAAAGTTATCCTATAAGGGTTCCTTTTTTCCTTCTGAGGAACGGAGCCCTAAAAATATGTTTTAATGTTACTCAATTCTCTTGATCTTTAAATTTATATTTTAAAAATGTGAACACAAGTAAAATATATTATAAAAAGATTTAGGAAATTTCCTTACAAAATCCCGGTGAAGTGATGACACAAGGGGGTTTCTTCAAGATAAAAAAAAATATTTCTACTTATGATATAACCGTTTCTTTTCAGGTTTTCTAACGAATACTTTCTTAAAAATCATGAGCATCCGCATGCTTGCCCTCCTAGGTGCACTACTCCTTAGTGCTGGGATGATTGGTAGTGTGTTTGTAAACACAATTTTCACATTTTACATCTTTCCTGGAATATTACCGGTTAGTTTGTTTTCTATCCACATTACGCTGCATATGTTTTAACGTTAATATATTTACTAAACTTAAAACGTGCCATCAGAGAATTAACGAGATTAATAGGTATTATATACCTCTGAATTGCTTGACCATTTGACGTTGAACTGGTCGTATTCACAGGCTGATTCTCAGCCCGGCGTAATACGAATTGATCGCGTTAATTCCCGTGAACATAATTAGCTAACAACCTTTATCATAGTGAGTTAGTTGTCTTTAGTGTGACTTTTTAAAACTCATTTGAAGTAGTTTCGCCATTTTACATTAGTAGTATTTATTCGAAAGCTCTGATCTCGTACAACCATTAACCTCTATCAACCTCTACCTGACATTAACAGTGCTATAGAAGTGAAACAGCTATTAATGTTATAAAATAGATAGTTTTCAGTTACCATAAATTAATGTTATGTTATATATGCTCATGGTCACAGTTTATTTAATCACGTCAAATAGACGGTGGAACCCACAAAAAGGAGCAAAGACGTGTGCAATGCTAACAAAGGCTTAACTTTTTTACACCATTATAACTTTGTATAGTCCATACTATATTTTATCTTTTACCAAAGCCTTATATTTCATTTTAATTGTCATGTCCATGTCACTTTGAACTAATAAAAATTGAATATCGATCACAGGTTCAACTTACAACATTTTTCGTCGAATTCAATCACACTTACACTTTTAGGCACTTATGGCAGATATCTTTCATATATGTATTTGCCAGTTTCATATCAACAGGGATTGATTGATTCGTTGATCGACAAGTTCTGTTTGAAATCGACGATGTGAATAAAAAAGGTCTAGCTCAAGTTTTAGGGTGTAGATGAGCTGAGTAGAGCTCACACGAGTAAAATACTGCTAGAAGCTCATGGGCCTCTGTTTCAAAGGTATAATCTTAATAATATGAACTAGTAAACAAGCTTAACTAATCTATGCATAAAATAACTAAAATGAAAAGTATCTACTATTAATAGAATGCGAAATGAAATGACAGATACAAGACACAAGTCTAATATATTATTATTTTTTTAACGGAATCTTTAACGAAACGATCGATGTGCATATGTGATCTGTATTTCTCTATTCTTTTCATATATTTTCTTTTTCAGCTTATTGGCGCAGGAATTTTAATGAATACATCATTCACTACACTAAATCAATACTTCGTGGAGAGAAGAATGATGGTGATAAGTTTCTGCCAGACCATCATTGGTAAGTTTTGTAACTATCTTCCATATTTCTGTACAAGTATTAGAAACAACCATCTTAAATAGGATGATCTTATATCAGAGGAGGAACAATGGTTATGGTTTCAAAGAGTCGGGGTCTTGAATCTGAGCCTTTTTAAGCTGAGCATACTCATAAAATATGCAACTAACTGAAAACCACAGAAATAATTTAATTCAGGTGCAGCTGTGTCATTATCACTACAAAATAAGACATATTTATTTAAGATTATATCTTATTACATTGCAGTTTCACAATATTGCGACATATTTACTGTAAGTCCACAGGTAGGTATCGCATAATATCGTGTTGGTCCACCGTACACTGCACACTGGTATTATTTCTAGCAACTGCTATTGAAGTGATTCGTATTGCTGTCATCTTGACAGCTGTCGTTATTGCAGCAAAGGATGGGTTCCAATGTCAAGCACGCAGGAACATGGCGGCACTATAATCAAATATGCGAAGTATACCAGTGTGGGAGGAGTTTGTTATATACGAATGACTTGTAATTCGATCGTCGAAGACTATTTGGAAAATTTTGGAATCTGACATTACTCGACTAGTACCGAAAGGCTACTAAAATAAAAGAAAGCTATAAAAATGGAAAGCTATAAAATATTTTCCAAAGATATGGTCTCAATATACTGCCAAATCTTATCAAACTTCAGTAGAATAAATACAATCAGAAAAAATTCAACCATTACGCGATTTTTTTTCCAGCTCTTGTAAGCATGGCAGTGCCAATGTTCATAAAGTGGTCTTTAGAGGAATATGGATGCCGTAGTACACTGTTACTGGTATCAGGCATAACTCTGAACAGTGTTTTTGGAGCTATGATAATACAACCAGTAGAAATACATATGAAGAAGATTGAAATAGAAGATAAAGGTGAGTCAATCAATTTGATTGTGTTGTAAACCTTTCTAAAAACTCACTTTTAGTAATTAATAATTTTACCATTATTATATTTCATACAAAAATATATAATACCATTACCCAAGTTGGCACTATTGATAAACCGTCAAGAATGACAAAAAGACGTAATGGCAAATGGTGGACTACATAAACGGGTTACCGTGCCTGAAAATAAGTACCTTTTATTTTTAAACGGTTTTATTTAGCTTGCCCTGTTTGTTTTTTGGGTCAAATTTAATAATTGAAATTTTACTCCCTTCCTGTTGACCTATTGATATAGAATTTAGTATACACCTTTAGTGCTGATGACAATACAATTATGTGTAGTCAGCAACATTTTAAATTGAAGGCGGCCGCCGCTACAATTATGGATTACCTACATTTTTTTACAACCCCCTCAATGTAGATATCAAATGAAAGAACTTGACTAGTAGAATACAGTGCACACCATGCAAAAAAACATATATTAAGTAACTAAATAAAAAACTAAAAACTTGAAAATAAATTAAGCAATTTTTTTTTTAATTAATCGGTTTTATTTTGAAAAATTTATACTTATTGTCTCTTAACAATAAAAACCTTAAATTTTAAAACCAAATTTTCCTTATTTTATTCTACAGTCGAAGAGATAAGACTTGAAAATTATTCTCAATGTGCATAAAATCTAAAGATCTGGGATCCAACAATATCAGTGACAGTCGTGAAACGATCATTTTGATCTTAGATCTGCTTACTACTGCTATATCCTAAAATTTCTCTCTATAAAAAATTTTAGAGATGGGATATTCGAATGCATATTTACCTAAAGTTGAGATGTTGGCTATTATGGAAAGCACTTTTTTATCGAAAGAATCCCGCGATTCCGGGAAATTCAAATTTAAGTGTACCTATACTCTGTGAGACGTAATAAACCCCAGTTTGACACAAATGACACTTGCTCTGTTACAACGTATAATGGTTGCTTTTCCCTACTTTTATTGTCAGTGATTTTTGACGAAGCAAAAACAACCTTATTACGTTGCAACAAGTGTCAAATCGGGCCTATTAAACCCCAGGAAATGTAAGCATTTTGTAAGAGTGCGAGTGAGACGGCAAATTATACTTGCTTGTGCGCAAGTACCGACGCGACAATACAACTGCATTCGTCGCTGTGCTTGCTATGCGTTCGGGTGTGTTTCTCAAGTTTTTCTCATTTCTACGATTACTTACTTGGCTATTGGATAACGGTTTCTGATTTGCATCGTGATTTGGATTTTTGTTTGACTTGAAACGACGACTTTTGTGCCACGAATCCTGGATTTACCTGCTCTGCGGCTTGGACCTCCTATTTCTTTTATTAACAAGGTAAGAATTATTTCTTTTTACACAATCATTTAAAAACATTGTACCTATTTTTATATAGCTGGAAAACAGATTTTGACTATAGAAATATGTATAATATAATAAATAACTCGTAGTAAAGTCAAATGTACCTGAGTAATGGTAGTTTCGCCAGATAGTAACATGTTCTGCTCTCTGATTGGTCGACTGTTGTATTAAGGGACTATTGTTTAAACAGATTTGCTATATATCAGGTAGTTTTAAAACAATGCGCTGTGTTGTGTGGTTATCTGATACTGTATTTCGACTATAAATATAAAACAACCGATTTAAAACGTTTTAAACGGTTGAAAACTCGCCTACAAAATTAAAAGAACTGTGTTTTACACTTCATTGTGTGCAATTTCTGGTCACCTGGCATCATGTTTTGTTTTAATTCATTTATAGAAAATCAATAGAAAGTACCTACCTACATTACCTACTACACGAAAACTTAAGTATGTAGGTATACCTACCTATACTTATTTATTATATTACACATACTAGATTAGAAGACATCATTAACACAATGCCGTCCGTTTTACTTGCGCATGAAAGAGACAACGTTATGTTTTCAAGGCCTTCGTGACAACGTCAACGAGAGTGCGAGATTGTGAGTTTGGTTTTAAACCAAATCAAATTGATTATATTTATATCGTTTGAAAACAATGAAAAAATGTTTATTTACTAACACAGAGTTTTTAACTTATCAATAGATATATTATAACTTAGGTAGGTAATACCTACGCTTGGTCGGAAGGACCAACTAGAACTAAACACGCTAAGTATAGCAATTTATCACACATATAAAAAATCTCTACATAGTTTATAGGTACTCCGTCATATCCCTGCCTCGCCTCGGTAAAATCAAGAAAATGTACTTATAATTAAGAAAAACATAGTCATCAACACCAACTGTTTTAAATGATAAAGAAAAATGGTTTATGGAACCACCTTAACTTAAAAAGAATTAACTTAAAGTAAATATACATCTGATTAGTTATGAGATCCCGGAATCTCGGGATTTTATTTTAAATAAAAATATACTTAGAAGCCGCTTCCATAATTTGTTATCCAAAAAATAACTTTAGGTAAATATGCATCCGATTATCCGATCTCTAGACATAACTGTTACCTGCCCAGTGAGTAAAGGCCTATGATCAACCTTTGTCTAATATTTCCAATCCATCTCCTCCCAATATAATATGAGTGTATCTGACAATAGAACACTAAGTTAAAAAATTATGCATCTTAGTTTTATGGGTTTTCTCAAAACCAGAGTGAAAAAATCCCAAATAAAAAAATAAGTTCGGTTTAAAATCTTTAACTTTAGACATACCACCTGCTTTTACGAGAAACCGAGGTGATAGTACCTGGAAATTCAAACGGTCATAACTTTTAAATCAATGGTGTTTTCTTTTTATCTTTTTGTAACTGCATGCTAGAGTTACGCCCTTTCAGTGATTTAAGCAAGTGTTCCATTTTCACAAACATCCTGTATAATAGACATACGTCAATGAGTAAGCGTGAATAAAAATAGCTCCATGCTTCCTATTATCTCTAAACCATATCTGATGTATTTGTGAACATAACATTAAGAGATTTAGTATGTAATGAGAGCCTTTGTTCACTCAATTTTGTGAAAGAAGTTTTAACATGCACGCTATTAATAAAAAAAAAAGAAATTAGGTGCAGCAAAGTTTAAATAATTCTGTGAAAGGTCCTAAGACCTCACCTTAAAAATAAGGATTGCAGATTTTTGGACTTTGCAGTGGATTTTTTGTAATTTTATTTTTTTTGTCCTTTCTCAAAATATTTTTTTTTGGTATTATGATTTCAGAAGAGCAACTTTTAATTAGTGATAAGGACTTCAATGATAAAGCCAAAGTAATATCAGATGTAAAGGTAAGCGATATAGAAGGAAATATTTTAAAGCCAAGTGAAAAATCGCAGGAGTCTTCAGAAGAAAATGGAAATACTAATAGAATATCGTAAGTACATTGTGCAAAATTGAGAAGGTACATAATATTATTTAACGAATTGATTAGGTCAGGAATTGATTATATTTTATTCCTTAACCATGCTCCTCAAAACTGTCATATGCACATATAAAGCAAATATAGGAGTTAAATACTCTAATAATGCTGAATCTCCGTCATGGCAGTAATTATGTTCCTTTTTTTAAATTATTTATTTCAATTTCCAAGATTAAGAAATCTTCGAAACAAAATCTGTCTTTAAAGAGACCGTTCTGTTCCTCAACTATGACTGATAAGATAATTCAATCACTTAATAAAATTGATATAAATGAAAGATTTCTGTTGTGCAGCAAAATTTTTGATGCATTGCTTGACAAGTCACTACGTAAGACATTCTTAGTGTCATGCGTTTGTTATGGTCCAGCATTATGTATGTTTGCTGAGATGAACTATGGGCTAATGTTACCACAAGCACTATATGCAGCCAAATGGAGTCAGGTAAGAACATTTACTTCACCATCCTCCAAGCTTTTTCCCAACTAAGTTGAGGCCGGCTTTCAGTCTAACTACGAAACGGCCAAACTTCGATATTTTACGTGAAGTGACTGCCACCAGACCTCCACAACCCAAGTACTAGGCGATATCGAAGTTCTGTAGTTAGACCAGGTGGTCTGACTTTTTTAAGGCTCCAACTACCCGTAACGAAGGCCACAAATGTTCGTATACAACTGGGATCGACGGCTTAATGTGCTCTCCAAAGTAATAAGAATGGTCAGCCATACTAACACTGGCATGGTTAATATTACTTAACCTTGCAATGTGCTAACCTACTCGGTTATCACTTAGCCACGAGCCCCTAAATAAGGAGATTTACTTATACATTAGTAACATAAAAGATTGTCTTAACAGGTACCTATTAAAATATGTTGATATAAGATTTTGTTAGGGTAACTTGTCCAGTAAGATCGTTTTTCCTGTTTTGGTAAATTCAATAAAGCTACATAAAAGCTGCAGCTCTCCATATTTTATAAAACTATTTTAATTTTATTATAACTTTAACTAAAACTTCCGTATAGGCGGATTATAAAGCTTTTTTTGCCTCCAAAAATTTTACTAGAATTTTATACAACGAAGAGCGGCCAAGGTTTGTGTGTGATTTTTGATTAAAACCAGACTATGGGCGTCAAAATCATTTGAAATGCACTTTGAAACCAAATTGTAACTTATCGCATATTTTTTCTAGCTGATTTTTAATTAAAAAATATATAATAAATAATCTAGTTTCGAAAATCTGGTGTTATTTATAATGACATTGAGTACCTATTGTCTAGTGGCAGTTTTATCTGAATCCAAATTAAAACATGTAAGATAATTAAATTTAACAAAATTATTATTTAATTTTGTCATTATTGCAATACGCAATTCCACTGAAAAACAAAGGCCATTCGCATTTCTGAGATTTTCTTGTTCGCAAATTTGGAGACCCACTCTGCCTTGTTCTTTGTCAGTGAGCATTACTAATTGGCGAATGGACTACCTTCGACCGTGTCCACTACTTTTAAATATATCTGGATTCCAAATACTGAACTTCCTTAACATTGAAGGATACCTTAAATGTAACGAACTATAAATAAGTTTTAGTATTATACATCTCTTTAACAATTGATATACTCTTTATTATCATTCTTACTAAGTAAATTTATATTTTCAGGATAATGTTGCCTTGGCTCTTTCATTAATAAGTTTTGGAGATTTATCTATGCGTATAGTATTTATATTCATCGGTAATTGGATGTTTAAGTTTGGCAGTGCAGAAGTTTATGTAACCGGCGTCATTGTTGCCCTCGTGGGTAGATTTGGTAAGAAGAAATACGAATTTTCACGTTCATGTAGTATTCGACTCATATTAAGAAGATGTAAATAATCCAGAATATTTATAACGACTAATGATTGTTGATTTATGAACACATTATGAAAATTTATTACTAACATAGGTATGCCGATATATTTCTTAATTAGAACTAATTTTAATATGTTAATCAAAATAAATGTTTCAGTAGAGTTGGAATTCCCGACAAATAAATTGCTTCATTGAAAGAAAGTCATAATATTAATAATATTAATTTTATTAGTTTGTGTTTAAGTCTTTGGGAGAGGCCTATAATTAGCAGGTCACGTGCTTTGATTGAAATGATGCTGCTGACAGATTTACACGCGAGTACATGACTATCAGTTGACTTTACCCCGCTTCAGGTCATTTGTTTTCACCTTAAGAACGGTCATCCCTTTTGAGTGCTAAATGTGTTGTGCCTTTTTTATGAAACGAATTTGTTTTTTTAATTGGAGCACAGGCACAACAAAATTATCATTTGTATATGAAATATATTAACGAAAAGATTAATTTTGCATTTTTGGTGATAATAATAATATTATCAGCACCTAAAAATTATTATAATATATGCTATCATGGTGTATATATGTATCTACCTATATTTTTTGTTTGATTTGAATTGCAATTTTAATAAATACTTACGCTTTTTAGGTACACTTTGGACAAAAAGCTTCGTAGCTAATATGATATTCATCACGTTAACGGGATTCGCACGCTGTTCTATTACGATATTACTGCCAGTGGTGATAGGAGACGCCGTATTACCGCAACAATTCTCATCAGCAATGGGTATCTCCATGATGCTGTGTGGGTTAACCAACTTGACATTTGGATTTGCTATAGGTAAAGCAGTCATTTAATTAATACGAAATATGATACTTACAAACTAACCTATATGCGGTATCGTAACTTCTTCAATTTATTGATCAAAAATGCTAAATAAATTGAAAAATAAAAGTCTAGCATCGCCAAACACAGTGCCAAAAAACTTTGGAAGATGATCAAAAATATTATTTATACATATAAAAGTAGAACCCTAGCTTTAGAATTGATATAATAACTATAATAATGACTAGACACATCTCACACACGGCCGTCTGATTCCAAACTAGGCAGAGCCTGTACTATGGCAACCAGACTGCTGATAAACATTCTTTTTTATTTCTTAATACATACATAGTATAGATAAATTACACCCAGACACAGAACAAATGATCATATGCTTATCACACATTTATTTGGGAATCGAACCCACGACCTCTGGTTCAGCAGTCAGGATCATAACCACTAGACCAACATGCCAGTCAGGTCAAAATAAGAAATTAGTACGTATTTAGAAATATATAAGTATGTTTATCAGCAGTCTGGTTACCATAGTACAGCCTCTGCCTAGTTTGGGATCAGACGGCAGTGTGTGACATGTGTGGAGTTGTCAATATTATATATCATATGAAATATGATATTCTCTGCCTATCTCTATATCCTTAAGAAATAATGAATATTTAAAAATAAAATATAAAAAGCTAATGGCAACGACAAGTTTATAAAATGTCGCTGATTATATTGATACGAGTAACATAGATTGAATGATAACGCAAAAATACTTTTAAGTTGTCGTTGTACGTTTAGTGAAAATAAAAAAACTTGAAATCAAAGATTTTACTGTGTAATTTTGTGTTCTTTTTCGAACGGTACCATTTAAAACTTTGACAAGAAGCAATGTATTTCGAGGTACAGAATTGAAATGTTTTAATACAAAAATATATTAAAATTTATCAATTTAATAAATTCATTTTTTATCAATTCATTCATAAACATGATTTACAATGAGGTATTGTGATGAGACTGTTACCTAAACTAGGCTCAAGGCCTGTTAAAATATACATAGTAGTTATTTACTACTAACTATTTCTTAATCTGCCACGACGAGACCGACAGATTTATTTGAATATGATTCTTAGAGTGTTTCTATTTACTACGAGACTATGTACGGCAGACGTAGCACCAAACATAGGAGGGATGAATTTATTGTTTTAAAATGTATTATAATTATATACAAAATCCGTTACGCTCTGCATGAGAGTACAAGGTCTATATTTAATCCTGACATAGTCCTCATCACTTGTACTGCTCTTGCTATTACCGTGCCCTAAATATATTTATTATTTTAAGTTTTTGGGGCACGGTAATAGCCTCCCATCTTTAAAACAACGTGAAAGCAAGTTTGTTGCGCTTGAATAGTATTTAAGAAATTTACATTTCTAGTTACAATATTCACTAGAAATAATACCTTACATTTCTATTACAGGTGCAGTACGAGACTTAACGGGCAGTTACGTTGTCGCCTTTTACCTAATTACGTCCTGTTTCGCGATAGTCGCCATTTTCTGGCTCATAGAACTGTGTTACAAGAAAAATGAACACAAAAGACAACAGAGGAGGGAATACTTGAGACAAAAGAAAAATAACAAGAACTAAAGCCCACCGATACCAAAGATTTTTTTTGGTAACTCAAGAGTTCTTTCAGTTTCGGAATAATGAATATATAAGAGCCGCAATAAAAAATCATTTAATTAATAACGTCCTTTCAAAACCGTGGATTGCGTAAATTATACGAAAAACTATGAATTTAAAAAAATTACAGTTGTAGAACTGCACGTCAAAAGTGAAAATTAATATATATATACACACACACACACTTGACGTGGTCACGCGAGTTCAGTGCTTTTCCCCATACCAAAAGTGCCCAACGTGCCTACAGAAGGATTAAAAAATTACCATACATTTTTTATAGAATTAAACATTATGTATAAAAATAATCTTATGCTCGTTATCAGTAGATACCTTACTTAATATGGCTTTTGAATACATACATACTACATAATATATCCTTCAAATCACATTAAGCAATAATTATTCGTGAATTCATTCCTGTTCCTCGCCTATCATCAATTTATGTCTACAATAAAAAAAAATATCTAAATCGTCAAAGTACTATCTGTTACATTATTAACATTCAAGGATAATAATTTGGTATCAGTTTGTATATAGAACTACCTAACTGTTGCCCGCAGCTTCGATCGCGTGAATATATGATATTTATTGAAATTTGTTTAAAAGATAACGATTTCAATTAATGATAACTATGATAAGTTAATATAAAACTGTTTAGGGTACTGTCATGTCAACATTTACTAGTAAATGTGTTTTTTAGAGTGTAAAGTTTATAAGTATATATTTATTTATTTACTAGCAACAGGCACCGGCTTCGCACGGGTAGCAGAGACGTCTTCAACAATCATCAACATGTTTCAATCAATTTACACAAAATCTTCACAAATTATACAACTGAACCTCCCTCATGAATCACTCTGTCTATTAGTGAAAACCACATGAAAAACCGTTTAGTAGTTTTTCAGTTTATTGCAAACAGACAGGCAGACGCGGCGGGGACGTTCTTTTAGAATATGTAGTGATAGTGATTAATACTTCATTCACATATTGTACAAAGGCGAACTTAATGCCTAAGGTATTCTCTGCCACTCAACCTTGGGGTAATGCAGAAATAAAGAGTGGTAGGTGCAAAGATATAATTAAGATAGAGAAGAGAAAGAGACAAAATTCCAATTTAAAAGTTCTTATAAGTTCTTAATATCTTTCTTTTGTAAGATTTATCAAGTCATTAGCTAAATATATACATTATATGGATATGTAATACATATACACCTTAAATATAAAAGGTTTCTGGATATCCTGATTTTAAGTGGGAGCGCATGATAGAGAAGAACTAATTGGATAAACAACGAAGAGGTCACGAAGTCGGAATTATAAGAGAAGATTAAAAATTACTGTTTGTAGAACGATTTCTCTCATGATTTGAGGACCAAAATCAACGTAGGAAACTAAATAAGATGGTGGTGATGGAGAGTTAAGAAAAGAGAAGTTACTGCTCGCAGATTACGATGTTGGCGAATAGGGGGTAATTTAATTCGAAACGTAAACCAGACACGTGGTCATACTTGTGAAGATTGAAAATAAATCGAATGCAGTTATTGAGAAGACGGTCCAGTTTGCTTAGAAGGTCGATTCAGAGAGAGATTCGAGTTTCAGGTCGAAATAACACAATATTCTTTTCTAAGTATCTAAACTACGAATTGCAGAGAATAAAACGGCTATTAACTTTTTGTCTATATTCTCTCAATACTCGGTCTAGGTCGCGAGAGGGCGCTGATCATATAAACATTGAACTCTTGCCGAAAAATTAAATAAATTAATTTGAAATATATCGGCCAAGTGTCTAATTACGACTAGTGTACTAAAATGAACCTACACACATAAATATCATGTACAAGTGTTATCTACAACATAGAATAAAGTTATAAAGAATAACATTAATAACACCAACTGGTAAAAGTGACTGTGCAAAAAAAAACTTTTGTAAAGGGAATTATCAAGGCCTGATGCCATATAGTGAAAATTGATCACGAAATATAAGTAGTGTAACTGGAAATTTCATGTAACAATACCATCGAAACAGTGGTGAGTCCTTAAAGATCTGAATGACGGTTTTTTTTCACTAAATTTCAATTTGGCATACTACTAGCTCTACTCGCAGACAATAGGAGAAATTAAATAACGAAGAATTCTCTGACCCAAAACAAATAGCAGATAAATTTAATAACTATTTCATTAATTTAACCAAAACGCAAAAGACATTTACACATAATAATAAATTATTTAATAACATTTCATATAATCCAAATACTATTTTCTTAAATACAATTGATAATACAGACATTCATAAGATAATCAATGCACTCAATAACACAAACTCAACGGGCTATGACGATATCAGCACAAAGATTAAAAAAAAATGTAGCAAAAGTCTATCGGGACCACTGAACCACTTAATAAATGTGTATTTCTTTCAAGGTAGATTCCCAAAACGGTTAAAATACTCCATAATAAATTCGCTTTATAAAAAGGGTTAAAAAACCGATATGAACAACTACCGTCCGGTAACGTTAATCCCAATCATTTCAAAAATATTTGAAAAAGCCATGCATAATGTTTTATATTGTTTTTTCTAATGAAACATGACATTTTAAGGCCAGAACAATTCGGTTTTAGAAAAAACTCGTCAACTACACTAGCTTGCTTTACACTTGTAAAAACAGTAACCAAATTTTTGGATAAAAAAATTCCAATTTCATCAATCTTCCTTGATATGTCGAAAGGCTTTTGACTTCGTGTCACACAATCTCTTACTACACAAACTTGATAAGTATGGAATACGAGGTAATGCGCTAAATTGGATAGAAACTTACCTCTCAGATCGCTATCAATGTGTAGAAATACCTCGTCTATCAGGATTATACAAAACCTCACAGCGATCAAGCTATAGATTGAATGATTGTGCCGTACTACAAGGTAGTATCCTGTACCCGGTGCTATTTTTGGTTTATATTAATGATCTAACAGATTCAACCATCTATATATGCTAATCTATATACGCCGATGATACAACATTACTAGTACATTGCAAAAATAAAGATAAGTAGGAAGAGGACATTCATAGAACCTTAAATAATGTTAATAAATGGCTAGAGAATAACAATCTAAATGTTAATTTTAATAAAACTAAAATTATTCAGTTCCAAACTTAAAACAGTAAACAAAGACCAATTAATATTACTCAGAATAACCAATCATTAGAAACCGTAGAATCAACAACTTTTCTAGGCGTAAATATTGACAAATATTGTAACTGGAAGCAGCAAATCGACAAAATTTGCTCTAAATTAGACAGTTATGTTTATGTCTTGAATAAAACTAGGCAAGTAGCTAAAAAGGCGCCACCCTCTGTGCATATCACGGTTACGTCTCCGCAGTCCTACGCTACGGAATAGTCATATGGGGTAACTCTGTGGATTTAATAAGAGCATTTAGGGCACAAAAGAAATGTGTGAGGGCAATAAGTGGATCTGAATACTCAGATAGTTGCGTTCCACTGTTTAAGGAACACAGAATTCTACCACTGCCCTGTATGTACATATATGAGATTTGTATATTTGTTCATAAAAATCCACGATTGTTTAAAAAAAATATAGCAATAACTAATAGAAATAGTAGATACCTTGATAAATTATATATACCATACTAACGCACTAAAATGTATGCCCGAAATTCGTACTGTATGTCCATTAAAATTTATAATAAATTACCTAACTGCTTTAAAGACCTCCATTTAAATTTATTTAAACGTAAATTATTTGATTTGTTGCTAATTATTTTACAGTTATTGAACAGACGAATTTCTTAATGATAAAAATATTATGTAAAATAAATAGAAGAATAATTATAGATATAAGATTATGATAATGTAAGAAAACAAAAAAGATTTGTACACCAGAAATGGTAGAATATATAAGAAACTTAATAAACATAATGTAACACCTAATTTACTATATTCTGACAAATAAATTTATCTTTATCTTTACTGCTAATTCTTCCAATGGAAAATACATATATAAATATAATATAAATAAGTAATAATATAAATATATAAGTATTTTCCATTGGAATTCAAAAGCAATTCTTATTTTGATATATGATACTTAAACTGGGTTTATCAAGCCTTTGATTTCGAGTGGATAAATGTCGGGAAAAATCTTCTCAACTTTTGTTTTTTTCATGATAACAGATGGACTATAAAATGTTTTAAATTTAACTATAAAAAATAAAGAAAAAAGAACAAATTTTTAATGAATAACCAGTTTTTAGTATTATTATTATCACTTACATAATACTGGACTTCAAATTACCCAATACATTATTTTATAATCAGACATTACGTTTTCTGTGATAGGATAAGGAACAAACTTTAGAAAAAGAACATGATATAAAAGCTTGTTGCGAGATATTAAAAAATAATGTATTTTTACATTTATAAAAATATCTAATTTTTTTCTCAGAACTTATATCAAGTTAGGCACATATTGTATTCTTCACACAGATAATTACAGAGGAAACATTAAAATAAAGTAATACCTTTGTGATACCAACAACATTTTCTACATAATTATGCAACACATTTTTTTTAAACTATCATGCGTTGCTCTTACAAAGACGAATTTAAACAAACTCTAACGAACTAACTAAGTAACTTGTACTTGTGCTAAATTCTTGTTTATCTACACAGGTAAATCACGAGACAAGCTTTTTATATATTTTTCATTTAAAGTTTATTTTCTTCTTTAGTCGAGTCAAATCACTAGAAGGTTTGTTTTATTGAAGAACTAGACTGTACAAAATTAAGAAGCATACGATCATGCAACAATGAAATGAATAGACTGATAAACATGTTTACCGACAACTAAGAAACTGAAAACTAAATAAATAGTAAAAAAAAAACATTTTTAAAGACAAGCTTTTATACACAACTATGTCAACGTCATGGTACGGAAAGTCTATACCAGGGGGGGGGGGGGGCACTTAGAGGAAAGGGCCCAATGACATTTTTGACAGTTTGCACGTCGCCATCTCTTTGTTTGAACCATGGAGGAGTTAATAGATGTCGCTACAAACCATCTTAATAAATATGGAACTATTATATTTTGTTTTTTTCATAATGCTAATTATTTTAATTTTTATTATGTATCAATTCATGAAGGATAGTAAATTAATATTGGTTACAAAGATATGCCACCAACTGCCTCCAACTAGGCTTTACGTAGGTACATAGATATCCTAGACGATACAATTTGACAGTTACATATGAAATGGCCGCCAAAACCTGCGCTAGCGCTTGATTTGTGTTTGTCCATTTTATGTGTAAATGTTGAAATTCTTAGTATTTTCTCTACATCAGACGTCGACCTGTAAAAAGCACGACGGTCCACTAAATAAGTTTTTCATAGACGTCTCTCTTAACGTTATAATTTACAGTTGGTGCAGGTCAGTCAATTGTATTTTGACTGGGAAACTAACATATAACGGTGAGGATGAAATTAAGATTGCAGCCCAAAATTATTGTAATACTTAGACTTCTTAGTTTACACTAACCCAACCAACTCGTGTAAATTTCTTAATATTGCTATAAATTTGTAATCATTGGTAAATCTATAGAAAGAATGCAGTACAATATGTACGTAGGTAGTTATAGTTATGTTGATATACACTATCATATATAAATATATGATAGTGTATATCAACAAACTATAACTACTTACGTACATATTGTACTGCATTCTACGTACAGATCTATATATTTATATATATATATATATATATATATATATATGTATGTATATATATATGTTATATAGGTAGCTATGGCAATGACACACAATTAGTTAAAGTTCAGAAATATAGATGGCGCTTCATATTAGAATGCAAAATTTTGCTTTACTCTTTGGTCTATACTCTATACAATGACAGTTCGAGTTATACTGGTCAATAAAACAGAACATTCAAAACATAATTAATTAAGGTCGAAACTCGATCACCAAGCGATTTCTAGTATTAAATAAAATAGTACAATGAAATAACTTTTTTAACCCCCAACGCAAGAATGAGGTGTGTTATAAAAACGTGTGCATCTGCGTCTATCTGTGGCATAATAGCTCCTAAACAGATGGACCAATTCTATTGTTTTTTTTAAAGGTTACTTGATCAAGATTGGTCTTGGCTACAATTCAGCCGTTCAGCTCTGTTCCAATCTTTGAAGGGACTTGTGGGTCACTGTAATTTTAAATTTTTAATTTATGCTTGTTTGTTACTCAATCGTCACAACCAAAACTTACAATATTCTTCTAAGAAGTCATTCATATAACTGACATAAAGGACAATCTGCTTTATATTTAGGTATAAAATCAACAAAACTTATACGTACTTTATAAAAATCTTCTACACGATGAAGAACAATCTAAATAAGTAGTACGCTTCTTCTATCTTCCTTTAATCTTTAGTGTTGTTACGATATTATCACAACTAAAACAAACAATGTTCTTAATAGTCAGTATTTAAAATAAGTAACATAAAAAAACAATCTGCTTTTATATTATATCATAAAAATCTTCTAAATAATAAAGAACTATCTAACCAAGTAGTACAATACTTATATCTAACTTTAATCTTTGGCTTTTGTTACAAAATTATCACAACCAAAACAAACAATGTTAAAAATAATCAGTCATTAAAATTACAATAAATTTTCAATAACAATCAATTTCACAATCATTGCACTAGATCAACCGTATCATAATTATAGTCCTCGTAAGATAGGTATGAACCACTTTCATATAACTACATACATAAAATATTATTATATATATCACGGCTATATCTTTCTAACTGCGACATATCGATATCTTAATATTTAACTTACATGTTGTTTCATATCATTAACATTTAGGCATTGAATAAGTACTTAACAAACTTCAGACAAAATGTCTGAGCTTATTTATCTATAATGGCATGTAATAAATTTGGAAAGAGCATAGCGTGCATGTTGAAAAAGCATTTCGTTTTCTTACTACTCTTCTGTTTAGGGAAACTCGGTTGCTTAGCGTTAGAAAGCTCTATAATCTTACAATCACACTTATTACTCATAATCTAGTCCTCAGCTCTAGTAATTGAAGACATGACCAGGAGACAGTTTTTAAACTGCCTCTCGTTAAGTTTAACACTGCCTTTGCCATGCGGTTCTGTGCCTTTATGAAGCCATATTTTTATGTACCTATACAATAAAATTAACAAGACATTATCTTTAGTCAACATATCGCTTTGCTAAACTAAAATATTCGTAAGAGATAAATTACTCACCTGGAAAAATGACACAGAGTGCTTTTTGAAACCATTAGTTTGCTGTTTAATTTCTTTAAATTCTATGTATATATTTCGCTGTACTGAACTCTATTTTGAATTGATTCTAATAATGATATTGCATGTTATTCATATAATTTAAAGGTTTAAAGACTGTCGTTATGTTCTTGTAGGAAATTTAAAGTATTCCTACGTGACAGGCTTCGCCTAGTGTAAGATACTTAGTAATACCTGACGTTACAGGTTCTTCGTATATAAGACTGTTTTCTATTTTCGATACTCCATACACCCTGTTACTGTAAGAACTTGTAAAATTTTTTGATAATAAACTTATTAATATTATTCGTCTACTCTGAAATAATCACATTGTCAAGCCCTTGTTGATGTTGTACACTAGGAGGTTTCCACACAAAAAAAAGGTTTGTGCATCAACAATTTACTAACTGTAATCAGGTTTATACCTCTCCAATGGTTTTTAGGCTTTAATCTGTGGAAAATTAATCAAACAAAATTTTCCAGATTTCACCGAAACAAAAATAACATTATCAGTCGCATTGTAGGTTAACGACCTACATTATTCACAAATACTTTATTGCATTCTTATCAATTGAAGGAGTAGGTGATAATATGTATTTTGTTAGGTTTCGATATTCCAATAAACCCTGCGGGCGGAATTACGCAATACGACTGACTTTACTAGCAAACAGGAATACAACATTAAATAATGGTGTCTGTCTGTCAGGTTACTCTATTCTGCAGGGTAGAGGAACTTTTCCAGTTGGATGGTTCTAAATTGGAACGGTAAATCTAAGCTATGAATGTATGCTATGTGTATGTCTTTAATCTGGAAATTAATAATAAAATGTTGAATACTATTCTTATGCATGAAATGTTTAGTTTATATATTTATTAGAAATGTTGAGAATATACATAAATCAAAATATGACGTCGATTTAATTGAAAGATTTTTGATTTAAAATAAAGGGTTTGTCATTAAGAGCGCTCGAACTTTGAAATGAAATAAAACTACCTAAGTACCATTACCACAATTTATTTTATAATTAGTTTATTATTTTAAAATCACATTTAATTTCAGCCAAATGGCCAATTGGACTCCGCTGTAGGTGGTGTATCTTGGTTGAAGTTTGGACGACATCTTTGCATATATGGGGCTCAATTTCATGAAGAACGCGACTTACGTTGGCCATTAAGGCAAAAAATATCTGTGATTTGTCAGCATTGACCAGAGATTTCAGGTAGCCCCACAAAAAGTAAAGCGGTGTTAAGTCACAAGATTTCGGTGGCCAGTTGATGTCGCCACCAAAATAGTAATGATAAAGTTTCGAACTTATCATCCAATAAATTCAATGTTTCCCGTGCAGTATGGCAAGTGGCACCATCCTGTTGGAACCACATGTTTGTGAGATCCATACCATCTATCGTAAGCCACAAAAAAAGTTAACATTGTCCGATATTGGTCGCCATTGACAGTGAGCATAGTGCATCTTCGAATTATGGTCTGATGGTACCACCGGACCAAAATCCACACCAAAAATGACTATGTCGGAGTGTAGAGGCCAAAGCCTCCAAAAGCTCCAAAGCCCAATCAGCGAATACACGGCGTTGGGTTTTAACTCTTGAGTTAATTGAACTTTGTATGGATAAAAACCCAAGTCTCGACGCAAAATCCGGAAAGTTATGTCGCAGAAATACCCAGCTCTTGGTACGAAATGGACTGTCACCCCAAACAGTCTCTTTCTCACACATTGCACCGAACGGTAATAATATGCTAGAACGATCTTGCGTTTCTTTGTCGTACTGACCTTCACCGACACGATTGTGTCAAATTTATTAATTAAACGACGGATTGTGGACTCTGCAGTACGGCCATGAATGCCATGAATTGGACACAACACACGAAACGTTCGGTGAACTGACTTTGATAATAAATTCTAACAGTTACGACGCGTAGTTGAACGTGTAGTGTTCCATGGTAAAAGATCAAGACTATTATTGTCAAACTTGACAGCAATCTCTTTGACGATGGCCGCTTTACGCTGCCAAAGTTCGTGCGTCTACGTCTCTATTGAAAAACACAGATACACCGTGTGTTTAGTTGTCAACACTGTTACATAAAAAAACATACAAATAGCCCCCTCCATTAAAAATTTTTACAATCCTCTGTTTTATTGCTTTGATGAGAAAATCAAAAACTTTCCGTGACACGAAACCACATTCACGATAACCCGATATGCTATTCACTAGTTTTACTTTCCAATATCAAGAACATTTTTAGTGGAAACTGCCGATGTTTATTTAGATCATGACACTGCTTTCGTACCTGATGGCCTTCGTTGGCATACAGTAATTAGCCTTGATTTTTTTATTACTGTTTAAAACAAATACCTTATGTCAAACCATCATATCTAACTGCTATAAATATAACTAATATGTAAACGAACATAAAGTAGCAACTGCTTTAATTATTTTTAGCTGAAGCAAACAACTTGATTAATAAGGAAATAAAGTTTCCTTTGCTCAGTATGTCACTACATAAATTTAAAGAATTTACAAAAGTAACGTAAAATCCGCGGTAATCCAAGGTAATTCTACAATGTGTACAACGATAGTTATAAATATTTATAATACTACTTTTGCCTCTTTCTTCATTTTTATATTGTATATAAGTGTCATAACTAGAGACCGGATAATCGGATGCTATTTATTTTTGATGATATTTATCTAAAGTTATTTTTTGGATAACAAATTATGGAAGCGGCTTTTAAGTATATTTTTATTTAAAATAAAATCCCGGGATTCCGGGATCGCATAACTAATCGGATGTATATTTACATTAAGTTAATTCTTTTTAAGTTAAGGTGTTTCCCATTCGAGTATGTAAGTATGTAAGGTGTAAGAGAAATGGTGGTGTGGTAAATAAGAAAACATAAATTAATAAAAACTTATTTATTCATTACATCACATAACATTTTTATGTTGTACACACAGAAACTACATAGAAGAGAAATGAAAGACAGAAAAGTTGTACATGGGCGAGGGATTCTTTCGATAAAAAAGTGCTTTCCATAATAGCCAACATCTCAACTTTAGGTAAATATGCATCCGAATATCCGATCTCTAGTCATAACCATCGCTTTGTAAGTAATAGCTATATGTGAAAAGTAACGTTTAACTGCACAATATAATACTATTACAGTCAAAAAGTGGTGTTAAATAAATAGTTATCTTATGATTGCCCCTATAGACAACGAACTCTGAGAAGACTAACACTAACCCCTAAACTATTTTATTCAATCCCTTGGTGATGAATTGAGGCCTAACTCCTAAGTAGCCTCTCTGAATTCAAGGTCAACGATCATTATTTGCGAGTTTCAAGTTATTATTATTATTCTCTTTATTGACTTAAATATACATATAAATTACATTTTTAAATACATTCAGATTATATAAAAAATATATTTAAAAATTATAAAAAATAGTGTCCCACCGGTATCGGGTACAGGGACCAAGCTTACAGTGATTAGGGTTCCAGAGATAGAAACCTCCTCACTATGCGTGCCTTATCGAGGAGGACTCCCTTCTGCACCAGGCTCTTAATCCAGCTGCCTGCAGTGAGCCTCTGAAGGTGTTCGTCGAGGCTCTTATTAATTAACCCATGAACCGAAATCTATCTATTTATCCATCGGCACTATCGGCACAACGATTACTAAATCCACATCCCACATGTCAAACATATCGTGGGTTAAGTCCAAATATTTTATTTCTTTATTAGAGTAAGATCCCAGAGCGATCAGACATAACTTATTTTCACATAGATGAAACCTTGGGTTTTCTGTAGCGTCTCATGTGCTTTGAATACCTGCGTGCTTGTGGAGCTCGCCTTGTGACACCTGGGCAGGTACCAGGTAAGAAAAGTAGCTAAAAATAAGAGCTACTTAACTTAAATTTGTATGGCTGATTTTTATATGTGTTTTGAAGAATATTATTCTAAAGTAGTATCATAAGTATCAGACACTTTCCATGGACCAGAACTTTTGTCAGACGCTTTAAAGCTCACCAAAAAATAATGGAACTTTACTTATTTTTACATGTCTGATTTTCAAATATGTTATTAAGGTAACTATTACAAAGTTAAATTTCATTAGTCAGACAAATTGTAGTAACCAAACATCTCCTAAATACAAAAATTATTTAGACGAGAGTATGAATGAGTATGAGTATGTTGTTATAAGCTATTCTGATACTGATATTGCGATAATTATGTTAAGACATATGTTTAATTTGAAAAATGATGATTCGAATGTATGGTTATACACAGGCAACGGAAATAACCAAAGATACATTAATTTAACAAAAGTTTACGAGCACTTGGGACCATTTTTGTGTAGAGGTTTGCCAGGATTTCATGCACTGACTGGATGTGATTTTAATCCCAC
This sequence comes from Callimorpha dominula, assembly GCA_949752705.1. Lineage (NCBI taxonomy): Eukaryota > Metazoa > Arthropoda > Insecta > Lepidoptera > Erebidae > Callimorpha > Callimorpha dominula. Next base: position 21,449,436 of record OX456992.1, read on the forward strand.
CTTTTTCAAAAAGATTAACAAAGAGCATTTCATATATTAATGAAAAAACATGAATATCAGCAAGCTTTAATGCAAATTGGAGATCCAGAGACTTTTACCAATGAGCATATATAAGAAGATATTTATATACAATAACATACAAAACAATTATCTACGAAATTTATAGTGTTCCTGGCATACTCAACGTTGATGCTGCCCGGCTTCAGCTGTTTTTAAATAATGATTACAGCGTATCTAATATTAACGAAGAATTCAATCCATAAAATTATAAAAAAATTATTGCTAGCAGTTTACCGCCATGCAAATCTTAGTTATTTCAACAATTCTTCCGAGCTCATTACATTGCTAGCATATGAAACAATGCAAATCCTACCATTTTAACTCCTGAAAACAAAGGGTGGACTTTAGAAGAAAACCAGTATCATTTTCATTGGTTTGATGGTGACCAATTACCAGGACGTTAGTGAATCCCTTCAAGAATCAGGTACTGTACTTTAGCTTCAAGTTTAAAAAAAGAAAAACAAAACATGTTTGCAGTTTTGTTTTTTTTATTTTTTGGTCTACTTTTTAAAGAAGAAGCTGCTAGCAACGACAACATAGCTGATGATGATGAGGATGATGACTCGAATGGACAATATCATGATTGGGCTAATGATGAAAATTCTAATGATTGTGACGACGATTACAATGATTAAAAAATAAACAAATACTTTCTAAATGATTAACTATGATTAAGTATAATCATAGTTATTTTTTTTTTAATGTTTTTTGTTTTAATTGTTCCAACTGGTACATTTTTATAACAAAACGAAAATAATTCTTCATTAAACAAAATTGCACCGAATAAATTTATTTTCCCGAATATATGCAATAAATTAATTTACTTAAATATTAATTACTGATTACTTTAATGTTGAAGTTCGTCTTATTTAAATAGAGATGCAAAAATATTGAATCGAAAGCAGTAAGTACTTTATTTAAAAATATTTTAGACGTATGCGCATAGTGCTCTCGCCAAAATCAGCCATACAAATCTAAGTTAAGTAGCTCTTATTTTTAGCTACCTTTCTTACCTAGTACCTGCTCAGGTGTCACAAGGCGAGCCCCACAAGCACGCAGGTATTCAAAGCACACGTGACGCTACTGAGAACCTAAGGTTTCATCTATGTGAAAATAAGTTATGTCTGAATGCTCTGGGATCTTGGACCATATCTTTACCAGCCTATAAGTGATTGTCGTTATGGGGAATGGTAATATCAACAAACATTGCTCGGCGCTCTAATCGATCTATTAACACTATATCAGGCTTATTGGCAACAGTAGTTCTGTCAGTTATGATAGATCGATCCCAGTACACTGGGTCAGGCACATACCTGTCATACGGTAATTCGACATCCACAATATTATTTAAAAGCAAGTTGCTAATGAACTATCCTGGTCAATTGGTTATGTCTATGCAAGTACTCGCCGTTGGCAAGACGAGAACAACCAGAAATATATAATTGACCTGAGTGTTTCTCCGGGACGATGACATGCCCGACAAATGTCTAATGTGCCGTCCTTTAGGATATACCTCCAATAGTTATTCGTCATAAAAACTTCATCTGTGATTGCACAGACAAAACCTTCAGTTTCTCTGAAAAGGTCACCGATCCGTAGCCAGGACACAGATGCTAATTAATCTCCATCGGGCACGTTTATGACCCGATAATAATGTAGTTTCTTGCCTTTTCATATCTCCTTAAGATAGGTTATATTGAGTACTGCAGATTTGCGCCAGTTCTGTTGCTAGAGGAAACAGAGTGAGTTCGTTGTCAACTGCTATCACATCCCGATGCACATCCACGTTAACGGAGAAGAAATAATATCTAAGGTTGAATACCTAGCGATTGTGGAGGGTCTTAGCATTTAAAAAACCATGACCCCCACATTTCCGCGACATATACAATCTTATGAACGATGAACGGTTTGCGGTAAGCAGTGTACGAACTCTTCTATCCAGGACATCTAGTTCAGTCTAAGTCAATCTAAGTATGCCAAAGGAGTAGGTTAGAACTGGTATGGCCCAATAATCATACGCCCGCTATTACCACCTGACAAAAGACTTTTCAATACTTTTTTCAGGCGGCCAAAAAAGCGTTCCTGTAACGATTGCTTCATAGTCAATTCATGTACACCTAACGCCTATACCATACCTAGATACTTGTAAGTTTCGTTGGTGAAAAGACATCTAAGGTGTGTGGAATCTGAAAGTTCTATCCCCTCAGATTCCACAATTCTGCCTATTTTACGTGCATGACTGCACATTTTTCCATACTCAATTCCATCCTGATACATTTACTAAAGGTTTCAGTTACCTCTAGTAATCTTATCAAAAATTGGAAACTTTTGCAGGTAGTTTCAAACCGTCCATAAAAAGGAGCTGAGATATAACTTCCCGCAAACGATAGCCTAGTCCTTAACTCTCCAGCTAAGTGTTGAGAGGACAGACAACGAAAGCAATGAATTTAGTTTGAAAATTAACAACAGACAAGTAACGTCAGATATAGAAGTAGCCTCTGTTTTTGAGAATTTTTTTACTAATATTCCTGTGTCGACTACTAAATCTTTGAACTCCTCACCAGCTCTTACAGGATCAATTTTGAAGGAGAATGTTGATAGGAATGACAGTGTATTTAGGTTTCAACATGTCAGTCCTGTTGAAATTATCAAAGCTTTTAACACGCTAAATCTAAAAAAAACAGCCGCCCTCTGTGGAAATTCTGTAATCAATACAAAATCTGTTATTACTGTAACTGCTAGTCATTTACCATTTATATTTAATCAGTGTGTAGATAGTGGTGTATTTCCTGATCTGATGAAATCTAGTAAAATCATTCCATTGTTCAAATCTGGCAGTACTTTAGACCCAACTAACTTTATACCAATTTCTGTACTACCAGTATTCAGTAAAATTTTTGAAAAAATTGTTTATGATCAAATGCGAAGTTTCTTTAATTGCCATAATTTGTTACATAATAAGCAATTCGGTTTTAGAAGGGGTCGCTCCACAACTGATGCCGGTGTAGAGCTAGTAAAACTTAGATTTGATGCCTGGGAGGATGCCCACGATTCTCTAGGCATTTTTTGCGATTTATCCAAAGCTTTTGATTGTGTTGTTCATGAAACTCTGATCAGGAACTTATATCACTACGGTATCAAAGATACGGCGCTGGATCTTCTTTCTTCTTATCTAAGTAATAGGATTCAGAAAGTCGATATTAATGGCAATGGTCTGTGGTAAAAATGGGCGTTCCCCAGGGATCTATACTTGGGTTATTTTTGTTCTTAATCTACATTAATGACTTACCTTATATTGTTAAGAACAACCACGAAATAGCATTGTTTGCGGATGATACTTCACTCTTATTTAGGCTACAACGTATGTGTACAAATTTTGACGACGTAAATGATGCTATTTGGAAAGTGGTTCGCTGGTTTTACGTTAGCAATTTACTTCTTAATGGAGAAAAAACTAAATGTATCCCGTTCACTACTCCAAACGTTAAACAGGTGAAAACGACTATACTACTTAATGAAGATGAGTTGGAACTAGTGGATAAAACAAAATTCTCAGGCATTACTCTTGATTCTTAGCTTCAATGGGGCCCTCATATTGATAAATTATCGAATAGACTCAGCTCAGCAGCATACGCAGTTGGAAAAATTCGTGAATTGACTGATGTTGAAACAGCCAGATTAGTTTGTTTAAGTTATTTTCATAGGATAATGTCGTATGGTATTCTACTGTGGGGGAATGCCGCCGATATTCAATCTATCTTCGTGCTGCAGAAGAGAGCTATTCGAGCAATTTATAACGTAGGCAATCGTGATTCACTGAGGCAGAAATTTAAAGAAATTAACATAATGACGGTAGCGTGCCAATATATTTATGAAAATCTAATTTACCTTCATAAAAATAAAGATCACTTCTGTAAAAAAGGTGATATACACATATTTTAACACGCGTAATAAACATAAACTTGTTGTACCTGCCTCTAGGCTCCAAAAAATTAACAAATCGTTTCAAGATCAATGTATGCGATATTATAATAAAATCCCAGATAATATTCAAATGTTAAGTCTAAACAAGTTTAAGTCTACAGTAAAACGACAGCTATGTCTTAAGGGCTATTACTCATTATATACAGGATAAAAACGCATGGGATGGATTTATAATAGAAATCTAATGTGAGCTAAAATGTTTCTTATTTTCCATCTCTCATGTTTTTCTTTTCTTCTCTTCGTTTCTTCTTTTTAATTTTTTCCTTAATTTTCAGTTTCCCTATTGTCACATTCTTTTTTTAGTTAATTGACTTTTAATTTTAAAAACATAATAGCACACAACAAAATGATGTGATATTTACTGAATGTTGTTAAAACTGTCTGGTTTTTTATAAAAGAGTGGCCGTGAGTTTGTTTGCCCGATTTCTTCTCACAAGGCTCAACCACTTGGAAACGGGCGGTTATAGATGGAAACAGGCAGATGTAATATTATGTTATCAATTTTTGTTTTCTTTAATAATTTTACATTTGACGATTTTTGACATTTGATTTGTAGAACACCATCACTCTCAAGAGCCACGTATGCGGTACAGGGTCATGGGCTTTTTTGCAATGTATCCAACATGTCGCCAAATCCATTCGGTTACAACGAACTTGTGGGTTAATGGTCATTTTTACATCCATTCTGAAAAGAAGCCATAACAGTGTTGTTACTTATATGACATGTTATCTTCTCTCTCATAATAGACGTTAGTAATTTATAAAGTGTAGGTAACACGTTATAGGTCTGTAGTTCTTGGAATCCGTGGCACTATCTGAGTTTGAATTGTCTCGGTCTTTATCTAGTAGCTATTCTCATACATGTTACTTTGTAAACCTATGATTAAATATACATTTTGGCATTCATGAGTGGCACATTGTGGCTCACGTGTTCAAATGACGAGAGCATGAGTTCGAATGGTCTGTGTCGAGTCTAATGTCGGCGACAAGATTAGAATACACCAATTAATTAGCTATCATGTTATGTTATAGTGGTTGGGTTTTGTAACACGTTACTTTGCGGAACTGATTAGTTTTTTAACGGGTTTAAATCAACATATCGTTGTATTATTCCCAATTCATCCGATCCGATACTCAAATGTCATACATACATATAATAAATAAAAGTATTCCAACTTCATGCTTTCATGAGGATATTAGATTTTGTCACACCTAATCGATAGTTGATAATCATCTTGTTGTTCTGCCCCATAAGTGGAACCACGACAAAGACCTTTTACCAGTCACCCCGTAGTTGTTTGTCATCATCTACGAGTACATACATACTTACTTCACTCAACATTCCTCTAAACAGTACCATCGTATCGATTTGATTTGACCGCTAGTCAAATTGGTAATTGATACAATTATTTTTTTATCTTCTTTGCTATATTTAAGTCAAAAACCATAGTAAGTATTCGAATTTTTAGTAATTGAAATGAAACGATACTTTAATGGAGTAGTGCAAAAAGTCTCAATTACATTGAATGACTTTCCCAAATCCCTGTTACAGTAATTCAAAGGTGATTATAACATATTTATTATACAAAATACGAGTACAATAAAAAAACTAATTTAGAAATAACCGAAAACACAATAGATTCTAGGTTAAGTGGCCATAGACAGATACTTACTTACCTGTTTTCGTGATGCGAATATGTTTGAATGGATTCAAAAAAGTCTTTGTTGTTGCGTAGCGTAGAAACTCGTACACTGTTGTATTAACATAACAGTAATGGGAAAGTGAGGTGTTCTGAAGTTTACACAAATATTATTTTTAATATAATTATTAAGAATACACCACTCACCCTACAATGGCTACGGTTTTCACAATGGCAATAGCCAAGAATACCTTTAACGAGAGGATTACAAACAGAGTTCTCTGAATAAAGTTTTGGTTTACCAGAAGTTCACTCTCCAACTCTTCAAGTCCAATCTTCCACTAACTGCAAGAAATTTCGACAGGATTATGATAATTTCTGAGTGTACTTGGTGGTTTAGTACTCTTTCCTGTTGCAATGTGTTGTGGCTTATCTTTTGTCGTTGCTGTGAGAAGTGTTGGTCCCCTTTATTGTTATCTTACAATTATTTTCAATATTTTATTTATTTTTGCCTCATGCCTAATAATTTATAGCGTATAATATCATAGACCACCATAGCTATAGCGTTGTTTTCGTATTATATTAGTTTGTATTCTATTTGATTGTGTTTATTTCTCAAATGCACAGTTATCATTCTCTGTCCATTCATGTTCTTTTTGACAGTTCTATAAGCAGTCAATTTGTGATGACCTAACACGTTACCGATTCAATAAAATAACAATCGATATTATTTAAGAGAAAGTTTTCATCGATTTTGAAAAAAGTTAAAAGTTATTTCAGTTTACAATAACTCGTTCTATAAATTTAATTACCCACACTTAAACTATACTAATATTATAAAGCTGAAGAGTTTGTTTGTTTGGTTGAAATTAATCTCAGAAACTACTGGTTTGATTTGAAAAATTATTTTAGTGTCGGATAGCCCATTTATCGAGGAAGGCTATAGGCTGTATAACATCACGTTACGACCAATAGGAGCGGAGCAATGATAATAAACGCAGGTGAAACTACGGGGCGGCTAGCAGTTTTATACATAGACATTGATTATATAAATAGTTCATCATCATCATCATCTTTCATTTGCTTATTACTCTAAGTTTAAGCGGGACGGTAGAATATCATTTTTCTCCCATTCCACCTCTCAACAGTGTCCGGCGATGTCACCAATTTCACCCCTTCAGCCAAATAATCATGACGTGTTTTATCAATACAATCAGTGCATGCCCTGCGTTCGATCGCCCAAGCCGTTCTTTCCACTCGGTCACTGGGTCCTAGTGGAGATAGCTGGAATCATTGCGTTCTCGGGTCGCACCCTAATACCTCCTCGTGCCTTTGACATAATGACCTTGCGTCGTTATGTCAAAGGCTCTTCGTTTACAAGTCAGGCTTTTAAGACTATAAGCTATAACCGCACGACCCCGACGCGGCGACGTAAAAGGCTCCTACAGGAGGCGTTGGGCCCCCCGAAATTGACTATAAGCTCGTAGGTCAGACTCCAGATTTAGAATCGAAATCCAATACGATGAAAAAATATATTGCGAAATTTTGACTAAGTCATCAGCTGGCTTTTGATTTTCGCAGATCTGTTGATTGTGAGAATAATTGTCGCAGCTTTTATGTGCACTCTCAGACCAAGGCCTAAAGACCTACACGTGAAAGTATATGATGCCGTCCTGTCAAGAGAAAATAATGAAAGTATATCCTAAACAAATATCAATAAACTAAAAGAAAAAATACATAATGTAAAACGGTACATAATTTATCATCAAAAGATTTCATGTCAATTCCATTAGCTGTTATAGTTGGATCTCTTCTAGATAAGAACATGAAATTTTCCATAAAACTCATCATACTAAAAAAAATATATAAAATGAGATAATAGCTATGTTTATAAATAACAAACTTGTTTTTATTACTTACGATTATGTGATTTTAAGACTGTTGCCGTATGTTAAATTATTTATACCTATGTTTCTACTCAGAGTTACATTGAGTTTTTAAAAATATTAGCCTTACCTACGGGCTAAGGCAGGTGGAGGGTAAAACCACCAAGAACCATAGAGTGCAGAACGAGCAGACTTCCATCTTGGGTTGCTTCCGGGTCGCTTGTTTTACATCAAATTGTAACGGAACATTCTGGATTTTTATTCTGTTCGCCGCATTCACCATTAGCCCCGGTGAGGTACGACCCGGGAGAGTCTCCAGACCATCTTGGCAAGTGTAATAAATGTCAAGTTTTTATCGCAGATTTATGCTGGCTACTGCACTATGTAAATGTAGCAGCACACCATTTTGTCACTTTTAAGAAGTATTAACTTATGACTTAAACGATTAAGTATTTTATTTTGCGATTTCATTTCTGGGACAATAGCAAATTTGCTAAAAGTATTTTGAAAGGTTTATTATCTATCATAATATTTATTTCTGATATCAAAGCCGCCATGGAACTGTAAAGCAATTTCCTTTTATTAAATTAGATTATTTTATATTCTAAAGTAAATATTTTCGTAAACTGTTCTAAGTATTTTATTATCTATCGCAGGGGAGCGTGTATTCTAGTAAAAACATTATAGTTCTAGTAGATTATATATTGTAAACTCTATACATAATAGACACGTTTTATTAGGCAAGAAATTATTACTGAACACCTTCAAAAATGCGATAATATGGCTTATTTTCATAATATTACATTAATATTGCATTTGTGGTAGAATGCAGCAGTAACAGCCTTCCCTTCATCAAACACAACCGTAGCCAATATTCTTCTTTTATAAAAAAATCCAGCAACCATTCTTTTCTTTACGGATCGGGACATTTTCACAGACGTCAGCAGTTGTTCATCTTCAAACACCCATACTTACTCTAGGATTTAATAGGAACGTCGAAATAATACAGCCAGGTTACATCACATGTAATAATCGAATTTTATATGGAATAGGGAGCAAACGACGTCGCCTGACGCGTAACAAGGTGGTAAGTGACTACCGCCGCCCATGGACACTTGCAACTCAAGAGTCACAAGTGCTTTGCCGGGCCTATAAGTTGAAACTAATGGAAGTAAGGGGATTGAGGGAGTAGGGGAAGGGTGGAAGTAGGGGAAAGGAGGGAACGGGGGTTTTGGGCTTCCGGTAACCGCACTCATTCGGTGAAACCAACCCAATCATTGCTTCACGGCCGGTTTTTTGTGAGGCCGTGGTATCACTCCAGTCGAGCCGGCCCATACTTGTCGAAGCATGGCTCTCCCACTTAAAACCCCGAGCCAGTCGAGTTAACTTAGTTACATCGGCCTTCTTGAAATTTCTTTAAACATATTACGAGACTAAGTCAAACGCTTTTCCCTCAGCGTATCAAGGCAACTTGCCGTACTTTCAAATGGTTGTGAAAATTCAAATGAACAGTTGATGCACTTAATTTGTGGGTTTCTCTTTAAAGTTAAGAGGAAGGTAGAGGAAGTTAATGTTAGTAATTACCCCTTGTTAGTAATTATAAATACTCTGTAATATTTAAAAGATTAATATATAAAAAAAAAATGTAAAATTTTTTTTTTTATATATTAATCTTTTAAATATTACAGAGTATTTATAAGATTTTGTGGGATGTCAATCCTACACAATCTTATAAATACTCTGTAACCTCTCTCAAGCAAAGAAATACAGGTGAGTGATTGACGCGATTTGATTTACCGGTTCTATAATATACAGAATACGAAAAAGAGGTGCAACATCTGTTGTATTGCTTGTGCAATATAAGAGAAAAATTATGTATTCAATTGTATAGTACGGTGTGTAACACCAATAAGAATGAATTATTCAATAATAGAAGCTTTAAGTAACATTTCCGTTATAACATTTAGTCTACTTAGCAACTGGGTGTTTAAAAATAATTTATGTCTAATCTCCTGAGTATGTTCTTACGTCTGATTACAATCAGCAACACATGTGCGTCCTCTCGTGACTGTATAATGTGTGATTTTAAAGTACACATTAAAGTATTAAGATAAAAAAATAATTTGACATCCAACGATTTCAATGTCGATGCTTGACATGCATTGCTTCCTGTGTTTGTTTTCTGTTTAACAATTAAAAACATGATAATCACAATGAATACGATCTATAGATTTTTTTATTTTAATTTAGCTGATTTTTTCGTAGTGTTTGTAATTTTCAGGTCAAGGTTAGTAAGTTAGTAGTTTTGTAAAAAAAACGGAAATGTTGATGGAATACTATCGAACGTCAAACCTTTTCATATAGAAATATCTACAAGAAAAGATTTGACGTCTTTGAATTTGTGACGTGAACGTGAAATGAGGCCCATCTTGAGTTCTGCTGACTCACTGACACCCATTCAAACAAAAAGAAACAGGGTGTTTGTTTGAATGGGTCCTAGAAGGTCACGGTTGGACCCGTTTGGTGGCGCTGCAGAAAGGTTCGTTCTTAGGGGAAATTATTTCATCTTTGACAAAGATTTTATTGTTATTTTAGTAAGTTTCTGTGTTTTCATTTTAGAGTGCCTATTAGTTTATTGTAGAAAGTTCGAACCACCAAAATTATTGTGTGGGCTTGTATCATTTTTGTGTGTGAATTTTAAAACCACTCATTGCATATTTGCAAATCCTATGAACAGTATTAAAAAAGAAAATGGAAAAGGTTTCATAGTTAGAGTCGTTTGTTGGTTACACATACAGTGGAAATAAAAACTAAACTTTAAATTAGAGTATGTAGATTACACCAGTAGCAGTGCAGTGTCTGCAACGCCACCGGAATTTTGAGCTTGTTTTCAAATTGAACTTCTCCATGAAAATACTGTATCATTCATACCTATCGCATAAGTATCTATCTATACATTTTCTCTATACAACTAAATGCATCTAGTTAGTTGAGTCTGTATGTGAAAAGTGTATCGTATCTACTGAATGAACTTCGTTTAAAGGTACAAGTTTCATTACTTTGAGTTACATTCAATCGATGGAAAAAAACTATTAATTCATTAACTAATAGTAAGCACGTCATCACTATCATATAAAATTATAGCTGTCAGCAGCGGAATACGGTAATATAATACTATGTAATTAATGTAACAGATAAGCTGGTTTTCGTCAATCCACCTCACTGCTATCAAATTACTGAATTAATATATATTTACACAAGCATCAAATGTTGGGTAAGTAACAATAATTGAATTAATATTACACAAAATTAAATTTGACTTACCATGTCTGCATTAAAATAGCAAGTACATTATCTTTTAAAAAAAACATCACCGACTTCAATGTGCTTTTTAGTGGAAAGTAGATATATTTTGTTTAAATATAATATGGGTAGGCCAACTAAACGCAGTGCTCCAATGAGACAGCGAGGTTTCGGAGTAAACGAAAACATTTTTTTGGTATTTGTTGATTTTTCAAAAACCTCTCGACTGATTTCGATAAAGTTTAAATGGAACCACCTGGGAAAAACAAAAAGAATTTTCCCAATTTGGTTCGGTGAAAATACATAAAAAATAAAGATTCCGACGACTTGAGAACCTCCTCCTTTTTTGAAGTCGGTTAATAATAAATAGGCAAACGAGGTCTTTGTTTTTTTAATTTGTATTCAGTAATTCTTGGAGGTTTCCTTCTTAGGCCGTCCTTTCTCCGTCGCCTGCGGTAGACCCACTTGACGGACCACCGTGTGGTTTTAAGCGGTTCGATTTCAACGTAGTTCAACACCGTTAGATCCAGTGGGGTTTCTTCACGCTAAAAAGGCACATATTTATTTAGATAACCCTTTCTCGCAGCTCTCTCTCCTCCTCTCTTAGCAATCTCCGTGAACCTCCTCCAATAAAAGCATCCAACGTCGCATCCAAAGTTGGCAACGCCCAAGTGACATCACTGCGGTTTCAAACGACCATAGATAGCGGTTACTGCTTACCATAGGCGTGTGCTTTGTTGCGATATTACGTACTATAAAAATAATTATAGTTAAGTAAAACTAAAAAAAACACAGTTTTATGGCGAATCGAACAACATCTGAACAAAAAACGAGTAAAAAAAAGTTCTACTATTCACCTCCAGGCTCCTCATCAGACCATCATTACCAACCCTAATCTGTTGGATTGAATCATATGAGCCCAAACTCGAAGGATTTACTTGTAGCCACTAAATAGTTCCACTATCAAACTCGAATTTACGAAATTATAGTTGTGTACGGTAATTAGAAGTAGGTTAAAATTGTCTTTGTAGATTTGTTTACATTGTTAGTTACATATGAAGCTAATAAAAACCGTTTTAAAAAACCAATCCATCTAGACACACGAAGTGTCAATCAGTCTGTAATAATAAGTTAAATATACAAAAAATCTTTTAGTTTTCTATCGGATATAGACACCATCGTGACTATGCGGACATTTGAGCCATCCGCTCTGAAGAGGAAGGTAGTAATTTGTAGTGCAACAAAATAACAGGTAAAATTAATTGATTACGTACACCACTCGAGTCACTTTTGCATTTTGAATAGATCTCTTGGCTAGTAACCGTAGTTAATAATACCTGTTAATACCTGTTGTTTGATATTGTAGGTTATCAGCTCGTAGTGCCACCAATTACCTGTAACAAACAAAAGAATCACTGAGCACACAAACAGTTTAAACAAAGAACTTGTCGAGGACTTAAATAATAGCATGAAATGTGTACAACTCAAAAGAAAATAATATGCACTCTTTTTTAATATTAACATTTACGAATAAAGTGTTGCCATCAGCAATAATAATATTATAATCGAAGATCAAAATTTCTAAGTATGTATTTATGATAAAAAAGGTATGGAAAGCGAATGCCGATTTTTATGTACAATTTTCGTTGCTGCGCTCTATGTTAGGTTATAATGAAGAGTTAAGATAAGAGAAGAAATATAAGACGAGGAAAGAAAGATTTTGCTAAGAAGATGTGAGTACATGTCGAGTTTGTTTAATTTTTAACAATGTAATGTGTGTAATTTATATAGTACCAGCTTTTTCCGCGGGTCTCCTTTACCATAGTAAAAAAGTATATTTTGTGTTAATCCAGTTCATAAACTATCTGTGTGCCAAATTATATCCAAAACTGGTCAGCTGTTTTTCCGTAAAATAATAACAAATCCATCCATCAGTTTATAATATTATCAGTTGTTGGCCGGGACTTCATTCGCTCGGTAATATTGGTGAAATCTATCACACAGGAACCGTAAATTTTCTGGGATAAAAGTAGCTCATGTGCTATTCCAAACTATAATCTATCTCTGTGCCAAATTTTATCCAGATCCGTTCAACCGTTTTGGCTCGAAAGTGTAACGAACATTCATCCATCCATCCATCCTCACAAACTTTCGCATTTATAATATTAATAAGATTATATTATGTATATTAAGTAAGGTTGTGATAAAAATAACATTTATTTGAATAGCAGGAATAAAATCCGAAGTTTTTTATCCTCTGATATTTAAATATACATACATACTAGTACATGTAGCCCTTAAGAGGTAGGCAGATGCGTATTAAACATCCACATTTTGCCATTAAACAGAAGTTAATCTTATTGTTGCATGTGGATAGTTATTATATTATTTTTATCATTACGTCTAATATCGCTATAGTCACTTTATTACCGCCTGAAAATTTCCATATTTACAATGCATTGTTGTTCTCAAATCAGAAAGTAATATGAATGCGTCCTCAACTTTTATGTGTAAAGCACCTTACCTTCGGTAAAATCTTATTTTCATATACTAAATTAATCCCTAAAATCCCAAAAGTTGCCGCTTTGAAAACTGTCAATAAAATATGAGTGAATGTGAGATTCACGTTGATACATTTCACAATGTTTTGTTTTTTTATATATTCACCTCTTGCTTCGGCATTTTAAATAAATATTTTGTAACTAAATAAACATGAAGTTCTAAATAACATAAAACAATTATTTCACTCAATCACATGGGAAATTTATTTGATTTTCTTAACAATACAATAGTTTTATAAATTTTACACAAAGCACTTTTACTTGGTGGCTAAGAAAAAATGTAATTACAATAAATCTTGAGAAGATGTATTAGTTCGAAATTGGTAGAGGAAATAAAATTATAAGCTGGCCACTAAAGTCTAAATTATTTACCAAATGTTATACGAATTATAAATAAACTTTATTTTAAATCATATTGGGTGAATTAAAACGATAAAATAAATGTTTACATGTGTATTTAAATTAATGAAATAAAACATAAAATAATGTCTTTAGTTTCACACACTAATAGCGAGAGAGCGATATTGAAATTTGAACTCAATGTTCCCATTTATAAAGCAATGCGGTTCAATTCTACCAATTAGGGTCGCCGACCAAGTGGAATGGTATTCATGGCAAGTCAAGTGACAAGGAAGACGTAATTTTGTATGAACTTGCTACGAGCATTAAAGTCCAAGGGTTCAAAACTTGTAGTGTGTCTTATACTTGAGCTATTATTATTATTAGCTATTATTCTCTAATTTTAGAAAAAAAAATTGTCGCTCTTGAGTTACAGGAGTCCTTGGGTAACAGTAGCGTCTTACCATCAGGTGACGCGTCAGTCTTTTTACCCCCTATACCTTAAAAAATGTCATTTTTCCCCTCCTGTAATTTTTTTATTTTCATCTTGTTTTTTTCCTGACTATGCAAACTAATATAAATATATATATATATATATATATATATATATATGTATATATAAGGCTATTATACGATATAATTTATTGATGACTAAGTACGTGCTTCGACCCTGGACCCCCCGCGCTCATGTTGTTAATAGCGTAAAAAACTTTAAGCGATGTAAAGAACTTTGTCAGTCTAAAGATTTTAATTGAAAGTTGATAATATAATTTAGCATTGCTTAGAACGAAATTAGAGATTGAAAAGGTAAATCAAATTCTTCTTCTTCTTCTCTTCAAAGTCTTTACGTGTTTATAGAATCACGTGTAAACGGGCATAAGTATATGTCGGTAAATATCTAAAGATAAAAATCTGAAACCTAGGTATTCCCAAATCCTAAAGATATATTTATCTGTCTTACTAAAGTAAACAGCGTTCTAGTAAACAATATATTGAATCAAAACAGTTTGTTATTACGGTAATATTATATAATTTAATAAGATAACATATCAAGTAATCCCGTTTCTCTAGTTGCTTGTTCAGACGTTTAGGACAAATGCTGGTCAAATGTTTTTACATGTTATCACAATGCTTTTTTTAAGTACCGCTCAGTTAAAATTATAGTAAGTATATACTCATATTGGACTGATTTCTAAAATGAATAAAAATTTTACGCGTAACAGGCTGCCTGCCAGCCTACAAGCCAGTATACCAAATTTGAAATGTCAAGCAGTTCAAAGGTATCTACATAACTTTAACCCAAATAGATTACGTTAGAAGAGGTAGCCCTACACTCACTTATGGCCACGCGGCCGTTCGCTATTCCGAGGCAATAATAATCGTGCTTACGAAAATTTCAAATTCATTTTCGCAAGTAGCGGTAGGCGCCTGAAAAGATATATATAAATCTTTTCGGGCGCCTAGGTAGTGTTATTAGAATTAAAACGGTAGGTATGGATTTTTGTAGAGTGATTTATCTGTTAAGTAGTAACTATTCAATAATCTGTGCCATCCCATTAATTCGTATGTCTATGTATGTATGTGTGGGAATGTAATCGTAAGTCATGTAACGCGAAATTTTAAAAGTTTAAATATTCTGCTAACATGTTGAAATAATACACGGATGGCGCAATGGTTTAAGTAGTCACCTCGCCACTACGCCGCGCTGAGTGTTGTGGGTGGTGTTCAAATCAAATTAATTACGCTACGCTAGTTTTTTTATATTTCATGTTTCCATTAGTAGAGTATTTTTAAAACTATTGACTACTTTAATTAAACCTTAACTAACGAGTTTACAATTCAACCTATTTTTGGTTTCCCAAGTTTAAACCACTACTTTGTTTGTGGTTGATGAAAATGCCAATGTCAATGACGGATAGACACGAACGGCGGCGAAAACAAACGAACACTTGAATCAATTTTTCTGCTTGAACTTGCCTCCGTTCATGTATTCTATTGCCATTGAATCGTTCCATTTATATGCGGCTATATAGATTATATCGTTTTGAAGGACGTGCAACTGAGCTGTGTATGTATTTAATGCCATGATGAATGCCACCTTCAATATGTGCAATGTAGTTCGAGGTGAGGTCAAGGTATACGAACTACACACTATTTAGACATTATTCAGAAATGAAATTCTATCTGTGATTTGAGGGTTTAGATTACCCGATAGAGAGATCGACTCGTAGTAATAAAAATACACTTCAGTGTCACTGACGGCATAACTATGTAAACGATTTAAATTTAGACTATTTTATTTTATTACAGCTCAAGTTTGTCAAAGACGAACGCATTATCAGCGCGTTTTATATTCCAACTAAAACATAAATTGATAAATGCTTCTCTTGAACAGATATCCTTTAGCACATAATGCAAGGTTATTTAACTACCACTTTCTGCAGGTGTAAGACGCTTCACTGCTGTAGAACTATCCTAAATAATAATTTTAGAAAGCACTCTAATGACGTGACAAAAGTTACTAGCCCTTCTAAGTTAATAAGCTTATAAAAATAGCTTAGATGACAGATTTGTTAAGTGATCATACCATTGGCGCCATACGTAAGTAGTTTGATGTTAGTCCTAGGGCGCCTTTCTCTGTACTTTTATAGGTAATTTGTATATTAGAAGTTTTCTTATCACATAGGGATTAGGAATAATACCCCAGTTCACTGTACTAGGTATATTGACCGACCGATTTGCTACATTACTAGTACTGGGGCTTGACTTATAACTACCCACTATTTATAATATATTACAGTAAGCTATCTCAGAGACTTAACCAAGCTCGTATTGACTTTTACAGTTGCGGAAGGTCATGAAGTGACCCTGTTCCTATTAAGGTCCACGTGCAACTAATAATAAGCAACTAATAATTAATCTCTAATCTAAAACTAGCAACCAGCATCGCCAACGTATTTATAACAAACTATTTTTGCTGAAAATGAATACTATAATCATGTTATGCGGGTGTTAAAAAGCATTCCTCTACTTTAAACTTAGTACCTAGTTAAACTAGGTTCCACCCCGTATAGAAAATTTCTCGACATTAACCTAAATGACGTCAGCTGTAGATAATGTCAGTGCAGAATTTTTCCCATAGATTCAGTTTTATTTCTATCACTATACATATTGCAAAGGCTATCATTACCCCGGGACTAGCAATGAAGTGATATGAGTGACTGGAACCAACTAAGCGCCTGTTTACGGTTTTCGCAATTTTTCCTTTATCTGTACTATAAGACGTTCCTTCGTACCAAATTTCAAGATTCTGAGTTCACGGGAAGTATCCTGTAGGTTTCCCTTGCGAGTGTCAAAAATTTGCGGCATAAACGGCTGTATCATTTGACAGCTGACAGCTGGGACAGTAGACTTGAGTATTTGATATTAATTTCAGCTTGATACCTCCACGCATTCCTGAGAAAAAGGGACAGATAGACGTTCAGACGGACGAACAACAAAGTGATCCTATAAAGCTTCCGTTTTTTCCTTTGAGGTACGGATCCCTAAAAAAAAGAAAAAAAAACCACACGGTGGTGTAAAGACTTCTGGCGTGCTTACTAAATAAAAAAGGACAAAGAACCGATTCGTATTGACACCTTTAAAAACGGTAGGTAAGAGTATTGGCACACAAATAGTACTTTCTTGATGTAGGATGTCTTCAAATTGACTGTTTTAAATGACAATGAAGTATCCCCGGAGCGAGATTAATATTTTTGTCTGCTAAAGAAATATAATTCAAAAACATAAATGTGAATGTAGAGGCAAGTTTGTCGTCACTAAAAAAGAAAACTTATCAGAATTTAGCGTCAAGTTCAACTATGTTACAGTACAAGTCTTAGGAATGGTTTAATGTGAACTTGCCGAGTTTTTTTGTTGCACAACTATATTCATACCTAATTAAACAAAAAACTACTCGAATACAAAATTTTATTTCTAAAGGTTTATCTAATCCTAAGTTGGAGAGGATCTGAAAACAGCACGAAATGATTCGTATATAAAGCGCTGGAGTGCTTTGGTTCGAGAGCTTGCCCTCGCACTCCCTTACGCCCGAATAGCACTCTTTGACTTTAACGTTTTGTCCGTTATTCGTATCCATACGTCATACGTAATACATAGTTGTAAAAATCATCCGCGACACGCATGTTTTATTTGTATGTCATCAATAAAATTGTTGAATTTATTTGCTCAGCCTACATATTACTCAAATAGTTGCACGTCTTGGACTTGCTGAGAATTGCCACTGAACGATAGATGTTAATAACTCTTCCATCACGTTCGAAGTTAGCCAAGATCCATAATATCAATTACTTCTAATATTGCTGTACTAAGCATTTATAACCTTAAATAATAAATTATTATAATTTATTGCACTCTAACTACCTACCTAACTAGAACTCTTTTACTAAATACGTTAAAATAAAATCAATGAAGATATTCAAATGAGGAACGACCTCTGCTTTCGATATTTTGAGTTAAGCTACTCTATTGTCGCGTTTGACATTGAAAACTGAGAGCAAATTATAATTTTATATTGCTGTCTTTTCACAACTAGCGTTCGCGCGTTCAACCATATTTATTACTGAAAATTTGTGTAAAACATATGAATTTACATAACTCTAATATTTTTGTCCACTGATATGCATTCGTGAATGTGAGACTGTGCAGATTTCTAACTTCTAAGCCCCGTCGAAAGTACTAAAAATTTCCATTTCTTTTTTGATGACACTGAAGTTCGTCAATAGCTAAATAAAAAATAATAAAGAAAATCGGTTCAAAACATAGGACAAAATGGTTCTTAGCTGTTAGGTTTTTGTCAATTTATAGTTTTTGAGTATCTGGATGTCAATACTAAGTACTAATGAACTGATAGACTGAAATAAATGGTAATTTATTTCTTTTTATAATCTCTAATTACCAATTTCTCTGAGGTTACGGAACATAAATGTCAATGAGACATATAATCAGATTTCATTCAAATGTCAGTGACGGAGTGACACGAACATCGGCGGAAACAGCCGACCACCTGAATCGATTTTTATACTTGAACTTGCTTCCATTTACGTATAATAATATAATCGTTCTATTTATGGAGGACATGAAACTATATGTTTTTTAATGCCAAGGACAGGAAACACTGAACGCGACATAACGTATAAACGTTATGTCGCGTTCAGTGTTTCTGAAGAATAAAGTTATCTTGTTGAACTTTACTTCTTAATTCGTTATTATTATAGTATTTGATTAACATTTCTTCCAAGAACCACTTTCAAACTGCGAAGTTTACGACTTACAATGTTCCAATCTTAATTCCTTCTATAAATATGTGCCACATAAGGATTGCAATCTGAAAAATAGTATCTGGCATCAATAGACCTCAACTTGATCCGGCAAAAAATAAACGATACTCGTGAAGTCACTACCGCACCCCACACGTGGCCAGGCTTACTAGTTACTACACATTAGAATTGCGAGTCTACAAGCGACGACAAATATCGAACTTGAAAGGACCTTTGTAGCTGTTAGCTATATTAGGAAGTCAATTGTCAAACGACACGATGAGCAATATTTGTTTGCTATGATTTAAAATCATTATTTATTTTAAAAATAATTACTTAATGTTATTTAAGTAATGTTATCTTAAATAATTATTAATCTAATCTAATTAATAATCTTATATTATATTATTTAACATTACCATTTACTTGCGCTGTTTGATTATCGCGATAAAAAGTAGCCCGTGTGTTAATCCAGGTCTGCAGCTATCTACATACCAAGTTTCATCGCAATCGGTTAAGTAGTTTTTGTTGTGTTTTTCACATCCATACATTCTCACAAAGGACAATGACCATTTATGTATGGAATTCCGTCTTAAGCTGTTGCACAATAAATCTTTATTTATTATAGACTACACTTTATATATTATCAAATGAAAGTGTTCATTTTCCCACAATTAACCGCGTTTTTAAGTAATTAGACAAAAACGGAGATACCTATCCTACAAACAAGGACCTACAAATTATGTTTAACCTACTCGCAACTTATAAAATAACCACATTTCTCTCATGTACAAAAAAAAACAATGCTAGTTAAAAACAAAATAAGTCACCAGCTGCTCAAACGGAGTTCCGTACGTAGTATTAATATTTAAGGGGAGAGATTATAACAGTGACTATTGTTAATCGACACATAAACAGTAATGGCCGCCGACTCGTCTATCATCTGGGTTGACAGTTGCCTGAGACGGATCACAAAAATAATAATTATTATAACAGAAACGTAAAATATCAATTAAATACATTGTAAAACATGATAATATTACTAATTGTTTAGCTATTTTATGATATTATGAATTTGATATCATTTTTGTGATGCTTTTGTTCAAAGGTTCATACTTACGTAGCTCGTACAAATGAAGAGAACGAAACGTAAATATCATGACTTTATACGGAAATAATGCATGGCAATCGTTAATTTACTGTTTTTATTTCAATCATAATTCCGGTTACGGAAATAGAATTCCCGTAGTGAAAAGGTTGTAAAAAAATAAGAAAATATTTTTATATTATTTTGATTTTGCAACATGAAACATTGCTAGCCCACTTTTGGTCAAGATCCTTTCACTTTTTTAATATAAGTAGGATAAAATTTAGTAACTATTGTGGCCTTAGATGATCATGGCTGATAAAGTTAAATTTAAGTAAAATAAGGAACTTACATAGGTAAGTAACGCAATGACAATTAATTACAAGATATTTTTTAATGACACCATGCATGAAATCAAGAAAGACCGAACTTAATAGGAAGTAACATTACTAATACGAACGCTGAGAATTATCTAATAACTGTTTTTTACATTAGATAGGTACTAGATTTTAATTGTTAGTTGATAACAGAAAAGAAAAAGTTGATTGTCTGTCTAATTGAACCTGTCTTAATTAAGATAACTGTTTATTTGTTGTTTTTTTTAATAAACAAATAAACGGTCGTTTTTATAAAACTGTGATAAATCTCCTAAACCTATTTTATACAGTACATTTCAACATCAACCAAAAAAAAAATATTATGTGTGATTCCGGCCGGATTAAAATCCCTAGTGCCACATTTTATTCTTATGAAATAATAAATTTACACGTCAAAAAATTTATTCTATTTGTAAATAATGGTCCCGTGGCAGTACTTGTAATATACCCCAGTTTGGCATCTTTAATCTCAGGACAAACAAAACATGTCCACGGAAAATACCCATTTTGAATATTTCAAAGGTATTTCAAGATCACGATCCATTAAATATTAATTGATACAGTAAATAAAAATAATATATGTCGGTGTTGGCTGTCAATTAAGATTATGGGTAGTCAACAGAATTTGTTATGTTTTGTTTTTTTTTATTAACTTAAGTGATTTTACTATCAATTTTTGTCTAATAAACCGGAATACAATTTATTAAGTACTCTGTGTACGCACTAATTGCTTTTGGCAGCTTATTTTGATATTTATAACCGATGGTTTTGTTCAAAACAATAAAATTGATGATATCCTTATAAAATGGGAACTCCAAATCCTGACGATATACCCCTTGGCGCCCCTGACCCTATATATATATATATATAAACCCTTTGTATCTTACTGAGGGAAGGATTAGGGCCTCCGGTAACCTCACTCACTCGGTCAAAAGCTATGAAAGCATTGTTTTACTGCCCTTTTTCTCTCAAGCAGTGGTATCGCTCTGGTCGAGCCGGCCCATACGCGCCGAAGCATGGCTCCCCAATACACAATTTTTATTATAATTTTATCTTATTTTATAAATATTATTTACTAGCCACTGTTTGCTACGTTTACGTAATTACTGTATCTACACCAAGATCAGCAACAGTGGCCCAAGAAAAAAAACGACCCTGAAACTCGAGACCAAGGGAAAATTATACTGCCTGAAAACCCGCAATATATATTTATACAGAATTTGAAGGAGTTACACATTCGCTGACGTAGATGGCTAAAATAGACTCTACAACAAAGAATGACGTTGAAAAAATATTTGTTAGTAAGCCATAATATTATCAAAAGGTGGCCTTGAGCTTTAGCTCTTTCTTCATATTTCTTCATACAACTTGCTAGTGTTTATTTTCTTTTTTGACTAACATTACGATCATTTAACAATCAGAGATAAGGTCAGTTTGACGTTCACATTGATGAGTTCGTATAAAATTACACAAAGTAGAGATACTTAGTCTCGTGTCGGGAAAAGATTCACTGTGTGGGATTAGACTTACAATACTAGATTGCGAATCCAATGAGTTGGCGGTAGCCTCTCTAGTGATACTTTAAATTGTGGTAAGGCTGTGGCTTTCCAATGCTATCTATCGATTATCGCGTAGATTAACTACGTTAAAAACAATCCCAATCTCACTAGATTGAGATTGTTTTCAGTCATTTTTAACGTTGTTTCGTACATCGGAATCTACGTAACGCAAATGAAGCTAGCTAGTAGACCATTATGTTATTTTTCTATCTCCCGGGAACAGGAATTTTGTAAAAGCTACCCAATGTCCTTTTTTGTACCCCGTACAACCTGTCTACAAAACTTTAAAAAGAACAGTTAAGTAGTTAATACGTGAAAGCCTAACAAACAAACAAACTCATTTTCGCCTTTGTAATATTAGCTAGACTACTTTCTTCGACAATCCCTTTTTTATCGATGTAGTAAAAGCTTACTAATGCCGCGTTCCTATCAAGAATCAAGAAACGATTTGTTTTGCTTACGGACGGTAAAATTTATAAGTCAATCAGCAATCATATTCAGCTTCGTAACACTGATAATAAGCATATTATACAATTAATAATACCACTTCAAAGAAAATCAGCGGCTGTAAGCATCTGCTAAGCTAAGCTCATTAGATCTAAGTACGTCTGGGTCAAGAAGAAAGCATTTTGTCTTTGTTTTGAGTAAAATTGATTCTCTTTACTTCGGTGACACCACGTTTACATATTATTTCAAATAGATATGGTACAGATATGAACAGACATACAGAATTATATTTAAACATTATGAATTTAAATGAAACTATCATGTAGAAAAAATAAGACATCAACGGGAATCTATGTTATGTTCTTCAGTTTAAATC
Organism: Callimorpha dominula; assembly: GCA_949752705.1. Classification (NCBI taxonomy): domain Eukaryota; kingdom Metazoa; phylum Arthropoda; class Insecta; order Lepidoptera; family Erebidae; genus Callimorpha; species Callimorpha dominula. Next base: position 21,472,373 of record OX456992.1, read on the forward strand.
AAAATGTCAAATCAGTGAAACCATATTTAGATGAAAAAGTAACGGGTTGCACTCCGGGAGTGCCGGCAGAAGTGAAAACTTGAACATTAACGTTGTGCATTTTTTATTTTAAACTTTAAAATAAAGTATACACACGAATTTTACAAGTATACAGACGGTCGAGCCATCAGCAGTCACCACCCGTGGATGCGCGTAGCAGGCTGTAAGTGCAAACACACACGCACACTCGCGCAAGCGCCCTGCGGTGCTTAATGTTAATGTTTAATGTTATTACCTACTTTTTGAAGTGAAAACTTCAAAAAGTAGGTAATAACATTAAACATTAACATATCTAAGTAGGTAAATCTAAGTAGGTAATAACATATCTAAGTGTATACATAGGGTACACTGGAAGATCTGCGCTCCTGGCCGCTCATAAATGTTTGCATTTCGAATGTTATATTTTTTAAACATAAGAAACTCGGCTCCGTCTTACGAACTTTTGATCAAGGTCACGTGTCCTGACGCGAGTTTAACATTTTTTACCCATCCCAAAAAGTGCACAACGCCGCTAAAGAAGTTTTCACTTCAAAAAACTTTTGCCATTTAAAAGTCTCTAAACCGTATTCATAATCGATTTACAATTATGTTTATGTTTGACTAGTTACATCATTGAGTGAGGAAAAACAAAATAGGAAAAGTTTGAATACAAATAAATAATCTTTAGAGTTTTTCCGTGCATCAGTGTCATCATATTTATATATACTTTTATAGTTAATGACTGCTAAATTAATAGGTTTACTAATGCTATACAATCGACTAGCACTCTTAAATACATTAACACATCTCCTGTATAGTTGTCAATAGGAAAAAACTATAAAGCCAAATGTCATCATTAATTATTAAAGTACCTGGATGACCGAGCTTCGCCCGTTTTTGAAGTGAAAACTTCTTTAGCAGCGTTGTGCACTTTTTGGGATGGGTAAAAAATGTTAAACTCGCGTCAGGACACGTGACCCTGCTCGAAAATGTGTCCGAGTTTCATATATTTAAAAAAATATTTTTACGCCATCTGTGGATTCTGCGCGATACTACTGTAGTTTGATATATACTAATTATATTATCCATATATTAGTTAAGGCAAATTTCACAGATGGCGCAATTTTAATTTCGACTTTTTACAATATTTACTATGAATATTTATTTTCAATTCTGTCGGCAGTCCCATGACTGCCTATTTTTTTTTACGTTTTCTAAAATTAAACCCAGCTGGATCGATTTATCGCCGACGAAACCCCCTGTATTCTAAATTTCATGAAAATCGTTAGAGCCGTTTCTGAGATTTAGATTATATATTTACATATATACTTACATTTACATATATATTTAATACTTTAGTAATTAATCTTTATGACCAGCACGCCCCAACTACGAAAGTTAAAATAAAACGTTCTCCAGCCCCGTGGATGTCTGTAGGTGTTCGAGAAGCAATGAAGCGCAGAGACAAGGCCTTCCGAAAATTTCAAAAAAACCGGTACGAAGAAAATTGGTGTCTATATAAAGTTGCAACAAATCGGTGTAATCAGGTGGTGCGTAATGCTAAACGCTGCCATATTCTTAAAAATACCAATCGTTCTTCTGCTTCCTCTATCTGAAAGTTCCTTGGCACCCTGGGTATCGGCAAGTCTGGGAAATGTAACCCACCTCTGACCTTTGTTTTGGATGATATTAACCGACATTTTACCTCACTTCCACGGTTTAATCATCTAACAAAGTGTCGTACATTAAGGTACCTGGCTGACCTACCTCGACCCAGCATTGACTCTTTTCAGTTTTCTCCAGTTGCACCAGATGAAGTCAAAAAGATAATCCTATCAATGAAGTCCAACAACATGGGAAGTGATAACATCAATCGTCGCATGATCACACCTATCCTCGAATACCTGTGAAATTTTTCACTAGACTCAGGGACTTTCCCTTCGCTGTGGCGTAACGTGTTTGTTATTCCTCTCCCCAAGATCCCTAATCCTACCCTTCTGAATTACTGACGACCAATATCCATTCTTCCCTTCCTATCCAAAGTGCTTGAGGCGTGTGTGCACCAACAGCTATCACAATTCGTGTATCGGAAAAATTTATTAAGTCCTTTTCAATCGGGGTTCAGGCCTGGTCACAGCACAACTTCCGCTCTCCTTAAAGTGACTGGTGACATCCGGGCCGGCGTTGAAGATTCTAAAGTTACCGTGTTAGCATTGGTTGATTTTTCAAATACATTTAACACCGTCAGTCACAATATCCTTCTGTCTATCCTCTCCTATCATATGATTCCACTTAATGCACTGGAATGGTTCTCGACAAATCTTCGAGGGCGCCAGCAGTCCGTCCGTGTCGATGAATCCACCTCAAGTTGGTGTGATCTTGGCTCTGGTGTCCCTCAAGGTGGCATTCTCTCTCCTCTATTATTCTCAATTTTTATTAATCTCATCACTCAAAATCTTCAGTGTGCGTACCATCTTTATGGCGATGACTTGCAACTTTACTATCATGCTTCCATAGAAAAAATAACAGAGGCTATTTCTATGGTTAACCGCGACCTGGATGCCATCAGCGGCTGGTCGAACAGGTTTGGTTTGGCTGTAAACCCTACCAAGTGCCAGGCTATTATCGTAGGCAGACAGCCAATGACCAGGAGGCTTGATTCAGATAAACTGCCATCTATAATCTTTAACGGATCAATCATACCTTTAAGTTCTTCTGTTAAAGATCTGGGTCTGTTCATTGACAACAACCTCAGCTGGCAAACCCAAGTTACAATTGTCAGCCAGAAAGTTACAGGAATCCTGCGAGCCTTATACCGGCTCAAGAACTTTCTTCCATCCGAGACAAAAGCGATGTTGGCACAGACCCTAATTATCCCCATTATTGATTATAATGATGTGTGCTACTACGACCTGAATGCAGATCTCCTCAACAAATACGACCGTCTTCTGAATAGCTGCATTCGATTCATTTTTAACCTTCGTTAATTTAACCATGTTTCCTCCTTTCGTCTTGATTTAAGTTGGCTTCCGATTCCTCAGCGCCGTCAACTGCGCGCTCTAACTACCCTTTACACTATTCTCAACTCACCTACTTCTCTTACATACTTGACATCCTCCTAGCAGTTCCTGTGTTCTAATCATAACAGAACTCTCCGTTCTACAAATAATCTTCTTCTATTATGCCCCTCTCATACTTCTGCATGTGTCCATTCTTCCTTCTTCATACAATCTCTTCTCCTCTGGAACGCTCCTCAGGAAATCAGAATAGCACCCAGTCGCCTATCCTTCAAGGCGAAGGTACGAGCTCTCCTCTCTCAAAACCTAGCAGGATCATCACAACATTAATACTTTATATATAATAATGTGTATGTATCTTTTTATATATGCATATGTGTATATATGTATATATTCTCATATGTTACTCTTCATTTCTTTTTATTTTGGTATTTATTTGTGTTTCATTTATTCTAAAGTGTATAATCTAAATTTAGTGCGCCTACTTCACCCATTTCTACACCACCCTAGGGTGGTGTAGACTGACTGGTAGAGAATGCCTATGGCATTAAGTCCGCCATTGTATATTTTTGTGCATAAAGTTTTACTAAATAAATTGCTCGTTTAAAGGTATTAGATTTGGGCTTTGATTAGGAACTGGACTCACCTGCATATCAGTGACTACCCGATATGCAGGTGAGTCCAGTTCCTAACCAAAGTTGCGTACTACGTCACCGAACATTGTCGATCATTGCCGACTGAAATTTTAGGATTATTTATAGCAAAAAAATAGTTGATAGGTATAGCTAAAAAAAATAATTTAAAAAATAATTAATATTTTTGTTTTCGAAAATGTTTTTCCTGGTAACGGTGCACATTCCTAAACAACGCATTATAAATTTTCATGTCAATTTCAATATATTTAATTTTTTTTGCGGACATTTTCAGAAAAATCCGAATATCATCATTCTTGGTATTAAACATCCATAGTTCCATTTTCACATGACAGCTCTCTACCATACGCAATACTAGCTTTATCAGTAAATTTTCAAGTTCAATTTGTCAGTTGCAGAATAAGATTTCAAAATCCCGAATTTTCCTAAAATTATTAGCTAGTTACGTTATTCACCAGGTCTATGACCCTAGAACAGTACATCCTACCCGGATGCACTGCAATAATTTCATGAAAAATTGTCGAATGTAGTGTAGCGCTTGGTTACGACACTTTTTACATTTTTGAAGTGTACATCAAACTTAGGGCTGACATCCGTCCGGGTTTCCCCGGATTAGTCCTTGATTAGAGAAGCGTCCTCTGTCAGGGGCAAATTACAACTGTTAGATGAATCATTAAAAAGCTGTTTAAGTTAATAACAAAATGTAAATGGAAACTGCGTTTTTATAATTTTTTTAGGGTGTTCGGGAAAAAATCGCGGTTTCACACATTTGTCTGGTGTTTTTGAAGTTTTTATCTGGCGTCGGTAATTTAAGTGATGGATATGTATGTAACAAAACCCATAATTGTACTAATTAACACATGGTTATACATTATACATATTTTCAACATTTTTATCAACTCAAACAAATCACGTACGTTACTTTTTGTAATACCAATAAATCCTCGTATGTGAGTTGGAGTAAATAACGATCACTATGAATAGTTAGTCAACACACAACTCATTGTGAAGCCACTTATTTGACCTTGAACTAAATAAGTTCAGAAGTCGATACCCTAATATTGCTGACGTTTTCAAAGCTAATACATTTACGTTAGCTGTTTTACATAATGCTTGTTTATAGATATATTTATTTCATGTTACAGTATTTTTTAGGGTTACCATTGACTTAGAATCATGAAATTTAAAAAAACATGAAAGCGAAAAGCAATAGCAAAAGTAAATGAAAAAATTCCGAAAGTCGTTAAGTTGTTTTTTAAATCATTTTTGCGATTTAAGAACAAATAAACGATAGTTATATTTTGCTGTTGGAAAATTGTCTGTTTACCAATATCGATGTATGATGTGATGTGGGAGTTATCTAAGAAGGACAAGGTTAAGTTTGTCCTACAATTTTCGAGAATCGATTTCCGAGATTGGCACTTGTCTGGCTTTATTTAATAACTAGCAACCCACCCCGGCTTCGCACGGGTAGCAGAGACATCTTCGACAATCATCATCATATTTCAACCATTTTACTCAAAACCTTTACAAATTATATACCTAAACCTTCCTTATGAATCGTTGTATGTATTGGTGAAAACCGCAGGAAAATCCTCTCAGTAGTTTTTCAGTTTATTGCGAACAGACAGACAGACAGGCGCAGTGGAGGACTTTGTTTTATAATATGTAGTGATTAAGTTGGTTTCTAGTTTCTAGTGCCTATATACCCTCACAACAATGGTGTCACTTGTGCATTGAAATCTGTATCCTCCATTGCTATGGAGATTTAAAATCGTGAATCATGAAAAATTAAATTGGGCGATCAACAGCTTCCTTCCATACAAAGCGGCAGGATTGGACGGTATTTTCCCAGGCCTGCTAAGATGGTGTGATGGGTCTTTAATAGATCATCTCCAGATCATCTACGTAAGCTGCTTGGCTGACCGCTACATCCCCTTGAAATAGAGAGAAGTCAAAGTAGTCTTCATTTCTAAACCCGGCAAAGGAGATTACACACAACCGAAATCATTTAGACCCATCAGTCTCACATCATTCTTACTTAAAGTGCTGGAGAGACTAATAGACAGGGAACTCAGGAGCACTGCACTAGTCAGCTACCCTTTGAACCCCAAATAACATGCTTATTCGATGGGTAAATCAACAGAATCTGCCCTATATCGAGTCGTTTCATATATAGAGGGCAATCTAATAAACAAAATATCAACCCTAGGAACCTTCATCGACATCGAAGGTGTCTTTGACAAAACTAGCTTCACCAGCATAAGCCAGGCTCTGTCAAGACATGGGGTCGACTCCACAATTGCTGGGTGGATCGACAGCATGCTTAGATACAGAGCTATACAATTTACTGTAAATAACACATCGAGAGGGGTGGTGGCCAGAGGATGTCCGCAAGGCGGAGTCCTCTCACCTCTCTTATGGAACATTGTGGTCGATGAGCTCATTACCCAGCTCAATGACCGCAAGTTCTTCACAGTGGGCTATGCGCACGACCTGACCATACTCATCAGTGGCCGCTTTGAGAGTGTGGTATGCGACCAAATGAGGTTCGCGTTGAAGGTCGTAGAACAGTGGTGTGAAAAACACAAGCTAACAGTGAACCCGACAAAGACGGAGATGATTATGTTCACAAATAAACGAAGTTTAGGAGATCTGAGGCTACCTAAACTATTTGACACCCGTCTAGCCCTTACCAAGGAGGTCAAGTATCTAGGAGTGATACTGGACAGTAAACTCCTATGGAACAGGCACCTGGACGCAAAACTAAATAAGGCCTGCATTATTTTCTGCCAATGCAAGCGACTCCTCGGCAGAGCTGGGCGCTATCACCGAAAATCACACCATGGCTGTACAAAACGGTTATACGGCCAATCATCACATATGGTGCTATTGCCTGGTTGCAGAGAACGGAGCTAAGCACTGTCAGAAACAAACTACAGCAATTCCAGAGACTAGCATGTACCGCCGTCACTAGCATCTAGCCTCACTGGACCTGGAGCCATCAGACTTAAACTTTTGGGTCTGTGGTATAACCGAGAGGGTCCCCATATCAAATTATAGAATCAAGTAGTGGAATATCAACCACTAATCGCTGCCCCATGCGACAGGGTCCCGAAACAACACGTCTTTGAGAGGAAGTATCAAACACAACTACTTGAAAACGACCGAGATCAATCTGGCATACATGAAGTGCTAATCTAAACGGATGGTTCCAAGATGGGGTCAGCGACTGGAGCCGGAGTTTTCTCACAAGATTTAAATATAAAAATATCACTGGCGCTTGGTCAACACAGTTCCATATTTCAATGCGAGTGTGTTGCAATAACCTACGCCGCGACTGCGGTCATGTCAAAAGGTATAAAGGAGTACAACATCCGAATACTGTCAGACAGCAAGGCCGTTTTAAGGGCCCTGGAGGGCAACACCATTAACTCCGGTCTCATTTATGAATGCCACCAGACGCTAGAGCGTTTAGCCTCTGCCAATGGGGTAATTCTGCAATGGATCAGAGGGCATAATAATTCATTAGGGAACGACGCCGCCGATGAGCTGGCAAGGAAGGGATCCGCAACGTCAGTGGCAGGCCCAACTATACTACTGCCACTTTCCTTTAATCAAGTTCGCTCATGGGTAAGACAACGGACTCGTGAAGCGCACAACGGCCGTTGGGCCGACACACCGGACTGTAGGCAGTCTAAACTTGTGCTGACGGAGGTCTCACCACGTTTAACTTGCAGACTGCTCAGTCTTAACCGACTCGACATCAGAATAGTTGTAGGAACCATTACGGGCCACTGAGCCCTAAACCGGCACCTATTCACCATCAGTGCGACAGACAGTCCTCTATGCAGAGGATGTCTCGACGCGGAGGAAACGGCCACTCACGTTATCCTGGAGTGCGAGGGAGTGGCCACACAACGGGCAAGTATCCTCGCGGGTGCGAGATCGCTCCTAGAAGCCTGCGAACGCCCCAGGAGGCTTCTGTGCTTCTGGAAGGAGCTAGGCTGGCTCAACCAGTCAGCCTATCTGAACGCATAATGGACCATCTATGCGTCTAAATGAGGAAACAGAGACCTACACCAATACCAATACCAATATGGAGTTTTGGTGAGCACCCTCACAAACGGAAAAGGTCATCACTGCACTACCTGTACGGTTTAAAAAAAACACGGGCTTCTATTAAAGGTAAAAATTCAAGCTAAGATCTACTAAGCCCAATTAAAAATAAAGGGCCCAAGCCCATGTATTTCTTCACATTACGTGTTTCTACAAGGATAACCAAAGTTAAAACTGATTCTGAACTGGATTGCCCGCTGAACCGGTTGCAGATATAGCTGCAACTTATGAAGGGTAATCAAAGAGCATAGCCCCCTGTGGCCTGTACCACTATAATATAAAACGCATTTCAAACGTTAACAGTTGTGACACGGCATTGGTTTGAAGTGATTCTTAATCATGGAATAAACTTGCCGGTGATCGAACTTTTATTTATTTGCATCACACAATAGTCAGAAACTTTCCATCCGACCTTTCCATTCATTCCAGTAGTTTAAGACATATTAAATTTTGGATGAATGCGACAACTGAGTATGTACGTTTTAACAGTTGGACTCCGATTAGTAATAGTAATCCTGCAGCTCAGATTCGTGAAATCATAGTATGCATAGACTGATAATATTGTATAGAATACTGTTCAAACTGTGCCCAGCACTATATACGAAAAATCCAAGACATTATCATTAACTATAATTATTTCAAGGTCTTAAAGGTTTATAATAATTATATATAAAAATAAGAAAAGCTTGTCTATTTTGTATTTTAATGATATTAAATGAAAGTTTAAACTCAGCTTGAACTCTTTTACAACTTTCTCCCCCGCTCCCCTTTCCCTACTCCCAGGTTAAAAGCCGGCAACGCGCTTGTGACTCATGAGTTACAGCTGCCCACCATACCGACAAGACGCCATAGCTGCTGCTATGACAATGCCCAGATTTTTATTTTTTGCCAGGAATAATTTACTCGGTGCCTAAGATACTTCGGATATCGATAAATTTTTATTGGATTACAAAATTCTCTTAAATACGTAGTTTGAACCAAACCATTAAATAACAGCGCTTATTTGTTTTAAAATGTTTGATAAATAGTAATATAACGGTTAATACAATAATATTATATAATTAAAAGAAGAGTAATTGCACTTAGCAACGAAATTAATCAGCTATGTGTACAAATCGGTAAAAATAACTTGAATGTCATTTTATGATTTGTTTGCAAAATGAACGGCATTGTACTTCCTGAAAAGTTGTGTTTACATAGCAGAATTTGCACGTGTTGGGACGACTGTAATGTGTGCGGTAGAAATGCGTAACTATATTGAAGTGTGCATATATATATATGTCCTCTTATATTGTCTTACCTATACATCTTCGAAGTGAACCATGGATAATAATTTCCCAAAGATTATTTCCAGTAGTAAACTTACAACATGGGTTCCTTTAGGGACAAAATACATTACCCCCAAACATACACACACACTTGCGTTATTCCCGTAAACATAAGTTGATAAAGATTTTATAAAAAGGAAAAATATCTGTAACGTTACTATAGAGATACGGGGAGATGTCGCTTATCTGGACCTATCAGCTGTTGCCCACAATATATTATCTTGCTATAACATTTTCTAACTGGCGTGATCCCGACACCAACGAATATAAACACTTCGCGTTCGTCTCCTCCAAATATGGAGATAAACCCGGTTCTATCCTGCGGCCATGCTCAGGCGCAAGGCGCTATAAAGGGCTCGTTGTTAGACCATGAAGGTTTAGTCAAGACGGTCATTTAGCGAAAACTTATTACCGGCCATATATCTCATACTGCGGCGCCGACTGCTATTCCGTATAGCGGTCAGTCTATATACTGAGTCATGCTTTGCAAAGTACCGTTGCCACCAAATCTCACAGAGAGTGTTGTCACTAGGTGTGCACTAAACACATTGTGACCCTACAAAAGTTGATACTTTTCTCTGAAAATGTCTAAATTCTACATTCGATGAGACTAATTACAGCTTACTGTAAGAGCACGTGACTAATGCAGTGTAACACGTCGATATCAGTAGGTACATTATAGTTCACAAATCTGAAAATTCTTATAAAAAGACAATTAGGAATGACTCCTGTATCGCGGGGGACTTTACAAACATACAAAGAACGGACACAAAGAACACCCAGACTCAGGTGGGAATCGAACCCACGACCTATGGCGTAGCAGTCAGGGTCACTAACCACTAGACCAACAGACCAGTCAAACCTTGGAATTTTCGAAGATACTATTATTATTTACTGATAATAATAATACTATCTTCGTTTTCGAAATCGCTGGAGCAAGAATACTTAAACTTCGTGGCTGTACAGAGTGTATTCCTATTGAAACCAGTCTGGTTAAAACTAACAACCGACCTTTATCTACCGGAAAGAGTTATATATTAATAATGGCTTAAATTCCATCAAAGATGGTATGGCTTTCAAATAACATAGATTAAAATATAGAAAATATAGTAGTTTATTATTTTTTCCTATCCCATAATGGGCTTTGAAAAACTGCTTATTAGCGGTACATTATCTTTAATGTACCGCTAATGCTCTTGCATTTATACCAATTTGGTAGATAACAACATGAAAATAAATAGCCACTATTACCACCTACAAGCAGTTCTACACCGGTTTCTATTTCAATAAAAAGGGACAACATAAAACAATATCATATGCTATCTAGTCGTTGCTAGATGTTGTAACATTATTTGACAAAATTGAAACAAAGAGACCGTAATGCTGTTCTAATGGATTTTCTTCCTAACATTTATTGTCATCGTAATTTGGATCACGCGGACCGAATTACCTCGATTTATGATAATGTAAGAAAACAAACTATACCTTTCTAAAAGTACAGATACTTCATGTTGTGTTGTGCATTTGTGTATGTCCAGGTTTGTATCCTTATTTAGGTAAGAGTACAAACCTGTGAGGTTCATTCTGGCTATATATGTGGATTTATTATGAAGTACAACAATATGAACCAGCTGAGAATTATTTAGGCAACATTTTTAAATAATTAATATTGATGGGCTAACTGAATGGGTAAAAGCTGACTAGAGGTTACTGTGTCCGGGAGTTATCTAAATTATTCAAAATTAACAATTAATTATTCAAATAGAAGCCACAAAGCAGAACTAATTGACGAAAGCTTATAAAGTTGGTAAATTTAACGCGTTAGGTTAAACTGAGACGGATATATTTCATGGTGAATTTTTTTTATAGATTAAATGTTCGAAAAGGATTAATATTCAATGGCATTCGAATCCAAATGCTTTACGGCAGTCTCCTTCCCAGAATAAAAATCTAATATCTTCATAATTGGTAATCTTAAATATTTGAAGTCTTTACGTTGCTATTAGTGTTACTACTATAGTATTATATTATCTGTGGTATTACATAGACGTATCCATCTGGCAGCAAAACATCTTCCTTGGTGAAAATCACAAAAAAAAACGACCTTTCGATGTGTTCTTGTATTGAGCGTTTATGGTGAACCCCCACTGTTTGAAGGCTCAAGCTTATAAAGGGATTTTCTCAACAATATTTTACTATATTCTCCTGGTAAACAGAATTAAGCTACTTCGGTATAAAATCTATATTATGTTTTTCTCGGGCGTATAAGCTCAAGACATGCAAAATTTAAAAAGACAAATAGAATATAGTTCTAATAATAAGTGCCGTAATCAATTTTAATTCAAATTATATTTGTCAGTGAGATTTATATGGTTTTGTAAACTCATCGACTAGCCATTAAAAGGCTATTATCGTTCGTTTTTACATTACGTAATACGTACGTAATGTTTTTGTGCTTATTTACTTGTTTTATAGATATTTTGCCTGTTATATTAAACTAAAATTAGAAAATTGACGAAGCCTTCTTTCTTGCCATTTTATCTCTAAAGCTTCGTTCCTGGGCGTAGGCATGAACGAGCCTGGAATTATGGAAGAAGCAAGACACGACGTTTCAAACATTGACTGATTGAAAAGTTTTTGATGATAAGCATTGACCGATGTATATTATTCCAGACCGAAAAGAGCTCTGATCATCCTTTGTTGTGATTATCCTCAAATCAAGAAACTCATTCACTAAATCAATCGATCACAACGAACAAAACACAAAATAACGCTCAGTTTAATATAGGACTAACTCCCTTGCCGGCCTCCAAGTTTCAATCACCATAACTGAATCACAAACTAAAATGATTTTTATTTCTGTTAAATTAAGTAATATTATTGTTTAGTCACGTTACATACACGTTAAGTGCAGTGGATAAGATGCTGGTTTATGCGTATCACTTGCGTGTAAGTTATTTTTCTATTCGTCGGGAGCAGTCGCAGCAGAGCAGCGATTTTTATTGTTATAACTGAAGATACAAATAAAATATTTTTCTTTCTTTCTCTCTTTCTTTCTTTCAGTCCATTTCTGGATAAAAGGTCCTATATCCTCCTGATCCTATATCCTTTTTTGTACCCCTGGCTACAAATAAACAAACAAACACTCATTCGCATTTATAATATTAGTTAGGATGGATAGATGATAGATGGATTAGACAGTGATAGTTCCATGATTTTTAGTTCACAAAAGAACGCAAGTCAGTTCAAGTTTGAGCGCTCGGCATTGCGCATGGGCAGACAATAATACCTATAGGAAATCTCTGACAGTCTAAGGTGGTGTAGTGGTAAACATAATATGTAAATTATATAAATAAATGACATCACATTATCAAGTATACCTATATTAATCAATCAGCCTATCGTAGTCCACTGCTGGACATAGGCTTCTCCTAATGCGCGCCACAGCACTCGGCCTCCGCCTTTCGCATCCAGTCCATCCCTGCTACCTTCTTCAGGTCGTCGGTCCATGTAGCTGGGGGGCGGGCATCCTACCTTCCCTTTACCGATTCGCGGTCTTCACTCTAGGATCCGTCTGCTCCGATGGAAACCATTCCAGCATGGTTGGATGGACCTCATTGCGTATTTTATCCTTCAAAGATACGCTAAGCATAATTTGCTCCATAACCCGCTGCTACTTTTAATTTGTGGAGTAGCCCTACCGTTGCTTCCCAGTGTCCACGTCTCGGCACCGTATGTCATAACAGGTAGGACGCACTGATAAAAGACTATACCTTTATGTAATCTAATATTTAATGATATAATTTTATAAGCAGTAATAACGATCTAGAATAATAAGATCTGAATGATTGAATGTACGAGTAATGTAATAATAATAATATACATTGAAATCACTTCTGGAGACAAAGATAGCGAATCATATAGACTGTCGTGTTCTTGCTGATTCCCAGAACTGATGTAGGCGCGTTAGCCGCGGTACCAAGGGGCTCCTCCTAATGGATGCGGTAGTTGGTCAACAGGACAAACGCAACCGACGCAACTTCTCCGCCACCTGGATAGACGATAAGAAAGCATTTGACTCGGTCCTCTGTACCTGGCTGAAGAGGGTCCTCGAGTTGTTTAAGACCGAAGATACAGTTCGAGACTTCCTCGAAGTCTATATGGAGCAATGGAGTACAATGCTTAGTCTGTCTGGGGTGCGCCTGTCAGCTGTAGACGACCGGATAATGGTTAAGCGGAGTATTTTTCAGGGGAACAGTCTCCTCTAAGCAAATTGCTGAACGCTTCGGGGGTAGCGGAAGCTCAAGCTTCAAAGAGGGGATCCGAGGGGGACCCTCCAGAATGCTTCACCCGAAGTCTTAATGAGATTGTACATCCCGCGGAAGTGTGGTGGCTGAGGCCTACTAAGATTATGTATTACCGAGAGGTGTGCAGTCTCAGGAATTACATCCTATCGAAGATGGATAGTGCGATACACAGAGAGCCTTGGCCAAAACAGAATGGCGTTCACCGGTGGTACTTGGTACTTCCGACCGTCTGGCCATATAGAAAGAACAGCACGGATGCTTCTTTCAGGCTCTACATGAGCCCTACGTGGACCGGGAAGCCTCCGTGCACTGGATGCGTTTCTGTGACCTTTTCAGGGAAACTGAAGGTTTTGTCTATGCGATACAGGATCTAGTTATTAAGACGAACAACTATAGGAAGTATATTTTGGGAGATGGGATAAGATGGATAGTTGTCGTTTATGCCACCGACCTGGTGAGACTCTCAGACATGTCACCTCTGTTTATTCAATGCTTGCTAACACTAAGTATCTGCACAGGCATAATCCAGACGCCAGGATAGTCCGTCAAGAGCTCGCCCTTAAGCGTGGCCTTATCAGTCAGAGGCTGCCATACTACAAGCACATGCCGGAAGCTGTACTGGAAAGCGACCGCACCAAGCTCTACTGGAACCGGTCCGTCATCACGGATAGGACTATTATTGAGAATAAGCCTGATATCGTGCTGATGGTTCGGGCAGAGTCATAGGTATTTTTGGTGGACATCACCATCTGCTATGACGAGAACCTCGTTCGCGCTGAAGCAGATAAGAAAACTAAGTATCTGGACTTGGCGCACGAGGTTATCAACATGTGGAGGTTGGTGTATACAGAAATAGACCCAATTGTTATATCAGTCAATGACTTGATTCCGAGGAGCCTCTCAGTCCAACTTGAGAGGCTCGGTATCAGTGGTAGCAGTCAACGGTGGTGGTCAAGATGCAGGGAGTAGTTTTGCTCGACTAGTGATAATAACTTCACACATCTCACACACGGGCGTCTGATCCCAAACTAGGCAGTGCCTCTACTATGATAACCAGACAGCTGTTAAACATACTTATATATTTCTAAATACTTATCCCACTTATATAATATTATAAATGTAAAGGTTTGGATGGATGGATGGATGTTTGTCACTCTTTCACGCCAAAACTACTGAACCGATTGCGATGAAACTTGGTATGTAGAATTAGGTAGCTGGAGATCTGTTTATCCCGATATTCCCACGAGATCGGGACTTAGGTAGGTGAAACCGCGGGGCGCTGCTAGTTATAGATAAATTACACTCAGATACAGAACAAAATGATCATGCTCATCACACAATTATTTGTCCTGGGTGGGAATCGAACTATAAATATATGAGAATAAATCAGCCTATCCTTTGCCGTGAAACCTAATCGATTAATAAATTATGTAATAGACATTTATAAATAAAAAATGAAATGACACACAAATGACAGCATTCTAGTAAGTAACATGTCAAAGAAAAAAATCCTCTTTTAGAGTAGAACAGTGTTACTTTACATGTATGTATTATAAAAAGAAACGTTATCTCTTGACATGATTTCAAATTATCGAATAATAAAGTTTATCAAAATTATAAACAAATAAATAAGATTAAGTAAGGAAATAGTAGGTAAAAAAATATTTTATTGCTCGTTGACCCTAAAAAGGTTCGATGCGAGGACATGATAAAGAAAAAAAAACAATCAGCGTTAAGATGTCATCGGACTATTTAAACGAATGCATAATGTTATATTTTGATTCACAACGAAAGATACATTGAGAACAGTCAATCCGAACGTGCCCGATGCCATGTTCACCGTCCGTGTTTTATAGTGACTCAAAAAGGCAAATAGTTCGTCCACTTATTAAATATTCGATAAATAATGTTAGTGATACATTTTTATAATAATAACCTATTTCTATTTCTTTTTTTTTACATTTAATTAAAAATAAATTATTTTTTCGTGGAATAAACTAATATTCAAAGTCGGGTGGTGAAAAAAAAGTCTTATTAAAAACTCATTAAACAAAACAGTTAAAATAAAAGTATCCAGTTGTGTGTTAAATAATTATTACCTTGTTTGTCAATCGTGTTTGTGGGAAACCCGAAGAATCTGTTTACATGTCGTACCCTTAATAAAGGTGTTACAATTTAAGCTCTATGTAAATAGCCTCTGTGCAGTTGGTGATAACACTAGATTTATAAAACCGCCAACGAAGGTGATACAAAAGGTTATTGTGACTATGAATATGAAGAAAGAAGATTGCGTTGAGTGTGGAGACGTGGATTACGAATACGTGCCCCCCGAGGGTGGATGGGGGTACATTGTATGTGTCGGCTTGTCAGTAATTTTTGTAAGTGTCACTATTAATTTTTTTATAATATTAGTACAGTATTATTTTTTTTCCAAAAAAAATAAATATAAAACAACATTTGATATTAAAAAAAACTATAATAAACATAATATATTTTAAGACACTGATAGTCGAGTGATCTAACCATAGGTTTTTTACGCCGGTGATTGGAGTTAGATTCACCATTACATCACATGGAAGAAATCTAGAAACCAAAGACAGAATTTTTGCAATGTTTACTAGCCCGCACTATACCACCGAGGTAGACTATGTCCTAATGCCCTTCCGACTTAACCAGGCCCGTGCCCAACAGCGGGACAATTCATAAATAAGGCAGATACAGTTATTCTTTTACTTTCGAATCTTAGATTTTTTTAAAGAAGAAAACGGAATTTAATTTATTATTTTTATGTTGGTATATTGTTATTTATCTCATAGTTTAATGAATTAATTTATTAATAAATACTATTAAAAATAGTAAAATGTTATTATTTCCGTATAAGAAAATTAATTTTAACTTTCTTATACAGTTTTGAATCAAATTATCATTTTATACTTTGTATCTTATTTAAAGGTAAACAAATGCGAAAAAATATAAAAAAATGAGTAACTATATAACTTAAATGATACGCACGTATGCAACCTTAAACCAAATACTCAAAACCATATTTTAAAGTATATTAAAAACGGACACGAGAAACTAAACACTCATCATGTCTTAAATTATTTCAAAAAAAATAGAAGCTGGCTAAATATAATTAGTAGTAATATTAAACATTAAAAATATGGTCAAGTTATAAGTTAGGTATCAATTATAATCATCTTTTTATTAAAAGTGGCCTAATTAATTTAATATATATATTATATTTAAGGTAATGTTATAACGATACATTTTATTAAGACGAGCACTAAAGTAAATATACTTAAAGTAACCTTAACAAAAACGCTTTCAATGTTTTAATGCAGGCAGAAATTATTATGAAAATGTTGTAAACATATACTACAGTTATAATATAAGATGGTACTGGGTTTGACACGAATATCTTCATGTTATAATTATAACTAACCGGTTAGGCTAGAGCGATACATGAAAAAGTTATATTTTCGGACGCAGACACGCAGTACAGTGCAGTTCAAGGTCAATTATTACCTCTAATGATCGGAATGTATACTTTGATAATGTTGCCACCCGGTTGGTTCAATACCCTTTTTTTGGGTTGTGGAGGGTCACTGTAGCTTCATGAAGAGTATATCGGGGTTCAGGGTTGGCAATGTACAAGTAACAAGGCCAAGGCAAGCAAGGACAACCATTTGGAAAAGGGCGGGTACAGGTCGACATAGATATGGATTTCCTATTTTTTTTTTAATTTAACCTTTCACAAAGCAACCTATTGTTGCGGTGACTCTGTGTGTATTGGTTTATTTGTAATTATTATTTTTTTTTAATTGAGGGTTTCAAATAATTGATGACCTATTTTATGAAACAAAGATATAGAATTTGAATTTGACTATATTTTTACTAGTCTTTATGCCTGCTTTTACTTATCGGGACATATTTGGAAGTTAGAACTAAGTATAAAATAAATTTACAAATAGTAAAACCATTTACTATCGATATTAATAAGTTTAGCAAAACTGATACCAAAACCGTTGTTTTATGAGTTGATAGTGTTTATCGGCTCATTGTAAGGTGCTCCTTTTACAAAATGGCAATACAGCGTAATAAAAAACAGGACTTTTTAAAATTCGATTTTAAAATATTATAAATAAGCATACATGACGACGCGGTAGTGAATATCATACCCGTGCGATCACCCGAAACCAGTTATGCACAAAGCGCGCTTACAATATGTATGGCGAAAGAACGGCAGCCTACCTCCTTCCTCGATTGATAAATGAACTACCCACTGACCTACGTGCCAACCTCAAAACCTCCTATATCAGCTACACAACCACAAATAAACGTATTTATCTACGTATGTTAAACTATCTTTATCTATTGCTACTAGTTGTTGCTCCAAATGATTTTATTTATTAACTTATCTTGTTTAAATATCGAAACGTAGCACCTTAGACATCGACCACTTATCTGAACGAGAACTAAAGGTACTTACTATAAACCTTAGTGGTTTCACAGTATCGTAAAAATAATGTGAATTTATCTATTTTTATATCTTTTAAGCGTTAAATAAATAAAAAAAAAAAACTTGCACTATTTATTGAAAGACATAATTATACAGGAATGAAATGAAATACTAAAACGTTTAAAATCGTTTTTAAATTTTTTACACGTAAAATATTACTTAACTTCAGCCCATGGACACCGGAGATCAACCGGAGCTTCTTTGGAGCAACGGAAGAATTTCGTACTTCCATTCTGCGTCCTGTTAAGCCAAAGTAAAGCCCTTTTAAATAAAAGCCAGGCTGGCCTCAAAACTAACTTAGGTTTTACATCTATTACAGTTGTTTCAATTTCACATGTAACCGTTTTGATTCTTTAACTAAACAGTGCATCCACGAAAGACGTTGCTTATTATGCAATTGTCGTAGAGTTGTTGATACAAAAGCAGTCTAGGTAAAACCAGTCCAATGTCTTTTATTAATAGTCTTTGGCGTAAAGAATATTTGGCTTATTATTTATATTTAATTTTAAACTATTAGGATTTCCTTTTTATTTGTGTAATATTACAGATCTATATAACTGTATTCAACATTAAAAGGACTCGTGCAAAATTGGTTGTTAAAATGCAAAGCCCTGTTTATACTTGCGCATAAAGTTTGGGACCTTGATTATTTCGCACTTTTTTAGTATTGTACCTAATAAATGTTTAGATGTTTAGAAATATTTTACATTGCATAAAAAAATGCTGTTACCGTATTCATCAATCTAAAGCCTTGGTTATTTCCGACAACTGTTATTAATCACTACGCTTTAATACAAGCAGTATTAATAAAAATAGAACTATTATTATTTATGACATTACGATAAGTGTTGTGATTAATAAACAGTAATGGAAAATATTAATGTCCATGTAGACTATACAATTCATTTATGTACTACACTAAAGTATACATACAAAAATATGCCATAACGAATTCAAGCATAAAAAGAAAAAAAGATAACTTTGCTGTTCTAAATACAGTCTCCCATACATCGTCACAGTCAAATTTTCAAGCACAAAATTGCAAAAAACATTTTTACTTGCGAAATATTAAAATATATATGGCTTAAAAGGCCACATGTTTTGAATGCGTTGACTGAGAAGCTTGATTTTACAAATAATTCTTGACAGGGGACTGCGGACATAAATGTTTAATGTTAATTACGATGATACCTGGTCCTCCCCACACACTTTTGAAGGAAAGGATCTTGACAGATAGCCAAATGATCCTATGAGGGTTCCTTTTTCCTTTTGAGGAAAAATAGAATGTCCAAATTGTTACCCAAAGATCGATTTGCGCGAAAAAAACTGCCAAAATAGGATGTTTGCTCAAACGAAAATTCGAGATTAAAGAAATTTCGCGCAAAGCCATTTATGTAAAGTTTCTTGCGTAAAAGTATTGCGAATGAAATAATTGTAATCTGTATTTTGCTGAGAAGTTACTTAATTGATAAAATAATCATGTATCAACAAATTAGAGTTATCCAATATTTTAAATCCAAGTTTACAGCGGTCAGTGATATTATTTTGCAACTTTTGTCCCCGAAAACTGCAAAGTGGCCCCAAACCCTTATTCTCAGCATTAGATATTTGCCAAAACGAAGTCCTTTCGGTTCTGGGATCTTACTCTTCAAAGTACCACTCCGCCTAGAGCAAGTCATAGTCGTTCGAATTAAACTACACATTATTTTTTACATATACAAAAAGCGGATACAGCCGCTTCGAGTCGAGAGTCCATTAACTTAAAACCAGATTCCTTTTTTACATTTTATTTTTTTTGGTCAAAACTAGTCTGGAATCCCCGACATACACACGAGATTAAAACCGTATATCTTTAATAAATAAACATGCTTACGTTTTTTTGGCATTGGTATAGGACTATGTTTCCGCATTTAGACTCATAGGTGGTCCATTATGCGCTCCAGGATAACGTGGGCGGCCGTTTCCTCTGCGTTGAGACATCCTCTGCATAAAGGACGGTCCGTCATCCTTACATGTTAATCTCTTTGTCTGACGTTTGCGTAAAACCTATGTAGTACTTCTGATTTGAAACTTTTCACGCATAACTGTTTCACAACAATAATAAGTACAATACAAAAAAAGACTACGTTTAACTAACGCTTGCCTTTAGGGGACAGATGAGCTCATCTGCCACTTTTTTCTGTTTATATAAGTTTTCTATACAACTTTAAATGAACAAAATAAAGTTTTTATTATTTTTACTCTGGTTTTACGAAACGACTGTTTAGCATTTTTATTCTATTACTAATATTTTACCAAACCATACCGGACAACAAACTAATACTCAATTAAAATTCATATATTTTTTACGCAACATGCTATAGAAAATTCTTGATTATTTTTCTGCAATATTTATAGGCTAAAATAGCAGTTGACATAACTGCATCGAAACTGCTTACTGCCAAACAACGGCGCGCATTGACATGCAGTAAAATTAGTTTTGAAATATAAACAAGGCAATTTTCAAACTATATTTCAAATAATCAAAATATTTAAACAAATAATTTTACAAATATCAACAGTTAGTCAGCACTGCACGCCAACAATACAATATAAGATTTTGTATTAAAAATCACGACTTTATTCTAAAATTGTTAGCGCTTTACGTTATTAATAGGATCTACTGTACGACCCTAAAATAAGATGACACTTTTTTGTGACATTCTGTATATTAGTTAATTTCCTATATCAAGAAGAATATCCGAGGCCAACGACCGCCATCTACAATTGAGACTCCTATAACAAATTACACCATGTTGCACAACATTTGTTAAGTGGTTTGGTATTTAATGTGAAGGTTATATTTAGTAGTTTATATAATACTGAGGAATGAAGAATGCCAAGTGTTAACCGCCACATCGTTTTAAATATATAAAATATAAATATTTGTTAAATTCATATCCAAAGTTATAAATTATAGCTGTTGTTACAACTTAATTGGCGTGGAAATTGTGATCGGGAACAGTAAATTTTGTATATGGGATGAAAGTCTAAATCTATCAATCTATCTCTGTGCTAAACTTAATGTGTTGGACAACATTTAGTGTTGTATTGTATTTTAAAAATGCGTTCTTTTATAACCAAGTTAGCAAACAAGGCTACCGGTCCTAAACTCTCTCAGGTCTAAGAATGTCAGTCTCTGTCTATCTGATTGAATGAATTTCTGGCTACCCTACATTCATCTCGTTCTCAGTCCCAGCTTCCCCACAGAAGAATCTCAGCTTGAACTGATGTGTTGAAAATATTTTCGTATGAAGCGATTGTCACTGACTGCTCACTGCTCCTTGATAAAGGATCCCTTTCAGACACACATGAGTTCAACCGTAGACCTTTTATAACTCAAAAAAAAAATGGGCAACCATTCAGGGATTTTTTATTGAAGTGTCTGTTTGCATTGTCAAAATAATAGTTTTTTTTAAACTCGTACAGTTATTTTCACGATACCTATGCATAAAAACCAGTTATTGAAATTTTTGTCTGTCTGTCTGTTTGTTCCGGCTAATCTCCGGAACGGTTAGACCGATTTCCACGGGAATTTCACTGGCTGATAGCCGGTGTTATAAGGACTAACTAACTATTAGGTTACTTTTATTACGGAAAAAGAATTAGAGTTCCGCTCAAAACATATAAATATGTACAAGCAAGCGAAGCCGCGCGGGAAATGTTAGTATTTATATATTTATACGTGAAGAGAATTCTTTAATACTATAATAGAAGTGCAGAAAGCTAAAAAATTGTAAACAATATGTGTTACAAATTTAAAAACATTACGCTTCGAAATTTAATGAATTAGGTCGAAATTCGGCTACCAGGCGATCTCTGTATATGTTAAGCTGTACTGTTCCTCAAACAGCAATATTTCTACTGGGAAGGGGTGCCGATACAACGTAAAGCGTTAATGCTTATGTGATTTAATTATACCAAAAGGCAGTTTTAGAACTTCGTGTACAGAGTTCAAGTCAATAAATTCAAATTCAATATCTTTATTTCATAAAATTGATAATCAATTATTTGAAATCGTCAATTTAAAAAATAGTTATTATAATTTAAGATTATAGATCAAATCACACAGAGTCACCGCAAGAATAATTTGCTTTGTCAAATGTAAAATTATAAAAAAATATAACATAATATCATATCTGCCTGTGTCGATCTATAACCGCCCGTTTCCTAATGCCTTGTGAGAAGAAATCGGGCAAACCAACTCACGGCCACTCTTTTTAAAAAACCAGACAGTTTTAACAATATTCAGTAAATTTTATTACATCCTTTTTTGTGTGATATTATGTTTTTAGAATTCAAAGTAAATAAACTAAAGAAGAATGAAAGTAACAATACGTCCTTCCAATAATTGCAGTAGTTTTCCTTTAATAGGTTTATATGCATCATTAGATTGCACTTCAGTTGGATAATCCTACTAATATTATAAACGTGCAAGTTTGTGAGGAGGTATGCATGGATGGATGTGTGAATGTATGGATGTATGGATGTTTGTTACTCTTTCACGCCAAAACTACTAAACCGATTGCGATGAAACTTTGTGTGTGGATAGCTGGAGACCTGGATTAACATATAGGCTACTTTTTATCCCGATATTCCCACGTGATCCGGACTTACGCGGGTGAAACCGCGGGGCGCTGCTAGTAATAAATACTTTTAATATACTTTCATTATGATTTATATACTTTTATGATGATGATAACATACTTAAAATGGTAATAGAGTTTTTTAAAAACACCAAGAGTTTTAGAAGTGTGCATGATTGAGTGAAGCCCCTTTTCTCCCTCGTTCTTGCAAACGCAAACGATAGAAAGCGCTGACGTTATGGTCAGCACTTTCTATCATAGTTTGAAAATATAAATACCTAACTTTACAATAAAATTATGTGTAAACATTTATATTTAAACATTTTAAGAACAAAGTAATGTCATCAGACCTGTTTCTTTGCAGCAAAGAGGCCTAAAAGAACAATTTATAACCTAAGAGCATTTCCCTCAGGGATCGTTGTAAAAAATTAGGTATTCCAACAGCGTCCGTCCATATATCTTTGCTTGTAAGGCAAAATATTTATGTGTATACTTACATATGTTTTTTAGGTAACTTTAATTCTAGTAATAGATATACCTACGAACAAGATGCATGTTGTGTTCGAAGAACTTGGCTACAATAATGAGTCATATAAACAAATTGTGTACGTTTTCAGAATTTCGGTCACGGGTTCACAGGAATTTCTTTTCTATGTTACACCCTGCAATAAAACGTTGTGACGGAACACCGAGTTGTTTTAGGCGGTTCGAGTCCGACATGTCACCAAGACTAATGACTATTGGTGAAGTAACCCTTAGCTGTTTCTACACGTTAAAACACTAACTTTTATTTTAAAAAAGCGCACATTGACAATGTCAAGATATTACTGATGGTTTTTTTGCTATAAAATTCCTGCCCGTGACACTTTAGTTTTAAACCTTACCATAACTCTGTTTACTTTAATGAATTTTAAACGTCCTCACCACATTGACATTGTACGCGAAGCAGTGACCATATTCATGTGAGTTATCTCACTGAAACTGCATTAGTCACTGTTAAAAAGAAACGAATGCAGTTTGTTACGAAGATAAGTGATCCGTTCAGTCACCCTCAGTATTTTTCGAATAAACTTACACACTGTTAAAGTAATCTCTCCTGCTTTCGAAAAGTATTCTAACAATTCAAGAAATTGAATCAAAGGGAAGTGACAGTTTTCCTATATACGTTTCATTAAGGTTAATTTCTTAAAAGTATACTCAACATTTTATAAGAGAGACACTTAATTATCATTGTACCAACTGCCTGTTAAGTTTGAGCTATTGCATAATACGCCAATATCGCTTATCGGGATGTTTAATTTACACCATACTCAAAATAATTGTGAGTATAACGTTGTTCGTAGTATCGATATCGACAGCACACCAGTGACCAAATCTGAAACAAAATGAGGAACGTCTAGTCTCGTGGCGCCCCCCTAAAGTTTTTTTAGGAACCCGTGACGAAGTAACTATTTTATCTTATCTGTGCCCGTGATTCGAACGATCCTCACGACGTGGTACAAATGCAACGTGCAAATCGCGTTTTATTAACGTAACTTTTTAATTATAGTTTTAACATAATAATCCTTAAACAAATTTTAATAGAGATTTCAACATCCGGTCGTCACACATATACGCATCCGTCTGCGGATAACATCGTTATCTTTTGTTATTTTACAGTTGCTGAAAACAAAACATTTGTCTTAAGTATTGCAATAAGTAGGTATATTATTAAATGTTTTTATATAAATATTAAATATCCAATATGAGATCTAAAAATATACATAATCATGTCAAGTGAAGTGACGTAATTCGTTGTCGGAGGGGGTAGTCCATAAACATATAGAATACTAACGTATGTAATGTAAGTATACTAAACTTATGGGGTAAACAGACAAAGGTGTAAAAGCAGTTAATTTTGATCGGACAGCGTCAGATTGAACTTGGGATTATTTCCTGTAATTAATTAATTACGATTGCTAGTCGATTTACATTCGTGACATAGGGCTGTGAGTTTTGGTGTTTCAGCTTGACTGTGAATGTAAGTTTGTATTGGAAATACAGTGAAATACGCTTTTACACGCAAAAGGTAGATTCATTTATCGTGTTTCACCAAGCTCCTCGCTTCCTTTGTATATAAATGTATCCTTCATACTTTATCTTTCTGCATAACCCTAAGTACAACTGGTAAAAGAATACCAAAAACATTTAATTCATCCATGTATAGTTTGTATACTTGGGTAAATAAATAAAATTTCATTTATCTTTTTAAAGGTCTTTCAATGGAACCGACTGCTCCTCTGATCACTATTCCAATTAAATATAATGTAACTCTTGAAAAGAGCGTACTCCCATCTCAAAGGCCGGCAACGCACTTGTGACTCTTGAGACCCGTCTGCTGCTGCTGTTTGCCCCTATGATTTAAAAAGCCACTTGCCTACTTGAGCCGCAATTTATTTAGTTCATAACTTTTGTTAAAAATGTTTTACCAATATCATAGCATATATTTTCTTAATTCTAAGAAGGTTTGAAGTCGGTCTTTCTGGTTTGAAGTCGGTATCCAAAAATCCTACCTAGCAATAGCTAAATTTGTCTTTTTAATGATGCCATTAATAACAGAGATATGAATGTGAGTTTTTTATAATCAGTACTGACTTCCACTGTTTTCGACGCATCTAAAATATCAGAGTCCGCCTGGCGGCGGTGGCATTTCGACTATTTTGAATGTTTTATTACATCGACCAGTATATCTTGAAATGTCATTTTATAGACTTTTGTACCGTGTCAGGTCTAAATTTATACTGGATCGATATAGTTTTATGTAGCCATTTTTACATAATTTATAACTTAATAGCACATATTGTTTAAAAATCTTAGCATTCTGCACTTCTTCTGCATATAAACTTTAAGTATTCCAATTTACACATTCCTGGGTCGTCACCTCACCGGGGCTAGCGGTGAAGTGGTATGTCGGAATCAAACCAACCAAAACCACACTATGTTCCAACACAAATGGGTCTATGGCAAGGGATTCGGGTATATCATAGAAAAACATAACCCTTCCTTGGCAGTCGGGTAAAAAAGGCCCGGAAGACTAGGCTGACCTTAACCGGCTCTTTAACAGTAGGCAGCTACACTACTGCTTGTGGAGGTGCGGGGTGCTTTGGCCTTGGACCTTGAGAAATGTCTGTTTGTGATGAGTGATGACTGATGTCATAATCACAGCTTATAAAAATTTTTAAATTTAAATGCATCTGGATAAAAATGAATTTTTAAAATGTTGTAGATGGTGTTATGAAGAGTAACTTTTGCAAATTTTTGGAACAAGGATTAAGGTTGCCTTGTAGTTACAATACGCCTCTTACATCTAGAGTATTTATATTTTAGTTTTATTATTTAATTAATGTTGATTACACTTTATATTTGACCGCCTTTGATTCAATTAATACAAATATATATGATACTTACTATTTATAATTACTGCCATTTATGTATGCAACTATATAAAAACGAATTTATTTTACTAATTTGCAGTCATTACGCACTATTTAGTTATAGCTGGTGTGTTTCGTGGGATATGATCGAAATTTGTTTTGCCAAAACGAAGTCCTTTCGGTTCTGGGATCTTACTCTTCAAAGTACCACTCCGCCTAGAGCAAGTCATAGTCGTTCGAATTAAACTACACATTATTTTTTACATATACAAAAAGCGGATACAGCCGCTTCGAGTCGAGAGTCCATTAACTTAAAACCAGATTCCTTTTTTACATTTTATTTTTTTTGGTCAAAACTAGTCTGGAATCCCCGACATACACACGAGATTAAAACCGTATATCTTTAATAAATAAACATGCTTACGTTTTTTTGGCATTGGTATAGGACTATGTTTCCGCATTTAGACTCATAGGTGGTCCATTATGCGCTCCAGGATAACGTGGGCGGCCGTTTCCTCTGCGTTGAGACATCCTCTGCATAAAGGACGGTCCGTCATCCTTACATGTTAATCTCTTTGTCTGACGTTTGCGTAAAACCTATGTAGTACTTCTGATTTGAAACTTTTCACGCATAACTGTTTCACAACAATAATAAGTACAATACAAAAAAAGACTACGTTTAACTAACGCTTGCCTTTAGGGGACAGATGAGCTCATCTGCCACTTTTTTCTGTTTATATAAGTTTTCTATACAACTTTAAATGAACAAAATAAAGTTTTTATTATTTTTACTCTGGTTTTACGAAACGACTGTTTAGCATTTTTATTCTATTACTAATATTTTACCAAACCATACCGGACAACAAACTAATACTCAATTAAAATTCATATATTTTTTACGCAACATGCTATAGAAAATTCTTGATTATTTTTCTGCAATATTTATAGGCTAAAATAGCAGTTGACATAACTGCATCGAAACTGCTTACTGCCAAACAACGGCGCGCATTGACATGCAGTAAAATTAGTTTTGAAATATAAACAAGGCAATTTTCAAACTATATTTCAAATAATCAAAATATTTAAACAAATAATTTTACAAATATCAACAGTTAGTCAGCACTGCACGCCAACAATACAATATAAGATTTTGTATTAAAAATCACGACTTTATTCTAAAATTGTTAGCGCTTTACGTTATTAATAGGATCTACTGTACGACCCTAAAATAAGATGACACTTTTTTGTGACATTCTGTATATTAGTTAATTTCCTATATCAAGAAGAATATCCGAGGCCAACGACCGCCATCTACAATTGAGACTCCTATAACAAATTACACCATGTTGCACAACATTTGTTAAGTGGTTTGGTATTTAATGTGAAGGTTATATTTAGTAGTTTATATAATACTGAGGAATGAAGAATGCCAAGTGTTAACCGCCACATCGTTTTAAATATATAAAATATAAATATTTGTTAAATTCATATCCAAAGTTATAAATTATAGCTGTTGTTACAACTTAATTGGCGTGGAAATTGTGATCGGGAACAGTAAATTTTGTATATGGGATGAAAGTCTAAATCTATCAATCTATCTCTGTGCTAAACTTAATGTGTTGGACAACATTTAGTGTTGTATTGTATTTTAAAAATGCGTTCTTTTATAACCAAGTTAGCAAACAAGGCTACCGGTCCTAAACTCTCTCAGGTCTAAGAATGTCAGTCTCTGTCTATCTGATTGAATGAATTTCTGGCTACCCTACATTCATCTCGTTCTCAGTCCCAGCTTCCCCACAGAAGAATCTCAGCTTGAACTGATGTGTTGAAAATATTTTCGTATGAAGCGATTGTCACTGACTGCTCACTGCTCCTTGATAAAGGATCCCTTTCAGACACACATGAGTTCAACCGTAGACCTTTTATAACTCAAAAAAAAAATGGGCAACCATTCAGGGATTTTTTATTGAAGTGTCTGTTTGCATTGTCAAAATAATAGTTTTTTTTAAACTCGTACAGTTATTTTCACGATACCTATGCATAAAAACCAGTTATTGAAATTTTTGTCTGTCTGTCTGTTTGTTCCGGCTAATCTCCGGAACGGTTAGACCGATTTCCACGGGAATTTCACTGGCTGATAGCCGGTGTTATAAGGACTAACTAACTATTAGGTTACTTTTATTACGGAAAAAGAATTAGAGTTCCGCTCAAAACATATAAATATGTACAAGCAAGCGAAGCCGCGCGGGAAATGTTAGTATTTATATATTTATACGTGAAGAGAATTCTTTAATACTATAATAGAAGTGCAGAAAGCTAAAAAATTGTAAACAATATGTGTTACAAATTTAAAAACATTACGCTTCGAAATTTAATGAATTAGGTCGAAATTCGGCTACCAGGCGATCTCTGTATATGTTAAGCTGTACTGTTCCTCAAACAGCAATATTTCTACTGGGAAGGGGTGCCGATACAACGTAAAGCGTTAATGCTTATGTGATTTAATTATACCAAAAGGCAGTTTTAGAACTTCGTGTACAGAGTTCAAGTCAATAAATTCAAATTCAATATCTTTATTTCATAAAATTGATAATCAATTATTTGAAATCGTCAATTTAAAAAATAGTTATTATAATTTAAGATTATAGATCAAATCACACAGAGTCACCGCAAGAATAATTTGCTTTGTCAAATGTAAAATTATAAAAAAATATAACATAATATCATATCTGCCTGTGTCGATCTATAACCGCCCGTTTCCTAATGCCTTGTGAGAAGAAATCGGGCAAACCAACTCACGGCCACTCTTTTTAAAAAACCAGACAGTTTTAACAATATTCAGTAAATTTTATTACATCCTTTTTTGTGTGATATTATGTTTTTAGAATTCAAAGTAAATAAACTAAAGAAGAATGAAAGTAACAATACGTCCTTCCAATAATTGCAGTAGTTTTCCTTTAATAGGTTTATATGCATCATTAGATTGCACTTCAGTTGGATAATCCTACTAATATTATAAACGTGCAAGTTTGTGAGGAGGTATGCATGGATGGATGTGTGAATGTATGGATGTATGGATGTTTGTTACTCTTTCACGCCAAAACTACTAAACCGATTGCGATGAAACTTTGTGTGTGGATAGCTGGAGACCTGGATTAACATATAGGCTACTTTTTATCCCGATATTCCCACGTGATCCGGACTTACGCGGGTGAAACCGCGGGGCGCTGCTAGTAATAAATACTTTTAATATACTTTCATTATGATTTATATACTTTTATGATGATGATAACATACTTAAAATGGTAATAGAGTTTTTTAAAAACACCAAGAGTTTTAGAAGTGTGCATGATTGAGTGAAGCCCCTTTTCTCCCTCGTTCTTGCAAACGCAAACGATAGAAAGCGCTGACGTTATGGTCAGCACTTTCTATCATAGTTTGAAAATATAAATACCTAACTTTACAATAAAATTATGTGTAAACATTTATATTTAAACATTTTAAGAACAAAGTAATGTCATCAGACCTGTTTCTTTGCAGCAAAGAGGCCTAAAAGAACAATTTATAACCTAAGAGCATTTCCCTCAGGGATCGTTGTAAAAAATTAGGTATTCCAACAGCGTCCGTCCATATATCTTTGCTTGTAAGGCAAAATATTTATGTGTATACTTACATATGTTTTTTAGGTAACTTTAATTCTAGTAATAGATATACCTACGAACAAGATGCATGTTGTGTTCGAAGAACTTGGCTACAATAATGAGTCATATAAACAAATTGTGTACGTTTTCAGAATTTCGGTCACGGGTTCACAGGAATTTCTTTTCTATGTTACACCCTGCAATAAAACGTTGTGACGGAACACCGAGTTGTTTTAGGCGGTTCGAGTCCGACATGTCACCAAGACTAATGACTATTGGTGAAGTAACCCTTAGCTGTTTCTACACGTTAAAACACTAACTTTTATTTTAAAAAAGCGCACATTGACAATGTCAAGATATTACTGATGGTTTTTTTGCTATAAAATTCCTGCCCGTGACACTTTAGTTTTAAACCTTACCATAACTCTGTTTACTTTAATGAATTTTAAACGTCCTCACCACATTGACATTGTACGCGAAGCAGTGACCATATTCATGTGAGTTATCTCACTGAAACTGCATTAGTCACTGTTAAAAAGAAACGAATGCAGTTTGTTACGAAGATAAGTGATCCGTTCAGTCACCCTCAGTATTTTTCGAATAAACTTACACACTGTTAAAGTAATCTCTCCTGCTTTCGAAAAGTATTCTAACAATTCAAGAAATTGAATCAAAGGGAAGTGACAGTTTTCCTATATACGTTTCATTAAGGTTAATTTCTTAAAAGTATACTCAACATTTTATAAGAGAGACACTTAATTATCATTGTACCAACTGCCTGTTAAGTTTGAGCTATTGCATAATACGCCAATATCGCTTATCGGGATGTTTAATTTACACCATACTCAAAATAATTGTGAGTATAACGTTGTTCGTAGTATCGATATCGACAGCACACCAGTGACCAAATCTGAAACAAAATGAGGAACGTCTAGTCTCGTGGCGCCCCCCTAAAGTTTTTTTAGGAACCCGTGACGAAGTAACTATTTTATCTTATCTGTGCCCGTGATTCGAACGATCCTCACGACGTGGTACAAATGCAACGTGCAAATCGCGTTTTATTAACGTAACTTTTTAATTATAGTTTTAACATAATAATCCTTAAACAAATTTTAATAGAGATTTCAACATCCGGTCGTCACACATATACGCATCCGTCTGCGGATAACATCGTTATCTTTTGTTATTTTACAGTTGCTGAAAACAAAACATTTGTCTTAAGTATTGCAATAAGTAGGTATATTATTAAATGTTTTTATATAAATATTAAATATCCAATATGAGATCTAAAAATATACATAATCATGTCAAGTGAAGTGACGTAATTCGTTGTCGGAGGGGGTAGTCCATAAACATATAGAATACTAACGTATGTAATGTAAGTATACTAAACTTATGGGGTAAACAGACAAAGGTGTAAAAGCAGTTAATTTTGATCGGACAGCGTCAGATTGAACTTGGGATTATTTCCTGTAATTAATTAATTACGATTGCTAGTCGATTTACATTCGTGACATAGGGCTGTGAGTTTTGGTGTTTCAGCTTGACTGTGAATGTAAGTTTGTATTGGAAATACAGTGAAATACGCTTTTACACGCAAAAGGTAGATTCATTTATCGTGTTTCACCAAGCTCCTCGCTTCCTTTGTATATAAATGTATCCTTCATACTTTATCTTTCTGCATAACCCTAAGTACAACTGGTAAAAGAATACCAAAAACATTTAATTCATCCATGTATAGTTTGTATACTTGGGTAAATAAATAAAATTTCATTTATCTTTTTAAAGGTCTTTCAATGGAACCGACTGCTCCTCTGATCACTATTCCAATTAAATATAATGTAACTCTTGAAAAGAGCGTACTCCCATCTCAAAGGCCGGCAACGCACTTGTGACTCTTGAGACCCGTCTGCTGCTGCTGTTTGCCCCTATGATTTAAAAAGCCACTTGCCTACTTGAGCCGCAATTTATTTAGTTCATAACTTTTGTTAAAAATGTTTTACCAATATCATAGCATATATTTTCTTAATTCTAAGAAGGTTTGAAGTCGGTCTTTCTGGTTTGAAGTCGGTATCCAAAAATCCTACCTAGCAATAGCTAAATTTGTCTTTTTAATGATGCCATTAATAACAGAGATATGAATGTGAGTTTTTTATAATCAGTACTGACTTCCACTGTTTTCGACGCATCTAAAATATCAGAGTCCGCCTGGCGGCGGTGGCATTTCGACTATTTTGAATGTTTTATTACATCGACCAGTATATCTTGAAATGTCATTTTATAGACTTTTGTACCGTGTCAGGTCTAAATTTATACTGGATCGATATAGTTTTATGTAGCCATTTTTACATAATTTATAACTTAATAGCACATATTGTTTAAAAATCTTAGCATTCTGCACTTCTTCTGCATATAAACTTTAAGTATTCCAATTTACACATTCCTGGGTCGTCACCTCACCGGGGCTAGCGGTGAAGTGGTATGTCGGAATCAAACCAACCAAAACCACACTATGTTCCAACACAAATGGGTCTATGGCAAGGGATTCGGGTATATCATAGAAAAACATAACCCTTCCTTGGCAGTCGGGTAAAAAAGGCCCGGAAGACTAGGCTGACCTTAACCGGCTCTTTAACAGTAGGCAGCTACACTACTGCTTGTGGAGGTGCGGGGTGCTTTGGCCTTGGACCTTGAGAAATGTCTGTTTGTGATGAGTGATGACTGATGTCATAATCACAGCTTATAAAAATTTTTAAATTTAAATGCATCTGGATAAAAATGAATTTTTAAAATGTTGTAGATGGTGTTATGAAGAGTAACTTTTGCAAATTTTTGGAACAAGGATTAAGGTTGCCTTGTAGTTACAATACGCCTCTTACATCTAGAGTATTTATATTTTAGTTTTATTATTTAATTAATGTTGATTACACTTTATATTTGACCGCCTTTGATTCAATTAATACAAATATATATGATACTTACTATTTATAATTACTGCCATTTATGTATGCAACTATATAAAAACGAATTTATTTTACTAATTTGCAGTCATTACGCACTATTTAGTTATAGCTGGTGTGTTTCGTGGGATATGATCGAAATTTGTTGGTATGATGTAAAGTTATTACAACTGGAAGTAAAATGCTTGTAAAACATTTTGTTAATACACTTTTACATAAAAACTAACAATACTAGCTTTTTTTTTAACTTGACATGGAATAAGTAAGCATTATACGCTAAATTATTATTGAAACCTGTTATCAAATCACACTGTCAATAAATGTGAATCATTTCGTTACAATAAGATTTATAAGTAAGACTATACCAGTAAAACTTTTTGTACTAAAAGACATTTCAAATAATAAAATATGTAAATATTTTTGCTAATAGTTGCATGAATTGACAAGTTTTTTGTTAGGTATATACAATATTAGGTATAGAGTACCTATTCTTCTTCGTATTAATTTCATTTAATTTATACTGTATTTTATTTAATATATGTACCTATCTCAAAAAATATGTAACATAAAAAGTTAATTGCTAACTTGACTGACCGATCGTCAGCCAGGTTTGGGTTTCATACTCCGTTTTCCTGCATTGCAAGGCATCGTCTTATTTTTCTGTGTACTAACACATGTTTTATTTTTTCAGATCGCCGGCACAGCTCATCAGCCCGTGTTCGGATTCATATATAATGACTTTCTGGAGGATTTGGGTGTAGGTACAGCAGCCGTGACCATAGTATTTGGAGTATTCCAAGTTACATTAGCTATCGCAGGTAATATATCCGAGACTTCGAAATATTATTTTGTAATTAAAGGTGACAAACAAGCACATGGACTTGACTCACTCTTTTCCTTCGCCAACAGTGTTGTTAAGAAATATTTAAAAGAAGTTGCTAAACTGGCAAAGAATATGGTAGTTCGTTGCCAGCTACATTTGGCGTTGGCACACACAGTTCAGCAATGGGTTTTTGTCTGTCTGTCTGTTTGTTCTGGCTAATCTCCGAAACGGGTGGACCGATTTCCACAGGACTTTCACTGGCAGATACCTGGTGTTATAAGGATTAGTCTAGGCTACTTTTATTTTGGAAAAGGTATTAGAGTTCCACAAAAAATATATAAATATGTACACCCGAGCAAAGCCGCGTCGAAACTGCTACTCATATATATAATCCACTATTGAGTAATAGTCCTTATGGCATAGTTATCGTCTTACTTTGGACCTAAACCTGTTTAGACTTGACATTTGTATATTACCTAGGATTTTATTATAAAATCGCACACATTGACCTCGAAACGACTCGTTAATTTTTTGGAGCTAGTTTATGTTTAATACGTATGTTAAGGAATGGATATCACTTTTTTTAGAGAACTTATCTTTATTTTTATATATATGCTTAATATCTGTTCTGTGTAAGTCTTAGTTTACACTAATATGACTTTTCCTGATCTCATTAATAGTAGTATTTTACGTAGGTTTTCATAATTCGAATTCGAACCCCACCCAGTGCACTAGCGACACAAAGCTACTTCTTACATTTTAGCTTATTAAAAAATCTGACTGTTTCTAACTAGGAAAATATAACGTTACACTTTGTCTAGACATACATGTCTAGACATGGTGTGACGATATGTTTTATATAACTTGGCTGCACAACACAAAAACCTGTTGGTCATTTTGCAAAGTAATATTGAAAACTCCTCAATCATAAAAAATGTTTTTTATGTCATTCTAACCGGTATCAGATCTAAGAGTTGTATGAACTTTAAAAACCGCGTGTTTGTTATGGAAATTTTACACAGCACTTTCTAGACCCAAACCAAGGATAGCTTCTACTATGTATTCGAAAACACGGATGAACATACTAATAGTTATTATTAAATACATAGATAAAAATACCTAGACCAATGTAAATAAACGAATTTATGCCTACTGTAGCGGCACTTAAATACTTAAGTGCCGCTACAGTAGACATAAATTTTTATTTTTAACTTTGTATTTAATCCATGTAATTTAATTTGAGTAGCAACTTTATTAAGATTGTTGATATAACGGTCGGCATTGCATTACCCTAAGCAGAACCCTGCAAATAACTTACACATATGTGACTCCAAGGTGGTTCCCATAATAACCACACACATTGAAATATTTGCATGCGGTCGAATGCATTAACGCACATAGGTTGTCAATATAATTAAAAATATAAACAACTAGAGAAAAAACTTAGTACTGCATTAAGTTTGTTAATTACACTGCGTACAAGAGCTCCTTTCAAAAGTTGAAGAGCAAATTACTGTGCCACGCTTATACAAAGCTATTTGTAGGCGTTACAGTAAATTTACTCTGCAACTGTATTTTTTTATGATAAGTATTAACCTCGTTCACTGTTAGATGTTGTCTCTAGGTTTTTTTAATTTAAAACTTAGGTACTGCACGTAACAAAGTACACTGGTATATTTCTTCCACCAATCAATAGTCCAACACCAGTCAACTTTGAGCGACACAGATATATATTTTTAAGGTAGGCGTTTAATTGTATGGCACACAATTTAACATTTTAGTGCATTTTTATTGTATCAAGGCTCCAACAAATATCGACCACATTAAACTTTAAAACAACTTCAATATATTTCAAACACGAGGGACCCGGAAAAACTCACTGAAATTATTTTTAGTTTAAAAACCTTATGAATGAATCACCACAAAATGAAACAGCCTTAGGAATATTTTTCTTATCGATGGTTCGCTTTAAAAAAGTTCTTGAGTTATGGAGAAACCACTCATTATTGTATCGGAACTAAAATATTTTAACATTGAACATATTTTGTTATTTTCTCTAAACAAATAAAAGGCTATCCGTAAAAAGGTTGATGGATTTCAGGCAAAGGTTGTATATTTTGATGTTAAAAACGGGACCTCTCTAAATTCTTCATACCCCCGTAAGATTACAACAGTGAGATGTGTATTTATCTACTTACTAATACATACATTTTAAATTTCAGGTTTTTCTGCTAACATAGCATTAAAGAAATTATCTTTAAGACAAGTTGGATTAATTGGAGCGATCATATACACTTTGGCCTCATTTCTGGCCATTTTCGTCGTATCAACAACACAGATGATCATAACGAATGGTTTCCTGCAAGGGTTGGGAATGGGTTTACTAATACCTGTCGCATACACAAGCTTCAACAGTTACTTTACGAAGAAAAAAGTGCTCTACATCAGTCTATGTAAGGCATCAATTGGCATGATAACCATGGTGTATCCGTTATTTATCAACTTTACGCTAACAGAGTACGGATTCAGAGGAACCCTCGCGATTCTATGCGCGATATCAGCGCACAGTATTTTCGGAGCTTTAGTTATGCATCCCGTGAAATGGTATATGGTGAAACAGCCTAAAGCTTGCGAGAAAATTGTTTGTGAGTATATGACGATTTATCTATACGCAGATTTTACATAGATGTAAGTCGAGGAGTTCCCTAGAACCTTACCCTTTATTACTGATCTCATAAGTTTTTTTGATACCTAACGTTAACATTTTGCTTAACAAATGTCTAAAGAAAAAGAGGAAATTGACCAAATATGGAATACTGTCTTGTTTTCCAGGTTTAAAAAAGAAATGGAATCGTAACTATTATGAGACACATATTAATTAGTAGTTTTATAAATTTTTGATATTTTTTTTCATAAAAACATTAAAATATAGGTCACTATCTATTTATGCAACATTACTTTTTTTATGGTATAGGGGGCAAACGAGCAGACGTGTCACCTGATGGTAAATTACTACCGCCGCCCATGGGCACCAACTCAAGAGTCACAAGTGCGTTGCCGCCCTTTAAGGTGGGAATAGGGGAAAGGGTTGAAGAGCGGGAAGACGGGAGAGGGGGATTAGAGGGGAGGAGAGGGGGAGAGGGGAAGGACGGGAATAGGGGAGAGGGAATGGTTAGGGCCTCCGGTAACCTCACTCACGCGGCGGAAAGCAATGAAATCATTGTTTCACTGACGGTTTTTTGTGAGGCCGTGGTATCGAGCGGAGTCGAACCGGCCCATACGTGCCGAGCATGGCTCTCCCACGTAAACGTTTTAAGATATAGCATTACGATCCAACATGGAATACAAAAAAAAGCAATTTTAAGTTCTAAATAATTACGTACGTTCGTATTAAAGAGGTACTGAATATAGTTGTGAGAAACACAAATCGAAAAGACAAATTCTAGAATAGATTAATCAGCATGTGCAAGATGCTTTATTTCGAAAGACGATCATGATGTTTTATTTTATCTAGAACCATCATAATAATATCGTAATGTTCAACATTTGGTAACGTTTTGGAAGCTATTCCTATTTTTTTTAATCAAGATACTTTACCTAAGGAATGTCTAAATTATCTGATAATATGTTTAAATGCTCTGGGTCTTTAATGGTTTAAGTTTTCTCTTCACAAGATTGAACTTAAAACAGTAATCTGGGACTCTAATATTATATGATAGCTTGTAAGCTATCTTACTGTATATTACTGAAATACATAATTTAAAAAAATAGTAATGTAAGGTACCTATCAAGACAAGTCGGTATTGGTATTGCTGCGGATGGACTATTTAATGCAACAATCTACCTCAACAGTTAGTGATAAACTTAAGATACTTATTACCAAGTAACGGCTCATATTTCATAACAATTTAATAGAATTTTGCATAATAA
This sequence comes from Callimorpha dominula, assembly GCA_949752705.1. Taxonomy (NCBI): domain Eukaryota; kingdom Metazoa; phylum Arthropoda; class Insecta; order Lepidoptera; family Erebidae; genus Callimorpha; species Callimorpha dominula. Next base: position 21,509,729 of record OX456992.1, read on the forward strand.
AAGAATTTCTCTTCTAAACAAAACATTTCTACTTCTGTTGTTGGTAACAATGATAAATATTTGAAAAATGTATTCATTTACTGAAGAATTACATTCTCCAAGTTTCTAAAAAATATTTGGCCAGAACTTTATCCGTTATAGTCTTTATTATTTATCCTAAACTTACAAAAGATAAACTGAAATGAATAAAATATATTTTCAGTAATACCGCCCACACCAGCAGTGAAGGAGGAAAATGAGGAAAATTTCAATTTCAATAAAAACGGGAACGAAATTAATATGTCAGATAGTGCGAGATCTGCTGAGAATTTGTATCAGATCAATCGCTTGGGAAATCCAGAGAAGAGAAACGAATTATTGATCGTATCTCAATTAAGTCACTCCAGGCGATTGAGTATACCCGTGGTTTTGATCGCAGCAGATGGGAAACGCACCAGCAAGTTTGATTCGACCGATGCGGTATACAGAGAAAATTTGTATAAAGCTGCGTCCTCATCAAGTTTGGGCAATTTTGGAAATATTGTCGCGGAACCCTTACCTATTATAAAGAACAAGGAAGGAAAATGGTAAGTACAATCTATATTAAATTGTTTTTTTTTTGTATAACGATTGTGTCATTGGTTTATTCACCACAATTAAACCGAGTGTATATATGACAATAGTTCATGAATTATTATCAAATGTTATGAGACTTTGTCACCGACTGAAACAACAAAAACTTCATTAGTTTATTTCTTACTCTGTACAGGTTTTTTGATATACAGATAATTGCAATTAGCTTTATAAAGTTGACGGGTAAGTTACTGGTAGCCTATGCAAAATACTGAAATGGTAATCAATAATAATACGTCATTAAGTTGAGGACTGAGTGCTAGGGGCACATCGGGAGAGGCCCTTATCCAGCAGTTGACTACAATAGGCTAAATGATTGATTGATTGAAATGCCTTTCTCTCGCTACAACACAGGGATAGTGGAAGCACGAGACCTGGCGTCTTATAATTTGACAGATGTTTAAATCTTTGACCCTAAATCGGGGAAATTGAATTCCCTTCTGATTAAAAAAAAAGTTTCTGTTCAATATCTGAACATGTGGGAAGGAAGAACCTTTGAACGACCTTTTTGTTCGTAGATTTTTTTCATGCAGTTTATAATGTGGAAACATTCGAAGATATATTTTGAAGTAATTATTAAATAAAGAAAATGAAGCATCAATATGGATATCAAAATAGATATTCTGGCCAGTGTATGTTGCGAAACAATTTTCTAACAACATTGGTATAGTTCCGTTTTCGAAAAAATATATAATAATACCTGCCTACCTAATAATAATAAAAAAAATAAAAATGCTAGGTATCTGTATTTTATAGTATTATTATTATTTTTAAGCAAATTCAACTAAGTATGTGGATGGGTAGATATCAATATTCTTATTGGAATATTTTTGAATAACATTATATTATTTTTAACGTTATGGCATATTAATTTAAAATTCAATAAAGTGGTAGTGAATAGACAGTGCACGTATTTCTTTAATTTTTAATTTTTAACCTAAGAAACCAATCGTTTAAGTTTATCTAATAATATAAAGAATAAAACTCCTTACGTAAATCATTAAAAGTTTTATAATTTTCAGGCAAACGGTAGCAGAATTTCTAGATTTAACTCTACTAAAGGACTTAGTCTACGTTAACATTGTATTCGGACTGGCTCTAACTTTCTTTTCCGACCTTACATTTTTCACTGTGGAGCCTTTATTTTTGGACAAAAAGCAACTAACCAAGGTGGGCTAACACTTCAACTACTTAAACTTATTCTAGGCTAATTTTAGATAAATATTATGACAGTAAAACCTCATGAATTATTCTGACAAAACTCGAACGTTGTAATCACAATTTCTCCTGGTTTACAAACCTGAAACGTTTTACTTATAAAAAAATCAGAATCACAAATTATTGAATCATGCGAATATTTTTTTTTAAATTTAGACGCAGTAACTTCAAAAAAAAATTGTCCATTATCCAAATCAAGTCATTGTCATCTTTTAAAATGAGTACAAAGTTTTCAAAATTGTGATCCAAGCAATAATGCTTAAGACAAATAATGATTTTTGTACCTAAACAAGAACATTATTATGGATGTCAATACAAAAAGAAAAACGTATAAAGATCACTTATCAATAATGTCGTTTTACATTTCAGTCGGAAATAGCGAATATAATAGCAGTGGGCGGTGCAACGGATATGTCAGCGCGTTTGTTCCTGGGCGTGGCTGGCCAGTTCTTTAGACTGAAATCCAGATATATGTTCTATGCTGGCGCCTTATTAACAGCCCTCTTTAGGCTTGGTGAGTTTGCTGCAAAAAATTTTGATTTGAATTTAAAATCCTGTCAAAAAACACTTGCGTAACGTGGCAATTTTGAAGTTTATCAGTGATACTCGTAGTTCAGTTAGCAATTTCTATAAAATCGCTAGCGTTAGGGTCCGTTTGCGATGTAGACATACTTCTACAGTGCACGCAAAGTGTGTGCACTTACTATTAAGTGTATTACGCCAAATTGTTATGCCATTTTTCGATCTAGTACCACATTCAGCATTAGATAGATAGATAGACCATTCTTTATTGTACACCACAGTTAGACAGAAATTAACACAGTTTAGTAGCAACATACTAAGCGGCAAGTACAATGCGGCGGTCTTATCGCTAAAAGCGATGTCTTCCAGACAATCTTTGTATGGAAACAACAGAGGAAAATAATCGGTAGCTGGTGGCGTACCAAAAATATTCAGAACTGTAACAATCAAATAATAATAAAGGAAATTAGGTGAAAAGGAATATGTGAAGTATCTTCTACACATACGTACATATAAACACATACATATATATACATATACACACATACACATATATAGTGAAATAACTATAATAATTAGTAAGACATTTTAGTGGAGTCTATTGCACAACGTGAAAGAGTTGTACACCACTTATAGTGTTAGATAGTGTTCCTTAACAAGAGCCTTAAAAGATGTTAAGGTTTGAGCTCGTCTGATCTTTACAGGTAATGCATTCCATAAACGGATTGCAGTTACTGTAAAGGATTTATCATAAAAAGCCGTGAAGTGTGCAGGCATTTTTAGTTGCAAATTTTCTGATGACCTTAGAGATCGCGGATGTGTACAATGTAGGAACTCGAATCGTTCCTTGAGATAGGAAGGTAGCGAAGGGTTGAACAGTATATTGTATAGAAGCGAAAGAATGTGAGTATTCCGGCGAAGGCGTATAGATAACCAATTATTCATTAAGTAATCGAGAGCGTTGTCTTTATTTACTGTTGTCTACTTACTATGATCAATTTAGCATTGCCGTATCTGATGATTAACATAACGTTTTAAAGAAAAAAATAATACCCTTCGAAATGCCTTTAAAATAAAATATAAAAATTAAGCTGCTCCCATCTGTTAATCGCGCAATTCCACAAACTGCACAAAATCACGTTAACCCTTTGTTTTATTTCTAGGTGAAAAGGACAAGCAAAATTCTTCCATATATAATATTAGCAAGAGTTAAAATTAGTTAGTTTTGTTTTGAACTTTTTGTTTTTTTTTCAGTATTCGTCCAATTCAGCACATACACACCGCTGCTCATCTTAACTGGTATCTTGGGCTCTCTACGGTCTCTGGTTCACATTGCCCAGCCCATAGTGTTAGCTGAACATCTACCTATTGAGCGGTTTCCTCCAGCATATGGACTCTACATGCTGTTAGCTGGTGCTATCAGTTTAAGCATTGGGCCTTTGATAGGTAAGTTTTTCTACACTTCAAATTCTGTGCATACTTGACCACTAGGCACTGCTTTTAAAAATCAAATTCAATATCATTTACCAGCGGTATTAAAATTTTACAAAATGTATATATGTATTTGAATGAAAAGAGCAGTTAAAAAAGAATTGCAAATGAAGTAGGTATCTGGCATGATATTTATGTCATTCCGCCATCACACAGTGCGGAAATCTCTGTTGGCAGGTGGGGTATAAAATGAAAAACAATATCTTTGGTTGTACTGTTTGTATCTGTCTGGTTTTAATAGGTCATTAACAAAAAGAGAAAATACAATACACTTGTCCGTCATTTTCAATTGTTTTTCTGCCCGCCAATATGAGTGACTCTATTGAACAAAATTCGAAACATTCTGAAGTTTTATTACAAAAATATATATACGGTCGAATTGAGAACCTACTTTTTTTTCATAGGTTAGAAAAGAAAAAATTGCGACTCAGTCGCGAAAAAAAATTGTGAAGTTTATGGACCTAATGCAGTGTCAGTAAGAGTACACAAACTGAAAATAAGTAGTTAGAAAGGCCACGCCAGTTGCACACCCTTAGACGATAATCATTATTTTACACACATACAGAGCTCTACGCTAATTCGCCACAGAGGATTTGTTAAATATGAATCCTAAACGCCATTTATAATTATACTAAATACACCCTTACGCATATCAGTATAAGGTAGCGTTTCGTAGACATACTTACCAGCCATTACGTCCGCGTCCGAGACAGCTTTACGTCAATAGAAAGCTAACGAGTCATTTACCAAATATTTTCGTGGAAATTTATAGCAATATTCCTGTAAACAATGCAGTACATTGCGTGCTATCCTAGTTCTAATAGAGTAAGTACTCAAATATGATACGCAATGTATAACTGTTTAAATAAATTAGACTATAGCAGTTTCCACTCTTAAATTACATAATACTTGTAAATATTTGTCATTAATACTTAAAAACATAAGTTTTTGGACTTACCGATGAAATAATGTCTTTACTTTGGACACACTGCAGTCCTAACTTCTTCTTCGGCACGTAATTATCGTGCAACTAAGCATAATTTAGTCGCCTCGATTCCGACATACCACTTTACGGATCGTCCCGGTCAGGTGATGACTTGTGGGTTTCCACGCGATAGAAAAAGAGCTGTTTAATTTACATGATTCTTCCTCTTCCAGGTTTTATCAGAGACTACACGGGGAACTACGTAATCGCCTTCAATATGCTTACAGCCTGTAACATTTGCTGCGTGATACCGTGGACCGTGGAAGGCGTTCTCAAATATATGGAGAAAAGAAAATCTTCTTCTAGTACCAATTCTCTTAGTATAAGTAATTCTTAATATATCCTATACTCAAATATAACAGCAGAACTAAGGGAACCTCTTCTCTTACTTTACGTACTAATCTTACAGCAATATGCATTTTTTTGTTTTAATGTTTTTGTTTCCAACTTTTTATGCATTATGAGACATGATAGGTTTGTTTAGAACATATATGTATATAAAAAAATATATATTAAAAGCTATTAGTTATAGAATTGGTGCCATTCAATTTTATTAACACATACACATATTAATACGTCTATGTTTTATATCATACATATATATACATATGCAGTATGTATGAGTTTTCGCGAACATATTGTGATTGTGTATAAATCCCCAGTGCCTTAAGAGGCTTATGAATAGGTACATAAGCTAAATATGTAGAGCCATACAAACTATTGATCTAAAATAAGATGAATCACACTTCACTTTACCGATTGTTGTACATTAATGAATTACCTAGTACTTTTTATATATATTACAACTAGCTGCGACCCGCGGTTTCACTTGCATAAGTCCCGATGCTGTGGGAATATAGGAATAAAAAGTAGCCTATGTGTTAATCCAGGTCTTCAGCTAACTCTACGTACCAAGTTTTATTGCAATCGGTTCAGTAGTTTTTGCGTGAAAGAGCAATAAACATCCATACATCCTCACAACACGTTTATAATATTAGTAGGATGGTAGTACATATTGATTAGACTATTAAGAAATCGATCTATTTGTGTGTATGTTAAGGCTAATCCACTGAATGTATGTAAAAAAAAATGTCGCCATTTGAAAGGTAAAAAACATTATTCTAGATCGACATAAGCATAGTTTTTTTTTTTTACTTTTAAATGTTAGCGTGCCATGATATAATTATGTACTCACACGGGAATTAACGCGATCACGAAAAGGTATTACATACCTCTAAATTGCCTGACGTTTCGACCAGGTTGCACTAGCCGTGGTCACAGGCTGACAGCTGTCGCGTTAATTCCCGTGTGAATACATAATTATAGGCATAGTTTATAAATAATAAATGTTCAAGTAGTACAAAGCGTAGTTGTTACTAATCTAATAAAAAACTAGTATTATTTTTATACTGCCATTTTGATAGAGGAATTTTATGAATTTAATGTTGCCATTTAGATTATATCGTAACAATAAGTACCCCTATTGTAATTGTATAAAGCGGTTATCAGTTATATTATGTTTTACCAAAAATGATAGCAGATATTGATTGTGTTTGGTAAGTCAGTTATATTGGATCTTTCCATGGAATACTACTTTCATTTATGTTTTAACAATAATATGAATAATGTACACAAATCACCAAAAGTTCGAAATTATTGATGTAATCTATTACATTTGTAATATCATTTGTTTTAAGCAATAAATATAGGGTTAGTACTAAGTATAATTTATAAATGATGATATGAAATACGTTAGGTTCGGTTTGTACTTTGTAGCATCTGTCTTAGTATAAGTAGGGCGAGTTATGTTTTCTAGTGAAATAGTGTTGTATTTTTTAAGGTTACTTAATTTAGTTTCTTTAGATTTATGAAAACAAATTCTTTTGTAAATATTCTATGAGTCACCTTGATTTTAACTCTTTTTTCTAGTGTTAACATTATTTGTATGTAGGTATATGTAGTTATAGTTTTAGTTCTCTATTGCTTCAATGTTTAACCCCCGACGCAAAAAGAGGGGTGTTATAAGTTTGACGTCGATGTCTGTGTGTCTGTGTCTGTCTGTGGTATCGTAGCTCTCAAACGGATGAACCGATTTCAATGCGGTTTTTTTTATTTGAAAGCCAGTTTCCTTGCGCTGGTTCTTAACTATGTTTGCTTAATATTGGCGCAGCAGTTTAAGAGTATCAGCTCTTTTTCAAAATGATGTAAGGCATTTCTATTATTTTGTGTCGGGAGTTTTTAAATTTTAAATTTATAGTTATAATATATAAGTATAAGTGTTATGTTTCAGTTTTTAGAAATAAATTAACATCTGACTGTTTAGGATTATATTAATGTTTCGTTATTGTAGTTACTCGAATTGCATTTAAACATTGGTAATGTTATCAAAAGAAAATGTTAAAATAAATCCACATTGAAATGTTTTTTTTTTTATATGTACAACTTCCCAACATCAACCGTTGGGCCGCGGCCCGCCAGGCATGATCATCTTGCCTGGTCGGAGGATCCTTAATGGATGAAAATAACACAATATATCAAACTGGTTAGCTTTTAAGCTTGTCCGGAGTATTGATAATAAGACGACTATTACATCTTACGACAGGAAACACTCAAAGATCTAGATCTTAGACACTAGATCCCTTGTAAGGTAGATATGTCTGAAAGTATATAGACACACAGACAAATTACAGTTCCCCGATTTTAAAGAATGAAATGCTTACCGGGTTACATATTAGTATGTCTCGTAGAATGCTGTTCTCAATCTGCAGTCGGACAAAAGTTGCTAGTTAAACAATTACTAACGTTACTACTCGTATTATGTATTCTGTGGTAACGTAGAGTACAAAGTTAAACCTATATAATATGCGCGTGCATATAAAATAAGATTGATTTATATAATTACGTTGTAAAGAAAGTAGGTACCTGTATTTTTGCACGACGGCCCGAAAACAGGAGAGTAATGTTTTCAGGGTTCATGTATGGGGTATGTATGTGAGTTTCTTTAGTTGCCGAGATAACTTCCAAATGCGTCGACAGATTTAGATATATGGGGTATCAATAGAATCTGTAAGAACACTGGCTATGATTTTTAACCGACGAAAAAAAAAGGAGGTTCTCAATTCGACCGTATATTTTTTTTTTTTTTTTTTTTTTTATAAAATTGTATAGTTTATGTAAATATTCTCAATACTCAAGATTTAAAAGGTTTATTTATTTTTTGCTTTTTAGTTCTTTTCATCGGTTAAATTTTTTGTTATTGAAGTGAAAACTTCTTTAGCGGCGTTCTGTACTTTTTGGGATGGATAGAAAATGTTAAACTCGCGTCAGGACACGTGACCCTGATCAATAATTCGTAAGACGGAGCCGAGTTTTTTATATTTAAAAAAATATAACATTCAAACATTTATGAGCGGCCAGGAGCGCAGAACTTCCAGTGTACCCTATGTATACATTTAGATATGACCTACTTTTTATTTTTAACTACTTTTTTTATTTTATGTATATACAGATGTGTGTGTGTGTGTATATGTATATGCAAATACATTGTGAAGTTATGTTTTCACTTCTGACATGCAGTCCTACGACTGACTGTTTTTTTTGATGACAGTGAATTCATGTATTGCTGTGGAGGTGGTCTTAGGATGGAAACGGATTTCTATCCTCATCTCCTAAACATAATCTCGTCGAGTTTTCACTCATTTATCTTAACATGTGCTACTGACCTAAGTATTGTGTTGAGAAATGTGAATTTATTTTATATCCAAATCCTATAATTTACTTCTCGGTTCTTGGAGGTCCAAGACAGTCTAACTTTTTTTGTACCTTGTCAAGTGTTCCACTCCACTGTGTGTGAAACTGGGCCAGTTCTTTCGAGGGTCACCGATGTTGTTCTTGTGCGCACAGGAGTCACTCCTGTGCGCACTCGCACTTCTACTCTTAATGTCATTAAGAGTAGGAGTGCGAGTGGGATCAGTTCAATTCCCGCCCGTAATGGACGCTACTTAAAAATAAAACTCACTTCACATTTCACTCACTTTCGCGATTTTGATGCATATTAGATATTTGGGGATGATTCGGGACCAAGTCCATTCGTGACCACAATCGGTGCAATTCGATCGAAACGTCGGGTAACGAAGAGGTATTGTACCTTTTAAATATTATCGTGATTAAGTCCCGAATTACACATCTAAAAACTCACTTGTTTATCATATATCATTGTGTCGAGGGTTAGAGGTGAAACAAGATCCAGTTTTGAGCGTTGATAAAATGAAAAATATAATGATACATTTGAAATAGAGACAACTTGATGAGATCAGTAATATTATACATATTTTAACCCTCTTCAATTAAAGAGCTATTTTATGCTTAATTAACAATTTTAATCGGACAGACAAATCCTAAGGTTAGATATTTAAAAATATGTAATTAGAAAATTAGGCAAACTGAAATAATAATATGTAGATTTCCAGATTTATATATGTTTTGGCAGAAAAAAAATTAAGGTATGTTAATTTAATAATAAATCATTCATTATTTTATGAAATGTTAAACCTATAAGAAAATTATTTTGTTTTATTTTGCAACATGGTATGATTTCAAAGATTTTGGACAGTAATTTCCATCATTTTAAATTTTAAGACAGGCACAAACTACGTATCATAATTACGAATAATAATAGTATGTTATTATTCCCATTTATAGAAGCTAATATTACTATAAAATGTCTTATTTATAGACGCTTGCAAATCGGGCAATGCACGTGTAGCACACAGAATTAGTTGTTTGCCAAAGAGCAATAAAGTGGTTAAATCAACTCTCCTATATCACACACCTCTATTTCCTGGTACGTAGCAGTAAGAAATAATATTGGAGAAACTTAGAGTTTACTTTAGACTCTAAATTGTACTCAAAGTTCTCGAGATGCGTTGAACCTCCAGTATAAAAATAGTCCCGCTTATCAAGCAATGACATTATCTGTGTTGTAATAAGATACAAAATAAAAATAGAGATATCGAAGCGAATAAATAATTGTCTTTAACAAAGACTCGACGACTTCGTTTAAAGAAATCAAAAGATCAAACAAAAATCTTCTTTCGATTTATTTATACACGTTTCTCGGTTATCATGTCCCGGACAATGGTCCCAATTCTGTTACTTCACTCGCTAAATTAAAATTCACTAAATTTTCTTCATATAAGATGTAAACCTTGTACACTTAGAAACAAGGTCTTATTTCAAATTGAAACAAGTAGGTAACATATGTCGCTATCGAAATAAGCAATTTATTTGTCGACTAAAGTCTGATACGCTGAAATAAACTTTAATACCACGTAGCGAGAGCCGCTATCCGTTGAATGCCATCTCTTTTGCTCTGTGTTTTTAGTAAGCGTCTTCGTAGGTGTAGATTAAAAACACATCATCCTTGTTCGTTTTGAACAAGTTTTTATACGACAATTATACAGCGTTGGAATAAATGGAGACTCTCGCTGCGTGGAAATAAAGTTGAGTATACGTTGACAGGTTTTAGTGAAATTTTTCTACATTGGAACTTTCTAAATTGGAATCTAGATATCACATTATATATCTAGATCTTCCTTGCAAAAAAAGATGCATATATAGGCATGACCATTGCGCATGAACAAGGACAAAGAAACATTATCTACATGTACGCACGTGTAAAGGGCAGTGCATATTTGTGTCGTCTTGGATGACACAACGTGATGCGATTAAAAGTCGCAATATTTAAAAGTACTTATTATTCTTAAGAACTTTTTCAGTGAGACTAAATTCAAGTAACTATAAATTTAAAATATCCCCGACTATAAATATAAAACAATCGATTTAAAACGTTTTAAATAAAATGTTGCCGTTTGAATGTAAAATAAATCCATATCCCCAAATAAATCATTTTAAACAGTTGAAAACTCGCCTACAAAAATAAAAGAACTGTGTTCTACACTTCATTGTTGGCAATGTTTGGTCACCTATCATCCTGTTTTGTTTTAATTAGTGTAAAGAAAATCAATAGAAAATACCTACCTACATTACCTACTACACGAAAACTTAAGTATGTAGGTATACCTACCTATACTTATTTATTATATTATATTACACACACTAGATTAAAAGACATCATTAACACATTGCCGTCCGTTTTACGAAAAAAATGGTTTAAATTAAACGGAACGGCCGGTAAAAAAAAAATAAACGGATTGGTTTAATTGCTTTTAAACCGGCCTTACATCAATACCCTGGACTCAAAAATCCCTTCACTGTTAGAAAAAAGCTGATGACCTTCGAACGGCTGAGCAGCTTCCCGTTCCTTTACAACCGTGATCTATAGCTATTTGTAGTGCCTGACTCCACTGACCTCAGTGTCTGCATCACGAGGTCTTTCATGAATAACAAGATAAATATAATAATTCATAACGGCTTAGATGGCAAAATATTTTTGGATTAGTTACTGAACACTGACACAAAGTGATAACAAACCTACTTCTATATGTATAATAATATTAATTACAACAAATCTGAATAAAAAAATGTATCAACTTGTTGAATTAAGTAGAACAAAGTATGATCTACCTACAAAAAAAAACCCAGAACGACATTAAGGAGTAAATCGAATTTAATAGTATGGCGGTAATATGAAAAATACTGTTGCAATTGATCCACTATTATAGGGCTGTCATGGGTAGTACTTGCAACTTTAAAACACCAGGTCCAAACACCAGGTTTTAAAAAACCTTTAATTTTTTTTACTACAACGAAAATGTATCTTTATCTCTTTTAAATTAGGTATGCAATAGCGTACCTACATACACCTATAAGACTTGGGAGCACTTGAATACTTGCATAGAATATTGATCCTTGTCATCCTACACATAAAAAACTTCTGGAGGTACCGTAAACACCGAATTTTCTCAGCCTGCTGCAAAATTATAAATTTTTATAAACAGAGTAGGGTATGCATACTCGTCAAATTAGATATGAAAACGTGTTACGAAGATAATTTGAGCAATCAACTATTGTGAATATATAAAATGTTCAATAAATAATATAAACAAATATCGTCTAACATAACTCATTTAAATTATAATAAACTATACTTACAAATACTTCTAGCGTTTGATGGATTAAAGTGACAAAAATTTACATGCAGTACGCTTGCTCTGAATGTAATATAAGTACAGTGAGGAAATTCATATAGAAGTTTTAAAAGTAAGTCTTTCAACGTTTGGAATATAAAATTAAACATCAGTTACGTGATACCTGTATTTAACTTTGTGAACTCGCTTGAAAGTTGCTTGAGATCAGTAGACGTAGATGTATTTAAGTTCAAGTCGTCTAACCGATGCCATTATTCGTTAACAGTAACCTGTTTTCTGAATTACTTTCTTTAATTTACTAATGACGACCAATTTTCCCAATAACATAATATGTTTGCGAAAAGTATAACTTTGGTTTGGAAGACCAAAAGAGCTCACGCCGTCTAGGTCTCAGAAGGACCTTGTGGCTTTTCAGTTGCGCTCCAATTTCATTACTTAGTTACACATTTGTGAAAGTCGCCATTTACAAACGGTTTATAGAGTATCTTTTGTAAGTAGTACAATTGTTCACATTGTGTTTGTATTTCCCAAGTAACACGGGATGTCTTACTTGGAAAACATTACCACATTAACTGCAAACACTACTATAAGAAGGAACTTAGCTAACTTAATATCAGCACAACAAAGATACAGTGGCATAGTACCCACTATATTACGTTTCAGATGGGGGATAATATCACATGAGAGTTATATATAAAAAGAAACAATTATATAAAAAAGTAACAGTAAGAAAGTAACGGTGATAAATACATAAATTCTATTTTCGATGAAATATGTAAAAAAAAAATAACTAAACACAAGGTAAAATGACTTTGTGTTGATTCATTTCAAGAGCAATATGCGTGCGGATACTTTTAAATTCAGAACAGCCAAGCACATAGATAAGCTTTCTGAGGCAACTACCAATACGGAAGATTTTTTTAACCAAACTTGCTTTATCACTACATATTATAAAACAAAGTCCCCTATATCTGTCTGTTCGCGATAAACTGATAAACTACTAAACGGATTTTCATGCGGTTTTCATTAATAGACAGAGTGATTCGTGAGGAAGGTTCAGGTGTATAATATGTTAAGATTTTGTGTAAATTGATTGAAATATGATGATGATTGTTGAAGATGTCTCTGCTAAGCGTGTGAAGCTGCGGGTTGCTATTTATAAATAAATAATTAATTGACTTAATAATACAATCGTTAAGAACAACTGACGAACAAAAAACGGCCTATATGCAATAGCCCTTAGGTTTACTCACTTACTCGCTATAACAGTTATTTATCGGTCGCGTCCGGCCCCGACCAGTGCATCTACGACCAACCAAGATAGTGGTATTGTGATATATTTTTTAATATACAGAACAACACACACGAGAAATATGGAGGAGAGGAAAATTGAGAAGAACAGATGGGGATACCTGGTTGGATTGGGTACAGTGATTACCTTTGTAAGTACCGACTCACATTTAAATATTTTGACTGTAGCTTTGATACTTATTAACGCCTTTAAGTAAAACAATGAAAAGTAAATTTTGTTTGACTTCATATCGGTGAAAAGTGATAAGATAATCATGGTTTCGATCAAATAAGACACCTCGGACTATGTCCCTATTTGACATACTTGCGATAGATGTAGATGATAAACGTTAATGTTCACCTTTCCTCCAATCGTATTTATTTTTATATATTGTAAGGCAAAATATTTACATATTTCATGAACTCCTGAATTTTATTAGACAAATAAAAATAGTACGTACGTTATTACCAAGTTTGAACAAGTAACTAAATTACTTCGGCAAACTTTATGTTATGAAAATGTATAAACATTTTTATAGTAAAGAGCAACAGTTCCTAACGTTGAAAACACAGTTCCGCAATTCGTCAGCTGTTAATAAAGTTCTCAGAAGTACACAGAAGTATACAGAAGTGCACAGTGCACGACCGTATAGTCCTACTAGAATCAAGGTGGCACGAAAACTTTACACTACACTGCTTGCAGGTTACTTCTGGAATATAAAAGTCCAATATTCTAAACTATAATTGGTATCCGAATTTTCATTTTTTAAGAGATCAGTCTATTTCCTTTGATTTTTCTTTTTTTTTCACGAGCGACAGCGTGAGCGAGTAAGGCGGTAAATATAACGTTTTTTTTAGTCTCAGCGCACTAGATGGCGGTGATTAGAATTCGCTTCATGTGTATAAGCATAAGGGAAGTGGGGATTTGGATAGGGAATTAATAAGGACTATTCTCAAGCCGCAACAGTCATCATAAGTAACAATCAATAAATCGTCTGTCGAGCTTGGTTATTCCTATTCCAGTATAGAACTCTGGCCTTCTAATTCTAAACATAATTCAGTCGGGGCTTCCATTTCAAAATTTTTTGTAAACTGTTGCTACTAAACTGCAGTAAATTAATACGAAATTTCTTAGATTCTAAGACTTGGCTGAATTAAGATTCGAAGAAATAGTATTTAAGCTCCGTGCAGTGTTAGAGGATATGGAATACACTTCAAGAGTAGAGAATAACATATGGTTTAAATGAAATACGAAAGTAACCAAAGAAAACAACTGTATGGTGATATTATATACAACAAGCTTTGCGCAATTATCCAAATTGCTTACAAGTGGGTGAACACACCCACATTTCATTCCAGAAAAGAAGAAAATAGTGTTCATTGACTAAAGGAAATATGATGGTCTTTGTTTATTAAGAGCCATAGTTCTTATTTTTAAACTAATTGTATTTGGCGAATGAACGGATATAATAAAATGGGCTAAAGAACGATGACGGACGATGCCAGATCGTAATTATCTTACAAGTATGCTGACCGCACCATTTTTACATCGTGCGATTTAACTACAAATTCATTGTTCTCGTTACTCAAAATTTGGTTGGCTTTCATGACTGTTTCCGTACTCCTGTATTAATAGACCATAGATCAATTCATTAATCAGTTTGCGGTACTCATAATGTCATGAAAAATTTGACTTACCTGCAGCATGTCGGCCACATTTTTTTTGTTAAAACGCATACAGTTGTATATTTTTTATTTAATCATATGAATCAACTAACACAAAATCTTTGAATATAAAATAAATGGTAACTTCTAGCTTGTTTATTTATATTTTAACATAAGTTGAGAATATTCGAAGATGATGGAAGATTTTTGTTAAATTTTGCTTTCGCTTTCGTTGTTAAATTTTGCTTTTAAGTTTATTCGAAATGTTGGGAATAGCAAAACAAAATGATTTTTACCCTTATCAATTTTACTGTCCTTATGTTTTAGAGTCGCCTTTACAGATACTGGTCCTTTTTAAGTAGCAATCGTTACTTACAAGTAACTCTTCTGAATTATAGGATATAGATGACTGGAGACTACTTTCAGATATACGAATCCACAATTATAGGTTTGAAGATTTTTAAAAGCATTTATTAAAAATACGTTAACTTGAATTGTATGAGTGAGTTATATTTTCATATATTAGACTAACGTCTTGATATTATCGTGACCATGGTAGCTATTAGTTTTATAAGAAATCTTCTAATACACGTTTCTTATCTATATGATTAAGCTACAGCAATAAATTAAACTTTCCTTTATAGCCGAATAATGATTACATGAGTAGTTAGTTACAATACAGAAACTGTGACAGTTTCTGTGGTAGATTTCACTAAACTTATATCTTAATTTCTCTTATTTTAGTTTAGTAGATTCTAAATATTAAGGTATTCTGTTGTATCATTGAATTAAACTCACATTCAGTTCTACGTTTTCAGAATACGAAATTTGTTTAACAGAAACAAACGAGATCTTAGTGATTTTAGTTTATAGAGTTTTTGTAACAACAAAATCAGCACCAATGACAGTAAATATTTTTTTTGGAAATTAAACACCCCCTTAAGATGTAATTTAGAGAACTAAGAAAATATATAATAATTTAGGTTAGTGGTAAAAATAAAAAAAATCGTTACTCCAGCACCGCTTTTCTAACTTTTTCTGTTCGTGGGAAAGCCACGGCCTCACAGAAAACCGGCAGTGAAGCAATGATTACATTGCTTTTCGCGGGAGGCCCTAACCCTTCATTCTCCCTCCTCTCCCTTCTTCCCGCTCTTCCCTTCTCCCCTCTCCAATCTTCGTCCCCTACTCCCACTTTAAAGGAAGGCAACGCACTTGTGACTCTTGAGTTGCAGGTGCTCATGGGCGGCGGTAGACCTTTACCATCAGATGACCCTTCTGCTCATTCATTCTGCCCCCTATACCATAAAAAAAAACTTAGCTTTGTAAAAACATTACCCCAACCAAAATAGCATTTTACGCCGTAACTAGAACAATGAGGAACATGTCCATAGCCAATGAACTAATAATATTATAATCAAATTGCTAACATTAACATAACCCGATTAAACTATTTGATTTGATGAAATTACTATACACATATAAATACAATATAATTATGGGTTATTTTCGTAATTGATTTGACCTAATAGACGTACTTATACTACATATTATAATTACTATCACCATCACTATCACTTCTAGTTGTTACATTTATCATTAAATTATATTTTCATCACAAACCAGCAGTGATATTAATATGTTAATCATTTCGTTGTGCACGTTGTCTATGTCGTAGCGAGATCCTAGAATTTACCACTTTGTGATGTGTCGGACATTTTGTTTCATGATACAGCCAGTTATAACCAACCATATCGTTTAATTGTCACCGTTTGATGATATGTCACTCCACGTTTAGCCATATCAGTAATGACGGGTCTCCAATAAATGTAGTAATCTAAATTAAGAATGAACTTTTATAATAGTCTTTTAAGTTACCATAAAGACATGCTCTTTGATGCATCACAAAAACAAAATGATGTCAGCGCCTCTGATTTTGGATTATTTTACGATAAGGTCAGCAATGTTTGACCATATCATGAAGTCGTGCGTTTAGAGCTGTTCTTGTCGTCAAACGCTGATTATTTATTGATCTGACCAAACACTATTGACGTGATGATGATGTGACCGACCATTTCATGAAATACGAATATTACATGAAATGGTCGGACATCATGAAGTGATCAATTTTAATCTTGGCCACGATATCTATATAAAGCTACATTTTTTATTTATTTAACAGATCGCAGGTATCGGTCACGTAAACTCTTTCGGATTAATCTACCACGATTTCATGAATGATACCAAATCTACTGCAAAGTCCTTGACTTCTGCTTATGGAGTATTCTCTATAATGTTGGCTATTGGAGGTAAGTATATTTACGATTTAGAATTATCATTCATTATATTCTTTTCCTATTTTAAATTATCGATGATATGGTTTTCTATCCAACATATTCGTAAATATTTACATTAACATAAGAAACTACCCTGCTCTTTGGTTTTATTACTCTAAGGTTGTGTGTATAATATTTTATACATACAACCTAAGAATAATAAAATATTATCATTGCTGTAATTCATACGTATTTATTGAGGCTTACATAGATACGAGTAGCAAATATTTCAATTGTCGTCGTTATCATATAATAACACAATAGTTACATGTTTATAATTTACAGGTATAACACTTAACAATATAAACAAAAAAATTAAATTAAGAACAGGAGGGCTTATTGGAGCTACGTTGTTAACAATAGGATCTTTCTTGACTATATTTATTACAAATACGAATCAACTTCCATTCACTTTTGGAATACTTCAGGGAATTGGATTCGGAATGGTCGTACCCGTGTGTTACTCAACTTTAAATTACTATTTTTTAAAGAAAAGAACCACAGTTATGAGTCTCTGTAAGGCAGCACAAGGAATAATACTAATGTGGTATCCACAGCTGATAAAGAAAATGATATCCAAATACGGATTCAGAGGCACATTACTGGTTGTAGCAGGCATTTCTTTACATGTTTATCCAGGAATGCTGACAATGCAAACTGATGAAGTAAAGCCAAGAAAAATAAAACCAGCAAGTATTTTTTGTTTAGCAAATTATGTTTCTTGATAATCAATAGATTCTGAAAATTAATTTAGTTTGTGTTTTGTAGGGGACAACTTAGAAAATGGAATTAATAAAAACGAAGTTGAGGATCTTTTGTGTATCAACAATAATAATGAGGTGGAACTTAGTACTAGTAAAAAACTATCGGAGAAAATAAGGTGAATACAAATCTTTTAACTTTTTTTTGCATATATTGCGGCAGTTTTTTATGATTGTTTAATAGTAAATTGATTTGAAACTGCAGGTTTAATGATTCAGATGATTATGTAATAAATTAGATAAAATTATATACTTTCACCTCCAGCTTGCATGATCGTGTAGAAAGAAGATGGGTACTTAAATCAATACTTTTTATTGTGCCTTTCTTTTCTTTAAATCTTCTATGGTTTCTTCTAATGTTATTCAATATATCGCACTGCTATTAAGAGACTGTATCAACTCAAAATAGGGTTAATTTGAGAAAATTCAGTTTTCATACGTAAATATCAATTCCCTACGTGTCCATAAATATAAAATAATAATAATAAATATATAATAATAATAATAAACTATAACTTTTCAACAAAACAACTAAAAATAATTCATATTTTTTTTAAACTTGTTCAGACAATATAGTATTAACTCAAAAATTGGAAATAACTTGATAACCTGCAATCTTTTAAATAATTCATTTATACAGAAATCCCTTAATTTTATCAATAATCTATATACAGTGTTCACTTTTTATAATCTTTAACAGGAAGCTAGTAATCATTTTTCTGTCGTTTCTGAAAAAAACTTTATTTTGAGTTGATACACTCTTGTAATAGCAGTGCGATATATGTATCTACAAACAATATAGACCGATTTTAAACTATTTTTTATTAATATAAAATTTTCTCATTTCCAGTGATAAGCTGATAGAAGTTCTGAATGTAAAGATTTTAAGAGATATTATTTACTGTAATATTTGTATAGGACAAAGTTTTGTCAATTTCTCAGATCTAACATTCTTCATGCTACAACCGATGTTGTTGTTTCAGTATGGATATAAAAAGGTAATATTGTTTAATTATACTTTCTATAATAATAACAACCTACTTGCTCTGAAATAAGATATGATTCAAAAATAGCGGACACAATATAATTGATTGCTTTATGACACTAACCATTAGGTGCATTTTGTTGGATCAGAAATTCAATGATTAGGTTTACCTATTTATTAGCCAATACACCTACTTAGTAGTTAAAAGATAAGTAATGAATGACAATATTTACACCTAATGTTGTCTAGTGAGGTCGAATTTTTACCATAAGGCATTAAATTTGAATGTTTTGTTTTATACCGGCAGTTAATCAATGATTGCATTGTGTTTCACCGAGTAAGGGACGTCACTGGAGGCCCTGATCCTTCCTCTACTACACCTCCCCGCACTCTTTTCCCGCTTCCCCTACTCCTTAAAACCAGCAACGCACTTGTGACTCTTGAGTTGCAGGTGCCCATGAGCGACGGTAGTCACTTACCATCAGGTGACCCGTCTGCTCGTTTGGTCCCTATCCCATAAAATATATATATATATATATATATATATATATATATATATATATATATCCATGACCAGTATAATTTCAACTATCATTATATAGATATTCCGTACCTTAACACGTTCACCTTAAACCCTATTTACATATATATGAACTTTTATGTCGATGATTAGATTAATTGAACATGGACCAGTAAAACCATCATCATTTAGGATTAGACTTACTAGAATATTACTCAGGCCTTTATCTCTGTGATTGCTCCGATACGAGACTTGTCATCGTTCACAGAATCTATTCTCTTGCGTTGTCTGATATTGGGACTTACTCTACTCCAGAAACCTTTATTTTCATACTTGGTACTTTTTCCAATATTTCTTTCATCTTCTGTCTATGCTTGGACAAATGCGTTTCTGAACTTTACTAAGACCAAGACTCCTTTCCAACTTTTCCACACATGCGCAAAAGGATAATAACTAATTTTAAAAATAATAATTTTGACTTTAATTCGTTTGATGGTTTCATATTTCAGACTGACATAGCTATGTGTATCTCGATTGGTGCAGCAGCTGATCTCACTGGTCGTTGTTTTCTAGCCCTTGTAAGCAGTATGGCTAACATAAATACGAGATGGTTATTTTATGTGGCAACCTTGTTCACGTTCCTTATCAGAATAGGTATGGAAACTAGTATTGTTATATAGATATCTTTTGTTATCTTATTATTGTTAAGATTCAGTTAATAGAATTATATTAGCTATTCACTAAGCCTTAGGAATAGACTCAGTCATTGTAAAGCTATCTGTACCTATATATATTATACCAATATATGTACATATAGCGATATCATTCATCTAATTAAAGTCAAAGGGCGTAGAATGCCTAGGCCAAAACTAGCTTAAGCTATAAATTAATTTCATTTTGGCAATTGAATTATAAATAAGTGGAAATTTAAGAAATTGTTTGTGCATTGTACATTAAATAAAATATATTTTTTTTACAAATCCAACTTTTGTATCTCACTTTACGTTACCATTAGACCCAACTTTGCGTTTTTAACAGCTTGTTATGTATGTATATAACGGAATCTTTGAACCTCATTTTCACTCCCTTCAAAAAACGTCGGATTAATTTGAAACTTTGCACACTTATCAAGGACCAACGACAATGCATTAATTTAAATATTTATTGTTTATTAGTTGTAGTAATAATTAGTTTGTTCCATTATCCTGATCTTCAGGATTAGCGATTTTTTATATCCGATGACACGGTAGTGTCTTGCGGCAAGTACGCGTTTAAAATAAATAATCCGCAAAAGGAGACTATAAACTAAACAACACGCTTTAATTAATAAATAAAAAATAATTTAAGAAAACCAAACTAATAAGTAGAAAATAATTTACAATACCTATATTTAAATTAAGAATAATGTGATTAACAAAAACATATTTTTTTTTAACTTGTGGAAACCCCCACGGGTCGTCACCCACCAGGATAAGCGGCAGGGTAGTATATCGGACACGAACCTACTAAAACCATACGGTGTTCCGGCACGCCTGCTTCTGCTAGGGCGCTGGATAACCCTATCCGTCGCCCACAGGCAAGCGCTCATAGAGGCCGGAGATCGACTTTCTTTCTCTGGCGCCTGGTGCGTCTTCGACGGAACGGGAGAGTACTAGATCTCTCCCGTTCCCTTTCCACCGCCTCCTTGGCATACATTACCACATCGCAAAACGAGGCGGCGGAGACATCAAGCAGTCTGGGATTTTTTTAAATATTTTTATTTTGTTATCACACTATTATCAAACTATTCTAATCTAAATTTATTGAAAATTATTTTCTACTTTTTAGTTTGGTTTTCTTTTAAATCGTGTTTTTGGAATTTTTAAACCATTATTTATTCATTGATTGAATCCTTTGCTAAAATAATGTTAGTACTATTAATGAGGAAAGAGTTTTTAACTGATTTTTAATCCTTTTTTAAAACTGTTTCGTACTTAGTACTGTATTATATTATTATTTATAAGTGGTTAAACTTAAGTTTTTAATAAAACATCATAACAATTATTCGCCAGATCCAACGAGATAATACTAATTTGGATCAAAGAGTGAGATTTCAACGATAAATGGAAATAAAGGATTCGATCAAGGGATCTTTATCCCTTGATCGAATCCTTTATTTCCATTTATTATTTATTATAATTTTCATTCAATGGAAAATAATAAATAAAAACTTGAAATGTGGTTGTGATGGAAATATCAAAAACCTTTTTTTTACAGCAATGCTCCAAATTACCGAGTATTTATGGATGACTATAGTGACGGGTATGTTGGGGATTCTCCGGGCCTGGCTTCACGTGACCAGTCCTTTGCTAATCTCGAATCATGTCCCACACGAAGACTTCCCCGGTGCATATGCACTCTCGATGCTTGCCGCTGGTACCGTCAATGTTACATTTTCTCCACTTATTGGTAAGAAATACATACTATTTCTTCGGCACGTATGGGCCGGCTCGACTCCGCTCGATACCACGGCCTCACAGAAAACCGGCAGTGAAACAATGCTTGCATTGCTTTTCTCCGCTTGAGTGAGGTTACCGGCGGCTCTAACCCTAATCCTATTCCCGTCCTCTCTCTCTTCCCCCCTTCCCCCTCCTCTCCTACTCCCACCTTAAAGGGCGGCAACGCACTTGTGACTCTTGAGTAACAGGTGCTCATGGGCAGCGGTGATCATTTACAATCAGGTGACCCGTCTGCTCGTTTGCCACCTATACCATAAAAAAAAACTATAATAGTAACAAAATTGCCACTTAATATTATCTGAGGAAGGTAGTTACAGCTGCAGCTTGAATGTAATTACGACACAAACTGGCACTAATTCTGATGGGCACAGATTATTGAACAGTAAAACCGATTTCTTCTTATTAAAAACGTGATACTCGTATTTCAAAACTTAAAATTTTATGAAACTCTCATATCATAGAAGATAGAAGCGATCGAGTTACATCTCATTTCATAGGTAGCCCATGCATCGGCAGACGGCAGTATATGTGATCTGTTTATACTACATCACTGTCCACATTGTTCAGGTTGATGCCACTTTCGGAGAGTCCCCATTACGGTATGAGAGCCCATGAGCCTGCATTCAAGATGCAGTTATAAATTAAACACGTTTAAGGGGTCACAGTGTTCATGATATTATAATTGTTTTTTTTTTTCAGGGCTATTAAAAGACGTCTATCAAGATTATGTACCTGCCTTCTATGCATTGACATTTTGCTGCGTACCCTGTCTTGTGTTGTGGCCTGTAGAATATCTCGTAAAGAAGTGATGAGTCTTACATCGCACCTTTTATTAAATGTGTTAGTTATTAAATGTGCTCCGGTTATTAATAAGTTAATGTATACCTTGTTAAGATCAAAACATAAATGTACGATTTTTATTATTTGTTTTTTTTTATGTCAACTTTCTATTCCTAAACTAATGGCGCATTGCGAAATTTCACTTAAGAAGTTATTGAGAGCTAACACAATTTATTCAGAATAAACAAAATGTAGTTATCGTTTCTTATAAATAATCCATTACGATAGATTCAAATACAATGAAAGCAGCCGTATTCGATTCATTGATTGAACTCGATCTAAATCTAAGGAAAACTAGTTAAGCTAGCAGGCTTTTCATTAGATAGGTATTAAAAGCGTTTCAAGGCAACAGGATTCAACAGAGCTTCTTATTTGATTACGACTTCTTCCGTCTAATCATATCTTGATAAACTTCGTAACTTTCAAGGAAGACAAACATGTCAAAATGAAATCTATAAATATTACTCACTGATTAATCATGAAATCGCCGCAACGTATTAATGTTACATTGCCTGAAATTTGCCAGGTAGATGAGGGAGTAGGTTTCCGCTAATAAAGGATATTTGAAAATTGAATCCCTTAAGGGGTAAATAAAGAGTTAGAATTTTGTAAGATTAAATTTTTAATGAATTCGTTCTAAGTTTTTGAAAATATGTTCCCTGAAGGCAAATAATAGGATACAATGTTAAAATGGATCGTCGTCGTAACATATTGATGTACAAAATTTAAGCGGTGGTTGCTACCGCCTTAGCCATTAAGCGTGCGATCAAGTGGTTGCGGGTTCGAACCCCACCCAGTGCACTACCGGCGTGAACCCACTCCTAACACAAGCATTTAGCTTAGGTGGAGGGGTTAACAAGAATACTAGTAATGTGGGGCCCACGTTACTAGTATTCTTTATTATAAAAAAGAAAAAAAAAATACTGACTGTAGTCACAGGTTAAAGTTAGTCAATAATTAAAAGCTTCTTAAAAATCTGATGAGTCACCTTGAAAGGAATTGTTTCTTCATCATGTTGTTTACTCGTATAGCAGCAAATGGCCTCAGGTAAAAATATTGGGGCACTTTTTCAGAATTAAGGTTATATTACGTGCGCGCTGAGAGGGTCTCATTACTAACCCTTAACGTTCGGGGTGCTTTAGAAAAACCTTCAGACCGCTTTTGGCTACATCAATCTTTTTGACGCTTTCTTAGTTCACGTTTTATGGTTAATCGGTTTTAAACGTGCGAAAGTTACAGCGTTGTGTGTAACCACGCCTATTATATTATCTATACTAATATAATAAAGCTGAAAAACGTTTTATGTTTGATTGCTTGTTTGTTTAAAGGCGCTAATCTCTCGAACTACCAGACGGAGTGGAAAAAAATTGGATGTAATATTCTTTGAGGAAGGTTATTGGTTATGCAACATTACGCTACGACTCTTAGGATCGGGGCAGTGACAATAAACGTTGATAAAACTATGGGGATGGGGAACGCCTAGTATTTTATATTCTTGGTATCCAGTGTAAACTAAAATAAAAACATGTATTTTATTTCAATAAATAAAAAATAAAAAATTGTCTTCATATATTAGCTTCAAACTTTATGAATAAATATCAATAATATATTAAAAGTTTCAGATGTTTTGCCTTATGTGACGTTTACACAAACTATTAAGAAAAAATGACAAATTTATGTGAAATAAACTGCAGTCAGAGGTAGTAGTTTTATGTTGTCATATTTGAGTGTTGCTGCAACTCTTGCTAAAGTGCACACCTCTGGACGTAGACTTATGAAAAGAGGCGGGTCTTAACTAGAGGATTCGATCCCGGTCGATTTTTCTTATCCCGGGATTTCGGGATTAACTACTGTTAATCTCGGGATCCCGGAATTGTATTGGCAATGGAAAGTGGTAACAAAAAGACAGTAAATCATATCAAAATCATTTTTTTATCTTTTATTTTTGAGAGGACATAGAATATTAAACTTTTAAATCTTCAAAAAGGCGGTTAAACAAAATTATACCTTCTTCTTATAAAATAAACAAACTAGACACTTCTGTAAATAATTTATGAAACTAACAATAAACTTTAAACTAGAAAATAACACTTATTGTTTTTAATCTATTTTACTCAACACATTATTACCAATTCAAAAAAAATATCAATACTTACACGACGTGAAGCGGGAAATTTACACACTTTTACGCATAAGCCGGTACCGCTCGTTAGCAAAAACAAATGAAATCAGCTGTGTAAACAAGATGGCTGTCAAAATGTCAAATGAAGGTAAGTGCGTTTCGTTTCACGCACACTTTTATTGACTTATTTAAAAAATGTATCAATCCCGAAAATCCCGGGAAAATAAAATATGACCGGGATCCTCTAGTCCCAACTGAAGTAAACTATTACACATGGCATTGAACTGATTTTACATAAGAAATAATGGGCTGATTGTCCACAGTAGGAACCAGCTAATAAACTACTAACGAAAGTTATAAAAAACGTCAACAATAGCCCCCTATCTGCTACTGAAAAATACTAATGATTTGTAACCCCGACCCAAAAAGGAGGGGTATTATAAGTTTAACCTGTATATCTGTGTGTGTCTGTGTTTTTTTTTTTTGGTTTAAAAGGTGACTTGATCGAGAGTGTTCTTAGCTATAATTTACGCAAATCAGTTAAACCTTTCGAATATCATCAGCTCTTTCCTAATCGTTGAAGAGATTTTGGAGTCAGGGACATCCCTATTCTCAAGGCTGAAATAACCAAAAACTTTATATACTAACGTAAGAAATAACGGAGATGGTATGTCACTTAATATGGTACGCCATCGTTATATTTTGGTGTTTTCTACACTTTTTTATTACTGTCTCCATTTTGGTTTTATAAACATAAAATGTAGCCTGTGAAAAACCCACGGTTCGATAAACACGTCATTGATTTTCAATCAATTTATTCAGCCGTTGAGATGCTATGAAGGATAAAGAATACCCACACGTCGTTTTTGATGTGGAACGTTTTACAAATTTCCACTGATTTTATTTCCAAAAGAAAAACCATATCTAGGTTTAATGAGTATTTTATTTGTTATTTCTTAAATAACGTTAAGGAAAATGGTTACCAATCGAAACATATATGTGAATATAATGCTACTAGTCACTAAAAAAAGAAAACAAATCAGAATTTAGCGTCAAGTTTGTGGCGAGTTTAGCAAAAAGACATACTTCATTGTCATCTAGCGAAAATGAGCTGAACTGCTCAGTAACTACTGATACTGCATCGTGCAATTAAAGTTCTCGCGCGAATAAGTATATATCTATATAACTTACCAACATCAACCGTTAGGCCACGATCCAATAAACATGATCACATTTAAAAAAAAAACATTGATCACCTAATCTAGGATCCTTCCTTTGTGTTGGTGGACAACACCACTTTCATCCACAGTGGTGACTAAAACGTAATTGGAGGCAGCCTTCAAGAAGCAGATCATCGTCGTGAACACTCCTACAGCATCGAGCGGTAATCAAGTCGTAGCCAGCCAACATCCTTGGCCTCAACAGAGTTATCAAACGCTTGCAGCGACCGCCTCGACTCACTGGGGACTTTGCCGCAGCACCGTATTATAGAGAGAGTCACACAGAGTCACCGCAACAATAATAGTTTGCTTTGTCAAATGTAAAATAAAAAAAAAATAAAAAATTACACATAACATAATAATCATATCTGTCTGTTTAGATCTATAATCGTCCGTTTCCAAATGGTTGATGAGCTTCGTGAGAAGAAATCGGGCAAACAAAATTCAAGCTCACTCTTTTCAAGAACCAGACAGTTTCAACAATATTCAGTAAATTTTATTACATCATTTTGTTGTGTGCTATTATGTTTTTAAAATTAAAAATAAATGAACTAAAAAAAGAATATTACAATAGGTATACTGAAAATTAAGGAAAAAAATAAAGAAGAAAAGAAAAACATAAGAGGTGGAAAATAAAAAACATATTAGCTCACATTACATTTCTATCAAGTATATAAAATAGCCAGTGAACTCAATACAATTCCATCCCAAACGTTTTTACCCTGTATATAATCCACTAGTGAATAATAGCCCTTAAAGCTTTCCTTTTACTGTGAATTTAAACTTGTTTAGGCCTCGGACACGAAGTCAGCGGGAGCGGGGTGGCGGCGGCGGCGGCGCGGCGAGGGGCGCGGCATAGCTCTCGTACACCGCCCGCTTCCCGCGCCGCTGCCTTCAAGGCCAGTTCCATATAAATGTATGCATTGAAACGTGCCGCTCCCCGCGCCGCCGCTGCTGCCGCCCCGCTCCCGCTGACTTCGTGATCGAAGCCTTAAACTTAAGATTTGAATATTATCTGGGATTTTATTATAATATCACACACATTGACCTCGAAACGACTTGTTAATTTTTTGGAGCCTAGAGACAGGTACAACAAGTTTATGTTTATAACGCATGTTAAAAGAAAGTACTTATATCACTTTTTTTACAGAAGTGATCTTTATTTTTATGAAAGTAAATCAGATTTTCATAAATTAATTTAATTTCTTCAAATTTCTGCCTCAGTGAATCACGGTTGCCAAAGTTATATATTTGCTCGAATAACTCTCTTCTGCAGCACGAAAATAGATTGAACATATTTTAACGGGAATTATCGCGATCAATAGGTACCTACAGGCTGTCAGCATATGACCACAGCCAGTGCAACCTCGTCGAAACTTCAGACAATTCAAAGTATGCAATACATATTGATCGCGTTAATTCGCGTTTAAAAAATTATATAAATATCATAGAACGCGAAAGTTTAAAAGTCACTCTCTGGATCTTACATTAAAACCAATTTTGTCTATTTTTCAACTTTACGTAATAGTCTTATATAAAATGTTCACACTGTAAGGGCTACGTAATCGGATTATTGAGGCATCTTTAAATGCACGGAAGAACCAGCTAAAAGGGAACTGAGTAAAATTTATTCATAGACAGCGTGGTTTGCACATTTCCGTCAGATTGGAATCAGAAATGTGCTCAGCTTTTATTTTAATATTTCCTTGCCTATGCAATTTGCAAACTAACTCTGCATAATCATATAAATTGTTTTATAGTTATTATCTCTGGCTTTTATTATACGCAAGGTGCATGCTTATCAGAGGGATTAATCAATATATATAGTTAAGCTAAGTCAAATGCTTGTGTTAGGAGTGAATTCACGTTGGTAGTGGGGTTTGAAATGATGTAAAATCTTCAAGCTATTCCAGTCTCATAATAAATTTCCGTATCTTCATGTATATGTTATTGTTTATTAAAAATAATAACAAAATTTAAACTTGCATTGTAAATTATAGCCTAAAACGCAGGTTTATCTTGCTTAGATATCAAGTTGGGATTTACATTTTGGAGGTGGTAGTTGAAATCATACAGTAACACTTGAAATCAAATGAATAAATAAAAATGGAATGATGTTGGGAATCGGGTCACTAGAGAACGTCTGAACCGATTGCTATTTTAATATTTAACACTCTTTTATTAGCTTGATTTGTAACGGGTGTCTCAGTAAGAGTGCACTTTTTCATTTTAAAATAAAAACAAGTATTTTATGACAGAGTTGTGATATTTTTATTGTATTGTAAAGAAGACATGGTCCGATTAAGTATGGAATTAAATATCCGGTAAATGACCCCCACGGCTCCTATGACAGGCTTTCTTTTCATGAAATTTTCCATGACTTTTGCACAGAGATGTAGCTGTATCTCACCGATGACGCGCTGGATTTCCGATTTGAGCTCAGGAATTGTTTCGGGCTTATTCGCATAAACCCGAGATTTCACTAAACCTCAAAAAAAAAAAAAATCGCACGGTGTTAAATCGCACGATTTTGGCGGCCAATTGGCATCGGAATTTCGAGAGATGATTCGGTCTGGAAATCGTTGCTTCGATAAATCGATTGTTCCGTGCGTGGTGTGGTAGGTGGCGCCATCCTGCTGAGACCACATGTTGTTCAGATCCATACCAACCAGTTCCTGTAACGAACGCCATTCACAGTCACTGCATTTTTGTAATGTATGTGTGTAATGTAGTGTAGCGCTCATTTTTTAATAATCGGAACAATCGTTGATGCCAGCTGTCGAATATCAGAGCAGCAACCTCCAATGAAAAAAAATGGCGTCAATTTTAAAAGTACACTCTTACTGAGACACCCTTTATGTATGAAAAGGAATCTTTGAACGTGATTTTTACCCCCTTAAAAACGTTGGATAAATTTGAAATTTTGCACCCTTATCAAGGACCGATGACAATGCAATAATTTAAATATTTATAGTATAATAGTAGTGGTAAGTATTAGTTTGTTCCATTATTCTGATCAGGATCTTCAGGATTAGCGATTTTTTACATCCGAAGACCCGGTAGTATCTTGCGTCAAGTAAGCGTTTAAAATAAATATTCCGGAGCCTGAGAAACGGCGACAAAATCCGAGGAAGGCATTTTTTTTATTTTGATTTAAAATGCTTGTAATAGTGCAAATTAGGTTTACCGGGAAATAAAATTTGGAAATGCAGAAAAACTGGAAGTGCTTTCTTCATTAAATGAAAACATATTATTCAGCTAGTAAAAAATATTTACATAAAATAGATATTTGAAATTAATCTACATATTTTAGTATTGGTCATATCACATAATTATGTATGTGTAAACAAGAAACGGGTGTTATGACCCTCCAACACAAAGGGAAGATCCTCCGACCAGGCGAGGTGATCATGTCTGCCAGACCGCGGCCCCCTTGATGGGAAGTTTATAATCAATCAAAAGTACTATTGACTGAAACCTAATCTCACCTAGTGGTCAAAAGTACTTTTGGCTAATTTTGTTAGTTAAAAGTACTTTTGCCCGGTTAAGAGTTCTAATTGCAAAATATACTAGAGAACTTTCATTGCACGATGCAGGATCGGAGTTAATTCGGGGTTCGGCTGTCTTCGCTAGATGATGTTGATGTACGGTTTTGTTGCATGGGGAAATCGCCACGTATGTAAGTATGGAAACATTTAGTCTAAAGATTACGATACCTTTGATCTAAATTAATTTTGGATTTAAAATGTATTATAAGTATTATAATGTAAAATACAATTATTGTTTGAAAAATAAAATATTTGTGTTTATACGTTTTGGATAGTATAGTATCCCGGACGGATGCCGGCAGATTTTTTTTGGATACTAGACTATCCGCGGACGTTAAAGTGGATATAGAAATCTTTACACTTTACATTAGATCGTTAATTTCGTATGCAACAGTCATGTTAAAATCCATTACAGTGAAAATTTGTACGCAACGGTTTTGTCAAAATGCATTAGAGTGCACTCATATTTCCCACAAGGAAATAGCATCACATGAAATTTAGATTGCACCTTAGGGTTTGCAGACCGTTGTTTGACTAGACCACCTCCCCTCTTAAGCAGTTATTGTAACATACTGAATACAAATGGCCTGACCACTTTAGCTAAGGTCAGAACTAGTGACCGACCGAATATTCGTTTTTGTTTTCGGCCTTTTTTTGCCAAATAATGGATATTCGGCCATATTTTCGTTTTAGGCCATAAACCAGCTGAAGCTTCGGCCAAGCCGAATATCAGAGGTCTCTGAATATAAAAGATCAATCATCTGTGTTGAAACAATCAATTCAGTGCTATCCTCTCAGAGCCGTTGTTGCATCGCAATGCCGACATATATTTCTATAGGAACGGCTTTTCTTAATGAAGGATATGGACTACCATGATATCTTTCATTAAGAAAAGCCGTGCTGAAGTACCTTTCTCCTCCGTCTACTAGCGTTCCAAGCAAGCAGTTATTTAGCACTGCAGAACAAATTTACGCGGACCGAGGAAGTAATTTGCGAGAAGAAAATGTGGAAAAACTTCTCTTCTTACCTAATAAATTATAATATTCGAGTTTAATTATATAATTACTAATAGCTAAAGTTTGTGATTGTGATTTTTTTTTATTTCGTACATTATTAAAGGCTTAAGATGACCAAATAACACTTTTTTTTTAAAAACGATTTGAAATAGAATGTGTGTTGACCTAATTTCGGTCGTCTTTAGCCTTCAAGCAAATGTAGGCTACATTTGCTTAAAAATAAAAAAAGACAATATTTCAGTAAACAGCGGAAATATCTTCCATTAATATAATTCATTAAATATCATTAATTTTTAATGTCTAAATAATTTTCGCCTAACCTATACCAGTTGTTTTGTGTTCTATTAATTCTATGTATATCTTCTATAAATAGACTTTTCTATTCTGTTTTAATGTCTATGCATATTATTTTATTAGTGCATTAAGTTTAGAGTCCATTTAGTATAACTGTAAGCGGTAACAATACATAACTTTATTACCCCTCGAGACGCTCTCAGAATAATCTAAAGCCGGCAACTTTAAAATTAGTTGTCAAACGTGCTTGAAAGTTTCAGGATCCCGCAAAGATAGATAAAGTCTGCCTTTCAGAATTTGAACGTATACATTAAACATTATAATTAAATATTTTACTAGACAGTTATGAATAAAGATAGGATAGGCAACTTATATTATAATTTATAGTCCTAGCTCTACAACCTAGAACGTTTTAAATCACCTTTTTTTATGCATGTGGAAACCCCCTCGGGCCGCAATCCCACCGGGGTTTTCGGTAGGGCGGTGTGTCGATATCGAGCCGACTAAAACCCCATGGTGTACCGTGCTGCGTCTTAAATAGGGGGGATCCGGGAACATATTTTATTAAGACGCCTTGCGGGGAGGCACTACAGCGGGTGGAGAGGAAAACACGTCCCGTCCACCCGTGGCCACGCTCAAAGACGAAAGCGCGCCTCCACCGTCCGGTTAGCCGGCGGCGAATTAAGTCCATGTTTACATCGTCCTCACGGGCCGAATCCTTTTGCGAGATGACTCCCATGCCAGGCCATGGAGAGAATGACGGCCGGTAGCGAGAAATCTCCTCCAATGACTGCAGTGAGGGCCCGACGCGTTGCCCGGAGGAAACCGCCAGCGTGTGCTGAGCCGAGTCCTCACTGCAGTCGCAGTGGTGACAGGCGGTACCCAATTTCCCAATTGCGATCGAGTGTAGGTACTTCCCGAAGCAGCCGTGCCCGGAAATAACCTGCGTCAGAAAGGCGAAGGAAAGGGTCCCGTACTGCCGCCTTGCCTATTCGTCGATGACCGGCTTGAGCGCTTCCACGGTAGCAAAGCCTGCATGATGAGCCTCCAGCAGGGACGACCAACGAGCCATGGTGGCTCGGCGAGCGGCCTCACGCCATTCGCGTACCTCTTCGGGTGGGGGCCAACTGCCGCTTCCCGCCCTGAACTCGGTGATACACTTCGGCGAGCACTTGCGCCTGCAAATCCCACGGGGGAGTCCCAGCCAAAACGCATGTGTCGACATGGTGTAGTATCCGCGTATGGCTCTAACAGCCATAACCCTCTGAGGGCGCCAGAGGCACGCCATATTCTGCTCGGTCAGAGCCTCCACCCACACCGGTGCACCGTACCGGAAGTGCTCGTCGAAGCTTCACCTTCCGTTGAGGATCAGGCACAGATATTGTATGTGGGCCTGAACCGGTACGAAGACGAAATTAAAGAGACCCTGTCTTATCTAGGGCCACCCGCAAATCCAGCGCCTCGATGCGCCCGACTACTAGAAAGAGTTCTGTGGTATCCAGGCGCGCCGCCTCTTAATAATTCGCCCCTCGGGCTGTGACCGAGGTTTCATCGGCGTAACAGATTACCCAGCCTGGGAGAGGATTCACACAAGAATGGTCCAAGGACAGACCACCGCGGAACACCGCACGACATGGGCCGACGGCCCAAATTCCATCTCGGTCCTCGTACATAACGGTACGCTACTCTTAATAGTCTGCCACTAGCCGCCTCAGGTACCCTGGTACCCCATGATAATGCTTCCCTGATGCAGCTGAATGGCACACTATTGAATGCATTGGCACAGCTACATAAATCACCTGTAATAAGCAATATGGGTAGCAAGCTAGCCAGGAACATAAAACCGAGGCCTCATTGGTTCTAGTTAGAAGATTGCATCTAAATACTACATTTGTAAAAGATATGTAAATCGTTGTTAAATGACTACCGCCGCCCATGGGCACATGTAACTCAAGAGTCACAAGTGAGTTGCCGCCCTTTAAGGTGGGAGTAGGGGAAGAGAAGAAGAGGGGGAAGAGCGGGAAGACGGGAGAGGGGGATTAGAGGGGAGGAGAGGGGGGATAGGGCAAGGACGGGAATAGGGGAGAGGGAAGGGTTAGGGCCTCCGGTAACTTCACTCAGGAGGCGAAAAGCAATGCAACCATTGTTTCCCTGCCGGTTTTCTGTAAGGCCGTGGTATCGAGCGCCGAAGTATGTACCTACGTAAATCTTATTCAGTTTTATATTACAAAGCAAAATTATATGGGATATACTTATGCCCAAAATACTGTTCCACATAATACGCACTCCACGTGTTCCATTAAATTAAATTGACGTAGGTGAACTCTAAATATAAATATTATGATAGGCTTTAGGGTTGTATGAACAGAAACGTCCTTTCGCATGTCAATCTAAGAGTGAAAGGACTGACAGCATAAGGATGTCACTGATAAATAAAGACGAGAGTGCACCACAATGATATTATTGTTTACTATTTGAATTCGGATTACAAAGACTAGACCGGCTTAAGAAATATAACATTATTCAAATGTACTATACTGAGCTTATCATAGTGAAATTATTCTTCGAAGTTGAAAACGATAAATCGACTTGGAATTTTAAGAGAATACCATTAAGTCGTTAAGTCTTACTCGATTCTAATACATGCCCCTTCAGAAACTGTTTAAGTAAGTAAACCAAATTTACTTTCAACGTAATATTACTATTTTGCTGGAAATTTACGGTTTCTATTTAGAGCTGATTTTTCACAAGATAACAAGTGTAAGTTTAGATGAAGCATGTAAAGAGATCTACTTTTGATTGATTTGATTGACGAGTTGCGACAACTGAACTACAGTAGGTGGGATTAATTATATTTTACGAAATACATGTGAATAATTTGTATTAATGACATTATAATTGATGGATGGTGTGAACAAAAAGGTAATGATTTGATTTGATGAATGACTTATCAAAAATATTTATTATTTACTATCTATGGTATGAAGTAATTTATTTAATAGTAGTAATAGAAATAGACGTTAGTCTATTAAGTTATCACTTTCCATTAGAATGTACACACTGGAATTATTCACCGGCGTCATCTATATGCGTCCAAGTTACTAATGGACAGGTAACATCTGGACATATTGGACATGACAATTAAATCACCATTTTCCGAGTAACCAAACACAAAGAAAATCGTATATGAAAAGATCATCAACAAAAAGACATGTAAATCTAAATCAATATATCAATCACTTTCATTCATTATCCTATCTAAAGTACAAAGTCATTCATTACGTTTGTGAACATAAAGACCTATAAACTGTTTCGTGTGCCCGATCTCTATGAGGCTATCCGGCCCGGGCAGGCTGTATCGACCCGCGCGGCACGCTAAAGTCAAAAGTCAGGAACAGGCAGTGGTATTGTCAGCTTGATACCGTCTTGTATTATGGCAAGTATTTACAACGGTAACATTAATAGATGAAACTGGATAAAGGCTAGCTTTAATATTAAATCAAACAGACTGAAAATGGAGAACATTCTGAATAACCGTTGATCAAATTGGAACTACCGGGAATAGTTATTTGATTTATATTGACTAGGGAAATATGCTATTGGTATGGCTTTATAGATATACATGAATTGACTCCGATTTGATTTAGTATACAAGTAATTGTAAAATGTATGCATAATTTGTGTAGTCACTCAAAATTTGTATTATGTACTAACTATTAATATTAACGACGACTGAATTATTGCATGAATAGGGCTAATACTGACCTATACTACTAGTAGTAGTAGTAGTAGAAATCTAAATTGTTTGCATGTTTGCACTCGATATACAGAGTTTTTACTACTCCGGTTTGGGAAATTATA
This sequence comes from Callimorpha dominula, assembly GCA_949752705.1. Classification (NCBI taxonomy): domain Eukaryota; kingdom Metazoa; phylum Arthropoda; class Insecta; order Lepidoptera; family Erebidae; genus Callimorpha; species Callimorpha dominula. The sequence goes on from OX456992.1 coordinate 21,544,619, forward strand.
GTTAAAGAAAAATTTATTAGAAAAGAAAAGATAGTTTGCTTCTGATAGGAATAATTGTGAAACTACGAAATAAAACTCTCAGTTCCACCAATAAAGACACCAACAGAATGGATATTTTCTGAGGTTAGACGAAGTTATAAACGATTCAAAGCAAGCTTTCGGATCCTAGCTTGGCAAGCTTCTGAAACGGAGAGAAAAAAAAAAACCATCTAGAAAAAAATCTAAACTAAAAAGTCATTGTTTTTTTAATTTGTTCGGTGTTTTAGGATGCAGGGATTCTCAGAGGCTTTCGTCTTAGAGTATGCCGGGGTCCCTTGCAATATAACCACTTGTGACGGAACACCGTGTGGTTTTAGTCGGTTCGATTCCGACATACCACTTCATCGTTAGCTCCGGTGAGCGATGACACGTGGGGGATTCCACAGGCTAAATTAATTCATTATGCTACTAAATTGTAACATAGTCTATATATCCGTTTCACATTAAGGTAAATTACATTTCTTTTTCTACACATTTTATTACATCAGCACATTTACTTTTAGAATAAGTATTCTAAAAGTAAATGTGATGATATTAGTACTAATACTGTAGTACCAAAAAAAATATAACAGCACTTAAAATAGAAAAAACAAGTTAATAGCTGATGATTCAATTTAAAAGTAGAAGCACTATAACTTCATAGAGTCGTAAATATAATCCCGTTGATTATACGTCAATGACACTATTATAACGTGTTATTATTCCGTGAGTCAACATTATCTGTCATTATTACCATTCATATCCCCTCTATAAGATTAGTCATATTATATGTATGTGTGTAAAACAAATGAGTGATTGTCTATAGTCAATTATCGGAAACGTATAAATGAAAATGTTATCGAAATACTGATATATATTTGTGTATATGTTGTTTCATACACAATAGATATATATATATATTATATATATATATATATAAAAAAAATAGGTGGTCACAAGATGGTTGCAACTAATAATCATTGGTGCCTTTTGATTACCTGGTCATTAATCGACTAGTTATTCATTTGTGGTTATGGGGGATGTTGGTGATTGTACTTACTGTAAGTGTAGTACTTAAGAAATAAAACCTTACTAAAAAAAATTTAAAGTAAAAATTTGTCTCGTCAGAACTGATCTTGTTTGCTTCTTTCTTAAACCAGGCTCATACATATAGTTAGTTCAATTCTTGTATGAACTACTTACATGCGTGTCTTTTTTCTCTTTCTACCGACGTTGCCAACCCACATACAGGGAATCGAATACCTTCCCACCTCTAGCTATAATATCTCTATGGGACAGACTACGTATTTAATATATTTGATGGAGGAGTATGAGCATCATCTGCAATAGGGCCCATCATTTCTCACTTTCCAACGAGATTATTACAAATAGACACACGAGTGTAGTTACCGCTAGGACGTATGTCGCTAGGAACCCGTGACGGTTTCAATATTCGACCGCTCCGTCCGACTGCCGCACAAGAAGTGTCGGGCGTGCCGTTCGGCCTTTAAACATTGACTCCGTCAAGCGCCGATAGGTGGCGATGGCGTTGGATATGACGTAATGGCAACATATAGATGCTGAATACCCGAATTGTCTGCGCTTTTCAGTTATATGAGTTAGAATCTTGCTCTCCAGTGCCTATCATTTTAGTAATACGAAAATAACGTTGAGCTATTCCTCCGTTACTGCGTAGAAGAGAACACACTTACAAAATGAAAATTACTCTTGCATTTGTTATAGAATTAGTTAGGATAATTTTTTCTCTTCAATTACGGGCATAAAAGCCTGCGGATCCTCATTTGTTTCATATATATATATCATATATATGATATTTTGCCAGAGTTGTTCATATATTGCTTACTTCAACACCTTATACAGAGTAAAATATTATATATATATAAATAAGAGATGTAAAATATTCCAAGAGAATATTTTACATTTAAAGATAAATAAAAACATCCATAAAATATAAGAAGTATAAGAAGTGGCGTACAGCCTCCCAGCAAAAAGATAGGTATCCCGGTTTGACTCATATTTTTGTATGTAGCAACGGAAGGACAAATGTTTATTTTATATATCTAATGTTTCATTTTTCGGTATTGTCTCTCTCACACTGAATCCACATAAACATATATACACACACACACACACAGACACCTTAAATATGGCAACGGGAGATCTCTTTTGTAATTTTATTCTTTGCAATTTCGTTATCTGTGATATTACTGTGGTTGCTACAAGAGAATCAAGAATAAAAAGTGTGACTTTTTTTAGTCGAGATAAATTCTATTCCTTTGTAAATGTAAATAAAGTGCAGCACCATTTTAATCTGTATAAAAACAGACAATTTATTAAATTATTTTTGAAATTATAATGTGTAATAACTTGATCTGAATCGCAATATTATTACAATACTCTTTTGGAATCGGTGTTTTAAAATATATTATATCAATCGTAAAACTGCAATCTTATCCCGCGAGGATAATAAAATGTTTTATTTTCACAGGAGATTGTTCAAATTACGCTTTTAAATGATAAACTCCTATAAAAATTTAAACAATTTCTATTGGTCGTTTTCTATAAGACTCGGTCCTTTTTCACTGTTGTGTATGTTATATAAAATGTATTTGAAACAATAATTTGCAAATATCGAGGTCTGGATACTACAATGCCTTATAATCGCCCATATGAATGCACCTTTCGATATAATCCTATCGTGGGTTAGACCTATATACTTTGCTAACTCAACAAAGTTCATAATAAAATTTTAGAGAATTCCTCTTGTGAACGCGGCAAAGTTATAATTTAATACGGCGTTCTTTATGCTGTTGGTATTTTATTGCATTAAACATTTCTGTGAAAATGAAATAATAACATGTTCGTGTGTGTGTGCAACTTGCGTGGGTTGTGTTTTGTTTACAGTTAATAAACTGTGATGGTAGTGCCGAGTAGAAGAACTTTTGTTGTATTTAAAGTCAAATGATAAAATATGTATTAGTAATGTTTCTGAATATAGACACGTCATGAATTATTATATAATAAATTAGTCTGTATGATATGATATCACATACTGTATATGATATCACATATGATATCACATACTGTACTGATTTAGTTTCCGTTTGTTAAAGTCACATTTTTTATTCAAATGATACCATAACTTATACTTTCCCATACTTCGAAAACTAACAAAAAAGGTTACGTCCAATATTGATATATTATATACTATTAATGTTTATGTAAACGTGTTGTGTGGACGTTTTTTTTTTTTCCTTGTTCATCTGAATAGCTCGAACAATGAACAATTTGTGTGAAATTCTGTGCCGATGTTATATCTTTAGTCAGCTATCCACTTTCCTGTTTATTTGTTTTGGTAGTTTCTCAAGACTTGACAAGTTTATCTAAAGTACCTGGATGACCGAGCTCTGCTCAGTTTTTTTTCTTGCGTTTTCTAAAAATGAAAATCGTTATAAAATTTCATGAAAATCTATATATATCAGATTATATATATACATACATATATATATATATATATATATATATACATATACATATATATATATATATATATATACATATATATATATATATATATATATATATACATATATATATATATATATATATATATATATACATATATATATATATATATATATATATACAAGAATTGCTTCTTTAAAGGTATTAGATACCTAACCCTTGGCCGAGACTTTTAAAATCAAAAACAAAATAGCTATTGTTAGACTTTTTAACCGATCTTAGAACTTCTTTACCGATATTTTATATGGAGCTAAGATTAATTTTAAAACATGTATGTTTTAAGCACTAATACTGATTAGTAGCTAACGACGCAATAGTTCGATCGCGGTCGGTCAGTTTTTCTGAGTGTAGGTGATGACTGCATATTTATGAAGACCGCGACATATCACAACTCTCGTGTACCTATATCATTTGATAAAAAACAATAGAAAACGAACAAATATAAAAATAATGTACCAAAAATATTTAAATTTATTTAGAAACGACTTTCTAAGGTCACTCAACGAAGAATAATTATTTATATTAATTTGTTTTATTTTGAAATTAAAAAAATTCAAGTCAAAATCTCAACCTTTATTTCACCTTTTTTTAAATAACTTAAAAAATTATTAGCTATTAATAGTAATTAATATTCTAATCACTATGGTAAACTCAGCAATTTTTTGACTTCTAGCAACTTAAAAGTTGCATTGTTGCGTGCGACATACCTTTTTATTTTAACCTTTTTTTTTACAGAGCCTCTGCCCACACTGGTGCATCGAATAGTGCCATTGACCGGACAACCCCCGTGTACAGCTTGGAAGTTCACAGCCTGGGCTGCGGGTAGGCAGTGTCGTCGGCGTAACAGATTACGCTGAGCCCGGGGGGAAGTCGCCTCGAAGGGCATAGTTGTACCCCATGTTCCACAGCAGGGTTCCAAGAACGAATCCCTGCGGAAAACCGTACGACATGGGCCAACACTCATTTTGGTTATTTATCTCGGTCCTCGTACAAGACGGTACACTCCTCTATATAGTCTAGCACTAGCCGCCTCAGGTATTCTAGCACTCAGTGATAAAATTATAGTAAATAGAAAATTATATTACCTTTTAATGAATATAATTTAACAAAATAGGTACTTATTGGTTGAAATGGATTCGACCAACGTATGCAAAGTTTAAAATACCAAATACTGATAAACACAATACTGCAGTTGCTAGATTAAAACTCGTATGTATTTATTAGACAGCCTATATTTCATTTTTATTCGAGGGGCGTAGTAGAAACTTCGGAAACTATAGAACGATGATTTGAATTCGTCAAATGTATTCCATCGAATTCCTAGCTCAGAACGAATCGTTGTGAAAAAAAACAAATAGAATACTTTATGGTCGTTTCATTCCTATTTTGTTTACAATTCGTGAACATGAAAGGTTTTAGTTTTTCAATTGTTATATTTCAATGCATGTTCTATGCATTGAAATATAACAATTGAAAATTGCAATTAAAGGCTTAATTGATTAATGCGCTTATTTGAAAAATCTCGATGTGGTATACCAACTCTTTTAACCTTCGCCTTAAGTTGGAATTTAATTGAGAGGATAGAGACCTCCCGCATTTATTTGACGCGAAGTTTAGCACTAATAAATAATTGGTAAATAACTAATACATCGTCAATCCCGAAGCACGAAAGAGCTTTTAACAATGTAGGTCATGTTTTCATAACTGAGTGAGCTGCTAACTTGTGTGCTTTTAGTTTTTTTAACTGGAACGCCAAGTGAACCAGGTCTAATATAATTAAAAATAAAATTCGCTGGAATTGTTATTTGAATGTCATTTGATATCTAATGGTCTGAAATAAATGCGTTGACCACATAGCATTGAAACATCACAATGATGCCTTCGAAAAAGCTGAGTCAACCAGGTTAATTGACCCATTTTAGGTTATCACAGATCCTTTTTTACTTATGGTTATGTAAAATGTGGGGTATTTGAGAAATGTCGGTTAAGAGTTGTAATGGCTAAATATTACTTAAGTATGACTCCAGATATAGATCTCAGGAAGGAATAACATTTTTTTTTATGAATTAAGAAATATAAAGTAAAAAAATAAACAGAAATACTAAACAATAAAGACGAAAATAATCTGAATATCAATACCTATATAACGTCCTTTTTTGGATGGAAATCATTCTGTGCCAGATTATATCTGACTAAAGTTTTTTATGCTAATCAGCAAGAAACACAACATTTGAGCGGCGACAGCAGCATAATAATATAGGATCCCAAGAACCAAGAAAAAAACGTTTTTTGGTGACCAACATATATATAAATAATACCTAATAATAAAGTAACATAATATATACTTCACAAACATCATAACTATGTAGACTAGGCTCTATATTATTTAAACCACAGTGTAGGTACTCTAACCCAATAAATAAAGTGTGAAAAAAATTATAGTTCCAATCGTCCCAATATATAAGAAGAGTGACAGACGTCAAGTACAAAATGATGCCTTGATTGCTAAATGCATAAAATTTATTCCGCCATCTGTGTACCTCTGCAAGTGTTTTACAATAAAAAGAAAATCTCCACCTAGCGGAAGAAATGGAGCGCTTTTATGCAATTGAATCTACAGTGTTTTGAAAAGCGCTTTTGTAGCATTACATTATTCAAAGAAAGTTACAACTATTATTAACAGATGGCGCTGTATTAAATTTCAATATTATTTTTTGTTTCTTTCGTATTTGTTAGTTATTTTTTGTTTGAGTTTGGTTATTTATGTTATTTTTAATACAATAAACACATAAGTAACAAACTTAAGTCCCATAAACCCAATCTGAAATATATTGTCATATTTTTTTATTAACACTAGTTTAAAACTAGTGTTAATAAAAAACTTAGAATATTTTCCAATACTACCCTCATTTACCTATATCAATTTCAACTCTTTTTACAGTAAAGCTTGTATAATGTAAAAATATCACTTCAAACGCAAATAATGTTTCAAACTAAAATACGCCATCTGTTGAAAGAATTGATGACTCTTTGTTAAAAAGGTCTCTGGAAAAGCGCTTTTCTGTATTTTCCGACTCCATTGTTTAGTAGCGCCTGCTTTGGCCGCTAGGTGGCGATTTATTTTGTAGCCAGTAGGCGCGTCTATTTGAGTTGCAATAGTAGTTATGCAAGATGTAATTAAGTTTAAAATCTATTGCAAATAGTTTTGTTACTGATTTATAGAAAACTATTAATTTCAGCTTTCGGATGTACTTACTAAAAATAATCGTAACTAATATTATAAATGCGAATATGTTTTTTTTATTTGTTGTTTGAGCTTTCAAACCAATTAACAGGAAATTTAGCATACACGTTGTCAGGGGTACAGAAAAGGCCCTAGGGTACTTTTCATCCCGAAAAAAAAGTACCTACCCTGTTTTTTTTATGGGATAGGGGGCAAACGAGCAGACGAGTCACCTGATAGGAAATGACTACCACTGCCCATGGGCATTTGTGCGTTTCCGGCCTTTAAGGTGAGAGTAGGGGACGAGAGGGAGAGAGGGGGGAGATGAGGAGAGAGGTGGAAGAGGGACAGAGAGAAGGGTAAGGGCCTCCGGTTTTCTCACTCACTCGGCGAAGAACAATATACGTATTGCTTCACTGCCGGTTTTCTGTGAGGCCGGTTTACGGTGGTATCACTACGGTCAGGCCGGCCCATACATGCCGAAGCGTGGCTCTCCTACGAACAAAAGTGTTTCCAAGAAATACCGGACTGATTCAAATAAAATCTATTCTTGTATATTTCTATTAAAATAAATACAACGAATTAAACGCATTGCAAAACAAATTTGATATGTAAGAGTTTCCGTTTTTATTCGAGCTTTTGCGTTGACATTGGCTTACTAAGTATACAGTTTATTGTTTCGGATTATAACTTTTTGTGTTATATATACTACATATTACATTATTTGTACCTAGTACAAAACAAAAGAAAATAAATATTACGTTGCATTATTCCACTTGAAACCATAAATCTGAAACAAACTCGGTAAAGACTCTTGAAATGTAAAAAGATGGATAAAGATAGAAAGAAGATATGAAGAATAAAACACATTGCGCCGAACGCCGACCAAATTAACTTGAGACAATGATAGGCTAATGATGATACTGCAGTATCATTATAAGATCTTATTATAAAATGTAATTAAACATTTTTAGAAAAGGAGATAGCGTATTTACATTTAATAATTTGCTTTAAAAAAAAACGGACAAGTGCAAGCATAACTCGCGCACACCGAGGGTTCCGTAAGCAAACAAACCTGTATGTAGATAGTACGTCCATCTCGGGAATCAATTCTCGATAATTTTTGCATTGATGTTTTTTCAACCGCAAAATATAAGTTTGTAATCACAAAAACTATTGTTTTTATATTTTACTAGCTGCCCCCCGCGGTTTAGTCCCTAACGCGAGTGAAACCGCGGGGGGCAACTCGTTAAGTTTTCTTAAATTTTATAATTTTCCGCGCAATTTTCTTAATTTTTTCTTTCGTAAGAACCTTCTCCTGACAAACACAACAAAAAGAATTAGCGTGACCAAGTGAAATGCGATTCATTTTTATATAATTATGTAGATTGATAACAAGGCATTAATTACTTTCGAATTTTGACCTTTACTTGTGCTAACAGACCTTGTATTGCTTCTTACTAAATTTCATGATTCTAGGTCAATGGGCCTATAGGTTTTCATTACACCATCATTCATTAACACATAAATTTCAAAACAATTTTTTTTTAAATCTAAGGCTTAATGGCCGTATCTTTTGATTGCCTTGCCTTAGAAGTTTGATTTTTTTACAGCTTCAAAAGGCCGCAGACCTAAGTATATGGTATTAATTTCAACATCATGCGTCCACGGCTCCCTAAGAAAAAGGGTCTTGACAGACAGACAGACAGAGTGATCCTATAAGATTTCCTTTTTTCCTTTTGAGGAAGGGAACCCTAAAAAAGTGTTTTCTTCTTCCATTCTACTCTATCATGCGTCATTCAGTGCTTACTCTCTTTTTAGCCATAATCTCTTTTACACAGTATATACGAATGATTAAAATTTTGTCAATTCATTGTAATATTCGAGTGATTAAATTTTTGTCAATTCATTGTAATAAGTAGTACTCGTATTTTATGTTTAATGACGCATTTCTAGATGAGACGTTCTAGATTAAAAATGTGTAAAAATATTTTTATTTTGATTACAATCATTTCAATAAATAAAATGATAATGAGATTGAAAATATTGTTGATGAAAATCATTCAACCTACATTCGAAGAGAAAGAAATGATTTATATGTAGATAAGATTTTCATTTGACTAAGCTTAGGATAACTTAGGATTAACTAAGGATTTGCTAGACAATGTTCCGAAACCTCTCTATTTATATTTTTCCATATTAATAAGTATTAAACTTATTAATTTATAGAAATATACAAAGAGAACTCCAGTATTAATGAAGAACAAGAAGTAGAAATAGGCATAGCAGAAAATTTATAATATAATAATAATATGTTCCAAAAATACAAAATACAAGTAAATACAGTGAAAAGGTACCTTTTTTTTTTTTTTACGTGTGGAAACCCCCACGGGTACCACACTTCACCGATTGCACGGTGACGTAGTTATGTCGGACTCGAACCGACTAAAACCACACGGTTTACTATATTTTTTTTTTTTTTTTTTTTTATTCAATTAAGACACTAAGTGACATTTATGAACGTTAAATTGAAGCTAGAGTTAAAATCATAGATCGGCACAAACAGACGCCACAGCATGTACTGGATTTTCAAGGTAAATTAGGTGAAAAACACCAAAATCTACTGCCTGTTTGTGTCGATCTATAACTTCCAGTTTCCAAAATTCGTAGGGCCTTATGAGAAGAATACTGGCAAAGAAACTCATGGCCACTCTTTTTAAAAGTCAGATCTTCAGGTACAATAGTGTTAGTGTTACACGAGAGGTAAACAGGATGCAAGCTGATGCCACCTGAATTTCATTTTATATGAAATGTAGCCTATAGTCGGGAGTTGAGGTATGCCCTAGAAGGATTACCACTCAACCCCCGACAGACTTCGCCGTCAGGCGGCGTCGGATAGTGTGTGGGGGCTTTCCCCCCCCTACGTAGTTGAGTGCGTGTGATGCGTCACGCCACCGCTCCAGACCTGCCTATTTGCCGAACCCGCTGCTCTTAGGTCCGCGCTCATGGAGGCCGGAGATCGTTAAACGTTCTCCGGCGCCCGGTGCGTCTCCTGCGGGATGGGAGAGTACTAATTCTCTCCCGTTCCCTCTCCGCCGCCTCTTTGGTATGCATCACCTCCTCGCAGAATGAGGCGACGGAATCCCATGCGCTCTCGCTGTGGACCATGGACAAAACCATGGTCTCCAACGAGAGGCAATCCACACCGATAGCCGTCACGAGGTCACGGCGTTGATTCGCCCACGCGGGGCATTCCACCAAAGTATGGAATGCGGTGTCCTCGCGACAGCCTCCGCAGTGGTGGCACGCGAGCTTTGGCTCTCAGCCTATGCGACACAGGTACTTTCCGAAGCAGCCATGCCCCGAAAGCACCTGCGTCAGCCGGTAAGAGAGGCAGCCATGTCGCCTCTCCAGCCAGTCCTCCATGATGGGTCTTACCGCCACAATGGTGGCGTGCCCTGCGCTCGGTCGCCCTAGTCGTTCCTTCTATTCATCCATGGCTACCTGGCGAAGCTGGGACCGCTGCGCTTCAATATCCCGAGGCAAGGGTGTGATAACCCGTCTCAGCACCTCCTTACGCCACTGATACAGCACTGCAACGGTCAGTGCCTCTAGGTCCCACGGCAGAGTTCCAGCGAGGAGACTCGCCGCTTCAAATGAGATCGTGCGATACCCTCGTATGACTCTGACAGCCATTGCCCGCTGTGGACGTCGCAAAATTGCAACGTTGCGGGCCGTCAGAGACTTCGCCCAAACTGGAGCCCCGTAAAAAGCCATTGATCGCACGATCCCAACATAGAGACTCCTGCAGGAGGCGTCGGGCCCGCCCAAGAGTGAAGAGGTACCTGCCTTTGGAGCCCTAACCACCGGTCAGTGTACCCGTTATCGGTGGTTTACAATTTTTTACATTATTAAATACTTTTTTTTTCTTTTTTAAATATGAGTATAATTAAATATATAACTCAAAATATATACTTGACCATAGACCATAGGCTTTATATATCCGTTTTTACAAAAAATTTATTTTAGGTTTCTGCACTTCTTCTATATTTATATAAACTACTAGCCGCCCCGACAGACTTCTTTGTGTCAAAAGTTAACGACGTCAAATGTTTGACAGCTGGGGACCTGTATTTTAATTATAATTATTATTTACTCTGTGTTTTGTATAGGAAAAGAAAAGTGTTGTTTTTACTATTTTCCTCGCAATTTTTACGTGTTTTCTCTCCATAAGAACCTTCCCTGTGCCTTAACGAAAATATGAAAAAAGAAATTAGCCGAATTGTTCGAACCTTTCTCGAGTTTATTAACACCGCACGCTTAGCAACACATTTGGCGATTCATTTTCATTTATATAATAATAATAATAATAATAACTTCACACATCTCACACACGGCCGTCTGATCCCAAACTAGGCAGAGCCTGTACTATGGTAATCAGACTGCTGATAAACATAATTATATATTTCTAAATACATACATATTATAGATAAATTACACCCAGACACAGAACATGATCATGCTCATCACACAATCATTTGTCCTGGGTGGGAATCGAACCCACGACCTCTGACTTGGCAGTCAGGATCACTAACCACTAGACCAACAGGTATATAGATAAGTATTCTAAATTTCACATTCCTGTCAGTGCGCGTTTGCCTAAATAATGCGTACAAAGAATTCTAATCACGTATCGTATATAGAAAAACTTTAAAAAGAATATCATCGATCAAAATATCGGGTATCGGTAAAAGGTATTCGTAAATATTACCGCGATTAAATACCGATTGAGATTAAAAAATAATTCACTTGGTTTCAGACGAAAGCAATATTGTTTTGTATTCAATAAATACACCTCACGTAGTACTAATTCCCCAAGCAAATCCACCGGGTGATTCTATTTCACAAATTATTCCACTCTAATCTACTGGTTATGTGGCTCACGCTTTCAAAGTAAAACCTTTCTTTCAACACTTAACCAAGGTCCTTGTACGTTAAGAATTACAATCATGGCGATGAATTATTGTCTACGTGATACTTTACTTTGTTTATCGGTTGTTTGGTTACAGCCATTAGTTAGAGCAATTAATTTTAACTGAAATTCCGTAATATTAATATTATTATTTAGAACAGATAAACAATAAATCATTATTATTGATAATGTCATGAATCTAGACTTTACATTTATATGTAAACTAGCAGCGCCCCGCGGTTTCATCCACGTAAGTTCCGATCCCATATGAATATCGGGATAAAAAGTAGCTTGTATGTTAATCCAGGTCTCCAGCTATCTACATACCAAGTTTCATCGCAATCGATTCAGTAGCTTTGGCGTAAAAGAGTAACAAAGATCCATACATACTTACATCCATACATCCTCACAAACTTCCACGTTTATAATATTAGTAGGATATGTAAGTATACTGAAGACATTAAAAAAAATATTATACGGTCGAATTGAGAACCTCCTTTTTTTTCGTCGGTTAAAAACAAACAAAACTGAACAACAACAACAACATCATTATGAAACGTTCGCGTTTTACAAACACTCGATAAAGCTGCATTTATACCAAACTATTTAAATTTATGCCTGTATTTAGCAAGAAAGTCTTACGCACAAAAGGGGGAAGCCCGCATCGTTATTTTGGTAGTACTCGTGGGACTCGTATGTTTATCAGCAGTCCGGTTACCATAAGTACAGGCTCTGCTTAGTTTGGGATCAGACGGCCGTGTGTGAGATGTGTCCAGTTATTATTATTATTAATATACGGAAATGCTATTTAGAGTCAATGATGCAGTTGGCCGGTTAGCATATTAAACAATCGTTATACAAATGTGCTATGTCATCTAATATTTTTGTATTTTATATCTTTTTGAATTCCCACACCAGCAAAGGTAAAGATTTATGAAAGTTTATTGCGATTGCAGGACTATTAATTACTTAATGTACCCATCTATACTAATATAATAAAACTGAAGAGGTTTTTTATTTGTTTGTTTAAACGCACTAATCTCTAAAACGATCAGACGGATTCGAAAAATTATTTTTGTATTGCATAGAATATTCATTGAGAAAAGTTATAGCTTATGTAACATCACGCCAGTTCCCTTAGGAGCGGATCAGTGGCAATAAACGTGGATGAAACGGCTAGTTATTAATAATAGTGATCGTATAAAAACTACTTCAAATCGGTATATTTACACTTTATGTTGGTGCATAAGGTATTGCTGGTTGGTTCACAGCGGGCGGTAATCTAGCGGCCCGTCTAGCATTTGTCTAAACCCAGGGATATCAAGCAGGAACAAACGAACAGCTTCAGAAACGGGAAAAGGTTGGGAGAACTCACCAGTCGAAAGCACTTTCACGAACCCGGTTCATCAGCGCTAGTTTGGTAGGTCCAGACAAGAGTCCCACACAGCACAGACAGGGGATCACACTCCACACCAAATGTGCACGGTTTTCACTAACGAGATCAATCTTTTTCCAATGGTTTTTAATATTTTTCACGAGCGACAACGTGAGCGCCATTAGAGGTTTTTTTGAGTGTCAGCTCACTAGATGGCGCTGTTTGGAATTCGCTTCATGTGCATAAGGATAAGGGAAGTGGGGATTGAGGTAATGATATTTGGATAAGAACTTAATAAGGACTGTTCCCAAGCCGCAACACTTTATGTAGCCGGCAGTCCTGCCAAAGCGTTAACGTTATGTGCAATTAATTTTGAGTGAGATAGATGGTCAGTGGGTAAAAAGGATGAAAAATTTTATTAATCTATTGCTGCAAATTAATATTATCAACTAAAATTTTCATTGTTACCATTTGATATGCATTGCTTTTCCGTATTTGATATATTGCCATTATGTGTTTAATGGAATGAAATTGCATCCGTCAATTTCAGCACGGGTTGCAAAAAACATTTTGAACGATGAGCTAAATTTTTAACCCCCGACGCAAAAAGAGGGGTGTTATAAGTTTGACGTGTCTGTGTGCATGTCTGTGGTATCGTAGCTCCCAAACGAATGCGTTTTTTTTTTTGTGTGAAAGGTGACTTAATCGAGAGTGTTCTTAGATATAATTCAAGAAAGTCTGTTCAGCCGTTTCAAGCCGTTGAAGGGATTTTCGAGTCGGGGGTATTTTAAGTTTATGATTATTCTACCTAGATCTTGAAGGACTCGATTTCTCTTAAACGTTATCAAAGTCTGAAATCGATAGCATTACACAATACTGAATGAAATACAGTACCAACAACAAGCATAAATACTACGAGCCTTAATTGCTAGAATCTGACTCGAGTTAACACAGCGACTCATTGTTAAGTTGGGAGTTACAGCGAGATTGCAGCCTCTTTGACTCGCTCACTCAGCATAATACGTTAAGGCACTTGTTCACATCTTACGAGGCAAGTACCTCTATTAACGTGGCTGTTTATACTATTTACAGTGTTCTTAGCTCATTTTATTAAAAAAAAAAATCAATAGCTAATAGGTTGTAATTTATAGGTGGAGATTTTTGTACTCTCATATTTCCTACTTATCTAATTTTGCCAAAAAGAGAATGAAGTTTAAAACGAAAATCGACCACCACAGTTCTACTCAACCGATTTTGACAAAGCTTACAGCAGTGTTAAAGTTGGATATTGTCTTTAGAAGTGCAGTAGTTTAAAATGTACTTTCTGATTCTTGTTTAAAGCTCGAATCAACAGGCATTAAGAATAACGTACATAGCATATAGTAGCATTTAATTTCTTAAATTTTCATAAACTATTTAATATAGAGATCCAGTCACAATTTAACAGTAATAAAGTGTACAACTAAACTAAAATATAATTAACTTAATATTAATACTGTAAATTGTATAGTTGATGACGTGTAAACCTACTTGTGCAAGTTCTGCAGAGAAACTAAAATTTTCAAGTTGTTAGGTAATAGAGGCCAGGATATGACGAGAAAATTTATTGACATATCTTTGCAAGAAGACACAAATCCTGCAATGTATAACAGATTCAATAACGATCAATTAAAAACATTCAAGAACCTAGTTTAGTTTTAAAAGCAGAGCTCACACACAAAAATAACACAAAAAACCTCACAAAACTTTCACCACTTTCACGACAATTCACTGACTTTTGAAAAATTTCTAAGAATTTAATGGCGTCTCTTACCATAGATTAAAAGGTACCAAATGACGCGGTATTTCATAGAGAAGAGATTAGTATAACATTGATAAAAGAGGCGCAATGGATATGTTGACTAAAAATCGATTAAAGCGTGCGAGTCGCTTCGCGCCAAAAATTTTTCGGGCCTCATTCTTTTGGGCGTATATATACGCCCGGACGCTTGACGGTTTGACAATTCGGGCGTATAAGTACGCCTGGACGTTTGAGCGGCTAAACTACTTTTAGTAGTAATATTTTTTAAACTAAAACAACACTGAACACTTTAGACTAGGTAAAGTCTAATACACTACAAGTCTTGTTGGACACGTTTCATGGCATATAAAGTGATTTTTTTCTTAAAACTTATTTGTTAAAAACAACATTCTAGCAAAAGTTAACATTTGCTTCAATCCAATCAGAAACGCGGGACACACGTACGTTGACACTAGGAAAGAAACGAACACCGCAGTTTATACCAAAGGAGTAAACACCAACAACGACTCCGTTGTGAAAGAGAGGACCACCGGAATCACCCTGGCACTGACCACGGCCACCGACATCGAGACTGCCAGCACACAGCATGTTGTTAGTGATGACTACGTTCTCAGTACTATAATGGCGTGCACAAACGTCCTGGTTGATAGTCCAAAGTTGAACCACATGAAGCTGTTCAGATCGAGGACCGTCGTACTGTAAAGTGTAAAGAAATAATTACTGGTTTATCTTAGTACAATTGAACATATGCTATATTTTTCGAGTAGGTAATAAGAATATAAATATATATATATATATATATATATATATATAGGGGATAATTCTATCGCATTAATGTTCATTAATCTAATTGTAAATTCTACTAATTCCCATGCTAGGAGTATGGAGAACGTTATTATTATGCTAGCTAAAACCTATATAAAAGAACTATTTTGTTCAAAATTAAATTCACAGGTGAACAAATTATTAACTAAAATAGAAAACCATATAAAAACTTTGACGATGAAATCATTTTACTATTCAGATTTATAATGTCGATAAAGAGAAATAAGTTTATTTAAATTTAGGCACAGTCTTACCCATTGAGCACCCCATCCAATAGCATGAACAACTTCATTGTCACCGAGCTTGTAGTCAAGGCTAGCGATATTAGCAGGTTTGACTTGTTCGTTAAAAACAATATTAACAGCGCTTCGTATTAAAGCAATATCATGGTCTTCAGTCCGCGAATTGTAGAAGGGGTGAAGAATATGGTTGTCAACGTTACGAACTACTCCACCACTGCTAGCTAATGACGAACCAAAACGCAGCCGAAACCTATTGGGTGGATGAGTACTACAACAAGAAATAAAACTTAAGATAATGAATTTATTGTAAGTATAAAAAAGCTTGTCTGAGCGTTAACGCAGATTAAGAACAGGTACATATTTGTAAACTCGCATAGGGTCCATGTATGTATGCAAAATTTAATGATTATCATTTGAGTAGTTCATATTTATAATACCAACGAAAAAGTAGAGGCACAGCCGTACTATTCTATTTTCGTGGCCATTCAGAAAATTTTTGACCGCCCTGTAACTTCGTTGTGGATAAAGCTAGAAGCCTGAGTTTTCAGTGACCAAGAAGATATATGTAACTGGGTATATTTCCAAAATACAACCAATTTGAAATGGTTGTTTAAAAACTATCACAAGTCAAAATTCCTTTGTTTTGGCCCTGATTCTAAGCTACCTCTAGTAGACCTACCTGTCTTCTTTAATATATAGTATCACGTGTCTAGCTATATATTAAGGAAATGAAGATTTCTTATATTTATACCGCCATAACAATAATATTTCACAACTTTTTGTGGTAGAAGAACTACGTTGGAAGACTTGGATTTTTTACATGTAGTATTTTTTATAGGATTAAGTAGTTAAAATACATTTTACTTACGCAATGCAATGAGCAGCAGTTAAGACAGTGCTATTATTCAAGATTGTACCACCACAGTATTGTTCAAAGGTAGACCAGTTCCACGTGAACAGAACATTGGCCATTTGAGGCCAATGGTTAATATTTGTCACTGCATGTCCTACTATCCTTTGGGATAAAAAGGTCTGTTTTGGAGCGGCTAAAAGTTAAAAAGAAACAAAATCTGTAACAGCATCATTTAATAGAATATGAATATTACTTAAATAATTATACAAGATGATTTTACAGAGGTCATATTTTGGTCCGTTATTTGTAGCCAATAAACACTTAAGTGAGCCTATATAGATTTTTTCCTGAAATTCGTGCATGTTCATCACATAGATGCACATTAATTTGTAAATTGTATTTATCTCATTTATCGTTTTAGAGGAACCTTCCAGAGTTACAGATTTGAGTCTTACATTAAAATGCTTGGTATTTACCATATTTAGTTTAATTTTATCAGCTTTTTGTCTTACAAAATACTATTTTTGTATTTATATAATCAATTTCAATGTTTCTCTTTTAAATATCACGATTTTTTCTAGCATTATCCGGGCTTGGTTATATTCACAAAACTGACTGAAAAATATGACTATATGTTTTATAACGTGGTATCGAGGTTATTTTTCGGACTTTACGAGAAAGTTTTATTTATAGTGCAGTATATAACTACTAGAGTTTACTAGACTTAGCTTTTATCTTACCGTGAGAGTTTTGTAAGAAAACTATTACTACCTCTACATTCTTAGTACTTTTTTCTAATTACAATTATTTGTCCATGAATTCGTTTGCGTTAATGTAGTTTTTAAAATAAATATAAAACAACGTATGTATAAGCAAGATTACATGATGATCGGTCGAGTAGTTAAAGCATGAAAGCGTAATAGACAAACAGATAAACTCATATTCGCACTTATAAAATTAGTTAGGATTCATAATAATAATTATTTACACCACACACACGACCATCTGATCCCAAACTGGACAGATGCGTTTTTTTGTATTTTTTTTCGTGTGGAAACCCCCACGGGTCATCACTTCACCTGATCTAATGGTGAAATGGTATGTCGGAATCGAACCGACTAAAACCACACGGTGTTCCGTCACAAGTGGGCCTATTGCAGGGGACCTAGGAATACCCAAACTGGGCAGAGCCTGTACTATGGTAATCAGGCTGCTAACACATTTATATATTACTAAATACAAACATATTATAGATGTAACTGGTCGTGCTCGTCACACAGTTATTTCTCCTGGGTCGGAATCGAATCCTGCTGCCTGACTGCTGAGCCAGAGGTCGTCTCTGGCTCAGCAGACAGGATCACTAACCACAAGACCAACAGGTCCGTCAATTGAACTGAACAATTGAAATCAAGATTGAACAAACTTACCGGTAGCGGCAGAAAAGCAAAAAAACAAAACTGTTATGAAACTCATCATATGACTTCTATGGTTGCAGTATAAACACGTTCAAGTGTCGATGGTATTTATAGTGAAATATCTATTTTTAAAAATGTCATCATTGATGAATCAATAAGATTATACTTAATATGTTTTTGTAGAGATTAACCCGACTTGACATACTTACTTTTTTTTGTAATGCTGACTGATAAGCAATCGCTGACTCAAAATTAGTTTATATAAAATTTTATAGTTTACTAGCTGACCCGGCACACGTTGTTTTGCCATATGAATTATTTCTAATGAATATTTTGGTGGTCAAATAAAAAATAAGTAACTTATTGTGGGGATGGGGTCTATGACTGGAAGAAGAATGGAGCGCTGTGGTCTATTGACGGCCTATAAAAATAACAGAACACCAACCATTCATTTTCTTAATTCAAAGTACTTCATTAACTTAACTGACATAATATTTAAAGTTTAACAGTAGGAGAGCCATGTTTCGGCACGTATGGGCCGGCTCGCAAGGAGTGATATCATGGCCTCACAGAAAACCGGCGGTGAAGCAATGCTTTGTTGTACTTCGCCAAGCGAGTGAGGTTACCGGTGGCCCTAACCCTTCCCTCTCTCTATCTTCCCCCCTATCTCTCCATCTCCCCTCTTCTCCTACTCCCACCTTAAAGGCCGGCAAGGCACTTGTGACTCTCGAGTTGCAGGTGCCCATGGGCGACGGTAGTCACTTACCATCAAGCGACCCGTCTGCTCGTTAACCCCCTATTCCATAAAAAAAAAGTTTGACATCGACTTGATGGCAATCGATTATTACAATCGATTATAATAATCGCACTTTCTATTTTCACTGGGTTAAATACTTTAGAAAATTTGTACCAATGAAAGTAAAAATACTAATATCGCTATTAAAAAACAGGGGTTGATCGTAGAGGGTTGAAAATTCAGGGTTGTATGTTTTTTCTAATGCTGTATCATAAATTTTTTTTTATCTAAAAATAAAAAAAAAGTTTAGTGGTGGACTACCCTTAACATTTAGGGGGATGAAAAAAGATGTCCGATTCTCAGACCTACCCAATATGCACACAAAATTTCATTACAATCGGTCTTATCGGAGTTTAATTACAAACACCGCGAGACGAGAATTTTCTATATTAGATGTATAAATATTCTCAATACTCAAGACTAAAAAGGTTTATTTTCTTTTTGCTGTTTAGTTATTTGTCGTCGGTTTAATTTTTAGGTAAAAAGTTTTTATTTTACGATCTATTTGTGGCTCGGGTCATCTTTTAATACTCTGACAACTACTCACTATCTTTTAATATAGTTAAGAATAAATACTTTAAAATGCTTTCAATTTTGGTACCTAACGATATTATCGTATGTGTCGCTTAATTCACAGTATTATTATCTCCTAATTTCTAATCCTTCATCATTCCATTGCCACTGAGCTGATAATGCATCTTTCCTTGAGGTTCAGGATATTGACCTATTGAGTATTGTCGCCACATTAAAAACTCTTATTTATTTTATTAAAAATAGGGACAAACTATAATAGATGATAACAAATTTCACACAAGTTAATAGACATTATTTTGACTGGTTATGCCAGTAACACAATACTATTGGTCGATTGATAAATATTAACGAATAGTGGGTTTATAAAAGGAGAAATAAGATGAGAACTTAACTTGAGTGCAAACAGAGGTACGAACAACTTGGCAGTTGCTGTTATTTAGAGACATTCATAGTGTATATCAGTGGTATTGAGACTGTTTCTAACATGAGGTTACCTCCAATATTGTAAAAACATGGAAATACGTCCTTTCTTCAAAGCATATCAAGTGGTTTCAGTCACTAAAACTACCATTTTACATGTAACTTTTAATTGGTTAGGAAAGAAATGGTTTCATGATGTGATGATTTCTAGACGCAAATACATCAATTAGAAATAAGTTATGAAAAGTAAACAGAAATGATACTCGTGCCTACAGTCTTCGAGGGTTTCTCTCAATTTTATGAGGATTCCATCATCACTACCCTTGAGGTATACCCTATATAATAAAAAAATAATCATCAAAATTGGTTCATAAATAACGGAGTGAGGGCTGAACATACTTAAAATATATATATATGTATATATAAATATATACAGACGAATTGAGAACCTCCTTTTTTTCACCGGTTAATAAAACTATTAAGCTTGTACTTTAAATAATTCACATGTGATAGAATTCAAAAAATAGTTGTATGTGCATTTCACGATAATTCTGGAAATTAATCAGTCTGATTACTTTAAAGTAAACAATATCAGTATAAACACTGCGTATATGAAATTAAAAGAAACATTTCTAGATGTGACCGATATGGAATGCCTCTTTTGTAAAATTCAAGTCAGACAAGTACGTCAGGTAAGTAGATATGTGTACTGTTCTAACAATAACTAATTATGTTTAAACAATATGTCAGCGTATGTTTCATAGAGACTTCAAAATATATACCAGATTGGTAAGGACTTTGTGAATCAATACTTATAACTCAATAGCTACTCGGCCACGAGTTGCTTTCTCTAACTAATAAAACTAAAAAAACGCAATTGTGACTACAAATTGCGGTAAAAACTATCTCTCAAGTTGGATGAAACTGCTAAGGAGTTCATCGCGAACACTCAACGTGACACGAAATTTTTATATTAAAGATATGTTCTTAAATAAATATGCAGTAGTCAATACAAAAGGGCTATATACTATGTTGCCATAAGGTGTATAAAAATAATAGCAGAGAATTTCAAATAATCAATGAAAAGAATTATAGCATTGCACATCTCTGGATTGTTGAAGCTTCATTTTAACCATCCAAGTGCAACACGATTAAAGTCACGGCCATATCCTACTAATATTATAAACGTGAAAGTTTGTGAGGATGTATAGATGGATGTTTGTTACTCTTTCACGCAAAAACTACTGAACCGATTGTGATTGAACTTGGTATGTAAATAGCTGGAGACCTGGGTTAACACTTATATTACTTTTTATCCCGATATTCCCAAGGCACCGGGTCTTACGCGGGTGAAACCGCGGGGCGCAGCTAGTGCAATTATAAATGTGAAAGCATTGACTAATATATTCAGAATGCCTGGATAACACAATTCAATAACTTAGACATCTGCTCGGCCAACGTGATAAGGTGACCTTAAGTTAAAGGATCTATAAATTAAACTGATGGAACTTCTATTTAAACTCGATGAAGCGATGCCAACTTATCATAAAGTAAACAAGAACATAACATGCCAGCTTCGGTAACGTATGTACAACAAATAGTTCACAGAACTGATATTACCATGCAAAGTGGAGTACAGTTGCACTGATATTATTAAGGTGTTCTCTGAATGCTTTATACTGTCAAGGATGTATTTTTTTATCGGGAATGGCCTTGTGCCTTTCTATAATGAAAATCAAAATAAATTGTACAATATTAAGACACAGTTTTCTATTTTATTACGAGAGTGTTAAATACGTAATTGTATATACGTTATTCAGTTTAGTTCAATGATATTTGTATATAGTATACTCATAATAATATCATCTACAACATACACCGAAAGATGGAACTGGCTGATAAATATTTTGGGAGATGAAAAAGGACATAGACTACCTGTAGCGTATAGGCCAACGCTCATGAAAAACGGGTTCAGAGCTCTCAAGTGTCCGGTGCATCTTTTGTGCAACGCTAGCTAGTTTCTTTCGTTCCTTTTCCGCCACCAATTTAGTGCTCATTACCTTCTCGTTAAATGAGCCGGCGGAATTCCATGGGCCCTCACTATGGAGCTTGGAGAGACTCATGGTCTCAAGCGACCCACTAACAACACCGATGGCCAAGAGAAGGTCATGGCGTTAAATTGCCCACTCTGGGTACTCAACCAACATCGAACAAATAATAATTAATAAGTTAACAAACACTTAACTATATTTTTCAAACCCTATACAGGGTAGAAAAATCTACTAGTGTTTGGTCTAAAAGCAAACCGCAGTTTTAAGTTTGTGTAATCCGATCTGAGCTGTGTGATGGGAATCCCGTAATGCCAGTGATCAGAGCCGAAAACCTAAGGGAGTTATTTTTTGTGTAATTCACTTCCTGTGTAACCCTAACATCGTCTCCTATATATATTGTGGTGTCCAGTAAAGTTGTTTTGTAGCCCATTCAGAGAATCTCAAAATAGTCTCAAAGTCAAAATAGTCCTTCAAACCATGGACTGCAAAGTCTAAGCTGTATAATGTCAAAAGCTTTAATTTAAAAAAAGTATAATTACTTAAGAAGTACTCACGAGAGCAACTTACATTCCGTAAAAAAATAACTGTTAGAATAAAACAAATTACAGATAGCGCCGACAAATATCAAAATGAATGAAAATTTATAGCTGTAATACTTTTATCGTCGGTTTTATTTATTCATTTTGTGGCGACACATAAATAAATCGCTCCATTATTTTACAAAAGTGTCCTCAAACTCACAAAAAGGTGACATTGCTTTTATTGAAAGTTAGACAAAAGAAAACGTATTCTAATTTTAAATACAATTCTCTCCTAAACCTATTTCTTCTGTTTGTTTTTCATTATGTTTTGACTTGTGTAGGACTTGCTAAAGTTGTTGAATTTTGGTGTTTCTTAGCTGTATTTATTTCAAATTTGATTATTTATTTTATCAACAAAACAAATAAATAAGACTCTTCACAGACTATTTCAATTCAATATTTGAATCTTAAATTATTTACTTTAGAAGATATCAAAGAGAGTTGGAGACTAGTTTATTTATTTATTAAGCAACAGTGTAATTACAATGTTTTGTAGTTGTGACATTCTTAAGTTAACATTGTCAGAATAATTAAACAAATCACAGGCATGCGTGATATTTAAAGTTTATTGCACTACTGTCAAGAAAGGTTATTCTTTTGACTAGGTTCTAGGTATAGGTTCTAGGTTCTGGTATTCTTTATAACCTACGAAGCATCGTTACAGTTAAATGAATTTTAATCAATCAGGTATTGAAAACAAAAATACATTCAAAGTTAGAATACTATTAATTTAACCTGTTATTGTTCTCTGTACCAATTTTTAATTGGTTTGTGTGAAAGGTTTAGCTCCCAACGTGCATCTACAGTCAGAGATTCAAAAGATTTAATTAAAACGTCAAACACAAAGTGGATGATTGAAATGTTAAGATTGGAAACCGTATTTGAAATTGATCTGTTCCTAGAATATTACGCTGGTAACCATTCTTGTAATTGGGACGTCCAAAAAAGGTTTCTTACTGTTTACTGCATACTGAATTTGCAATACTGTAAATAGCAGTTTACGAGAATATTGCTGCTACGAAGTCGTTATTTGTTATTTTATTCAATAAGTATTTTTAAAATAAGATGCTAAAAGCAATCTAAGCTAATGGAATATCTAGAATCTTGCATTAATACTTGTACTGAAAACAAAAATGGTATTTAAGCTCACACAAAAAGAGTTGGGATAGAATGATCATGCTTTGCAATCGCACTATCTTCATGTGCATAAAGACGTATATGTATTTAAAGACATAGATTACGCAATGATCAATTTCGAATAATAACTTCATCCATAAATAGCGCACCAAGTTTACCACCACAAAATTCTGTACTGATTGCGGTGCGAAGGACGGCGAGGTGCAGCCCGACAGCATGGACACACACTTACGAGTAGATATTGTGTCTAATCAACACGCCTAAGGAGTTAATTCGAGTCCTGTGAGATCAATAGCAATCGTCAGCCACTTCACTATAGATCTGATAGGAGTGATAAATGTATTGAATAGTCAAATTTTAATTACAATATAGTAACCTTTTGCCCGCAGTTTCGCTCGCGTAAATGTTTTTTCTATTCCTCGGGAACAGTACTTTTTTCGGAATGATAGGTACCCTATGTCCTTCTCTGTACCCCTAACGATTATACAAAATTTCATGACTATCGGTTAATGCCCGTTCCCTATAATCAAGAAACGATTCGTTTTGCTTGCGGACGGTAAATTTTTTGCTGAAAATTCAATGAAATTTTACCGTCTATATATTATACTTTTACGATAGTCAGAATTGAATCTCTTTTTAGAATCATTAAACTTGTTGCACGGTCGGTTGAAGTACGGTAGAAGAATTTATGCCACGTTTCTATAACCAAGGAACGATTTGTTTTGCTTACGGACGAGAAAAGTTTTGTTGAAAATTCCGTAAGTAAAACGGATCATTTCTTGATTATAGGAACGCAGCATTAGTCATTTCTTCAATTTCCGGTTCATCTTTGTAACTTTCTCAATACTGGTCTGGACACCTAGATCTAAACATTTATTAACTCAAAAAAGCACTTTTTTAGAAAAGGTGAAAACTTAATTACTGTGTCCTGGAGTTTCGGAGTTTTATATGCACCCACAAGAAAGGTATTGTAGGAGCCTTGTGTTTTAATCATGTTTTGGGGCTAAAAATTGGATTCTTGTAGTTATTGCCCTGTTACTTAACAATGTATGTACTTATAATTGTTTTATTTTTTTGATTAGAGCCTGTGTTGGTGAATTTAGCGTCTAGCGTCGAATAGTGGTGGTATTTTTTAATCTGGTTTATTGGTCGATAGGTATTGAGAGAATATACGATAGGTATTAGATTTAGGTGTGCGATTTGGTTAATTTACCGAATCCCAGATAAAGTACTATCTAATCTAATATCCAAATATAATCCTAACATAGGCTACCGAACGGAAGATATTTGATAAATTTATTAAACGCAATAAGGAGAACTATGTTTTAGACCTAAATATCACAGGTCATCAAGAGTGGTAAATGATAGGTATAAAAATCACTATACAAGTAATCTTTAAAGCTTACCTAAAAGCTCACGGGAGTCTCTTAAGCGCTAAAGTTTTTTGATCGATCCATATAAGAAGAGGCCAAGCACAACAAGTTTTGTGTTGATACCCGCTATTCCAAAAAATTCGGGCCCGCAGCAGGTCCGCCCGCAGAGGTAGATTTCGGGTTTTTTAAATTTTTTTGAAAATCTGCCCTTTGGGAGAATATCCGAGATTTCACGCACTTAATCTTTATTTTTGTCCTGTTGATTTGTCCAAGTTTGAAAGCAACCGGTGCATAATTGCGACCTCTATTGTGCCGGTAAAATTGAGGTACATACATATATATATATATAAACTTTTTAACTGGCTGTTGTTTTGGGGTCTAGGGATCATAACTAGACCTCCTGTGAAGATTTTTTTTGGAAAACTCGACAACTGGTACAAAACCAATAGGTAGACTTTTCTTCGAAATCTACCTAAACTGCGATCCTAGTGACTTACTCCTCCTGACAACTATTGATCCTATCTTCGAGGGAGCTTGAATGTAATCAAAATGTTTAAGAACTGGGATCGAATTTTGACCTTTCGGCGAACTCTTGTCAATAATTGATCTACAATATATTAATTTATTTTAATTAATGGAGTCGTTTGCATATCTTGTATTTATGTTTTAATATGGCAATCACGATAAGATTATCATTATTGTTTCTTTATAGTAAAAGCGTGTTTAGGATAAATATAATTATCTATGCATACGATATAAATGCTGAAAGTGATAAAATGACAAATCTTTCGTACTAAATCTATCATGAGTGTTAATTATGTGAAAATATGTTATCTCTATAGAAAATAATGTTGTTATTAATGTATATATTATCACTTGAGTACTTTAGCGTAAATACTCAAACATATTTAGATATTTTTACGAATAAACACAATGTCCGTTTTTAATGTCAAAGCCCGACAGACCAAAGACATAAGTGATTATATCGGAATCGCACCGAATAAGACAATAATATTGCTGATATACGAACAATTATTTTTGATAATAATAACTTGAGACACACTGCCGTCTGATCCCAAACTAGGCGAAGCGTGTACCATGGTAACCAGACTGCTGATAATCGCACCGAATAAGACAATAATATTGCTGATATACGAACAATTATTTTTGATAATAATAACTTGAGACACACTGCCGTCTGATCCCAAACTAGGCGGAGCGTGTACTATGGTAACCAGACTGCTGATAATCGCACCGAATGAGACAATAATATTGCTGATATACAACAAATTTTTTTTGATAATAATAACTTGAGACACACTGCCGTCTGATCCCAAACTAGGTGAAGCGTGTACCATGGTAACCAGACTGCTGATAATCGCACCGTATAAGACAATAATATTGCTGATATACGAACATATTTTTTTGATAATAATAACTTGAGACACACTGCCGTCTGATCCCAAACTAGGCGAAGCGTGTACCATGGTAACCAGACTGCTGATAAACATATCTACTCATATATTATTAAATACAAATATATTATAGCTAAATTACACCAGGACGCAGTACAAATCTAATGATCATGCTCATCATACTCTCAATTGTCCTAGGTGGGAATCGGGTATCGAACCCACGACCTCAGGCTCAGCAGTCAGGATCACTAATCACTATACCAACAGACCAGTAATTTCCGGAAAGTAAAAATGCTCTGAAGAGCAAATTTGAGACTCAGACAGAGCCTTGTATGGGAGTATGTATGTATCTGTTACGGAGTAACTGTTATCTTCGCTGTGGCTATCTGTGGAGTGGTCTGTTTTTGAGTTCGTGAGATTTTTATGTGTTAAAATACCAAAAAACTATTTATAGTCCTGATAGAAAAATGGTTAGCAATGTATTAAATTATTAGTTTGAACTTTCTTTTTCTAAATAAAACACTACAGATTTAGTGGCTAATATAACCTGTAGGTATTTCTTATTCACAACAATAAATGGCTATTGCCCTCAATATCTCCTAAACATTTGCCTTTTCGCCATTCAATATTTTTTTTGAGGAATCAGGGTTTCATTTGGTATGTTTAGATTACATAGCTTAATTTATTTACGTTTAATAGATAATAATAATACTAAAATACTAAAGCAGGAGGCTCGCCAATAACTTTAGCATCTAGAGCGTCGAGGCCTACTCGACCTAAAAGGTTCTGCGTCTAAGGTAAGCTCTGATGAAGCCTCCTTTATGGTGACAACCTGGTACTGGTAGGTGGTAAGTACTTGAGCCAAAGTACACCTCATATGCAATATAAATTTTAGAACATCCCAAAATAGATGTACCACATTGTTAGAATATTCATAAAGTAGAATTATTTTAAAAAATCATTGAAATGTAGTATGTAAAAGAACCCACCTGAAACAGAAATAAAAAAAATGTCTCAGACAGGCATATAGTAGTGTAAAAAATGAAATGAACTGAAACTTACATGAAACATCCGATTAGAGATGTTAATATAAGCAAAATATTCAACATTATGTTCAGATTCAACCAGCCTAAACGCGCCGTCATATATATGTCAAAATCTCAGAACGCACGAAGTGGGTACGAGTGATGAGAAAACTCCCTTTTAATGTTTAATCATTGATGTATTGTAAACATGCAAAGAAACACTGTACAGTTCCTAGGTTAGTTTTGACTCGGCCGTGACCAAACTGAAAGTGAACTCGTCCGTCCGCACTCCGCCTAGACTCTGCGTAACAAGGGTACATGGCGCTTGTGTTCCTTTCCGGTGAATATATTATAGAGGGCGCATGTGAATCGGCAAATGTTTAGAAAATATAATGCCACAGACACACATGTGACACATGCATAGATACACATGTTAAACTTATAACACTCTATGCGTCGGGGGTTAAAAATTGCATGGATAGTGAGACATAACTTTACGCAATAATATAATCGTGAATCACTGGTAATTCAAACAAAAACTTAATAACACATCATCACTAACATCAGTCAACAGTGAAAAAATTAAAACCACATCCAGTTTCGTGTGATTTAACGCTGACATTTCGGCGCGCTTTTTCTGTGACGTTAAAGACGTCGTAGTCCGTGTTTAATTCTTTATTGATTTATTTAACATGTATGTGTAGTCATAAAACGTACCTATTATTATTGAAAAGGATAGAAAAAACTTATTTTCAATATTGTATCGTGGAGTCTTGTGCATATTCCCATAAATATTCATTATAAATAACCAAATTGTTGTTGATCTGCGAAAGTTGTCGAGTTATAGGGTTGTAAGGCGTATAGTTGGTATTTTTTATTTGCTAATTCTTGTTTTAAGGTATTTTTAACATATTACGTATTTGATGGTTAGACTGAGTTCCAGTAAACACAATGACATTAAATCGTAAAGTGTAACTAAGAAATAGAGGTAAAATTACAATATTTCTGCATTCTAATTATGACAACCCTAAAGATGATGACATATGGTTTGTTTACAAAGATTCCACATCTTATTTGGCTCAAGTTTAGTTAGTGGTGCCGATTCTATTGCACACTCACTCAACTAAAACCTGACCTATCTTCTTTACATGAATACAACCTTGTCTTCTTCGTAACAAGGTCTATTTGTTACTGGCATCTATTTCTCAGCGCCACTAAATTTCACTAAAACCTCTCAACGTATACTCAACTTTATTTCCACGCAGCGACAGTCACCAATTATTTATTTTTTTTGTTACCATGCGAATTTGGTAAAGATGTGATGAAGATCTCGAGATCCGAAGAAAGAAACAACTTCACGGACATTAGCCTCAACGAATTGCCATAGACAGGCAATCCAAACCGAACACCCTCCGCAGTGAGATATACTTACCAGGCGTTGCAAGTACCTCGAAAGCCTTACGCCTTAAATTGCAATTTTCGGCTGGCATGTAATAATAGTTCGACCAGTGTTTCGCCTTAAAACGGCGGCATCCTTGCGAATATTGGACAGAAATGTAAAATATGTCTATGGCAATTCGTTGAGGTTTATCCTCGGCTGTGGTCGATTTGGTCAATGTCAGGTTGTATGTTGAACTCAATCAAATCAAAAAACCATACAGTGTCCCGTCACCGGGTCTTATGGCCGGGGCCTCAGGTGTACCGTAAATTAGATTACCTACACTGTACGATGTCTGATGTCCGCCACCACGTGGACAAAGTCGCGGGCAAAAGCCAATAAATGTATATATGTTGATTGTGTATCATACTGTCGCCTAGCGAAATCAGTACACACTCTAGGGGAATAGGCTACGATATCTGTACGTCTTCCATTCAGAGCAGATGGATTGTAAAGCAATCTTTTGTGTAGCTGATTAGCAGATGTAATTCCTGACATTAGCTAGGTTACGTTTAAAGTAAATCCAAATCCAGGAATTTATTTTTTGTAGCACCTTCCTTTACAAGGATACAATACGCAATACCAGACTGTGCCCGATCAGTATAAATTTATTTAGTGACTGTGGTTGCATTACGTAATGTAGGTAATATTTTAAGGATCCGTATGAGTTTCCTAACCCTACATGTGATAACTTCCACGTGAGAGTGCCACGACAGTGTTTGATCGACAGTTTGTTAATTATTGAATATTTTGCCATGACAGGTTAAATCATAGGTGTTGCCACAAACATGTAAAATGGCCTTTGGTTTGGAGTGAAGCAGATGAAGTTTGTTTTTGAAATAAAAGTTAGGAGATTTTCATTTAGCTAGCTAGCCACCCACACCAGACCACGTTTAGCGACAGTTCTTACGAAATCTCATGATACTCCTGAATAAACTACTACTACATCATCTGCATAGAAGAAGATACACCCACCACTATTGAAATTATCATTAAATACTGATTCTCTGCGGTCCCTTGAAGCTGTACAAATATCAAGCTTCTAAGTCAACGCAATCAACAGATACGGCCCTTTAAGCTTTAGATTTTAACAAATTTTAACATTTCGCTGGTAAATCTATATAGATTTTAATTTTAGTGCGAAATGTTCAAATTTCATGATTCGTGAAATTTGGTAAGAAGCAAGGTCTCGCGGCACGAGTAAAGGAAAATACCCGAAAATCGTTAATTTGTTGTTACATCACATTTTGTTTGAGATTACAAACTTCTATTTTGCGGATGGAAAGTGGACTTTGTCGTATATCGATGTATTGAAGAGTACTTTTGAAACTGCAAAGTTAAGTGTGTCTTTTGGAGAAACGACCAAAAGTCTTCGAAAAATGATTTCCGACATCGGCGTACTATCTACATACAAGCATATTTGCTCACGGAACCCTCAGTGGCACTAGTCCGGTTTTTTTGGTTCCAACCGGCATCAAGCACATGCAGACACACTTCGCCTAAATGTATTTATTTTTAGAATATGTGATGACTTTCACGATAAATTATAATAAGTTATAATTATAATAAATGTCATTTAAAAAATAATATAATATAAAACAGTCGTGTTCATTAACCATCCTCAAGGTAAAAGTGTAACAACTTTTTTCATATCTGAGCCCAAAAGTCCTGTTCTAATTTTCAGTTCACAGTTGCAGCGCTGTTCTGAATTACCTGTAACAACACAAAAGTATTTTCGTAAACTCTCATAACTATAACTAATAACGGTTTTGATCTACGAAACGGTACTACGGTTTACCTCTAGTGAAAACTTTTGGTAGATTAATCAATTTTATACTAGAATTCAAGTTGTTATAAAATAAAAATACAAAATACCAATAAATATATCGCACACAAAGATCTAAACAGGTATTAACTCAAAAAAGCACTTTTTTCAGAAAAGGCGAGAAGCTAATTACTTTGTGTATAGATTTATGTTTTTTATATGCAGTTAGAAGAAAGATATTGTAGGAATCTTGTGTTTTAATCATGTTATAAACCTGAAAATTGGATTCTTGTAGTTATTTCTCTGTTGGTTAACAATGTATGTATATTTGTTTTATATTTCTGAGTTGAGCCCGTGTTGGTGAATTTAGCGTCTAGCGTCGAGTGCTGGGGATATTTTTAAATCTGTTTTATTGGCCGGTATTGAGATAAGAAATTCGATGGTGGACGTCACTCAAACATTTAAGTTTTTGTGTTAGCTCCCTTTAGATCTAGACGATATGTGTATTACTCGGCAGTAAGACCCATCATGGAAGATTGGCTGGAGAAGCAGCACGGCAGCCTCTTCTACCGGCTAACGCAGGTGCTGAGCGGCCACGGCTGTTTCTGAAAGTACCTGTGTCGTATAGGCTGAGAGCCCGGGAGAGCACGCAGACGTTGGCTCCCACCAACGTCTGCGTGCCTTCACTGCGGAGGCTGTTGCGAGGGTACTGCACTCCACACTCTAGTGAAGTGCTCTTTGTCTATTACATATTTATTAATAACTAGCAACCCGCCCCGGCTTCGCACGGGTAGCAGAGACATCTTCAACAGTCATCAACATATTTCAATCAATTTACACAAAATCTTAAAAAATTATACACCTAAACCTTCCTCATGAATCCGTTCAGTAGTTTTTCAGTTTATCGCGCACAGACAGACAGACGCGGTGAGGGAGTTTGTTTTATAATATGTAGTAATAAATACCCAGTAAGCGTTTGTAAGGAGCATGTAGCAAACTATATATAACTACACAATTTTTTTAGCATACTAATGACGTGTCATGATTTTTATCATACTTCAAAAATATTTATTATCATATCATGAAATAAAACACATTAGTGGACCGTGATAGGAATTTGATTTCATTAATTATAATAGATTAAAATCAAGAACTATTAGATAAGAAAGACATTATTAACATCCGACAGTATTATTGTTTTAAAAAAACCCCGAACTACGGTAAACTTCAAGATAAGCCAGCAAAACCTACGATTTTTTTTATTGTATAGAGGGCAAACGAGCAGACTGGTCACCTGGTGGTAAATTATTACTGCCGCCCACGGGCACCTGTAACTCAAGAGTCACAAGTGCGTTGCCGCCCTTTAAGGTGGGAGTAGGAGAAGAGGGGGAAGGGGGGAAGAGTGGGAGGACGGGAATAGGGGAGAGGATTAGGGTTAGGGTCTCCGGTAACTTCACTCACGCGGTGAAAAGCAATTCAAGCATTGTTTCACTGCCGGTTTTATGTGAGGCCGTGGTATCGAGCGGAGTCGAGCCGGCCCATACGTGCCGAAGCATGGCTCTCCCACGTCCAAATTACTAATAAGTACGATTTACCAACTTCTAATGATAAAAGTCCAAACTAGTTAATTAGGAGTATCTACATAATTTATGAATATTTGCTGGTGGTACACAGAACTGCAGAAAACATTCGAGCGTCTAGGATGATTTTAGAGAAGTTCTCTTGGTCTGAGTCCTGGCTGTAAGCTACTGCTCAGGTTTATGGTTGATAGCACGAAGGGTTTGCACCCACCGATTCCGAAACGTTCCTTGCACAGTGGATCATCCGCCCTTGCTGAGTCATACGAGGAAAAATATGCTATAGAGAGCTTAATCCTTTTTTTATCAAAATACCGATTTTAATAAGATTTGATAGACAACACCAAAATAGTTTAGTAACTTGTTGCCGTTTTGATTTGTATGTTTCTCTGCACTTTTTACATCAATAGGGTGGAATATGAATTTGTTTAAGCTTGAGCTCGTATTCCAATGTGGATATGCGGTATCGGGGATTTTTTTATTACTTATTTTCAGTAACTGTTTATTTTTTTGTCGTGATCAGTCACAATTGTAACTACAATTATTATTTCCTGAATATCAAGTTTTATTTATAGATAAACATGATGAATGAGTATTAAGTTTGATTCATCACTAATCACTTTCTTTTTTTAGTACATTTCCAATAACTATTTTATTTTTGCTGCAGTTTGGATTTTAAATGTGATTCCGGAGTCTTATTTCCTGAATGTCAAAATGTATTTATAGATAATATGACTAAGACTAATAATAATTTACAAAGCAGAGATTGTACTTGAACACGTGGTTCTAGAACAGGGATTAACATACTTAGATACTTTTTATAAATATATACAATTAGCAACCCGCACCGGCTTTGCACGGGTACAAATTATACAACAAAACCTTCCTCATGAATCACTCTGTCTATTAGTTAAAACCGCATGAAAATTCGTTCTCTAGTTTTTCAGTTTATCGCGAAAAGACAGACAGACAGATGCGGCGGGGGACTTTGTTTTATGATATGTAGTGATTAATTAACTTATTGTTATATTATTATAAGGAGCATATATGAATTGTCAAAGGTTAGTCTTTATTTTTAATTAAATTAGTTGGTGATCATAAAATTAAAAGATTTTTAGGGGCAAAAGCGTTGTTTCGCCCTCACGAACGCCTACGTTTAGCTTTCTGAGAAAGGCCAACGAGGCGGTCTCCGAGGCGGCCAAAGCAATTAGAATTTGATACCGTGATGACATATGAACAGGAGGGAACTTATTTTTATTGTATTATATACAGCCTGTTAATGTTGCTCTTTACTTAATTTATTTATTTAAATCTTCATGCACAATATGTATAACAGCGGACTTAAGGCCGATGGCATTCTCTAAAAGTCAACCTTGGGGTGGTGTAAAAATCTTATAAGGTGGGTGCACAGAAATCTCATTAGAAATTATTAATAATAATCTGTTAAATCAATACAAGTTACACACAGTACATACACAGGAGTACACACTATTACTTACATAATAAATGTAATAAAATGATAATATATACTCAGATCAACACATATTCGTACACATATATTTAATACATAAATACATACATTATATTCATACACTATGAATACTGACATACAGAGTAGTGTACTATCGTCCAACTCCTTCAGCCTCTGTGTGTGTGTTCATTGTGAAGGAGATCACGTAGTTTCTTTTTAAATATAAAACGGTTTGTGGACATCCTGATTTTGAGATGCACTCCCGCATTCCAGAAGAGAACTGATTGAACGTAGAATGACGAGTTTACGAAGTAAGAGTTGTGGGAGGGACATAAGAGAATCAGATAATTTTCTGAACAAAGATTTCTGTCATGATTAGAGGACAAGAAGCGGAGGTAGGGAGCTAGGTATGAAGGTGAAGATGGAGAGTTTAGAAAAGAAAAAAGAAAAGTCAGTGCTCGCAGGTTACGGCGCTGGCGAATAAGTAGCCATTTTAATTGGGAACGCAAAGCAGACACATAGACATACTTGTGAAGATTGAAATTGAATCGAATGCAGTTATTGAGAAGACGATCTAATTCATTGAGAAGGTCTGCATTCTAGTCACCATAGTCTATGTATAAGCCTAGTTATAGTTTTAGGGGGCAGGAAATTCTTAAGACGATATAATGTTCGTAGGGTGCTAGTGACTTTTTTGACTAACGTGAGTAACTTGAGCTCGCCAGTCAAGAGTCGAGTCAATGAGTAAACCCAGGTCATCGACCGTCAGCTTAGAGATATAATTGAACGATTGAAGACAACTAGTGAGATTGAGGTAGTATCCAACCTGCTTATCATCAGTTTGCTTCCTGTGACGAACGCCTGACTTTTTTAGGGTACGCAAGCCAAACCTATACCGATCTATATCTAAGCTTTCTTAGCATTACTAATACCATTTTAAGCTAAATATATACATATTACGATGCAATTTCTTTTATCAACTGTGAAAAATAATGTAGTTAGTAAGACAGATTAATAAACAGATACGAACATAAATAATTGGTATGTGAATAACATTTTATCTGTTTTAAACAGGACAAACCAATTGATTGATAATGATCACTTGAGAAAATGTATTTCAGTATAAAAGCCATTGCCACGGCAAACAACGCTCAGTGTAATAGTATCAAGACATAATTTAAGTGAATTTTTTGAGTATCTAAAAAACATATTAACAATATGCGTCTTATAACTATTTTGGTCATTTGCGTCACTACTGTTGCGGGTAAGTTAGTTTAATACATTTGCAAATTAATTAAAAAAATAAGTACGCCAATACATCGCTGAAAATAAACCCAAAGGTCATAAATTAGGATACCGAAAGTGATATTGATTAAGGACATACGGTTTTCGTCCCGTGTGTATGTCGGGGAGGCCCAACACTACCCGACGGGGGACCTTTATCAAGGTGTGAAACGACTTTCCGCATCGGTGTGCAATATGAGTTTCAGTGCAGTACCACGTGTCTATGGGCATCGAAATAGACACGTGAGGAAAATCGTATGTCATTAATAATATTACCGTCTGTCTTTAATAAATATGAATAGCACACACGAAAGTTTGTATTCTGAAAGCGATATTATTGTGAATCATCAAAAATATCTTCGGATCCGAATTAATGAAAAAATGTAAATGGTTATATAATAACAAAAAATGAAAAAGAGAAAGAAGAAAGGAACTGCGGCGATCTGAAATGTCTATTTTCCGAAGTGTTTTTGAATTTAATTTCTTGTATAGATATTTGGCGCCAACTCAAAATTATTTAGGTATTTACAGTTTAGTTATGCGTGGTCATAAATAAAATAATACTTGGGGGTGACCTAAGAGGGGTACCTCCTACGTTTTTTCGTCGGTTAAAAAATAAAGTTCTTCTGTAATGATAATTACCTATCAATCATATTTGACATGAAAGATGATAAGATGACAATCAATATAAAACAAAATACCATTGCAATTAAACTATATTATTTGTTTCATTACTTGTAGCCGCTCCACCCCAGGATGTGGATCAGAGAATGGTTGGTGGTACAGCCGTTCCTATTCCTCAATGGCCCCACATGGCTAATGTCTTGTTCACTTGGAACTCAGCTACCTTCGAACAATACTGTGGCGGTACTATATTAAGCGCAAACACTATTTTAACTGCTGCTCATTGTATAAAGTAAGTGAAATTAGCAAGCTTAACAATATATTAATGGGTGAAGATAAAACAGCACAGTTCAGTCCTATCTTTGTTGACCAATATCCTTTCTTTTTTAATAGTAATTTTGATGAGTTTTTGTGTTATCAATAAAAAATTATTAAAACAGTTTTTCCCTACCTTCAACCAAGCTTTATCATTATCAATATTATTAAATGACTTACGGGCTTTGACCTCTACGTGGCATCTTTTATTTATACATATATATTTACCTAATTTATTTATTTGACTAGTTTTTTTTTTGAAGTTATAATTCATATCTTTATTTCTGATTCTAGCTTTCATCCCGCCACTAGATTCCGTGTTCGTGTTGGTTCTGCATTAGCTAGTAGTGGTGGAACTGCTCACAATGTTGCCGGCCTTGTCCCCCACCCCTTCTACAATCCAGTTACCGAAGATCATGATATTGGTTTAATACGCACGGTAACCACTATCAATTTTACTGTTCAAGTTCAAGCTGCAAAGATTGCTGACATTAATTACACCCTCCGCGATAACGAAGAAGTTCATGCTCTTGGGTGGGGAGCCGAACAGGTAAACAAATAATTTTAAATTAATAATAGTTTTGCCATAACACTAAGACCGTTCAAAATTAAAACGAGAGCAAAAGCCTTGCAAAGTATTACTTTTGTCTTAAATAGGTGTTAAAAATAATTTAGCAGAAACCACTGGAACTCTCGAAATTATTTCTTACTAGCAACCCGCCCCGGCTTCGCACGGGTAGCAGAGACAAGTTCAACAATCATCAACATATTTCAACCAATTTACACAAAATCTTAACAAATTATACACCTAAACCTTCCTCATAAATCACTATGTCTATTAGTGAAAACCGCATGAAAATCCGTTCAGTAGTTTTTCAGTTTATCGCGAACAGACAGACAGACGCGGTGAGGAATATTGTTTTATAATTTATGTAGTAATAAATTTTTATTATCTCCAGATATCACGATGGTAGTTGTTATTTTTTATAAAGAATATTTTTTATATTTTGTTAATTACTTATTCTAATAAACAAAAACTGTTTGAACTATTAGAAATCTAAAGTCTACAATGTGCGGTTTACATTAATAAGTTTCAATAAAAATAATTTAAATTATCTGATCTTTGATTATGAACTTGGATACTATACGACAATCTGACCTAGATTGGGGAGTAGAAGTTGACAACAAGCTGCGCTTTAATATTCTTATAGTTTTTTTCTTTATTTTGCAGTTTGGCGGCCCTCATTCTGAACAGCTTCGTGTAGTACAAATATGGACAATCAACCAGAGTGAGTGTGCACGACGTTATAGTACTGAGAATATAGTCATCACTGAGAACATGTTGTGCGCTGGCTGGCTCGACGTTGGTGGCCGTGGTCAGTGCCAGACTGACGGCGGCGGCCCTCTCATCCACGATGGCACTGTCGTCGGTGTCTTCTCTTTTAGTTTTAAATGTGGTATTCGTTTCTTTCCCGGTGTTAATACTCGTGTATCTCGCGTTTTCGAATGGATTAGTGCAAATATGTGATCGCTACCAAAAGTTATTTCGAGAACAGAAGCTTTATGTGCTATCCGCCATTCTCCGACAATTGTGAAGTTAAAAGAGTAATTTCTGCTATTATCCTTTTTATAAATATTATTCCCATCATTTACCATGTAAGTGTTATGATGTTATTACTAATTGTTGTTGACTTATTATGTT
This sequence comes from Callimorpha dominula, assembly GCA_949752705.1. NCBI lineage: Eukaryota > Metazoa > Arthropoda > Insecta > Lepidoptera > Erebidae > Callimorpha > Callimorpha dominula. The sequence goes on from OX456992.1 coordinate 21,582,397, forward strand.
TAATATTAATTTACAACTTAAGCTTATTATTAGCTGTTAGTGGCTTATGATTGTTATGTAAACGTGTTAGATTTGTTTTTTTTTTTAGTTTTGATTGGTTCCATTGTGTTTTAGTTGAGCCCAGCCAGCCCATAATTTAAATCTCGCTCATTAATATTAATATGACGTTTACCCTTGTGGTTACCCAGTGGTTATTTGTTGAATCCACCAATGTTACATTTTACAGTAGAGAGCTTTTTCTTCTATTTTAAAAACAAAATTTCATTTCTAAGAATTTTCTAGCTATCATAAACATCAATGTCTTATGGATCAATAGAATTTTAATATTTTTACATACACGGTCATAAATTAGATTCCAATTTCTACTTTTTATGTAGAGTTGTTTACGTAATTACAATTGTGCATCTTAATTCAACGAAGATCCACAATCGTAATTACGAACATTAAAACAGTGAAGATAGCAAAGTGTTCCATTTTTACGTGCTTATATGTTTAATGAATCAAATGTCAGATACATAATGTATGTACTAAACCCAACTAAAGTATAACCTATATAATTATAAGGTTGTTAAAATTATGAATGTGACCTTAAATAAAACTCAATTTAAATTTCAAATCATAACCAATACAACAAATAAAGTCAAATGTTTTTATGCTTGTACCGTAACATCTTTTATTTTGTGGCTTGTCTGTTTCAATTGTTGTTACACCCATTGTTTTCTTTTTATTTTCATTGCATTTGTTTGTGGGGTCAACGCAGAATTTCTTTTCTCTCCTTAAACTTTTAATATTTTTTTTCTCCGAGGTAATAAATTTATAATATCTTCTTTATAAGTGTCTTCATATACACTTTGTCCTCTACTTGCATAATGATATATGTGCAGTCACGTTTATCATAATAAAAACACTGTGTCAAAATTCAAACATCTTACTGTACCACTTCATTGATAGGCACCGGGAGTAGATAGGTTCGCAGCCGGATCTACGGGTCTGGCTGTTAGGATCAGGGTACTACGGGAACCGGATCCTAGGCCCTCTGACGGCGCAAGCCATCAAACACCGGTTTTGGAGTTCCATTTGTAGTGATTTGTGGTTAGCTGCAGAGAATGGGTATGTCGTTTGCTCCACCATATCTCGGTGGAGCTTCCGATCTCGCGCTACATACCAAATTCCTTCCTTAAGCTGATAGAGGTAAATAAACAATCATTGTCATAGAAAGACATAGCCCTGAACCTAGGAGAATACCTGCATCAAGGGACAGCTTAATGCAGCTACAGTCTACTACATACTAACTACAGTCTTACAGGAGGTCTCCCACGGTCCGTAATATTACGAACAAACGCGGACCAGCCCCCATCGACGCACGTCTTTGCACTTGCTTGACTTGATCATACCCATATCTAGTTATTCCAAAATGCAAAGTCAAAGAGAACGTATTTCTGCAGCTGCAGCTCTTTTGGTATATTAGAATTTTTATAAATTAATAGTATATATTAGTGTATTTAGCCCGAATATCAAAATTATTGTCCAGTTGCTTATACGATTCGTCGATATTGTCAATTTGTCCCAAATTGTCTAAATGCCCTTAAACTTTTCTTGGACCAACTATTTTAAGTAAAGTCAACGTCTTAAGTGCGGCCTTAGACCGCTGAGCCTGATTGTATGTTGCTAAATCAACTCGTTTTCTCAAATTGCTGACATTAGTCTTCCTGTCTTCGGTTTACAATATTAAAACCAAATTGGCAATAAAATCTCTATGAAACCATACTGATTAATTTGGAAGTATATAAGAGCTTTTGGCCTTAACCTCTATAACTCCAAATAATGTGAGTTATCTCGCATTTGACCTGACCATCACTACCGATAAGTTTTCTACTATACTCCCGTCAAATCTGGTGTCCGTTAGATATACTTTATACAATAATTTGGCGTGATAATAAAAGATTCTAATTAATGCAATACATCAAACCATTTTGGGGGGCACGACTGGGGTTTGGGTTGTATGGCGTCGTAGGTTGTTGTCTAGTGAGCGCTGTATTCTTGCTCCGATTTTATCAGAAGGTCTTTGGGATATCAAGAGAAACCAACTTGTCGACCGAAACTCTATAATTACTAAACATGTTACAATGCTTGTCTTGTTTACTGCCCTGTCGGTACGCGACTGGTTCAATGCGCCCGGTGTACCTTGATTTGATTTTACTATGTCAGCACTCTTGTCACCACCACATTTAATGTAGGCAGGTGTCCTTACAAATGCTTAACTTTGTGCCAAAACACTAATGTTCGGTTGACCAGTAGTAGTTCTTAGGCCAGCTGTGGTTCAGCCTGAAATTGTTCACAAACAGTGCCCTTTATCCTACGCCTCTTTGTTATAAGCGTACCAAAAAAGGATATGTAAAAATTTACTCTTGTAGTCTCTTGATATTTTTTAAACAATATGTATAACACAATGGAAAAATATAAGATCATAGTAAGTACCTTGCTTTGTTTTAAACCTTGAGTAAAATTGCACTTATGTATATTGATCAAAAGTGCCTACGGTATGGCTTAACATAATATAGTCCATAGTAAATAGTTCAATAGACATATCCACAATATACGTGGATAGAATATTGATCTAATACACTTTCTAACGATACAAATATCTTCTACTACTAATAGAGCTTTTTTACTGTAAGAACAACAACAGCGCGCAACTGCTTATAATTTAATAGTTTAAAAAGTGCGCCTCCGGTAACATAATATGTATAGTTTAAAGTAAACAGTTCACTAAACTACGTGAATAGAATATTGATCTAATATACACTCTTATGAGACAAATATTTTCTACTGCCGATAGAGTTGTTCACTGTAATACACCTGCTTATATTTGATGGTTTAGAAAGTAAATTAATGTTGTAGGTAGTTTACTCCTCCAGTTAAGAATCTGCAAAGAAAGGAAAAATGTAGTCTTGTCTTTAACTTTATTGAAAACTTTTTGTGTGTTATATCAAGATTAAAGTAGAACTATTTTTGATAACGCAGGAAGGTTTTTAATTAAAACATCACTCTATAGCCAAACATTTATTTGAAACAACATCAAATCTAATCAATCAAATTTTCGTAAGAATGCATTGTTGGATACTACTTATCCAAAAACTTTAGAATGATATTATTTATTTGCATGAATCCACTCCGATACACGAGATACACGAGTATTGACACTGGGAAAGAAACTAACACCACAGCTGATACCAAATGAATAAATGCCGACGAGTACGCCATTGTGAAAAAGAGGGCCGCCAGTGTCGCCCTCACATTGACTTTGGCCAGTAACGTTGAGCCAACCAGCGCACAACATATTGTCGGTGATTAGTACATTTTCAGTACCGTAATGCTGTACACAGGTATCCTGGTTGATAGTAAAAATTTTAACTTCATGAAGTTGTTCAGAACGAAGGCCGTCATGCTGCAAAATGGAAAAAAGTCTAGTTATTATTTCAGTTTTGCTTTATTGATGCTAGTCGTCAGTCTTTTTCCCATGTTGTTTCTAAACTAATATTTTCTTTTGAAAAACTACCTTCAAAATAATACTGCATGTGTTAATTTTACACACAAAAAAACACAGTAATATCCTCCTTGAAAGTTGATTGTGAATCATACAAATCTATATTTTATGCACACAGGGGTGCGCGGACAAGTTCACGAGCATAAAGCAATCCAGTGCTTTATTTACACAAGCCCCCTCTAACTGCGGATTGGATAATAATTCATTCATTCCTAATATATTGTGTATGAATGAATGAAAAATATACATACAATAAAGTGCAAAACTTACTTTTTCCGCTCCCCATCCAATAGCACTAACGATTTCGTTGTCGTCTAGTCTGTAATTGATATCAGCGATAGTCGCAGGTTGGATTTGAGTAGTAAAAGTCATATTGGTTGCAGTGCGTATTAACCCAAAATCATGGTCTTCGATTTGTGGATTGTAGAACGGGTGAGGGATAAGGTCGGCAACGTTAACAGCACTTCCACCACTGCTCGCTAACGCAGAAGCAATACGAAGACGGAACCTGGTATATGGATGGAAGCTGGAAAGAAATTAAGATGAAATAGAGTTTGAAGCATTTAAATATAAGTAAAATGTCTTTTCATAACCATACACAAAATTTACCTGATGCAATGAGCAGCAGTTAAAACAGTCTGATGGGTCAATATAGTTCCGGCACAGTATTGTTCAAAGGTTACTAAGTCCCACGTGAACTTGATATTGGCCACTTGGGGCCATTGACCAATAGTAACGGGTGTACCACCTACTATTCTTTGAGCTATGTTTTTGTTGTTGCTGTCATTTGGAGCAGCTAAAATAAAAATTAATGGTTTTTTTTTCTTAAAACGAATATTAAAAGTATGTAGAAACTCTTCCTCGTCTATCGGAAACATCGGGTGCGTTCATGCTTAATGTTGCGGGTAGACGTGAGTTGGCGGGCGAGGAGAATAAAAACGTGATTTTCACACAGTAATTTTACTACACTTATTAAAACACAAAAATATACTCTGAATAATCATTAGACATCTTCAATCAAGCTTTAAATCACTATACAGAAAACGTGGTACACCTACGAGATACCAAATCGATAATTTTGAAAAACTACGTACTATGAGGGATAGATAGAGTTCATTTCATTTGAACTGAGCACCGGTAGATGGCTCTTTACAGTATTTAAAAATTATTTAAATGTTTATTTTTAAATGAGCTAAGTTTTGCAATGCCATTATCCGCTAAACTAGAAAAGTAAAAAAATAAAAATACTGCAAAACTTAGCCCACTTCACTAAAGAAAAACTCAAAACAGTGAATGTAATTTTAAATAATCTTTTTTCTTTTATTATCGTGGGTCTTAAAATATTTTAAGGCTTGCTTTTTTGTTGGATCATTTTAGGAATCACAGCTTAATTTACCTTTAAGTATTTCGTTAACGTTAGTGCACCAACTATGAATCACGACATTAATCATTGAATTTGTTAAATAAGCATAAAGTTAGTTTTTATGATCAGTACATTACAGGAAAGAATTTTTTTTTTTATAATATAGGGGGCAAACGAGCAGACGGGTCACCTGATGGTAAGTGTACTGTCACCCATGGACACCTACAACTCAAGAGTCACAAGTGCGTTGCCGGCCTTTGAGATAGGAGTCCGCTCTTTTCTTGAAGGTTTGAAGGTCGTATCGGTCCGGAAATACCGCAGGCGACAATTTGTTCCAAAGATTGGTTGTGCGAGGCAAAAAATTTCTGGAAAACCGCACAGTGGTGGATTGACAATTATCCAGGTGATAGGGATGAAAGTTTTGTCGCGTTGAACGATGGCGAAACGTTGCGGCCGGTATAAGTCCGAACAATTCCTCGGAGCACTCCCCATGATACATGCGATAGAGAATGCAGAGTGAAGCTATATCTCTACGCAACCCCAAGGGGTCAAGCCGATCTGAAATATCCTGGCAATCGATGATTCGAGTCCGTTGAATGCGGTCAAGAGAGAGAAGCTGGTACTTTGGTGCTCCTGCATAGATATGAGAACAGTATTCAATATGCGGCCAAACCTGCGCCTTATAGAGTTGTACGCGGTGAGCCGGGGTGAAATACTGCCTCGATCTGTTGAGCACACCAAGCTTCTTCGGGGCTAATTTGGCCTTACCCTCCAAGTGACCGCGGAACTGGATTTCGCTTGACATATCGACGCCAAGGATTCCGATGCTGGCTGTGGCAGTCAGGGAAGTGCTCTCAAAGCGAGGTGATACGACAAACGGTATCTTTTTAGCGGTGAACGCGCAAACCTGTGTCTTCGTTGGGTTAAATTGGACTAGATTAAGTCGACCCCAATCGGAAACTCCTTGTAAGGAGGCTTCGATTTCAGACACAAGTTTGGATCGACTCTCAGTGACGTTTTCCCGAGAAATGTTAGCGCGGCCGGTATACAAGGCATCACTCGTACTATCATCGGCATAGCAATGAATGTTGCTGATTTGCACCATATCATTGATATGCAGAAGAAACAGCGTGGGCGATAGCACACAGCCTTTTGGGACACCAGCATTCACAGACTTGAAGTCGGAGCGTGCACCGTCGACAACGACCTTGATGCTTCTGTCTGCGAGAAAACTGGTGATCCAGTTGCATAATTTCTCGGGAAGCCCATAGGAAGGAAGCTTCGAGAGAAGCGCTTTGTGCTAGACGAGATCGAAGGCCTTCGCTATGTCCAAACTGACTGACAACGCCTCCCCCTTGCTCTGATCGACGAGAAGATCACCATTGAGTAGCTGGTGGTCTTCTAAGTACCGAAGGAGCTGGCGGTTGACAATGGATTCCATTATCTTGGAGAACAAGGTGGTTATGGCTATAGGTCTGTAGTTGGACGGATCCGAGCGGTCACCTGTTTTAGGGATCGGGTGCACTAAAGCTGTTGCATTTGCAAAATATGTTTACTTTTTCAATTATAGTATTTTTCAATTTGTTTGTATGTGGTTCCTCTTGTACTTTCAAACAAAGTCCAGTAAAGAATAGCAGAGTCGATCGTTTACGACCGATAGCACGAGTCCAAGGGATAAGCAGGGCTAAACGTTTTAAGAAGATATCACAGAAACAAGCACAGTTCAGAATTTCGTCGTGAAAATACCAAAACACAATAGGCAGTTATCACATTTTGAAACTTTGAAACCGTTTGGAAAGAGGGTAACCGAATCACCGTAATCAGTCTTCTGTCAAAAATAGCCACAGACTAATTTAATATTATTTAATTATAAAATACATGGAAATAATTATATTGTTTATATAATAATAATAATAATAATTTTTATTTTCAGATTAAGTCCATACTTTTGCATACATTATTTATTACATTAGTTTTTATTTAAAATATTAGTAAAACAATTCTAATTCAATTTAACAAGACTCGTATGAACCCCTTCATAATTTTGGAGTCATATTTGTCTGCAATAATCTTTAGAATGCTATTAGTGCTGTCTCGCACTCTTCTTAGCAGAGAAGCAACTCTCTTTCGAATGATAGCATGGAAACCATCAACTCTTGCCTCCGTAAACATGCCAGAAGCACTACAAAAACGGGGCAACCCTAATAGCATTCTAAAGGCATTATTGTATTGAACACGCAGCACTTCACGTGACCTCTGGGAACAATTGATCCATAGGCTGCTCGTGTAGAAAGTTTGACAGTATGCTTTGAACAGAGTTATTTTGACTTCTCTACTGCAACGAGCAAACCTACGGGCCAACATGTTCCCCCTGATAGCTACTGCCCTGCGTTCTCTATATCCACCTGGTCATCAAGGCTGTCGGTAACATAGTGTCCCAGATATTTAAACTGATTTACCCTCTTCAGCTCAACTCCATTTAACATTATTTGTGGTACATGAGAGGGACATTTACCGAAAGCCTTGAAAACCATGTACTCGCTTTTTGAGCCATTATATACAAGACCCTGCTCACAGGCATATTTTTCACACGTTTTTAACAATTTCCTCAAGGCGCCAATAGTTGGACTCAGCAAAACCATATCATCAGCGTAGCTGAGATTGTTCATGCAAACGTTGTCAATTGAACACCCGATTCCGGTTCTGCTGAGTTCAACTATTAGATCGTTAATATACAAATTAAACAGCTTGGGAGAACTCAAACCTCCTTGTCTCACCCCACAGTCCAGCCTGTACGTGTCCGAGAGACTTTTAGCCCACCTGACGCTGTTTGTCTGGTTGGCATACCAGTAATGAAACAGCCGCTGCACCTGTGTATGCACGCCAGTTTTCTCAAGCTTCTGCCACAATAAATCATACGACACCAGGTCAAAAGCTTTAGACAGATCAAGAAAGCATGCATACACAGGTGTGCTTCTCTCAGTATAGTATTGCACAGTGTGCTTAAGACTTAATATTGCAGTTTCAGTAGAGAGCCCTGATCGGAAGCCGAACTGAGCATCATGAATATTTAGATGTCTTTCAAGGTCAGAGTCAAGCACACTGTCCAGCACCTTAGCTATTACTGTAGCCAGAGATATATTCTCTTCAAATTTAATTTCAAGATTTTTTTATTTTAAGTGTTTTCTTACGATAATTTATAAAAAATAGTAAAGTGCCATCTATGAACTTAAGCTGAAAACTAAGCTTTAGTGTTAGGTACAGTAATCTATAGGTGACAGCACTTTCTATGCATATTTTTGATTAACCCGATTGTATGGCAGTTGCATACCGCTGATGCTGCCTTTTCAGCGGCCTATCCGAACCGTAACTGTCATCCGTCGCGCGCCAGCGCTAGGTGTTGCGTCAGTGTCCTTACTTCTGACACTTTATTAATAATGTTGCGAACTAAAATAATCGGTGCGCCGTCAAGTTTATTACGGTGAAAAATGATGATCCTGGTGGAAGGATGATCCGGTAAAAGTTTACGTTTATTTATTTGCGTTTATGTCGGAAAACAACAAATATGTCACTTATAATAGGCATTGCATTTCTTCCTGAAAGCGGTAAAACAACCTGAAGCCTATAAAAAAATATTGTTTTGATTACTAAGCTGACCGCACTAGGCTATTGGTGAGGCCATTATTCAGACATACGGCAGAAGATCGCGATTAAACAACTATCGAGGCGTTAGGGCGGCCTAACGCCTCGATTCGTCCGACTAAGTGGTAGACTCTCGCTGTAGTCAGTCAGTCAATGCCGCTTCCTACAAACTATGGGCCCCCTCAGTATACCTAATAGATTACTCCCAGCCAATACTAAGTAACTATCCACCCCAGCGACAAAAAAACATTTGGTTCTGAGCTTTGTTTAGTCACGGTGCAACATAAGATTTCACACAAATGTAACCGAAAGGAAAATGAATGGTCTGGAAATTTAAAAAAACCTTTACTGGTTATCTGTCAATATTTCAGGGCAGATGTAATTTTGTTGGAGATAGTGTGTGTAGATATTCTTGTTCTATAACCGTATATGTAAATATATATTCCTCACAACACCCTGAAACATATTTATGAATTTATTGCTGGCGCTTGGTGGCTGCGAGGGGGCAAAATAACTCGTTAGCAAAGCAAAAATTGGTTACTGACTACTCTGAGATCGCCCAACAACGAAAACTAATCTCCTACTGTTTCGACAATCACCACAGAAAAGCATAGTAATAATATATTGATGCAGGAGATATTGCCATTGTGTGTCATTGTGCACTAGGCTTTACACTCGCATGATGATGCGTACTCTCAGTCGGTTAAACTCGCTACGTGTTGCTCAAGACTTTCTTGAGAGTGATACTCAGATGTGACTTCCTTTCTATAAGTCTCGAACTCACGTTACAGTGCGTGACGCTCTGCTTTTCCCTATGCTATTCTACAATTGAAAATCTGCCATAGCGGAATGAATTTATTATTTTGTAAAACATAAGTACGTCAGTTTAACTAAGTAAATGCTCAAAGGTTATTATTTTGCAAAGAATCTTAACACCGGAATAAAAAAAAAAATATCCAGGAAACCATCTATAAAGCACAGATACACAACACTTTGTAGGTTACTTCCATTTTTTATTTTTTATTGCGAGAACGGGCAAACGCGCAGATGGGTCATCTGATGGTAAGTGTTTACCGCCGGCAATGGACACTTACAACTCAAGACTCACAAGTGCGTTGCGGGCCTTTAAGATGGGAGTAGGGGAAGGGAGGAAGAAAGAGGAGGGGATTAGGGCCTCCAGTAACCACACTCGAGTAAACGAGTGGGCACTTTCAGAAAGTAGCAAAATTGTGTTGGTTAATATGATTGAGGCGAACTACTGAATGTATCGATATCTATTAGTCAAAAAGTAACAAACAATAATATATGTTTGTTATTTTACATGTTATTACAATGCAGTTGGCATTGTTATTATATTTTTTTTTGGAACTCGATGTGGATATAGTGAACTACGTACAATGTTTTTGCAGAACAGGTTTCCACGATTGTTTTGTACCTTTTAAGTGTTGCGTGCACATCAAAACAGACAAAAATAAAAAAAATTGTAAACATGGGTTCAGTTTGTTGTCCTATTATTAAATTATCGATGAATATTGCACTACAAATATTAACCTATAAGTATTATGTAATATGTTTAAATTTATTAAAATGTATAACTCCTTATTTAAGTATTCTATGTTAATAATGAATTACAATTAGTTTTGTAAAGTTAGTATCACTTGGAGCTAATAGATGTCGTTGCGTGTTGTATTACGTAATGATTACTTAATGAAAATTTAAAATCCTTTTTTCCGTAGACAGAGAGAACCGATTGCGGTAAATCAAATACTTAATGTTACAACAAATTATACACAATACTTGTGCGTAACACGTTTCCACGATTATTTTGTACTTTTACGTGAAGCGTGCACAATCAATATAACAATATATAGAAGAAAGAAGATTACGTGAAAAGGTTGAAAGTACCTGCTTTCCTAAAAAAAAATATTTCCGTCTCCTCGTAGTATCAACTCAATTTATATCTCGTTTCATTTGAATCCATTCGGTAGTTTCAGCGTGATGCGCTGCCAAGATATAAATAGACAAAAGGCTTCTGTATCGGTTATAGAATGATCCCAAAAACAATTTTAAAGATATCGATATAGATATATAGATTTCATTTATTATATTTTGACGTTGACTTGTTATATTGGGTACATATGAAATTGACATTTTATATGGAAAAAGTAAAACAATTTTTTATTATATTATATTATATATTTAATTAATTAAAGTATGTACCATTATTATCTATGCACTTTCGCCTTTGATAAAAATTTCATTCCTGAAAAAATTGTGAGAACGAGAATCAATGGTTTCTATTATCTTGGAGAACAAAGAGATTATGGCTATAGGTTTATAGTTGGAGGGATCCGAGGGGTCACCTTTTTTAGTGATCAGGTGCACAAGCTGTCTTCAATGAGTTCGGGACGACGCCTAAAGAGTAGGAGAGCCGATAAAGGCAAAATTGGTGCCAACTTTAGGGCACACATCTTCAACACAATAGGAGAGATTCCATCGGGCCCACTCGACTTATGAATATCGAGGGAAGGAAGTGGTTTACGCACTGAGCTTCGTGAGAACCTGACTTCCAGCATACATCTCTCGCAACGCGGTAAGATCGGCATTAAGTTACCCCCGTCATCCAAAGTAGTGTTGGACGCAAAGTAGGCATGGGCCAACGAATTATCTCCCATGTGCAGGGGTGGAAGGGATAGTCTACAGAAATCCCCTTAACACCCTTGGCAACAGACCAAAATGTATGAGTTCCGGAAAACTGTGCTGCTTATTTAATGCGCTGGTCTTTACATCCCGTACTATCGAAATATCGATGCAATAGCCCATGTAAGGTAACATTAGGTACTGCTTTCGGAGGGACGTCGTTCTGCAGGATCGACCAAACCAAGGCTGAAATTTGACACCAATGGAAATTAAAGAGGATGGAATGAAAAGCTCCATTCCTTGAAGCACTACTATTAACGGTGGACACCACATTCTCGGCAACGACGGCGTCGTTGGGATCATGCGGTATGAAGCACTGCCACCCTTGGTCTGTTTCATGCCGGTTTTAGTTTTTCATTGGTAAAGCAGGATCGCATACCATCCCAGTCTGCCGACCTATTGAGCCACACACCGTGCGAGCGAGCACATGAGTAGCGCCGTACTCCGGATTAACCAGTTGTGTCAAGCCATATGTCAGGGCGAATTTCTGAACAGATCTGCCCGCATGATCGGTTTTGCGTGAGCCAAGCCATTCGGCGTAGTGGGCATTAAAGTAATTTTATTATAAAAAGTTTGAAATACATTCTAAAGTTTTAATTTAACACGAAAACATTTGCTAGATCGCAAGTTTAAGCATGTTAACATTGTTAAAGATTAATGAGTAATTATACAAAAGTACTAAGCATTAGGAACGTATAATTATTTTTAAAATTACTCAGAATATTTAACTAACTTACCAGAAACGGCCGTAAAGCAAACAACCAAAGCAGTTATTAGACGCATATCCATATTGTAACTATTTTCTCTCTTAACTTAAAGGAGTTACTTACAACGTTATAACACTATGTATTTTGAAGTGGCAATGTCTTTTATAATACCTCCCTCACTTATCAACAATTAATCTATCAATATATTAATATCTTTAAATAAATCTGATTTTAAAACAGACATTCAGTGCATTTCAGTGATAAGACTAATGGCATGCATTAATAAATTCGATTGATTTGTGATTAAGAATCGTTAGTTATCGTATTATCAGCAACTTCGTTAAGTTAGCACCTTTTAAGTTACCGACTCGCAGAATATCTATGGACACGTCTGCGCTTTCACAGCGGTGCCGGAGCGCGTTCGTCCCTCGTTCTTTGGAAGCCACCTTACGACCAGCATAGCGCTTCCGTTTCCACTAGCCACTATGCAGCAATCGCTCTGTCGTACTGTCCATTGCTTTGTCCTCACTATTCCCCTTGATGTAATAAGACGCATTATATATAACTAAAAGACCAACCAGTTAAAACTAAAAAAATCTACATTGAAATAGAGAATTTAGTTTTGTTTGATGTAGGTATGAGCATGGGGAGATATGTCACTGTCATAATATCATAAGTATTAGCAAAGTGATATATTTCTGCAACTTCAAGTTGCCGACTTAATCAATATCTCCAATATTGATTATGTCGGCAATATGGAAGTGATACCACTGGTAACCTTAGCGGTTCTGTCAACTTTGTTGTTTTAAATAATTAGTATTACTATCAGAATACATTACATACACTGGCTATCCCTCAGCTGTTGCTTTATGATGCAGTCAAATAAATGATAAACTAATGGTATTTATGATAGACCTATAAATTAATAGTAAATTTGAGAGCGATTTGGAACTTAATAAAAAAATAACTAGGTCTGGTACGAGACGATGGGAAGAGACCAGATGGTATGTCATTACTGCCATAAAAGATGGGTAGGCCTTTGGTGTGGGACGCAACCTGCGTTGACACCCTCGCGCCCTCACATCTTCCAAGTATAGCTGGTTGTGTTGGCGCTGCTGCTGCATCAGCAGAAAGCCTCAAACGGCGTAAATATAATAATTTAATTGGTAATTATGTTTTTGAGCCGTTTGGGGTCGAAACGCTAGGGTCATGGGGTCCGAGTGCTCATTCCGTTTATAAAGAATTAGCTAAACGACTGATCGACACTTCTCGTGACCAGAAGGCGGGCCTTTTTCTTGCACAGAGAATTAGCATTGCCATTCAACGTGGCAATGCTGCTAGCCTTCTGTGAACACTGCCAGTAGGCAACGATGCGGAGGAATTTTATGACGCATGCATGTAAATAGCCCGTATATATTTTAATTAGTCTTATAATTACAGTAAATTATCTTTAATTATAATTACATATCAGAAAAAAAGCAAACACAACTATAGAATAAAAATATATTCGAAAATAACTAAATATGATATTTCTGTGATACTGTACGAATTTGATATCATCAACCTAATAAAAAATCTAACAAAAAAAAACTAATGTAAGTGTATGGCGTGAGGCCACTCGCTGAGCCACCATGGTTGGTTGATCGTCCCGGCTGGAGGCTCCACGTACTGGCTATGCTTCGCTTGGGCAACGCAGCGTCGGGCCCTTACTGCAATTATCGGAGGAGATCTCTCGCTTCTACCGGCCTTCATACGCTCCATGGCCGGTAGTGACAGATATGTTACCGCTCGAGCAACCTTCTGCGATGAAGTCATCTCGCAGTAGTAGTACGATGTCCACTCGGACCTAATTCGCCGTTGGCTAAATGAGAGGTTCTTTACCCGGAGGTGGTGCGCGGACTTTTGCTTCTATTTAGGGCACAGTACGGCATACCTAGATGTTCGATTCCGACACACAGCCCCACCAAAAACCCTGGTGGGGTAACTGCCCAAGGCACACAGGCACAAAAAAAGATTATGTAAGTGTAAATATTGGTTTAAGAGCAATTATTTGGAAAAACTTCCAGTAGGTATTTCAATATTAAATTTTCTAGCTCCTCTTTTATTAAAGAATAAGCAAAAAAGATTACTCCATCTAAAAAGAAAGTGTAAGAGTTCTTTGCATATAGTACATTACAGTACATTAGTAACGATTTAGACCGTGTATCAAAATTATCGTCCAGTCGCTTATACGATTCTTCGATATTGTCAGTAGGTACCAAACGGTCTACATGCCCTAAAACTATTCTGTGACCATCTGTTTAAAATAAAGTCAATATTTTAAGTACGGTATATAACGACATAGTAGACATGATGCATGCATGACTGCATGGCGCTGTATCGACTCGTTTTCTCAAATTTCTGACATTAGTCTATTAATGTTCCTGTCTTCGCTCTAGAATGTTAGAATAAAATTACCAATAAAACATTATGAAAACATACTGATTAATTTGGAAGTACATTCTTGGAAAGACAGTATAGAAATTGAAGTCAAGCCACAAGCTCTATAACTCTAGATAATATGAGTTATCTTCTAGCTGGACTACAGGCTGACCATCAACGACAAGTTTTCATAATATAACTCTTGTCCAAGCTGGTGTCCGTCAGCTGTACTTGATACAATAAAAGCCTGTAATTAATGCGATACATAAAACTATTTGGGTTGCACGTGTGTGGTCTAGTAAGCTCTGTATTCTTACTTCGATTATCAGAAGGTATTTGGTATATCAAGAGAACCCAACTCGTTGACTGAAACTCTATAATTACCGAACATTTTACAATGCTTGTTCTGTTTACTGCCCTGTCGGTACACGACTGATTCTATGTGCGCTATGCGTTTTGATTTGATTTCACTATGTTAGCACTCTTGTCGCTACACCATACTTACTGTAGGCAGGTGTCCATACAAATGCACAACCTTGTGTCACAACACTAAAGTTCGGTCGACAAGTAGTAGTTCTTGGACTATCATTATCATCTTCCTCTTATCCTTAAATTGTTCACAATTAGCGCTTATTATCCTACGGCTCTTTATTAAAGGCCTACCCAAAAAGGATATGTAAAAATTTACTCTCATAGTCTCTTGTTCTTTGTTGAACAATATGTACAACGCCATAGAAAAAATTAAGATCGTAGTGAGTACCTTGCTTTGATTTAAACATTTAGTAAAATTGTAATTACGTATATTGATCAAAATTGCCTACGGTATGGCTTAACATAATATAGTGTTTTTATACAAACATCACTTTATAGCTGAATATTTATTTGAAACAATTTCTAATTAAATCAATCAAATATACGGAAGAATGCACTGTTTGATTTATCGAACTTTTCTAAGTAGATATTATTTATTTGCATGAATCCACTCCGATGCACGTGATACACGAGCATTGACACTGGGAAAGAAACGAACACCACAGCTGATACCAAATGAATAGACGCCGACAAGTACGCCATTGTGGAAAAGAGGGCCGCCAGTGTCGCCCTCACATTGGCCTCGGCCAGCAACGTCGAGCCAGCCAGCGCACAACATATTGTCGGTGATTAGTGCGTTTTCAGTACCATAATGCTGTGCACAGATATCCTGGTTGACAGTATAAAGTTTTACTTCATGAAGTTGTTCAGAAGGAACGCCACCATGCTGCAAAATGGAAAAAGTCTAGTTATTGTTTCAGTTATGCTTTATTGATGCAAGTCTTCAGTCTTTTTCCAATGTCGTGTCTAAACTAATATCTTCTTTTGAAAAACTACCCTCAAAATAATACAAAAAATAATGTGTTAACTTTACGCACATAAAACACAGTCATATCTTCACTAAAAGTTGTCTGTGAATCATACAAACCTATATTTATGCGCATGGGAGTTGCGCGGACAAGTTCTCAAGTATAAAGCACTCCAGTTTTATGTTTAAATGAAACATGTCGAGCCATTTACAAACCTCTTCTAACTGAAGATTGGATAATATGGTTCATTCATTCATCCCTGATATATTGGGTACAGTACAAGACCGCTCTGCAATACAATAGGCTCCCTAGATTTTACTTTGCTTGTGGGACATTATAAAAAGAAAATTTATTTGCTGTTGTTAGGCTATAGTCAAATGCAAAACTTACTTTTTCCGCTCCCCATCCAATAGCACTTACAACTTCGTTGTCGTCTAGTCTGTAATTAATATCAGCGATAGTCGCAGGTTGGATTTGAGTAGTAAAAGTCATATTGGTTGCAGTGCGTATTAACCCAAAATCATGGTCTTCGGTTTGTGGATTGTAGAAGGGGTGAGGGATAAGGTCGGCAACGTTAACAGCACTTCCACCACTGCTCGCTAACGCAGAAGCAATACGAAGACGGAACCTGCTATATGGATGGATGCTGCAAAAAAAATTAGATTACGAAATAGAATTGAAGCATTTAAATATAAGTAAAATGAACTTTCATAAACCATATACAACATTTACCTGATACAATGAGCAGCAGTTAAAACTGTCTGATGGTTCAATATAGTTCCGCCACAGTTTTGTTCAAAGGTAACTAAGTCCCACGTGAACATGACATTGACCAATTGGGGCCATTGACCAATAGTAACGGGTGAACCACCTATTATTCTTTGAGAAAAATTTTTGCTTGGAGCAGCTAAAATAAAAATAAATGCTTTGTCTTAAAACGAATACTAAAAATATATTATGATAAAAAATTATGAACTTTGGATACTGATAAAAAGTGATTTATTTATTATTTTATTCATTTTACTTTTAACGTGGACTTGTTATATTGCAAAATACCGATGAAGAAATGCATCTTGGGAAAATTTGCAAACCTGAAAGTTCTCGGAAGTTCTTGAAAGTAAGTAAGGTTACCATCCCAGCTTGCACTAGGCTAGCGTAGTAGCGGGGTGTCGTCTAGAAAACCTCCACGTGGTGCACCCTGGAAACGTTGGCGATTACACTGCCTTTTGTTCCTCAGGTTTTGAGGACGGCGTCATCGCCAACGGCTAATATTCTAGCAAGGAGAGGAGGCCATTTTTCTTCGGCCACTCGGTCGAGGCTTGGTCCAACAGAGCGGGCGTGTCTGCCGATTCCTCTGTTGGCTCTTCGCTCTTCGGAGCTATGAGGATGAAAACCTCGGTAAAAAATCAGGAAGGAGGGACCCTTCCATGGGTCGGAGTTTCTTCGCTGTCCTCAGTGGAGAGGGCGGGCTCGGCGTGCACTCACACTGCCACCGAGCAGGCATGGGAAGATTTCGTTTTCTTGCCACCGTCGGCATATCGTAATCTCGAAAGGAATCGTGGTCATGTCTCGCTACTCCGATTGGGGACGAGGGTCTTGGCTTAGCCGCCCGGACTGCGAGGAAGAATACCTCACTAAAAAATCACCCCGAATCCCGAGTTCTGGTGCGTGACCAGGGGATGCATGGCTGATGGGTAGTTCAGTCGCAAGCGCACTCCCAGCTGGGGCACCTGCGGACCCATCGGTTGGGCATAAACCTTCGCTTGCCCGCTTTAGTTCTCCCCAACTCGTGGGTTAAAATATGGAAAACGAATTATTATCAATAACAAAAAACAAAACGGACGGAAAAAAAAAGACGGAGAAGAGAAGGAGGAGCAAGAGGTTGGCGGGAGAACCTTCGTCGACCGACGACGAAGTCTCTTGTGAGACGACTCGTTCGGTGGAGCTCCCAGAAGTCAATTGGACTCCTGGGAGCAGAAGAATGTCGTTGCGATCTTTGACGGCCGACTCAGCCGAAGAGATGGAGCTGGAGATCCGCGACACTGAGAGTCGCAAGCGCGGACGCTCCAGAGATGAGGATGGTGACACGTCGCAAGACATGTTGCCACCTAAAGTGCCAAGTAGCCTCAGAGGGAGGTCGAGGTCACGCACGCCGATCCCAGCTCCGGCAGGTTCCGCCTTTTCCAGGTCGGGCACTTACGCCCGAGCCAGAGCGGAGGGCGAAATTGTAGCGGAGGAGGAGATCGGATCTCCTGCTGAAGATTTGGGAGCCGGTGGTAGGGGGTTCTGCCCCCCAAACACCGGTAACCATACAGGAGAGAGCGGACGCGGCGGTGGCCATAATTCATAAATTGGCCACCAAGTCCACGAACCTTAAGGGTTCTTTTGTAAAGGGCCTTAAGGACTCCTCCTCCGTCGTATCTGGGGTCGTTAAGACCCTAATTAGTGACGTGGACGTCGAGGCAGCTAACGATCGGTTGGCGGGGCAGGTGGCCGAGCTCAACGCTCAGTTCGCAGAATTTCGGACTCAGGCGGTCTGCCCTGAGCAACCGAGCCAGGTAGAGCGGCAGCCTGCTCCCTCTCCCTCCCTCTCCGGCGGCGACGTCAGCATCAGCCGCTACACCCGCGCCGAAGACCGGGCGACCGGCTAAGATCGCAACAAAGGCGGCCGCATCGAAAGCCGGGCAACCGCCTAAGGCCTCGACTAAAAAAGCGGCGGAATACCCTCCGCTGCCTACTCCAGTGCCTAAAGGGACGAGCGCCGCAGTTTCTATTGTGGCTAAAACTACACCATGCCTCTCCGCATCTGGCTTCTCCACATCTGCCCCCACAAACGACGGGTGGCAAGTAGTTGGGGGGGACAAGAGTAAGAAGTCTCGAAAGCGGGGTAAGAAGGCTGCCAAGAATGCAGCCTCTTCACTGCAGTCGCCATCGGTGGCAGTGGCCACCACGAAGAAGCCACGAAAACTGAAGCCGCCCAAAACAGCGGCTGTGGTGATCACTGTCTCACCGGACGCGACAGATAGCGGGCTATCTTACGCGGCCGTGTTCAAGAAGGCCCGGGATAGCCTCGCCAATGAATTCGGGGCCTCAGGTGTGAGGATGCGCCTCGCCCAGACGGGAGCTCGAATACTCGAGTTCCCCGGGGCTGAAGGTATGAAGGGGGCCGACACCTTCGCTGAGAAGCTGAGGGGAATATTCCCAATGTCGGATGGTGTCAAGATCGCCAGGCCCACCAAGTGCGCGGAGCTGCACATTTCGGGCTTGGATGACTCTGTGACGGTGGAGGATGTCCGCGTTGCCGTTCAGGAGAAGACGGGATGCAACGCGGACAGTATCAGAGTCGGCACCATCCGCCCTGGTCCAGGGGGCCTTGGCGCAGTATGGGTCAGCTGTCCCGTAGCGTCAGCCAAAATTATGGGTGACGGCGGCAAGGTCCTCATCGGTTTCGTGAACGCGAGAGTCACAGTCCTGGTGGCGAGACCGATGAGGTGCTTCAAATGCCTAGGGTCGGGACACACCCGCGTCAAATGCAGGGCACAAGGCGGCGGAATGTTCCGCCGCCCCTCACTGCCCGGCGTGTGCGGTGGGCAATCTGCCCGCCAATCACCAAATGGGACAGGGGAGCTGCAAGACTCCCCGCGCTTCTCAGCAAACATTGGGGCTAGCCAATCGACCCAGGCTACCTCCGGTGTCACTCGTGCGTCAACGTCGTCGCCCATGGAGGAGGCTGTAGAGATGGTCCAATAAATGGACCAAGTCTCAAGCCTCCTTGTCCAGACGAACTTAACCCACTCTGCCGGTGCGCAAGACCTTTTCTTGCAAACCATGGCGGAGTGGTCGATCGGTGTGGCCGTAGCCTCGGAGCCCGCGCTTCTGCGGGCAGGCGTCATGGGGGGTCCGGATGTCTTAATAAAAGCTGTTCCTGGATCCCTCCTATTTAAGGCGCATTACGGCACACCGTGTGGTTTTAGTCGGTTCGATTCCGACCGCCCCACCGAAAACCCCGGTGGGGTGACGGCCCGAGGGGGTTTCCACACGCACAAAAAAAAAAAAAGAAGGCTAGTATAGTAGCCTACAGCCTAATCACTATCAAAATAAACAGGCCCGTATCTATCCCTTATGAATCGAATTCTTTTATGAATGTAGTAATTAATGTACAGTGAACTAAAAACAATGATTATAATAAAAGATATAATCAAGTTTTATTTCTTTGACATATCGTTACGCTAATTTCGATATTTGTTATGTTAGTAAATATTTAAAATTCTTTATGTTTGACTTGATTTGACATTTTTTTTCTAATTCTTTGTTTAAGTATTTAAAAGTATTGTAAAGAAGTATTTAAAAGTATTAGTATGAATAATGTATAATTATGTTTTAAATTAATCAGAGTATTTAATTAACTTACCAGAAACTGCCGTAAAGCAAACAACCAAAGCAGTGATTAGACGCATATTGTAACTATTTTCTCTTAATTTAAAGACGTTACTTAAAAAGTCATAACACTGTGTGTCTTTTGATGCGACAATGCCTTTTATAATCCTTCCCTCACCTATCATCAATTTAATCGATCAATATATTCATATCTTCAATTTAATCTGATTTGATAATGCATTGACAACTTCGATGGACTTGTGATTAAGAATCTTTGTAATTTTTTTTAAAGTTTGTATAAAAAGAAGTGCTGATATCACATGACACCAGAGTCACTGGAAATTCGGACCTTCCTATTGATTATTTTAATTGAATATATAGTTAATGTTTTTTTTTTTTCTTAATTTTTTTTTTATATGTGGAAATCCGATCGGTACTTTTAAGCTTATCGCGTTCAGACAGACAGATTGGCAATCCACTTGTGACTCTTGATTTGCAGGTGTGGTAACAGGCAGTGCGGCGGTTGTCACTAACTATCACGTGATCGTATACTCGTTTCATGCAAAAAAGGAGACAGAAAGTCAAACAGCCGCGGCGGGATACTAAATTTTATAATAATTATGTAGTGACCCCCGGCTACGCACGGGTACAAATTATACACCTAAACCTTCCTCATGAATTACTCTGTCTATTAGTGAAAAATGTATGAAAATCCGTTTAGTAGTTTTTCAGTTTATCGCGAACAGACAGACAGACAGACAGACAGACGCGGCGGGAGACTTTGTTTTATAATATGTAGTGATAGTGAAGATCAGATAGCTAATATTTGTGTAAGAGCGAATATGTTTGGGATTGCAGATTAGATTTTTAATCGAATTAAAAAAAAAAGGATGAGGTCAATACAAATGTCCCCCAAAACTATTGAATAATAAGTGTTGTACGGGTTGCGATTTGATTACTTTAATATAAGCTAAGTCATTCATGCTCGTTACAATACATTTTTTTTCTGGAATAGTGGGCAAACGAGCAGACGGGTCACCTGACAAGTGACTACCGCCAAGTGATAAGTCCGTTTCCGGCCTTTAAGTTGGGAGTAGTGGAAGCATTGTTTCATTGCCGGTTTTCTGTGAGGTCGTGGTATCGAGCGGAGTTGAGCCGAACC
The DNA here is from genome assembly GCA_949752705.1 of Callimorpha dominula. NCBI lineage: Eukaryota > Metazoa > Arthropoda > Insecta > Lepidoptera > Erebidae > Callimorpha > Callimorpha dominula. The sequence continues at coordinate 21,603,656 of OX456992.1, forward strand.
CTACGTGCTGAAGCATGGCTCTCCCACTATCAGGAGAATTTCTCAACAGCTAACATCCCTGCATTGGGAATAGCAATATTTTGTAAAGGGTTATGACCAGTTGGCATTAGGTTATTGCAACTTAGATAAATTCAACATCCAAGGGTGAAAAATTAAGAGATAAAGAATATAGCTTATTATAAATTATCATGATTTAAGCACATTGAAGTCTGTTTCACTTTTTAAAAGATATTTTTTATAGGTCATTGACTGCAGTCATCGCCTTTGAAGAAAATACTTTACATACGTGTGTAGACGTGAGTATATGTCACGTCTACATATATCACCAAAAGGGTAAGCAAAGATGTATTAAACACCCACAATATGCCACTATAATTTGGCCCCGTCACGTAATAGGGGGCAACAGGGCACTATAGGAATAATAGTGGATAATTGGAAGTGTATTAAAACGGAAAGGTAGTTAAGAATCGAAGGTAATGGTAGGAAAATCAGCGTGTGTGTGCAATTCACACACGGCAGATAACTTTAGAAAAGTAGCCTACGACATAATAAGAAATGAAAAGTAAAATCAACACAAATAATTTACTAATGTTAATAAATTTTATTTTAAATAAAGTATATAAAAGTTGTTGGTTAAATTAACACAGAGGTGTTAATACATTATCATAAATTAATTAACAAACGAATTTTAAAACGCGAATGCACAAAATGATATACGTGAACGATACACCACGTTGACTATGACGCATTTTCTGAAGGCTTCGTAGTACGCAGGCGCAAAAACAAAGATTATGGGAAACACTGTATACTTGTATTCTATCTCATTCTCACGCAGGCTAACTCCTATTTATGAATATGTTTGTGTGAATTCTGTTTTTAGTGTGATTTTTTCGTTTAATCTAATTTTCAAATCACAGTGATTCTAAAGAAATTTCACTTCAAAAATATTGCTTATACGAATGAATTGAGGAGTGTAAGTAATAGCTCGAGCAGGTCAGTACTGGATACTTGTAACTCGAACTGGCTGTTACCGAGAGGTTTGAGCACTCTAACATCACTCTCAACTTTACGGTTCTCTTTACTTGGCTCACTTTTAAAATGAGAGCTTTAGAACAGAGTAATGCAAATCCTCGAGTGGATACTGGTACAGGAAAGAATGATACATTAGACAAGGTTTAAGAAACACCGTACCGAATCCTGAAATACTGTATTCAGTTGTTTTTTAAACAAAGGTAGGGTCATTCACCGTACCGCACAAAAAGAATACCTGCACATGTTGCGCGTACGTCGCGTAGCGCCAAATGGAACTAATGACTATAAATTCTTATTCTCGCATTTTTATGATTGTGGAGGAACGGGTATCAGGTCCCTCCAACACAAAGGGAGGATCCTCCGACCAGGCGTGGTGATCATGCCTGGCGGGCCGCCGCCCAACGGTTGATGTTGGGAAGTTGTATATCCGAGTATACTAATCGGCGCGAGAACTCTCATAGCGCGATGCAGGATTAGTAGGTTGTAGATGTTTCTTGTTGCTGTATGTGGAAGTCGCCACATCACTCCCTTCCAAGACCAGAGGTCGATATCTTGATGAGTCAGCTATCTATGCTCTATTAAGGAGCGTGCCAGGGCCAGTAGTGAGTTGTTCCGGTGAGTCGGAACTGAGTGCCGCAAGTTCCAGTGAGTCGGAACTGTATTCCGCTAGTCCCAGTGAGTCGGGGCTGAAGTCCGCTGGTCCCAGTGAATCGGGGCCGCATGCAGTGCTGCGGTGCTGCGTGCGGTGCTGCGGTGACGTCCCCAGTGAGTCGGGGCGGTTGCTGCGTAGTTTCTGGCTGCTGCGTAGACGGGAGAGAGATGCTCTTCTTACGTGGACCGTAGGTGCAGTGTGCTGGGCCTAGACGCTGATGAGGCCGTAGGGGTAACCAGGCTGGAGCGGACGCTGCAGGCGTGTGGTATCCCTGTTGAGGCCGAGGATGCTGGCTGGCTGAGACTTGATTACCGCTCATTGCTGTAGGAGTGTATACGATGGTGGTGATGATGATGCTGCTGATCTGCTCCATGAAGGCTGCTTCCAATCACGTCCGGGTCACCACTGTGGAGGAACGGGTATTAGGTCCCTCCAACACAAAGGGAGGATCCTCCGACCAGGCAAGGTGATCATGCCTGGCGGGCCGCGGCCCAACGGTTGATGTTGGGAAGTTGTACATATATACTAATCGGCGCGAGAACTCTCATAGCGCGATGCAGGTTTAGTAGGTTGTAGATGTTTCTTGTTGCTGTATGTGGAAGTCGCCACATGTTGAACTGACTTTTGTATTGTGATAAGTATAAATAGAAAGAGGTTATTGTATATTTTTCGCGTTGCTAAAACTTAAGTATAATAATTATTGTATCAGTACAAATAATAAAATGGCGTTATGTGTAACATGACATTGTTAAGAACTATAAATGTGATTATATACCAAGAGTATTATAGGCTAGCATAATATCTACTGTACATATTTCCTTTCTATACGTCTAATTTCATATGATCTGTATGATTAACTAGATCTTAAACTATGCTGTGGCCTGAGTTGGATACAAATGGAAAGACGTTAAAGAGAGAGTACAGAAGGGGTAGTAGTATAATGTGGAAGCTTGTAATTGGCATCTGCTACAACGAATGTCATTTTATAACTACTTAAGCCGTGAGCATCCCAAATAAAATAAAATAACATAATTTAATAAATATATTACTAAAAATTTTAAGGCTAAAATAACAAACTTTTTATATAGATGACAGTGATATAAATTTAGTGATAGCAATTTAAGATAATACCAGATAAGATAGAATTTATAATTTCAAATATATGGTCTCGTCACCACAGTGTGTAGGTACAAAAAAGTGCACTTTATATCTGATATGAGTGCCGAATGAATGCCTGAAGATTCTTTTTTTTTATAATGTATTTGACATATGTTTCTGACATACCTATATATTTGATTTTTTTATTCTAGATCTTCTTTAATTATATTTAATGTGAGGCATTAAATGATACAAATTCTGACATGTACAACAACAGTCACATACTTACTAAATTATCTGAATTTTAGTTTATGTTTGATCATCATTAATGTCTCTTTTAAAATGTAGATAGATTATTATTAGCACCTAAACATTATGTATCCTGCATTCATGACTCTAAAATATATGTGTATGATCATACAAAGGAAAAAGAAATTGTTTTTTGATTTAAATATTTATATTGTATTGCTGATGTCTTTTTTTTTGTTGCAAGAAAGGACATCAGCTGTAGGAGCAAAAACTATACGAGAGTCAGCTTATTCCAATATTGACTTTTTTACTAGTGAAGCGATTACGATTTGATTAGCTCTGAAATTAAAATAGGGTTTTGTATATTTTAGGTAGTGTATCCCACCAAATATTATATGCATCCATCCATCCAAAATTTCACATTTATTATATTAGTGGGACAACGGAGTATGGTGGTCTATGTTTACAAAGTCGCGGGCGCAGCTGGTTATATTATATGTATGTTTTTTAGAATTCCGTTCCTCAAAAGAAAAAAAGGAACCCTTATATGATCACTTTGTCGTCCGTCTGTCTGTCTGTCAAGACCTTTTTCTCAGGAACCCATGAACGCATTAAGTTGAAATTAATAACAAATCATAAGTCTGCGCTCCCTTTAAGCTGTAAAAAAATTAAGCTTCTAAGTCAATGCAATCAAAAGATATAGCCACTTAAGCCTTATATTTGACCAATTTTTGAACATTTCGCAGGTAAATCAAAACCTGTAGGGTACTTCCCATTGACCTAGAATCATGAAATTTGGAAGAAGTAAGGTCTCACAGCACAAGCAAAGAAAAAAAAAGGGTTGCACTCCGGGAGTGCCGGCAGAAGTAAAAAAAAATCGAATAGCTTTAATAACGATTATACACTACCTTCATCCCTACCGTGAGCTGTCAAAATTATCATCATAAAGAGCTATGGCAAAAATTGTCTCATTATTTAAAAATGCACATACGTATGATTTATACCAAAGTAATTTGTTGTGAAGTGCGAAAGTGAGCTTTATCTGAGTAATGTAAAGCTGATTTTCGCACTTAATCAAAACTGTTGCGTATTTCTTTTCTTTATTGACAGGACAGAGGACGGAGGACATTCGGAGATCAGGGTCACGTGTCATGAAGCGAGTTTACCATTTTTTACCCATCAAAAAGTGCACAACGCCGCTAAAGAAGTTTTCACTTCAAAAATCAGAAAGTCGTTAATTTGTTGTTATATTTGTCTGTCTGTGTGTCTGTCAAGACCCTTTTCCTCATGCACTTTCTGTGAGGCCGCGGTATCACTCCGGCCGAGAAGACCCATACGTGCCGAAGCATGGCTCTCCCACAATCAACACTTTTAATAAAATCAAGATTGTATAACAACTCCATCACTTTGTAATCAGACGCATCCATTAGTGAAGTGCACTTATCAGCTTTTAGAATTGCAATATAATAAAGTTAGCAAGACAAATCAGATTAAATTTAAAGATACAATAAAATTGTAATACTAGGTTTAAAAACTGGACAAGTACGACTAGTAAGTATTAGCGCCCATACGGTTTCGGTATTATTTATGTATTTATGAAAGAAAGAAAATACGTTTATTAAACACACTACCACATTATATACATTACACATAATTTATTAGCGTGTCGTGATGCGCGCCACAGTACATGTTCACGGCGATCGCAGGGAGGCGCAGGACCAGGACTTACTATTACCGATTTTTTATTTTTATTTCATTTACAAGAATAATGATAGTATTAAATTCTAGAAATTGTAAACTTTATCATCTTCCGCGCTTTTTTTCCCATCTAAGTTGGGGGTCGGCTTTCAGTCTAACTACGATACGGTCGTACTTCGATATTTTACGTGAAGCGACTGCCATTAGACCTCCACAATCCAAGTAGACCAGGCTGTCGGACTTTTTAGGGCTCCAACCGGGACCGACGACTTAACGTATCTTTATTTTATTTTTACTTATTATTAACCAAAATTCTATATTCATATACGTAATGATATATTCTTAAAAATATGAAAGCGTTGTGTGTTTATAGTCGATTTTTTATTTAATGTAACCTTTGGAGATTTCCATATTGACGAACCGAAACATCAGGGGACTGGAAAAAGTAATAAAGAAATTTATATTGATTTTATAAAGTTTGTTATATTGTGTAACATTTGTACTTTATTATAGTCACGAGTAAACCAACCAGCGTTTAAATTGTTTTACTATTTTTAGAAATATATTTATTAAATATATAGATAGCTAGATAAACTCTTTATTGTACAAAATGATACAAAACTGTATATATGTAGATATTCTTACAAACTAAAAGTAGAGACTGTGTACAATTGGCGGCCTTATCGCCCTTTGCGATCTCATACATATTTAACTGATATATGTATTTCGGGGATTCCCGACTAGTGTCGGACCCGACGAGGGTCCTATATCAAGGAGTAAAGCATCCTGTCACGGTGTCAGCCATCAGGTTAATATACAACTAAGTAAAACCGTGTGAATATCTCTACTAAATTATATGAATACCACTCATGAAAGTTTTTATTCTAATTAAATACATGTTGTAATTCTACAATTTTTTTTAGTAAAATTTAAACAAAGCTCAATAACTAAGATACTCACTACTCTCAGTACACTCACAGAATATATTTTCTTTTATGTTGTCTCCTAATCTAAATCATTACAATATTTAGTGTCAGAATCTCTGTATTCAATTTCACTACGTGTCAGATTTTCGTCCGAGGAATTAAAATAAATTATTATGAGTTTTTATTTAGCACAACGTCCTAAAACACCCTATGCTAAATATGTAGGAAGAGCCCTATGTAACCAAAGTTCCTACTTTTCATATTTTCTAAACATTCAATCATAAATCGAATTATCATATCCCCAATACAGTTATAACACGGTTGAGTACAAACCTAGAAGTAGCTTCCAAATATCATAAACAACTTTGATGCTGAGGTTTTGTCTATCAGACGTACTAAATCTGTGTTGAAAAAAGAAAATAAAAAAATTGAAATGATTATATTGACGAATATTACAAAAGTATGGTTATCTCATTTAAAGGTTTTATGAGAAAAGGCACAATATAACGACTTGATTATCGTACGTTACCGTGTGAGACAGACGTGGTAGTAAATTTTTCCATGAAAAAAAAAACAACAAAAAAGTGATTCTAACAGCAAATAATTTACATAAAAACTTGCAGTGATTGACTCAAGTTTAGCAATATAATTTTCTACAGTGATTTATTTGTGTTTTATGTGGAATAAAAAGTGCATAAAACTCATACATGCGTTTTTAACAAGCTAATAAGAAAATATAGGTATTAAAAATATATGTTTTTCTGAGAATTTTTAGTTTACTTTTCGACGCAGACGCACTCTGTCCGATAGTATTATGTAAGACGCAGAACCGGTATCAGAATTACTAGATAGTACATTGAGGAGCTTCCCCGATTTGAGTGATGACGAAAATGGCCAGAATAAACGCCTGGAATAAAAAATAGAGCAATTAAAAGCTGAACTAATGAGTGCTTTTTGTGAATCGAAACATTATCATTAGAAGTTCCAATCTAAACCTAACAAATGAGGAACTGAAGAAGTAAAACAAAATACTTAAGAATTTAACTCAAAATTCCACGAAAACAAGAAGCTGAACACCTAAAAAACTCATCATTCAAGAAATAGGTGTACTGTTAATAAAACCAAATACAAAAATACAACACAAACCGGATTTCTCTATGGCAACTATAATAAAACCGTTAGGAGTATAAAAAAAAAAAAGACCGATACAAAAAAAACTGCAAATAAACAAACGAAGCAAACCACCAACGCTTTTATTTATAGGCGAAGAAGACTTCAAAAAACAAAGAGTAACAAAGATTTAGTCTTTCAGATAAGGGAAAATGAAAAAAAAAATCAAAACACAAATTTACTCACCTGCTTACGAATGCCACGCTACATATCAATGCCACGATCATCACTATATTCAACTGTAGAGTTGAAACTTTAACAACCTACTAAAAATCGTCACTAGATCCATTATGGATCTGGCCAATGGATCTTCTGAGATGGAACCCTATACCTGGATGTCTTCACAAATAATATAAAATGTAAAATACACAACTTTGACCAGTGTGCCATAAATTTAAATGAGTCAGAGGAGGAGTTTTGGAGGAGAGACGAACGATACACTAACAAGACGGACACTCTGACTATTTGTTTACAAGAACTAATAAATAGTAATAAAAACGTTGATATGTTATGTATTACAGAAAACTTTATACAAGCGGCTGGTGAAATCTATCGCGCCGTTCCAAACTTTTCATTATGTGCCTCTTACTGTAGGACTGAAAGTAAAAAGGGTGATGCGTGCTTTCTGGTCAAAAATGCAAATATCTGGATAGAACTTCCAGAAATTTTACAGCAGTCTGTTGTGAGTGCGTTTGAGTGTTGTGCCATAGAACTTACAAGCTATATACTAATTGTTTGTATATTTAGGACTACTAATAAAATTAATTTAAATATATTTTTCAACTAATTATAACAACTGTTAATAATTTATGAGTAGGAAAAATTACAATGCTACAATATTTTGTAGGAGCTTTTAACTTTTTTAGATGAAAAATAATGAGGTATCTTAGACATTTAATTGTTTACTTTTAAATTATAATTTAAAACTTGAAATCTTAAACATCGACAATTTTGCACACAATTTCAAAAACAAATGTAAAACTTAAGTGTTAGAATTCGCTTTATCAGATCATATGTCACAATGATTACATAACCTTAAGTCATGTATCGAAATATGCTTTTAATTTTCGGACATTTAAACTACAGAAGACCTTCATATAGCGTATGACATATTTATAATTATGTATTTACACGAGAATTGCCACATACATATCTCTGAATTGCCTGTAAGCACGGCCAGTGCAATCTGGTCGAAACGTCAGGTAACTCAGAGGTATGTAATACCTTTTCGCGATCGGGTTAATTCCCGTGTAAATATATAATTATATCATGGAACGCGAAAGTTTAAAAGTTAGTATGACATATTTTTCGAGGAATTAAAATTTTTCTATGATATATTTATTCTTTCTATTACAGCTAGTCCAAGCAAATCTGTAGAAAACCTCGATGGATATCATGAGGTACGAAAATAGGTAGCAAAAGGAAATGTCACTTTTATGGGTATATAGAAAAAGTTCAAATGAAAAGAACAGCCCCTCTCCTCTCTCTTCACTACGTATTTGTTTTATACCCCCACCTCACCAACGCATTCGTTATAAAAGTAGGGTCAGTATACCTGCGTCTCGTTCCCCAAACCAAGGTCCCAAGACGCAGGGACCTTTGTACGATAGGTCTTACCTCCAACACCATGGCGCCGACACTAATTGAGGCTAGTTACCCGTATGCCTATCGGTCACAGGAGATCGCCACTCGTGAAACCACACTCGCAGCGACTCCCCTTCGCAACCGACACACTCCCTATTATTCAGATAAGTACCGGAGCTGTAAGGCATGCTCACTTCCCGCATGTTTGCATATGCTCGCGGTAGCACCGCTAGGTTCGTCAGAGAAGCCAGCTACCAGTTTCCAGCTGGTACCGGAGCTGTGGGCTCGCTCACTTCACGATCTACAATCATGTGTAGGTCTACCCTGGCCTACAGTCGGGTGTCCGGATCAGTGTCTAGTCACCTTCTACTTGCTAAGCAGGCAAATACCCGAGCTGCATCGGTCCGACGCGACCTCTGCTAAAGGACGCTCCAAGCCCCGCAGCGGAAAACCAAGGAGCCCTTCATCTTAGACCGGTTAACTCCGCTGCTCGCTGCGCGCGAGAACAGACGCTCCACCGACAGTAGTGGAGCAAATCAGAGGGCTCAGGAACCGGTTCCCGTGGTACCCTGATCTAACAGCCGGACCCGTAGTTCCGGCTGCGAACCTATCTACTCCGGGTGACTAGTAAATGAAAAGAACAAACAAAACTACATTAAGTACAATAAAAGATTTAGAAAAATAATAAGACGCAACGGGTTTAAAATAATTTCACAATAATTATCACAGCCGACAACATATCGAAACCGACATGAGAAATTATAAATAGTAAAAAACGGAGCAAACTTAAGGAGGACATTGTTCATATCCAAGTAAACAACGATGTTATTACAAGATCCAAAAAACAATGGCCACAAAATTTAACAATTACTTCATTAAGAAAATCAGTTTAATACCAAAGTCAAGTTCAAAGGTTTTGTTACAAGTAGAAAAGACTCAATATTTATGGCTCCTAGTAAACCCTTAACACACCCTACTTATCTTACATAGACAACTTAAGCGTTGTCTATGTAAGATAAGTAGGCACAATCAGTTATTATCGATCAGAACTTTACAATATCAGTTGTACGATTGAGTGATATCACTCAATCATCTGGTATCAATAGACTTTGAAGCTTTGCACACATTTCGCTAAGATATGTATATTATCTGGGTTTTTTAAGTTGAGATGCTATTTTTGGAGCAAAATGTTTCAATTCTTCACGGACATGAAAAACATTGAAACTTTTTGTATCATTATCTAATCACTTTATTATCAGTAACAGCGAGCGAAAATATTCAGCAAATTACAACTGTGTTTATTGCTTAATGTTATTTTTTATTTATTACTTCTTATACGAACTCTCGTAAGTTATGCCAAAGTAGAGTACGTTATCTTATCATTTTCATATAAGTACATAAAAAAGGTTTGATCATTAGTACATCATTGTCAGATTATTCTATACGGATATGAATATAAAAATGGAATAATCTTGTTAGTTTATCGATGATAACATTAATAAAAAAATAGAATTTTGCTATAAAATCGATCACAACTCAAAATTCGGTACAATATTTGTAATTAGCACAAAAGTTTAAATATGCGTCTAACAAAAAAAAAATGTTATTTCGTTTCAAAATCATCTTCAATCATCTTTGATTTTGGAACGTTAATACCTACGTAGGTTGTAATAATAGTCCGTTAATATTGTTACAACCTACTGGTTGTAACAATAATGAGTTACATTATTGCACGTTACTCGGTACATCAACCTCTCAAACTTAAGTAGGTAAGTGTTCCATTGTCTTAGATACGCCCTGAATATGTTATATAGCACTTTATGTTTGTTTTTTTATAAAGTTATATATTTCATTAATAAAAGTATATATGTACATTGTTATTAATGCACTTTCGCCATTTTATAGGAAGATCATTAATTCCCTTGCTGAAAAATTTGTAGGAACGAGAATCACATCATTCGTCGCAAAATAGACAATAACACACCCACCATACTTCCCGGACTTTGCTCCAATAGATTACCATTTGTTCCGGCATTTGGACTATTTCTTGTGAGGAAAAAAATTCAATTCCGATGAGGCAGTCCAAACCGCCTTCAAAGATTTCATTGAATCTTGCTTTCACAATTTTAGATTTTTGAAATTTAATGGACTCTGTATAAAATGGCGAAAGTGCGCAGACAACAATGGTTTGATGTGTGAGTTTGAACAACTAAATGATTAATTAAATATAAAACTTTATAAAAAAAATCGTTTTACTTTTTAAAGACCTAATACATAAATAAGTGGTATGTACAATTTGTCATAATATGAAGCATTAAACGTTGTTTATTATCCGTGGATTACAAGATTGTATAAAATTAATGATAAAACAAAAAAGTTGAGTCAATAATCAGTTAATAAGCGATAAAACTTTAGAAACAATAATATTTGCGATGCATTTTGTCAATAACAAAAAACCAAAAATAATAATAAGTATATTGACAACAGATATGGAAAGAACAGAATATTAAAAAAAAAATTAACCTATTTAACTTAAAAAGAGTGCTAGAGAAAGGCGTGGTCAAATTTTAGAAGCGTTATGCGTAGTCCACAATAGTCCACAAATAGTACATTTAGCTAGAAAAAAGAAAGTTTTTCTTTGGAAGATAATTTTCCTAGTTTTGGTGAACATTTCTGAATAATATATTAAAATAATATTTAATTTGCATGAAATGTGGTATAGGTAAAAATGTTACAATAAATAATAAATGATCTTTCACAATTCACCACAATATCAGTAATAATTAGAAATAGCTATATAATAAAGGATAAAATTATAATTATATAACAATAGTTACTCTAAAAAAATTCTTCTCTGTGAGTTTTTAGATAAATTTCAATGATTTTGTCTTTTGAATGATTTTGTGCAGACATATTAATATAAATAATATAATTAACAGACAGTATAAATATAACTAAATGTACTTATAGGTACAAAATTACAGAGTAAAAAATAAAAAATACATATATCGTGTTTGCGTCGATATTATACATGCGAATATATGAAAATAGCCGTTACCTCCAGTTTCAATCACGGTTATGGTCACTGCTCCGCTCCAAAGGCTCGTAGCGTGATGTAACATAGCGTATAAACTACCCCAATGAGTACTCTATTTAATACAAAGATGATTTTTCGAATGCGACTATTAGTTCCAGAGATATAGATTAAACTAATATCACATAAAAAAATGATTTTGTTGCGGTTGAAAAGTTGAATTTATCGTAAATTGATGTATGAGAGAGAATTTTTAGAACTGGAAAGCTAGTTTTGTCTTTCGGAAAATACGGGCAAAAATCTTCGTTTTCTTACGGAACCCTTGGTGCGCCAGTCAGACTCGCACTTAAAAAAAACAAATTTGGTGGCAAGGAATCGTTTTTTCGATTTATAAATTAATTTTATAAAATAATGACAACGGCGGCCTTTTCTCGTTATGACATTTGAGTAATTATTTTGTATAACTTTAAGCGTGGCTTAACTAAACAAAAATGTTTCGAGAAAATAAGCAGTGCACTGAAATAAACTTGTCCATCTCTAAGAATTATAGAACAGTGGTATTTTCAATTCAATCGTGGCGTATCTATTCTAATTTGGAAGGTCCGGCAGGCCTAAAGAAGTGAATACCGATAAGACCATTGAGATTATACGAACATTTGTGGAGTTAGACCGATGTGTGACCTATCGACAGATCGAGGAAACCCTAAAGTTAGTGTATCAACTGTTCATCGAGTTCTTCACGACCATTTGAAAGTACGGAAACTTTGTTCACTCTGGGTAATGCAATTGATGACTGATGCGCTGAGGGAGCTGCGTGTGACTTGGTTTCGTGATATGTTAAAAAATGTAAATCCGGATGATCTAAATACATGAATCCGATAGTTACATGTGATGAAACCCAGCTTTACTATTTCAACGGTTGACTGTTGTACGAGGGCGGCACTGAAAATTTCGGGAATCAAGGAAGTGACACAACAGTACTATTTAAAAATGTATTTATTGCTTTTCGAAGTATTCTCCCCGAAATTTGACTCATTTTTCCATACGATGGAACTAATCATTGAAGCAACCATTCCATTCGGAAGTTGGGGTCTCCAAAATGGCCGTTTTGTAGGCGTCCACAGCTTCTTCAGGTGATGAAAATCTCTGACCACGCAATTTATTCTTTATTTTAGGGAAAGTATAGAAATCATTAGGGCTTAGGTCGGGGCTGTACGGCGGATGGTCTAATAATTCTATGTTTTATTGCTTTAAAAACTCTTTTGTTCTGTGCGCGGTGTGAGAACTCGCATTGTCGTGATGGAGGATGATGCGGCGGTTGCAGTTCTCTTTACGGAGTTCAGAAACGACCTGTGGCAAACAAATGCTAGCATACCATTCTGCATTAACCGTTCTTTGTCCCTCAAGAGAAATAGTCGCAACATGGCCGGTTTTGGAGACAAACGTGGCCACCATTTTTTTTGCAACACTCCGTGAACGAACAATTTTTGTTGGCTTTAACTCATTTTCGAACACCCAAACTCGTGACTGGTTTTTTGTTTCGAGTTCGCACGCGTATATCCAGGATTCGTCACCTGATACGATATTGTATACAGCATTTAAGGATCCTACGTGGAATCTTTCGAGAGTTCTGACGCACAAAGTAACGCGAGCCGCTTTTTGCTCTTCACAGAGCGAATGCGGTATCCATCGGGAAAACAACTTTTTTACACCTAATTGTTCATGCAAGATTATTTTTATTTGACTCATGCCAATGTCTAAAGTTGCCTGAATTTCGCGATATGTCACAAGTCGATCTTCCTCAATCAGCTTACGCACAGCATCAACGTTTTCTTGGGTGACTGCAGTTTTTGGACGACCTTGACGGGGATCATCACTGAGCTTGACACGTCCAAGTTGAAATTCAGCAAACCAGCGATACATTGTGGTTTTGGATGGAGCTTCATCACCAAATGCAGAAATCATCCGGTCAACACACTGTTTTTGCGTTAAACTACTTCGAAAGTCATAATAAATCATCGCTCTTGCATTTTCTCGAGTCAATTCCATTTTCTCAACGACTAAACAAGTTTGACAAACCCTTGTGATAAGACCGAGAATCTTTTTTTAAATAAATAAATGGTATTCGATTTTTAAGACCAAGGAGTTTTCAATTAAAAAGATTTTAATATGACAGAAACAGTGGAAATATTCCATTCCCGATACTTTTAGTGCAGCCTATGTATTTTTTGTTAAGAGAGTAAAATTGACTACGGTTGTGTTTGATAAAGGGAAAACTGTTACTGCTACCTGGTGTACAGAGAAACAGTCTGTACACTGGCCTGTTGGTCTAGGTTCACCCACAACCTCTGGCTCAGCACTCAGGATCACTAACCACTAGACCAACAGGCCCGTGAATGACGTAACTGCAAATCTTAATTTATAATCGCGAACACAAATTTACAATTTTGGGATTTATTTGTGGGTATAATACATGACTTTTCCCATTATTTTTTAAATTCTAGGTCGACGGATTTCATCTTTTTATCATTGTTATTTTTTAAAGCTCAAAGACCATAGATTTAAAATAAATTTTTTTTCAACTATACCTCTGCCATTAGGTATAGTACTTTAAAAAATGTACAACCTACAATATAGATTAGATTAGCTCTAATCTAACGTTTGTTGATTTTAGCTAACTTCACCGAATTACGTATTTCATTGATTAGTACATTTGTCATTGTACATGTCTGCCAAGTCCTGGATTTTATATGTCTTACCTTAAATTTCTTTTGTTATTCTATTGGTATTTGGTAATATGTTATCGATTTTTATAACGTTAATCATTTCTATGCAATTCCTCATATCAGTCGGAAACAATAAAACAATTTTGCTGGTCAAGGTATCTTTATGTATAATCATACTGATTAACCTATGATAACATTCGTCAAAAAATTGGTATAAATACATCTACATACATCACTCGAAAATTAGCGAACGTGGTCTAGTAGTGGGGATATTGAGACATGCATCTAATATATTTTGTGTTTGTTAGTTTTGCGGCTGTTGCCGGTAAGTTATTTAGAAACATACTTCAATTAATGTCGCGAGTTATGTAAATAAGATTTAAGAAACAGTGCAGTAGTAAATAAAGTGGGTGACTATAAATCATTGCGAGATACGTGCATACGCAGCAGAACCTTTAAAAATTAAGCTTCATTGATTCGTTAATTAATAAAAACAAATTATCAAATGTTAATAAGTAAATTTTTTTTTAACCCCAAATGCGTTAGAAATATTAACTAATAAACATACAAGTAGTCATATATTTTTGTAATCAACTTTTAAACCCTTCAGAAGATTTTTTGGAAAACATACCCAGTGACACTAACGCAATAAAGACGAATCTAACGACAGTTAGTAGGTACCAGGGAAAATAGGGACGGACATACATACATGCAGTTCAAAAAGATAACCCTCCTTCTTTGGCTTCGCCGCAACCGGGTAATAAAGCATTTTTTTATTGTTTTTAGTCTTTGCTGCTCCAGCCCCCGTCACCATAAGACAATGGCCTCATCTGGCTAATGTTTTGTTTACATGGAATTGGTCTACCTTTGAACAATACTGCGGCGGTACTATCTTGAGCGACACAGTTGTATTAACTGCTGCTCATTGCGTAGTGTAAGTAAACAATTATATGCAGTATATAAACATGCTTTTAATAGGTAGTACTTGAAATTCTATATTATAATCTTTATACATTTTTGCAGCACTCTTCCCGCCAATAGGTTCCGCCTACGTCTTGGTTCTACTTATGTAAACAGCGGTGGGATAGCTGTCAATGTTGGAAGCACTGTGCTTCACCCCTACTATAATTCAAGAACTGAAGACTATGATGTTGCTTTATTACGCACCCCTGCCAGTTTTGTTGTAAATGATCAAATCCAACCCGCAAAAATTGCTAGTTTTGACTACAACCTCGCTGACAACCAACTTCTTTCTGCCACTGGGTGGGGTTCGACTGAGGTAAGTTTATTAATGGAAATTGGTGTTATTAAGGCATATGAGTGTGTGGTAAAGATACCAAAAAAAAAGTCAAAAACTCCCTATTTAGATCTTCTCCCTTTTCACAAACACTGTAATCGAAGGCTTTAAGTTTACCTGAAATGGAAGCACGCCACAGCTGTAGCACGTAAACCCACCATTAAGATTAGCATAAAATGCAATACCGCTAACTCTCCTTCGAGCTCAATGGGAGGAGACACCCTGACCCTGCAATATTGCCATCTTGTGACCCACCACCACACTGTCAAGATCGTACGTCCATATCGCACGGTTTCTTTTGAAGGGGCGAGTATTCAAGCCAGAATTCTGTCATGAGATCTGGGAGCAAGAACCACTGCGTCGCTATACCAGATACACGAGGAGGAGCTGGAGATGGACTATCACTCCTGAACAGGAAAATTTATGCACTCCGGGCCCAGTCCCGTTAGTTATTGATGGCAAAATTAAAGAAACGATTCGAGCGTCGTCTCCTACGGTTTATCAGAGCATAGCTGCTTCGGGACGTACCTCTCTTTTATAGATCGGTTAACGCCCGCCTGCTTACAAGTTGACAAACTTGCAATTAGAAATCATATACATTCCTGTGTACTTGCCAGACTTAGCTCCCGCTGATTGTTATGCTAATAATTTTAATCTAAACCATTTTTTTTTATTTCAGTTCGACAGAAATCGTTCTGAAGAGCTTGCTGTAGAGCAGATTTGGAGTATTAATCAAGTGGACTGTGCACGGCGTTACAGTACTGAAAATATAGCCATCACCGATAACATGTTATGCGCTGGTTCTCTCAGTCTAGGTGGTCGCGACCAGTGCCAGAGTGACTTCGGTAGTCCTCTCTTCCATGATGGCACCCTTGTTGGTATCTACTCCTTTAGCATTAACTGTGGTATGCGATTCTTTCCAGCTGTCAACGTGCGTATATCTCGCGTCTCAGATTGGATTATTGCGAATAATATTACTATATAACAAATTTTCTGAAAATAAATATTAAGTAACGTCAATACCGTATTTCATTTATATCGTAAAATTTTAAACATAAAATGATTTGTTTAAATAAATATTATTTATGCTGTATGATCCGATAATCCGTTTTCCTCTCGATCAATCCGTCGGTAATTCATAAAACAGTGCTCATTTACTATTTTGACTTTTCTTCAAGACTTGACTTTCTTTTACGTGGCAAAGCCATGTTTCGGCACGTATAGGCCGGCTCGACTCCGCTTGATACCACGGCCTCACAGAAAACCGGCAGTGAAACAATGATTTCATTGCTTTTCGCCGAGTGAGTGAGGTTTGCGGAGGCCCTAACCCTTCCCTCTCCCCTATTCCCGTCCTTCCCCTCTCCCCCTTTCCTCCCCTCTAATCCCCCTCTCCCGTCTTCCCGCTCTTCCCCCCTCTCCCGTCTTCCCGCTCTTCCCCCCTCTCCCCCTATTCTGACCTTAAAGGGCGGCAACGCACTTGTGACTCTTGAGTTACAGGTGTCCATGGGCGGCGGTAGTCATTTACCATCAGGTGACCCGTCTGCTCGTTTGCTTCCTATACCATAAAATAAAAAGATCTAGATGATCCAGGTACACTCGCTCAAATCAGAATACCTGTGGTTTATCAGTAATACTCCAAGTCAAGTTTGTAGCTACCAGGACATTTACATTTACAGGACATTTGATCAGATTGGAGCTCCCAATACACACTGCTACCGATATATTCGTCGTTGGTAATAACATCTTGTTTGATCTTGATACTGCAATGTCCAATCGAATTTTTGAAACTGAAAGATTGGGTTACCTGTAACAAAAAAAAACTAGTTGATTTTTAAGGTACGAAAATGATTTATGTATGTTTTCCTTACAACAGCTTGTTACTACAGGAAGAATATAATGATTGGAAAATCCACTTAATAAATACTAACAATTTATTTAAGACTAGCTGGTTGCACACGACTTCGTTCGCTTGGAAATTTTGGTGAAAAATCTCCCACGGGAATCGTACATTGTAGATAAAAAGTAGCTTACCTCTTGTTAAGGTCATAAATATTCATGCAAAAAAATAAAATTATATCTATTCAGTAGTCTTTGCGTTTTGCCCGGACATACATACCGACAAACAGACAAAAAATTCTATAAACTACTCTTTTGGCTTTGATATTGTTTGTAGAACACACAGCAAATATTCTTTAAAAGAAGTATTCAATGTACAGTTTTTACTTTGTTACGATTTTTAACCGACGAAAAAAAGAAGGTTCTCAATTCGACCGTATATTTTTTTTTTATTATATGTATAGATTAAATACTTTAAATCCAATAAAGACCATTGATCTATGGGGTAATTCTGTCGTGTCATGATATAGTAGCGCCTGAGTTAAAGCTGGTTTTTAATAAATATATTGACAGTGGTGTATTTCTTGACCTAATGAAACGTGAGAAGGCAACGGTAGGTAGACAACGATAACCGCTTACCATCAGGCGAGCCGTGAGCTTGTTTGCCACAGTTTTATATTTTTACTTTTTGGATTAACAAACAGTGATAAACTACATAAGGCACTAGGCATTTTTTGTCATTTGTGTTAAGTGTGCGATTGCGTTTCTCAAAACAAATTGATAGGAAAATTGCAACCCTAATTGGTTTAACGCAAACAATTTGTTATTAATCGAGAAAATGACCAACTGTGTCAGATTCGTTAATAAGTCATGATGATAATGCTTGGGATTAAATTTGCTCTTATTTCTTAGCATATATTTATTTTTGACACTATGTATGTGTATATTCTGTATATACATACATTCATATTGATATTCTGTATTCTTTCGTTTTTAATCTGTAACATGTTATTCATTATTTTCTATATATTTTCATAGTTATTACGTCTGTGAATGAAAAAGCCATTTGGAATAGTAATTTCTAGCGTAATCTACACAACAGTGACAGTTTTTAGTGTTTTCATTGGCCTACTCAAATGTCTGATTACGCTGGTGAAGTGGTTTGAGTCGTGGAGCTCCCTAAGATGTGATTAAATTCCGTGATTACGGATTTATCTAGTCTAATGGGTGTTGTGGCTGATCACCTCAAAACTAAAATGGTTGTTTTATATAAAGATCAACCTAGACACCTTCATGGGACTTGCACAGTGTTTTCTCAAGTCACAGGAAATGCTGCTTTACAAATGGACGTGTAATAGCGTCTGAAAAGAAAGAAATAAATATTTATATATCTCTAAATGCGAAGTTTTGAAGTTTCATCTATCTTTTGTCAGAGTTGTTTGATGTTCAGAGAGGGTTGGCAGGTCACGGTACACCTTTTTATTACAATACTCTCTTAACCATGAGATTATTCAGATATGCTTTTTGTTTGTATTATGTTGTGCAAAAACTTTGGGCTTTTTACCGATAAAACCATAAATATCTACTCATTATTTTCGGGGAATTTCTCTTATCAGATTAAAGGATTCAAATTTTGTGGTCGCGTTAATCTATAGCTATGAATATACATTTACATACAAGTTTATTGATTCACCGATGATAACATTCTTATAAAAAAATATTTTGACATAAATATCATCACCGCTTAAAAAGACACTGATTCCAAAGAGACAAAACAAAATGCGCATTTAATAGTAATAGTCTTTATACTGATACCGATACTATTACCGGAACTGATAAGCTGTAGGATAAATTTTATAAAAATTCTAAATAAATGAATCATTGTCTACAGTCGTTAGATAAAAACAAAGGATCCATTAATTAATGCGAGTCATACAAGTTCTAATAACGTTGCACAGTTGAATAATTTATTTCTAAATCTAATTATATGAACAAAACTATTATTTGTAGTTCAACAAACCTTGTTACTACTATGAGAGAAGCGGTTAGCGTTTTTTAGTACTTCGATGAATAAAATTAATCATGGATTTTACAACTTCATCATAGGTTACTACTAGATTTAGATCTGCTTTAAGATTATTTTTGAAGTCGGTATTTCGTATCAGAATATTATTGGTATACTAGGACCGACCGATGGCGGTCGTCCTGTGTAAATGTGTAACTAGTTGTAATTAATTAATGCGTAGTCAGATTTCATCATCAGATCACACATAATTAATAAATCTGTAGACGTAGAGTTTGTCCGTTTGGTTGTACATTGTCACGTATAACATACAACCAATCGTAGAAACGTTTTATGCACAAGTGGGTTGTGTGTAATTCGGTGTAATATTTCGTATTTCTAATCAGTTCTCTCGAAACATAAAAAAAAGAAATTTAAGAAAAATGTATTATTACACTTGCATTACATTCAAGTAAAATGTATTGTTACATACAACACACAACAACATATTAAGATCATAATACTGTATTATAATAAAAAAATAAAAAAAACTACTTTCTCCCTCACAATTTCGCTTCCGACAAGGAAAGTCTACGGCAGATGCAGTTCACTAACTTACTTACTTTATTGTTACACTCTGGATTGTGGGCAAAAGATTTTAGGCGTATTCCTAGATATTGGAAAAGTATTTGACACGGTTTCCATACCCATTCTTGTTAAGAAGAAGGAGAATCTAGGTATTAGAGGGACGCAGGTAATACTTTTTGAGAACTATCTGAGTGAGCGATCAAAAGGGTTAAAATATGTGACACTACCAGTTCTGAACATGGTCTATGGTCAGCTATAGCATCCCTCACGGCAGCATGATTGGTCCAACACTGCTCCTTATATATGTTAACGATATAGGTACCCAGTCACTTCCTCGAGGGAGGATCGAATCTTTTGCAAACGATACCGTCCTATTATTTAGAGCCAAACGTGAGGTTTACAGGTGTTCTCAGTCAGGTTTAGATACTGTATTATCGTGGTTGCAAAGTAATTCCCTTACACTAAGCGCTGAAAAAAAAAAAAGTTACGTTCCCTTTTCAATAAAAAAATGCGTGGAAGCTGTAGCAGGGCCCAGGCATTCAATTGTTGCTCACACGTGCCCTGAACCCCATATCGGATCGTGTTTGTGTACTAGCGTACAAAAGAAAATTTTAAATATCTAGGAGTTGTAACCGACAGCCTTTTAAGGTGACAAGATCACATTGATATCCTTAATAAGCTAATGGCTGTGCAAGCTAATGTATGTCTTTAAGACTCTGAGACATGTAGCCAACGAAAAATTAATAAAAATAGTTTTCTCTAGCACAGTTTTATATTATTTTACTGTATTACTTCTTGGGGTGGTACACCGAAAATAACTCTGATCATCTTGGAAAGGACACAGAGTATAATCTTGAAAACCTTAGCTTTTTTGCCTTATTGCTATCCAATAGTGCTCCCACACCAAAAGATTAAAGTCCTAACAGTACGCCATATCTTGCTAAAACAACGCACAAGTATAAATTACTAGCAACCTGCCCCGGCTTCGGGTACAAATTATACACCTAAACCTTCCTCTTGAATCATTTTGTCTATTAGTAAAAACCGCATGAAAATCCGTTCAGTAGTTTTTCAATTTATCGCGAATAGACAGACAGACAGACGCGGCGGGGGACTTTGTTTTATAATATATAACCCTCTTAAAAGTTACCAAACTCACCTTACCATTACATTTTCAAAACGATTCTTCTGCCACCTAGGTAGCTTTCTGTACAATAAAATCAATAAACGGTTGTCTATGTTCGCTATAAAACTAAATTATATAGTTGGCTGTAAATTCTGACCTATGATCAAACAGAACATTTACTTACTCACCCCGTATAACAACATACACAAATAATTACAACAACAACACACATAAATACATACTCATAATTTTACCTATGTAGTGATTTTGATAGTTTATAGCAAAAGTGGTGAGATCGTTTCTAACATACTTAACGTATGAGCAGGCACAAACAGAGTGATACCACGGCCTCGCAGAAAACGGGCAGTAAAGCAATGCTAGAATTGCTTTTCACGTAGTGAGTGAGGTTACCGGAGGCCCTAACCCTTCCCTCTCCGCCTCTTCCCCTTCTCCCCTCCCCTCCACCCTTTTCCCCCCTTTCCCTACCCCCACCTTAAATGCCGGCAACGCACTTGTGACTATTGAGTTGCAGATGGGCGGTAGTCATTTACCATCGCCCTATACACTAAAAAAAAATTTGTAGTTGTTGCGTTTCTGAAGGTACACTGAAAATATTTCCAAAAAAATTGTGAGTGTTAAATGACAACCACAAAAACCCATGTCTACCATTTTTGGAATTTGTGTCTGTTTGTCATTACGCACGTAACACGTAAAAAGTATAAAACAAACCTTTGAAATCTTTTCAGTTCAAATATTGTACGTAGTATACTCTGTCCGTAGAAAAAACATACGAGTATGAGCGAAGCAGTTAGTATTACTTTAGAGCAATAGATGTCGATACCAGGGTGCCAGATTGTATAATTGGATACAAAATTCGTATAATTCGGTTATCTTAGGTATCCTCTTTGTATAGTAGATTGCATTGTATAATTGTATACAATGTCATTACTGATGTTATAGCGTAATAAATACGTACTCATACACATAGAGATACTTAAAACAAATCGTCTGTGGTAAACAGTTAAATGCTTATATGTTAAAGTTAAAACACCTTTTATTGAAATCCCCAAAGAGTGACGTACTATAGTTGAATAACACTGATTTTGTATAATAGTTCATGATTTTGTATAAGTTTTGAGACTCGACAGTATAAAATAAGTTATCCTTACTGGCAGCCCTGGTCGATACATGCCGTTATTGGCCCAAATTAATTTTAACAAATACACGTAATTGCTTTCTTTTTTCATTAAACAATAATCATAGCCGATTATTCTAATCTTATAGTTGTGGCCAAAATTCAGAGACTTGTGTAAACATTTCTTAAATATATCCCTATATTTTATGGTCTAACTCATAAGAAATTTTACGGCATGCCGTACTCACTATACTTAACACCAAATTAAACGTTCGGAATTCCCATAACATTGCACAGAAAATCTGTTAAAGTATCATTTTAGTTGTGGGTACTAATCTGAATATACTGGTCCTCGATAGACGTTCTAAATGACTACTAAAAAATCTATGTTGAAAATCATATTAACTGCAGATTTTAGATAGTAAATTCGATCCCGATTGATATCATATATAATGTTCTTGAAGTACATTATCCCGAGGACGTAACGACCTCGCTCCACAAACTTTGTTCTCATCAATCAAAGACGTGTCTAACTCAGTCCCAGGCTGATCCCTTAACGCTTAGGGGATTTTCTTTAGTTTTTGCTAATAGGTACATTATTGTTTTCGAACAATATAATAGTTTAATTCTTTATCTCGGACTCCATTAAATCATCACCATATTCTATTCGTGGTCTCATTACAACATGGTGTTAATCTGCTTGTATTCAATACGGGTCATCGGCTTACTAGGGCTAACGGTGCAGTGGTATGTCGGAATCAAATCTTTTAAACGATATTCAGTGAAAAGCGGGTCTACTTCAAGTGACCCAAGTTTATCCTAAGAAATAAGCCCCCGAGAATCCCTGCAGACCATTGCCAAGCTCAAAAAAAGTGTGTAGAAGGTAATTAAGTTTATACCGAATGAGATGAATTCCTACATAATTATGAATGTTTCAATCTAATCAGCAATATTTGTGAATTTAATTTTAAAGTGAAAAATGCATGTAGCTGTATATTTTTGTATTCACAACAAAATAATAATGTACTGAACATAAACATACATCCAATAAATTTGTTTGTAAATTACAATAACAAATCTTCTCCGTTAAACGATAGAAGTAGTAGGTTGCGCTGTTTTAAAATGATCGTATCAATTATGCCTTAAATAATCGAATCACCGTCAATGTCAGTACAGAACTGGGTGAAAGTCAAATCAGATCAATTTCAATAACGAGTATATTTCCACCACTATTCATAAATTAAAACACAGTTAACACATTCTTAACTTTTTTTTTTGCATCGTGTCGATTAATAAATCTTTGTAAAAGTCATTAGCAGTTATGATACAACCACTGCAGACAGGTTAGCAATATTCAAAAGAAAGCTGACGATTTTTTTTTGGTGACGAAGGCATACTATTCGATAAATGAATTTTTAACAGACACAGTGCTAGTAAATCTGACATAACTTTTAAACGTTCGCCTTCCATGATATAATATTGCACGCCCTCCTTCGTCGACATTGTGAGGTAGAAGGTTCTTCATCCACCTGTCGATGACGAAGGGCGTGCACCGCTGAGCCAGTCAACACGGCCAGTGCAACCTGGTCGAAACGTCAGGCAATTCAGAGGTATGTAATACCTTTTCGTGATCGCGTTAATTCCCGTAAATACGTAGATAATATTAGATCTGACATAATTGTATGAATTTTACATAATTATTGTAATTTATAATATTTGAATGCCCTTACGGTAGAAATATGAAATTTACGATAATTTTAATTCTAGCTTAATTTTAAGTCATTGATTGCATAATCTTATTGTACGCCTAATCAGGCATGTTACAGTTGTACTAATGCTAAGCCATGACGTCTATTATTATATATTGCTACCAGTAACAAACAGTGAACAAATTGATTTTATTTGATTGTCTGTTCCAATCCTAGTTGTATTTAAACTTTCGCGACTTTTATACATATTAGCACATCTAATATCATTATCTGAATCGAGACTTAATCGCAAAACGGGTCAAAGAACACAATCATAACAGGTATAAAAAACCGCCAAATTCAAACAAGTCAGTGATCGCGGAGCCTTTGCTGGAGTCAGGTCCTAAGAAGCTATACCAGTAAAAACAGCTTATACATTCAAAAACATTCAAAACTATTGCATATAACTTTCTGTCATGGTACGTGATACGTTTTAAAAGTGGTCTTGAGAGTGAATAATTAATATCGTTTTGTTTTTCAAAGTCAATAGTTTATAAAATAAATTCGAAAATGAGTTTGTTGTGTCCAAGTGTCACACTACTTATGTATGGACCATGTTACTTTTATACCTACTTATAAGTAACCAAAACTAATTTTTTGTTAAACGTAGTGACATAGGAAATGAAGTAGTAGTATGGTGGTAATATCAGCAGTGTTTGTAAGTACTTAGTACAATTAAAAGTATGAATAAAAATGTGGATGTATATTACGTTTCGGAATAATTTAGGCCAGATGCTTTATATTACTGATGGCTTTTTAAAGAAACAGAATTCATAAAGGACCTTAAATTGGCAATTTTGTTTTACAAAATATTGAGTTCGCTAATGAAATCGAATTCGTCGAGCACAACCTTGAAACCAGACGATTGATTCATTTACAAAATTAGTAATTTGAAATGTCTAAGCCTACTTTCAATTTTTTTTTGGTAAAATTGGTTTGAAGCAGGTCACATTCATTTTTGCTACAAAATAATACTGGTTATGTTATATATACCATAACCATAAATGGACACCATTTTTGATATGTTGTGGAATCCCGCACGGATTATCCGGGGCTAGCGGTGAAGTATAAATTCGGATTTTAACAGACTAAAACCACACGATGTCCCGTCACAAGACGGTCAATTGCAAGTGGCTATGATATAAACTAGAGAGGAAGTCCTCAAGAACCCCGGCAAACGCAATGGTGTTCTCGTCTGTTGAACAGCAGCAGGTCACACCATTGCGTGCCGGAGGACGTGATCCTTTCCGATTCAAACATCTACGCCGTGCTTCAGCTAAGGTAACAGGGAGGCTACTTGTACTCCCAGACCAGCACTCATGAAGCACAGAAATCATTCTGCGCTTTCCAGCGCTTAGTCTTCTGCGGGACGGGATAGTACTAGCCTTCTTCCGTTCCATTTCCTCCACCTCTTTAGCGGGAATTAGACAAAACGAGGTGGCAGTATCCAACGCACTCTCAATTTGCACCATAGACAGAAGCATGGAATCTAGCGAGAGTTTTATTCCACCAATAGCCAAACCTCAATCTCTTACCACTACAATTGTGGCATGGCGTATACGTGGACAAGTGAACACATTGTCCGTAAAAAAAAATGGATTATTATATAATAATAACTTCACACATCTCAAACAAGGCCGTCTGACCCCAAACTAGGCAGAGCCTGTACTATGGTAACCAGACTGCTCATAAACATACTTATATACTTCTGAATACATACATATTTTAGATAAATTACACCCATACATAGAACCATTGATAGTGCTCATCACACAATTATTTGTCCTGGGTGGGAATCAAACCCACGACCTCTGGCTTAGCAGTCAGGGTCACTAACCACTAGACCAACAGGCCGGTCAAAGGAATGATGTGTATTTTTCAGTTTCATTTTCTAATGTTTTTTTTTTGTTATTATTTTGTATTAAAAACGAAATGTTATTAATAATTGCATGAATAACGTTTCGTTTCACAGCAAAATTACTGAATTAGGTACATGATAGCAAAATTCGATTTCAGCGTCCGTATCTTCAGTACAATATTTTTCTATTTGTGAAAGAAATATAATGTGGTTTACTATTTTCAGCAGAAATGGATTACGTCTTCTAATCCGTAATGTCAATACATTTTATATTAAGAGACGTAACATACATCATTCTTAGAATACAATAGGCAGTACTATAAGACGTTATTTATGCAATATTAAGATTTCAACTATTTAACTATGATATGCACATTGTGACTACTGATGCACCAGTGGCTCAGGGTAATACGGTAGGTCAATACATTAACTAATTTTTTTTTTTAGTTTGCACCCATTCCGGATGACTTCGAGTTGACAATTCATATTAACGCAGATCTCCACTTGATGAATTCTTAATTTACCGGTGTGAAGCTCACCCATTCCGGATGACTTCGAGTTGACAATTCATATTAACGCAGATCTCCACTTGATGAATTCTTAATTTACCGGTGTGAAGCTCCTGGTACGCATTTCACTTGCATCTACATACAGCGCAGAAGCTGCCCCTCTTCCCCCCTTCCACTACTCCCACCTTAAAGGCCTTGAGTTGCAGGCACCCATGGGTGGCAGAAGTCATTTACTATCAGGTGACCCATTCGCTCGTTTGCCCCCTATAGCATAAAAAAAAATCTATACCTACTATAATACAGCTGATGAATTTTTTTTGGAACTAGAAATCAGATTTTAAAAATTATTTTTGCATTTACATAGCCCAAATGTTTTAAACATAGTCTTAGGAAAGGAGATGTAATCCTAAAGGAGGCTTGCAGAGAATCCGTAATAATAATGTACCTATTTAATTTGATTTTGAATATGGCCGTCACCAAAATTTACTTTCCAGAGGTTTTTGATTGCCTCACTATTATTGTTACTGTGTCCAGAATTTTTCTAACAATACATTGAGTAGGATGATAAGCATGTTCATGAAGATCTTTTTTTGAAAAACTAATCAGCAGAGACACACTATATTTATAACCTTTATTGTTGTATGAGAGCATCCCTAAAATGTTTATTTTATGTTATTAATTTATTTTTAAGTGAAATTACAACTAGATATTCTGTGAATATTTTAAACGTCTACCTGTTGCCGTTATTAATATCGAGCAAAAAACGGCAAAAAATAACGTTTGTTGTATGGGAGCCCCACTTAAAGATTTATTTTTTCTGTTTTTAGTATTTGTTGTTACAGCGGCAACAGAAATACATCATCTGTGAAAATTTCAACTGTCTAACTATCACGGTTCATGTAACAGACGGACAGACAGACGGACGTACGTCGTACAGCGGAGTCTTAGTAATAGGGTGCAATTTTACCCTTAGGGTACGGAACCCTAAAAACGAAAAAGTACACGACTTACCAATCAGAATTTTTTTTTTTAGTTTTTATTATCATCAGCTATATATAAAAAAAAATTTTTATATTAAAATGAAACAATTTAACATTTAAAGATAGGTACAGCATAGGTATAATATAATCCAATCTAATTTAATTAGAGCAATGCTGAGCATATGCCTGTTTTTGCACATACGTGACGCACATAGCAACATGTAAATTGAAAAACAACAAACAAAAATACGGTATTGTTTTTTCCATATTTTTGACAATAGCTATTATTCGTAGACAGAGAATAAACAGATTACCACACAGTACAGACTTTTTTATCCGACCATAGATAACGCTCATTTCATTTTATTATTTTGTCATTTGCTTTTTTCTTGTATACATGTTCTTTGTTTAATATGTCTTGTGTGCGTCTAATGTTTGTGCAAAATAAAAGAATTTTCTTTCTTTCTTTCTTTCAAAAGAAATGAAACTTTTATTATAATTATTATAATAATCATGGAGATGTTT
Source organism: Callimorpha dominula (assembly GCA_949752705.1). NCBI lineage: Eukaryota > Metazoa > Arthropoda > Insecta > Lepidoptera > Erebidae > Callimorpha > Callimorpha dominula. The sequence goes on from OX456992.1 coordinate 21,631,429, forward strand.
CATTCACATAAATATCTTTCATGGGTAGGAAGGGATAGTTAGAGCCGAATTAAACACCCACAATTTGCCAACTATGATTTAGTCCCTCTTAGGTAATAGAGGGCAAGCTATTGCCGTCAACGGGCCATTTTGGGAATTAAAGATGAGAAAATTGGCACCTATATAAGCCTTGCATTCATGCGACAGCATTTGACTGGCCTGTTGGTCTAGTGGTTAGTGACCCTGACTGCTAAGCCAGAGGTCGTGGGTTCGATTCCCACCCAGGACAAATAATTGTGTGATGAGCACGATCATTTGGTCTGTGTCTGGGTGTAATTTATCTATAATATGTATGTATTTAGAAATATATAAGTATGTTTATCAGCAGTCTGGTTACCATAGTACAGGCTCTGCCTAGTTTGGGATCAGACGGCCGTGTGTGAGATGTGTCGAGTTATTATTATTATCTATAGGGCTGCCAAATTTAGATAAATTTAAGTTGACTGTTTTAATAACACAACTTTAATACAGTTAGTTTTTAATTACTGATTGAATATAAACTCTGACATTATATCTAACTTCTGAAACAAAAATATCTTTAGTAGAGTGAATAGGTTTCTCGGACAATCTTCGTCTTCGTCGTTACTTTTCATCAAGTGAGATGGAAAACAAACGCCTATTCCATTTATCAATTTAAAAAAAAACGGGCATTTGGCTGTTTTGGGCGTTGGACTCGCATACGAAGGGTTCCGTACCCTCTTTACCATCGTACAAGATTGAACAAAAAAAACAGCTCTAGTAGGGGAGACCCTTGAATTTTTAATTTGTTTTTATTATTTTTTGTTATAGAGCGGCAACAGAACGGCCCGCGAGCCAGTAACAGATTTTCATGACCAATTTCCTCTCGAATTTCCTTTTAATCGAAACATTACACTAAAATTATATCTTTCAGTTAGTGTTTGGAGCATAAAGTCGAATAAATTTCGATACGTAAATAAAGTATGTACGTAGATACGTAATAAAGTAAATATGATGCTGCAAGTTATAAAAAAAATACTGGCATTATGCGGATAGAAAAGTCGTTAGCTAGTGCATTTTAATAGGCGATAGATACTCCCGTCTGGCTCCTGCATTGCACCTTTCAGGGCATCAGCTGAAAATCTTTCCACCGAGATACAGCCAGCTGACATCTTTATTTATTATATTATCTACGTATTTACGCGAATTAACGTCAGCCTGTGACCACGGCCAGTGCAACCTGTTCGAAACATCAGGCAATTCAGAGGTATTAATACCTTTTCGTGATCGCGTTAATTACCGTAAATAGAGTAGATAATATTATATCATGGAACGCGAAAGTTTAAAAGTTAGTATCTTTATTTATTCACAATTGTATATAAACTGTCGTTTGATAAATTTTCAATTAAGAGGAAATCACTGACCTTATAAGTACTTATTTTTTACCTTTATGTGACCAGCTGACGTATAATCCATCACTCTATAGACAGCTGACTTTTCTATTTCTTCAAAATATTGGGTTAGCTATCATACATGCAGAATTGGACTATATATATATAATTTAGTACGTAATTTATGTTAAATTATTGTAAATTTAGAGATAGTTTTTATGTTTCTTTTTATATCTGTTCGTGTTCTAAATAAATGTTTTCCTTTCTTTCTTTCTATACAATTCTCAATCGGGAAGAAATTATTAAAATGTATATTTTTTTGCTGCTCCTCAACCCCCCGAGGGAACCACAGCTGACGTGTTCACGAGGCTTCATGATACAATTTTCTGAAGCATTTTACGAATTATCGCCCGAGAGGAAATGACTGACAAAATTTGTAACTGGCTCGTGGACTAGAAATACACATTCTGTAAAAATTTTGACCGTCTATCTACTACGGATCATTAGATACAGCCCGCTGACAGACAGACGGATGGACAGCGGAGGCTTAGTAATAGGCTCCCGCGGTCCTAACATTCTGCCATCAGTGGATCAGTAGCGTCTGTAGCAGTCAGTAACGGTTGTAATGGCTAAGGCGTCCGACTTCTGTAGACTTAGACCCACTCAGTAAACTAGCAATGTGAAACGAATCCTAACACTTTTAAACGTGGGAGAGCCATGTTTCGGCACGTATGGGCTGGCTCGACTCCGCTCACAGAAAACCGGTAGTGAAGCAATGCTTGCATTGCATTTCACCGCGTGAGTGAGGTTACCGGAGGCCCTAACCCTTCCCTCTCCAATATTCACGTCCTTCCCCTCTCCCCCTCACCCCTCTTCCCACTCTTATCCTACTCCCACCTTAAATGGCGTCAACGCACTTGTGACTCTTGAGTTACAAGTTTTCATGGGCGGCGGTAGTCATTTACCATCAGGTGACCCGTCTGCTCCTTTGCCCCCTATACCATAAAAAAAAAACACAATCATCTAGCTTAGATGTGGGGGTTAATGAGAACAGCAGCAATATATAGAAGATCTCTTCCTCTTTTTAGCATATTCTGGATGTATTTCTAACTTGGTAAACAAGTTCGTGGTCTGTCTGATGGTGAAGGCTTACCGGCTAAATTTTAGTTGGAAAATGAAATTTATCAACTAATATTATCACTCAGTTGATGGCGAATGCTTTCGTATTAAAATTATTTGCCGAGCAACGTAAATTATAATGATACCCGACCTTATAAATTTAAAAACTGTATACTAACGTTACTAACCAATCGATATCATAATTAGACAAATATATAAAGTTTCTGCATTTTATTTTTAAAGTCAGCAAATTCACACAAAAATTTGAACAAACCTTTTCATATGATTAACACTATGGTAAATTGTTTAGCAGTATTTGCGTTTGTAAAAAAATCCAAAAGATTCTCACTCATTCCTACAAAAACATTATACAAGTTTAATAACAAAATTTTTATAATACATCATCTAACCAAAATATATCAGAACAAAGTTTAATTTTATTACAGCATTCCTGAGTTAGTTTAAGTGTTTCATTAAAGTGGAGCGTTCCATGTGTCTTGGAAGTTTTAACTGGACTCGGGATGGTCTGGACACAGATTGTCCTGACGTCATCTTGTTTTAGTGGTCGTTTAGGGAAATAGGCCAGGTAACTTACAGCAATCCACAGTTCCTATATTTAAGAGAAAATGTTGCTCCATGACGTGAAAGTTGCATGGCAAGCGTACGTGATGTACAAATAAGATTTTAACCCTAACGTATTATTTTAAACATAGCATTATTTAAATATATTAACATTAAAAAGTATCGCATATCGCAATACATCGCATATCGCAATGGTATCTTTGAACGCACTTGTCTCAGATATAAACCGATAAAAAAATGTGTAAGATAGATCAAATTGGGAGGTTACACTGATAGACACAGCTTGTATAGAATAAAAACAAGAGAAATAAATGTCGTGCAAACTATGTAAGACAGGAATACCAGCAGTAATCCATTGTAAACTGGAAGAGTTGGAAAGATCGTACCAAAATCCACTCCAGTAAATTAAATTACCGGAGACCCAAAGAGGATTTTGTAGATGGATGATGTAAAAAGTCTCCTGCGTGTCAGGATGTTAATCTTATCATTACAATTACAGGCCGATTGCTTTTGGGTTTCTTTTTCATACCTAAATAAATTTTTATTCAAAATATGCAGTCGAAGTTTGAAACCATTGCATATGCATTGTGGACGTCTACGTAATGATATAACGGTCATATTTCGGAAAAAAATATTTATAAAATTTTCATATCTAACCATGGAATGCTTTGCCGATTCAACGAGATGTAGAAATCGTTAAATTTTTATTATCTATGTCTCTGTTCTCGAAACTTTTGTGCGTTGCATCAAATTTGGGATCTTCATGGCCGCGTCGCCCCATATCAAATCAAAAAACTTAAAAACTACCTCCAGTTAGTCATTACACAGTGGTCACCACCAAGCTGCGAGACCCTGTGTTTTAATACCACGAGATAACTTTCTGTTGGCCCAAGTGAAACCTCTGGCAAAGAATTGAGATTTATCCGACAATTCAATGTACTTTGAAATAATAAAAAAACTTCAATCGTTTCAATATAACAGTTTGTTTTATCACAGAGATCAGAATGATACCGAACATCATCTATTACTTGCTCTGTGTGAAAACACTGACACTACTAACTGGCGCTACTAACACACTGAATAAGAAATTTATTAATTTCAAATTAGGACCTCGTGGCAGTGCAAAAAAAGTTCACAAGGAAGTAATTTAATTTGCAGCATTCCTTTCTTATTTTTCTTTATCCCAAAGAATGCCTAATTATTTATAACCGTCTAATCAGGGCACAGTAATGATTACATACCACTATTTGTTTTCTGTACTTTCCCTTTCAAAATTGTTGCAGTTATGGCGGAATTCATTGCTCCGATGAACAGCTACTTTTATCAATTTATAAAAAGAAATTAAATCATTTTTTAATCACAAAACTAATAGATCTTGATTCAATGACAGGACGTAAGTGTGAAGTGCAATAATTGCAACAATATTCCTATCCGTTACAAGATACAAGGATATAATGAAAGTGATACAACTCTCTAATCCGCACATTCAACATATATAAAACAATAATTTCCCACCATCTGTATTTCTAAGCAAGTTTGCGAAGGTCCATCCATCTTACGTAGCTTACCTATGAGTTACGTATCCTAGCCTTTTTGGAGGAGACAAGAGAATATTTTTTGTTTATAAGTGTTTGTTGCGTTTTGTTGCTACAGTAATCTTACCATAGGTTGCTCGTGCACTTTCCTTCGAGTTCTCTAATACAAAAGAATGACTTATTATGGCATAGTAAGTGAATATATTGATCTCTTTATAAGTGACTTATATTATTAGGCTTCCTGTAGACGTGTGTAGTGTCATTGTACTGTCATAGGCAAGACATCGAATTGTAAATCCAAAAGCTTGTACCGACAAGTATACTGCACGTAAGGATACTACACTATTTCCGCGATACTGATCATTAGTAACGTACACGCTGTCAACAATAAATTAATTACCATCGCAGCTTTCTGCGATATTGTAAGAATTTGCATTATGTTGACCCTATATTCAGATAACGAGCGTTGACCACGCGTCGAACGCGCGTTGTATTTTTGTATAGTGTTTAAAGGGCGAGCGCTTCTCAGGCGTAAAACGCGCGTTGTCGCAGTTCTGTCAGAGTTCTGTATTCGTTAAAATGGGCGTTAATACAGAAAATAAAAACAGGTTTTTATTTGTCATATTTATGCGACAATAAACATTGATAACTTTAAATTGAACAATCAGTCTAAAAATAAAGATAAAATGATAAGGATGCAACATATGACAATACAAAAATATGTTTATTTTATTACCGATAGTAATATCTTATTGCATTAATATAATGCCCGATATTATATATTAGGTACTTAGTTAAGTAAAATGTTATAAAAAAACACATGTGATTCATATATTTAGCACGTTAAATAATGCGTTGTATAAATTTATACAACCACGGCGAGTCAAAGATCTTTATCAAGGTTCTGGATCTCTTCACTCTCAGGAAAGTAGGTGTTTTTTCGTAAGGGGATTAATTAATAGATAGTCCTTTCTGCAAGGAAAACTATATTGCATAACTAACTATCCGATTACACTTTTATATTTTTTATATCTTCACATGAGTCGTCTGACATGCGTTTAGTGAATTCAGCTACTATTGTTTCAATTATCTTCTAACTTCTTTGTCTGTGTCGATTGTAGTCTTATTTGAATATTTTATAAAAAGCAGGGGGCTTTTTATAAAATATCCAAATAAGACTACAATCGACACAGATAACATATCACAAGCCAGTCCGTTACGTATTCCAAAGAGGTTAGAATCCTACAGTACCTACTATATTATAATTTGAGTAATGAATAAAATAGCATCGAATCGGTCTTATTGCCGAGATTAGAATAGAATAGAATAATCTTTATTGTACACAAGTACATATTGCTTAAAGTTAGTTTACAATATTGATATGTACAAAGGGCGGCCTTATCGCTAAAAGCAATTTCTTCCAGGCAACCTTGGGATGGAAAAATAATGATTGATGGAAAAGAGCGTTCAAATATATTAAACTAGGTTTTGCCGGCAGCTTCGCTTGCGTTAATGTCAGTACCTACTGTTTTCTGGTTAAAAGGTACTCTAGGCCTTTTCTGTACAAAGTGTATGCGAAATTTCATAGTTAAGGAGTGAAATCGTAACAAACAAACTCATATTCGCATTTATGATACTAGCTGATGCCCGCCACTTCTCTCTTCTCCACTCTCTCACTTTCACTAGTATATCTCCAATAGAAAGTCTCATACCCAATAGCTTGATCCTTTCAATACAAAAAGAGAATCCTCATTCAGGATAAATAACCGTGCTTGGAGTCTTACAACAGTCTATTATAGGAAGTTGTTCTTGACTGGAAGTCCCTGTTCAGACCTGTCTTGGGTAGATGACTCCGGAGTATACTGTCACAGTAACTGTACCAAGTACCAACAAACGACCCTATATGATGAGTGTGCGTTTACATCGGAAACTTAAAATATTCCAGATGATAAATTTTGTCCACTTCAATTTATATTAGTAGCTCTGTGCTAGCCCGCATCCGGTCAGGATGGGACGCTCGACAGAATTGAATGATTGATTAACCGAACTAGCTGAACTAAACTGACGTATTTTTTATCAACTTTATTTATTTTTATCAACTATGTTTCTCATATAAAGTATATGTAACACATTGCTTTGCTTAATAGATAATATTTTAAAGGCCTTTCAAATAAAATTGTTTATGCATAGTTCGGTCACCTCCCTGATAATGATTTTGGTGTCCTCGAGCTAAAGGCTTCCATCAATTACTTTGCAAGCCTTACCGCATGCTCTTTAGTTCAGATCTAACCCTAGAACAATCGTGATATCTTTGGTATGAATTTGTTTTCAGTGCCTCACTAGGGATACAAATTATCATTCGGGATATTAGTAATTTTTAGGCATTGCTTAGTGTAGTGATAGTGATAGTTCATAAAATAGTCAGTAAATCATAGATAATGAATTTTGCTTAATAAAGCCACTATACTAATACCTCACTTCACATTTGATGACTTTTATTTAAATATTTATATTTAGAGCTTAGCTCCTACTTAAGGTTACAGGCTATTTCTTTATCAATTAGGTATAATTACGACTGTACATAGAGAAACAAACAGAGTTAATTTCACATAGTTACAACGAAATCTACCTCAAATAACATACTTTATCTATTACGCTATCAGAAAGTTCAATCAATCAATTCAAAGGTGTATGTAATGAGACCTAATCTATTACAGCCCCATGGCCGGATTTTTTCTAATAGCAATATCTTTTAGATAAGCTCTAGGTAGATAGCAAATATTCATAAGTCTTAAAAAATGTGTTCCTGTCAACACGGCTTTAAATTACGTTTTTAAGTATTATTTATTTATTATTCAATTTGTAGGTTCATTTTAATTGAGGTTTATTTGGACATTAGGAATTTGAACAGGAAATCGCATCACGTAAAAAAGGATTCTTGTAAGTTTCTTGTTAATGAAATGGATTATAATTTGACATTTTGGTAATTATAATAATAAGACAACACTAATACGTGCCGAGACAGCAACATTTATGTAGTTCGTATGAAATAGATATTATTTACAATCAGTTTAAACGATTAGATTGTTTCAACCGTAACCAGCTTCCTTGTTGATACTTCCTTTGTCTTTAGACACATCTTAATAAACCATAAAATCACTTCATTATTAGTTTTCTAAAATATTTCGATACTACTTATATGTTAAATATTGAACTACCGTTTCTCCGACACAAGTTGGTATGTCAAAACATTATGTAAGAGAATTTTGCTTTTCACTTTATGATGGCATCAAAGAAATTAACCCGCGGGTTCGCTCGCTTTAAAGTACATTTTGTCTATCAATTAAGGTACCTCATGTGAACAGAACCTTTTTTTTGTTGAAAGGTGTGGAGGGACGGGTGTCATGCCCCTACAACACAAAGGGAGGATCCTCCGACCAGGCGAGGTGATCATGCCATGCGGGCCGGTGCCCAACGGTTCATTTTGGGAAGTTGTATATATACTAATCGGCGCAAGAACTCTCATAGCGCGATGCAGGATTAGTAGGTTGTAGATGATGTTGGAGTATGTTTCCTTTTTCTCTATGTGGAATTCGCCACAAAAGGTAACATTTCGCCTACGCGTTGGCAGGATTACAGTAAAGGTCCCCTATGACCTTTACTGTAATCCTGACAACGCGAAGGCAAAATTTTATGGTGTAGATTTTCTTAACCATTAAGGCGTGAAGGAGTCAAAAACAAACAAACAAAATCACATTCGCGTGGACAATATTTTATAGGGGGCTAAAGAGGAGACGGATCACCTGGTGGATAATGACTACCGCCGCCCATGGCACCTGCAACTCAAGAGTCACAAGTCCGTTGCTGGCCTTTAAGGTTGGAGTAGGAAAAGAGGGGGAAAGGGAACAGTTTAGAGCCTCCGGTAACCTGACTCACTCGGCGAAAAGCAATGTAAGCATTGCTTCATTGCCGGATTTAAGTGAGGCCGTGGTATCACTCCGATCGAACCAGCCTATACGTGCCAAAGCATGTCTCTCCCACGAACTTTTTAAATCTATAACTCCTAATCACTATAATTCTGAAACAGGGCACTGATATTTCTGCGACAAAAAAAGAGCAAGATGCAAAGTACACAGAGTTTCATATATGCATACACCATCCAATGACAATAAACCACTTATAGGTACTATAAAAGCTCATGGAGAAATTACAATGAAAAATTCTCGAACATTCGATGTTAACGTTACATAAAACTGATGCATCGGAAAATTGAGAGCGAGTATCCACGCTCCTCTCTAAAACTGTATTACGTAGGATGCACAGTACATACCCTGGTGCCTCACTCATGTGTGTAGTGGAAACGAAGCCGATATTGGCGCTCGAAATGAGTTTGAAACAGCAAAGAAAGACAAACAACAAGTCACAGACATCAATATCTAAAACGGATTTATACCTGTGACTGGTCAATCCATCAATCATTGTCATTTTTATTTTGTAATAGCTATTCTAAATTCAAATAAAGTATATTGTTGTATGTCTCTTTTTCACAAACAATCATTTGGTTTTATGAGATATTGTTTTATTTAGATTTAATAGCATATCACAATGGCATTCCATCAAGATAAAATGTGGAATTAATGAAAATGAAATTATATAACGAATTGTTTAAAATACCATTCTTCTATTAGACTGTGTTCAGATTACGGGCGTTGGCAGCGCGTCGAACACGCATTGGGTTTTTGTATATTGTTCACTTAGCGTGCTCTGTTTCTCTGGCGTTTAAAGTGGCGAGCTTTTCTCAGGCGTTTAACGCGCGTTCGAGTTCTGTATTCGAAAATAAAAACATTCTTATTTCTCTATCAATTCGGGTTCATTCCTTGTATTTAATTTAATACAAAAATAAACTGCGTGAAATGTATGAAATATAGTGTTATCGAACTCATGCTACGTGAAAAATGGTATAAGAACTTTCAATTTATCATACTTTATATTTATTATATCGAAAAACCAATATGGCTTTAGAAAGGGTCTGTCTACTGAGGATGCAGTGGCTTCACTTACACAATTTGCTGTTCGGAAGATTTACGGTAAACAGAAATGCCTAGGAATATTTCTTGACCTCTCCAAGGCCTTCGACACAGATTCCATTCCAATTTTAGTAAAAAAACTTAAATCGGTTGGTGTCAGGGGAGATGCCTTGGAAATTTACAATGATTATTTAAGAGACCGCACACAATGCGTTCGTATTGGCCCTCATACCAGTACTGAAGTTGCAGTGCGGTGTGGAGTTCCCCAAGGGAGCATTTTAGGCCCTACTCTCTTTTCGATTTACCTCAACAATCTTTGTAACATGTCATTGCCAAATTCTCAAATCTATTCGTACGCTGATGACACTGCCATACTAGTTTACGGTAGGACTTGGTCTGAGACCAGAATCTCGGCTGAACGAGCTTTTGGCCTGACAATCAGCTGGCTTGCGCATAATCTGCTGACACTAAATATTGAAAAAACCAGCTACCTAACCGTCGCGATCAATTCTTCTAGTCAACCTTCTGAAGATTCGATTACAGTCAAAGCCCATACTTGTCCAAACAATAGTCCCACATGTCCCGTCTTAACAAGAACTTCCTCCACAAAATATCTAGGGTTAACCCTTGATCATTGCCTAAACTGGTATGAACATATGCAAATTTTAACAGCAAGGGTCAGGAAATTCATATACGTCGTCAAAAAGCTCCGGAATTCTGCTAACCTTCCTATTCTTAAAGCGGTTTATTCCTCACTTTGCGAATCAATTATCACCTACTGCATCCCAATTTGGGGAGGATCTGCCAAGACTAGGTTCATCGACCTAGAGCGTGCTCAGAGAGCGGTCCTCAAAGTGATGCTTCGAAAACCCTACAAATATCCTACCAACCAACTTTATAAAGACGCGGCATGTCTCACGGTTAGGCAGCTTTATATGTTACGAGCTAGTCTCCGCCGACACAAAACCGTGCATATAACGGATGTCGTCCCCACAAACTTAGCTAGAAGACCCAAACCTCCGTGTCCTATAGTCAACTGCATGACAACCTTTGGTAGGAGAAACTTCGAGTATCTTAGTGCAAAAATCTACAACAAACTACATAAGATCCTAAACTTACAACACCAGACAAAGCCGAAAGTCAAAATTAAAATTAAACAATGGTTACACGGTCTTGATTACCACGACACAGAGAACCTACTGTAGTTTGCCAAGACAGGCGTAGAGATACATACTCATAGACAAACACACGTACACTCCCAAACAAACACACACTCCCACACACACACACGCACACACACACACGCACACCCACACACACACACAAAAATACACTCGACACACAAACAAACACGCATATGACCCACTTCATTGCCCAACCTAACCATTTTAATTTCTAAGGAAGAGTGACTGAAGATTATTTTTAACGTACTGTGCAATGCGGAACCACTGATTCTCGAAAGACAGGAAATCCTAGTTTGAGGATCAGGGGACTCATATAATTGACTTCCATACTATCTAATACTATTATTAAATGAAGTAACTATGTGTTTTTCTACCTATTGTATGGTTAACTTTATGCAGTAAATTATTATTATTATTATTCTCTTTTTTCATTTTTTATCATATAAATTACATTTCTAAATATGTACATAAAAAAATATATATTTAAAAATATAAAAAATAGTAGACCACCGACATCGGGTACAGGGACCAAGATACCGGTGGTTAGGGCTCCAAAGACAAGAACCTCCTCACTATACGGGCCGTGTCGAGAAGAACTGCCTTCTGCATCAGTCCCTTGATCCAACCGTCTAACGCGAGCCTCTGAAGGTGTTGATCGAGGCTCTTGGCTATTAAGCCATGAGCAGATATGACAATCGGAACAAAACCGATTCGACATTCCACATATCGACAATCTCGTGAGACAAATCCAAATATTTGATTTGTTTATCTTTTTCAACTTTCACGAGATTCTCGTCATGAGGAACAGCGATATCGATGATCATTGCACGGCGCTCTAATCGATCTATCACCACTATATCAGGTTTATTCGCAACAATAGTTCTGTCAGTAATGATAGATCGATCCCAATACAATGTGGCTCGACCATTTTCAAGAACTGGGTCGGGCACATACCTGTAATATGGCACCTCTGAATTCACAAGGTTGTATTTAAGGGCTAGCTGTTGATGTACAATCCTGGCCACTTGGTTGTGTCTGTGCAAATATTCACCATTGGCAAGACAAGAACAACCAGAAATAATATGCCTGATAGATTCACCGGGGCGGTGGCACGCCCGACAGAAGTCAACCGTACCATCTTTCAGGATATATTTCCGATAGTTATTTGTCATAACAACTTCGTCCATAATTGCAAAGACATAACCTTCGGTTTCTCCGAAGAGATCACCGAACCGTAGCCATATGTGGACGCTTTTAAGTCTATATCAGGCCCATTTAGGGCCCGATAAAAACGACCATGAAGTGCTTTGCCCTTCCATACCTCCCTGCGCTCATTAATACTAAGAACTACAGGTTTGCGCCAGTTCTCTTTAGCCAGAGCGAGCGGAGTGAGTCCGTTGTCCACTGCAACCACATTACAATGCACACCCACATCAGTATGAAGAAAATATTCTCTAAGGTTGTATATCTCACGATTGTGTAAGGTCTTAATGTTTAAAAGTCCACGACCCCCAAACTTTCGTGGGATATACAACCTCATTACCGATGAACGTGGGTGGTGCAATCGAAATGCAGTAAGCAGTGAACGGAATCTCCTGTCAAGGGCATCTAGTTCCGTCTGAGTCCATCTAAGTATACCGAAGGAATACATCAGAACCGGCATGACCCAACCGTTGCAGGCACGTATTTTGTTACCCCCCGATAAAAGACTTTTTAGCACTTTTTTCAGGCGGCCAAAAAGCGCTCCTGCAGCGCTTGTTTCATAGTAGGTTCAGGTATTCCCAATGACTGTGATATACCTAGATACTTGTAGGTTTCGGTGGCAGACAGAGATCTGAGTTTTGTTGAATCGAAAAGTTCGACTCCTTCAGATTCCACTATCACACCTTTCTTTACATGCATGACTGCACACTTGTCCACACCAAATTCCATCCTGATAGAGTTACTAAAGTTTTCAGTTACCTTCAGTAACGCTATCAATTGCAAATTAGTGGGGGCTAGTAGTTTCAAATCATCCATATATAGAAGGTGAGATATAACTAGATCACCTTTCTGCAACCTATAGCCTAGCCCTGAACCCTCTAACAGAGTACTGAGAGGGTTCAAAGCCAGGCAGAACCACAAGGGACTCAGACTATCACCTTGAAATATGCCCCGCTCAATCTTTATTGGTACATTGCTTGCCTCAATCTGCCGACATCCTGGATAGCGAAGTACCGTCCTCCATTGCCTCATACATGACTTCAAGAAAGTGCAAAGAGTTGTATCAATTTTATACAACTCTAGCACCTTCAAAAGCCACGTATGTGGAACCGAGTCATAGGCCTTCTTATAGTCTATCCAACATGTCGACAGATTCTTACGGTTACGACGTACCTGTTGGCTAATGGCCATATCCATGATAAGGAGCTCTTTAGTACCACGGGTCCCGCTTCTACATCCATTCTGAGAAATAGAAATGATCGAATTTTTATTTAAATGTAAAGTAATTTTGAGTCTCAGAATGGAAGTTAGAAGCTTATACACGGTTGGTAGGCATGTGATAGGTCTATAATTTTTGGGATCCGTGGCATTACCGGATTTGTAGAGTAAGTGGGTAATGCCAGTGGTCATAAAATGGGGTAATAACCCTGAATCTAAAGCTGATTGGAATTGAGATCCCAAACGAACGTGTGAGCTTCGGAACCACTTAAGCCAAAAGTTGTGCAGTCCGTCTGGTCCAGCTGATGTCCAATTTGGTAATGAACGGACTGCACTACTTACGTCCTCTGTGGTTATGGCAATAGTTTAATTTTTTTGGATACGCTCACATGACCGCTTAACATCTCGTATCCAATCACCTTCTGTATGAGTGACAGGCACCGACCAGATGTTACGCCAAAATGTATTTGTAACATCTTCATCCGGTAAGTGCCCATCACTCATACATGGATCAGCTTGTTCCCATTTTCGGTACACCCACCTCTCATTTCTTTGGAATATACGATTACTATTATTATTATAAATTCATTTAACAAACTGTGTGTTCTTTTTGACGCCCATTAACGCGCGTTCAACATCCGTCATCTGAACGTGGCCTCATCCTCCGTTCTCCCATGAATAAAACATTAACATTTCGAATACATTTTTGTTACATTTTTCAAACGTTCATTTAAAACATGAAATAAAAACAAACACGAAAGAATAAAAATAAATTTCAGCTTATATTAGACTATAATATTTATCTAATCTTTTCAACTCTTGCAAAAATATTCGGTAAAAGATTAAGGTGTTGGAACTTTAAGAAACTTCAATACAAAAAGTTTTATTTTTCAATATTATTTTAGGCACCTTTTGAACGCTCCAATTCATGCATATTTTTACTGACGATACAATCATTATTCTATGTATTATCAACTTTTTATTTAACCGGTCGGAAAAATAAGTGGACACTGTACTTTCGTGCTATATGAAAACATACAAAATACTTATTACACTATACTCTAGGTATTACTCATAAAGTCCATTCTGTAAAATATGTATAAAAGGCACCGATAAAATTTTAAGTTCTGGCCACTAGAGGAAATCAACTCTCAGACTTTCAAACTACGTTGACCCTTTTAGTACTTGGTAAAGTAAAGTTGAACAGAGTTAACCATTAATGTTTTCTAGGTCAGATATTTGTTCAAGTCGATATTAATGGCGAACTCGAATTTATATGGACAGTAGTGACGAAAAAATGCGAAATTTCCGACCTATTATTCAATAACTAAAGAATTTATATATTTTCAGTTTTAAGCCCAGATGTGCAATGTGAACTTTAACGGACGGCCCATACATAGTGGCCAATAAACTGGACGCTTACATTAAGGGCTATATATTTCAAATATTTTTAAAGCAATGTTCAATCTTATAAACATTTAAGACCTGCCATAAAGCACACTGGCTACTTATCTGACCATCGTCCGAGTTTATTGCATAAAGCTAGTTTAAAAAAATCACATTATCCAATGGTCTGCTTCATAAGATTAATTCCGGCAAGGAACGCTGAAATTCTGGGCATTGATTTTATAAAATTAAGCCTGTCATCATGTAACTGCAAGTTGAAACAAAACAAAACATTTAAAATTGTATTAATTTTAGTAGAAATTCAACAACCAGACGATCTCTAGTTAGTTTTAAACTGTTAATTGTAGATATTTTGTCTTAATAAAATTGTTTTGATCAATTATCACGATTTTCAAGATGTTTACCGAACTAATTAATGAAAAGTCAAAATTAAAATCACGACCTGCTTAAATGAGATCCACCATCGTGTTTGTTTCACTCACATGAACCCCTTGTAGACCGTTGTTGACCCCTGGGGGTCTACATAGACCACTTTGGCTATCAGTGCTCTAGACTTTAAAACTGTATATAAACTTTATGAATATAAGGTTTTCATAACGTAGTATTTGTTCAATTCAAATATGAAATATATAATTAAAGAAATCAGTCTCGCAGAAATGTATTTTATTATTATTGAAGCAGTAACTTCTTACACCCAATGATAACAATTACCAAATTAATTAATCTGTTTTCTGGAGCGATAAATCTAAAGGGATCAAAAGTAATTATGTTCCGAAGATTATAATGTTAATTTAGTTATACGAAATTTAGTTATAGATTGGACGAACAGAGGCAACCAAATATTTGTATTATACTATTTACTGTTCCCTCCACCAAATTACATAGTTCATTTATTACCATGTAGCAATAATAATAATAATAATAAAGAGGAATAATAATAATAACATTTATTTGCTATAAAACATGGTATTAAAGGTCAGTGGGAAGTGAGCAACATGTTTTGCTATTACATACATAGCATGCAAATTTTACAAGTAGGTATTGCTTATATATTGATCTAATTTATGTACCTAGTTTAACTATTTAAAACGTTTTATCAATGAACTCTTTTACAGAATAGAAACTTTGTTCAACGAGCCATTCATACAAATTATTTTTAAGTTGCTGCGTTTAATGTTTTCAAATTCCTAGGTAATTTATTATATATACGTACACACAAAAAAAAAATACAATATAAAAATGCATATTTCTCTTTATTATTATTAATGTTAGCTCGTTCCGTGTGCCGTATAAAACTGAAGAAAAAGGATCAAAGCTACGAAGGATGACAAAAAAATTGCGACCGCTTTAATTTTAGTACTAAAATGTAACATGTATAACTTTATTATTCTTCATATGTAAATTGATACTAATACTATAATATAATAATATCTTTCGTTAACAGATCTTACTATTTTATTCCAGACTTATCCAAGTTCTTTTCCAATTGACAGTACTCCGCTCTAATCCGATTCTTGCAGAACATAACATAAAAACTTTTTCTACGAATGCAAGCTACTTGTACCTTTTACTACTTTCGTCTAGTTAACACTAGGTGTTGATGGCTCCTAGCCTCATATACTTTTATCGTCGCAGTAAATACTGAGAACGTCGTCACGTCCTCTTTTAGCTGGTTTATTTGCTGCCTTATAGTCACAATAAAGTTGTTCATGTATACTAGTGCAAATTATCAATAAATTCAGTTAGCTACTAAAATTGAAAATTGAGTGATTGCTTTATTTTGATTCAATTGGTTTTTAATGTTTATTGAGCTGTCCTGTTCTTTTGTATTAACGTAGTGAACTGTGATTGTCAGATACACTTCTGTAAAATTACTTTTGAAACGGTTCCTTTTATTTATGGTATGAGTGTTTGATCAATCATATAATTAATGCCGAACATTCTGGATGGTGAAAAAATGTATTTAATTAAAAATTTTACGAATGGATGGACTTCAAAAGTTATTTCATTAGGCAATTACTTGTATCGGTTACTTTATACAATATAGAAACGTAATAACTGTCAATATAATTATAATAACCAAGTGACCTATTGAAATAAAGCTAGAGACACAGTGAAGTTTTATGTTAAATAAACTTTAGACGTGAATACGTTTAAATTTAGCTTTCATAGTGGGTGGCAATTCAGAAAACTGATGATAACAAAATCGGGAGATACAGTTTGGTGTCGAAGCTAAATATCTATCATTAACACCCACCCGTCACAATTTGAATTTAGTGTATATGTTTGACCAAAAAGTTTATATTAATTATTATATATTATTCAAAACGTCCAGGCCATTTAAAAGTGGCTAATATGAGTAGTCAATATTATAAAAACGATTGAAATAAGGAAATTTAGCGGTCTGTATGAATAATGTCTCGCGCCTAAATATATTATAGCAGTATAAGTTAAGGAAATATTAAAAAAAAAAAGACACAGCCCGACCTAAGTGTTTAACCCAAGTCGTCAGGATCATTAGCAAAGCTAAAGTTTTATGTTATTACACATCGTAATAAGTCACACTCTATATTTACATTGTTCAAGTCCAGTATTCATAATATGAAAATCGAAAGTAACATCAGCATTACCATAAAAATCGTATCAGAGTTACAAACTTCCTAAGTTCCTACTTTGTACAAATGTTGTGGCCAGGTAAGGTTCAAGAAGTCTGGCCCACTTTGCCGAACAATAGACCTTATTCACTTTGAAGGTTTTTCTTTAAACGACGCACAGTTGAAAGAACATGAAAGATTTATGCTTTGAAAAATAAGTTCTCAGAAAGGGGGCGGTATTAATCCGTTTATAATTGAAAGAAAACGAGTAACCAAGATTTTTTTTAGTTACCATTTCTTTGAGCTGATGCTGATTTTAACTGCAAAGAGAATTTAAGTTTGCATTGAAAATAATAACGAACGCTTTTTAATAAGAGTAAACGGAAAACTCGCTTTTGTATGTGAACTAAAGTAGCTAATTACAGAGTGCATAAATAGAACATTTGCGGATTTTAGTGTTATTATTTATTAAAATGATTGCATGTATATATATTATACCTTAAAGTCTTTACTACTACCTACTAAACACGTCCTTCGAATGGGGGATCACCGATTGCGTAAAGCCATCTTTTTTTCAGAGATGGCAGAAGGGAAACGGAAGCGTGGTAGACAACACCTATGCTCCAAGGACGTGTTCAAAAGATACCTTAATGTTTGCGATGTAGACCCTAAATGTTAGGAGGAGCTAGCTAGGCGTTCTACAATCAATAACAAAGTAAAGACTTTTAAGGCAAACAGAATCTTAATGCTAGATCAACAACCCAAATACGAAAAGAGAGCCGTAAGCTCTCCTACACATATACATACAATTCTTCAGGCCAGTTATTTCGCGCTATGTGTGATCGGGTTTTTAAAACCAAATGAGTTCTAGCGAGCCACATTAGGGATCATGACAGGAAAGACTCATTATGGGTCGCCATTACCGAAATCGGTAAGGAGGACTATAATAAAGTCTGCAAATTATCCTTTTCTGAATGAATATAAATCGTTTATCTCTGCATGACCCTAATGTTGACTGTTAGAGAATGCGTAAGGCAATTAAATCGCCTATGTTTAATATATATTGGCGAGTATGACAATTTAGCGATAATAAGACAGTCAATTGATTTTATTGTACGGAGGCGAGGGGACACACGCCGCAAAGTTACGAGTCACGTGAGCGGAATCGTTTGAATCGTTACATTTTGAGTTCGGACGGACATTGATGTGCACTCTTTTGGTAGCCTTCGAGTAGTTCGGACCCTCCAAACGTGACCGCTGGTTCACTCGCTCAGATTATTTGAAAAATAAAAGTGATTTTGAGAAGTGTAGTTATGGTTTGAAATTTATGTCATGGATCCCTCTAACAGTATACAGTAACACTACTGATGACCGCTCAGCTGCTAACTTATCGCATTTCCCAACATATATATAAAAATCCGAATGTTTACAAAACCAACGTTTCGCTATAGCATAGGTCAGTAATAAAAAAAGGAATGTTCGATGATCCTGTAATGTTATTGTTATTTATTCGAAGGACTTTGAAGACCTGTCTTTGAAGGGTCAAGGTTCTTGAATATCCTACGTAAACGTTGATTGTTTTGAACATTCTATTTACGAGTATATTGCCTATTTTGTTTAACAAAGACTGAGAATAGCCGTTTCAAATTGAGATGTATTGTCACCATTATTTAGAATAAGTTAAATTTTACGTAAGATGAATAATAGCATCTGTAATAACTTTTAAAAAAATTATTTCATGAAAACCCGATAGTTTCGGAACCGATAAAGAAATTTGTTGAAAAAAAAATTATTAAGAGATAAAACAACCTGCCGCTTCCTTTTTAAAGTGTATCATGAATTGATACAGAACAGAATGAAAAACACATGAAACAGATCTATATTTTCCTTCCTAATTCTAGTAAGTAGGCACTTAATTAAAATATGCTACTTTCATAAATTAAGGAGAAAATGCGTTATCACAGATTGTGAACAATGCGAGTATGAAGATTGTTTTTTTTTTTCACGAAATGTAATGATGTGTGTAGACGGCTTTCACACAAACCATTGCGATCTACGTATATATCGAAGTGTTTATCCGTGCTGTCGTATGTATGGATTGGCCCGGATTTACACGGATTATGACGGTTCTTTATAGATAACCTTTACAAAAGGATTTGTGTACGGTACGGCTTTCTAGATATTTATATGGGAAACTAGAAGTTTTTATGAAACGTGTAAATTATGTTGCATGATATTACCAATCAGGTTCATTTATCACTACGATTCCTTATTAATGGGAATCCAAACACACATCATCGGTAAACAGAAGGTAGGACACCCAGCCAGTAGGACCTGAAGAAGGTAGCAGGGATGGACTGTTCAGTTTTTTTTTTTATTTTTTTTTTTTTAAAGACAACTCCCGCATTAGGAATATTCCTGTGTCGGAATCTCCTACTGAGGGGATACAAGTTTTTTAGCAATGAGGACCGGATAGGAGCTTCTGAGGAGATATGCGGTTCCCGGGGTTACTGGAGCAATTTGTTCAGCACCTACTTGACACGTAGAAGACCAATTACTGCCGGTGGAGACTACATCTAAAAAAATATATTTCACAAAGTACGACAAAACTTGTGTAGGACCCTAGTACATATAGTACCGTATTACCCGTAAAAGTTTTTTCATCATCGTTATCTGAAACACAGGATGCCCATTGCTAAAAATAGGCTTGTCCTCAAAACTTCAACATGGAACGGTATTGGGTACTCCTTATCCAAAAGTTTCCAGTGTTGGCCCACCCGCTTTATGACCCAGAGATTTTTAGTATAAATAATTAATTATTGTTATCCACTGCATCCAGTGCATCTGCAAAAAGTGGAGTTAACTCATCAACTATTATGGGTATTAGAATAAATGTGTCGATTCTTAAGGAGTTTAAGGAAACTCAGTGGTAAGGGCAAGGACTGTATAATTCGGTTATAATTTAAAAACAAGGATATATTAAAGGATGATATGCGCTCGGTGCGAAGGGCGATGACGCAGTCACTTTTGACATTTCGTTGCTCGTCGACTCCCCGCGCCCCGCGGCTCTCTCCGCAGGGCCCTAGCTGGAGTGATATTCTCGACAGGTATCGTGTTTGACAACGATGGGGTTCTTACTCATTTTCTTTATTTTTCTTACGTTTTTATATTAGCTTCAATTGTGAATTCAATTTTTGTGGCATAACTATTTGCACATTATAAATATGACAAAAATATGCTCAACTATTACAACCCATTATTTGTAAGAACCTATGTATCTATCATAATTATTTTACTGCAAATAAATATATTGTATTGTACAATATCGGTACAAAGTGCCTAGATTCCAGTTATACTCCGATAAAACTACAGTAGTACCTCAGAGGGAGACATTAATTATTGAACGAGTTATGTATGCATAAATACAATTATTGGGAACGAAACCATAGTGCGATTTATTTTGACGCTTACGCCATCTAGGGCCGAACATGGTAATTATTTTACTTAACACTAGTAACTTATTCTGCATTACAATTTATTTTAACCAACTTTTAATTGAACTGATTTCAGCAAAAATGATCCATTCCACAAGGTCTTTGATATGTTAAAATATACCTTATTCGGAGTACATAGGTCACAAAAACTCAAAGTTTCAGGATGTGGATTGGATAATTTTTGCTTAAATCGGTCCAATTGTTGTATCCAAATGAAACTTTGTAGGTATATGTAGTTTGGATGACAATACTATTTTTGACATGAGCAACGAGTTGGATGTGAAACTCTTCAGTGGCTACTAGTAAACCTTTCGAATTTGGGCTCATATGATTAGTTTTGACAAGTCCAACAGATTGGGTACCAAGGTAACGATGTGCTTATGATGAAAGCAAGAGATGGATAGTGGAACTCTTTTTTACTTTTAATTTCGGTTTGCCATAATAGCCTGTTTTTTTTTTAGTTTTGTTAAACTATAATTATGCGTTGACATTTTCTGTCTTTGATTGAAAAATAACTAAGTATCACTACATATTATAAAACAAAGTCCCCAGCAGCGTCTGTCTGTACTGAAAAACTATTGAACGGATTTTCATGCGGTTTTCACAAATAGACAGAGTGACTCATGAGGAAGGTTTAGGTGTATAATTTGTTCCCGTGCGAAGCCGGGGCGGGTTGCTAGTAAAAATATTACAATCTTTTTCTTGTTTATCTTTAAGGAATAACCACAACACTAAGATAGTCAGACACGTTTGGAACATTATAAACCCTTTAATCTACGTTTACTTGAATAAAAATCCATTAAACAAGTAAACTTTTACGATCAAAATTAGAAAAGTTTTCGAACTCTTGGGTAAAAAAGCGGCGGTAGCGTAATGGCTAAGGCGTCGGACTTGCGATCAAGTGGTTGCGGGTTCGAACCCCACCCAGTGCACTACCGGCGTGAACCCACTCCTAACACAAGCATTTAGCTTAGCTGGAGGGGTTAACAAGAATACTAGTAATGTGTGACCCACGTTACTAGTAGTCTTTTTTTAAAAAAAAAAAAAAAAAAAAAAAAAAAAAAAAAAAAAAAAAAAATCGGCCGTAAATTAAACCATTAAGATTATTCAGACAGGAACAAAATATACCCACCGATACAACACCCTTTTTGTAGCCCATTTTCCGCTTCAAAATATCCGTGGACCCCGCCGCATTGTAACATCGCCGCGCCAATGTTACAATCAAGTAAATTTACATGGTGTTTTTGTAGTCATCATATACTTTTAGCGCAATTCGCTGTATAATAAACTATTAGCTTAATATTATTATGATTTAAGATATGGTATAATAGTACATGGTATTGTAATCTAAGTAACAGGCGGGATCCAGCCGGAATCATGTCTACGCTCTATTTCTGTCTATTAACGGTGGAATATCGATGTATCCTATCTAAACTAATGAGAAGTTTTATATAAAAACAGAAATATCTTAAAATATAGTCTTATGTCTAAAGATCATTATGTTATTTCAAAGATTTGGGTGGATACCTCTGTTCAAAAGATTGGTCTAAGTCAGTTAATGCAACATTTTAAAACACAACGAAAATTGTCCTCTACTTTTTTTTAACGTTTTTGATTTATTTTATGATCTTCAAATAAACATTAAAATATGCATCATTTGACATCAATTTCATAGAAAAATGTATAGCATCTTTCGTTTTGTTGTTTATTAAAAATATAATGATTTGACTTGACAGTCGTCTCCCCCGTTACAGTGTGTGAAGAGTCCAGAAAGTTTAGAGTCATAATATATTAGTACCGCAGAATCATTTGAACGTCGGAGATAACAGATATAGAAAATATGGAATCTTTTGTAGGTTGGCCAATGTTTTCTTGTTCGTATACGTGTACGTTAACTTGAGTATATTTTAAAAGCATGTTCAGCATAAATTTCTCAATAGCTTGGTTTGTTTAAAAAATGTATTGATACAATAATACATATTTTAAAAATATATTTTTTTAAAGGTGTGATCATATTCAAGAATCGTAAAGTAGAACCCGTAAATAACGTTAAGCGCTAACAATAAAAAAAAAACTGATATATTAAACTTGAAAATTGCTTGTCCAATAATGCTCATATTTCGTTTGACAGAGGGCTGACATAAATGAAACCATGGATATTTAATACCAGGGATGTTGATGGAATGTTCAGACTTTTCAAAAAATGAGTGATGATGAGATGTCATATTCAATGCTCTATCCATCAACTTCTATACAACACTTTAAGATGCTGTAAGCATGTAACTATTATATGAATCATATTTCCTAACTATCGATGACACGGTCCGTCATCACGTTCGATTCATAAAAGCAGTAATAACGAATTCCAATGAACTATTATCGGCTGAAAATTTCTATTACACTTCTAGTCAGACTGCAGAAAATTTAGTCAGTTGGTGGTTTCATGAATGTTATGTAAAATAACATAATATATATAACTTTTTTATAATGGCAGAATTTAGAGTTTCTTTTACAGTTGGTGCGCTATTAATTAGAATAGAAGAGAATATTCTTTATTGTTCGCCATAATAATTAGAACGTTGAAAACTAAAATCTAGTATTTATGAACATTACATGTCACTACATATTCTAAAACAAAGTCCTCCGCCACGTTTGTCTGTCTGTTCGCGATAAACTTCAAAATGAACTGAACGGATTTTCATGAGGTTTTCACCAATAGATAGAGCGATTCATGAGGAAGGTTCAAGTATATAATTTGTTAAGGTTTTGTGTAAATTGCTACCTCTGCTACCCGTGCGAAGCCGGCGCGGGTTGCTAGTTATTATATATTTACTCAAAGCTCACGATTTACACTGACATAAGAGGTATTACACATCAACTGTTGATTCACATCGTAGATTTTGTATGCAGTAAATAAATCATCAAATATTTCTTCATGATTGTATCCTATTTATAGTGTAATAGTAACTCCACACGAAGTCACAAGTCACACCGACGGATTTTATACTCTAACCAACCGTTTTCCGAAGTTTCAATTAATTTTATTGTCATTGCTCCGGTTTAGCGTGTTAAATTGCTATAATATAAATACTATAATGATTAAAATGACTATCCAACTGATAGTTCCAGAGATAAAAAAAATCAAAATTTCCCAAAAGATTTTAAAGATCTGGTCAGTTTGACCTTAAAACCTTTTCCAAATTAAGGTAAGTGTGAATATTAAAGGAATAAAACAAAAAGGTCTAACTTACATTCAAAAGAAAACCGTACTTCGTTATGTTCAAATAAAATTGTACCTATTTCACCCCTGAAGCCTTTCATTTCCAAGTATTTAAAATGTTCATAAAGAACTTCCCCAAACAAGACAACGTGACTTCAGTGGATTTTTTTTAATTTCAAAGGAACGTTTCTTCAGTTCCGTTTCCAGCTCGTTTCCGCTTTTGATGGAAGTCAATTTAGAACGGTGGCTTCGCACACTTTGCCCTTGGGATCTGAATTTACTTCAGCTCACAATAAAATACTGGGTACACTGATACGTCAAAACTGTTCTGATGTTTTTTATTTTTTACAGTAACAATAAGAATACTTAATGCATTTTATTAAAAATTCTACAATTTTAGATATTTGTAACTCAGTCATGTCCAAATAGCTGGACGTATTTGGATGTATTTTTTTACAGGGATAGAACACAGCAAATGCCGGCTCTAATTTTAGCCAACCGAAAAGCCCGTGATACGTCTAACGTAGTTTTAACATACGAATGAAAAAAGAAACTAATTTGAAACATGAATAGGTCTGTCAAATATCTACTTGCGAATTTAATTAAAAGCATTAGGCATAGAGAGACATAACCGGTCAGGTTATGTCTCTCTAACACTAACGCAGGGACCAGGCGAAGTGATCATGCCTTGTAGACCGCGGTCCATCGTTTAATGTTAGAAAGTTAAGTATATATAGGTACTTATCGTCGCAAGACCTTTTATTGCGTGATACAGGATCAGTGGTTACTTAGTAGTTCGTCCCGTCTTCGCTAGATGATGTTGAAGTATGTTTTCCTGTATGTTGAAGTTGCCACAACCGGTTACATCAAATTATTTTGTACATTATTACATAATGACGCAAAGGTTGGCAATCGCTCAAAATTTAACATTATTTTGTTTACCGTGAAGCAAGTACGTCCTTTTATTGTTAGAGTGTTTTATCAATATTTTTCATAAGCACTATATCAAGTTGTTAAGTGCTAGTACGTAAAATAAGTTTGGATAAAATACCCGCTCCAAAGCATTTTAGAAATAGTTTTGATGCTACAAATTGTTTCATGGAAATAGATACGAATCCATTATTCATCAATTATTCCATGAACCGTGTTAAGTTCCAATGAGACCCTTACGGCTTTTGTGTACCTGAGCTTTTGAAACACGCATACATTCGTAACAGAAAAACACGTTCTGAGTAAGTGTATAGTTTGCAAGAATTTTTGTGTACTGGCTTATTTCTATAGCACAGCATTGGATGTCAAAGATGCGGTATTTGGTTCTATCATATCGAATAGTTTAAAAACCCCTATGCAGTTTTCAATCAGTTGTTACTCCGATATTACGATTACGATCTGCTTATCATGTCATTATGTAGATTAGCTGTTCATCATAGAAGAAACAGAGACGGTCAGTTTGTTACAAAACTTACGATACAAGATCATGGTCTCGGAATTAGATTTCACCTGATCCACCCGATTTTGTACTTTGAAACGTAGAAGTAATTAACAGTGTTAAACGAATTACCTTACTGTAATAAATGTCACGTGGATCCTTTGAACACGTTTATAACATTAATTCCTTTGAAAATTGTTTAGGGCTGTCTTATCTAATCACTGATTTCATTGTAGTATTAAGTACTTATCTACGTAGGCTATGCAACTCGGTTAACCGGATAACCGACAGATTTGGGAACTCGGTACTTTCTAATCACAAATCTTTTTGTTGTTATAGTTTTTACTGAACTTACTCAAAAACATTCTTCTTTATACTATTTATGAATATAAACTGTGATAAGATACATTATTGCATGTAACATGTATTCAAATTCAAAATTCAAATTCAAAATCGTTTATTCATTTAAGACACTAAGTGACATTTATGAACGTTAAATTGAAGCTAGAGTTAAAATCATAGATCGGCGCAAACAGACGCCACAGCATGTGCTGGATTGTCGAGGTAAATTAGGTGAAAACACCAAAATCTACTGCCTGCTTGTGTCGATCTATAACTTCCAGTTTCCAAAATGCGTAGAGCCTTATGAGAAGAATACTGGCAAAGAAACTTATGGCCACTCTTTTTAAAAGTCAGATCTTCAGGTACAATAGTGTTAGTGTTACACGAAAGGTAAACAGGATGCAAGCTGATGCCACTTTGTCGTTTATATCGTTAGCTTCTTGCAACTTACTTCGTATTCGAGACGTTTTTATATTATAATAAATATTCCACTCGATTTCTGTAGTTTCAAGTCGATAATTGCCATAAAAATGATATTATTGCCTTTTATACCAACTTTTAAACTTTTGCGTTCCATGATATAATATTATTAAGGGATTTATGGGAATTTACGCGATCACGAATAGGTGTTACATGTTGCTGAAGTTATCCGGAGTAAGGACCTCAAGGTCAATGTCGGCTGCAGGAAGGTCCTTTTCCGGCTGAAAGGCGCACCTAGTGTCACCCAGCCGACTTCAGTCGCCTCCCCACCGACAGAACCTCAACCCTCCACCTCCAATACCCCTCCCTTACTCCCAAAAGCTCCCTCCCCACCCCCTATCACAACCCCCAATCACCCCTCCCCTAAGCCAACCCCCACTCCCCCAACCCCAACACCACCCCTAAACTCCACACCATCCACATCCAGAGGTGAAGGGAAAAGGTTACCCTCAAACAGGGGGACCACCAGGGGTGGCAAACCCCCTAGAGGTGGCAGAGGCCAGTTACCCCAGCCACCACGGGGTAACAACACAGGACGCGGGAAGAAGGGCAGACGGGGTCAAACACAGTAACAGCCCCTCACACCGCCCTTAATCCTACACGCTACGTGCGCTCCAGGCCAACATATACCACGCGAGAAGACCTTTGGCAACAATGGCCTGGACGTCGCACTTATACAAGAACCCTGGCTCAACAACAAATCCATGGTCACCGGTCTGAACAGAGCAGGTAGTATTTTGGTAAACAAAGGAGGCTCCAAACCTAGAGCCTGCATAGTTTTCAAAAAACGCGTTAACTTTTTATCTGTTACAGAGCTCTGCAGCGACGACACCGTAGCAGTTTACATCAATCTCAAAGGGTCAGGTACAGCTAGAGTACTTGCCTGCTCGGCCTATCTACCAGATGAGAAATCTGATACCACAGAAGAACTGTCAAATGTTGTAGAATACGCTAGAAAATAAAAGACGGAGCTGATCGTGGGATGCGGGGAATGTGGGGAAGCACCGGAATCAACAACAGGGGTGAGTTACTTTTAGAATTCATAATGGCCAATGGCCTCTACATATTCTTAATAAAGGCTGTACCCCTACTTTTGTCACCAAAACTCGAAAAGAGGTCCTAGACATCACTTTCGATACAGAGAAAATTGCTAGACAAATTACCGGCTGGTCTGTAAGTAGTGAAAACCTTATGTCCGACCATAGACACATTGTATTCGGAATACAAGGCTCAATAACATCAGAGCCTAACAGACTCAGGAACCCCAAAATGACATCTTGGGAGACCTACAAAGGCCTCCTAGAAGAA
The DNA here is from genome assembly GCA_949752705.1 of Callimorpha dominula. Taxonomy (NCBI): domain Eukaryota; kingdom Metazoa; phylum Arthropoda; class Insecta; order Lepidoptera; family Erebidae; genus Callimorpha; species Callimorpha dominula. The sequence continues at coordinate 21,658,959 of OX456992.1, forward strand.
CACATAAAGGAATTTCCAAAGTCTGTAAAATCATTCGATTCTTTCAACACCTCCGCGAAAAAAATGGCTGAAGCCATTAAAAATGCCTACGAGCAAAGCTGCCCAATAAGAGAATCGAAAGGTCAGAATAAGACCACATGGTGGAACCAAAAGCTGGAAAGGCTAAGGAAAACCACATAACGTACCATCAACAGGGCTACCAAACCGGAAGAGTGGGAACGGTATAGGAAAGCACTGACAGAGTACAACAAACAGATCAGAAAAGCCAAAAGAGCGTCATGGCGACGTTTCTGCCAGGATATTGCACAAACGCACTAAGCTGCAAGAATCCAAAAAGTACTCGCCAAGACACCAAATAGCTATCTAGGTTTGCTCAAAAAACCAGATAACACCTACACGACCACAGAAGAGGAAACACTGAAGCTTTTAAGAATCACCTACTTCCCAGGATCGTACCCAACCGAGAACGAAGATTGCAACCCAAAGGACTCCATACACAGGGAACAAAACTCCGACTGGAACTTGGCCAGTGCAATCTTCAGGACCAACCAAGTAAAATGGGCTATAAGCAAATTTAAGCCCTTCAAATCACCGGGGGAGGATGGCATTTTCCCAGCACTGCTGCGATGGAATTGACATTCTCCTTCCGCATCTGGTAAAACTATTCCGAGCAAGTTACACCCGAGGAGTCATACCAGATCAATGGTCACAGGTCACGGTACGCTTCATACCGAAAGTAGGAAAAAGGGACTATTCAGTTCCGAAATCCTTTACACCTATAAGTCTTGCCTCTTTTCTTTTAAAAGCTGTGGAAAGAGTTATAGACCAGCACATTAGAGCAACGTACTTAGTAGAAAGACCACTAAGTCCCTACCAACATGCTTACCAAAAGGGCAAATCCACGGAAACAGCTTTATTAGATCTGATCGACAAAGTGGAGAAGGCTCTAGAGGATAAGCAAACTGCTCTATGTGCTTTTCTCGACATTGAGGGCGCTTTTGACAATACACCCACAGCAACAATCCTCAGAGGAATGATTGCAAAGGGCATTGATGTCACCACCATAGAATGGGTAAAAACCATGCTCTCAAACAGAATTGCGACAGTTTCACTAAATGAAACATCGCACAAATTTTATACGACACGAGGGTGCCAACAAGGAGGCGTCCTATCCCCACTACTTTGGACCCTCGCTGTTGACCAACTCCTTGTAGAAATGTCTAACTTCGACTATGACATACAGGGCTACGCAGATGACCTAGTGGTCATAATCAGAAGACCATGCCTCCACACCATCTCAACACTACTACAAAGAGCACTCAACACCATCAACAACTGGTGCAGAGATAACGAATTATCAATTAACGCAGACAAAACTACGATAATTCCATTTACAAAGAAAAGGAAGCTGGAAAGTTTGTCAAATCTTAAACTAAACGGCAAAATCCTTTCTTTCTCTAGTGAAGTCCCTAGAAGTACCTAGTCACACTTGACCAAAAGTTAACCTGGAACTCACATATCACAAACATAGTCCATAAAGCGAAAATGGCTTTATGGATGAGCTGTCGCATGGCCGGCGCCAGATGGGGACTTCAGCCCAAGATTGCCCTATGGCTATATACGGCGATTGCAAGGCCAAACGTAACATATGAAGCTGCCGTCTGGTGCCGTAAGGTAAGCCAAACGACTACCTCAAACAAATTAGACAGCCTACAGGTTTAATAACCACTGATGCGCTATCCTCGACGCCAGGGGAAGCTCTAAATGCACTACTAAGCCTGACTCCGCTCAGCATCTATGTGCAAAAAGAAGCTGCCAAAAGCATATATAGGATATGTACACAGACGAAACCAAAGTGGCAATCACGAACACTAAACTCACTAAAAGAGTCGGTTTTCGGAAAAAATCTCTGAACATGCCAGCGGATGACATGCAAACAGAGATCGACTTCGTAAGAAGGTACACAGTAGACATACCACAGAGGGATACATGCTGGAAGGCCTCCAATCCAACAAAAATGGTAGTCACGAGTGGTACACCGACGGGACCAAAAAAGGCCTTGATGCAGGTTGTGGAATTTATGGAGAGAGACCAAAATTCAGGTGGAGCGCCAACCTGGGAGCAGAGGCCTCCGTCTTTCAGGCTGAGCTCTCTGCATTAAACATGTGCGTGGAGATCAACCTTGAAAGGAAAGTAAAAAATCAACACATCTACATCAACTCAGACAGCCAAGCGGCGCTATTGGCACTAGACAATTTTGAGATTAGCTCAATGCTAATACAAAATTGCAAGGAAAACCTGAACACACTGGGGCAATCAAACAAAATTACATTAAGATGGGTACCAGGTCATTCAGGTATCGATGGCAACGAAAAAGCCGATGAACTGGCCAGAGCTGGTGCAGACAACCGACAGCATGGCCCCAGAACCATTCTGCGGCATCAGCAAACAGCGAGCGTATTCTATCATAAACGCCAAATATAAATCATTGGCTATTAAGAGATGGAAGACCACGACTGGTCTAAGACACTCGAAAGCCATAATAAAGGGCTATGATAATAAAGTATCTAAAGAACTTCTGGAGCTCAATAGATACAAAACCTGTGCAGTAACAAGAGTCCTCACCGGACACTGCAAACTGAACAAACATATGTTCAACCTAAAATTGGGTGAGAACACAATTTGCAGATTCTGTCAAGAAACAGAAGAGACTGCAATGCATATTTTATGCTCTTGTGGCACTTCATGCAACCGCAGGAATTACAAACAATCACTGCTGATAGGATCTGGAGGTTTCTCGAAGCCATAAGTCTGAGCTTAAACCTGAACTGTAAACCAGAAGTGCGCTACAAAAGGCCAGAAATGGTCGAGGTAGCACCAGGCACTCAAAACAATAATAACAAATAGGTATTACATACATCTAAATTGCCTGACGTTCCGACCAGGTTGTACCTGTGGTCACAGGCCGACATGCTCAGCGGTGCACGCCTTCCGTCGTCAAGATCGTGACGTAGAAGGTTCTTCACCCCCCCCCCCCCCCCCCAACTTTATACCAACAAGAAAAACTCGCAAAAACCGATTTGGCCGATTAGTTTTTAAAAAGAAAAACCGAAATACCCGGTTTTCAAAAACTACCCAGTTTTTGCAAGCTTAGATTACTTAGGTCAGGTAGTGTTTTCTACCAGTCCAAAATTAAATTGTTAAGAATAATGTGTATTAAATTGTGGATATTACAACTGGGTAACTAGCAAGCTTGCTTTCTTCTATCTACCAGGTTCTATAGAAAAATACAAACAAGAAGTTCAAAGTATACGACCCTTGAATCAAGATCTAATCCAGATTCAGATTTAGATTACCGGGGAGCTTAAAATTAAATGGAAAAGTATTTATATTTTATATCCAGATCCTCGAGAAGGTAATAAGCTAATAAATGTAATTACCTACTTCACTGTTAGATGGTTTTATTCCTACAAAAATAAGAGTGTGATTCCTAAGGTTCATGACAATTCAAGGTCTAGCCCCTCTTAATTTATTTTCATTTCTAGTTTTATCATATATTCCATCACCAAACTTGAAAATTCAGCCAACAATCTCGTAGCATGCTCTAAAGATAAATTTAATCAAAACATTTGATGAATGAAATACAAACCTGCGATATGTCCATTTCTACCTGTCCCCAGTGTTGAACTGATGACTTTATTTCCGTTCAATAATTGGGTGAAGTCGGACTTCAAAAAGCTGTCTCGATTATTCAAGTACTAGTGTGTTTTCAAGCTTTCATATTGCTAGTTAAACTACGTTAGTTTATCACATATGGTAGCTTGCAAAGTCTGTCTAAGCTTTAATAACGCTATAGATAACGATTATTGATTTATTGTTGAAGTATGTTAGATAACTTATTAATGCATCAGGGATATTGGTCAAGTTGATCACTGGGTGTTTACATAATATATGGTTATTGCAATATTTCTACGTGGTTATCTTTAGACTTGAAGTAATGAGTTATTTAGTTTGTAGTAACATTATACACGTAACTCATTTAAAATGTAAAGCCACATAAAATTCGGCCACAAAAAACGTCCGCGGGAGGATATTTTCAATTGATTTTAAACTTTCGCGACATGTCACATGACGTGACATGACGACATTAGATGGGTAAATCGGGACTGAAAATCCGCGATTAAGACATATCCATAATATGGCACTCCTTTTATCATCCTTAGTACATTGCAACATCATGATAACGAACAAAATTTTTAAGATAGCAATTTTACTGGGAATGGATACCTACAAAGTATTTATATACATGATATAAGGGTTATTTTAACTTGTACAGCGTTGTGCATCATTTTACAAGCATTCATTATATATTATCTATACTTATAATAAATCTGTAGCGGGATGAATTCTGTACATTGAATATATTTAAAAAAAAAACGTCTGAGGGGTATTAAGATATCGATACTGATGCCGAATATGCAATTCAAACAATTTTTGTCGGTCGGTCTGTCTTTCTGTCTGTCTGTTTGTATGTTCACGATATACTCAGAAGTTGCTGAAGGGATATGTCTGAAACTTAGTATGATAATAGTTTGAGTGCCTGCGCAGGTTATAGGGCACTTTTTATCCCGGGTTAAACTTTGGTTCCCACAGGAAAATCAATGAAAGCTGTAATAACATTGTAACGTTAGTAGAATGTATATACTTATTTCAAACTAACTACAGCGAGCGTTTAGCTTATCTGGTGTAGAGTACGATCTCTAAAAGGTTGGGTGCCGGATCGAATTCCTCTTTGGCACCCTTTTCTGTTTTTGCACTTTTTTTTTAAATATATAAACTAATCTACTTTTTGAAATTAGGTATCGTTTTTAACCGATGAAAAAAGGAGGTTCTCAATTCGACCGTTCATATACATATTTCTTTTTTTTTTATGTATGTTCAGCCCTCTCCGTTATTTATAAACCGATTTTGATTATTCTTTTTTTGTTAGATAGGGTATACGTCAAGGGTGGTCCCATGTCAAGGAAGTCTAGATCCGGTGATAGAATTCTGATAAAATTGAGAGAAACCCTCGAAAATTGTAGTAACGAATAGTGTTTCTGTTTACTTTTTATTACTTTATCACGTATTCGTGTTCAGAAATCAATCATGTAGCTGAGCTGATTATGAAAAAAAAATCATAAATAATAATATCTTTTTAACAAAAAATTTAACCGACGAAAAAAAACTAAAAAGCAAAAAATAAATAGACCTTTTAAATAAGCTTAATATTTAAAACTTAAAAGGTTTATTTATTTTTTGCGTTTTAGTTCTTTTCGTCGGTTTAATTTTTGATTTTTTTTTAATAAAACCACTCAATTTCATTAACTAATAAATATTAAGAGTACGAAGTATCGATTTTTACCTGTGATTTAAAGAAATGTTATTAGTTACGTTCGATTTTACCTGCAAATAGTCATGTCTGTTTGAAGGATTTCGAGTGAATGTATATTTTCAATCATAGGATATCATAGGGGAATCTGCTTTTCTGTGGTGATTGCTGAAGCAGCAGGAGTTTTTTTTTCTTTTTTGGTGATCCCAGATTAATCGATAGCTGGTTCTTGACCATGCTAACGAGCTATTTTGCCTATCGCAGCCATTAAATTCATAAATATGTTTTAGGGCGTTAATAATAATAACAACTACTAAATATACTAAATACTGAACTAGGCATAGCCTGTACTATGGTAACCAGACTTCTGATAAACATACCAGACAGAGAATAATTTGTCCTGGGTGGAAATCGAACCCACGACCTCGGGCTCAGCAGTCAGGGTCACTAACCACTAGACCAACAGACCAGTCCAGTAAATATACATATATTTATAAATAGAGTTATAGAAAAAGAACATCCAATTTTTTTAACTTTTGCGTTCCCTGATAATATAATTATGTTGACGGGAATTCACGCGATCACATATTTAAAAAGCATTACAGGACCTCCAGGCCTGTGATCACGGCTACGACCACAGCAAAGCAAAGAAGGTATGTCCCTTTTAAATACGTGATCGCGTTGATTCCCGTCAACATGATTATATTAGAATAGAATAGAATTTTTATTTAAAGCATCTATGACTTAGTTGTTAGTTTAACTTAACACTTTGTTAGTATTACAGTATTTTACTATATTAAATGCATGGCAGATACTATCGCCAAAAAAATTACATCTAAACTGAAATATTGACATGTAACCGGTGAAGTTTTTTTTACATTTATAGACCATTTATTTTCCGTTCGGTTACAGTAGGGAGAAATCTTATGTTACACCGTGACTAAACAAAGCTCAGAAGCAAACATTTATGTGTTAGGTATACCAAGACTGACTACGGCAAGAGTCTCCCAATTGGTCGGACGAATCGAGACGTTAGGTTGTCACAGTTGTTTTATGACGATTTTCTGCGAGGAGAACATCTCGCGCAAGGAGGAGGTGATGGTTTGGATTCGGTAGAAAAACTTCCAGGTGGAACCTTTTCACTCGCGCTCTCATGCGTACGCCAAGAGTGGCCGTGGGTATATGAGACGAGTTTTATGTTTGAGTGAGTCTCCCGTGAAGAGGGTGTCTGGACATCCCAGTTGCCGTCCGCTAGCCAGCGCTGGGTGGATAATTGGAGGCAAAACGTCGCCGTACCGACGGTCAACTAATAAACAGTGCTGTGAGGCACACCGTGTTGTTTTAGTTCGTTTAAGCCTGATAGACGGCCTCATCAATAGCCCGGTGAGGTAAGCTTCACACGAAGAACAAATGAGTAATGTTGCCATGGCCAAATTATGTCGTTATTTCACGTGTAAGCAACCAAAACAACCTTTTTTGTACGCTCCAGGTTGTTCCACCGCCAATACAGTATAAAAAATCCTGCCTGGAGAAAGTGGTGCAATGCAATAAGCGACAAATTGCTGTTTTTTGAAAAAAACGCGAACGAAGTCGCGGGCACAACTAGTATGTAAATATTTACATGTTCCCATTTCATCTCTATATTCAAAATGCAGTAAACTATGGCTGACGCATTTCAAAGGACCTGGAGAATCCTTCTACTTGGAATTTATTCGTTTTTACAAGAGGATATAAATTTCATACCAGCTGTTGAATTTAATCGGACTAATATTATAAATTAGGAAGTTTGGATGGATGGATGTTCGTTACTCTTTCACGCCAAAACTACTGGACCGATTGTGATGAAACTTGGTAACATATAAGCTGCTTTTTATCCCAATATCCGCACGGGATGGGGACTTACGCGGGGGAAACCGCGGGGCGTTGCTAGTATAAAAATAAAGATATCGTACTAAACAATACATATATTCCACATTATTTATGGTAAATATACATAAAAGGTCATTTCTTAACAGATTACGTAGAAAATCTGAATAAAACAATTTTCATATAAAAATTTAAATAAAACTGCTCAGGCCATTTCTGAACATACAAATTGTTTTATTTACATAATTATTGAATTTTTCATATATGGGCAACATTGTAAATGTGGTGTGGTCCTTCGAGCAATATATGTTTTGAAAGATATCGGATCATACCGACATGTATAAATATAACTAGAGGACCTGTACTACTCGAAACATTATTAATAAAATGCTATTTGATTAGTAATTGTAACCTAACCTAAGTTGAATACAGAGCATGAAACATTATGATATAACTAGACAGACGAGCGAAGCCGCATGTAGCATTTAGTTACCACAGAAACTCCTCAGGATAGTCAAGGCTTCAGTGCTACAATACACTATAAATTTCAAACCTCCTTTACTAGTAAATGAAGCAATAAAATGTGTAATGTAGTTGGAAGGAATTCTTGTAATCGCTGTTTACTTAGAGATAATTCCAAAGATATTTGCAAATGGTATACCATTCTCAATTATTTGTAACAATGTACGCTTTAAAAATTAAATACTTTATAAACTTTGTATAACTATTTTTGCTACGGACGACGAACTTCAACTTGTGATAAAAAACATAAATTTTCCGCCAATTTTTTTAAATTAATGATTGAGTTTCATATGTTTAAAAAATATAACATTCGAAATTCAAACATTTATGAGCGGCCAGGAGCGCATGCTTTTCAATGTGCCCTATGTATCAGTAGTACAAGTATGTACTACTGATAAATGCGATTTACTGATAAATACCGCTTAACTTTGTCCGTAGGATGTCAAAAATTTGCGCCGCATAATAAAATGCGATTACTTTTAATTACTTTAAAATGTGTATGACTAGTTTTGCCCGTGGCTTCATAGTTCGTTTTTTCTTATATATTAGAAACATATTCTATGTCCTACCCTTGACAACGGGTATGCAAAACTTTCATGACGTTTGATTATGTAATAATGGCATGAAACTGTGTCATACGAACAAACTCACTGTCACATTTATAATATTATTGTTAGGATAAGCAATAACAAATTAAACAAAACAAAACAACAAAAACAAATTAAAGTAATAAGCATTCTTCTTGTTTTAATTAGTTATAAGCTAGTAATTAAGTAAAATGGAGCAAGTCATGCTTGCCTGTAATTGGATGTACAATTAGATTTAATCTCACCATGTACTTGCTTGTGAGATTGCTTTATTGTAACAACTGCTGGCAAGCTAAATAAATTAAATAAAAAACCGGCCAAGTGCGAGTCGCACTCGCGCACCGAGGGTTCCGTAAAATATTTTTATTATGTGATGGAACTAAAAATTTACCGTTTTCGCAATTTTTCCTTTATCTGTGCTATAAGACATTGCTTCGTAGCAAATTTCAAGATTCTGAGTTCAACGGGAAGTACCCTGTAGGTTTTGATTCCCTTGCGAGTGTCGAAAATTTGCGGAAATTTACGGCATAAACGGCTGTATCTTTTGATTGCGTTGGCTTAGAAGTTTGATTTTTTCACAGCTCCAAGGAACAGTAGACCTAATTATTTGATACAAATTCCAGCTTGATACCTCCCCGTGTTCCTGAGAAAAAGGGTCTTGACAGACAGACAGGCTGACGGACGGACAACAAAGAGATCCTATAAGGGTTCCTTTTTGTCCTTTCGAGGTACGGAAAAACAATTTATATCAGTAAACAGGAAAATGCATGACGTAGGTTGTGACGTATAATATTATAGATCGGAAGTTCATAAATTCCTAATATTCCTTAGGACCTACGTGACATGCTACGTACCTACCTAGATTAATTCCTATATAAGCTCTTGCATTTATTTTTCTAAAAAAATATGAATAATCCGCCGCTTTAATATCCACAGTAATGTTACTACAATAACACCGCTTACGAGGAAATTGGGCTAAACGCACGTCAATTTATAAAATGAGATCACATCTCAGATAGCATTTCCTACCACTTCTGGTTATCTTACTAAATATGTATGGAGTCGGGAGCTTTAAAAGCTTACTGTAGAGAAACGCTGACTTGGAGTGAGGAAACTGGGAAGCTCAAGTAAACTCTGTATACACATTTTAATTGACCGTCCTTGTTTTTATTTTCAATTGGTAAGGATTATAAAAGAAAATAACAAATATGAATAGAAGAAATATCTGAAAAAATGCGTTCCAGAATTATATTTGGCTCTGTGACCAGGAAAACCATAATTACAGCTACATGTTTCACCCGGAGCAATATTGTAATTGATGTATGTATTATTTTAACCGACTTCAAAAAAGGAGGAGTTTCTATGGTCCATTGTATATTTTTTTTTATGTATGTTCACCGATTACACAAAAACGCCTAAACTGATTTGGAAATTTCTTCTTTTTTTCAAAAGGGTATACTTCCCAGGTGGTCCCATGGGCATCAGGTCAGGATCTGATGATGGGATCCTGGAGAAATTAAGGGAACTCTTCAAATTTTATAGTTACACTTAAAGCGATTTGGGTATTTTGAGGCACATTGAAGTCGGTGATACTTTTTTAAAAGATAATTATTGTTTACAATCAATAGATTTGTATAAAATAAGAGCCTACAGGCGTTTAAAATGATAATTATTTTGCTCAATACACTATAATCGGCTAACCTGCTGGTCTAGTGGTTAGTGATCCTAACTGCTGACCCAGAGGCCGTGGGTTCGATTCTCACCCAGGACAAATTATTGTTTGATGCGCGTAATGTACTCGTATGTAGTTAGTAATATTTAAGTATATTTATCAGGAGTCTGGTTACCATAGTATAGACTCTGCCTAGTTTGCGATCAGACGGCTGTGTGTGAGATTTGTCAAATTATTATGAACTTGCAGCGCCTCGTGGTTTCACCCGCGTAAGTCCCGATTCTGTGGGAATATCGGGATAAAAAGTAGCCTATGCGTTAATCCTGGTCTCCAGCTATATACATACCAAGTTTCATTGCAATCGGTCTTGTAATTTTTGTGTGAAAACATTACAAACATACACACAAATTTTCCTCTTTATAATATTAGTTTAGATTATTATTAATTTCTAAGTCTCTAACATATCATAGCATACTTTGGGGCATTTTATTTATTTCTCAAAATATTGATTGGTATTGGATGAAAAGTATGTAAATATAGTTATATATATATTACGATTCAGCACTTTACACATTTGTTTTGTATATATTTAAATAAAAAAAGGTATTTACAACCATAGTACATCCAATTTTGAGAAAATGCTTAGGCGAAGGTTTATATTCGGATTTGTAGTGTTTGGGAAGTTCAAGCACGCAAATGAAATTATCGGTAAATCTTTTATGACTTTCTAATCCCTGAACAAAACATTCATACATCACCCCGGGCCTCGGGGCTAAGGGTAGGCTGACAAGAGAGAAAATGAGTACAAAATAATGAAATAGCCTTATTAAACCGTATCTACAAAGCATAAGTAAATCATTTAGGTTTCTCTTTAAACGTATGGTATTTTAACTTCTTAGCTTTTTTTAATAGGGCGGCTACAATTCTAACAGAAATATGTTGTGCTATACCTTCTCGAAATTTGCTCGTAGACTTTGCCAACTTGCAAGTGTTGCAACTTCGTAGTACGTACATTTGTGAATGGCAATAACATGATATTTCGGAAAAAATACATAGTTTGGAATACTAAATATTAGACTATAAATTCAAATTATAATCGCTAAACCCTTTAGTAAACGGTAAATTATCATATCAATCCAAAGTTAGTGCTAAAACCTAATATAAAAAATATGACTTTAATTTTGATGTTTGAGGAACCTTACAAAATCCGGGGCCCCATATACGTCATACATTTAAAGGCTAGAAATATTATTTTGCGGAACAAATTCTGTTTTTTTAAGGCTGAGCCCATTTACGCTCGAATTCGGCGCGATATCTCGATATCAAAAGGCGATGGTGATCGCTCTTTGAGCACAAAGTGTCGTTTTGCTTATCGGACAGGATAATTTCTTTTCAGAGAATTTGTTTTTTTTGAGATTGTTATTCTGTTACTATTCAATATAGCTGTATCGTTGCGCATTATTAATATGTGATCAACTTATTATTATAATGAGTTAACAGTGTAGATTTAAATATTTTCAATTAACTACGACTCGTATAACGCAGCACTTTCTGCAACATAAACTAAAGTGTTACATATACGTAAATAATTCTGTGTCCAAAAAAAATTCGGAGATACAATTCGTTTATACAAAGTTCTAGCTCGGTTTCTACCCTGGACGATCACTAGGATCACTGGACGATCACTAGGATCACTGGACGATCACCAGGATCATCTAGGGTCGAAATTCGATCCCAATTCATTTAATTATAAGTACTTATCGATTAAACGTAAATTTTAAAAGACATTTTCAATCAAAGGCACTGCAATCTTCAGTGAATGTTACCCATTTACGGGCACTGTTGTCATATATAAAAAACAGAAAAAATACGTCATGATCTTTATGAAGAAAGGAATATTAATCATACAGATTCATTTCTGCTTTATATCAAACGACTCTAAGCTATTTAAAAAAGTTTGCTAAATTGCGAAGAAAAATGAGACTGCGAAAGATTTTTTTTTTTTTTCTTTTTAAAAGACAACTCCCGCATTAGAAATTACTCCTGTGTCGCGGGGGACTTTACAAACATACAAACAACGGACACAAAGAACACCCAGACTAGGGTGGGAATCCAACCCACGACCTCTGGCTCAGCAGTCAGGGTCACTAACCACTAGACCAACAGGCCAGTCAAATTTCATAGGGACTTTGCCTTATTCTTTTAACACTTAGTTCAGATTTAGATCTGTTTTTAAAAACATATTTACAGAAATTCCAGTCTGAACTACTAAACACCTGAATTCCTCCCCCACTATAATAATTAATATTGTGTTAAAGTAACTTCTAAAGACATTATTAAAATGTTTAATACTTTAAATCCAAAAGAGACCTATGGTGAAATTCTGTCGTAATCACAAATAATTGACATAGTTAGCGCCTGAGTTTACACTGATATTTAACAGATGTATTGACTGTAATGTATTTTTGATTTAATGAAATCTAGTAAGTTAATACCGTAATTAAAATCGGATAGTACATCCGAACTTACAAACTTTAGACTTATTTCAGTAAATGTGAGTAAAAACCCACTTTTAGTAATAATACTAGACGAATTCAAAGTCATTTTATTAATAACCACAGTTGGTTATTAATAAAATGGTTTCACAAGGAGTCGATCTACAACCGATGCTGGTGTTGAGATTTTAAATCATATCTGTAACGCTTGTTTCACACACATCAATGCACACGATGCACTAGGCATTTTTGTGACTTGCCTAAAGCGTTTGAATGCGTTTCATATAACACATTGATCAAAAAATGACGTCACTACGGGATAAGAAATACGCCTCTGGATTTTCTTGCTTCGTATTTAAGTTTAGTACTTAGATCCAGATAACAGATATCATTAGAAAGATATCTCCCGTCTTTGTGACCTGTTGAAAGTCATTTCGAAGCATATGCTAACGGAAAACTGCATTCGTTTAAATTAGGAAGGGAAATTGGTGGGAAAGAAGGGTATGCGTGGTATAAACCTCTTTCACCAGCTCCACAGTGGGAATTTTAGCTTTTATAATATATAAATCGACACCTTATAAAGGCAAGTTCCGTTACACAGCTTCGGAGGTGGTAAGTTCCGAAGCAAAATAATCGGAATACCTACTTTCAGATTGATGTTATGTGCGAGTAAAAGAAGTTAGGAAACTCTACCGGGTAGGTTTTGAATCGGTTCGGTCCAGAACTGTATTTATAGAAAGGTGTACATACCACCTCCTACCCGTATTTTTTTCCAAAATGCTTTGTTTTATAATAGGCGCTTCATCTTTTTTGTATTGCTTGTTCACAAAGCCAAGAATTCTCGTGATGTGTTATTTGGGATATATTTTCATAAGAGTAGCGAAACTTGCCCCCTGCAGAGTCACTAACTCGTCCAATTCAGGCACTAATATCTTCACTGTTATTTAATAAAATGTCTAAGAATTCTTGCGCACGGGATGGCCACTCAATTGAGCCATTAGGTGCCGCGTCAGATACAATTTCTGACTTTAAATTTTTTCCTGTAACGCCATCTAGTATTTCGCATGAAGATTAAATGCATCAGTTCACGCCACAACATTATCACGTTATTAGCGGGTTGCGAGTTTGTGTGTTAATTCAGCAAATTCTGCACAAAAATATTATTAACTCGGCTTTTAGGCGGTGTGATGGCGTATCAAGAACACAACACCACCATGTAAGTCGGACATCATTCCTCTTTTTTGTCCAAATTTTGGTATCATATTACAAACTAGCAACCCGCCCCGGCTCCGCACGGGTAGCAGAGACATCTTTAACAATCATCAAAATATCTCAATCAATTTACACAAAATCTTAACAAATTATACACCTAAACCTTCCTCAGGAATCACTCTGTCTATTAGTGAAAACCGCATGAAAATCCGTTTAGTAGTTTTTCAGTTTATCGCGAACAGACAGACAGACAGACGCAGTGGGGGACTTTATTTTATAATATGTAGTGATATATGATGTGGGACGACGCGGCGGTCCATAGAAAGATGGGCAATGTAATTCACCTGAAACAAAAAATAAACACAAAAAGAATTAAATACCTTACCTCAGTTTGTTACTACTTGGTACAAACTAAGTACAAACTAGGTACAAGGATTTAATCATTGTGTCCACTCACCTATAACCATTCCATTTGGAAACTTTGTTTCATGTGATTGAAACAACTTAACAAGTCATTGAAAGCTACTTTGTGGTCAAACAATTTAGTTCTGCAGAAAACTGTAAATACTAAATCCAATTTCGTTTAAAGCAACAATTTTTCTGTATTAAATTGCGTTTTGCAGTTGAAGTATTGAGAAATCTAGTTTTTTAGGGTCCTTTACCATTTTACTGAATGACAAAACGAAACACTAATTGGATCACTCATCTGTCTGACCGCTTGTCCCAGCCAATTTACTCCAAATCTACTGGACCGATTATTTTGTAATTTGGTACTCATATCAATTCCTGTGAACCGTACACATGTGTACCGTAAATAAATAAATTCTGAATATGGGGGTAACTTTTAGGAGAAAATTAAAATTACAAACTGTATCGTGACTCGTAAGAGTCTCAAATATCGTTTTTTTTATTTCATCGGCTTGTATCAATAGCTTCTCTTGGCCTATATAAAAAATTGAGGTGTGTCTGTGTTATGATACATGAATATGTGGAACTATTTTATACTAATGTTTTACTTAAACGTAGCTTCTCTGAGCCAATAGTCGGCAAACAAAATATAAAGGAAATTTCGAAACGCAGCAAAATGATCTCTAAATGGCGGCGCTTTCCTCTTCACCGCGCGATGCGCCGCAGTCCTCACTTAGTGTAACGAATTCTATGATCCTTTGGCTATCGATGGGTGTGATTAAATTTTGGATGGAGATAATAGACATGTAGCTACAACACCAAATTATATCCCCCGATTTTGTTATTATTCGTTTTTCAATCCCCCCCCCCCCCTATGGAAGTAATTGTAAAGACGTAGTCACGTCAAAAATTAATCACTGAGAAACAGAATAAAGGGTCTCCTTTGATTTATAGGACAATTTAAAAAGTAACTAACTAGAATGAAGTGTTTCAATGTTTTAGTTTAGCGGGATGTTAAAAGTTCAATATTGTGTTCCAAACGAGGCTTTATATTTTCCGGGAGTGAATGTGACCGCTATTGTTTTCTGCTACAGGATTAAAGGACTCTGGGGTTTTGATTGTGTTTGTATTCAATTAATTGAAATTACGACCGACGTGGTCTGCTGTTTATGCTGCATTTTAACGCGTTATAACTCAATAACAAACTTATTATAAATATTTTACACTGGCTACACCCCGTGGTTTTACCCGCGTAAGTCCCGGTACCGTTTGAATATCGGGTTAAAAAGTAGCCTATGTGTTAATCTAGGTCTCAAACTATTTACATACCAAGTTTCATCGCGATCAGATCAGTAGTTTTTGCGTGAAAGAGTAACAAACATCCATACATCCACACATCTATACATCCATACATCCTCACAAATTTTCACGTTTATAATATTAGTAGGATTTAAGGCGTTAGATATTTTCTTTGAGTGGAAATCTAACTTTCAAACAGTCTTCCAAAAAGGAGGTTATCAATTCGACACATATGTATGTCATACTGTTGGAAAAACAACATATTATGATAATCTATTACGGCTTGCAAACAAATATACAAATTTTTATTTGTTTTTATACCTATATGTTTGCCCACACATTTTTCCGGAACTAGGTAGATATCGGATTGTGACCATTCTTTTTCATTTACTTCTACTTAAGGAATGGTAAAGGTTTTATTAACATCGATTCAGTAGTTTTTGTGATATGGACTAAAACGTGTAAGTGAAACAGCCTGGTTCATTAATACGAGCTACGGGTGTTGTTCCAGATAGAAAACATCTCGAACTCTTTCCCACATTCAAGTGCGCGTGTAATAAAATCAAAATGGCTAAAGGCAATCTGGCTTCAGCAATTACAAATCCACGGCAACAACTAAAAATTTATAATATTGCCAATATATATAATATTGAAATTAAATGTTACCATGATTTGAGATCTAACCACCTCTATCTTTTGATTTCATACCGATTGAAGTGTCATGGAATAGAAATTAACACTGCATCATCAACTCTCTTACTTCCTTCATCATGCCTTAGAAACAAAAAGATAAAAAAAATAAAAATCTTTTTAACAAAAAAATAAACCAACGCAAAAAGAAGCAAAAAATAAATAAACCTTTTAAGTATTAAGTATTGAGCTTATTTACATAAACTTTCAAATTTTATGTAATGTTTACAAAAAAAAAGATGTGATAACCGGCAGCTGACGGAGCTACAGGCAAAAGTTAGTTTTCTAATGAAGTTTAGTGGCAGTGGGAATGTTTAATATTTTAGGTTACGAATACCACAATGAAAACCCTCATCAAATCTTGGAACAGCTTGACTTTGAAACTATCTCCAGTCTAGTTAAAATAACTTTGTATTATGATTCTAGGAGTGAGCACCTTTTCTAGGAAAGACTGTAACCTGAAAATTGACTTCAGATATAATGTAATATATTTTCGTAGAGTTTTTGTATGAAAGTGTGTTGAATAATTTTATAATTCACTTCTGTTTTTACTTCTTAAAGTGAAGCAATCAAGAACGAGCCAAGTGACGATCGTACTTTGCTCGTTCAAAAAGGGGTGGTGGGTGTCCCTGAACTACAATGAGATGAGTCACTACCTACCTACTAACATCCCTACAGCTGCGCTCTAGTAAACTGGAATATTTTAATTGAATTTATATCTCGTTGTATCAAATGAAATAGTATGATGTGAAGTTAGGTAATGTGAGGTGAAGTGAAGTGAAGGAAACTAAAGTGAAATGACGTAGAGCGAAGCGAAGTGAAGTGAAATATACATTTTGTAGTAGCATGGGTAAATAGAAGTATTATGTAATGTTATAGTCCTGAACTTGAAATTTGAATAACGCCTAATCAAATTGAGGTTGAGATTATATCGTAAGCAAACTGATTAGGTCTCGTTACTGCGAGTGTAATTTAATTTAAATTTTCATCGAAACCTTTATGAAATTTAAGATGATTGGATTACAGGTATGATCTTCAATCAACAGATTAGATTGATTTCGATTCACAAAAGAGACAAGGCTCTGAACAAACAACTGTTAAATTAAAATTTCCTCGTATTTTGGTTTGTAGGTATATTCTTATGGAAGAAAATTTTGGAATCGGTCCTGAAACTTATCAATATATTTGTTATGTGTGTGTTCCGTTTTTGTATTTTTCGGTCTCCGACATCATTTCTTGTCAAGAAATTACGTCTTAGAGAGATGGATAGAGAATGATAACATAATCTCTCGAGATTTCTGAAATCAGTAGTAGAGTAGATATTTCTATACGACCGATACGAACAAAAACTTTCCTATTTTATCATTTTTGCCGTAATTATTTAGGCTGGATAGGTTTAATATAAAATAGAAATTCATCTAGTACTATATACTAACATCATCTATTTTCTGAACAATCGATTGAGTTGTACAAGGTATGGGTAAATTATTTTCGGTGTAGCTAGCTCTTAAGTTTCTGCGTGACGCACATTCGAAATTTGCTGATAAATATCTTACAGTTGAAGAAGCACGTCTCTGAAATACCCTACCAGTTTCTATTAGGCATGCACAATCATTAGGATCATTAAAAATGTTTTAAAGAATACTATCTGCAAAGTTGTGTCTAAGATAATTTTATATAATCTGATAGGTACTATGCATAATTATAATGTAGGTATGTATTTATATGTACGTGTATATGTATGTATTAGTATATATAGTACTAGTAGTACAAAATATATATTCGACACCATAACCACCCACGCTTGATCATTACAGTCCTGTCCATTCAAAGGTTGTCTGGAAGATTTTACTTGTTGTGATAAGGTATTTTTCATTTTATGTTTAAGTTGTTTTGTTATATATATTTATGTATTTGGTGTATATTAAAGAGTACTTACTTACTTATTATTTTTAGCAAACATTTAAACGTTGGTATAATTCAAAATACTAAAGTTTGTTTTTGTCTACCTTAAATAACAGTGAACGGTGAGAACAGGAGCAACCATTGCGCCTTGTTATGCTAATATCTTGTGACCTTTTTAAATTAATAAAATCGTTATGGGTGTCGTATAAATTGGTTTGGTTTATTTTCTATACGCTGAATTTTATTTTTTTACCCTATTTAAAAATGTTGTGTTGCAAACTAATCTACACACATACTCGTAGTAACTTAAAATTCTGAGAGGAATATGAATAGACCCCGTCATCAAAATTTTACTTTAATTATATTTTTTTTAGTTACATATTCGAGGTTCTTGTTTTAAAGAGTTTAGTTTTCTTTTATTTTGTTCTAATACGTCAACTGTAGAACAAAACAAACAAACACGAACGACAGAATAGTAGTAGAATTATGTTAGACAATGCTGTAGGAACGTACACAATTAATATCTCATTATATATATAGTTCAATGTGTTGATACATACTTTAATATCAATTACCTACATATTTTTGCTCTCCTTTCTTTAGATTTATTAAAGTGTGTATGGATACACTTTCATAAATCCAACAGTCTTTCGCGCGGCTGATATGCTTAAAAAGGGGAAAAGGGTTTCATAATTATGTATTGATATATTCGATAAAGAAGAAATAGATCCTAATCCACACAGAAGAGACAAAACAAAGACATGTAGGTAGTGCATTAATATAGATCAGGTTAAGCATGGTGCAAAAAGTAAATAATACAATATGTATACAGGGTTGCTCTAGCATGCAGTTACAATTGAAAAAAAAATCACTTAACACCAACTTGAAAAAAAGTTTTTTATAAATTCTCAAAAACTGAGTGAAAATTTCCAAAAAAAAAATACGTACGATTGAAAATCTTTAACTTTACACGTTCCTCCTGCTTTTTGAGAAATGTAAAAATACCTGGAAATTCAAACGGTTATAACTTGTAACCGGATAGTTTTTTTTTTTTTAATTTTTTTATTGTAACTGCATGCTAGAGTCATACCCTCGCAGTGATTTAAGTAAGGGTTCTATTTTCAAATACACCCTGTATATCTGCTGTGAACTTGTGAATCTTGCTTATACACATCTAAGAGTGCACATGTTGGCAACGTCTCAGTGTGCTGTGTACTGTAGCTTGTAGCGATTTGCTGCTATACACTGAATAGCGCAAATTTTTCGAGGAAGTCGAAGTGCTACTTCTTGCTGCTTAAAGTTATTGTATACACGGTATATGGTCTCACTGACTATATACGGTACTATAAGGTATGTAAAATAATTGGGTTCTACTTACGGCCCTGTTTGTTCTGTTTATATATGTTCTTCTAGTTGAAGATAGATGACAGTCTATTCAAAAAATGATTACAAAAAATATAAAATAATACTTTGACGGCTAAAAATCTTTGGGACTGGATGTAGAACACATTTCAGTATCTTCGTATGATTTATTTTACTACTACTTAGCTGTACGTACCTTGTTTTTTTAGTTCCAATTACACAAAGTTTTGCCATCTAGTGACGATTAGATTTAATTATATTTGAAAAAACACTCCCGAGATTTTTCTAGAACTATTTTAATAAATAAATTCAAATAAAATAGTTACAAATGAATTGTGATGCCATACATGGCATCAGAGCGTCTATCCAAATAGTTTTTACATGATAAAATACAACACTTCATCTTTTACTCCTTAGTACAACGAAAATTTACTGATTTGCGATTTTTCGATACAAACGTACAAGACGAACGCTGACAGTGTACTAACTATAAGCCACGCGCACTGTGATGACGTCAGGACCTAGTTATAATCACAGTGCACAGTTGCTTAGGCCCTCTCCTCTTTGTATCTGCTCCGTGGGCATGAGTCACCAGATTGCGGGGCGAAGAGGGGGATTACGCATGCGCAGTCACGCCAATACAACCAATGCCACCTAGAGGCGAGTTGCTGAACTAAAGAGACAAGCGTGATATTTCAAAAAGTCATTAAAAGTTTCTGCTATTCATCGATAGATGGCAAAACTAACAAGTATCACCGCCGTGCCGGTCGGGTGTCAGGTTATTTTCGTTACGGAATTTCTGGATTCGGTCTCCACGCTCAAGGCCCGCGATAGAAGCTATGCAATAGCTTAAAAACTGGTTGAAATTTAAAATATCTCTACCAACTACTGTAAGCCAACTGTTCACACTAAGTTCTTTGATAGTTATCTGTTATCACCGCTTATTGACATTTGAGGTTACTGCCAACCCTATTTATGAATATGTTTGTCTCTTTTTAGTGTGAGTTTTTCATCGAATTTCAAATCACAACGATTCTGGTTTCACTTCAAAAACTGTCAGTCGTTAGGTTTTTACGTCAAACGTAGAAACATAACTTACATAATTATATTATAAAGGTATGTATACATATACACACACGCACACACACACGTATCTATATATATTTTCCCCATACCAAAAGTGCCCAACGTGATTAAGGAAGTTTTCACTTAAAAAATTAATATACACTGAGCTTCTTTACGTAATAAACGATTGAATAATATATAATAAGAAGCTTCTTTATGTAAAATGTTTAGTTTATATTAAGATAACCGTATAATGAAGTCCACAATCTGGTTGTGTCAAACTTTAATGTCCAAGCGACTTAGGTAAATTACAGAACGTGACCAAAATTAATTTTTCCGCGTTTCAAGTGAGCCCCTAGCTCTTTATTGTTTGAATTTCGAATACAAATTTTAATTGCTGATTTTATTCAAAATTATTTTTAAATCTTATGTAAGAACAACATTCTCTAATTATGTTGAATATTTTTAATACTTACTTTGGAAATAAGAATATAAAAATTGCCAGCTAACACTTATATTCTTCATATATACATTATACGTTTATTTAAGAAATATTTATAACATATGTCTTAACTTAACTGTTTCTGTGGTTCCATGGTATAGGGATTTTTAATCAGAAATCTTCCTAGAAGCAGTAGTAAGTGTTGAAAGTCTTGAAACGTGACAAGGTGTCCCGTACTAGGTAAAAAAGGTTTCAAATATCGTTTTTTATTAGGTAGAGCGCAACAAAATTTCCCCTGGAACCTGAGCTACATAACTGGGACAGTACTCAATCCTACAGAAGACAAAAGTTAGTCAAAACAGTTGGTGAGTATGCTCACCCAAGCTCCAAAAGTGGTTTGCTCGGATTGGTAACAAAACAGTGACATCAGTAGTAGTATTTTTTACATAATAAACATATACTTATAACCCCTTAACATAAGGCGAACCAGACTTCTCTGCCAATATACACTTTAAAAAAAAGGTAAGCCGCGTTAAGGCCAAAATAGATACATTTTGCCATCGTCCAAACAACAGTCTTCAGTAATAATCCCAGTTATTGTATCAATTATCAACTAGCGAACACAAAGGGCCACTCCGCCACCGTACCCCGGTCAACCTGATCCGATTAAGTGCATCCGCTAATTATAACTGCTTTAATATTCACTTACAAAGCATCGTCGGGCTTGTAGACCCTGTAGAGGCAATCTCGAACTAGGTCGGCGACATATACTATAAGCTTTAATATATAAGTATTGAGGAGGAAACTCGAAGGCCTTCTCATGGACGAGTTATTAGACGAGATATATGCGGATATCGAATTATGTTGTGGTATTGAAATTCGATTTTTTATCGATCCTTCTTATAGAAACATCTTGTGGCTATAAAAACAATACATAGTAACAGCAAATAAGCTTCGAGCTCATCAGAGTTTACGCTTTAATAATGCAAATCAATGGTTACATATCAATGTAACATGATAATCCCACATCCAAGCGAGTAGAACTACCAACAAAGGCTTCTTACTAATAAATTATAATATTTTGAAGACATTTCAGCGCATCCTATAGTTTTTCAAATCTTGTTACATACATTTGAACATATCACTACATCACTACATATTATAAAACAAAGTCCCCCGCCGCGTCGTCTGTCTGTCTGTCTGTTCGCGATAAACTGAAAAACCGCTGAACGGATTTTCATGCGGTTTTCACCAATAGACAGAGTGATTCACGAGAAAGGTTTAGGTGTATTAATTGTAAACGTTTTGTGTACATTGCTTGAAATATGATGATGTCTGTTGAAAATGTCTCTACTACCCGTGCGAAGCCGGGGCGGGTTGCTAGTTATAAAACAAAGTCCCCCGCCGCGTCTGTCTGTTCGTGATAAACTGAAAAATACAATTCATTCATGAGGAAGGTTTAGGTGTATATTTCATTATGGTTTTATGTAAAATGGATGAAATATGACGATGATTGAAAAGGTCGGAAAAAATCAATATATGTTTTGCTACCCGTTTCGGTTGCAGGTTGCTAGTGTTGGAATAAAGTATTCTGGACGTGCAATTGGACCAAATGATGCGCGTGTGCATTGTGCATTTAATGGGGGTAAATAAAGACCCAGCACTGGCTAGTTTTTAAAATTATTTTTAATATATCTTTCAAACTTTCCCGTTGAATAATATACAATTATATTATATATTAGTTTAACTTCTTTACGTAACTGTGTCAAAGAAGCTAAAGTGATGATAACTTTGTATTATTACATTTATTATACCGCGTCCCTGGGGACATCGAAGCAGACTTGTTAGTCTAACTTTACGGGCTTTTACCGTTACCTGTTACGTCGCTTTACAAAGTTCTATGTAACAAAATAAGTTCATGAACAATATTAGTATCTCTATAAATATTAGTTCACATTCGACTATCGAAACGCAAGTCAGAAGTTCAGAATTCTCAGTTCAATCTATTTAATACATTGTCTTTTTTTCTTTCTTTATCTATATCGGTTAACTGAATGCATCATTCTGTTACGACCTAAAAAAAACACAAAATTATTAACATTATCTTCCTTTAGAATTTTGCACACAGTTACAGTGTCGTTAGGTAAACACGAACTTTCGAACTAGTGTAAAGAATGTGAAAATAAGCTTGTCTGATGGTTTCTTAGTCACGGGAACAGAGGACACAGTATATAAACGACACACTTTTGATATTGCTAAGTTTTATATAGATTACTTCATTCTTTAACTTTAAAGTCTTTACCTAATCATAACAAAGTATTTGTTTCTACTATAACAAAACAGTTACTTAACCCTTAGTTAAAACCTAGTATAATACCCCCACATTAATAATGGACTGGATTAAGCTTAAGTTGGGACAGAGGTGAGCTGTTGTATTGTCTTGGTGCTCGTTGTTAGTTAGGGGCCACTTCAACCCGCCTTATTGTTTTCGAGCCCCAGCCAACGCTGACACTACTGGCTTAAATCTTTTGTGTCCCATCCTGTAGGTTTATTAGATATAAAATTGCAAATATAACTGTCATTTACAATGGTTTACATCATTACGTAAGCAGAAAAATAATATGGATAAACTGAATCACTCGCAGATGTGATTATTAGGTAATAGCTACTGTAATACTGTGGCCAGTTGATGTCCCTGCCCTAGTGGCCTTTTCAACAACAGGAAGAACATACGGGTACGCAACCCCGGTAATTTTGAGCTACTGCAGTAGTCTTCAGTTCTATTTCCCCATCCGAGACTTGCAATATTTCTTACCCAAGCTAGGGAGCAAGGAAGGTAAGGGGTCCTGGAAAATTGGGGTAAAAAAAAACGGATAGATCGGGGCGCTCTATCCGTTTCTTTTACCACAATTTTCGTTCTTCCTTTATCCCGTCTAAAAACAATTACATTCCCAAGAGGGTTTACTTCAGGCAGCGGCCTGCAAAAAAAAAAAAATTCAGGTTAAATCCTTTGCAATGTTACACATTGCGCAGACCCCAAATAAAATTGGGAAAAGTCCAGAATGGTGATGATGATGAACTACGGTAATGAATACTTTTACTTTTTAACATTTAACTACCGTTATTTGTAGCCCACAGCCAATAATACCTTCCTTTATATCCTTTTTTACCTGGTGCTATTGTTTGTCAGTTTCCATCCCTTTTTGACTAATAATGTTGAATGACATCGTTAATGTGCTCACGTACGTGAGCTACAAAAAGGGGACAAAAATTATGTGAAATATTTACTAGTTAGATCATATTTTGAGAGACGAGGATGTCACTGCAATGATGAACGTAAATGTGATATAGCAACTAAAAACAAATGCCTAGAAACAAAACTTACGGGTACTACGCAATCAACAATGTTTGTTACAAAGCGACATTTAATTCCCATATAGATTTCTATGATAGCCAATATTACGGCTTTAAGGTGTTATACTCACTTGAATTAAAAACATTAATATTTTAGCTTTTCTCCTAATAACTTATCAATACAACTGGCTTGTTGGCCTAGTGGTTAGTGACCCTGACTGCTATGCTACAGGTCGTAGGTTCGATTCCCACCTGAGTCTGGGTGTTCTTTGTGTCCGTTGTTTGTATGTTTGTAAAGTCCCCCGCGACACAGGTGTAATTCCTAATGCGGGGAGTTGTCTTTTAAAAAAAAAAAAATAATAACAATATAAGATTCAGATAATAACCTAGCACAGTAAAAAAACTTCTTGACATTATTTCAGTATCAATTAAACATTAAAACTATTTAACTAATATCTACAGGTTTCGATTTTATTGTGCAAAATAGAATAATAAATTATGAAGAGAGAAAAGTGACTAAATCTTGGTTATATTACGGAGGGCTGATTCAGGCAATAGATAAATAGATTATTGGGTATTACACGAATACAGTAAAATTCATTAAAACAGAGAAGCTCGTGAAAGTGGACGATGTCAATACGAACTTCAAATCAGAATGATAAATTTTATGGTACGAGTATTTATAATTATTTACTCTAGATCGCCTGGTGGTCGAATTTCGACCATGGTAGCCAGTGTAACGTGAACTGTCATTGTATAGACTCACACACCATGACAGGTCAACACATATACTGGACGCGTGTAACCTAATGCCGGCGTTTTCACATATTCTTTAAAAATTGCAGCTTTCTGCATTTTTTCTAAATATAAACTGTAAGTATGCCAAATTTTACGAAGTCTGTTACCCGCAGACAGTTACGTTTAAAATTTCGTTTTATAAACTTTTTTCTGCGTGGATATGTATACTTACATCAGCAGGGGCTTATTGGCCACTTCACCCAATTACAATCTCTATTATTGTGTGTTCAATCTACATGTAGGGCTGTTATTTATGTGATTCATAGAAATTTGGAGTGGCCCTTTGTGTTAGCTAGATCTTAATTGATACAATAACTTGGTTTATCACTGGAGACTGTGTGTGCCTTACCGCGGCTCAGCTTTTTTATAGGCCCGGGTCCCCGCGACAATACCATTCGACGTGCATTTTAACCCCTGGCAATAAAACTGCAACAATACGGTATAGTTACATATCCAACTGTATGAAAAATACAAAAAATACCATTTGTATTTTTGTAATGTTTCCTGAGGAAGAGGGTAAAAGGAATTATTCATAAATATAGTATATAATATATCATCACGTGATAAGTGGTTTTGGAATGTAGGGTAATAGCATGATGCAGGCCACGACAAGCCTCGATGGACATGGCAACATCTGGTGCGGTCTATCAATTTACGGCTTGTTGTACTAAAGTTGCGAGTTTACGGTTATACAATTGACCTAATTTTTTTAATTTAGGTTCTAAATTTGAAAGGAACACAATCATTAAAATTGTGCTGAAAATAATTCCGTAGGTCTTACAATAGTTTTAATTAATAAGACCTACTTTTTTATGTTACTCACTCTTATCCCATATGATACATTTCGACAATTTTAACCAATAACAATTTTAAGACATGACACGTTACAGACGTGATTTAATAGTTAAAATACTATATTTCTATAAGTTTTTATGAACAACATAAAAGATCACTTCAATTTAGATCTAATGTATGAGCCACTTTTTTACTTTTATTATTTAATTTTGATTAATCGACCTCAAACCGGTGTCTGTTTGTAAATTTTTGCTGTAAGAGGTTTAGAATATCACATATTTACGAACTGTTTTGAAGTATCAACGGTATGAAAAAATTACAATGTATTGCTGTAAAAGTCGTCTATACAATGTATGTAACACTTTTTACCAGTTTAATAAAAAAATTGAGTAAAAAAATGTTTAACTTAGTCAAATTTTACAGAAAATGGACAAAGTTTTGATTTTGATTTCGGCTACGTGGAACTCTCATTCATAAAATTACAACAACAGAAATAAACTTCAGTTCAAAATCAACCCGTTTTCTACAAAAAAAGGACCAGAAAAAAAAAATATGTTAATACAATTTTTTTAAAAACAACCTCAATCTCGCATAATTAATAAAAGTAAAAAAGTGGTTCATTCATTAGATCTAAATTGAAGTGATATTTTATGTTGTTCATAAAAACTTATAGAAATATAGTATTTTAACTATAAAATCACGTCTGTAAACCACGTAACTCAGCGAAATTGGCAACATTTCGTATACGGCCTCTTAATGTGACTATCTTTTCGATGTTCACTTTATATAACCTGTTGCATAAAATATATGTTTTTGTTTTTGTTTTTAAGCAGGCTAATAATTCCACATTCAAATTCGTCTTAGCTGAGATAGTTGTAAGCGCCATCACTTAACGTTAGATTGCAATTTGATTAGTGCTAATAGATTTCTACCAAACGCAATTTAACTGAAATTAGAGCAATTGCTGCAAAATTATATTCATTAGCGTTCAAACGAGCATTCGGCAAGTTACAGGTCCTTTCACACTGCGGTCTAAACTAAAGTTTTTTTTTTAATTTCAAAATAATACCTGCAATGAAGGAATCTTGTAAAGCTTTTGGTATCTATAAAGTGGAAAAAATATTTCTAACAGTTTGTTATCCGATCGAGAAAAGATTTGTTTCCCAAACGGTTCATTCAAACCAGAAACAATTTTGTGTTTTTCTATATATTACTAGGATTGTTTATGTAAATATATATTTAAAAAAACCTGCCAAGTGCGAGTCGGACTTGCGCACCGAGGGTTCCGTAAAATATTTTTATTATATGATGTAGCTAAAAATTTACGGTTTGCGCAATTTTTCCTTTATCTATGCTATAAGACATTGCTTCGTACCAAATTTCCTGATTCTGAGTTCACGGGAAGTACCCTGTAGGTTTTGATTCCCTTGCGAGTGTCAAATATTTGCGGAAATTTGCGGCATAAACGGCTGTATCTTTTTATTGCGTTGGCTTAGAAGTTTGAAATTTTCACAGCTTCAAGGGACAGTAGACCTGAGTATTTGATATAATATATTCCAGCTTGATACCTTCACGCGTTCCTTAAAAAAAAGGGGTGTTGACAGACAGACGGACGGACGGACGGACAACAAAGTGATCTTATAAAAAATATGAAATGTATTCAGAGTCCGTGCGGTCGTTCTATTAAATCGATTTGCTTATTTTTTAAATGAAAGGTGTTGCCAGATTTGTCATCAAGCATTGAAAATCAAGTTATACTCAAACGCGATTTTATGTGCATTTCTAATGTTTTCTCTATATCGCCGGTTTTAATTGAGGTACGGGGTTCGTATTGAAGGCTTGTTCGTATAAGAACACTCGCTGGAACAAGCTCTTTCATTTGATCTTTTGCCCACTTAAATTGGTTGAGTTGGAGGGAAGCTAGGTATGAACATTCAACTTCAACTTAATGCTGCGTAGCACCGCGGTTCTTCTCGTATATTTTACTAGCAGCACCACGCGGTTTTACCCGCGTCAGTCCCGATGCCTTGGGAATATCGGGATAAAAAGTAGCCTATGTGTTAATCCAGGTCTCCAGCTATCTACATACCAAGTTTCATCGCAATCGGTTTAGTGGTTTTTGCGTGAAAGAGCGTTTGTTACTCTCTGTTTGTTATCCATCCATCCAAACTTTCACATTTATAATATTAGTGGGATTATAATATTAGTGGGATTTTGAGTGTCTTTTCGCCAAGTTGGGTATTTAGCAATTGTAAAGTGAAGTGTATAGAAACTGTAGTTCCGATTACAACCAATTCAAAGATTCTTATCACACTAAAAACCAATAACATTTGCCTATTGGATAACTATTACGTATTAGTTAAGATATACCATTAATATAGGGATGGCCGACTATTTTAGGACCCGACGGGGGCCCTTTATCAAGAGGTGAGCCGTCCTGGCGCGCCGGTTGCAGGTGCCAGACTCACTCATACAGACTATAACGTAGTATGTTAAGCTACATAGAATGTATAGAGAGCGGTCCTTAATTTTGTATGAAATCCATTGTGCAAAACACATAACAATAATAACAAACCATAATAAATAGAAGAAATTCAAAGAAAGCAGAATACAAAAGATCATCTCTACTAATTAAGATCGGTCTATCTTAGGCTTTCGCATTTCACAAATTCATTCGCCTGTAAAATTTATTGACTATCGACCCAAATAGATAATGAGACCCTCGGTAAGAAAATATTCCAGATGGAATTTATCTTGAAGATTAATAGGTTAGTAGCCATCACGGGAATGACATTCAATTGACTTTGCCATAAATCGAAAATCAAGGAAAGCTGGGATTTTGTGAACACTTATGTGGGAACTATCAGCCCCTATTTTAATTCAGCTGCTCTTAGCAAGTGAATTACCTAAGCACCATTGAATCACAATGGTCTTAGTAAGGTCCTTAAAAAATTGGCCGGAAAATTTTAAGAATACTCAAAACTCAAAGAGCTCTTTTCTATGGGTGTGTAGATGTCTCTTACTCAATTAAGCCCTTGCTGTTAAGCGGATTTGGATTAAGTTTCACACACAGGTTATTTTCTGGATTAACACATAGGTACATATTATGTGGGGAACCAAAATAATAATTCTCAAAAGTACAATACCTTTGTAGGAAAGTAATAAATTTATACTTAAGATTTTAAATGGACATAACAACTTTATAAAGCGTAATACACCAATAATTTTCCCTACATAATCCTTCCTAGCCCTCCCTAAAATTGTAGACAAGGGTCTTGATGGCATTTAATTCGTGAGATAATCAGTGTCTGTGATTACATTTATTAATAGAATTCCTCTTAGTATATGTAACGCCTTAGACAGCTTGTACTACTATGTAGCTACAAGTTACAACAGTATTTTAATTCAAAGTATTCACTGAAAACCTTCGTTCATATACCTACTACTAAAATAGCAAACAGACATTGTGCCGGGCTCGCTTCCATGCTAAACAGATTAGCAACTTGACAGAATGTCTGTGTAATGAAACAATGAAATATTATCCTCTGTGCTGTAAATTTAACAAAACCTTAATACATCCAGTTCTGGAAGTATTATATCCTTGTTTTTTTTGAACAGCAGATAAAATAACATCAAAATCAATCAAATCAAATAGTTTTCATTTCGTCATACACATTGGTTTATAAAAAATAGTTGTTGACACATCCTTTTAAGCACATAGATGCCTGTGTTAGATTTTGATTTTGAACATATATGCGCACACATCCACACGATATCGTAATCTAACATTACTGAAATATTTCGCTAAAGGGATATTATTACAGACTATCGGAGACAAAATGTAGCCTCATTTTCTTTGAAATTCCTTAACTAAAATTCTAAATTACCTAAGTATTCGTCCCGGGATCGAAGGGTGAGACTAAACCCATCTACGTTACAAGACTTTAGTTTAGTATTACTTAGTCCAAATTATTAATTAGTTTTTTTTAAACAATACTAGTAACGTGGTTCACACATTACTAGTATTATTCGAGCGAGAGCTGGATCATGTTCAGGAGGTACTTAAAAGTAACGGATATCAGGTGAATGGAACACGGAAGCAACCGACAATGAGACGCAAGAATCCGGAGGTGAACAGACAACCAGCCTACATGAAATATGTCAAAGGAGTAACGGATAAGATCGGCTCCGTATTAAATAAAGAAATACTCCATTTCGACAGTATACACACCAGGCATAAAGGTTCAAAACATCGTGGGTACACCGGAGGATGTCTTGCCGTTACAAACTCCAGGTGTCTACAAAATAAACCGCAGCTGTGGTAGTTCCTACATAGGCCACATAAAGCGGACTATTGCTGAAAGGGTCAAAGAACACATCGCTGCTGTGAAGAACCGACAGATTAGCAAATCAGCGATTGCAGAAGATGCACTCGAAGCGGGCACCAATCACTGGATTGAATTTCACCGTACGCAAGTCCTCTCCACGGAACGTCACTTTTACTCAAGAGTTGTACGTGAAGCGATTGAAATTAAAAAACACAAAACTTTCAATCGGGAAGATGGTTTCAAATTATCTACAGCGTGAATCCAGTGATAAAAAACATGCCACCTCGCTTTTATGCGCAGTCGGGTGAACACCAGAATAAGGCCACATCGGTTTGCTTACAGAATAGGGACACTGTTAGTATAGTATGTGACGGTACATGGCGATACGAAAATATCAAGAATATCAAAAAAGTGGAGGTGGATGAAGAACCTTCTACCTCACGTCGCGACGACGGAGGGCGTGCACCGCTGAGCCAGTCAGCCTGTGACCACGGCCAGTGCAACCTGGTCGAAACGTCAGGCAATTCAGAGGTATGTAATACCTTTTCGTGATCGCGTTAATTCCCGTAAACACGTAGATAATATTATACTAGTATTCTTGTTATAAGCTAAATATGCTTGTGTTAGGAGTGGGTTCACGGGTTTATGTTTATATCTATATATTAATACGTGAAGAAAATTCATTGTAAGAATTTTCAAGAAAATTTCGAGCTCGCAGGAAAGTGAAATTTTGAATACTTCAAGTTTATGCACAGAAGAAGTGCATAAACCTAAAAAAGATACAACATGGTCACTAATTTAAAAATTACGTGGAAACGGTTCCATCAAACTACACTCATGACATATTGTGTTAACGTGTCATGGTGCCTACGTAAGTCTATACAATGACGGTGCAAGCTATACTGGCCAATGAAATAAACCAAAAAGGAATTGGACGCTGATAAGCAATACAGTATCAAGCCACACATACTTTATTTAGAGAAAATGGCGTTTTAAGATGTCATACCAATTCCTAATCAATTTGTTTGAAAAAATATCTATTCACCTTTTAGGTAGATTTTTAGATATTTTTCAAACCAATCAGCGTCCAATTATAGTCGAAATTCAACCACTAGGCGATTTCTAGTAGGTACTTATTTAATACTTTGCGAAGGCTCGTATTCACTCGTATCAATATAGATTATCACCGATTTTGATATACCACGATGTTTGGAGTTTATTAAAATATCTATCTATTTTACAGATCATTAACCACAACAAGCAAGTTTTCTTTGGCGGTTCTCCTATTATACAAATGAACTTTACAAGAAAAAAATAAGTAAAGGCTTAATTACTTTCCAAACTTTCTTGGCTCGAGAAGTTCGAGAAAAAATTTTAAATGTGAAAAGAATATGTAAATTTTGTAAACAACATTTGTTAAGTCATTGAATATATTACAAGGGATTAACAACGAGTCGGTGCGCCTCTAAAGGTTTTTTGTTAATGTCTTATTGTTAAATTTTCTTTATTGAAGCAAGTTAATAAATAAAGTTAAACACCTAAACTCATGGATATTTTGTTTCTTCTTCAATGCTGAATATATTTGTTAATAGATGTAAAGCGATAGTCAAATAATGGTTATCGTGTTACCTGTTATCTATAATATATATGTATTTAGAAATATATAAGTATGTTTATCAGCAGTCTGGTTACCATAGTACAGGCTCTGCCTAGTTTGGGATCAGACGGCCGTGTGTGAGATGTGTGGAGTTATTATTTCCTTTAGGATGGGTTCTAACACTGACGGACACCACTATATTAATATAATTTGCTGACGGATATTTCTTGCATGAAGTGACGCCGATTTCTTTTTTCGGCGTGAACTATGACGTTTCGTCACAAAACTGTTTTCACGGTATTCGTATGGGCTGTTCTCAAAACTCAATAAGCCCAAAACTCTAAGGGATTTACTAGTGTAAACCACTCGGAGTTTGGGCTTATATGATCCGTTCTGACGAGTCCAACAGTTGTTGTACGATAGACAGACGCTGGCTAATGATAGTCTGATAATGAACCCAAGAGATCCGAGTGCAATTCTTTTTTACTTTTTAATTCAGTTTTGTTTTTTTTTTACTAATTTATCATGTGTACCTGTAACATCCATTTAAATCCTTTATTTTCAGCGCAAGCTTCAATGTTCATTTTTATGTTCCCTAAACAAAAGTTTTGGAGTTATTATTACCGAGCGCCTCACGTGCGATATAAACTTTGTTTATAGGTCCCAGTTTTTGCTAAACGTATTTTTATATCTTTTAGCAATAGTTTAGTTAGGTTGGAAAAAGTTCAGAAAGTTGAAACGATGCTATAGTGTAACTTTATCTGTGATTTTTTTTATTTCTTTATGAATTGTATTGCTTAAAAAACTAACATTTACATAATGATGAGATATTCTATAAAAAATTGAAAGTTACGGCGATATTTCTTCGACATTAGCGAATACATCACTTCATCACTACATATTATAAAACAAAGTCCCCCACCGCGTCTGTCTGTCTGTCTGTTCGCGATAAACTGAAAAACTACTGAGCGGATTTTCATGCCATTTTCATTAATAGACAGAGTGATTCATGAGGAAGGTTTATGTGTATAATTTGTTAAGATTTTGTGTAAATTGATTGAAATATGATGATGATTTTTGAACATGTCTCTACTACCCATGCGAAGCCGGGGCGGGTGGCTAGTAATATATTAAATAAATATTTGTCATATTTGCAAAGCAGTAATAAAAATTAAAAATTATTATTTTATTAAAAAAAAAACATACAGCAAGTGCTAAAGTGGATACATAATGTATTGTATGTTTATTATTTAACAGATGAAACGAAATACCTACAGCATTCTAAATTTAGAGAATTTTAGAAAGACGTAAAAAGGCTTTTAATATTATGTTTAAATGTTATCATTACCATCTTTATGAATCGCACGGCGTGACCCTGGTTACTTCAGAATTAGGGCGATTCATTCCATTGCCGCGTTAAGTTTTACAGAGAACATCAGGTTAAATAAATAATGGGTTTTAACTGTAGTCTTTAATTTTAATGTTTAATAGCGAATATTACTTAATGACCCAATTTATTGTAAAATAATAACTTAGAAAGGAATCTACCACTCACCCTCATTTTTACAATAATAGAATGCGTTAAAAAAATGCCGGCTTCTATAATTCAAATTAATGCAACTATAAAAAAGGACATCATATTTAATTACCTACCTATTTTCTTCCTTTTGTTTGTGTTCGCCTTACATGTACACACACTACAATAGTTTAGCATTAAGAACTTTCTAGTTTCTATCACGTATTCACGTAACATTTATTTCCTAACAAATAGCAGTCATATCCCAAATCACAAAAAAATATCTTGAATGTATTTGTAATCAAATTACAATGAAATCAAAACAAACACCGCATTCTGCAGAGCAAAGCAAAACATTTTACACAAATATTAAAAAGTTTTGATATCTCAACACTGAGTTGTATTAATAACTCAGTGTATCCCAAGAGTTATTGTATGAATGAGATTTTCTCAATTCCAGGAGGACTAAATTAATTATGTTAATTCGGACGTGAAATAATTTCATTAAGCATTTTCGTTTTCGGCAGATTTAAAGTACCCCTAAGTTGAGAAATAAATTTATTAGAAACAACAAGAGTATTACAAAAAATATTAAAAAACCATACGCTATTGGAGAACGGGATTGGAAGGAAAACTATGACCTTTCTGTGATGACGTTTTATTTACACACAGACACACGGACTGAGTGACGTATGGCTGTTGACGTAGTCCTGTGACTATGTGTTAATTTTTATAATAAAATAGTTATTTTAGTAGGTACCTAAATTCTAATCAAACAATGATTTTTAACCTTAATAAGTTAGAAGATTACGGTTCATAGCCACAGCCTTATTTTAAGAGCACACTCGCATAGATTAATTTCTGGATTAACAAATTGGCAAATGAGGAGCGAAATCCACGTGGTCAAAAATGCCGGCGAAATCTAGTTAGATGTATATCTAACAGATGTATGTCTACTTGAAATATATGATAAGAAGTATTTCTTATCATATATTTCAAGTTCAATAATATTCAACACTTCATACGATCTTCTAAGGGGGTATAGAAGAAAGACGAACTTACTTCTTCAATACGTATGTATAGGATTTTTTTTTTCTACGAGATCATTATTAACTTATCGAGGAAAATCAATAGGTACTATCATTAGGTAGCGCATTAGGTGACGTTCGAACCCACAAGCGCTCGTCTGACGCCCGAGGCATGGCAACTGCTGCCGCTTGATATTTTTTTCTATACACGTAAACTATGTCCCTCTTGAGGAAATGTATGATGTTAAACCTATTACACGGAAATTTAGCGCACCCACTAGGCTGATAAATGTCTACCTACAATGGTACGTCCTGGGTACCATGAAGACCGTCCTAGACGCGGCATGAGCATGTTTTTTGACCCATTATTTGGGTGACGAGCATTTATACTTTTGCAGTTCTAAATTGTTTTCTGTTCGTCGATTAAAGAACATGACAAAATCAAACCAAAAATTTTTTCAACTGGTATAATTTTGTAATATTTTTCACATAACTTCTAAGGATTTTTATGTATCACAACTAGGTATCAGCGCACTGGTAAACATGTGCATACCTTTTTGATATGAACCTTACTATAGCCGCAGTACTGCTATGGCATGTGACCTCATCCGAACGCGCAATATACCTACTTTAAAAGTGGATGCAAATTATTCTACTTACTACGATTTTTTGATTATGATTCTAATATTATAGATCATCCCTTAATTTTCTAAATTACGTGTATACGTAATTATAAATAAATGCTGTTAATAAACAATGGTAACTTACTTTTAAATTTTCGCGTTCCATGATATAATTATGTATTTACGAAAATTAACGCGATCACAAAAAGGTATTAGGTATAGGGACATACCTCTGAATTATTGTCTGACGTTTGTACGTACCCAAGGTATATAAGTAATACCTTTCCGTGATCGCGTTAATTCCCGTATATACATAATGGTAACTTAGTCTCGTTAGAGTGTCGTAGCTTAAATTCTGAGAATCATTAGATTGCGTATGTGTTAGAAAATAAAAGGAAAGTCGTGTTAAAGTTCTATATTTATACAAATTAATTTTCACCTGGATCTTTGACGCCAATTACTATGGAAAACGAGCAATTAACAAGGTATGTGCTAAAGTAAAACTTCTCTCATCAATTATCTAATATTGCAAATAACATGAATCGTGCTAGAAATATGAGATACTTAATATAAAATAAAGTATGTCATGTATTTGCAGAGACCCGTAAAAGCTGTTCTATTTTGGGACAAAACGTTTACAATCAGTCTCTGAAAGACAAGTAAATCTCCTCTTACCAACTCTTGTTATCACCTATAACCCCAGTACTGGTTAACATGTACCTGAAAATAAAAATAATTGTTTTTAGTAAAGTATAAAATACAACTACTTATTGTGGATTAATTGCAATTTTCAGAAAAATTCACCTGAATCTTTTTGTGTACTTATTGAGGAAGAACGTTTTCGTCGTTTACTTCCTAAAGATATGTTGTCACACGTACGTCCTGATAAATATTATCCTAACGCTCCTGTTATCCGAATATGTTCGTATGAGAAGCAATTGTGGTAAAATACATATTATCAGCTTTCCGCATGTGTAGATACTTTTATACATTTCTAGGGTGCCCGCAGCTTAAATACTTTTATTATTTGTACATTTAGATATCATTAAATCTGTTCTGACCCAGTGACATATGAGATATTCTATATTATAGTATTGTTATGGACCACTAGCGAAATGCAAAGTAGTCAGGTTAATAATATTAGTTAAGGATATTTATCCTCCTATTCATTAAGACAACTGGAAGGAATTGTGGCGAAATACTCATACAACAAAACATACTTCAGCGCCATCTAGCAAAGACAAGCTGAACGACATTGTAACTACTAATCCTGAATTGCGCAATGAAAGATCTCCAGCCAATTATTTTTTTTTTTTTAAGTAAGGGTAAAGGTAAGTGACTATCGTCGCCTATGGACACCTGCAACTCTAGAGTCACAAGTGCGTTGCCGGCCTTTGAGATATGAGTACGCTCTTTTCTTAAAGGTTTGAAGGTCGTATCGGTCTGGAAATACCGCAGGCGACAATATGTTCCAGAGTTTGGTTGTGCGAGGCAAAAAAAATCTGGAAAACCGCACAGTGGTGGATTGTAAATTATCCATGTGATGGGGATGAAAGTTTTGTTGCGTTGAACGATGGCGAAACGTTGCGGCCGGTATAAGTCTGAACAATTCCTCGGAGCACTCCCCATGATACATGCGATAGAGAATGCAGAGTGAGGCTACATCTCTACGCAACGCCAAGGGGTCAAGCCGATCTGAAACATCCTGGAAATC
Source organism: Callimorpha dominula (assembly GCA_949752705.1). NCBI lineage: Eukaryota > Metazoa > Arthropoda > Insecta > Lepidoptera > Erebidae > Callimorpha > Callimorpha dominula. The sequence goes on from OX456992.1 coordinate 21,695,608, forward strand.
GATGATTCGAGTCGCGTTCGTTGAATGCGGTCAAGAGAGAGAAGCTGGTACTGGGGTGTTCCTGCATAGATATGAGAACAGTATTCCATATGCGGCCAAACCTGCGCCTTATAAAGTTGTAGGCGGTGGGCCGGGGTGAAATACTGTCTCGATCTGTGCACACCAAGCTTCTTTGAGGCTAATTTGGCCTTACCCTCCAAGTGACCGCGGAACTGGACTTCGCTCGATATATCGACGCCAAGGATCCCGGTGCTGGCTGTGGCAGTCAGGGAAGTGCTCTCAAAGCGAGGTGACTGACAAACGGTATCTTTTTAGTGGTGAACGCGCAAACCTGTGTCTTCGTTGGATTAAATTGGACTAGATTGAGTCGACCCCAATCGGAAACTCCTTGTAAGAAGGCTTCGTTTTTAGACACAAGTTTGGATCGACTCTCAGTGACGTTTTCCCGAGAAATGTTAGCGCGGCCGGTATACAAGGCATCACTCGTGCTATCATCGGCGTAGCAATTAATGCTGCTAATTTACAGCATATCATTGATATGCAGAAGAAACAGCGTGGGTGATAGCACACAGCCTTGCGGGACACCAGCATTCACAGACTTAAAGTCGGAGCATGCATGACCTTGATGCTTCTGTCTGCAAGAAAACTGGTGATCCAGTTGCATAATTTCTTGGGAAGCCCATAGGAAGGAAGCTTCAAGAGAAGCGCTTTGTGCCAGACCCGATCAAAGTCCTTCGCTATGTCCAAACTGACTGACAACGCCTCCCCCTTGCTCTCGATCGCCTGTGCCCAACGGTGAGTCAGGTATACGAGAAGATCACCAGCTGAACGACCCCGACGGAAACCGTATTGGCGGTCATTAAGTAGCTGGTGGTCTTCTAAGTACTGAAAGAGCTGGCGGTTGATAATAGATTCCATTATCTTGGAGAACAAGGTGGTTATGGCTATAGGTCTGTAGTTGGACGGATCCGAGTAGTCACTTTTTTTAGGGATCGGGTGCACTAAAGCTGTCTTCCATGAGTTTGGGACGACGCCAAGGGAGTAGAAGAGCCGATAAAGGCGCGTTAAAACCGGTGTCAACTCTGGAGCACACGTCTTCAGCACGATGGGAGAGATTCCGTCGGGCCCTCTCGACTTATTAATATCGAGGGAAAGAAGTCCTTTGCGCACTGAGCTTTGGAAGAAGCGGACTTCCGGCATACAGCTGTCGCACCGCGGTATGGTCGGCGGTACGTTTCCCCCGTCATCCAAAGTCGAGTTGGACGCAAAGAGTTTGCCCAAAAGGTCGGCTTTCTCCTTAGTGTCGTGGGCCAACGAATTATCGCCCATTTGCAGGGGTGGAAGGGATGGTCTACAGAAATTCCCCTGGACAGCTTTGGCAAGAGACCAAAAAGCTCGAGTTCCAGAAGGGAGACCCACCAGTCTCTCACCAATTCTGCCGATGTGCTCCGACTTAATTATAAATATAAAAAAAATATACAAACTTTCAATATCAACTGTTGGCCCGCGATTCGACTGGCATGATCGCCTAGCTGGGTTGAAGCATTCACTCTTTGTGTTTGAAGAATATATCCTTCAAACACAAAGAGTTGGAGATTTGGAGAGGAAATGAAAAAAAAGAGATTTCAAGGAATGATAACACACATTGAACATTACAATTAAAAATGACATTCATAGATTAAAGGAAATAATTAGATAAACATGAGACTATTCCCTACGAGAGGCAATTATACATATAAGGATTTATAGGAAAACTTCACATTAAGCACGTTTCAGACCTCAATCTAGCAAGCAACCTATATTACTAACAACTATTAACGATAAATTACTCCAATATTGCCTATAAAAAAACATAAATTTTGAAAAAAGTATAATTAACATCGAATATAAACAAAGTAACAGATTTGTGTGTCGCTACTTAAATGCATTTTAGATATTATTTATAAATTGAATTTTGTAAAGTTAAATTAATAATATAAAATAAATGTTCATGAAAATTAATGTCACATCCCATTTGATTTGATAGTCCATTGTAAATAATTACGTCACTCTTTGTTCTCAGGGGTAGAAGTAGCGTTGTTTATAATAACAGGACTGTGATAACTCCGCCTTACGTAACGCGAGCATGATTATTATCCTCATTATTATAATAAAAGATTACTTTTAGCCGTTTTATCTTTATAATGTTAACACAAAATGGAATACCCTTCTGTTGTCACCACATCAAAAACTCGTATTTATTTTATTAAAACTAGGGGCAAACTATAATAGATGATAAAACAGTTCACTATTTAATAAAAATCAGTTAATAAGCATTATTGTAACTAGTTATATCGGTAGCGTTACGCTATTAGTCGGTTGAAAATGGTAGGGTGATATAAGGGTAGGCATATAATTAATAAGAATTACTTGAGTGCTGATTGAGATACGAACAAAATGTATGACCTTAGTAGTGAGATTGTTGCTAACACTTATATTTCTAAAACGTATATCATTTGGAATGGCCAATGTCACGAAGATCTAATCCTACTAATATTCTCAACGTGAAAGTTTGTGAGTATGGATGTATGGATGTTTGTTACTCTTTCACGCCAAAACTACTGAACCGATTGCGATGAAACTTGGTATGTAGATAGCTGGAAACCTGGATTAACATATAAGCTTACTATACTTTTTATCTCGATATTCCCACGGGATCTGCGGAAACTGCGGGGCGCTGCTAGTTATTAATAAAAAAAATAACACAACTAAAGGTTCGTTATATCCGGACTTAATCGCGGTAATATGATGCATTTTTGTTGCACATTAGACACAATTATCTACTAAAATAATTAACGTAGAAATGACAAATGTGCAAGGCTCTTTACATGACAGGTCGAGCAATCCAATTACAGGATTAGCCAACACTAAAGTGGGGTGAAGTGAAGCGAGACAACACCGCCGTCCGACGATGTCCGAACAAATGAACTTGGATAATAAATGTAATATTCTTGACCTGCTCTGAAGGTGGTTTAGGGTTCCAATTTGCTTGATGTGAGTAGTGAATCGATTGATTCTGTGATGAATCGATTCTTTTAAGAATATACGTGAGTTTTGTTCTGAGTGCTATTATGAAAATCCTATTTTGATACTTACTTTTTCAGTCAGTCAGCTCTCTTACAAACAGGCACCAACAAAAACCTATTACAATATTAACTTACTAGACTGGAATGTGGTTCTTACATGCTGATCATCAACCATCTTCGCCTGAACATACTATTGAACATTATTTTATTAAGAAAAAACAATTACCGGGTTTTATTGAGATATGTATAGATTCTAATAGGACATCATTTTAATTTCAATAATTTTTCAAAGATTTATTATAGGTGATTACAAATTTTTGATTTTTTAAGGGCGATTTTATGTTAAATTTGTATTGTTAGTATAAACTAATATTCGCAATCTATTATCTATTCTAAGTCATATTGGAGCAAGTTCTTTTTTTTTGAAGTTTTAATTTTTAGGGTTCCGTTCCTCAAAAAGAGAACTTATAGGATCACTTTGTTGTCCATCTGTCTGTCTGTATGTCTGCCTGTCAAGACCCTTTCCTCAAGAACCCGTGGACGCATCAAGTTTAAAATAATACCAACGCGAAAGTCTATGGTCCCTTGAAGCTGTAAATTCAAGCTACTAAGTTAACGCAATCAAAAGATATGGCTACTTCAGCCTTATATTTGACCAAATTTGAACATTTCGCATTGACCCAGAAACATGAAATTTGGTAAGAAACAAGGTATGACACAACTAGTAAAGGGAAAAATCCGAAAGTTGTACATTTGTTGTTATATCACATAAAAAAAAAGTGATTGTGATTACAAACCTATATTGATTGAATTCTTGACTTATGCCGCGTTCCAATCAGCAAAAAACGATTCGTTTTGCTTACGGACGGTAAAATGTCGTTGAATTTTCAACGAAAATTTTACCGTCCGTAAGCAAAACGAATCGTTTCTTGTTTATTGGAACGCAGCATTAGTCGTACATCACAACCGCAAAGTTAAGTATATCTATCTATCTATAAAAGACGGGCAAAAGTCTTCGAGAATTGATTCCCGAGATGGAAGAACTACATACAGGTTGGTTTCCTTACGGGACCCTCGGTGCGTGAGTCAGACTCGCACCTATCCGGTTTATTACATCTATGAAGCTGTTTTACTGCAAATTTCTGTAGTTTTGTACTAGGCCTCGTGATTATTCACTAGTAACATTAAATTAGTATGCACTTGACTTTTTAGTTTCATATGTTCTATTTAAAAAAAACATTAATAACTTAAACTTGGGCGGCATAATATTTCGCTTAGTAACATTTTCTTAAGCAAAGAGGCTAGAGTTATGTTGTTCTTCATTAATTGTGGCTTTACCAAATTTCTAAAGTAAACACAAAACTGTCAACATGCCCCGGCTTGGTGAAGACCTGAATTGTAATAAGCTTATGGAAATAGTTGTGAAACACGACCTGTTTTTAAATCCTTGAGTAAGATAATAGATTTCAGGTTTTTAATTTTGTGGTTTTTTAGTACTAGTAAAGAAGTCAGCGTTCGAATGAGAAGTAACATCCCACTAATATTATAAATGGGAAAGTTTGGATGGATGGATGATGGATGGATGTTTGTTACTCTTTCACGCCAAAACTACTTAACCGATTGCGATGAAACTTGGTATGTAGATAGCTGGAGACTTGGATTAACATATAGGCTACTTTTATTCGGGGAGCAGGATGAAATGTTGGAGGGTTGTTGTAATGTGACTGTGTTGGCTTCATTGATGTTCTCTCTATAAGTTAATTTCTTAGCATGATGTGGAAGAGTCATGCTTCGGCATGTATGGGAAGGCTCGACTCCGCTCGATACCACGGCCTCACAGAAAACAGGCAGTGAAGCAATGCTTGAAGTGCTTTTCGGAGGTCCTAACCCTTCTCTCTCCCCTATTCCCGTCCTTCCCCTCTTCCCCCTCTCACCTCTTCCCCGACTCCCACTCTTCTCCCACCTTAAAGGGCGGCAACGCACATGTAACTCTTGAGTTACAGGTGCCCATGGGCGGCGGTAGTCATTTACCATCAGGTGACCCGTCTGCTCGTTTGCCCCCTATACCATAAAAAAAAATGATTTATATACAGATCTAAATGACTCATTCATTGCATTACATAGTGTACTACATGAGCATTTTTTATTTAAAAAACGAAAAAAAATTATCTTTCGTAGGAATGTTTAACAATTGCTATTTTTTGTCTTAACAGGTTGGTCGTCGCTATGGGATTGCGACTATTGTAATTGTTAGACTTATTTTGGAGATCGATTTAATTTGCGACTAAGCTTCATCTTTCAACAACTAAGACTGTAACTATTTGCCACTTCGGATGCGAAGTAAAACCGTGCTTAGGTGCATCTTATTTATAAGTGTTGTAGAACTGTGGTTATGAATCGTGAATAATTAATTATTGATTGATTTTTATAAAAATCTCAGTGATGACTGAAGTGCAGTGAGCCCACCAATGCCATTACATAGACAAGACAATCACGCATTATTTAACGTTCGATCGTTTACAACTTTGGCCACTTATAAGCTTAGTGTGTGATTGAATACCTGTAGTGAAACCGCAACCACGGACAATGAACACTCATTTAATTCGGTTTAGTTAAGCGTCTTCGTAAGAATTAGGTTAAAACTAAAAATAAACAAGATAGAATTGAGTACTAAGTACCTTCCCACTTGTGGGAAAAAGTGTTTTTGTGTTATACACATTATTTCACAGATTAAAATGGGCTCTTTCACTACTTCCACTGGTAAATACTTTTTAGTGGGCAGGAATGTGTTCAATGGATAGGTTTTGCAACTCACAGCTAAATATATGTAAATATATTCCAATTTAGCCTCGGCAGTCCATAACAGCCCTCTTAAATAATTCATTTACAGCCGATTTACTTTCAATTTTACACTCGATTATTACCGAGAATCCCATCGGGATTGAAACCCCATTACTTTTTAAAGTACAATCTTTCTTATGATTCCGCAGTTCTTTGAAAATAACTGAAGTACAAGACGTAATAGGTATTGAATCCAATATTAACGTGTGTTTTTTGACTAGTTTTTAAATATAGGGATAAGTAGAAGGATAAAGATTTGATACAAAAGAGGTTATGGACGCTAATCCGACTTTGTTTTAACTTCACATGTTCACATGTCAGCGGCAAGCTTATCTACGATGAGACTGCAAACACACTGTAATCCTTACAGCACTGACTGATTATAGAAACTTATTTTCTACCACGTTGTTTTAATTCTGTATTTTATTACTAAGTTCATGGCCTAACCCTCTAATTTTTAGGTATCTTCACACCGCCTTGATATTATCTTTACTCACTTTTAACAAATACTATACATTTCATAACACTATGTTTACACACATATTATATGTATATATATATATAGCGCCATCTAACGAAGATAAGCTGAAGTATTTCAAACATCTGACTTTTCATTGCGCTATGAAAGATTACGTGGTCGCTGGTGACATAATACTACAGTATCCTAACGACAGTCTTGGCTCGCATCGCAACTTCATCGAACTTTGTTACTGGAAAACTATTAAACCCTTTTTTTTAACACAATAATTAATATGCTGGTGGTATAAAGTGGTTAAACAATTTGGCCTACAGGAAGCCGCACATACGAACTCATTAATACGGACACTAATCGGCTTCATTACAGAATCAACACAATCTGCCAGTAGTTCGACTTCCTAGAACTTGATTACATACTGCAATCGCGTGGGTATAAGCACAGTTCCTTCTCTAACTACAGTTCCTGCTTCCTCCGGTAACAGAGTTGTTTTTGTTTTTTTGTTTTATGGTATAGGGGGCAAACGAGCAGACGGGTCACTTAATGGTAAACGACTACCGCCGCCCATGGGCACCTGTAAATCAAGAGTCACAAGTGCGTTGCCGCCCTTTATGGTGGAAATAAGGGAAGAGGGGGAGATGGGGGGAAGAGCAGGAAGACGGGAGAGGGGGAGATGGGAAGGACGGGAATAGGGGAAAGGAGAATAAGGGTTAGGGCCTCCGGTAATCTCACTCACGCGGCGAAAAGCCATGCAAGCATTGTTTCACTGCCGGTTTTCTGTGAGGCCGTGGTATCTAGCGGACTCGAGCTGGCCCATACGTGCCGAAGCATGGCTCTCCCACGTAACAGTTGTATGTTACCGGATGATATTCGCAACAATAATAGACTATTGTATTTGAAATGTTGCTATTAAATGCAGCAATATAGTGGAATCTCCTCGTAATACAACCACGTTAGCAAATAGGAAATCTTTTGTAAGTGCAAGATCGGAATTGATATTGGAATAGTACCTATTAGTATATTTTTTAATTTGACAAAACTGCAATAATTTACGCTTCCATTACCCACATTACATCATTTTGCTCATGTATTCATCATGATCCATTTACAGGGAAATTTAAATGTAAAATTGAAATGCATTTTAATGCCACTTATTGGTTGAATAACATTTTAGTAATTTTTCTGGTTGTTTACTGTTACCTTAGCATCCAAACAAAAACACTTTTCAGAAAATTGTGTAATACACATTATAAAACAAAGTCCCCCGCTGCGTCTGTCTGTCTGTTCGCAATAAACTCAAAAACTTCTGAACGGATTTTCATGCGGTTTTCACCAATATACAGAGTGTTCATGAGAAAGGTTTAGGTGTATAATTTGTTAACGTTATGTGTGAATTGGATGAAATATGATGATGATTGTTGAAGCTGTCTCTACTACCCGCACGAAGCCGGGGCGGGTTGCTAGTTGTATCATAAGTGGGAAATCAAATGTCGTGACTGTACTTGGAAGGCTTCGCGGTGCCGCGTAGCTGTCAATTACTGCCAGTGTATAGAGTGACACTTAAGCCAAGATTACGCACCGTGGCAAAAAATTACCACTTCTAGAAGGTCGTAAAGCAAGACCTACTTTTTAGACGTCTAGTTATAATTTTTAATTACTCAGGTTTTGCTATAAACGTTGTTGTGATTTTTAAATATGCATTTATAATGTACTAACTGCGCCCCGCGGCTTTACCCGCGTAAATCCCGATGTCGTTGGAAATCAGGGATAAAAAGTAGCCTATGTGTTAATTCAGGTCTCCAACTATGTACATACCAAGTTCCATTAAGTAGTTTTTGCGTTGAAACGGTAACAAACATCCATACATCCACATATCCACACATCCATACATCGTCACAAACTTTCACGTTTATAATACTAAAGTAGGATACTTATATGTATTTTAAATCTGAAAGTAAGTCTATCGCGTCTGACGTTTTTACACCTTAACTGATGAAAATTAAATTTTGCATATACATTGTCAGGGTTACTGAAAAGTACATATATATAGGGTCCCTTTCTTGAATAAAAAAAGGCCCTTACTTTAACGCGAGCAAAGCCGCAGAACAAAGCTAATAAGGTAATCAAGAAGTCAGGTATTTCTAATACTGTAACCTTACTCTTAACATCACTCATGTCCCAGAAAATTAATAACTAATGCTTGCTGCACACTTATTAGGATCTGTCGAGATGTAAGTGGTTTTTACGTGATAGCAATGTAGATATTATGTAGGTGATAGAGTTAATGCTTTGTGCGTCCTGTAATATTGTTGTAAATAAGACACAATTTGTATTTTCGAACATCTGTATTGTACTTTATGTTATACACAACAAAGTCTTTCTGGATTAAAAATGAAACTAAATAAAATGGCTTTTTAATTTTGTTAATCAATGCAAAGTAAAAAGTATAATTACATAATAATTTATTGTTGCTTTATTAAAATCAGAAAAGAAGTCGCCGAGAATTTATGCCCAAAATCAGACAGAATAGCTTATGTAATTGCTGAATAATGAAACAGCAACATACATTCTTTTAACAAAATATATTAAAATTTACCTTTTATATTATTTCCATATTCAAATCCGAGTCATCAATAGTATTCTTACTAGATATTCTCAACAATTAATCTAAAAGAAATGTTCTCATCAATTGTACATTTGATCAATTTTGTACAATTTCGCATCAGAAAGTCTATGAAATTATATCTTATATATAAAATTCTCGTGTCACAATGTTAGTTACCATACTTCTCCGACGACTTGACCGATTCTCATGAAATTTTGTATGCATATTGGGTAGGTCTGAGAATCGGCTAGCAACTATTTTTCATACCCCTAAATGTTAAGGGTTAAGGTTAATGTAAAGGTTAAAAAAAAATTAGGGGTGGATTACCCCTAATTTTTTTTTTAATTATTAGTTATTTTTTTTTTATATGATACAGCATTATAAAATACATACAACCCTGAATTTTCAACCCTCTACGATCAACCCCTGTTTTTTAATAGCGATATTAGTATTTTTACTTTCATTGGTACAATTTTTTCAAAGTATTTAACCGTCAAGTAGATCGAGAGTCACAATTGCGTTGCCGGCCTTTAAGGAGGGAGTAGGAGAGAAGGGGAGATGGAGAGATGGGGGGGAAGATGGAGAGAGGGAAGAGTTAGGGCCACCAATAACCTCACTCGCTCGGCGAAATACAACGTAAGCATAGCTTTATCGATATACCGATCGAGCCGGCCCATACGTGCCAAAGCATTGCTCTCCCACTGTTAAACTTTAAATATGTCAGTTTAGTTAATGAAGTACTTTGAATTAAGAAAATGAATGGTTGGTGTTTTGTTATTTTTATAGTCATAGACCCCATCCTACAATAAGTAAGTTATTTTTTGACTACCAAAATCTTCATTAGAAATAATTAATTTGGCAAAACAACGTGTGCCGGGTCAGCTAGTTATTATTATATTATCCACATGAAATTTAGAAGTGACATAAAGCCTTACACAGACTATGTCACGCAGGTAAATAATAACTAAGTCATAAGACTCACATCTCTCTGTAGACGATAAATGATTAACATATACTATACGGTACTTCCAGGATTAAGCGGTTATTTCCAGATTATTCTATAGGTTAATTAATTGTTTAACAGACGACTCACTCGACTTTAAAATACATCGCAACATTATCTCCTTTCGTTACATTCACAGGCTTACCGTTCGTCGTATGAAAGCATACGCTTACGTAGATTACCGCTGAGAATATTGCAATACTCTTCTTTTGCACTCTCATCTAACAAACATAAAAAACCGAGTGTGACTATTCATATCGACAACAATAAAAATCTTGAAACCTAAAAAGTGTACGAACAAATCGGCAACCAAATAGATTTCTAGAAGCATTAGTGAGAACCCTACTCGAAAACTTTGAATAAACATATTTTGGTTGAAAGTTTCTGGAAAAACATTAGAGTAACTAAAATAAATTACAGAGAAAACCTTTCAGTGGATCAGCAACGTTTTGACACAAAAATTGGCTTTCCGATACAGAAAAGGTGCGGAGGCACAAATTTTCTCTTTTGGTAACGGTTCTAAATTCCCTCCTTAGAGAATACAGGTAAAATATTTTTATATAGAGGATAAAATTTACTGGGTGTTTGAACATTGTTTGTTCTTAACATAGTTTTCCGATAGCCCTTCTTCTTGTTAAACATCTATGAAGTCATCTTTATCCTAGTGATTGCTAAAGAAATTTCTCTTTATGCCATCTGGCGCTCTCTTGTGCAAGAGATAACGGTTGCCTAATGAACATTATACTTCTTCTAATCTACACGGGACAACTTGTTGTTCCTAATTGTTTGGTATTGCAAATAGTCCTATTAACCTGTAAGATTATTGACATAAGGAGTACTAAGGTATTTCCGTGTAACTTAAGACACCTGGTCCGGAAGGAAATTTCCACCATCTAGGGTGTTCCGAGTAAATAACCTTATTGTATTGTGTATTTGTTGACAAAGGATTCCAAAGGTCTTGGTTCACACTGTCAAGAATTTTTTTTGTGTCGGCAAATACCTTATTTATGTACCACAGAATATTCAAAATTATATAAAATAACTAGTGCAACATCTTGGACGGTATACCATGTTGGATTAAGAATGACGCCACTTATCTAACCATGCTTATCATCGAAACTAAACGTTTATGCAAAATTTCATCTGAATCGGTTGAGGATAATTGCTTTAAAATTCAGTTGCAAGATTTGACCCGAACATACATACCTACTTGCATACAAACATAGCAAGTTAAATAAAATCTTGTGAAACAGTGACATACATAGCATTAATACTAGAAATAAGGATAACCTTGTGCTGCTAATGAACTATTTAGATGCCAAAGTATACGCTTCTACAATAACATCCCAAGCCATATACAAAACCAGCTCATGAACAAATTCAAAACCATAGTCAAATAGAAACTTTGTTATATAAGGCATACCACACTGTTGTAGACTACATGCATTATGAAAATTCTTGGGATTAGATTACTGTTATTTCTTTGCATAACTTTATTTTTTACATTATGTATGCTGTCTTGAATTATTGACTTTTCATATATCTAAAATACAGTATTCTGTATTCTAATTCTTTTGTTTTTAATCTGTGAGATGTTATTTTTTATTTTCTATATATATTTTTAGAGTAATTACATATGTGAATAAAGTGGTATTTGAGATAGTATTTTCTAGCATAAGCTTCACAACAGTCTGGCAGTTTTGAGTGTTTTCGTTGGCCTACCCAAATGTCTGTCTGCAGATGTCCTGTCCCTGTCTGTCCCTATGATGTTTTTGAGTTCCGTAATTACCGACTTATCTATTCTACTGCGTGTCATGACTGGTCAGCTCAAAACTGAAATAGTTTTATTTTTATATACATAGATAACCCTGGATTTTTTTATGTAGACATGGATCCTTGAGTTTATTTCGACGTATCTTCACAAGGCTAGTCATAGGAAAAGCCAATACCATCGAGTTTTGCCAGAATTAAGACGTGTAAAAGTGTCTGAAAATATCTATTTGCACAATATATTCATTTATCATTTATCGTGATGTCTGGTAAATTGATGAGAGCTTTGAAACGTGACGCGACCCTCTTTAGGCAACTAGTGGCACCTGGTATTTGTTTTTGTGGCACTGTCGATATTTCGACACACTACGTAATGCGTATTTACGGTTAACAGTCAATGGTTTAAATATTTTCTTATATTTTATTTCAATAATACAACTTGCAAAAATCACTCGAGTTTGAATATTCTTCAGGTTTTGTCTGTACTATTTTTTTATATTATTGTACTATTTTTTATTTAAATTTTATTTCAAAAAAATTGCTCCCTGTTATAGTTTAGGGGTGTTGCACAATATGTGCATCCAATTACGACTGAAATGATTATGTTACAATCAATAAAAAAACTTTCACATAGTAACTAACTAGAACAAGTTAAAAACTTTTAATAATAAATATAACTTCTTTTTGTAAATTGACGACCGCTGTATGTCATATAAGAGGCAAAACTCAACTGCCAACCGCAAAATGCTTAGAAATTATATAGCCACAGAGATCTTTTTGTAACTCCTTTGCGTACGTTGCGCCTTATACTGACATAGGGCCTTAAGGCCCTGAACTTTATACCGGTATACGGTACTGGTTGTTACGTCTAAAATAAAGATAAGTATTGTATGGGTTAAACATATACCTACCCTTCTTTTATTGCCGGTTGTTTATGTTGCTAGAAGTCTTGAAAATGCTTGCTACTATACTGAATATGAATGTTTGTATATCATGGAAGCTGTTTGATAAAAATCTCAACTTCTAATTTAATTCTAACTTCTTCTTTACATAATAAGAAAACCTACACTTGAATTCCTGATTCTTCTATCGTTTCTTAGTATTGTTGCGGTAGCCTAAATTGACACGCGTGGTGCCATCTGTTACCGATTAGCGAAACTAATAGAAATGTTGTGATCTCCTTCATTGAGACGCATGGCGCCATTTGTTAACGGATAACGTGCTAGAAAGTCAGAAAATTTTTATGTGATTTTTAAAGAAAGTTCACGACCTTTCTGTAAGACCGGCCGCCGTAACCGGTGTACGAGGGCAGCACTGAAAATTTCGGGAATCAAGAAAGTGACACAACAGTACTATTTAAAAATGTATTTATTGCTTTTCGAAGTATTCTCCGCGAAATTTGACACATTTTTCCATACGATGGAACCAATCATTGAAGCAACCATTCCATTCGGAAGTTGGGGTCTCCAAAATGGCCGTTTTGTAGGCGTCCACAGCTTCTTCAGGTGATGAAAATCTCTGACCACGCAATTTATTCTTTATTTTAGGGAAAGTATAGAAATCATTAGGGCTTAGGTCGGGGCTGTACGCCCTGCACGGTGGCTGGTCTAATAATTCTATGTTTTCTTGCTTTAAAAACTCTTTTGTTCTGTGCGCGGTGTGAGAACTCGCATTGTCGTGATGGAGGATGATGCGGCGGTTGCAGTTCTCTTTACGAAGTTCAGAAACGACCTGTGGCAAACAAATGCTAGCATACCATTCTGCATTAACCGTTCTTTGTCCCTTAAGACAACACACTGTTTTTGCGTTAAACCACTTCGAAAGTCATAAATAGTCATAATAAAGCATCCCTCTTGAATTTTCTCGAGTCAATTCCATTTTCTCAACGACTAAACAAGTTTGACAAAACCTTGTGATAAGACCGAGAATGTTTTTTTAAATAATATATAGTATTCGATTTTTAAAACCAAGGTGTTTCCAATTAAAAACATTTTAATATGACAGAAACAGTGGAAATATTCCATTCCCGATACTTTTAGTGCAGCCTATGTAGATTCATTCGGGTTTTGCGATCAACGAGTGACAAGTGCGAAAATAGCGAATAGTATAAGCGAGTATAAGAGAGAATTGCTGCTAACTGTGAATAATATTAAAATAAATTGTGTCTATTTCGTAACAAATTGGTGTATTTATCTAATCACGAATCCCGGCAAAAGAAGCAAAATTAATATTTTATGTATGTAGATAAAATATGTGCTGCATAATCGAATGAGTAAATAGAGGGATCGAATTTGTCAAGGTGGTTTAGAACTAGGTCATAACTATAAAACTCAAATTGCATATTACCTAGTAGTTAAATTAAATCGTATGCCTGCCAAATACTCACCGCCTAATTATACGTAAAATTAACAAAGGTGAATAACTATTATACAAAATAATTGTAAAGCATTTAGTATACAAGATAACTGAAAAACCTATAATCGTTGAATGGTTAATATTTTATGCGTTTTAAAGCCAAAAGTTGAAGGTTTTGTAGCGTATCGTTAGTGATGTAATGATAGCCAACCAGTTACATAAAGTACTTAATATAATATGTGGTATTTAGATATTTAAGCCTCGTATTTCAATAGTTTTTTTTAGGAGACATTCCTTTTCCTCTTTGAAGATTATATTTTGTCTTCAACTTGAATGCCAGAAATGCACATAATGTGTCATAGGCAAATCTTAAAATTGATCAACTCATGATGTGTCCAACCATTTCATGAAATACGAATATTTCATGAAATGGTTGGACACAACCATCATGATATGGTTTGGCCAGCTCAATGAATAATCAGTGTTTGACGATATGAACAACTAAACGCACGACTACGTTATGATATGGTTAAATATTAGTGATCATATCGTAGCTTGGTTACATTATCCAAGTTCCAGTTCAAGTGCCGGCACGATAGAGGTCGCAATTATGCACCGATTGCTTTCAAACTTGGACGACAAATCAACAGGGCAAAAATAATAATAATAATAACTCCACACATCCGTCTGATCCCCAACTAGGCAAAGCCTGTACTATGGTAACCAGACTGCTGATAAACACACTTATATATTTCTAAATACATACATATTATAGATAAAATACACCCAGACACAGAACAAATTATCGTGCTCATCACACAATTAAAAATGAAGGTTAAGTTCGTGAACTATCGTCAAAGGGGGAGACTGGGCGGCAGATTTTCAAAAAAATTAAAAAAACACGAAAACAACATCTGCGGGCCTGCTGCGGGCCCGGTTTTTTTTTCCTTAAAGAAGAATACGCTGAAAAATATAGTGAAGTAAAATGTTGGCCGTTCTCGTCTGGTCAGAACATTGGCAGTAAGCAGTTGTCTCCCCTATAGAAAGGAGGTGTTGCCACTCCCCAACTTGTGTCTGTCAGTTTTCTAGGTACAGACATTTCGGCCCGCAAACCTCGCTAAGATACAAGGCTGAATCCTGTACGACCTTATTTAATGTCAAAATTTAACACATCTTTAAACATCATCTTTAAAACTAGCCTATATGTTAATCCAGGTCTCCAGCTATCTACATACCAAGTTTCAACGCAATCGGTTCAGCAGTTTTGGCGTGAAAGAGTGACAAACATCCATACAATACATACATACATCCATACATCGTCACAAACTTTCACAAACTTTCACGTTCATAACATTAGTAGGATTTGTAGGATAATAGTAGAAATAAATAAGTAAATATTTGGATTAACATTTAGGTTTTTTTTTTTTCAAAACAAGTAGGTATACGGTAGAATGCAAAGCTCTAGCCTTAACCGTCAACCGGCCGTTTTGGGAATTAAGTATGTAAAAGTTGCGAGTATATTGAAAGGGAAAGGGCTTAAACCGATGGATAGGGGAGTGTAACGAGCTATTGAAAGAAAAAAAGAAAGGTCCCCCATCCATACGTATGTATGCGTCAGCATGTCAGACTCGCATACCTGTACCTCGAACTAACTGTTGCCGTAAAGTCCTAGCCCGCTACCAAGATATACTAAAAAAATTGAGTTTTTATTAAGTATCAATATATACTTAGTTCATTCGATTTCTAATAATTTTTCTATGGTTACATTACTTTCAATTAAACGTAAACTCGAGTAATTATTGGAATGGAAAAAAAAGTACTTTTAAGTACAAAAAGCTTGTTGCACATAGACAGACTGGAATAATATGATGGATTATATTCGGGCCGCATTCGGTCGTACCTAATCCCACCTAATCTTTAAAGACGTGGATTAGGTGGGAACTTCAATAAAAATACCGAATCGACGTACCTTATATAATAAATATACCAAACTCCTCACTCCTTCTTTCATTTGAAACTGCGTATTACGCAGCCATTCTGGTTTGAAATGTTGAAAACCAATCCGACAATACAACGTAACGTAGATTTTTATACATCTAAGATTTCAAACAAGCATAATACCGGCCTCTTCATCAAAGAATTATAACTGTTTTCAACACCGGTGGCATGCCTTGCACATAGAGGATTCGATCCCGGGATGACGGTCATATTTTAGTCCCGAATATTTCGAGATCAAATTTAATGAATCCTGGGATTTTCGGGGTTGATACATTTTTTAAATAAGTCAATAAAGGTGTGCATGAAACGAAACGCACTTACCTTGATTTGACATTTTGACAGCCATCTTGTTAACACAGCTGATTTCATTTATTTTTGCTAACGACCGGTACCGGCTTATGCGTAAAAGTGTGTAAATTTCCCGCTTCACGTCGTGTAAGTATTGATATTTTTTTTTGTTAATTGGTGATAATCAATGTAATTATTAAAAAGCAACAATGCATTAATGTGTCTGAGTAAATATAGATGAAAAACAACAAGTGTTATTTTCTAGTCTAAAGAAGTAGATTTTTTGAAGGTTATTGCTAGTTTCATAAATTATTTACAGAAGAGTCTAGTTTGTTTATTTTATAAGAAGAAAGTATAATTTTGTTTAACCGCCTTTTTAAAGATTTAAAACTTTAATATTCTATGTCCTCACAAAACTAAAAGATAAATAAAAAAAAAATATGTTGATATGTTTTACTGTCTTTTTGTTCCATTACCAATACAATCCCGGGACTATCCCGGGATCCCAAGATTAACTGTAGATAATCCCGAAATCCCGGGATTAGAAAAGTCGACCGGGATCAAATCCTCTACTTGCACCTGAGCGACCCTTGAAAAATCTTTTAATATTCTACAGAAACTTGATGTTAAACGGTAACCAGTGTCTATCAGCACGTATAAAACCATTGTTGTCATTGTGTGTGCTGTTCTGTTTCTTACTGGATGTTTTAAAAGATGACCTCTATAGTTGAGAGGTAAGTCTCCAGTCGGCCATGTTTTTCAGTAGAAATCTGTTCTACTGTACCTCGTTAGTTAAACTAATTTTATTGACATACTAATATAATAAGGGTTTTTGTTTGATTGTTTGTTTGTTAACATGCGCTAATCTCTGAAACTACCAGACGGATTTGATATTTTTTATTGTATTGGATTAAGTATTCCTTGAGGAAGGTTATCGGTTATGTAACATCGCACTATGAGCCTTAGGAACGAAGCAGTGGCCATAAACGCGGGTAACACTGCGGGGACCGCTAGTGCACTGTTTTTAATATATTCTTCTGAAAATGCTTTTCCTGGTATAGTTGCACTTTTTTTAACAAAATGTTATGAATTTTCATGTCAATTTTAATGATTTTGTTTTTTGAAGTGAAAACTTCTTTTGCGGCGTTGTGCACTTTTTGGGATGGGTAAAAAATGTTAAACTCGCGTCAGGACACGTGACCCTGATCGAAAATTTGTAAGACGGAGCCGAGTTTCTTATATTTAAAAAAAATATAACATTCGAAATTCAAACATTTATGAGCGGCCAAGAGCGAAGAACTTCCAGTGTACCCTATGTATACATTTAAATAACTATGTTATTGCTTACTTTTTATTTTTAACCTAATTATATATATACAGATGTGCTTGTATGTATATGCATATACATTGTGAAGTTATGTTTTCACTTCTGACGTGCAGTCGTACGACTGACTGTTTTTTTTATTTTTTTTACTTAACATTTACAGAAAAATCCTGACATTCCGTCAACATAGGAAATATTAACTTTATCATTCAATATTCAAGTAATTTTTTTTATTTCAAAATAAGATTTCAGTATTAAAAATCACGATTTTTCCTAAAATTGTTAGCGTTTTACGTCATTCACGGGGTCTTCTCTACGACTTTAAAATATGACTATACCTATTTGTAACACCCTGTATATAAATAATCTCATTACACAAAGATAAAGCAAAAACTATTTGGACAACATTCCAAAGTACGATGAGGGCTGTAGGGCATTAGTTTATTAATCCGAGGTCAGCAGTATTAGGGCTTCGGCCGGAAAATGCCGAATTTGTTGCTACGAACACATTCATTTGGTTTTCCTAATGCCTCGAAATATCCAACCATTTCGACAGTCAGCAAATAGATTTTCTTATTAAATTGTAAATGTTTAAATCCAAACATTACCATATAAAATATTGTAAGATTAGATATAATGGGTTGGTGATAGTTAGAGCATAGGGGTAACATGATTTGGTCATATTGAAATCATTGTATCATAAGCACATAGGTTTGCGGAAAATTTTAAACAAACTAAATAATTCATCTACCTAACAACAAGTGTGGGCGTTATTTCACGTCACTAGTTGTTAATTTGTGTAACCACCAATCATTGTACCCACAATCAATTGAAATTTAAAAAACGCCAGTCTTTGTATTTTTATAATAATCATAGTTATACAAACAAATAAAGAGACCATACATTTAATACAAAATGTCAGTCATTTGATTTATGCCCGGTTCCTCGTTTCGTTTTGCTTACGCACAGTAAAATTTTCGTTGAAAACTCAACGAGTTTTTACCGTCCGTAAGCAATACGAATCGTTTCTTGATTATAGGAACCGGACGTTAGACGTTTACTGATGTAACTGTAAAGCCTCAAAACTTTAGTTAAAACTTAAGAGCCATCGGTGCCGCTCACTAAACCTAGTTACGAAAATCACGCTTTCTCGAAACTACTGACGCCTCTCAAGTAACTAGTTACGTTACGTTTAGTTAAATTCACGTAACGACTCACACCAACCTAATAGAGCTATAGTATAACTCATTAAACAAGATGAGCCAAATAGCTAATCCTCTTTCATCTTGTGGGATCGGGTACACATTACAGCTTTATTTACGATGTTAAAGTCTTAGTTCTACAGATCACTGAATTAGTCAGAATCGATTATGTATTTAATTCGTTCTTGGTTATAACTTATAATAATACTTGCAAATTTATCGATTTAAAATTTTCTTTTTTTTATGGTATACGGAGCAAACGAGCAGACGGGTCACCTGATGGTAAATGACTACCGCCGCCCATGGGCACCTGTAACTCAAAGAGTCACAAGTGCGTTGCCGCCCTTTAAGGTGGGAGTAGGAGAAGAGGGGGAGGGGGGAAGAAGGGAGAAGGGAAGGACGGGAATAGGGGAGAGGGAAGGGTTAGGGCCTCCGGTAACCTCACTCACGCGGCGAAATGCAATGCAAGCATTGCTTCACTACCGGTTTTCTGTGAGGCCGTGGTATTGAGCGGAGTCGAGCCGGCCCATACGTGCCGAAGCATGGCTCTCCCACGTAAAAATGTTATAAATTTTACTTAATTGGGGTAGTAAATAGAGAATGTGAAACAGTCTGAGTAATTAATAAGTTGCTGAAAACTGACACAGAACAAATGATTTAATTATTTATTTGGCTCAGCAATAGTTGAAAACACTGATACAATGATATGAAATATATCCAACAGACTTATAACCTAGTGTAACAATTTCTTACAGGTAAGTACATCATGCACAACTTATTTGTTGAAATATGTGAAATGTTTGAAATTACATTAGATCTTAATTAGACACCGAACAGAATTATGGTTTTTATATTAAAAAATAGATTTCCAAAGATAGAATTACAGTAGGCCTAAACACATGTGCGTTTACGAGATTTAGATAGATAGTACTTCTGAGTCTACTAAGTGAGTCAGAGTGCACATCGACGAGATCACGCAGCTGTTTAACAATTTACAGAGGCATGGGATAAGAGAATTAGTACCAAGGACGGTTCTGCGAAGAGGAGAATGTAAAGGAGCTATGATCATGCTCATCACACAATTATTGTCCTGGGTGGGTAACGAACACACGACCTCTGACTCAGTAACCACTAGACCAACAGGCCAGTCTGTCAGAATTTTTTTCAGAAACTGTTACACAAAAAGAAAAAAAAAACGTGTATGACAGTTTAGACAGTAGAGCCGTAAAACAGCATTTTTTTTTATTATTGCGTTCTATTTCTTTTAAATGTGACTGTCTCTGTTCGATCGAGATCGATCCCGATATTGGGCTTGCTGCATTGTTCCAGGGTTCTTTGTCCAGAACTCGACCATTTGCAGTCAAAGAGCTTCAAATTACGGACAATAGCAATGGGATCAAAACTATTTATTTATTATGTAGGACCTGCCAACTAATTCGTGGGACCTTAATCTATACTAATATTATAAAGCTGAAGAGTTTGTTTGTTTAGGTGAACGCGCTAATCTAAGGAAGTAGCTACTGGTCCGAATTGAAAAATTATTTTGTTGGGTAGCCCATTTATCGAGGAAGGCTATATAACTTCACGCTACGACCAACAGGAGCGGAGCATCAATGAAAAATATTGCAAAAACGGGTAAAATTTACAATTGCAGACGAAGTTGGGCGGGTCAGCTAGTATCTACATATTATATCTTCTACGTATTAACAAAATGTGAAATTTGCAATACTTTAAGTTTGTGTGTGTCTAGAAGTGCAGAAATCTAAAACTTTTAATCGATATATACTATAAGTTTAAAACCTATGAGAAAAGGACTATAAGAAGCTATAGGCGTCCAATTTATTATGTTAACTACGGCATGTCTATATAACGTCTCGTCTTATTTCTAATCTGACGTACCTATAGGTTTATTGATATTTTGATTATTATTATTGACATTATTCATTTTATAGAACATTGAAATTATTTTATCCACTGTTGACATTGTAGTTATGATACGCTTTTTCTTTCTTGTTAGTTAAAAACGATTTGAATCGTACATGTGAGAACTGTGTAGTCACTTAAGTATTAAGTTAATTTTCTATGTTGCCTAGCAACTCTGTGATTTTTTTTCACCCACTTTCACGACAATTCACTCACTTTTGAGGATTTTTTTTCAAAATGAATGGCGTCTCTTACCATAGATTAAAAGGAACCAGATGACTCGTTGTTTCATAGAGAAGAGCTTAGTATAACATTGATAAAAGAGGCGCAATGGATAGGACGACTAAAAATCGATTAAAGCATGCGAGTCGTTTCGCGCCTCTTATTTGTGGGATGCTAGAGAAGCCCGGACGTTTGAGGTTTCTAGAAAATAGGCTGCTCAGGTCGCCTGAACGTTGTAAAAGCTTAGCTTTATTCGTCGACCAGTGGTAAATATTATATCAAATGCTACTACTGACAGCAATATCCTCCTTGCAATCTTATGACAATAAACATAAAGTAAATTGGCCTTGTTTCGAATACGGAATGATTCGTATCCATAATGAATTTTGATGAAGGTTTGATTAGGTTTTGTTGCTGACTCAATATACCTTTTTATTATTCCAAATTATGATTAAAAAATAAAGTTGTTTTAGAACACAGTAATGTATTCAATTCATGTTGAAAAAACGTCTGTCGTGACATGAATGATATTGTCACAAAGATATCTGATTTATATTCAAGTTCGATGTTTTGTTACCTAATACAAAGAACTGGTATGTTAATTTCCATGAAATAGATATACTCTAAAAATATATTTCAGACTGTTGAAGCTTACAACTCTATTCAGGTATTGAGAAGTAATTGTTTATGAAATTAACATCCATTAATTTCAATAACCATTATATTTTTAATATTATTTTTATTTCGTAATATTTCTTTATATAACGATAAAAAGCATTAGTTATCATAACGATATTTTTATAGGAGTACTAGCTGACTGGCACACGTTGTTTTGCCATATTAATTATTTCTAATGAATATTTTGGTAGTCAAATAAAAAATAACTAACTTATTGTGGGGATGGGGTCTATGACTGAAAGAAGAATGGAGCGCTGTGGTCTATTGACAGCCTATAAAAATAACAGAACACCAACCATTTATATTCTTACATCATTAACTTAACTGACATATTTAAAGTTTAACAGTGGGAGAGTTATGCTTCGGCACGTATGGGCCGGCTCGAAAGGAGTGATATCATGGCCTCACAGAAAACCGGCAGTGAAGCAATGCTTCGTTGTACTTCGCCAAGCGAGTGAGTTTACCGGTGGCCCTAACCCTTCCCTCTCTCTATCTTCCCCCCTATCTCTCCATCTCCCCTCCTCTCCTACTCCCACCTTAAAGGCCGGCAAGGCACTTGTGGCTCTCGAGTTGCAGGTGTCCATGGGCGGCGGTAGTCACTTACCATCAGGTGACCCGTCTGCTCGTTAACCCCCTATTCCATAAATAAAAAAGTTTGACATCGATTGACGGCAATCGATTATTACAATCGATTACAACAATCGCACTTTCTATTTTCACTGGGTTAAATACTTTAAAAGAATTGTACCAATGAAAGTTAAAATACTAATATCGCTATTAAAAACAGGGATTGATCGCAGAGGGTTGAAAATTCAGGGTTGTATGTATTTTCTAATGCTGTATCATAAAAAAATTAAAAAAAAAAAAATTTATCTAAAAATTAAAAAAAAAAAAATAGGGGTGGATACCCTTAACATTTACGGGGGTAAAAAATAGATGTTGTCCTATTCTCATCTACCCAATATGCACACAAAATTTCATGAGAATCGGTCAAACCGTTTCGGAGGAGTTTAATTACAAACACCGCGACACGAGAATTTTATATATTAGATATGAGTTTCCTATTATTTTCTTACCATTATTTTTTTGAAAGAAAGACAAACATTTATTCTGTTTACACACAAAGGTAATACAAAAAAAATAATACTACATGTGAGTAAAACAGAAATGGTCCTTGGCTCAGCAAAGAGCCTCTTTGTGTAAATACCTGAAGCGGTACTGACATTCTTCTAAGGCCAAAAAAGAACGTTGTTTTCGTAAACTTTTAAGATATCATTCTAAATATTAAAGTAAAAACTCTCCCCTTTTCAGTGAGTTGTTAATATATAATTTGAAAATACGTTAAATGTACTATTAAAATTAAAAGCAGCTGTAGCATATAGCTAAGGCGTCAGACTTGCTTATCAGTGGCTGCAACCCAGTCCTAACACATGTATCAGCTTACTTAAAAGAATATCATCCTCATCATAAGTACTAGATATTAAAAAATAAAATTTTTGAGTGCAGGGCTTGCGTGCGTTTGCATGTGTTTAAATCTGAGCGGTTCTTTATTTATTTTAGTGTTAGTGATGTTAAAGATTTATATAACACGTATAGTGCTCATTTCTATTAAAACGAGACATTAAAACAATCGAATGTATTATTTTGCTTATGTACAGGCACAGGTAGTGATTTCAAATTCTAATAGCAAACCTCAAACCAGAACTTGAAGTCTTGGCAGTACCTATGCGTTACTTCAAGCATATACATACACACAAAATAAATATATTTTTTATTGAGAAACTCCTCCTTTTTATATATTATTCGATTTCATTAATACTAAAGTATAGCTTTTATATAGCCTTTTAATTAACCACTAAAATGGAAGCGAGTGAAAGCATTACTCAACTTTATTGAAAAGGGACATAATACTGTAAGTCAGTTAATGTAACGTAACCACAGGCTTTTAATCATTAAAGCTATGTTCAAAGCTCCCAAATCAAATGTATGTGAAAAGAAATAGGTGATTTGTGACAGGGAGTCTGAAAGAAATATTGCACGATAACATGCAGAGATTTTTTCTGTGGGTTTTCTACGGAACAAAAAGTCAGAAAGAAGTATTTTACCAAAATATACACCAATTTATACTCAGTTTAAAGAATCTATTTCAGCGCAATTATATCTACGTACCTATACATAGTTTAGTAGACTTTCGAATAGAGTTAGGGAAGAGCTAAGACAACGATATGATGTTAAAATTAACGCTTACGCTATAGTCAAACCACACTCTTTTTATCAAGCCTAAAATCCGAATCTAATCTTAAATTGAACAAGGGCATAAAACTGTAGAATCGAACACAGTAACTATAACTGTAAATAAAGGTAATGTTTACAGCTATAGATAGATAAAAAGATAGGTGCCGTGTTTTGACTACATACTAGAACGTCACATGCACACATTTAGTCACGCAAAACAAAGACACCGCACTGCGATTCAACGAGAATTGTATTCAATTATAAATTATAACTTTTGCTAATCGTGTAAATCGATTCCTTCATCGATTTTGTTATAGACTGAGGATTTTTTTTTAATAAGCCGTACGATGGCAGCAAGGTGGACAGTAGTATACATATATAATGGAAATTCAATGTCAATGTATGCCTATAATTTAATAAGGCCCATGACCAACAGTGGGTCAGTTTACAAACAAGGCTAATCACAATAGACTGATGTAGAATTAAAATGAAAAATAAAACTTATACTTACATGCGTAAATTAACTGACTTTAAACTTCAATGAGTTTATCAATAGTTTTAATAAACAAAGCTGCGCTTTGTTTTTGAAAAAGTTTTTATTTTTCATCGCATCAATTAATTTTACTATTACTATTTATATATACTAATATTACTATCTACGTAGTAAAATTTAAACAATACATATTACCAATCGTCTATATCCGATATTGATTACCGACAATCGATTTATAAAATGCTGATAAGAATGAACAGCACTAATCATTAGATTATAATATGGAGGAACGATAAAAAACCTTGCACTACAAAACTGAAACGATTAACTACAGTATCGTGCGTTTCGATATCAATTACGTTTTAAAATAAAATGTTACATTAGCCATTGAAAGTACGATACCTATGTATAACGAACAAGTAATATACTGTCAATGACAGATTTTGTTTAAAATTTATTGTTATGAGAATAATTAACTTTAAAATATGTAAATTATGCATAACATAGACACAAATGAATGTCCTGTATAGACCGAAACTACTCGTATTGCTTTTTATTTGTGTACTGACGTACTACGAATAGTTCGAGCGTCAACTAATTGTGACGGTAGCATAACTGGCACTATGCATACAGAGTACACTTGTATTCTATTCAGTAACTATGTATTCAAGTATGGTATTTTTGATGTAGACTGACAGAGATTTGTTGAAGTTGTCATTTGTCTAAACTTTCGATAGGGTTCTAGTGACCCTACTCACGAAAAATATAACTACACTACACTTGTAGCGATGGTTAATTACGATTTTCTGTTAGTTGTAGGTCAGACTCCCTCAAGTTCTGCTGTGCTTCCAATACCCACCTTGCCTCAAATC
The DNA here is from genome assembly GCA_949752705.1 of Callimorpha dominula. Lineage (NCBI taxonomy): Eukaryota > Metazoa > Arthropoda > Insecta > Lepidoptera > Erebidae > Callimorpha > Callimorpha dominula. The sequence goes on from OX456992.1 coordinate 21,720,957, forward strand.
TGTAAAGCTTTAACTACGCTGTGGTATCAAAATCCCAAAGAAACAGTTCAGGCTTTCATGTATTTTAATAAACAGGTAAGGAAAAACAGTGGTTTAGTTGAAAATCCTCAACAGCGGGTCGCGGGCAAAATCCAAACTTCGTTCAACTATTGCGGTGAGCAGGCTCTTAGCAAAAGCTTCTTAAGCGAAAAACACAATTGAATTACATAACTTTGCAACGAGATATAGGTAACTGAAGGTTTTAAGAGAAAATATTCGAAGGCAACCTAAACAGATTTGTTAGTCGATACTCAATAGTTTATTGCGATTCACAATGTTTTCTTAGGTCGTAGGATTTAAATTAGGTAGAATTTTTAACCCTGTCGGGCACAGCAAAGTCTGAGAGAGAATGATAATCCTTTTATTTTTACTGTGCTACTAGGTGTAACACATAAAGGTTGAAGGTAATTTTCGATATAAACTGGTAGGTAGGCGGAAAACTTGTGGAGCTATGTGATTACAATTGCAGACAAAGAAAGGTTATAATATAAAAAGTAGTTGCATTCCTGGTTTAGTAGAAAGACATTATCAACACGATGACTTGGTCTGTATTGTTTGTCTGGGATAATGCATTTTTTTATTAGGTTAAGTGCGTGTAAACTTTTTTTTTATCAAGACTGTTTATTTATAAGTATCTATCATTTATATATATATTTTGTTATGGAGAAATAATTTTTTTTCTTCTATTTTTACACATCTGAATCTTGAAGAAGAATATCACAATACGTCCTATGACTATTTTCATGTTCATATTGATATATTTTACGCCGAATCCTAATTATTTTCCAAAATATAAGTAACCTAAGATACTCCTTATAACACCAGCTATCTGCCAGTGAAAGTCCCGTGTAAATTAGTCCACCCGTTCCGGAGATTGGCCGAAACAAACAAACAGACAGCCAGACAAAAAATTTGAAAACGAATTTTTAGGCATAGTTATTGTGCAAATAACTGTATGAGCTTTAAAACAGCTATTATTTTGACATTACAAACAGACACTTCAATTTTATTTATTTGTATTGATAATTGCGAGTTCTAGTTATTGCCTCCTATGGTTGCTACTGTATGATGGATCTGTTGATAATAGGAAACATTCTGTGGTCGTACTAGATCTGTCTGTACCATCATAAGCTTATTATGGCAATTTCTATTGTTCATTTCACAAAAGGCGCTGGAAGAATAAAGCCCATTATGTCATTCAAATATTATGTATTACGCTTAGACATTTAAGTATTGCCGAAGGTTTCTGGTCCCACGCAATTACGATCTGGCCTATCAGTACATTTTTAGACATCGTGCTGACATTGAGTCTTTTAAAGAGAGCCAACCAACCAACCAACTACAACCGATTAACCGTTAATCGAAGTCAGGTCGCACGCCAACATAAAAGCTTATTTATACTAAAAGCTTATTTATACTAAAAGCTTATTTATACTAAAAGCTTATTTATACTAAAAGCTTATTTATACTAAAAGCTTATTTATACTAAAAGATCAACGAGATAGTTATTGTTTTTGCTTAAAAGACAAAGATAATATTAATGCTTAGTAATAAAATAAGTCAAGATTACCAGCATTTTCAACACTAAGCCATTTAAAGTCGTTGTCTACTAGTTTCACTAGTTTTCTAGAATAAAGCAAGATTTTCTCACTTGGTCATGCAATAAAGGGAATAGCTCTTTCTTCGTTTTTCTTTTTGCAATAATCGTGTTAGGTACGTTCAGGTAATATTCCAATACGCGGTGAAAGGTCCCCGCCTCTCAATTCTCATTCCAGGCTCTTGATAATAATCAACCTAATTCGCAGAGCTCCGTAGATTTGCTTTTTTTTCTTTTATCCCAGCTTATATCTAGGTCGTCGTTAATAGGCAGTTTGCGTAATACAAGTAATTACAATATCAGAAATAAGTAAGTGGTACGCCTTGTGGAAAATAAAATCTAATATCAGCATGTAGCATTATATCAAATCAGTTTCGCTCGCGTGTACATATATATTTATACATTCTGCTCGGAATCCTAGTTCTTTTTCCAAAATAAAAGTAGCCTAAGTTACTCCTTATAAAACCAGCTATCTTCCAGTAAAAGTCACGTGGAAATCGGTAAGCCCGTTCCGGAGATTAGCCGGAACACAGGGCTGAACATTTTAAAAACTGATTTTTAGGCATATGCATCGTGCAAATAACGGATGAGCTTGAAAAAAAACTATTATTTTGACATTACAAACAAACACTTCAATTTTATTTATTTGTATTGATATCCAAAATTTGTTTTATTTATAGGTACCGTGTGTTATCTGGTTTTAGGAGAACAAGATAGATCTTGGTTAACTTTATGATAGAGCATCCCAACAGTTGAATATCGTGAGTTTGAATCCCATTAATTTCTAAATCAAAATTGAAGTCAGTGTCTATATTACATTCAGTGGTTTGTAAAAGAGTTTGTAACTTAATCGTTAAGTTATAAGTAATAAGAGTGGTATTCATATTATTTAAAATATACGGTTTTACTCACGTGTATATTTCGGGGATGCCCGACTAGTTTCGGACCCGATGGGGGCACCTGTCTGGCACCTGCAACCGGCGCGGCAATACGCCTCAACCCTTGATAAAGGGCCCCCGTCGGGTCCGAAACTAGTCGGGCATCCCCGAAATATACACGTGAGTAAAACCGTATATTTTAAATAATATGAATACCACTCACGAAAGTTTTTATTCAAGTTTGTACTCTTCGTATTCTGTCTCATATCTCATCCCTCTGGCAACGACCACAATTTATAATATAAAGTCTCATTCGTTCGTCGCTCCATAGTGACGTGTTGGCGAATAAAGACGTTGCGATAACATTGCAAGTGTGATATGCGGCATCATCGTTTACGGACTTCAAATGTAATAAACGTCAGAAATGCTTTACGTAGTACGTACCTTTATTAGAAGATGTTTAACCTTTATTTATGTACATAGACATGTAGGTAGTTTTAGGGATGTGACAACAGTGAAAGAACAATCACGAACGTGTAAGTATAGACAAAAATTTTAATATTGTTTTTTTTTTTCAAATGTAACTCATTTATTTTAATTGAACCAATCATAGCTATTTTGAATTGTCACTAAGAATCAGTCGTGAAGTTAGGTTCCTATGATAAAAAATAAGCAAAGTATTAGGCAATGTTGCCACATTTACAGATAGTATTAAACAAAATTGTACAAAGAGCCAAATAAATCACAAAACTTAAACAGCACACAAAATAAGCCATCTCTCCTTATCTTTTATTTGGCCGCTCGCCAGTTTTAGTATGCTCTAGTGCCTTGGTCCCTCTCAACAGGTTGTTATCGTTCGTTTGTGTTCAGATACTACAACCACCGTTCATTATAGCTACTGTTTCCTTATTCAGCCACAGCCACAAAGATTTTTCCATTTAAATCTATTTGGAAAGATATTAAGTTTAATCTTCTTACAGCTGCGAGGCTATTACCACGGCTCGTTTAATATTAAATTTACGTTAAGTATTTAGAGCTTTTCTCTTTTGTAAGTAGATGGTTTAATACTAAGTTTTGAAATAATAACACGTCCACACGTGACATAAATGGGTCTTTAGTGCGCCCTAGGACGACTAAAGACCCGACTCACCAGCAAACGAAAGAGCACTACACTTGTTTGGACCAGTCGATCGGCCAGATGTATGCTAATCCTCCGCTTGCCATAGTCCAAGTGGAGGATTGGCGGAGATCTGGCCGCTGCTTTGGATACTGATATGTCAAATTAGGTTAAGCGTCTGATTTAACACGGCTCTTCCTAATCGCCTGGTCCTGGGCAGAATCAGATCTAGATAAGGGTCAAAGACATGAATGAACCAAGCATTATTTTAAATGTAAATTTTCATCTTCCTTATATATGTATATTATAACCCTCTAAATGCTAACCAAGTAATTAAAAAAAATATTCCTAATGTTTTGATAAACACCTGCCCTCGGGCGTATTATGTTTGTTATACTGGTACATTGAAACTATGAACAATTTTCAATAAACATAAATAATCCTCTACCAAATACTAATACAAAGGCAGTGAAAAAAAAAACAATACGTTTGTGTGGCAAGCGCGTTTTGGTACCGGTAACCAGATGTCGTCAAGCGTGCTTGTTGCTTACTTGACAGAGAAGTGTATAATAAGTAAACGATGTACGGATAAAGGTATATGACTGCTGGCATTTATTGACAGTGGGAAAAGATCCTGGTATTTGTAAGGTTCATCGATGTTTGAATCGGAAGGGGGCAAGAGTCCCAGGGCAGTACTGTATCTGCCATGGTGTTCGGGATCTTTCTTTTTCGTTATTTGTTAAATACAGGATCATAAACAAATATATAATTGTACTTACAGTAATAAACTGAATACCTTCAAGTAAATGATATATAAACTTTATTATCTACGTTAAATTATCACCATGACCAGCATTCTACAAGAAGCGAGCAGAGAAAGTTAAATTATGTTTCAACTTCCTAGAAATTTGTTTACGTAACAAATATTAGGTACGGCGGGAATCAACTAACTTGATAAATTATGAGACGCACGAACGTTGTTGTGTGAATCAGTGTGATGCATATATTGTGTATTCTATGTCCTGAGTGATGTACAATAGAGTATACATCACACATCTGAAATGCCTTTTCCCACAAATGACTGAATTCGCAATTATTATTGCTTGTTTAAAATACTTCAGTTTAGTATTTTCTCAATGGTATTTTTTTTCATTTTGAACGGATTTTGCGACAGGGACGCATTAAGGAGGTATAAAGGCTCTCGCAATTTTGCATAGAAGTCCTTGGTCCTAGACGCCTGAATTTTGGCCTGAAGGTAGTTTATAGGTAGGGCAGGACACAGCTAAGGATGGCTTTGTCACAAGATGGATGAAAGAAGTCTAAGAGCTCTCACTAGGTTAAATGAGAAATTACGCGGCGGTAGCTAAGGCGTCGAACTTGCTGCCAAGTGGTTGGGGGTATAGTAGTAGACCCCACCCAGTGCACTGCCGACGTGAACCCACTCGTAACACAAGCACTTAGCTTAACAAGAATACTAGTATATGTGACTCACGTTGCTAGTATTCTTTATAAAAAAGAAAGGAAAAGAAATTGAAAGTCATTAGTTTCTTGTACTAGAGACCTGAAATTTGGCATGAAGGTAGATTTTGAGTAAGATACGTTAGCTAAGAATGAATTGTACGACCTTACCTGACCTTAAGGTAGTTTAGTTTTTTTTGCTAACACCATCAACTACAAGTCTCCGTCATGTTGTAGTATTGTTAGAACTACTTATGTGTGCTAAGTTTCAGCAAAATCGGTTCACAGATGAATAGTCAATAGATGAACAATCATTCGTCCCCTATTTTTCCACCCTTAATGTTAAAATGTTTATTTGAAATTTAAATGGGACCAACTTCGGAGTATGGCCTGTCCAATAAAATAATAATTAACGAAATCGGACTACCCTGTAAAAAGTTATGCGTGGACATACATACAAAATTAAAAGATACGGATTGATTTGAGAACCTCCTCCGTTTCTTCGTCTGTTAATAAAATAAAAATAAACATAAAACTACCCAAAGAACTTTAAATTAACAGACTGATATGCTGGTATTGCAGTTCTTTCTTTTGAGTCGCTATGAATCCCTTGCACAGAAACATATCAACAGCTAAAGAACTAATAGGCACATCAGGAAACTCAACCTGATTTTTTTTTTATGGTATAGGGGGCCAACGAGCAAGCGGGTCACCTGATAGTAAATGACTACCGCCGCCCATGGGCACCTGTAACTCAAGAGTCACAAGTGCGTTGCCGCCCTTTAAGGTGGGAGTAGGGAAAGAGGGGGAGAGAGGAGAAGAGTGGGAAGACGGGAGAGGGGGATTAGAGGGGAGGAGAAGGGGAGAGGGGAAGGACGGGAATAGGGTCAGGGAAGGGTTAGGACCTCCGGTAACTTCACTCACGCGCCAAAAGTAATGCAATCATTGTTTTACTGCCGGTTTTCTGTGAGGCCGTGGTATCTAGCGGATGATTTATCAAAAAATCATTTTATTTACCTTATTTATCACCTTTCTCTGTCATTTTAGGATCTCTGTCCACTGTTTTGTAACTTTTACCATTGTTGTCTACAATTTAATTGAATTCTAATTCGGTACCTTCTAATTGCATTACCATCATCAATTGTACAAAATCTTTGGCATAGTTATATGTTAAGCGGTGTTTTGCTAGTAGTGTAACATTTTGCTTTTGCTACTAAAGTGACTTCTCAGTATCCATCTTAGTTTATTTAATTATATCACTTATTAGTCAAAATATTTATTAGAAGTAAAAATTAAGCACTCAAGACATAGAAGGTATACTTAATAGTACCGATGCCTAGGGCGTGCTTTGCCAAAATATATTTGATTTATATATTTACACTCACAAGGAAAAGAAATTAGTAATATCATTAGCCTTTAAGCTTTTACTAACATAAATATTTAATGCCTAAAATAAGTGCCCATACATCAACATTGGTTACGTGATTCTATGTAATGTTTCAAAATGTTTTAATTGTACTCAAGCACATTTAGACTTTGTGATAACACCTAACTTGTGGAGAATAATTTGACCCAAATTTTAGGAAAATTATTTTACTTGAAAACTAAACAGTATACGGTTAATATTTTTTTGGTAGTTACTAAAGTTGCTCGGGCGACAAATTGAAAGTAACGGAGCAGACGACAAATGGAAACCTGGCATAGTTACCTGATTACTTACGTAAATTAATTATTACGTATAACTAACGAAAGTGACTTTATTCACTTTTTAAGGCCCTCGAAGTAACGTAGTAGTGAACGATCGATCTTTAGTTATTAAGTTGTTCTTGTTGTATGCAATATTAATTAAAAAATATATTGTTCGAGTGCTTAGCTAGTTCTTAGCAAATTTACCCCTTCACAGTTTCTTTGATGAATAATAATTGAAGTTTTTTAAAACAGTTTATAAAAAAAAATCAAGAAAGGTAGGAAAGTTGTATAATATGAACGTCCAGCAAAGATTTGACGCAAGCAAATTAACGAAAATATTAGTAGGTTGTGTATTATTGTCAATACCAAGAAATATTACAATTTTTTTTTTTTTTTAATATCCTAGAGGGTATGTTTTCTATTAATTGAGATGCCGCACTTTGTGAAATGGCCCTTTGACATGCTTTTTTAAACAAACTACAAAATAAGATTTTCCCAAAGGACTTAACAAGGGGCTCCGTTGAGTTTGAAACTAATCGGGCATCCTCGAAATATACAGTACACAGTACAGTAAGTAACCGTAAATGAGTAAGCGTCCATTGGGTACGCTGCAAAAATGTTTGGCCTTTAAAGATAATTTAGATTATGTAACAAATCATGGAGTTTTTGAATTGTTTATGTTTATTAATTCATCTCATTAGGCTTATTAACAATTCATAAAAAAATTGTTCTAGAAATTTTTATTGAAGTTGGAATATTAAATTGTTGACTGCGTAATAAAATGAGTAACTTCAAATAATTTTCGATTTTCGCCTTTACAAACATGACTTGTCAATGGCATATATTACCTTTATTTTATTGAGAAGGAATATCCTGTGCTTTGGGTTAATTTTTAAGTTGTTATTCTTAATCTTCCATTTCTGCCGAGGAATGTCCATTAATTTCATGTTATTTATCAATTCTTTTAGCAAGCCGTGCTTAAGGCAATAAATAATTTAGTTTAGTTTTATAAATAGTAAGGTTCTTTACATAAACAACTTTTGCATAGTTGGTAAGAGAAGCTTCGGAGTCTTCGATGACCTTACATTTATTCCTAACAATTAGGTTGATATTGATTTATTTTAAACTAAGCTTCAAATGTAAGATGAATACCTCACAAACAGCATTGTGTCCTATTTCGTTTTGTACAACGAAGGGTATATCCATCTATCTACATAAGATTTATTTTTGGTTTAGGAAAGAATGGAAAACACATTCTCAATACTGTAGCATATGAAACTTTTGTGAAATGAACTTGCAAGAAGAAATAAAGAAAGAAAGAAAAAGTATTTATTTCCCATAAGTGACGTGACATAAAATAACATGTTGAACTGATAGAAAAAAAAATAAACAGGAAATACAAATAAAAAAAACAAAATTAAGGCGACATTTACCTTGCACGCACTTGCACGTCACTTACTGAAATTGGTCACCGCTCAGCATTGATGCTGATGGCGCCGGCAAAGAAGTTGCCGCGAGCCAACAGCGCTGATTTTGTACTGGTTTATCACTTTTCAATTATATAAGAAAGTAAGAGGGTGAATTCTGACATCACTGGCCGGAGGTCCCACAGCTTGTGACAAAATATAAAAGTGTATTGTAGTAGACAGTGAACCATTAAAATTTATTTACAGATACCACTTACCATTTTTCTCTCTACCAACACCTCTTCCCTGGAAAACCTTTCGCTACTAGAAGGCTACTTACTTCAATACAAGAATTACATTCGTTTCTTTCTATCTCTCTTTTTGGTCCAAGCAGGTAATGATAATCTGTGAGCGTTATCTACATATCTAAAAAAGAATCCCTATTTCCCGGCACGGTCACGGCATATCGCGTGAACGAACTTGGCTATTTTTTTTTAAGTGAAAACTTCTTTAGCGGCGTTGTGCAATTTTAGATGGGTAAAAAAGAGAGGGAGGGAGGTAGGGAGGGAGAGAGGGAGAGAGGGAGATAGGGAGATAGGGAGATAGGGAGATAGGGAGAGAGGGAGAGAGAGAGAGAAGCCGGGGCGGGTTGCTATTACTTTATATTTTGACATGAAGCTTATGACCCCCTCACCCCTTGTCAGACAATGTTACACTTCGTTGACCCCCTCTCATTAACGTGTGACTTAATTTATGGCACCTAACAGGAAGAGATAATTATTTACCATCAGAAAGGCCGTGTATATGTTCCCAACTAAGTAAAATATTTAAAAAATGACCACGTTGACGACCGGACATCATTGCATAGTAAAATAAACCCTGCCCAGTTTGCTTGTTGAAATAGGATCAATATTTACCGATGTTGGGTCACAACAAATATTGCGATGTTCCTTATAATTCTGCTAGTAATTGGTAAAATCATGTCGATATTCTGATTCTCATTCTGATCAATGTGAATGTTAGCAAACAGAATTATTGTACAGCTAAAATTAGGAATATACGCAAATCTCGATGCATTTGAAATTATTAGTGTTATATTTTAAGCAAACATCATTTGCACGGCGGTTATTTGATGATGACTCGTGAAATTGGTTGTTCAATATTGGAGTTAGGCATCGCTTGCTAGGGAAAGCATAAATGCTGTGAGTTGGTATTGGTAATCTTATTTGGTTCTGTTTTAATTCTGTGTTTTGATCCTGTTGCTATATACATACTGCCATCCGCCTAATCCCCATCCGAACGTATACTATCTATACTAATATTATAAATGCGAAAGTAACTCTGTCTGTCTCTAAACCAATTTCAATTAATTCATTTTTTCAATTAATTTCAATTTAATTAATGTTGAGATAAGGACGACCTTGGCAAAGGAAATTCGACGAACGAAAGAAATTCTATGGAGAGGAAGTCGCGGGCACCAGCTGTTAATATTGTAAATGGGAATGTCAGTTTGTTTTTTACGCCTCCACACTTTAACTAACAAAACGATCATCATGAAATATTGTATCCACTATTGTCAAGAGTAGTGAAAAGAAAACAAGGCATTTTATCCACAAAAAAGTACTAGTCATGAGTCGTCAGAGAGTCATGTTTTCACCAATAGATAGAGCGATTCATGAGGAAGATTTAGGTATATAATTTGTTAAGTTTTTGTGTAAATTGGCTAAAATATGATGATGATGATTGTTGAAGATGTCTCTGCTACCCGTACGATGCCGGGGCGGGTTGCTTGTCATAAAGCTATATATTATCTGCATCAAAAGCTTTTATAATTACACAACATTAAAAAAAAAATATATTTAATGCATATATACCTGAAAAACGTACGTTCTATAAGATCCTTATAAATTTAAATACTTTCTATATTCTGGATTAATTAAACGTATAGGTATATTTTTAAGCAACTTTATTAAACTGTCTATGAACACACGTAAAAAAAATATTATTTAAACTGTGCCTGGCAGGTATTATTAAAAGCAGTGATGCAGGTATCGAGTATTGAGTCAAGGTATATACTCTACCCTGCTTCTATGAAATCGTGTGTAATGGCACCACAGGCACTCGAAACAACAAATTTACGAAATAAACAAAGAGAGGAACACGAACATACATTGGTGTAATAAAAAGATTAACAACGTGGTTTAAGCAGATATCTTTATGCCATTGCGTACGTGGCTAACCTTGGTCAACTTGCTATGCTAAGTGAATCATTATGTACATTAAAAGGATTACTATAGGTATAAAGCAATGTACACAGCATAGTGTAAGCATATCTGAAAAGCAGCGTATGCAAGGTCATGAATGGATCCCAAAGTCATTTAACTTCTGCTTGTAATCCTCGCAAGCATCTACCTCCCTGAGCTAGAACATATTTTAAGTAGGTATTAAATGTTCCACTAGCATCTACCACAAAATGTCGTCTGAACTAGACACTGTATTTCCTCAATAGTTCGTAACTTAACTAAATACGCCGGTTCTTATTATCATAGATTCTTAGAATACGGTCCACTACCATACTTTTTTATGTGGCGTGAATAGTCCCCAGGGGTGGTCCCAACCCATGTCAAACTAAAAATCTCTAAGAGCTTCTGCACGTTACACCCATGTTTCGATTAAAGTAATTCTCGCATGGGACCCGGTATCTTCCTTCTAATCGATATTAATATTATAAAGCTGAAGAGTTTGTTTGTTTGGTTGAACGCGCTAATCTCAGAAACTACAGGTTCGAATTGAAACATTCTTTAAGTGTTGGATAGCCCATTTATCAAGGATGGCTATAGGTAATATAACATCACGCTACGACCAATAGGAGCGGAGCAGTGACTTTAAACGCAGGTGAAAGTGCTGGGAAGGCTAGTTAGAAATGTAATAGGCCCAAAAGGGAGGCATTATAATAACTCCACACACCTCACACCGATCCGAAACTAGGCAGAGCCTTTACTATGGTAACCAGACTACTGATAAACATACTTATATATTTCTAAATACATACATATTATAGATAAATTACACCCAAACACAGAACAAATGATCGTGCTCATCACACAATTATTTGTCCTGGGTGGAAATCGAACCCACGACCTCTGGCTTAGCAGTCATGGTCACTAACCACTAGCCCAGCAGGCCAGCCATTATAGAACATACCTTTTATAAACATTTACATTTTAATGATTGCGTACAATTTTGGTGTACAATCTGTAAAATATTGTTTAATGATATGATGTTCCTGGATTACGATCTTTAATAATACTTGCAAGAATCCAGGTTCTGAAATCTGAAGTTATTATACAGAAATACGAATCGCATACATAATAACACTGTCGTAATACTGAAAAGGATATTCTGAGATGAAGAGCATTTTAGGCTTTTTGTACTTACTTGATACTGCAATTTTAGGTACATTTTCGAAGAAAAGTCTACCTATTGGTTTTGTACCAGTTGTCGAGTTTTCCAAAAATTTCTTCACAGGAGGTCTAGTTATGATCCATAGACCCCAAACAACCGCCAATTAAAAAGTATCTATACATATGTGTATGTACCTCAATTTTACCGGCACGATAGAGGTCGCAATTATGCACCGATTGCTTTCAAACTTGGACAACAAATCAACAGGGCAAAAATTAAGGTTAAGTTCGTGATTGGGGGATATTCCCCCAAAGGGGGGACTAAATGATTCTATCCTTAACTTGGGGAGGGGAGGGGGAAAACGCCGCCGATGGACACCTGTGCAGCTCAAGAGTCACAGTTGCCGGCCTTGCAGTTGTTACAAAATGAGTAATTCATAGTTTTTTTTCCTTTTTTAATAAAAATAAAACAGCGAAAAAATATTAGGTGTGATATAAAGTATTAAAAAAAACTAGACCTGCAATTGTAAGACTTTCCTTTACACAATTTGATGAAGGACTTACTCGTATCTCGTACGCGCTTCTTGAGAGAAAAGGAATGTTCGCTCTTGAGAGATGGGTTGAAAATTGAGGACAAGACATCGTTACGTATATAACATCGGAGACTACATGTGTTTTTAGCAGGTTTCATTTCGACATAGTCGCATCGTAACAAAAAAAATCACTTGTTCATTGTAGCTCACCTTCAAATCTCTGAGTTGACATCTCAGGCTGATCTATTAAGAACATAAAACAAGGTTTTATGTGTCGGTAATTCCATAAGCAAATAATATTTACATATTCGTATTTACAATCAATGTTTACCATAACTTGAACTCATCTAATATGGCACAATGGCCGTTACGTACAGGCACAGTTAATTAAATGTTTTACTTCAATATTTATTATCAGAGTCGACGAAGTCGTAGAATTCGTTATTTACTTTTTAGCAGACCCGACAGACGTCGACCTGTTAAAATCTCAATTAATTTGTTTTAATTTCATGGAAAACAGCTCTTCCAGTTTCCTAAAATTTCCCCACACACACATTTGAAACTTTTTCAATTTTTCTTTCTCTTAAACCTTATTTGGTTTCATAAAACAAATAATAGTCTTACCAACGACCAGCATTTTATTTCTATTACCATGCTTTTATTAGTTTCCCTTGTAACAATATAAACAAATCTTGAAAGTCAATTTTAACCTACTTCTTTACAATTATATCGAAATGAAACTTTGTGTGTATATGTATTTTGGATGATAGTACTATAATTTGGCATCTTGGCTTGTTGGCCTAGTGACCCTGACTGCTATACTACAGGTCGTGGGTTCGATACCCACCTGAGTCTGGGTGTTCTTTGTGTCCGTTGTTTGTATGTTTGTAAAGTCCCCCGCGACACAGGAGTAGTAATTCCTAATGCGGGAGTTGTCTTTTTAATAAGAAGAAGAAGAAGAATCTTGGAGCTGATCTGATGATGGAACCAGGAGGTAAAGAATGGATCTCTTCAGTGGCTAATAGAAAACCCTTAGAGTTTGGGGTCATATCATTAGCTTTAACGAGTCCAACAGGGCTTGGTAACGACGTTTTGATGATAGAGCCAAGAGAACCAGCCCTTACTCTTCCCTCTCCCCTATTCCCGTCCTTCCCATCTCCCCCCTCTCCTCCCCTCTAATCTCCCTCTCCCGTTTTCCCGATCTTCCCCCCTCTCCCCTTTTTCCCTTATTCCCACCTTAAAGGGCAGCAACGCACTAGTGACTCTTGAGTTACAGGTGCCTATGGGCGGCGGTAGTCATTTACCATCAGGTGACCCATCTGCTCGCTTGCCCCCTATACAATAAAAAAAAAAACACTTAATTTGGTTAGCTATTAAATAGTGTTTTATTTTTTAGTTTTTCTAAAATATTATTTACTAGCTGTGCCCCGCGGTTTCATCCGCGTAAGTCAGATGCCATGGGAATATCGGGATAAAAAGTAGCCTATGTGTTAATTCAGGTCTCTAGCTACCTACATACGAAGTATCATCGCAATCGGTTCAGTAGTTTTTGCGTGAAAGAGTAACAAACATCCATCCATCCAAACTTTCATTTTTATAATATGAGTGGGATAATAGATTAAGCGCATATTACTAGATGTAGTTGCTCGAGGTAAGGCATAACTCTTTATACAGTTAGAACTGTTTTATAACCGTTCTATGGCCTAATACTTTTAATGCAAATTAATGTTTGCCCCAAACATTAATGTAGGTGTATGTTATAACTTTATAACATACATGACCTTTAAATTTACTTGAATAAATCACTTCATCTATTATTGTATAGAGCTGCGGTTTATTCTAGGATGTTTACGATCCTAACGAGTATACAATAATATATATTTAGATTGACGTACAAGAAAGTGCTTCGATTTATGGATAACAGCAGTGGTATTACTTACGAACTGCCAACCCTATCGCCCTCCCGCTCCTACTCCCATTGTCAAACCGCGATCTTCTACGAGTATATTGGTTATATTTCTTAAAGTAATTGGGTGACTTTAATTCGTTCAGACATCTGTTCTACCGTAAATCCTAAACTCTTGCTGTTTCCAATAATATTAGAAGTTCAAGTTACTGCGAAAGATTCAATATTAGGGTTCATCTTTGCAGAATATTTAATTACTTTATTTTTTATCCAAGAAACTTTTTTTGTGTAAGGTTAACGAAAAAGGTCAAACTTCTTTATAAGAAATTATTTTAAAAACTGTTAAATATGTTTTGAACTAAGTGTTTCCTTCATACAACTTACTTCACAAATAAGCTCACAATCCCCCAATAAATCAGTCTTATAAATAGTAAATCCCACTAATATTATAAATGTGAAAGTTTGGATGGATGGATGGTTGGATGTTTGTTACTCTTTCACGCCAAAACTACTAAACCTATTGCGATGAAACTTAGTATGTAGATAGCTGGAGATCTGGATTAAAATATACCCCACTTTTTATCCCAATATTCCTCCGGGATCGAGACTTACGCGGGTGAAACCGCGGGGCGCTGCTAGTTTTATTATAAATAGAATGTCTTAAAAATGCGTACAGAGAATTCCCTTCACGTATTAATAATAATATATAGATTTTCATAAATACGATTCTCATCAGATCTGTATTTCTAAAAGTAATGTATACTTTAAACCTTCAATTAAAAGTATATCTACACAATTACACAAAGAGTAAAACAGAATTAATTTATTTTAGCTAAAGATATCTAAAACAACTCGCATTGAAGGGTACGAAACTTAAACTATATATATGTGCTAAAATTAAACAAATGGAATAAAATGAAACTATAAAATAAAAAGAATCCGATCCAAGCTTCCAAGACCCAACCTCTAGTGAAACGGGCGTTAGTGTTTTAAATGCTTTCTATGAACAAGTTGTCAAACCAGTCGGGAGATATTTTATTTAGTTTAATTTAGTCAAGGTGTTGGTTCAACGCGACACGTCTGTCTGGATGCAAAATATTGCTCTATACAAATTTATAAAATAATATACAGTGAATATAAAAAGTATGGCTTAGGAGCAAAATGGTATAAAATATTAAAATTTATTTTCGTCTACGTTCGGATCCTTTGTACACTGAACGGTGCGATTCAGTCGAAATAGGAAACAATATAATTTAAGACTGATCCAGGGGATCAAAGTAGAATTCAACCTGAACAGAAATTTAAAATCATTTTTTATTAATAATCATCGCGTAACTATTTTCGAATTCAATACTAACCTAAAACGCTTGTGCTTATAATTAAGATAATAAAATTATAGTTCGCGGGTGTGTTTTCATTTGTCAACTGTAATATATTAATAACACATTCCCTTTGTCTGCCTTTGGTATTTGATATTGGTTTTCAAGATGCACACGAAACATAACATTTTACATATATTACAGACTGCTACTGCATAATCTACAAAATTTGTAGCTCACAAAATATATCAGTAAAGAATATATATAAACAGCAACAATAGCCGACATCATATTATGTTCCGCGATAGCTTATCATTTGACCTGTTGCTAATAGTGACCTCCACCCAGAACTTTCATTTATATCACACAATGATATGCAAATAAAGATATATAATACTTAGTAAGAAAATATACACAATTTGTATAGCGTATGTGTATAAAACTACCTACTAATACCTTGAATATTTCCAACCATCCTTAAATACACTGAAGATCTGCTTTCGACAGTCTAGCACTATAAATAGCTTGCACTTGAACTACCGACACAGGTATACAAATCACGGAGACGAATGTACCGCAATGCCGTCTTTCATTATTTCTAGAATGTTCGTAGGATAATGTGGTGTGTTGAACCATAATTCGCGTGGATTAGCATAATTTTGTTAATATTTATGGCCTGTGTAAAGATACTATAACTTTATACTTATATAATTCTTGGATTTAGAAGGTCTTTTTGGACTTTATTTGATATTCCGCTGTCTCGTTTTTCGAGCAGTAATCTTTAGAGTATGAGGCGGAAAGAAGAAAAGAGCTAGTATTCTCCCATTCCGCATTAGAGGCACCAGCCACTGGAGAGCACAAAGCAGTCACTGACCTCAAAGAACGTCTGCCTCAACTGCCCGTTACCCTAACAGAAGAACTCTGCACGCCTCGGGGTAAGTGTTCCCAACTCAACGGTGTGGCCATCTTCGGATCAAGAGTCGGCCAACGTCTGCATAGGTTTTCGGAGGCATCTTAGGGTATACCCAGGGCCCTTGCAGTACAACTACTTGTGTGATTCTAGTCGGTTCGATTACGACATACCATTTTCTTCGGTTAGGTGATAACTCTTGCGGGTTTGCGTACGCTTAAAAATTTTTCAATTTAATATTACACCTTTACAGTTTTAAGATATACAGGCGTACTAATTAATTAATTATAATAGTAACTTATATGGCCTACATTTTCAGTGCCAGTGCAGAATATAAGTACCTGGGAACAAAATTCTATTAATTTAATTAAAGAATAACTTTTTCTAATAATCTTCCTGTTATGATTAAAGATTAAGGAGCCCACGATATGGTACCTGTACTTAATAAAGCTAAGAAGACGTGCGGAATTCAATTAAACTAAATTAATTTCAGTTCTACGAAGTATTAGCTTTAGGGTTTCGTACCTATAGACATAAAAACGACCGTTCTTCGATCACTTTGTTATCAGTTCGTGAGTTTGTCACAGGAATGGGTACATGTATCATGTTGAATTAAATATCAAATTCTAAGGTCCATGATCCCTGATAAGTACAAATATTCAAACTTCAAGTGAACAAAATTGAAAGATTTTGACACTTTTAAACTGTTTATGGAACTTCCTGTTGATCTAGAATCATATAATATGTATAATAGAACGACATCAAAAGGAAACATTTTCTTTCGTGTGGAAACCCCCACGGGTCGTCACCTCACCATGGCTACAGGTGAAGTGGTATGTTGGAATCAAACCGACTAAAACCACGCGGTGTTCCGTCACAAGTGAGTCTATTGCAAGGGACTCTTGTATACTCTAGGAAGGAAGTCCTCGAGAAAAAGGAAACATTTATTAAACTTTAAGCTAACTTTACCTACAATTTATAAATGTCATTAAGTTAATTAGACCAACGACTGGCCTTATGTATCTATTCTTACATTTTGTTAAAATTTGTAAGGAACCCGAACGGTTTTTTTTGTACGATACGATTCTTTCTGGTATCACATTGCGTAATATGATAATTTTCCTCTGTAGTTCTCTCAAAAATATTTATATTGTGTTTTGGCAAATAAAGTAATATGAGATATATAAAAAAAAAAAAAAATTGAATTTTTTTTTTACGTCAGTAAAATTCATGACACGAAAGGAACTTTTGTTAAAGTGTTTCAATTGTAAAATGAAATAACTAAACCGACAAACACAGCATCAAGTACAATATACACACAAAATGTTAAAAGCAATTATAGTGAGTTGATAAATATCGAAGTTTATTGAATAATATGTCTCATTATATGATAAATACTTCATTTTTTGTTATCGTTTATTAGCTATGTACTAAAATTGAAATTCATATCGCGAATGCTAAATGCCGTGTTTTATGTTCTGTTGTTTATCAAAGTTTTATCACGCCATTTCGCAGTCATAAACACATTTATCATAATACTATGCTCCTGACGTCATCTAATTTCACCTCATCTCAAAATTACCCTTCTTGCTCTTTTTTTAATAGATATAGTCAGCTGATGTAACTGGTCGGTGTTTCATACTTTAATTTAATTTACCTATTTTTCTGCAAATATGTGCTTGTTTTGGATATAAAAATCAATTTAAAAAAAAAAAAAAATCCGACTGCAGCAATGTCAAAAAAGGACGGCTATATGTTTGACTTGTATGTACCTATGTCTGTCTCTATGTTCCCTAATATCTACTATACGGCTGAACCGAGTTTGATGATCGTTAGATACGTCACTGAGTAGGTAAGGTATATTAAAATTATTAAAAACTCCCAAACCTATCGAGTCATGTATTCACCCCACTTGATAGGTTTCAGAGTAATTTTTAGGACTATTTAGGACTATTATACAAATTTAACCAACCTATTTTTGTTTTTGTTATTCCATCTTTCAAGTGTATGTAAATAGTTATTTTTTCTTTTTATTTTATCCAATAAATTATATTATATGTTGTTTCCTGTTTTCTTATGGTTTGTGTTATCCCATGTTAACAATAAGGCTACTATAGTAGTTAATAATAATGGGGCCTATATCATCAATTGTATAGTACACTTTTTGGGTATTATCATTGATTTCGACAATATCTCAAAAATAGCAGTAAAACAACACAAAAATATAATTTCCAGAACCCAGTGGCAGCGCCACCTATCAGATCCAATTATGAACGTAAACCATAAAGAGACCCACTCAAATGCACCAAAAAAATCATCAATAAAAGAAATATTAATCCTACCCGGTCCAATTGTGTAACTAAACCATCTAGGTGGGCACCTAGATGGTTTCTCAAACTCAACATGAAATAATACAAACAAAACATTCCTAGAAGTAGGCACACCGCAGCGGCATCGTAAAAATTTCCTTTATCTTTGCATATGTAGACAAAGTACGATGTATCCTCAAATTTCTTATCGTGATATAGTCACCGTCGTTGTCCTCAAATTTATGAATTAATTTGAAAGTAATAAGTCGCAAAAATACCAATTGTCATAATCTAAATTACATTCTGAAGTAAGACTATTTTCTTGGAACTTAATAAAAATGATAGAAAATCAAAACAAAGTCTCATTTATATCTCTTACAGAATGAAAGTTGATAGACATTTTTTTAATTGTTTTATCTTTAAAGTGAAAGTCAAATATCTTTATTTCGTACAATTCCACGAAAAGTTTTTTTTTTCAACAAAAAAATAAAAATGTCACCGCAATAATATGATAACAAATGTTGCAAATCGTTAAGATCGCTATCACCTACACCCGAGAGTAATGAATGAATGAATGAGCAATTTTGACGCGGCTAAGTATCTTTCGCACTCACTACACAGTCTAAAAACTATGTACACTCTACATAGATTAGACTTGTGAGAAGAAATCGGGCAAACAAACTCACGGCTACATAGTTTAGACTTGTGAGAAGAAATTGGGCAAACAAACTCACGGCCACTTTTTTAAAGCAATCTTTAAATCTTTAAAAAGGGAAATTCTAAACTGGCCCTATGGAATCACCCTGATCACATAAATAAAAAAACACATAAGTACAGTTTTAAAACAATTATTATAGTGGAGTAAATGACGACAAAAAAAGGGGCTCAACTCAACAAATTCGAAAAACAGGTTGGATTGATTCCAAACTTTTTGCAAAACCTTATAAATGCCTTAAATATGAATAAGTCCCCAATTTAAAAAATCCGGCTATTACCCTAATTTTGCAATATATTTTAAATTAAACACTTAAAATTGTTTGAGTAGTGAGTACTTTTTAATGTCAATGTTTATTCATATCTTTTGCATTTATAAATTTTCAGCTATAACCATTTATGTGTAGCGCGCGCACTCACGCGCATAAACTTAAATATATTATATTGAAACTCACGCGGCTTTCTGATGAGCGGGCGGACGACGCAGCACAACTGATTGAAGCCTTAGTTCAAAAATTGTTACTGACTCTGTTTTAATAGCTAAAAAAATTTAGATATTTTTTTTTGTATTATTTCCCGTTCTTTCGAATGGTGAAATCAGTATTTTTTATTGATAAAGTTATACGCATAAAACCGTATTTTTGCATTTATTTTGTTTAATAACTATTCCGTCCGGAATTGTTATGAAGTGGACTTTTTACCATATATTATTAATACCATAATCAAGAGATTAAAACAAAGCCCGCCCTGTTTTTGACATTCATAGAGTTGAAATCTTCATTTACTCCACTAATATATTAAAAGGTCTGTTTAGTTTTGGTCTAGATAAAAAAAAACCAAGTCTATCCAATCTACAGTTGCAAAGTAATATTTTAAACACTTTTCTTTTAAGAGCCCACTTTTTTATATTGTAACACGAGTCAAGTTTATTTGGTATTAATATTGCCATTCTAAGCTGGATATAAGAGAAGTTAGATTTCATAAACAGAGTTAGCCGAGTAAACAAAACTAGGCACTGGCCCTTCGCCAAAACACTCCGGACTATTTTTCACCTTAGCATACATAAAACATGATTCATATTTACTGCACTTCTGCTCTCTATTCGGACACAATCGTATCAGGCAACATTTGTTTCAAACTTACCGTTCGGTAGAAGAGTTATACTTTATTATTTGTTTAAAAAAATAATCTCACAATGCTAATGAACGTACTGTACAAAAATCCTATGAATACTGCCAGCACAGATAAATTTTAATCAATGGTAACTTAATAGCTAAGACTAGCGATCAAGTGGTTGCGGGGTTCAAACCCTGTACATGACGGACCCACTCCTATTACCAGCATCTAACTTAACTTATTATTAATTAGTAGTAATAGGTCATAGTTCACCTATTGCTACTATTCTTGTTATCCCCATCAGCTTAGTTTATTAGTAATCTTTAAGAAAGAAAAATGTATAAAGTTACTTTGAAACACAGAACGTGTTTGGAGTTCTGAGTTTGATCACCACAATCACGTGTGTATTTAAATCATCGTTTTAACTCTGGGTGTACCTAATTTGCTTGGGAATTACCTAGGGATTTTGCTTATAATGATGGCCCCAATCCATCCAAGTTAACAATAGCTCGACCAGGTGAAAGTCGCATAAGTACCTGTAACTCAAATCGGCTGTTGCCGTAAAGTCTGAGCCCTTTAACATACGCGTCCGAATTGTTCTTATAAAAATGCTTTTAATAGCTATTTCTAACCATTCATTGTTATTTTCTCCATGTTTGATTCCATTTAATTTGCGACGTTTTTAGTAAATAATAGGATTTTCATTTGAATGGCTGAAAGACTTCAGAGACATTACCTGATAACTATTATTACACTTGTGGCTATTGTTATTAACAGTTATTCAATGGGACCTTTCGGGGGGCAGTATAAATACAATAAAAATAAAACACGAAGTGTTGACACTAGAGTTACTTACTAACAATTATGGAAATCGTTGTTGGTGGTCAATGAACTTTAGACATTGGTCGCACTGACGGCGGCTTTCTGAAAGCGCCGCATTTACCGCATAGCAGCATGGAACTTAGCTCCAACTCACTGAGACTAGCAAACTTTATGTCTCACTCACTGGAACTTTCAGCGTTCAGTTGCTAACTACCGGCATTAATGTCCGATTCTATGGAACTAGTGGCATTCAGTGCCGACTACTTGGAACCAGCTGAATTCAGCTGCGACTTATTGACACTAGTAGCATTCAGTTCTTTTTTTGCATATTTTTTTCAGTCTGCTTCAAAAAGCCTTTGCCTAGTCAGTATGCTTCCCTCTGCTCGTCTCTTCTTACCATACTAATAACACGTTGATTGCTATTATTAAAACTGTGTCTTATGCTGTATGTCTTCAACAAAATAAACTTTAACAAAAAAATAAAATAACCTTTTACTATATGTTTGTAGTGGTGTAGGTTGCGCTTACTCGCTGTCAATGGGACCTAATATAGAACCTAGGCGCCCGCATGCTGGTCTAGGTTAGTAGCATATAATTATGTCAAACTTAGGACATTAGGGTTATGCCGAAGCACGCTATATCCACACGTTTTTACAAATATCGATCCCTTTACAAAGTAGACAAATTCTTACTTTTTGTCTATTTTGTAATGAAATGTAATAAGAATACAATAAAATGCAACTTAGTAAAGCCTATATAAGTAAAAGTCTGCTCCGTCTATTGGGTATGAGACTATAAAGAATAGCGGATTCTGTCAGAATAATTTTTCTTTGCTAAGCACCCACTCTTTAATATTTTTATTGTAAAATTCTATTTTCAAATATAGGGAGATAGCATCTTTATTTTTTTTTGTTTACGTATCACAAGGTTAAAAGTTACTGAACGTTTTAATGACGACGAAATTTTATTTATTTATTTATGGTTCTAAATTTAAACTTTACGTTCGTTCGTACGTATGTTCAAATATATGACTAAAACAACACATTCTTGAAGCTGAAATATTTCGGAAGTTATTGATACTAAAACGGCTTAAACGACTCGCTCTCCACATCGACATGGAAGCAATATTCAATAAAACGTATCGTACATTGCAACGTGGATTTAATGAGAACTATTTATATAATTTACATTAAAGTATGGTATTACCACAGAATACATAATAGTACTAGTATTACATTAAGTATGGAACATGACTGCACGGATGGCGCAATGCTTTAAGTGATCACCTCGCCACTACGCCGCACCGAGTGTTGTGGGTTCAAATCGTAGTTGTCCCGAATCTATTTGTTCTTCGTGTCCGCGGTTGTTTAAATCTTTGTGAAATCCGCGACACAGGAATATTCCTAATGCGGGAGTTGTCTTTTTTTTTTTAAAAACATCGTTTGGGAGTATAATCGATTGTCCGTTGCCGAAATTGACCTTACGTTTTGAAAGACGTACAAAAAAATAGAAATTTTGATAACAACAATTCTTACTTGCATGTAATAAAGGAGCAAAAGTTTCCAAATCAAAAAAAAAGTTACCAGGAACCGCCTGACTTTCCAGTCAAAAAACTCTGACCAGTGGGATTGCTAGAAGTCCATTTCAAAAATATTCTCCTATTCCCCGTGGATTAATCTTGTTCACCCTTAGTTGTGAAATTCCGAAGGAGTGAAGTTTGAAATTTCTCTTAGTGTCATGAATTCACCTATAACAGCTAGTTCAATTAATCACAACGTACGAAAGGACTTATATATAAATGATGATTGATATTTATATGAAATGTAGATATGTTCAAGGTTCTGTGACAATTTAATATTAAATTTTTGTTAATTTCGTTTTTTCGGTATTTTAGATGGGTAAATTGAGATTAAACGTCGCCGGGTAAACAAAAACAATTTACACATCTAATATCGATCAAAAATGTTGTACATTCAATTCATGTAATCTATAACAACATAAACTTGAGGAGTTAATACATAAACACGAGATCAAATGTTTCATTTCTTTGACCTACGAGTATTTGCAACATAAATCAAACTATTGTTATCGCAACTTCAACAGTTTACTATTTAATAATAATGAATTAATAGACATTATTATGACTAGTAATACCGGTCACACAACGCCATTGACTCGTCTGACAAAAGCGGGTAATGGTGGGGTGATATAAAGGAAAAATATTAGGTCGGGGTAAGTTTCTTCGCATTTTATATACAAATTCAAGATATTTTTTTTCAAAGTGTATTTTCATTTAATTATAATATATGTGTCATTTTGTTTAATAACTTGTTGCCATCTTGTAGGTGGTGACATAACCCCGTTGCTGTAGAAATCTTGGGATTTTTGTACAAATAACTGCGACAAGTAGTTTTGACAGTTTTCTCTTGTTGTTAACCTAACACCACCCAAAGCATTCTAAAGAGACAGAAACAGGTGAAAATTTAAGGTCAGGCCTATATGGTGGATGTATTATTATTATTGATTTGGGTGCCTGGTGCTACCTCGACCATTTCTGGTCTTTTGTAGCGCACCTCAGGTTTACAGTTCACTGCTCAGACTTATGGCTTCGAGAAACCTCCAGATCCTATCAGCAGTGATTGTTTGTATTTCCTGCGGTTGCATGATGTGCAACCCTAGGTGAATACTTCGGTGCCGCATTAGTCGACCACAAGAGCATAAAATATGCATTGCAGTCTCTTCTGTTTCTTGACAGAATCTGCAAATTGTGTTCTCACCCAATTTTAGGTTGAACATATGTTTGTTCAGTTTGCAGTGTCCGGTGAGGACTCTTGTTACTGCACAGGTTTTGTATCTTTTGAGCTCCAGAAGTTCTTTAGATACTTTATCATCATAGCCCTTTATTATGGCTTTCGATGGATGGTGGATGTATACGAAAACCTTCGAAATACGAAAAGACTTTTCCCCGACCTTCTACTCATTACTTCTGCGGGACATATTTCTAAAACCAGAGTAGTAGAAGTTTAATAACTAGTGCCTATATCATTTTAAATTAAAAGAAGCAAGTTTTAAACAAAATACAGATATATGAATGATTAATCCACGTAAATTAAATCCCACCGCGAACTAAAAAGTAAAACGCTTTGCGGAGCTCAATTACTTTTTTTTGCAGAAAGCACTCATATTTTATCAAGAGAGATCCCTCTCTGTGAAGTACTTGACTCTCTAGAGGGAAATAGAATGTTATACCTATATCTACGTCATGGTTGTGAAATACGTCACATACTCTCAGAGTATATATAGTAGCGGGGATATTTTAAAAGAATGTTTATATGTGTAAATCGGTTAGATATATACTAATTGTATTAGTTATACAGGGTGTGTACTACTGCATGATAGAGTCATGCCTTTTCAGTGATTTAAGTAAGTGTTCAATTGTCATATACAGCCTGTAGTGTTTTTAGATATATCGAATATCAAAGTTTAACGTTTTGAAATACAAATATTTAAAATTCGGAAAAAACATAACAAAAAGCTCTTTTTTTTTTCTAGGTTGCTTCTACTGTAGTTTAACGAGGGGCTCGTGGCTAAGTGGGCACCGAGTATCTTAGCACATTACAAGGTTAAGAAATACTTGGCATGCCAGTCTTAGGATGGGTGACCATTCTTAACACACTGAGACCCTCCGTGCCTCGTAGAGCACGTTAAGCTGTCGGTCCCGGTTGCCATACGAATATCTGTGGCATTCGTTACGGGTAGTTAGAACCCTAAAAAGTTTGACAATCTGGTCTAACTACAGAACTTCGATGGCGCCTAGTACTGGGGTTATGGAGGTCTGATGGCAGTCGTTTCACGTAAAATATCGAAGTTCGGCCGTATCGTAGTTAGACTGAAAGCCGAACCCAACTTAGTTGGGAAAAGGCGCGGAGGATGATAATGATCTACTATTGTTTAACCCCTTCAACAACTATAGGTCAATAGTCTTTGTCTCAGAGCATACCCAGAAGGTTTTCAATTTAATGTTGAACTCCTCAGGGTAACATTAAATACACAGTTTGAATGAAAATATCGACTGCCATCTATTCGAGATATTTACGTCATTAAACGTCTTGTTAATGTCAAACATCTGTTCTATACAATTTATAACTTGAGCATATCTAGCACAACTAAAAGTAAATAAAGAATTGAATAAGATGTTAATTTGTATATTTAGGCTCCTTTACTTGTGTTTTAAACTGAGACGTCTGAAATCTAAATAAATACCTCACTTCGTTAAATAATTTAAATTAAATTAAAGTTCCTCAAAAGTTATTTAGTTAAAATCGTAGTCAGTGGGCAGCTAAATAAATCAAAGTCCCAAAAACAACTTTGCCGTACATTTACGTTATGATCAGAATTTCAACAGAAAACTAAAACTGGCGTATCCACAATCAAGCCCTTATAGGGTTGTCAAAAATACTGTTTTAAGATTAGGTATAAAATATGTAAAATGTATTCTTATTATAGTTTTTCGCGAATCACAGGCGTTCCCTATTTTCCTGCAAGTTCGTGTCTATTAAGATTTGAATCAACATTTATTATAGTAGACCAAATGAATCCGCCACAAAATCTACCACGTTGTTGGTTGCCAGTAGTGATGTGCCGGATCGTTAAAAATGTAAATCCGTGGATACGTATACGAATACGGATCATTAGTGTCTAGATCCGCGAATACGGATACGGACCTCAAGTTTTATTCTCAGTTGATGCCAATACGCGTGACTTTGACGCGATAGTTGTCGTTGAGAACTGTAACACGACATGTTTCAACTTGCACTGCATGTGTTGTAATTATTTTAATACACATATCACAAAGATTTAGGGGCTGATCTCGTTATAAAGATAGGTAAATAGTACTTTATAACTGACAATAATATTAGTAATTCACTACACTCACCATCCACTACATCTGATATTTAATTTTAGCATCATAAACGTAATAAAATAAAATAACGTAAATGATCCGTTTAAGATCCGCCAAAACGTAACAGATACCGATACGGATACAAATCTTTTTTTCCTTCAGATATCCGCGGATACGGATATCCGGCACATCACTAGTTGCCAGTAATTACGTTTCTACATTGAATTTTTATAAAAGAAGAACGAGGGAACGAAGTAACTGTAAGGAAACGGATTGTCAATGAAGCAAAAAATCTTAAACTAAAACGCCAAATGCTATTAAAGAGTTTATTACAGGGTATGTTTAATTTTGATTTCTTTTGAAATTGTTAAGAAAGTTGATGGATAAGTTTCTTATATAAAGTTTTATCGGTAATAACTGTTTAACATTGTGTAATGAAAAAAAGGCATTATATCAATTTGTGTCGGTTAAAATATAAAGTAAGTAACTAGAATAGTACAATAGATACTGATTTAAAAAGAACCTACAAAAACAGTAATTTTAACTTGCAAGTTAATAAACGAAACAAAAGCAACCTAATAATTATTATATTATGTGTTTTGTTTTAACAATTCGAATCGTTTTTGACAACCTTGTTTGTAGGTATGTATACCTCGAGTTCCGTGTCGTTGCATAATTCCACTTTTGGTCGCAACGCTCTTTTTTATACCATTTTCAGGAGAGCAAAACTACGCTTTTAGTTTCAAAAGCAAAATACTTACCTTTCATACGTTTACCGACTAGACTCATCGAAAATCTGTATCACTGCGGTCAGTGAACTTCTTGATGTACATATATACAGAAGCTTATATAATATAGCTTAAAAATACAAAAAAGATCGATACGACCAAAAGGTGAATTAAACGCAATCTTTTAAATGTTAACCTAATCAACTACAAAAAAAGAAGGAGGTTCAATTCGACAGATTTCTGTGTGTATGTTACTCGATATGTACGCCATTTGTAAACCATATCAATAATTCTTATTTTAATTGAATTGAATTACCATTTAAATTTGAAAACAGAAGATCACAACTTATCATGATCTAGGCGCTTGAGATTGGTTCATTATGTGGTCAGTACAATATAAGAAAGATGTCCTAAGTCCTAACAGACCGGAAGCCATATACGGACATATTACTAGTTTCCAATACTATTTCCGTTTGTAAATCGTGATGTAACATTTCGTTACAAGTCATCAATGGTCTGCCTTAATTAGAAACGGGGATTGAATAGCTAATGACGAGGTAACCACTTCACGTAAACGGATATTTTAAACTGGGTTTAAAGATAAAATATATAATACTTTACAAACCTATTGAATTTGAAAATTTTATTTTTTAAATTAAAACGAAAACCCACAACTTAATACCTTAGTAAATACTTCATAGACAAGATACTATTGATCAATATTGAACTAAGTAATGTTGCCTCAGTTAATTCATAATATGTATATTAGCAGGCGGAGTCGGACCGTTGAGGACGACGGACTTCGAAGCGTCGACGTTTCACAAATTTTCGCAGTATGGCACAGTATGTTATTTTATTCTTTTAAATTGAACATACGGCCTTATCAATAAGTAGCACCAGTGGCTTCATCAATATTATAATTTATTCACACGCAAAAAAAACTATTTAAAACTAAGTTATTATTTTGTTCTATGTACCGTACACGTATTCCACAAACTTGAAGTAAGTAGCAACCTGGTTATGTGTTAAATTTATTTAAAATATACGGTTTTACTCTCGTGTATATTATATATACAACCAGTTTCGAACTCGGTGTGGGCCCTTTCTCAAAGGGTGAATCGTCAGCCAGTGGCAGGTGTAAAAATTGTAGCTGTCGATGTCTGCACATTGGAGAAAACTAAGAAAAAATACATTTACCAGATTTTAAATTAAACATCCAACAATACAACTCTGGAAAAATGTTTTGGCTTCTATTTTTCTTATAAATACCTCTCATATATTTTTATATTTCCAAAGTACAGACATCGATCAGTTACAATTTTATTTTATGCATATTTACGAATTTTAACATTCCACAGATGGTTACATTTGTGTTATAGATGTGAGTGAGTCACGTGTTATGAAAATTATAGATATATGCAGTTACTCACGACTAGTTTCGGAATTCGACTCGGAAGGAGACTCTCCATTCAGGGTATACTATGTAACGAGTTCTAACACGAATATTCAGCGGATTATAATTACGCATAAAATCTTTGCAAATTAAGCATAAAACAGATGTTCGCAAAGGATGGAGATCAGTATAATGACTGCCTAAAGGAAGTCAATAAACTTGAAAACAATGATAGTAGTATTGATGAATTTACATATTAACCTGTTCAGATTAAATGGATTACGACTGCTTTAGGCAGTTTACACTTTTAGTGCTTTTATTTCCCAACATTATCACCATACCATCTCATAGGGATTCTACGCGGTGGTCCTTCAAATGATCAGTGAGAAGTTTAAGTGATGGTGGCAATGCATCTAGAGCCTAGTGTACTAAAAGGTTAAAACCAGTGGCTTTTAACCTTTTAGTGATGTAAATTTTAGTTTTGTCTAGAACCACCAAATGTTTGGCCATAAAAAACTTTTATAAGTACATTGCATAAACAAATGATGTGAAAATTATTTTAAATCAACTTATTATTTCACATATATTATATTATTTTTATGCCCCCAGGAACTGAAGATGAACTGACGACCTGAAGAAGGTAGCAGGGATGGATTGGATGCGGAAGGCGGAAGAATAGGTGCTATGGCGCACATTGCGAGAGACCTATGCCCAGCAGTGGACTGCGAAAAGCTAATTGAATGATTGAGAATAAACGTCAACCATTGGTCAAGTTCAAATATTAAATATTGGACCAAGTTGTAACGTAGGTTAGCCGACGCAGATTTAACATACGATGTCCCATTACTGTTCCGATCGTGAAGAATTTTCTACACTCTGTCTGTTACAGAATCTTGTACGCATATAAAGCCAATGCAATGTGAAAGGTCATACTTTGCGAGAGAAGGAATAGCTAAATAACTTAGTCTTTAATCCGATTTGGAAATATCATATGGCGACGTAGACACGCAACATGCGAGCACACTGAATGTAATAATACAGTCGCACAGATGAATTTATCGGAATGCGGCTTTCTCTGTTATTGCTTTTGTACAACATTCTCATAATATTTTATTTGCATTTTACACGAACAAACTACGCATGAAATGTATTGTTATGATTTGGACACGTTTGCGATTCGTCTCACAGGTCTTTTGTTATGTTATATATTAAAGTAGCCGTTCGCAGAAGATTTCTGGCAGAATTAGATACGCACTAGGTATTTCGAAAATTTTTATTTTCCACCCTAAAATTAATTTAATTTTAATCGTCAAATGCACGAACCGTATGGTGCCGTATAGGTTTGTACTGATTGCCGGAACGATCAAAGTATCGTCCGATTAAAAATCACCAGTGCGCGGTGGCTCTTAAAGTTATTTTTGAATTGAATGTCGTTTCTTTAAAACAAAAGAATAATCCTAGATACATCAGTGGAAAATACCAAGGACGTCCACATTAGTGCAATCTCCGTCACGAATATAAAGTACCAGCTAAATGTCATTTTGTGTTACTAATTTTCAATAAATAATTCAAATAGTTGTTTTTGCTTAAAACGGAGAGCAGCTTGCAAACTACTATATTTAAAATGAAGTTCGAATGTATAAATAAACATGTAAAAAAAATTATAGTTTTGGGTTCGGTAGCAACTTTTTACAGAATATATCATTTATAGTAGCTGCTTTGCTCTTATGGCACGTGTCATAGCGCGATATTTTATACCCTATAGACACGAAAAAAATTACATGACAAACATGATACACGTATTTTACTTGGAGTAGATCTCTCAAGAACACATTTGAAAGAAAAAAATAGTTAAATAATATAATCAAATCTGCGATTGTGCCTATTTAAATTACTAACACTACACTACACTACACTTAACAATCTATATAAGCAAACAATATTAAAAATAAATAAGATATATTCGATTTGCTCAGAAAGAATTAAACTATTATCATTCCTGAAAGACAGATCAGTTATATGGGGATAAAAGGCCCGACTTGTCTGATGTATACATTTTTATATAGAATAAATTATACCTTACTAGCAGCAGCCCGCGGTTTCACCCGCGTAAGTCAGGATCGCGTGGGAATATCGGAATAAAAAGCCTATATGTTAATCCAGGTCTCTAGCTATCTACATAACAAGCTTCATCGCAATCGGTTCAGTAGTTTTGGCGTGAAAGAGTAACAAACATCCATACATACATACATCCATTCATCCTCACAAACTTTCACGTTTATAGTATTAGTAGGATGAGGGTTCAAATGTAGTTTAGAAAACAGTAGTTATTTAGTAAGAAAAACCACAACTATATTTCAACTGGAAGGAGTGCATTACATATTGAAATAATGGAATCGATTTTTCTGGCTCTTTGTAAACAAAGGTAAGTACCAAGTACAATCGTAATTCCTTACCCAACACATCTGTGACAGTGGCACATGCGCTCATTCCTTTTGTAAACATAACGGCACTTTATTGGCTACAAACAAATGCCTACGTTGACTTATGATTCATTATTAGGTCGTAGGAAAAATTCTTTTATTGAAATATTCAAACCTTAACAGTTACAGCTTTAAAATTATTCAACTGTTGTTATTCATGTATTAGCCTTAGCGAGTTTTTTTTTCGTTCCTAGTACGATAGTTCATTCTACAATAGCCGGTTAATACCAGTTGCGTCTCCTGATGGCACCAAAGAACCGTTATGTTGGACTTCTTTAACGTTCTATGCAAGCAATGATGATGTAAATTGGGTATACTTGCTAAATATTTTCTCAACCAAAACCATTGCATTAAGTCCTCTTAATGTATATCGTATATCGTAAACCTTATTTCAGATATAGACTTCGATTATATTTTATGATTTTGTTACCTTTAAATATACTAAACAAGATACTAGTTTCCAAGATTCGATTTTATTTTAAATCATGAATGTAGATATTTGTATAACGATACACTATGGTGTTTCACCATAGCAACTTACTATTCAGATATCTCACTAGATTCTGTCATAAGGTAGACTGTTTCTTTATCAGTGAGTCTACATTACCAGCGGGTAGTCATATTTACGGTTGCTAAAACCATGTAACGCAGAAAACATTGTAACGTTGATTGATTATTATTATTACTTCTACATTTGATAAGTATAATAACCTATGTGGAACCTGTTAACCTAGCTTAAAGTTGAAAGGTCGCCAGCGTATCAGAAAAGGTTTTTAATCTTCACAGGCAATTCTGCCGAAAACTTCGTTTAGTTTCATAACTCTATTTATATAGTAAAGGCAAAAAGCTGTCTGACGTTGAAAAGTGGATGTTTGTTCTGCCAAACTATTAACTAAATTGGTTTCGGTAGCTTTTACTGCTCTCGACCGTAAGGCCAAAATGTTCTTCAACTGTAAAACTTATATTTAGGTAACACGATTACAGAGGATATATGAGAATATAACTAGGTATTCCCTTCATTTTTTTGACTTATCTTAAACTACGTTTATAAGCAATATTCAAGCCTTCGAGGCCTTAAACTATCCTAGGGTTTATTCAATTATTAATACTGATAAATAAAGAGTTTAATCTGATATCTAAAGATTTAAAATGTTGACGTTTGATTTACACTACTAAACTATGCTACTAAATAGGTTTGTCATGTCAAATCTACATATAATTATAATACCAGTATGTAGAGCTGTGCATGGTTGTGTCACGTCAATTTAAAACCGGAGATTTCGCTTTTGAATTTCCTACTAATATTGAAAGGTATTCAGTTTTATTAGAAGGTTACTAAAAAAGAGGAAGTTCTCAATGTCAAATCGAATGATTTTTGATTTTTGTTATGCTTTCATGTATTTTTTTATAATGATGATTGGTTTATTATAAAAAAGGTCCCATAATTTTTTTTTTATAAAATTCTTCAAAGAACAAAAGACTTAGACGTTTTGAAGAGTATACTTCTTTTTAAGATAACTATTGTTTAACCTATGTGAATAGTTAAGTCATTAGGTGTGCATTTATGAATAAATGTGACCTGATTCACTATAACAGGATTTCTGGTGTCAATATCTTTGCGGGAGCAAAGTAAACATGGGACATACAGGAAGAGGCACATTGTGCCGGCCATTGAATACGTCCGAGATCCAGCGCAGACTAGAAAAATAGCAACAAAGACTGGAGAATGTTGGCTTGAAAATCAGTAGAACCAAATCCGAATACCTAAAACTATTTCGCTGAATGGAATATTGATACCAGTCTGCACCGATTTTATGTACCTCGGTTCGCTCAAAGCATTGGCAAAAAAGATCGGTCTGTACAGCATCGAATCAACACAGATGAAATGATGGCATTCAACAGAAACAATATGCGATCCCAGAACAAACTGAAGGTACACATTTATAAGAAGATTATTATCAGACCTTCCGTCCTGCACAGATCTGAATGTTGGCCAACAAAGATAACGGATGAAAGACGCTTACGTGTAGCTAAACGAATGTTCATCCATCTTTACTTTACGAATGTAAAGTAAAGATGGATGTGTAGTGTAGTGTAAGGAGGATGGATAAGGTGAGGAATGAATATATTAGAAGAAGCTTGAAAGTAGCGCCAGTGGATGAAAACAGATTCTCATGGTATGGACATGAGATGCGGAGGGATGAGCAAAATGTAGTGAAGAGAGTCTTATGCAAATTAACGGATACAAGATTAGAGGACGAACAAAGAAGAGATGGATAGACTGCGTGAAAGGAGATATGGCTAGAAAGGAAGTATGCAGTGAAGTGACGAATGATAGAGGAGAATGGAAGAAGAACATACATTGCGCTGACCCCAAATTCATTTGGGAAAACAGGGCAAGAAGATGATGATGAGAACACAGCCTTTTGCAATTTAGAAAAGTTAATAATAATTATTATTATGTACTTGTAATGGATCAGGTGTTAAAGTGAAGTGAACAAGAAACAACAATAATAATAAAACAAATAATAAATTACATGGATGACTTAAGATATGATAAACATCGATAGACTTCCCGATGGGTTAACATACCTACGCTTGCACCGCATATATTTGATTTCAGTAGTTTTCATTTATACAAATAAACGAAAATCATGAAACAAATAATATAAATATATCAGTCAGATGACAGAGGGTAGGCTGTGTCCCAAAAATTGCCTAGTGGAACTATTTGCATATTTACTTTGATTGCATTGAAAACTTTGTTAAAACTTGATGAAAAATAATTCCTCTCTTTATACACTAAAGATGAAGATACGACAGAAGAATCTATACACTACATTAAATATGTTCTATGCTTTTAAAGAACGACTACATCAATTTAAAAAACTGTATATTTATTTGCAAGAAAACCCCTTTTTACGATATATCCGTAACATCATGCTATGACAGATGAGAAGGACCAAATTTAAAAACATTTAAGACGGCAAGAAATATTTTTTTTAACTTATGATCTAATGGAATATTGAAGCTAATATTAATCATAATATGTAGATTCATATGCAAATCCATTAAACATGCCAATGTTAACATTGGCATTTGTTTGTTGATTACATTATTTAGTAGCCAACACAAATCACGAGCAAACCGTGATAAGACAATAAGATAAGGTTTTTTCCAGTTTAAAATTTTAATTGTTGTGTATGTCAGTATTAGTGTTCGATATAGTAAATTCTACCTATTATACTAAATATCACCTGGTGATCGAATTTCGATCACGCATTAAGTTTTTTTTTTTATTGGACAGTATGACTTGAACCATCATTGTATTTTCCGTACCATGGTAGATCAACATACATATATACTGGACGCGTGTAGCTCAATGTAGCCTTTTCCAGTAATTTGTAAATGTGTATCACATAGTGTTTAAAATTTGAGCTTTCTGCACTTATTTTTAACCGAATTCAAAAAAGTAGGAGGTTCTCAATTCGTCGGAATCTTTTTTTTTATTATATAAACTCTTAGTATTCCAAATTACATACACTACATACATACATATTATACAGCAAAGTCCCCCGCCGCGTCTGTCTGTCTGTTCGTCGATTGTTGTCGATAAACTGAAAAACTACTGAACGGATTTTCATGCGGTTTTCACTAATAGACAGAGTGATTCATGAGGAAGGTTTGAGTATATAATTTGTACCCGTGCGAAACCGGGGCGGGTTGCTAGTGTATTCATAGATTACAATAAAGAGTTAATTAAAATAGGTTGTTCAAATGGCCCTCAGGGTTTAAAATATGTGGATACAAAATAAAACTACTGATAAATTTAACTGCTAAAGAAAATCAACCTCACAATGGATATTACAAACTGAAGTAAAATTTAAACCATTATTTGTTTGCAAGCTATGTAGGCAATTGTGTCAAGTTTCTTCTCGCGAGACTCATAGTCTAGGTAGGTCAATTCCTTTTCTGCGAGTTTTCACGTCGAGATTTGCTCAGTCACCTACATAATATTTGTAATCATGTTCTTGAACAAATGATAAAAAAAATCTTTAAGGGCGTTTTTAAAGGTGAATAAATTTATTGCTCTCTCTTAGCTTCTAGGTTCCACCAATTTTTATGGGTTTGAACCGTTATGTGCCTTACAAGTTACTTTGATTGCTACAAAAAACACCACTTACAAGAAAATATAAAGGTATCTCTCCCTTTCCTATTCATAACAACATTGAAAGTTTGGTTTGAAACTTTAACATTTTCTACTTTGCAATCCCGTTAGAGATGCCTACCGACTATATTATTTACTTTTTGTTTTTTAATTATGGCAAAACACTACTCTGAGAGAGAGAGTTTTAACTTTAATTAAAATGGATTAACATAAGTACAAGTTACTGGTTTCTATTGTTGCCACGGCGATGAGCCAGGCATCGTCTGGCATACCCAATAACCTAAAAGTCAAAGGAACTGACTATTTTGTCATGAGAAATATATTCAATAAGTGACCATAAATATTAGATGTATTCATAAATATAAAAGTTTTAATAATTTGTTAAAAAATTTAAATATTAGCTATTCATTGGGTAACTAAAATGTGCAAATTTTCATAGTGTTTTAATAGTCTTTCCCACACTGTAGTCGGATGTCCGATAAAAAAAAAGAAGTTCACGTCATTCGACAGGCAGGTAGGAAAATATGCCGCACCTCATGTAAGGTTCAACCCTCGTTTGAACTTGGTGGAAGCTGGCTGGTATTATAGTATTTGAATCGTAATTCGTAATAGATGTTTAAAATGTATAATTGGTAGAATAAAGAACAAGAGAAGGCGGTGCGTCGAGCAATCAGAGTGAACTGCTGTCAAGTTGCTGCACCTTTGTTTCAAAAAAATTATTTATAATGTGCAATGTAAAAGTAGTTAGTTTAGTGTCCAATACAATCATTCTTGATTTACAGCTTCTATCAATCGATATCTTCCTAAGCCAACACCCCTATCCCGAACAAACTTCTCTGCCAAGCGATGGCCTTACACTATCTACACTTTTTTTTTATAAAAGCGTAAAACTCCAACAGTAACAGTAAAGTTTCTGAACCCTATTTAAATACTTGTTTTGAAATCTGTTGTTCTTCGTTTTTTAAAAACAAATCAAGAAATAAATATTATCGTCAAGTTTAAAAATGAATCTAGTTTAAATTTTACAGGAAAAGGTTCACCAGAAATTGATGAGAATTAACTTTTAAAAAACACAGTCACTTCGTGTACATAACTTTAGAGCAGTCATTATACGTCTATGAAGTATAAATGCTCATTTAACGTGTGTTTCATTTGAAAAATCGTTTTTAATGGACTGTCGGCGCACGAGCACCGAGGAACGGGGGAAGGATGACAGCGCGAGGAGGCGGACCTCTCCGTAAGATAGACCACTCCGCGCAACACATCCGTTCGCAACACTCGCTCGATACTTATAATAAATTGTAACGTACAACATAATTTATACAGTCAATTATCTTTTATTTATACTATGGGGTATTAACCAGATATACATTGGTCCTTCGAGCCGGATTTACATTCAATACGTTAAATGTGTTTACTTTCTTATAATGTTCTAAACCAAACTAACTAGCAATAAGGCAACAAGTTAATAACTTTAACATACTAAAAACACAAATCTGTTGATGGGTTTACAAGTTATGGTAAAATAAAGAAACTCACATACATTCATACATGAACCTTGAACATATTACACTCCTTCTTAGGCAGTCGTGTAAAATGAAGAATATAAATCATGCACAGTAACCCACTACATATATTATTATTATTCATTATTCTAAATAGCCTGTCGATTAAAGCAATTCAATTACATATATTTATATTTCCTCAATATTTTTTATTGTATATATAGCCCTTGTTAATAAACAAATATTAATATTATTAATAGGAATTAGGTAAATATCTAGGTAGGCAGTGTAACATTTTAAAATACTACGGTAATTGTCGTCCGTTTCTAAGGTTTTTATTTACTGCCTATTTATCAAACATGAACAGTCAGGCCATCATGCCTTATTATCATATAAAGAGGTCACTTGTCACACCAAATTTAGAAAAATCTCGATATTTTTATCCTTTGACCTCGATTGACTGATTAATCGAAGAGGAATTTGATATTTTTTGGTAATTTATTTAACGTCTGCTATAGGTAGCAATTTTCAACTCTATGCGATTTTTGCCGATTTTTAAATTTTTTTGTATATTTTGACTGAACTAATAGTTTATTGAAAGCTGTAAATAGTCCATCCGTGACCACAATGGATATAATTTGACTGAAATTTCGATAAAATCAACAAAACGATTCACTTCACCACTACTAACACTTCAAATGATGGTTCTATTCATTGAAGGAAGCGTAGCTGAAGGAAATGTTTAGTTCCGTCAATATTCCATTTCCTGGCACCAGCCAGAATTTATTTGTATGCATTTAAGGGTTATGTTTAGAAGTTTTCTTCAAATCACGGGTACGGTTTGTTATTGTATATGCATGTTATTGTATGTTGTTGTGTTTTTAAATACTTAACAATTATTAAAAATTGAAAACTCACTCACTTGCTACTTAAAGATATATACTTGCTGATTTTAAAAACATTCAAATATATTTTTAAAATCACCCGAAACAAATGAGGAGTCTCTACAACAAGTAAGAACTCACATTAATTAAGAAAGTTATAAAATCAGATTTATTTTTGGTTTGGTTCAAGCAAACCAGGTAAAAATAAGAGTGGTACTTTAATTAGAAAAATCTATTTTGAAAATAAACTTGAACTGCTTAGTAATGAGTACCCTTACATCATATACCCATTATTAGAACGATCACGGCGTCTGTTAACCGAACACTATCATAGGCAGACTGTACAACACGTTTTGCATAGAAAGTTCGTTGTTTAACCAAAAGAGTGACCCTTTAGTATCGTGACCTAGGAGCCTTGACTTAGTAAGCTGTGATAGTTTATAGAAACGCTAGCGTGCTTTTCATTATTATAGATAACAAAAGTGGAACTTTGGTGTGAACTTAGGTATTAGAGGTATTAGGAATTAGTCATAAGAAAGCTGAAGAGTTTGTTTTTGAACGCATGAATATTTGAAACTACCATTAGGATTTGAATAAATATTTTGGCATTTGGTAGCGCCATAGTTGAGAAAGATTATAAGCTATTTAATGTCAGGTTACGACCCGAAGGAGGAAAGCAATTATTATAAACACGGGTGAAACAGCAGGGATTACTGAATATAGACCAGTGGTGAGTGAGTGATGTAGATAACAATGCAACGTCTAGTAGTGCTAAATTTGTAGCTTCTATTGACGCTACATTGTTTGTTATGTACCTACTGGTGCGCCCACCGACAATCTAAATTACTGATGAACGGAAATACGTTTCTGCTGCATATAGTAGTATAAGTACCGTTTTCAGCAGAATGAAAGTGATGTCGTCAATATACCTGATGAAGCTGACAAAAAAATACCGCCCGTCGTTCCCGTTAATGACTTCGAAGCTGTCGGTAAGTGAGTGCCAACTTGTTGTCTGTAGATTTGTATATTCTCTTTTAATAATTTTTTCGCTATAATATCTAGGCTTGCTTAGATTAACACATACCTGTTAATCCAGTATACAATCTTTCAATAATAATTTTGAAACTTTAGCGATCAATGATACGTCATACATATTATGCATGAAAGTTGAACCAGGTCACATAACAGGTAAGGACATAACCCGACTATCGCGTTAATTCTTTTTATTCTTGAACATATGTAATTGTAAAAAAGTGTTAAATTTTATAGAAAAAACACACTAATTACACATCTAATATGTATCAAAGTCGCGAAAGTTTAAAAACAATTAAAACACTAAGTTATTCCAGAATTTTCCAATTTTCCAGATAAACTTTTACAATGTTTCTTTTCCTAAAAACCTTATTAAGGCTCTATATAGTATTTTTTTAAACAAGCTAGATATATAGATCCAGCCGCTGACAGCCGCGAACAGCAGTTAGTTTTTAGATAGACTTGAATTAAACCGAAATCATATAAATTATTTAAATGGTTTGTTTGTTAAACAGAGTTGGTTTCATTAGCTACTTTCTTACCTTTGAACGCATAAAAAAACTCTAGTATATAGTCTAAACAAAGTTTTGTTAGAGGTGTCTCTGAATATTTAGCCAATAATTAAAAAATTTGTTGATTTGGCCTTGGACAACACAAGGTTCAATTGCAAGGGTTTTTCGTATATTTTTACCATCCATTCAAGGTTACTTCGATTTTTTTTTTGATGACGTCGGTCCATCGCTGCACTTTAAACGTGAATCAACTAAAGTCACTCGGTATCTAACATTTGATCTATTTTTGAGTTGGCCGTAGAGATTATTTCATTAAATCCCAATAAGGCTATGATTCTAAAGACTTCCTTATTATTATTAATGGTTTGAGTGCAACCTCGACCATTTCTGGTCTTTTGTAGCGCACTTCTGGTTTACAGTTCACTGCTCAGACTTATGGCTTCGAGAAACCTCCCGATACTATCAGCAGTGATTGTTTGTATTTCCTGCTTGCATGATGTGCAACCCTAGGTGAATACTTCGGTGTCGCATTAGTGGGCCACAAGAGCATAAAGTATGCATTGCAGTCTCTTCTGTTTCTGGACAGAATCTGCAAATTGTGTTCTCACCCAATTTTAGGTTGAACATATGTTTGTTCAGTTTGCAGTGTCCGGTGAGGACTCTTGTTACTGCACAGATTTTGTATCTTTTGAGCTCCAGAAGTTCTTTAGATACTTTATTATCATAGCCCTTTATTATGGCTTTCGAGTGTCTTAGACCAGTCGTGGTCTTCCATCTCTTAATAGCCAATGATGTATATTTGGCGTTTATGATAGAATACGCTCGCTGTTTGCTGATGCCGCAGAATGGTTCTGGGCCATGCTGTCGGTTGTCTGCACCGGCTCTGGCGAGTTCATCGGCTTTTTCGTTGCCATCGATACCTGAATGGCCTGGTACCCATCTTAATGTAATTTTGTTTGATTGCCCCAGTGTGTTCAGGTTTTCTTTACAATTTTGTATTAGCTTTGAGCTAGTCTCAAAATTGTCTAGTGCCAATAGCGCCGCTTGGCTGTCTGAGTTGATGTAGATGTGTTGATTTTTTACTTTCCTTTCATGATTGATCTCCACGCCCATGTTTAATGCAGAGAGCTCAGCCTGAAAGACGGAGGCCTCTACTCCCAGGTTGGCGCTCAACCTGAATTTTGGTCTCTCTCCGTAAATTCCACAACCTACATCAAGTCCTTTTTTGGTCCCGTCGGTGTACCACTCGTGACTACCATTTTTGTTGGATTGGAGGCCTTCCAGCCATGTATCCCTCTGTGGTATGTCTACTGTGTACCTTCTTACGAAGTCGATCTCTGTTTGCATGTCATCCGCTGGCATGTTCAGAGATTTTACTCCGAAAACCGACTCTTTTAGTGAGTTTAGTGTTCGTGATTGCCACTTTGGTTTCGTCTGTGTACATATCCTATATATGCTTTTGGCAGCTTCTTTTTGCACATAGATGCTCAGCGGAGTCAGGCTTAGTAGTGCATTTAGAGCTTCCCCTGGTATCGAGGATAGCACACCAGTGGTTAATAAACAAGCCGTACGTTGTAGGCTGTCTAATTTGTTTGAGGTAGTCGTTTGGCTTACCTTACAGCACCAGACGGCAGCTCCATACGTTACGATTGGCCTTGCAATCGCCGTATATCGCCATAGGGCAATCTTGGGCTGAAGTCTCCATCTTCCAAAGACTTCCTTACAATCATAACAACTCTAGTTTGAACATCACAAATCCAGCGGCTCTCTGCTCTTTGAAGTGTTATGAGACATCTTATTGTGAATGTCATTCCGAGAAAAATATCTAGCAGCCCCTCTATAGCTGATGTAATCAGAGAACATCACCATTTGATAATGTCTGAAGTAAACTCAGTATTATGTAAAAGTAATAAGTAAAATGGGAATGGAATTTTCATCTCTCCTTGAAGTATCTGTATATGATAAGTGGAAATCAATGACAGGAAAATCTTTTATCCGTTCTATAACATGATCTCAATATTATAATTGTCTCAAGTCTTAAATATTTTACACAAATAACAAACAGTCTAATAAAATATTTCACTGTGTATAAGTATGCGTTACTCGTAAATAAAATGATGTGTTGTTCTGCCTACACTGAAAGAGAAATCACCTTAGCCCTGAGTATAGTCAGTCTTTTTTTGTTTAAAAGGTGACTTGATAGAATGATATCTATTTAAGAAAATCTGGCCAACCGTTCAAAGACCATTAGCATTTCTAACCAATGATGAGAATTTTAAGTCCCGGGTATTTCAAAATTGTAATTATATTTGTATAATTTATTTATATTTACGCTTAAGTTCAAAACGTTAGCAGGAATTGTATTGAAAAAATGCTGATCGCGTCCAACGAATGAATTGCTCAGTTTGTGTAGATGTTGATAAGTAGATACTAATTTATATTTGTTTTAGTCCTTATCTAATATCTTTCACCAGTTTAACGGTACGGTACGGTTTTAACATAAAAGCTTATATATTATCTTTATAACATTTTCTAAGGAAAACTTGATCGCCAAACCCTTTATGATTTTACTGTATGCCATCATTACATATTATACAATGTCGAGATAACTAAGGTATACCAGGAAAACATACAAATTAAAAATCCTACTAATATTATAAACGTGAAAGTTGGATGTATGGATGTATGAATGTATGAATGTATGGATGTATGGATGTGTGGATGTATGGATGTATGGATGTTTGTTACTCTTTCACGCCAAAACTACAGAACCGATTGCGGTGAAACTTTATGTGTAGAGAGCTGGAGACCTGGATTAACATATAGGCTACTTTTTATCCCGATATTCCCACGGGATCGGGACTTACGCGGGTGAAACCGCGGGGCGCTGCTAGTCTTATATAATTGTTTATGTGAGAACTGTGTAGTCACTTATTTAGTTAAATTTCCTATGTTGCTTGGCAGTTTTGAGTATGTCCTGCTCGCCTAGAAGTCCTGCCGATGGTGGCGTATGTGTCGGATCGTTCAGCTCCCTTCAATATGATTGATCTGTACGATGGCTGGCGTGTGCGTCATGCTCGTGAACGGTTTTGATTTTGAATCGTAATCGTATTTATACATACATACCTTAGTTCATTTCTATACATAATTCAAAAATAGACTCGTGAATAAGAGCAATAATGTTTATCTATTTTATAACTTCTACAAAGTGCTGTTGAATAGTTCATACAATTGTGTTTGCAGTAAAACATTTTATACATAGAAGCAAATATAGGTTGAAAGATAGTAATCAGGTAACATGCCAGTTGCGGGAAACTCGGGTATGTTGACAACACGATTAAAATTCAAAGGAACAGCTTGGGGTTCCAAGACTGCAATATTGGATAGTTTCCAGCTATTGCTGTCTGATTTAAATACATAAATTGTAAAGTGTTAGTGTAGGTTAGGTT
This sequence comes from Callimorpha dominula, assembly GCA_949752705.1. Classification (NCBI taxonomy): domain Eukaryota; kingdom Metazoa; phylum Arthropoda; class Insecta; order Lepidoptera; family Erebidae; genus Callimorpha; species Callimorpha dominula. Next base: position 21,763,231 of record OX456992.1, read on the forward strand.
AGGTTAGGTTTTCACCCGGATGTCTTAATAAAAGCTGTTCCCGGATCCCTCCTACTTAAGGCGCAGTACGGCACACCGTGTGGTTTTAGTCGGTTCGATTCCGACACACCGCCCCACCGAAAACCCCGGTGGGGTGACGGCCCGAGGGGGTTTCCACACGCACAAAAAAAAATGTTAGGTTTTCACGGGCAGATTTCCGCAACTCCACGACGAGGCGCGTATTTTGCGTTGGTGGGAATAAAGGCTATTCGAGCCACCCTAACTCCCCGAAGAATCCCAGTAACGCCTTCACGTTACCGACGATCTCGGAGAGTGACCCTGGCGAACCAAGGTACTTAGCCCGGTATTCTGCAACCCCCTGGCAGTCCAGAAGTACATGGGTTGCTGTTTCAAGTTACAAGTGTTAGTGTATCTTTTTGTTTAATTATTTGGGTAAATGCTTTTTAAATTTGCACTTACGTACACGGAATAAATTATAAATTATCCTCGTCAAGGGTCTAGGGAGGTTTTATTATATAGGAGTAAAACAGATTAATAAACTACGGTGTTTCCTTACGAAGACTTATGACCGGACCCCAGCAAACGTGGCCAAAGGTCACGGAGGTCACGACCGGAGCTGAAATTTCCTATCACTTTTTTTTTATTTTGTCACTTTGTTTCTTTAGAAAAGACAACAATACAGTAATTGATCATTATTACGAATAATTCCTATGTTGCTAACATTGAAACCACAGACACAACACCTCGGTACAACTTTTATATCACACATAATATTTTTGTCACGTGTGGTTATCAAACCCCAACACTTGGCTCGGATTAGTAGTAAGGTGGCCACTTTATCCATTGCGAAATGCGTGACGTTTCAAAATTTAAGTAATTTTTTTAATACTTGAAATAATGACTCCCTCTTTTGCCACCGTCAATTTCCTTCCAATACCTATAACATATTTCAAAATATGAAATTGTATACAACTTCTATTTATACTTCTATTAGATGTAATCATATACCTAACATTTCATATTTTAAAATCCTCCTAATGTGACTCATGCTATTCGACCTTCATAAACAAAAAAGTTACATTTTATTTTTAAACCTGTAGACCATATGAGACCACATCACTCTAAGTGACAATACAGTATCCGTCAGCACTGACAACAAAGGAGGCGAACATTCTAGAAGGGTGAAACTAACATATATACACATAGAAACAATATGAACGTAAGTGTGTGTTGTTTATGAAAATGGAGAGAACCAGCGAGTTTGCTTATAGTGCAGAAATTAGATTGCGATGTTAATGAAGATACTTGCTAGCATCGGTGTGTGTTTTTATAACTTTATTTTTGCACATCGCATGTAAGAAAGTTAGGGTTTAAATTAAAAAAAGATTTGTCACTCTCTTAAACGCAGTCTGCAAATGACAATAAAATTTATTTCATTCAACAATAAAAATACATGATTACAATTATAATGCCGCTTACATATTGCGTAGATATATCGTGGACATGTGGTGCCCAAATTAGGCAAAAGCCTGTATTTCGGATCACCAGGGTTTCTCCGCGCTTACTATTTGGATTCGTAAACATCTCACATCAATCTGTTCGTGTTTGTAGGCTTGTGTATGTGTGTTTGTAAGGGTTTGTAAGTGAGTGAGTAAAAAAATAGACATGCATATTATTATGCTAAAAGCTAAATAATAAATGCATTTCCACGGCATTAATTAACTACGACAATCTTACATGGTATATATTCTTACAGGATAAAAAAATCACATATCATAATCAAAAATCATAATTTTTGTCGGGCGTCCCAAGACGAAGTGATAACTTAAACGCCAGACAGATGAGCATCGTAACGCGTTACGTAACGAAGCGGTTTACCCTCCCATAAGAAACTATCACTTCAACATTTACCTACTTCAGTTTTATCAGTATACCGTGTTAAAACGTACGTATAAACATACAAAGATGTAAAGATGGGAAGTCAATAAACCCTGAAACTACTGAACCGATTTGAATAATTATTTCCCAATTAGGAAGCTTGTCAGATAAGCGATTAGAAATGAACGAATGATGCTTATATGATGAGAAGTAACATAGGCTGCATTTTATTTTATTAATAATATAAGCCTACCTGTGTAATACTTTAATATTTCTGTATCTATTATTATCTTTTTTAATATTATTATTAGTATATATCAGAATAATTTTCCCTCATCTACAAAAAGATATATTTAAACTGGGATATCATCGTAAAATATTTAAAAGTCCATTTTTTTATTTTACAATAACAAGCTATTTCCATTAAAACCTACTATTCACGTTCGTTCTGCCAACAATTACTTCAATTCATTAAAATTAATGGGTACCTTACAAATTATCATTAAAGTTAACAGATTGTTAATTTTGCTGAAACTCTGCCACGACCAGCCTTTTAATTGCTGTAAGACTAATAAAAAGTTTATGACCCAATTTGAAGGACCTGAAAGCATTTTAATCTTACCTTGCCAGATATTTTTTTTTAAAGACAACTCCCGCATTAGGAACTACTCCTGTGTCGCAGGGGACTTTACAAATATACAAACAACAAACACAAAAAACACCCAGAGTTAGGTGGGAATCGAACCCACGACCTATGGCATAGCAGTCAGGGTCACTAACCACTAGTCCAACAGGCCAGTCAAAGTCTACATACGGCTAATGAAGATATATCCAATTTCGGAATTACTGTAGATTCGTAACTGGCCGCTTTATGACAAGAAAGGGTCAAACCTCAGCTAAGCAGTAGGTACTACCCAATTATTGACTTTGAAGTAACAAGTGTTTATAGAGGGTCAGTTAATGCCTTAATCACATGTATCGACTACGCTGACGTAGCTTACGTAGACGTAGGCTGAATAAACTTACACTAATAATTAGTGTAAGTTTATTCAGCCTACGTCTGCTATCGGTATTTTCGACTTACGAAAACATTTTAGTTTTTAATTAATTTAATGTGTGGAAAGAACTGACAACTTCAGTTCATCATAAAGGTACGGCTATACCCAACAACACGTGATTTACTGAATCTATATACTAATGTAAAAAAGCTGAAGAGTTTTCTGTTTGATTGTTTGTTTTAACGCGCTAATCTCTGGGACTTTCAGTCAGGTTTGAATCTTTCTTTTGTATTGAATAGAGTATTTGTTAAGGAAGTTTATAAGCTATGTAACATCACGCTACGACCCTTAAAGGCGTAGTAGTGACTATAAGCGCATGTGAAACTGCGGGGAACTAGTATTTAATAACTTCAAACGGGCAATTCTTGTAATTATAATATGTATATTTCGTGTATCTGGAAAACGGCTCTAGAGACCGCCAATTGGTAAACGGAAGGTAGGACGCTCCTAGCCAGATAGACTGACGACTTAAACAAGGTAGCTAGAATGGATTGGATGCGGAAGACGGAAGACCGGGTACTATGGCGCACATTGCGAGAGGCCTATGACCACCAGTAGACTGCAATAGGCTAATAAATACGGTTCTAACGATTTTAATAAAATTTTGTATTTAAATGAGGTTTTGATTTTTAAGTTTATCTATATCTAGATGTCTTTCCTGAAAAACGCGACATTAACAAAAAAAGCTAAGCTTGGTCGCTCAGGTATTAAAAAAGAAAAAAAAAATTTTTTTACTAAGATGTGGTCATATTAAAAATTAAATAAACTTAATATACATGTTTTTTCTACGACTATGAGAAACAAGGATAGGGCGCACCAGATTATTTTATTTGTATTTTAAACGCTATTAACATCAGCAGTGTCGTTTGTGTGTTGCCAATCCCATCCCTTATCCCGAGGACCCTACTCACCAGCAAAAACGGACAGACTTTTGTGCCTACTGCCATTGAACTGCAGTCTTCTGTAGAGTGGACTACTTCGTGGAGATTCAAATCAAAAACGAATTTTGAGTAGAATTTTCTTCAATCTTAACTTTTTACTTGATGTGAAATTTTCCAATAAGATAAGTTTATATCGCTATAAACTTATTTTATTGGAAAATTGGTCATTCAAAATAACATGTATTGGAATTTCAAACTGTGTACTGACGCTTCATTTTGTTGCTCGTTGCGTAATCCCTTGGTCAGCTCTACGGTACCAGAATTAATTAGAGCAACGCTTAAGCTGGCCGTCCACTGAAGCGCAACTAACCGGACAGGAGACGAACACGATAATATATTTTATATTTATATCAAAATAACAAGTTTACGAGCCTCACTTGATACCTACGTATGGAAATAACGTTAGGTTTTTTGTCTTAATCTGAAATAGTTATTTATACAGTTATAATTCAGGTATAATTTTTTCTATTTCGAAACGATGCGATGCAATGGTAAATATAGACTCAAGCAAATTTTTTTAACACTAAGAAGCACAAATGTATTTAGATGCTGAACACTTTTAAATTAATAGGTACAATAAATGATTTACTATTAAATCATTTATTTATTTTATTTTATTATTTCAGGAAAACTTACAGACTTACTTTTTATAAGTAAAAACATAGTAGCAAAGGGCCAATTACAAGTTTTCACACATGAATAGTACCTATTATAATAATTTATGACACGTAGACAGCGATGTTTTCAGAAAATAAACATAACAGAAAAATTAACAACTACGTGTCAAAGAAATTTTTGCTAATAGATTTTTTAAATGAGCAATATTTGATGCAAACAGGTCAAGATTAACTCTCCAACACTCCCCTTTAAACGTACGACATGCTCTAACAAGATATGAATTTTATCTGTACATTATTCTCGCTAGAGGTACATCGAGAAAATTTGTTTGTCGTAGGTGTGTAGTGGGTACGCGTAGGCCAACCTTGTTAACTAACTCAGGAACATCAACTAAGTAATCCATAACGCCGTATAAAAATGTTAGATCCGCTACTTTTCTGCGTTCGTATAGTGGGAGGATGTGAAATTATCTACAACAACAAAGTAGTTAGGTTAGTAGGTATTGGCCCAGTATTGTATGTACCTTAAAAAATTCTTTTGAATACCTTTAAGACGGTTAATGTAGGTATACATTATAAATTGGATTCCCAATTTACGATCCATATTCGAGGTGACTACGGACAAAAGAACAGTACAGAATTTTCATTGTTTTGATATTTTTAAATACAAATGACAGCCTAATTATAAAACCTAACGCTTTGGGCATTCAAAGCATTTTCTTTATAATATTATCAATGTGCGCATCCAATATTACTCCAAGATCTTTGATGGTGTTGACTCTTTTTACTGGTGCATTACAGAGCTTATAAGTAGTTTTCATGGGGTTTGGTTTGCGGGTAAAGGTAAACGTGTAACATTTAACGACATTCAAGTCTAATTTATTTCGAGAGCAATAGCTTCCGAACCCGTTTTAATTGTCCTGCAAAGATCAGGCATCCTCGGGGCATGTTACTTGTCTCAATACTTTCATGTCATCGGCGTTTATTATGATTTTAGAACACTGAAATCATATGCCGACGTCATTTCTGAACACATTGAACTAGAGAGGACTTAAGGATAAGGATCCCTGAGGAACTCCTGACGGGATCACCAAAGATCATCAAGGTAACCATTGAGAGCTACTGTTTGACACCTATTCTGTGCGTAAGACGTGAACCAACGGTACAATTTTCCTCTAATTCCAATCTTCAAAAGTTTGTCTTGATTTTATTAAATAACATAGATACTATAAAACATAGAGATACAGCTTTATTTACATTTAAACATCAATTGTGCTTATGTTTGTTGTAATTATAATGAACATGAGTAAATAAACGGACTTACGTCTACATGTGTAATGGATTTACGAAGTAGGTAGTTATTTTTTTTTTAAATAGATGACATCAAAAGCCAAAAAATCTAAAATTTTGGAGTTTCAAAGTTTGAAAATTAAGCCATTGATATAGAGTTATAAACTTCAATTTCTAGTCAAAACAGTATAAAAATTCACTTTGAGATTCATCATTGTTTTAAAGTTTTAGGCAAATAGTCTTGAGTCACGTTCTTCAAGTGATGGGGATTCGATTCCGCCACGGTACTATAGTAAGATTATTTATAGATAAGATAGTTATTCTAAGTCTAGTTGTAAATGGAATACTTCCAACACAACAAAAGTTATTTTCAAAAACAAACAACACAACTTATCACAATATAGGTAAAACTGCCATCATATCAATATTGTTCTCGAATGTTGCCAGGTAAAATTAGATACATGTGTTAACGGCTTAGTGGATTATTATCCTAAAATCAGACAGTTGTTCCTAAGCTATTTAACCAAATACATTAGGTAAACATACCGCATATGGGTCTTTAGTAACCTTATTTTACCAGAAATAATCCTAAGAGAGAATTACATTTTGTTTCATAGCTGCAATAATTACTCATAAACTTCTGCGACTATTATTCTTATTTTCCTCTTTTTTACCAGATGCACTTTTCGATCGATTTCCAACCTAAAACACGGTTTTGTATTGAAGATATCATACCTTATAAATATTACCGCAATTTACTCCCAATTTAGGCATCTAATTTGAATATAAATCTAGATTACACTAGATATAGTAAAAAAATATGCTCAGTTTATTTTTAAAAGGTAATAGTTATCGGGGCCTTAAATATTTACTATTTTACTATAAAAATTTGAAAATAATAACGCAAAGGAATGGAAATTTACAATACACATGGCCACGTTGTAGGTTGTTGGTAATTCTGCTCAGTAACAAACGAATTCTATATTTTGGCGATAGTTTAGATTTGTACAATATTCTAAAGTTATCTGAAACGTATTCAATTAATATGCTTCGATATTCACGTACCCCGCAATCAATGTTATCGCAGAGACAAATATTTCTCGTGGGAGAGCCATGCTTCGGTATGTATGGGCCGGCTTGACCATAGTGACACCACGGCCTCACAGAAAACCGGCAGTGAAGCAATGCTTTCATTGCTTTTCGCCGCGTGAGTGAGGTAACTGGAGGCCTTAACCCTTCCCTCTCCCCCTCTTCCCCCTTTCTCCCACTTTTCCCTCCTCTTACCCCTCTCCCCCTCTTCCCCTTTGGTTTATATTTTATTAGTAGGTAGTCTTATCCCCTTTTCCCCCCTCCCCCTCTTCTCCTACTCCCACCTTAAAGGCTGGCGACGCACTTGTGACTCTCGAGTTGCAGGTGCCCATGGGCGACGGTAGTCATTTACCATTAGGTGACCCGACTGCTCGATTGCCCCCAATACCATAAAAAATACTAAAACAATATCGGCTGTTAAAAACAGTTGGTTTTAAAAACATGAGTAGAGAGCGGACTATGGGTCATGGTAATGGCTATCCTGCAATAGAGTCATTTAATGTGTATATTTTTCATTATGATCTAGTTTATAATACAGTAGAAACGCTGATTTTGCTAGAAATGCTGTTTTTATTATTGTTTAATATAATTGATTGACACTTCAATATGCAGTGTGTAAAGATATATCAACTTTAAGTCTTGCCTACCTGAATTTGGCAGAAGTTTGCCCTTTAGCTCCACGTCGCTCTCCGCCGACGTGGCTCCATAATTCTTGTACGTCTTCGCCTTGTTCCCTGAAGGCTCCTCGTGCTTTGTTACCTTGAACCGTTCTGACATCTTCATCTATTAACACTTAAACACTTAAAATATCACTTACACTGATACTGATATGAACACTGAAATGATTTTACAGATATGTATTGGTTAACTTATTGTTTAGTTCACTCTTCGTCCATTTTTGTCCGCCACCACCTATGGATTTTGCCGGGTTAATTACTATAAACAACAACTTCTAACATAAAACAAGAGGTCTATTAAAGAGTTTCAGACATTTTAAGTTTAATGCGGCTTCGTACAGTTGTATCGAGAAGAGAAAGAAAGAAAAAATGTTTATTCATCGACGCTTGAGTTACACGGACAGTACATGCTAAGTTATAAAACTAAGCTAGGTAATTATTGTAAGTGTTATACATTATTTATCGGTTTTGTATCGGTGTTTTGCCCTCACGTATTAAATTAGTTTTGACATTTGTACCTTCAATAAAACTGTGGTTGAAAATCGCTAGGAAATACAATTCTAGGAATTTATTATTAATTAATTTACACGAAACCATCTAAACCTGTAGGCAGCTTACGAATAATATTTAAAAAAAAAGTGGAATATGGGTTTTATTCATATTCCATAGATGCTAAAGTTGTATCCATACTATATAGAAAAATACAACTTATGTCGGTATTATAAAAAAGTTATTTCGTGTTTTGCGGGAATATTGGCACAAGAAGCACTCAAGCATAAGATCGGTACTCTTTGAAATGTATTATGAAAAACGTTTATTCTTGGAAATTAAGGCAATAAAATTAAAGGATAATCACATTTAAGCAATTTTACCTTACCGTACAAAATCTATCAATAAATAAATATTGAGGTATAGTACCTTTTTCTTCTAAGATTTATTTTCTTTTATAAAATAGCCACGGGAAAGTTCCCGAATAAAGCAATAAAGGTGAAGTGGTTTGTTAAGTGAGCGTTATACCTAAGTAAATGTTCACAGGAATAAGGCTATTATTACAGGAACCTTAATATGAAGCACACGATTAGGGAGCATCCATTAATTACAGGAGGTGATTTTTCTTTTAATTTGTACTCCTACTACCTACTTGTTGTGCGTTAATAAGATTTGATGAGACCTCCTTCCCCATCACGTGAGATTTACGGTAAAGTTAAAAATAATATATAACGTTATGGAGTAGATACTGGTGTTCTTTAGTAGCTGTTGCGACATATTTAATTAAGGGGGCATCCCCTTCAGTTCAAATGACATTTGATGGGATTTTATTTGCCTCGCTCTTCTCCATTTTAAGATCACGTAATTATTGGCTGACTCCTTATAAAGCACGTGGTATGTCGTTATTTCAGAATGTTCAAGTAAAAGTTTAAATCCAGTCAGCTAATTTCATGTCATTTAATTTTATTTCAGACGTATTTCATTGAAAAAAAACTAATTGTTATTATGTATATCAAATAGAAATAAACGGTCTCAGCTTCCGACATTTTGAAATATATACACTAGCTTAATTATTGATTCCATAACAATGTTATCAACGAGAAGCTAAGAATTACTCAATCAATAAGTGTAAGAGAGAATTGTTGCTAACTGTGAATTATAAAAATAAATTGTGTCTTTTTTGTAACAAATTGGTGTATTTATCTAATAATCCCGGCACGTAATCATACATCATACATATTATAAAACAAAGTCTCCCACTGCGGATTTTCATGCGGTTTTCAACAATAGATAGAGTGATTCATGAGGAAGGTTTAGGTATATAATTTGTTAAGGTTTTATGTAAATTGGTTGAAATATGATGATGATTGTTGAAGATGTCTCTGCTGGTGTGCGGAGCAGTTTCAGGGTGATAGTTATTTACAAAATTGTTTCAGGATGCATACGCTCTTGCACAATCCATTGTATTCAATGGCACTGTTGCGTCAATGTCTGTCGTCAATTCACTGGAGGAGTGATATTAAACATTACAAATAAGTTACACACACAGCAAATTCAAAAAACTATATATATTATGGATAATAACAAAGGCTAGAAACGTCCTCAACTTAACCACGGTTACGATTTCATAGACAACGCTAACAAAGCCGAGGGACACCTTGACTAAATACTTTTATTGCTGTTGAAATTACAATGTACAAATAAAACCGGTTTTCAAAATGCAATTCGCTGAATACGACGTCACCCTTTTTTCAAGACCCCTGGGTTTATAATCAATGTCTGAGCGGTTGGGCTGTCGTTATGTGCTAACTTAATGGTATAGCTAAATGCTTTATTTTATACCGTAGTACCTGGATGAACCGGTAGCTTTTTGTAAATGCGATTTTTTTTTTATTTGGATTTAACAGTTAAACTTAAAATGCAAAACTGTATCTGTTTAATAAAATTCATCAAAATCGTTAGAGTCGTTTTCGAGATACCCAAAATATAAATACATAAATAAAGAAATACATATATCGAAGAATTTCTCATTAACAGTAATAAGATAAGATAAAATATTACCGTATATGAAATTTCCATTAATAATCACCCTAAACGTTAGTCGTGTAAAATTAAATCGTTCTCATTTAGAGGAATCACTTTGTTACGATCGACTTTAGTAAGCAACGACCTACTAAGTTGAACTGGGTGACGTCCATTTCGTTGTTACTTACTTTCAATTGATATTTTATTTTAAAAAGACATAGGGGACGAACTGGTTTTCTTGTCAGTTCTTTTATGCTTCGAGAAAAGGATGGTACGGCCGTGCCACTTTTTTGCTCGACTTGGCGGGGGCACTGCCGTGCCCCCAGATTAGTGAATAGCTTCCGCTAACAGGCGCTAGCGTGCACCTCAGTCCAAATACTTCTTATAAACACCTAAATCCCTAAATAGGCCAAATTCCTAAACAACCACTTATTAAACACCTGTTTACATGTGCCTTCCTCGACAAATATATACATAAGTTTCAAATTAGAAAATCAGGAAATCATGAATTTCAATAAGTAAATAAAATATAGCCTAGTACCAAAATTACAGTAACATTACACTTTAGTACGTACGTACGTAGTGAATCAAATTTAATATCTACTAATACTTCAACTGATATGTTCAGCATTGCAGTTGACAAGTAAATACTCGTTCGCTTATGCATGGTTCCTAAAATCAAGAAACGATTCGTTTTACTTACGGACAGCGAAATTTTCCTTGTAAATTCATACAAATTTTATCGTCCGTAAGCCATACGAATCGTTTCTTAATTACAGGAACGGGGCATTAAACTAACAATAAATGTCGATATTATTCCTACTAAATCTAAGTCCTACTACAAGCATTTTTAGTATAACTTGTTGTTTTTAGGGTTCCTCAAAAAAAAAAGAAACCTTTATAGGATCAGTTTGTAGGTGTTAGTCATAAGTTGAAATTACCATCAAATACTTATATCTGTAGTCCCTTGAAGCTGTAAAAAAATTTACTTTTAGCTTTTAAGTTAACTCGATCAAAAGATACGGCCTAAATGGACTTAGATTTTAACAAATTTTAAACATTTTGCAGGGAAATTAAAACCCATAGGGTATAAAGGTATAACCTATATTCCATTGCCTTAGAAATTTGATAAGAAGTAAGGTCTGGCAGCATAACTAAAGGAAAAATGCGAAAGTTGTAAATTTATTGCTACGTCATATAAGAAAAAATACTTTTTTGTGATTACAAACTTATATTTTGGGGTTGGGAAGTTGACTTTGTCGTAAATGTATGGAAGAGGGTTTTTAGAACTACAAACTTAAGTTTGTCTCTCAGAGAAACGTGCAAATATCTTCAGAAATCGATTCACGAGATGGACGAACTATCTGCATACAAGTTTGTTTACTGACGGAACCCTCGATGCACGAGTCAGACTCGCACTTGTCCCGTTTTTTAATTTCTTAAAGGACGTTCTAGCATAATTCACCAGCTAAACTTAACATAACGACCAATAATTTTCTAGTTTTTATAGAAATAGCGCCACTATACCTAGGCATACAGCTTAATGAACAAATGCCGTGGTCGTTTCTGCATTAGTTCACAAAAAACGCAATGTAATTGCAGTCAAGAAATCGTACAACCAGTTTGATTATACGTTCTAACCTTAATCATAACTTCTGAGCCACTCAAATAAAAATAAGGTTCTATAGTTTTCTTTTAAGTCAAGTTATGCCGTTTATAGTATGTTACTGTTTTGGAATTACCTACTACTAAATTTAAAACTTTATTATCCAAGAGGCTGTAATTACGTCAACAAGTAATCATTGTAAAATTTAAAATATCACCTCATAATTAAATGGATTAATGAGGATTCTTTTTATTAAGTGTTATTTTAGGAATAAGGTATAGTTTAATGGCTTATAACTTACGAAAGCCATATCATGTCGTAAATTTATGCAAACTGTTTGCGGTCAAACTGCAGAAAATCGTAACAAAAAGACGTATGACTTTATCGTTTTAAAATAAAGATCTTCTCTTAATTATTACTTCATATGATAGGAAAAACATGTGTGTAAAGTTAAAATATTATATAGATAATATAATCTAAAGATATTCTGTTCACTATTTTAGACAAAAAAAAAACTACTAGCATTCAAAAGGAGTAAATCCGCTATGATTACCTGCTTGAACACCCTTGGATCTACTTGGAATATTGGTTTTTTAGAGAATGATTGCCATATTTATTTTTTGTTTGCTATTAAAAATCACGATTTCGAATATTCCTGTGTCGCACACAACAATTTAAACAATGGAAACAAAGAACACGCAGACTCATGATAACTATTTGTGGATTACACAATTTTTTGTCCCGTGTACATGTGGGATTTGGACCCACATCACACGGCGCGGCTTGGTGGCGAGATGAACACTTAAACGATTGCGCCATCCATGCAGTGGAGTTGGTTTATCGGGTATATTCAGCAATAAGTCATAATTGTCAAAATTGTGTGTAGAAGTATTTATAGGAAACGGGGATAACTATTTCTCACCCAAGGTCACAAACACAAACACTCAATGATGCCTGAACATTAATAACACATTCAAAGTAACCTAGCTTATTCTTGTTTTTTTTGGAAGATAGTACTGAGCATGATGAATCAGACTTTTTACACTTTACTGTTAACAATTCTATCAACCTAGTATTACTCTTAGATATGCATATAGCCTATAATCCTAGATACATTAGATATGTTGAAAATCTGACGTCATTATCATTCTTATCAGTGAGGTGCCATGTCCTTGGACATTCAGGTCAGTTTTAGAGGTTGTATCATGCTGGTCTTAAACTGTTTTAATGTTGAGTAAATTAAGTAGGTACATTAGATTACAACGTGATATCATATTCTAGAAACTGGATTAAAATTTTGCGTTCTTACTAAATAAAACTTTGTTAAACTTTTTTAATTCAAGTTCAGTCCTCGTCTGTCTTAATTGACACGTCTCAATTGCTGACTGGTGGAAAAAACTTTTATTTATTTAACATATGATTATTACTCAAGATTTTGTTTGGTCCTAGTAATATTGGTGCAATATTGAAGTGGTCGCCTCGACACTACGCTACACCGAGTATTGTGATTTTGATTCCCACACCAGACAAAAATTTGTGATTCACAAATAGTTGTCTCGAATCTGGGTGTTATTTGTGTCCGTTACTTGAATGTTTGTCCCTTGTAAGTCCCTTAGGAACAGGAATTATTCCTAGTGCGAGAGATGTCTTTTTAAAAGTCTTTTTTTACAATAACTTTTTTACTCATCGTGATGTAACGTTTTGTTACTAGGTAGATTGTTTGATTAATCTGCATAAAACCAAGAATCTGATATTGAATTTGCGCGTCCATGTGCATATATTGATTATACCAAATTACCTATTATATAACTTAGTTTAGATTGAATACGATTTTAAAAAAATCCTAGAAAATACACCTTTTTGGTCCTTCGGTTCGTATAGAAGTACATAATTTGTAATATTTATGTCACTGAAATGACTTCTTATATATCATGATGAGCTATGGTTTTGGTTTAGTTTTATATTAAATAATCATTATATAAATTCATGTTAAATCACTATTATTGATAATATAAATTAGTATAGTGTTTGATGCAGCCTCTGAGTGACACTATATTATTGTTTGTCACATGAATTAAAACTTAAGTGTGGATTAACTTTAATCATAAATTATGTCTGAGAAAAGATTATAGCGGTAAAGGAACAAATATGTATATTGAAACTTTGACACTTATGCATAAAAGGCATGCTATAAAAATTTGCTTCAAATAAAATGATTACTTTTCCTCAAAATAAAAAAAATACCTTAAAGGCTGGCCACGCACTTGTGACTCTTGAGTTGCAGGTGCCCATGGTCACTTAACCCTCTTAATCCTCAGTAAATTTCTTGCAATCTGAATAGTTACAATCTACCCATTGAGTAAAAAAATATTTAGATTATATGAAGTTTATTATTCACTCTAAGGTTAAGTTTTACACAGAGCTTAATGATTTTTTGTGTTTCTAACCACAAATTTATATTTATGCCAATCTTGAATTCATATAATGTATTTGTCTGTACTATCAAATGTCTAAAAATAATATCACTTCTTTTACCTTCGGTTATGCAAGAATATAAAAACATTACGTCAAAGTTAGACAAGAAGTACAAAAAAATCTGAATTAGCAATCAATTCACAACTCGAGATTACTTAGATTCAATAATAAAAATAATTTTCTAAAACATATTACAGAACTAAGCAAAGGTCTATGTTTAAAACCAATTTTTTTATTGTTTTGAAAGTGTTTAAACCTAGTACATAGATTACGTCTTATAATAAGACAGGTCCCGGCGCTCCTTTATCGATTTTATAATCGATATAGCACTATAATCTTCTTTTTTACTTGTATGCAAGTCAAGTAATTCTATAAATATACTCGGTGTCAATTGTTAGATACTAAGGCGATCCGATGCAGGACCGAACGACAAATGACACCTAATTGATGGATGTTTTTTCAGACCACCATGAATACTACAAAGAAATCAGGATTCTTATTGTTAAAGTGTGTAAAGACGGTGAAAAATTGAGCATTTCATTTGATGTTTTACAAAAGGAACCTATTAATAATATTAAATTAACTTTTTCTAAAATGAATAATAATGATAATAACTCCACACATCTCAAACACAGCCGTCTGATCCCAAACATAGGCAGAGCCTGTACTATGGTAATCAGATTATGATGACTAAGAGACTAATTATAAGGAATTTCACATAATTCATAAACTAAATATAAAAATGTTTTGTCATCTAATTTCACGGATAGGTTAAACATTAATAATTATAATCTAAGCAACTTAAAAAAATCAGCGCTATCGGTTTCGGAAACTGATATAAAAATCTGTTGCACGTTTTAGATCCAACTCAACAACACGAGAAATACTGTTTATAAGATGTATACTATATACTATACTAGCGTTCACTTGCGGGAAGTATCCATTCTCTTTCAGGAATGAGTTGCGTATACCACGGCCGGCCAAAAACTATTGCTGTCGTGTAATGATAATTCTATCATTACGCGGCAGCGATAGTTTTGTAATAATACACTGACATTTATACTATTAGTAAGGATTTATACGAAACACGAATATAATAATATACAAGATACAAATATAAACAAGAATATTCGTGAAAAGTACGATGTCCAGCAAAATCACAATGTATGGTAACCTTATGTGTATTGGAAGTAGAGAATTGAAAGCCACGGCTGCACCATCGTTGCTTGATTTAAAGTCTACACTTGATCATTCTCGCTTATAGAAAGTGTTCTATAGTACATAAAATGTAAACTTTTTATTAGAACGTCAAGAGCTGAAACGGTTAAATGATTGTGAGTACAAAGTATAATATAAGAATAAGTTTGAGTCACATTTTTGTTTTTTTTTTATTGCGGGCCCGTAGTTATAATTACGTATGTAACTATTCAATAATTGGTGTTTCTCATAAATACAAATGGTTACTGGATCGTATTCCTTATAAATAGAATTTAACAACCCTATGCGCTTGTTGCTCGTGATTGCAGCCTACACATAGCAGTCACAATTTGAATTTCGCGAGAATTGTTAGTGAATATACGGGTGTTAGTTTTAGTTTTGCCTGCTAGTAATAAGTTTCAATAGAATTAAGGTTTATTTATTAATATTCCCACTAAATTTCCAATGCTTTTTGACGTATTTGTAATGCGACGACTTATGTTTGTAACCAGTTGCGTAAAAAGTACATAATTCTGAACATTGAATTTTTTAAATTTTTTTATATATTTTTTTATTGTTATAGGGGGCAAACGAGCAGACGGATCACCTGATGGTAACTGACTACCGTCGCCCATCGACACCTGCAACTCAAGAGTCACAAGTGCGTTGCCGGCCTTTGAGATAGGAGTACGCTCTTTTCTTGAAGGTTTGAAGGTCATATCGGTCCGGAAATACCGCAGACAACAATTTGTTCTAAAGATTGGTTGTGCGAGGCAAAAAAATTCTGGAAAACCGCACAGTGGTGGATTGCCAATTATCCAGGTGATGGCGATGAAAGTTTTGTGGCGTTGAAAGATCGGGGCGAAACGTTGCGGCCGGTATAAGTCCGAACAATTCCTCGGAGCACTCCCCATGATACATGCGATAGAGAATGCAGAGTGAGGCTACATCTCTACGCAACGCCAAGGGGTCAAGCCGATCTGAAATATCCTGGCAATCAATGATTCGAGTCGCTCTCCATTAAATGCGGTCAAGAGAGAGAAGCTGGTACTGGGGTGCTCCTGCATAGATATGAGAACAGTATTCGATATGCAGCTGAACCTGCGCCTTATAAAGTTGTAGGCGTTGGGGAGGAGGGGGGGGGGGGGTTAAAAACGAATCAAAACGCATGTTTTCATAGCTGTACTTAAATCAAAATTAATGGACGTAAACTAAGCAAGAACAACATCTACTCTACCAAATAATATAGTATCTTAGCTTTAACAGTCATTACGTGATCAAAACCTCTGCAATCTATTCAAACCTTTAACCATTAGCATCTCAAAGAATCAGATGCAGTGATTGATTTAAATTCAAGAACGTCGCGAATCTCAAATGTTTAAGAATGTTTCAGTTCGCGAAGTGTCATAACTTTTATTATTCTCTCTTTTATTTGGTAAATACCCTGGTAAATAATGTTGAACTAGAGATATCAGAACTTACAAAACAGCTAATAAAGTCTTACACATATAGTAATCTAACTCTTTGAATAGTACTAGAACAGAGACGAGTTCATAAATTCGGTGATAAGAGTTCAATAAATTCATCATAGCACAGCTGTCCCTGTTCTACAAAAGCCATAAAAATACTGAGATGTTTGAAAGTTAAAATCTATTAAATTATTTATTATTATTACATTATTTACTATAAGATACATTTTTCTCTGATATCATCACTGATTTATACAACTAGCAGAGTTGTTTCAACGGTAGCAGTACAGTAGCAGCGGTCTTTAAAACCCTCATGATACTTTATCTGTGATAAAACCTTTATATATTCATGCAAATAACAGGGAGTTTCCATCTCAGGCCACTTTAAGTAACCAGATTTCCATTAGACTTGGAACTGACAAGAAGCTGAACAGTTAAGCAGCTTAACCACTTTGCTTTCAGACTTGTCTATTACTATTAAAGGCTTCTTGTTTTGTTTTAAACGGCGCATCAGAAACTTTCACGAAATTTGTGCCATCAGTCACATTT
The DNA here is from genome assembly GCA_949752705.1 of Callimorpha dominula. Taxonomy (NCBI): domain Eukaryota; kingdom Metazoa; phylum Arthropoda; class Insecta; order Lepidoptera; family Erebidae; genus Callimorpha; species Callimorpha dominula. Next base: position 21,780,591 of record OX456992.1, read on the forward strand.
CGTATGGGACCGAATGCGATCGCTTTTTGACTATGATCAAAAAATACTTTTATTCAAAAACTACAAAAAGGAGGACCTGTTTTTTTATCAGCACACGCATGTTGTGTGTTTTACTTACAGTGTGTTTGTTTAAATGCCTGCTTTTATCTGAGAGACATATCGCGTAATTAGCGTAACTTAGAAGTATTTTTCAATGACGCAATTTAAGTACTCAATGTATATAGTCTATGTCATCCTTTTTTTTAAACGATCGCGTTCCATGATAATTATAATTATGTTAAAGTACCAGATCATAATCGTAGTACGTTCACACCACGTATCATATATTCTTAAATTAATTTATATAAAGATTCTTATTGGATTTATTATTAGATAGGATAGCCATTGCAGATGGTAGCCTTAAAATTTTATGACAATCTGGTAAAGACCTTCAGACATCAATGTGCCCTTAACCTCTCGAACTCGGTTCATGTTTTTGTTATTATGTAGACTGTTCAGCAACTTAGTTCATATACTATTCAATGATTACAGCTGCGTGTCACCGTAATAGGGGTGTTAATTTTTAAATGATAGTATCATTTTATAGGACATGGTGAAGGTGACACGATTGAGACCTTTTCATCTTTATCTATTTAATCTATTTATATAATAAAAATTTTTGTAACAAAAAATTTAACCGACGAAAAGAACTGAAAAGCAAAAAATAAATAAACCTTAAGTCTTAAGTATTGAACTTATTTACATAAACTATCAAATTTTATGTAAACTTTTTTTGAGTCGGCGCCATCATAATCTGGTCAATGGTTTCGGAACGCATAGACAACAAACATACAAACATTGATTTTTATTTATATAGATAAGGCACATGTATTCTTTTATATTAACCAAATATAAGAATAATTTACTATAGTGAGCCTAAAAACAACCCTAAGATCTGGTAGCAGCTGCGTTTTAAGTTGGCCATTGACTTTTCCAGTTTAGACTCGGCCCCTTTGACTTCTAGCTATAAAATCAGCAACTATAACATGCCCTTTTTTTGGCGGCACTAACTCGGGTGGATTACCAATTGCCATAGCACGGCAAGCATACCAAACCAAAGACATGGAACATCCCATTTGTCCCATTAAATATGAAATTGCTAGGTATACATTGTGCAAGCAGGATTGCACTTTATTAATTATGTGGGAAATAGATTTTTATTTTTGAAACTTTAAAAAAAAAAAATAATAATTCTTTATTGCCACAAAACAGTACAAATTATCAAAGTAAAACATTCCAAAATGTACATGTTCAGACAATGATACCATTATAATGTTCTGCTGTTACTTAAAATAGGATAACCTGTGCTATAAGTACCAGAAACCTCTACAGTATCATAGATGTTCCGATCTATAACAGATCACCTGTTGTATGTGCAACGAAGATCCTCTTACAAATACAATAATAGCTTGAATACAATATTAGTAATGACAATAACTGATAAGATAAACATTTTAGGAATCATTATTATATTATTATTAGTAAACTTTGAATGCGTGTGTGATGTGATTGAAGAGTGCGTGCGTGTGTGTGTGTAATCGAATGAATAATTCGAGAAAGAAAAAAAATCTGTTGCTAAAGGTGTTCTGTGCCTGTCAGTTAGTAGAATTTTAAGCCTAGTAACATTTAGGGCTCCTTGAGTGACAGATAAACTCAAAGCTTTTATTGAAGACAAACATAGAATTTTGTGTTTATATATTTTTTTTTTAATACTTACTTCAATACTTTTTTTTAATAATATATAATGTATATGATCAAGTAATACGTCATATGTTGATCTATTGCTGTCCTGGTATGTTTATTTATCATATAATATGTGTTATTGAACGGGGCTGTGGCAATATGTGGATGACGTCAGCATTTTTTTTTATATTTGCGTCAGGGTCCGCATCCGCATACCTACTACACTTTCATAGAAATGCTTACTACTTTTCAAATATCTTTCAAGTGTATTTCACTTTCAAATCCTGACTGTACACAATTTAAAATAAAATAAGCAAATAAAAGCGTAAAGCATCCAGCTCGAGGCCATTGGTGTAAAATACGTCAAGTTAACTGTTGACGTATAGCACTTTAAGAGTGGCCTTAGGGAATTTTCATGTTTATTATTGTATTATTATATAATTACAACCAAAATGTTTTAGTCTCACAAATATAATGACGTTCCTAATATACAGGGTATATTTGAATGAGAAACACTTACTTAAATCACTGAAAGGGCGTGACTCTCCCCTGCAGTTACAATCAGAATTTTTAAAAAACAACTATCCGTTTACAGGTTATGACCGTTTGAATTTCCAGGTGTTCTTGCCTCCGCTTTTAAAAGTAGGTGGAATATGTAAAATAAAAAAAATATATCGTATTTATTTTTTTATTTTTGGAACTTTTGATTCCGTCACTAAGAAAATCATTAAAAAGTAACTTATTTTTTTTTAAGTTAGATTTATGGATTAACTCATCTAGGATACGTAAGCAGATGCTATCTAAATTAGGCATTGTAGGTATCTATACTCGTCTCACAAATACCCCTAATAGGATGCATTAATTAATACCTACTTTATAAACCTACGACGAAATACTTTATTAAAGAAGAAGTATTATGCTATTCGTTAATAGCAAAAAAATAAAAAGTGTTGCCTCAGTCTGTGTGCGTGGAGCGTTGGGTACAGATATTGAACTGATTTAGTGAACATAAATATTCAGCTTAGAGAGACATAGATATAGATAAAAATGTTAAACAATCTTTATATTAAAAAAAAGATTTGAATTAAAAAATTAACACTCATATTTACAAACAACGAACTTTCTACAACAAAGTGTAAAAAAAAAAACAATTTTAACGTCATGTCTCCAAGTATCGATTAAGCATAATACCGGTAATAACGCTTACAGTGCTATTCTATTCCCGATAGCCTATTTTCTTTCACTCTTACAACGTTCAAAGAAATACACTCTATTAAAGCTACTTTCGAGGCAGAATTGTTATCGCAAGATAGTTTCTTTAAAAATAAACACCACTTCGAGACGCAATTACATTTTGTCTTGTTCAATATTTCAATACGGTAATAAGTAGTCGAAAATAACAAAAAGGTTTTTTTAATTTTTCTGAAAATCTGCCCCTAGTCCTCCCTTTGGGAGAATATCCCCCCCATTTACGAACTTAACCTTCGTTTTTGCGCTGTTGATTTGTCGTCCAAGTTTGAAAGCAATCGGTGCATAAAAAAGAAATAAAAATTGCGACCTCTATCGTGCCGGTAAAATTGAGGTACATACATGTAAACATATATATATATATATAAAAATATATATATATATATAATTATATAGATACACTTTTTAACTTGCGGTTGTTTTGGATTTTTTGGAAAACTCGACAACTGGTACATAACCAATCTGTAGACTTTTCTTCGCAATCTACCTAAAAACACCCACCGGTAAATTTAATGCAAGCCGCATCACAATTTTTAAGAATTTTTGCTGACTTCACACCTAAATATAAATATACCTTACTTAATGAGATGGTCATCGTATATTTATTAAAGATATACGGTTTTACCCACGTGTTTTTTTATATACCACGTCAGTGGCACATAAGCACACGGCCCGTCTAATGGTAAGCGGACGCTTGCAATTCCAGAGAATTCGCATGCGCGTTGATGACCGTTTAGAAACCTATAAAATTTCTTGAAAAACCCCATACTGTAGTGTGTCTTTAAGGATGCCCGACTAAGTGCGGACCCGAAAGGGGCTTTTTATCAAGTGGTTAAAAGGCGTTTTCTCAAAAAAACCTAAAGAGTACATATTTACTTGCCATTAAATATTAGTGATTTTGACATCGCTTTGTACGCTAGGAAAGATTTAGTAGGTAAGTAGGTTTTAGTCGTCTTGGAGAAAGGATTAATAATATAATGTCATGATCATTATGAGTTGTTTTCGATCCAGAACTGTCTTGCTGGGTCGTCATGGTCAAAGAAGGTATTATCACTACATATTATAAAACAAAGTCCCCCACCGCGTCTGTCTGTCTAAACTGAAAAACTACTGAACGGATTTTCATGCAGTTTTCACTAATAGACAGAGTTATTCATGAGGAAGTTTTAGGTGTATAATTTGTACCCGTGCGAAGCCGGGGCGGGTTGCTAGTAGAATATTATACTGACACTAGGTTTTGAAAACGAAAATAGTGACTTTAACTTTGATTTCAAAATTTACAGAAGCGATTCCTTTAAGGACAGATTGTAAAAAAGAAATGTAATCAGTACTGATTTTACTCTGTCTCATACCTTTTTGTAAACAAACATTGAAAACACTCCTTAATATTGACAGCGTCAGTTGAATCTAAATTCAAAAATATAAATTGTATAGTAATATATTTCTACATAATTTATATTTTTGAAAAACCATTACACTTCTACTAGACAATCCCTTCCATTCCATCAATTGACGGCCGGAAGAGATGGTTTCGACCCATTTGTATCAATAATGATAACAGGGTAATGCATTCCTTTCCAATTTATTGACGTTGGGATATGAATGATGGTGCAGAAATAACTTATACAAATACCTGTATTGTTATTTGTAAGCCTTCAAGTATAATTATTTTCTTCTTAATAGGTTTGGTAGGTAATGGACACAGTATGGTTGTAATAGGTTTTACTCCCATTGAATCACTAAGTGATGTCCTTGCCGAGAGCCTTAGGTTTTCCAAACCCATAAAAATATGTATTGTTGCTATATGCAGTTTAGTACTTGCACGGGAATTACCGTCCGAAACCATGATTTTGATAGCGATGGCAAAATTGGGCTACTTAAAAAAAACTCACAATTACGTTGGATTTTAATATTTAAGGAGAGAAGAGCAAGAGAGAGAGAAAGAGAGAGAGAGAAGAAAAAGATTAGTCACATATCAAATAGCCCCATATGTTAATTTATAAAATGTTTATCTTTTAGTTGGACACTCTCCTTATCATTGCATATGTAATTAAATATGTAATGTCAACAAAATATTTTGTTACATAATTAGTACTACCTGATACGTGTGTGAACTTAAGGTACTAACAGAAATCTTAGAGGTCTGAGATATATTATAATATACAATGTATATTATATTATAATATTATAATATACATGTGTATACACACAGGACAAACATTTGATAGTTGTCCCGAGTCTGGGTGTTCTGTTTCCGTTTATTAAATGTTTGTGAAGCCCCCAGCGACATAGGAATATTCCTAATGGGGGTGTCTTTTTTATAATTAATAATAATAAAACCACAATATTTGGAACAATATTTATTTAAGTATGTCACCAAGGTTGACAAGGTTTTGTCATGTTGGTATTGAACGTTTTAGAAGATAACAGAAGTCAACGTGCGGGTGTATGAAACGATTTAAAAGTATTTGGCGAGTTTAGTTTAATGTAGGTATAATTTCAAATACATAATTTCTTTGGGTGGAAAGTATAGTTTTTCAATGTTTTTTTTTTTATTTTGTAGGGGGCAAACGAGCAGACGGGTCACCTGATGGTAAGTGACTACCGCCGCCCATGGGCACTTGCAACTCAAAAGTCATAAATGCGTTGCCGGCCTTTAAGGTAGGAGTAGGGGAAGGGGGAAGAGGAGGGAGAGGAGGGAAGAGGGGGAAAGGGAAGGGTTGGGGCCTCCGGTAACCTCACTCACTCGGCGAAAAGCAATGTTAACATTGCTTCACTGCCGGCTTTCTATGAGGCCGTGGTATCACTACGGTCGAGCCGGCCCATACGTGCCGAAGCATGGCTCTCCCACATATGTTTTTAAAAATTTGCATTGCATAAGAAAAAGACACATTCAATTTAAAGAACGAGGATTAAATACCTTATTTAGTGCAAAAGAAATAACATGATGAGGTCAAAGATAATCAAAAAGGCGTATTATGATTGTTGTATGCAGCGCTTGCATAAGCTTTCTATAATTTAGAGACAATCTCTCAAAGCGGTTTTCGATGCAACTATTGCATAATATAGTAATACTATGAAAAAAGTGGGAGGAATCTGTAACTAATATCAGTTTAGCTAAAGAGATTTTTTTTTTATGTTATAGGGGCAAACGGGCAGACGGGTCACCTGATGGTAAATAACTACCGCCGCCCATGGGCACCTGTAACTCGAGTCACAAGTGCGTTGCCGCCCTTTAAGGTGGGCATAAGGAAATAGGGGAAGGATAGCGGGAAGACGGGAGAGGGGGATTAGAGGGGAAGGATAGATGATTACAATAGTTATACCTACATTATATATGAGTTTCCTAGATAGTAAAGTGTTTGTAAATGTGTTTATTTATTATTTTATTATTGTTTTCAGTGCCTATTGCTACCTCGACCATTTCTGGTCTTTTGTAGCGCACTTTTGGTTTACAGTTCACTGCCCAGACTTATGGCTTCGAGAAACAGACAGACAGACATCGAGCAGTGATTGTTTGTATTTCCTGCGGTTGCATGATGTGCAACCCTAGGTAAATACTTCGGTGCCGCATTAGTGGGCCACAAGAGCATAAAATATGCATTGCAGTCTCTTCTGTCTCTTGACAGACTCTGCAAATTGTGTTCTCACCTAATTTTAGGTTGAACATATGTTTGTTCAGTTTGCAGTGTCCGGTGAGGACTCTTGTTACTCCACAGGTTTTGTATCTTTTGTGCTCCAGAAGTTCTTTAGATACTTTATTATCATAGCCCTTTATTATGGCTTTCGAGTGTCTTAGAAATGTGTTAATAGTTAAATGTTGAAACTACTTGATAACTGACGTTGTCACTTTTGAAAAATATATGCATTAGCTGACTTCGTATGCATAGACCACCAAACACCGTTGCATTTTGTACGACATAAGAAAATCTTTTATTTCTAATTTCGCAAGATAATAGTCAAATTTATTACAGCAAAATCTGGTTAGATACTGAAGTTTAGTGGTTTAGTATTATTTATAGCTAGGTATTGTGTGCGACTTCGTTCGCGTAGACTTGGCTTTGGCTGGCCCGGATTTTCCAAAAAACCAAAAAGTTATCGTGAGTTTGTTAGGCGCAAAAGTGACTCGTGTGGTGACTTTATAGTCACCATACATCACTATATTTAACCAACTTCAAAAAAGGAGGAGTTCTCAATTCGGTTGTACTTATTTCTTTTTAATATTTGTTACCTCAGAACTCCGTCTTTTCTCAATTTATTTGCAAAATCTTTTGTATTTGAATGGATATACTTTCAATTTGATCCCATTGTGATAAACATCTAGAACTGATGATGAGATCTATGAGAAATTGAGGGAACTGTTCCAAATTTATGATCCATTTTGGTATTTCCAGCAATAAGTCAAGCATTTTAATTAAAAAAGTAGATTACATTGGGGAAATGGAACTGATGGAGAAGACCATAGATTGGTAGAGAATTATATCGAAACTGTCGCGTTGAAGCCGGTTCTTTTTTAATTACATTTTGTTTTTTAATATTAAATGTAGAACCGTCGTCGAAACAAGTATAGAGTTTTCTAGAGCCGCTAACCACGCGATAGAGCTACATAAAGGCCCCGCCAAACAAACAGCTGGACTTGGGCTTTGTTAATAACATAACATCTAAACTATGATTATAAAGAGGAAACATTTGTGTGTATGTTTGTAATGTTTTCACACAAAAACTACTGGACCGATTGCGATTAAACCTGGTATGTAGATAGCTGAAGACCTGGATTAACGCATAGGCTACTTTTTATCCCGACATTAGACTTACGCGGGTGAAATCGCGTTAAAACTAAACCGATAATTGTTTGGAATGAGAGGTATCCGGGGTTTAAAAACACTATCAGCAACGCCGCATCCTGTTAAAACCTCTGCTTCTTTCAGGTTTCTAGTACCATTACATGGTTTTAGTAAGCTTCAATTTCTCAGGAGCATTATTTATCTTACGAGTTGGCAGTGGTTTCATCCAGGTCCGATCAGCAGCCGTCCGTTGCCACAGCCATTTTTTTAAGTTTAGTACTTTTATTGTTAGAACTTTTTTATTGAATTCTATGTCTGACAGTCTTACGCGTTAATAGACTTATAAACTTATTAGTTATGTTTTTAAAAGGAACAAGATTCGTTATACTTTTAGCTACTGAATAAGTTAATCATATTGCTACCAAATGGGAGGTGTTTTTTCCTAACAATCTTGTTAACTCCACATCAAATCCAATCAATAGAATAAGCGCTAGGCATTCTAAGAAAGAAACGCTATAGGCTTCATGGAATTCCTCCACGTCATTATCGATTGATAACGTACCGAGAACACTGCTACTATTACCACTATAAAACGCAATGCTGATAACTTTGATAAAGCGAGACTAGCATTATATAGATTTTTTCATTAAAACTAGAATGTTCTCTTCCCTTACAACAAATCTTACTAATACATATTATAAAGGCAACAGTTTGTAGGATGTATGGATGGTGTTTGTTTCTCATTCACGTTAAAGTAACTGAAAGGATTTGAATGAAATTTGCCCCAGAGATTGATTATAATCTGAAATGGCGAGTAGGCTTTACGTCCAAGAAACATATTCGGTCCCCTTGGGATAGCTTTCACCAAAATTTCCACGCGAACGAAGTCACGGGCAACAGCTAGTAAAATATATCTATTACCCAGTCTACATACCTACACATATGTATCTATTCGTAGAAGCTAAAACTGGAACCGTAAACGTATTGAGTGCCATCAACTAAGATTCTATTTACTTTGCTTTCTGTCAGAAACACTATTTATTTCGTATTTGTTATGAAACCAACAACTTAGAATAACAACAAACTTGAATAGTGAAGTTAGTGATAAAGAATCAGGAAAAAAAATTATATTAGGTACAAATAAAACTAGATTTTGTTATCCTTTCAAAGAATAATATTAAATGTACTTACGCATGTATCGGAGTATAGTTGTTTCCTCTTTACGATATATTTGTTATTTACATTAATACGATATGATTAAGACTGTAACATTTAAAGTATTGTTTTTTGCAATATATGATCATAAACATAATGCTTGGAAATAGATTCTCAATCTATTTTCAACTACCTGCGCCCCGCGGTTTCACCCGCGTAAGTCCGGATACCGTTTGAATATCGGAATAAAAAGTAGCCCATGTGTTAATCCAGATCTCCAGCTATCTACATACCAAGTTTTATTGCAATCGGTTCTATAGTTTTTGCGTGAAAGAGTAACAAACATCTATACATCACACATCCATACATCCTCAAAAGCTTTCACGTTTATAATATTAGTAGGATTATTTGCAACGAGCACTTGTGTAAACGATTTATATGCACACATCATAACGAGTTCTATATGACCTTTGATTTACATATCTGGTTTTGAAAGTATTACAGAGTATTTTAAAATATGTAAGACGACTTTTGGAGGGTAAGTAATCGTTATGAAGTATGCATTTTGTAACGTAATGATTAAATAATGACAATATTAAAACAGAACCTCACTTTGTATAATTTTAATTATATGGGTTGGTACCCAAACTTCATTCACGATACCCAGTGGTTTAGTTTGAGTTAGTACTCAAGCTAAACCACTGGGTATCATAAATAAGATAACATTTCAATAAAAATTCATGCAGTTGTTGGTTAGAGTATATTTTCTTTTTATATACATGTATAATACTATGTATTTTATTAGTATGTTTTTGTTTATTGACTTATAAACTGATTTATTATTTTCTTGTGTACATATATATAATATTTATTACGTATACAGTCGTTTTGTTTTTGATCGTAAAACAAAAGTCGTTGATTGCAATCATATTGTAACGCTCACGATGACTTTTAAACATAGATTAATGATAAGAATGAACTATGACCTTTTGGGATGATTCGAAAGTGTATACAGGTTTTTTTTGTGTAAAAAAAAAACTTAGGTGTTAGGTTACCAACATTTAAAACCGTTTCAATTAAAATGTATATACGTCTACCTAAACGGTTTTAAACTCATTAATTATTATTCAAGAGTTTTCTAACAAAGTAAGAATACCTGACAAAATGACCAGCAATTCACTTACTAAGAGCATTAAACAATAAAAAAAATTTTGTTACATTAATCAATCACTGTCAAGGAAAGTATAACAATTATTCAATTATTCAAAGCGTTTATAAGTATCAAAATACTAAGTTGAAGTTGGGACAGTGACCTACAAAAGTATCTTCGAAAAGTAAAGGAAGGAATATAAACAAGTTTGCAGTCAAACTTGCGGCCAAACTTTGTCTGATCTATCAAACTTTATATAGTCTACTTCATAAGACCGGTAACAACCAAGCCTGCAAAAGACAAACGTTCTAAAAGAATTCTTTCTTTAGATTTTGTTCTGGATCATTATATTTTCTCTCATATTTATGAGGGTTTGATTAATCAATTTACCATTACAGAAGTATACTATTACTCTAAAGAAAATATTTCAATTATTTGATGCTCTAGTAACTTTTTACCGATAATATAATAGGCGGCAAAAGTTTTGTCTCTTTCAGGATAATTACATTTTATATCGGAGATGTCCATAGAAGCCCAAACGGTATCAACTCGTGTTAAGAAACTTTTTTAACGTTGACATTAATGTATACCTATGCAACAACACATCACGATTCGTAACAAACTGTTGTAACAAGAGCGGAAACGCTGATAACATGACACGAAGTATTTGGCTGAACCTTGAACGACTGAAGTATGAATGAAACTGTGTTATGAAACAGTCTGTATATGCATGGAGCGTCCTTCGAGTCAGTTGTGAGCCTTACCTCTGTCCGTTTACAGCGTTGGCCTAGCGTACCTAATCTAGTTAGTGTTGCACTACATATGTGACGTCATAACGAAGCCGCCGCGTGCCGCGAAATGTAAGTTCAACAAACTTAACCTTTATTATATACGTAAATAAGACGCCGTATGTTAACAATTGTTGTTTATAGTAATGCACTCATTGCAGAAATTATTCACATATATTTTTGTAGGGGACAGCACTACATACACTTTGCTTTACGGAGTTCGCAAACAGGAGTATCACGCACGACAGTTGACGTTTTGCCGAAGCGGTATATACGCGAGCGTCGCTCGGCGGTTAGGACTCGTCTGGCAGAACAGCTGTGGACACACCGCGCCGACACTCTGCGCAATTTCCACACAATGTACTCGACTGTACCACCGTCTTTTATACTGAACATTGCAGTTTTATCGCGACTGTTTTACGCGATGATATTCGTTTACATGTTGCTTATTTATGGCATTGTATAAAATGTAAACATGATTGTATTACATACTTGTGTCTGGCCTGTATTAGTATTTAGCGAGCTAGAAGCCAGCATTGACAGCATTCATTTTGGAGGGTTATTTTTTTTCAGTACATACAGGTCATCCGTCTGAGAAACGCATTGCCACAGGCTCGCAAAAACACTACCCAATTTTAAAACACTTGTAATTGCCTGAGTTGTTGAGTGGTGAGGCTCTTGATGCTGTGCAATTATACATGTGTATCTTTATTTATATATGTGTATATTATGACGTGTATATATATGTATATTGACTTTTATGTATGTAAATACATTTGTGTAGTTATATAATATTTCAATCAGTTATACACACTGCAACTCCTCTTGCCAAACACAAACATGCTTCGGCACGTATGGACCGGCTCGACTCCACTCCATACCACGGCCTCACAGAAAACCGGCAGTGAAGCAATGCTTGCATTGGTCCTTCCCCTCTCCCCTTTTCCCACTCTTCCCCTCCTCCCCCTCTTCTCCCACCTTTAAGGGCGGCAATACACTTGTTACTCTTGAGTTACAGGTGCCCATGGGCGGCGGTAGTCATTTACCATCAGGTGACCCGACTGCTCGTTTGCCCCCTGTACCATAAAAAAAAAACTCTTTTCATCCAATGATGGCCTGGAAGAGATCGTAAAATGCGATAAGGCCGCCAATCGTACAAGGTCTCTAGCTTTTAAGAATATGTACATACAGTTTTGTATAATTTGTATAATTTATGTTTTTTGTACAAAAAAGAGTTTATCTGTATACCTATGACAATCTCATAAAATGATAAAGTTTTACACACACTCATAAAATTCATAGATACCATATATATGCAATTAATCACCTATGAAAATAATTGTTGTATTCACTAGTAGTGTTCTCGTGTTCGGCTTGTCGGCCTGATTATAAATCTAACATGGGACCTCGGAACACAATGCCTACAGAAGAATAATCCAATAAGCCATCAAACTGACGAGGAGTTGTAGGAAAAAACTTTAACGAATGTGTACCAAAAAATACCAGAATGACATGGTCAGATATATTCGGATGCACTTGACGAGTATGAAAAGGACTGGGCCACATTAGCCATTAGGATGCCAAGGAGTGAATATACCTCCTTCAATAATGGTCATGCACGGGCGAACGCTTGGGCTGTGGAACAAACTCCCTATCCAGGGTTTCCCAAGAGACTACAGTATTCTTCAAGAAAGGAGTGTTCAGGTTTTTAAACGGGACCAAGCTTGTTTGCTTCCGACATGTGAGAACTGTGTAGACACTTAAGTATTGATATAATTTTCTATGTTGCCTAGCAGCTCTGTGATTTTTTATTTATTTTAGAACAATACATATTATGTTACATTGTCCTCACATTAAATTGCTCTTTTATGCAATGTAACTAATACCTTGTAAAAAAACATGTCAAAAAAGAGTGTCCTTGGAGTTCCTTGCCTGCTCTTAGGATCTACGTATTGGAACAGGCAACTAACTTCACGATCCACTTATACTGACCTGACCACCTACTCCTGACAATTCAAAATACCTACAATGGATTTACTTGAAATAAATAATGTTGATTTTTATATTAGTTGAGAATATAATAATAAATAATCCAATTAAAGCAAACATCTATTAAACTTATATATATATATTAACTATGTTTATAAATATCTATTAAAGCCATTGAACTAATAATGAAATGAATAAGTTTAGCTTTATAGAAACCGCAATATAAATGAGTCCAGAATATAGATAAGTAGTATTAAAATAATATACTGAGGCAAATTTGCGACATAATTACCAATTCTTGTACCACTAAGTTCTCAAGCCAGCATACCATACGAACATTATACGTTATTCATTATCGATGAGTATATTATGTGTTGTATATATCTATATAACGGAATCTTTTAAAAGTTTCGTTAATCGGACATCTTCAACTTGGGGAACCACGTTGAAGACGTCCGATTAACTTGGAATTACAATACAAGTTGAAAGAGCGGGAAGGCTATGCTTCGGCACGTATGGGCTGGCTCGACCGGAGTGATACCACGGCCTCACAGAAAACCGGCAGTGAAGCAATGCTTGCATTATTTTCGCCAAGTGAGTGAAGTTACCGGAGGCCCTAACCCTTACCTCCCCACCCTACCACCCTTCTTCCACCTTCCCACGTAAAAATCACCCCCCACGCTCTCATAATAAAAAAAAAATGCTTTGTTATGGTTTGTTATTGAAGCGTAATTTTTGGTTTTTAAAACAATGATTTATTATACTACTAAGTTCGAAAACAAGCACATTTCGACTGACTACTCTTAACAGTAAGCTGCCAGTGACTTTAACCATTTACAAAACTAGTGAGGTATATTTCTAGCGTTGAAAATCTTAAAATCCTATTCCATATGATTCACATGAAGCTTCACCGAATCCTATTTTAACCAATTGGAAAAAAAATTAAATATGCTTTATTATACCTATCATTTCTAAATTTCAAAATATTAATTTTCATATCAATTGCAATGATCTTAGACAAAATTGTTCGAGGGAGAGCCATGCTTGCACGTATAGGCCGGCTCGACCGGAGTGATACGGCCTTACAGAAAATCGGTAGTGAAACAATTTTGGTATTGCTTTTCGCCGCGTAAGTGAGGTTACCGGAGGCCCTAACCCTTCCCTCTCCCACCCTCTCCCCTAATCCCGCCCTTCACATCTCTCCATCCTCTTCCCCTACTCCCACCTTAAAGAGCGGCAACGAACTTGTGACTCTTGAGTTGCAGGTGCCCATGGGCGGCGGTAGTCATTTACCATCAGGTAACCCGTCTGCACGTTTGCCCCCTATAGGTACCGAACAAAAAAAATTCGGACATTCCATAAACTGCCTTGGTATTCATTAATTGAGTCCTAACTTTTCAACTTTCGCGTTTCATGATATACTTATGTATTTACACGTGAATTAACGTGATCACGTAGTAGGTATGTAATACCTATTTCGTGATCGCGTTAATTCCCGTGTAAATACATAATTTTAGCTTCAAACTAAGGTTTCATTCACAGGATCTAGATTTATCCCTAAAATAAGACCACATCTTACTGTTGTATACTATTATTATATTGTATTACATATTGTAGTGAAGCTGCAGAGCACAAAGCAATTATGCAAAAAGAAAGCAAAAAATTCCTGATACATTGTGAATGTTTGGGCGTTTGTATATTACAGCGCGTAATTCGACATGAAATTCGTAATGTGACGTGTGACTGTTATTCAGAAATTCCTGCCCGCTTCAATAGAATATATACATACAAGAAAACTGTTTGTTCAAAAATATCTATATTTATATAATAAACGGGCAAAAACAAAACGGTTCAGTACCTACCGTTGTCTCGTGTGTTTGTGGACTAATTTTCTTTATTATTTTTTGTTGAGTGAGTTGAGTTGATGAGGTTTAATGTTTTTAACAAAACAACTGTCAGGCGCAGGACTGCACGTCAGAAGTGAAAAGACACACACGTCTGTATAAATGTATCTGAGCATGACGGTCACAGGGTTCACTTCAAAATCTTTTCATTTTATTTTTGAAGTAAACACATCTTTAGGTACGTTGGCCACTTTTGGTATGGGGAAAAAGCACTGAACTCGCGTGACCTTCACGCTTATATACTATAACTATACAGATGTGTGAGAAAACTTCTATAGGCACGTTGGGCACTTTTGGTATGGTTTGGTATGGCATACAGATGTGTGTATGTATGTATAATAATGTAAAAACTTCTTTAGGCACGTTGGGCACCTTTGGTATGGTTTGGTATGGCATACAGATGTGTGTATGTATGTATAATAATGTAAAAAACTTCTTTAGGCACGTTGGGCACTTTTGGTATGGTTTGGTATGGCATACAGATGTGTGTATGTATGTATAATAATGTAAAAAACTTCTTTAGGCACGTTGGGCACTTTTGGTATGGTTTGGTATGGCATTCAGATGTGTGTACGTATGTATAATAATGTAAAAAACTTCTTTAGGCACGTTGGGCACTTTTGGTATGGTTTGGTATGGCATTCAGATGTGTGTATGTATGTATAATAATGTAAAAAACTTCTTTAGGCACGTTGGGCACTTTTGGTATGGTTTGGTATGGCATACAGATGTGTGTATGTATGTATAATAATGTAAAAAACTTCTTTAGGCACTTTTGGTAAGGGGAAAAAGCTCTGAACTTGCGTGACCGTCTCACTCAGATACATAAACATATATAAGTCATGTTTTCGTTTCTGACGTGCAGTCCTACGACTGACCTTTTTTTTTTAATTATAATGGTGTTTTTAACTAAGTAGAATATAATAGATGTCAAATTTGACTAAGTAGTAGGTGAACAATAATAATTATTCAAATTGATAATCGCTTTTATAAAATACCAAGCCTATGTCAATTCATAACAGTTGGATGGTGGAGTTGTTACACGAGTTAGAAAGCATCAGCTCGAGCACAAGTATTGTAAAAGGCAAAATCAAAAACCTAGGCAGGTTTAGGTAAGGGTAGAGAAAAGTAATTGCGTAAAGTTGTAATATGGGCCAAGAATCTGTTATAAGGCGGTCTTTCTTCTATAGGATACCTATTTTTGCGTTCCTTAACACAATAATAAAATAGATTCCAACCGTAATATTCGAAAAAAATATTAAAAAACGTATTAAGAGATAATAATAACGTCTATCAATGTCACAATAATCCGGATAATATAACTATTATAATTAATCTGTTGTATCACTTAGCAAAGGAAACGATCGCAATATATTACATATTAGTTTATATTACACGTGTAAATGATGCCTCGTTGAGCTCATAGCTAGCTAGCGTAGGCTGTTTGTTTTGTAATTCTGTACCCCAATCGATAATGTGGTCATTAAAGAGATAAATAGCGTAGACTATTTTGCATTGACTACTGTATACCGTTTAACCACATTAGATAGAACAACAGCTACCTATTTTCATAGTTCGCACCTTCAATGTGTAAAAGTGAAATAGAGTGGAATAACTTCGTGGAAGAGGATAAATGTCTATCTGCGTCGTCGAGTGGAGAGGCTGATGTTTCAAAGATTTTATTTAAGTTCTTTTAAATTTGTTTTTTAGTAAACACTATACATACAAATGTCTCGTGCGAAACTCCTTTAAATATTTCTTATTGGAAGTGGTGCTATTTTTTCTCGTTCCCTTTCTTTTCGATTACAGTGTTTTATTTAGATATCGTTACATAATACCAACAAAACTAGCCATTAATAATAATACAAAATATAAACGATCAACTAATTTGACAAAACACCGTTATAGATGCCAAATAAGCATAAAATCAACTTGATGTGTCTATACCATAAACTTAAGTATATATTTTTTTTTTAAAGACAACTTCCGCATTAGGAATGACTCCTGTGTTGCAGGAGACTTTACAAACATACAAACAACGTACACAAAGAACACCCAAACTCAGGTGGGAATCGAACCCACGACCTGTAGCATAGCAGTCAGGGTCACTAACCACTAGGCCAACAGGCCAGACAAGTTTATGGTCTATACACAGTACACAGTCGCAAAATTAGGATGGAAATATTAAGTACCCATCCAATAAAAAAGAATGATTATAATCGCTTAAATCGGTAGTCGTACTAATGAAAATAAATTCGCATACGTCCTACAGAAAGCCACCCACGCCTTACAAGATTAGCATTTTGACAGTTTTCTCATAGATTCTAAAATCAGATATTGAGCAAATTCGTGTGAGGATATACCTGAGCTATGTCCTTTTTAACAAACGGACTTGGTAAAGAATTATCGCTAAACATACATAAAAAAATATTCCGACGAAAATAAGATGTCTATGCAGATATTGCTAAAGGAAACTGAAAATTTCCGTTGAGTTGTACCATGTACGATGTTTTGGACATCGTGTCCAAAACACAGATCTCTTGCACCATGGCAATTACTGTCTAAATGACAATACGGACATAAAGTTATTACAACTATTTAACACGCCTGTAGCACTACAATGGATAATTTCATTTGTAATACTAGGTAAAATAATACCAATAATAATAACATCAGAACCTTCCATTTTGAAAATACATCATTATTAAGTATTATTTATCATCATTATTTATTATAGTATTATCCAAAGGGCCGAAATCTGTTTAAATCTACTAACGGTGAATCCATACAATACAATACATACAACATATTCCTAAAATGTATATATCGAAATCTAGAAAATGTGTTCACGCTAATTTCAATACTAGCAGGACCGACAGGACGATACCATTCTAACAGCATCTTTACATAATATAGCAGCGCCTCGCGGTTTCAAACGCGTAAGTCCCGATCCCGTGGGAATGTCGGGATAAAAAGTAGCCTCTGCGTTAATCCAAGTTTCATCGCAATCGGTCCAGTAGTTTTTTGTGAAAACATTACAAACATACACACAAATGTTTCCTCTTTATAATATTAGTTTAGATAAAACAAAGTCGCTTCCGCCGTTTGTACGCTTAGATCTTTTTAACTACGCAACGGATTTTAATTCGGTTTACACCAATAGATACACCGATTCCAGAGGAAGGTTTACGCGTATAGTTTAATATTATTTTGTTTTAATTTGTATAATCGTATGACGATAATTGTTCACCACATTAGTATATACATTACACTCGTGCGAAGCTTGGGCGGGTCGCTAGTTAGTCATAAGTACTCATAAGTTACAACTTAAACACTGAAGAACGTCTTGTTTTGATAAATTAAGTGAACACATAAATATATATAAGGGCAAGACCATGACTTTGCTTGCGATTTCATAGATTTTAAAAGTCGTAATTGATTATTGAAAGCCAAATGCATATGAGAAATATAAATTTTAAATTTGAACCCGGCCGGCGCGAGCGGTCAAACTTGTTGATAGCACCACACTAATATTATAAATGCTCTTTGATTAAATGCTATAGTAACTCGTCCGTCTCTCTGTCTATGTTACATACTCAGGCCTAATAGTGAAGTCATATTAGACAAAATAAGACCTAAACTTCGGAATAATTTTGAAAAGGGTGCTAATTGTTTATTTGTTTAATAACAAGAAATAAGCGCCAAATTAGTTGTGAAATGGAAATGTTTAATGAAAAAATTAGCACCCACTTTCTTGCGGAGACATTTTGATATGTTATTCTACACACTTTTACGAACATGTTCCAAAAGGAATCATCGATCGGAGAATTTTCCCGAAGAGACAATCTATTATGACTCCACTATAAACCTCTAAACAAATGAAAAAAAAAAACAAATTTTCATGAATTTTGGTATAGAAAGACCAATGTCTCTCTATACCAAAATGACCTTGAAGAAGGACATAGGTTACTTTTTGCCACGATAATCAAACATAATGGGGACGAAATAAACGATTAATGTTTAAATTTTTCTCAAAATTCATCATATGTTTTTCTACGCAGACGAAGTTGCGCGCACCAGATATTATTAAATACATTACATAATATATTTACAATGCAAATCATTGTGACATTTTAGCACGTGTTCTCTACAGGAACATGTATGAATGTAAATGTGTATTTATTTATCGACACTTATCTCATTTAACCTGTTTTAGCTGACCTCCTTTTGTAGTTATCCTCTACAACATGTGTGAAAGAGTAACAAACAGCCATTCAGTCATCCATCAGTCCTGAGAAACTTTCGCCTTTATAATATTGGTAAGATGGACGACCTTAACTCTATTCCTTTTATTTGATTCAGAAAAAAATACTTTACGTTTTTTCAACCAATTTTGTGTATTTTAGAGTGACACCGTTTTAGAAAAAGGTTATCAACTATAACAATAATGTTGTCTGTACTAAAGAAATACCAAAATTTATCCAGAATTACACTAAAATTATACTAAAAAAGAAGTTGGGAAAATAACTCAAATAAAACACTTAATTTTGATGTTTTATTATAACTCTTCATTGAAGTCATTATTACACAGATTATTTTTTAATATTTTTATTTATATATTTTCTTATTTTTGAGCATACATTTTAATTTCTACAACTTCAACCAAAACCTTTTATATAATTATGTATACGTACGGGAATTAGCGCGATCACGTAACAGGTGCTAGTCAGCCTGTGGCCACGGCCAGTTCAACCTGGTCGAAACGTCAGGCAATTCAAAGGTATATAATACCTATTACATTTTTTTTTTTTTTGGGATTACGACCAGTAACCCCAAAGCCCACATTTCACACAACTTGGCCTAACTGCAGTTCTCAAAGCCTAGTGGCGTAGCTCTCTAAAACTACTTAACTGATTTTCATGCGGTTTTCACCAATAGACAGAGTGATTCATGAGGAAGGTTTAGGTGTATAATTTGTTAATGTTTTGTGTAAATTGGTATATAATAATTTAATGATGATCGTTTAAGATGTCTCTACTACCCGTTCGCACCCGGGGCGGGTTGCTAGTAATTATTAATTAGACAAAGATATACTGGATCCGTGTACTTTCATTAAGCCGTTTTCACGTAAATTTTAAAGTTGTAAGACATATTGTTTAAACTTTTATCTTTCTGCACTTCTTCTACATATAAACTGTAATGTAAAAGTGTAAATATTCAAAAATTCACGTTACTAGGTTGGCAAAATTTTCTTTAAAAGGGGTACAAAGAATTCTCTTCACGTATTTATATAATAAATACTATCACAATTAACAAATACTTTTTTGTAATCTATGTTAGTATTATTCCCAAGTGAAGCTTTGCTGGTTTGCAAAATACAGCGCTACAAAAAAACGTTTAGTATTGTGAAAATTTGAAAATGGAACATCAATTTACGTCAAAATTCTTGTAAACCCGCCCGCCGAGCGGCCGCGACGCGGTTTTCCTGTTTATTATATTTTTTTATTTCTTGTCATTGATCCTATAGCGAAAATGTCTAAGATGTCGCGCAAGATGGATGAGATAGAACTCGAAGATCTAGATGACATAGATATAACTTTGATGACACTCAGGAAGCCGACGGAGTTGAAGAAAGTAATCGATTCTGTCCCGAAGCCATTACGAGCGGTACCAAAAAATGGATTACCTATGTGGTACAAGCTCGGGCTGGAGTGTAAGTTGCCAGTGCCGAAAATGCCGGTTGGAAAAATACTATTTTCACGCGGGAAAATAGGCGAAGATGTAAGTTTGTTCATATTTTAGTTATCATCGCTTGGTAGTATTTGAAATGGCGTCTACGTTTGAGATTCAGACTTAACGGAGCTTTGTATGTATAAAAACGTCTATTTATTTTTGTTGTGCTACACAACGTGTAAAGTACACTACTTTAGTTATTTACTAGAGACCCCTTTCCGCGCCATATAATAGAGTCCAAACAGACTTCAGATCTTCCTCAGGTAAATAGTTTATATGCCCCTTGAAACTATGGCAGCCATGATTTCAAAGACTTTGAAAAGTAAATATCTATGTACTGTACAGATATTTACTAAGGAAAAAGGAATTTGGAAAACAATCAGTCGATAACCGACATGAGTTTATCTTTAACCATAGAATTTGTTTTAATGGTTTAAGGTGTAATCACACTGTAGCCAACTACTAGCTAACCTCATATAAACCACTTTGAGCAGCCTGTACAAAACACGTAAAATAAAAAATAAAATCAAGTGTTGTGATACAAATTTGGCATTATTTGTAATGAATACACATTTATTCATTCATTTTAATAGCAGTATTCGTACAAATATAAAATACTTCTATAATACCTAACCATTATGAAAGACAGATGCTCGATGTAGTGCACGTGATATAAATTTTCCAAAAAAAAAAATATGGAAAAATCTCAGTTGAATTATGTTGACTGCTGCTCTCTTTCTGATCTCCTTACTGCTCCCACTGCTAGTATTAAATCACCAAACTACGGCACGTGCCACTTGTGCTTATACGACACCACGCGTTCACTGATTTTCGCAATATTACTCGTTACTGTCCTCCGACGCGCAAAGTTCTATGCTTAAACCAAATTCGAATGTCTAGTCGAGATAACTTCGTAATTTCACAATAATTATTGTTTATTAAAAGTACTGCTAGATGGCGCCACCATTAATTATAAAAGTCTGTGATAAGATACTCCGCAACTGAATGACAATCCCATTCATAATTCCCTTTATGGAAATCGCATTAGAAGTTTCACTTCAAAAATTATAATAGTGACACAATGACCGTGGGGCACGTTTGGTGGAACCCATGTCTTTAGTTCTTTACACGATATCGCGAACTGATTTGCTGACGCAGCTGCTTACCTTTTTTAAAAATTAATTCGGCACAATATTTTTTTTTCTAACCATATCCTTTTTCACGCAGTCCATCCATCTTTATCCTCACACATACCCGTCAACTTTCATACTTACATAAAACTCAGTTCAAACCAAGTCTGGTATACACCCTACAAAATTATATACGTCCAGAAACATTTCAAATTTACAATTTCAACAACGAAATTGTGTACGCAGCTTTCGTTAACGTAAACATCTTTAATATTATGTGCCAGGTTTAAAGGCTCATTAACACAACGGAGAATTTCACCTTAATTGTCGTAAATTATCGGACAATTAAACACGCTGCTGTGCTAGGTGTTTAATATATACCTATGTTACATATTGTCTCGGAAAATCGGCTTTAAGGAAAATACCTACATACTAGTGCTCTTGTTTAGAATTTGCCAATGCGCAAATGTGTTACAAGTGGTTACCTTCCCAACTGCCAACGCGTTAAGTATTATGGGTGCTTTCACCGTATGGAACAATTATTTCTGTGATTTAGAGATAATATGTCTGAGTCTGGATCTGGATGTGCTTTGCATACTTCATGTTTATGTTACTGTACTTTCTATGTACGTAATCCCCTTCCTTCCCTTCCCTCGACTCGACACAAAATGGCGACAAAAATAACAACTGAGTGTGACGGTTTTGGTTAGCCATGGCTTGGTAACTCTACATAAAAAGTACAAGCAACATTATTAACCTCCAAAGAAATTACTTTGTGACCTAAATTTTAAAGTATTTTTGTTATAACCAATAATTTAGCATTCGCAAGTATTCTACGTAAACGAGCCTTAACTTCTTCGTTTTAAATGTTTGTCATGCAAATAAGGTTGGTAGACGCGTAAACTGAGCAGTGAATAGAGCCTTCAGAACTCATAAATCAGCCTTTACTTTGCGAGCTTTCTTTATGAGTGTGCAGTAAACATTGATTTATTGTTATAAAATACTTTAAAACGTCTTAATACTTCGACTTTGTTGACTTTGGATGCTATTACTAAGTTATATTGTTTACGTCGGTTTGACTGCAACATAATCACATTCTTTCGTCCAATGTGGGGTGGCAGTAATGGCATTCAAACTCCTGCCACTGCTATTCCAGTTACCCTAGGACGCATGAAAACACCGAGTATGATACTTGGCGAATCCCAAGGAAGGTTCAAAAGGTATATTATATAGTAAATCCACTTTCTTTCTTGACAGAGCGCGAGACAAAAGAGAAAAAAGTATAAGTTAAAAAAAACAAAAAAAAACACGCTGTATAGAAAATCCGACTAAAAAATAGAAAATAAATTTAAAAAAGCGTGGGGTGCATATAGTGTCAATAAAATGTTTATAACTATTGACACTATGCATTCACCCCACACTTTTTTTAAATTTATTTTCTATTTTTAGTTGGATTATCTATACAGCGTGTTTTTTTTAGTTTTTTAAACAATTTTTTTTTTAATCGAGTTATTGCATTGTCATCGGTCTTTGACAGATGTGCAAAATTTGAATGAAATCTGTCCGTTTAAAGTGGGTCAAAATCGCGCCCTAAGGAGCCGGTTACAAACAAACAAACATACATGGTTAATATCCTATAAAAAAAGAGAGAAGGTAGGAGGAGAAGGTTTCTATGATAATGGGTCCTGAATAATGTAACGAAAAGCTGACTTTGACTTTGTAGCAACTTGCACCACACAGACCTAATAATAGGCCTATCATGCCAACAGAATACCTACATACAGCCCTGATAAGTAGACATAGAAATAATCATGGAGGATTAAAAAATAGTCGCTATGTTGCAATCGACAAACTCGACGAGGTCGGAAAGCTCGTATATAATTACGATGATTACGGAACGAAAAGTTAAGAAAATTGAGCAGATTATCGGTTCCCGTTCCCGATAAATGTTTTAATAATAAATGTTTTTAAAAATTTCCATGCGAACGGAGGCGCGGGCAACAGCAAGTGTACGATAAACGCTAAATTTCTTCTCAACACTAAGCACGCGACACAGGAATCATTCCTAGAGAGGGACTTTCCTAATCAACAAAGTGAGCTTTTTTTTTTGATGTAAATAAATGCAAATCAAAATATCGGGGTAGTAGTACTAGTGCAAGACTGTACAAGTAACAAACTATCGTCCGCATATCCAGTCAAGGTGCATCCTCATGGTAAAGACAATATCTAAATTCTTATAAATTACACATATTCGATTCGATACTATATGAAACGGATCCCTGAGGACAACCCCCACTACAATAGTCATTGCTTATGAAAAAATAAGTTGGCAAAAATTTTAGGCGTTAAAACATGTTACCAAAACAGCCGCGAGTTTTTAATTTCAGTAATAGCATAAGCCACCAAGCATTATTAAAGGCGCCCAATGTGTTGAAGAAAATAGGTAGAACGTATTGAAATGCAGAAGAGTTTTTCCAAAAAAGATTTTCCAACATGTTTTCATTACATTTAAATCTACACTAAAAGTTTGCTAAATGATGGCAACAGAGTTTTTGGAGTAATTGTGATGTAAGTATACAAGGAAACTTAACAGTTAGAATTAAATTTCCTGTTTCTTTGGACTAATTCCCTGCAAATGGCTCAATGAAGGAAAATGTGATTATCGATAAGTACAAAACAAACATTAATAGCTTAAACAGTCATCTTATTTCCAAAAAAATTAAATTATATTTAAAAATTCTGAACGTGGGAGAGCCATGCTTAGGCACGTATGGGCCGACTCGACTCCGCTGGATACCACGGCCTCACAGAAAACCAGTAGTGAATTTACCGGAGGCCCTAACCCTTCCCTCTCCCTTATTCCCGTCCTTCCCCTCTCAACCCCCACCCTCCCCCTCTTCTCCTATTCCCGCCTTAAATGGCGGCAACGCACTTGTGACTCTTCAGTTACAGGTGCCCATGGGCGGCGGTAGTCATTTACCATCAGGTGACCCGTCTGCTCGTTTGCCCCCTATACCATAAAAAAAATAATTAAATAATATAATACTGTCACTTACACAGGTCCATAAGTATGTACGTGTTTTTGATTACACCACCACCCTTTAACCTTAATCAAGGCAACTCACGACATGTCTCACTACAATAGCGATTGTAGTAATTCCACTAAAGGGTACAATCTGCCTTTTAGGACATGGCTAAGGAAAATTTATGATAAACCTTCACGTACGATCGCTTTTACATTGCGCAAAGAAACGTTTTAACAGCCTTTTTCGTGCTAATGCGATGTGATAACGATGATATGAGAACAGCAGTATGTTATACTTTTTTTCACTTCACAAAGATGATTTGTACATACATGTTTCTAGGCCAATGCCCCTATAATATTTTGAGAGAATTATGTGTATGAAAATCTATATACTAAATGATTAATTTAGCGGTTTTCGTGCAAAACCGTTTTTTTTAATTGATAGAAACAAATCGTAAGAAAAATTAGCACGGGACTGTCATCTCTCAATGATACAATTGACGTGGGTTCGAATAACTTGACAAAATAATTGAATTCTTCCTTGTTCTAGCCAAACCCAACGGACGTTGTCCTGTGGGTCCATATTTATTCATCCTTATTTATATAAACCGGTTGATCTGTCATTTGATGATGACAAACATTATATATTAGATAATATTATACATTGAGAAATCGCAAATGGGTTGCGTAGCTAAATCGCATTACCTACCGATGCTGTTAATTAATATGAATTCTAATTAACTTTTCTTGATCACCTTCCCCAATCTTTCTCAGCACAACTATGAAGTTTTCAGGTACTAACGGTACGGTACAAATGGTATTTTTAAGACTAGCTACATGTACTTGAATACTTTTCTAATATCTTGACAGTCTATATTCTTAACAATATTATCTTTTGCTAGTTATGTTGAGTACCGTGGGAATATCGGGACAAAAAGTAGCCTATGTATTTATCCAGGTCTCCAGCTATTTAAATACCAAATTTCATCGCAATCCGTTCAGTAGTTTTTGCTTGAAAGAGTTACAAACATCCATACATCCTCACAACCTTTCATGTTTATAATATTAGTAGTATAAAGTTTTCAATCCTTTAAAATAAAACGTCTCTATACGAAAATGTGATTGTGACTTCTAAAGAGCTTTTTAGTTTAACTATGTTTAGTCCTCTTAACAACAAAGTTGAAAGGGAAAACTGAACACTTATAACGTTAGAGGTATTACGTAAGCATTACGTCATGCAAGACGCTTTAAGTATTGAAAGCTTCGTTTAGATCATAACTTTGTCCCAAAGTGTGAAATGGAGATAAAGAGCCAATTAAATAGACATCTCTATATGGTAGACATTACTTGTACCTTTTTTACACCACCCGATATCTAATCTTACTAATATTATAATCGCGAAAGTTTGCGAGTATGGATGGATGGATGGATGGATGTTTGTTTGTTATTCTTTCACGCACGGCTGAACAGATCTTGATGAAACAATGGACAGAAGTGGATTATAGTCTGGAATAGCACATAGGCTACTTATTATCCCGGTACGGTTCCCTTGGGATAGATTTGACTAAAATTTCCACACGAACGAAGTCGCGGGCAATAGCTAATGTATACTATTACTATGGGAGAGCCATGCCTCGGCATGTATGGGCCGGCTCGACCGGAGTGATATATGACCTCACAGAAAACCGGCAGTTAAGCAATGCTTACATTGTGTTTCTTCGAGTGAGTGAGGGTACCGGAGGCCCTAAACCTTCCCTCTCCCCCTCTTCTCCCTTTCCCCGCACTCTCCCTATTCCTCCATTCTCCTACTCCCACCTTAAAGGCCGGCAACGCACTTGTGACTCCTGAGTTGCAGGTGCATAAAAAAAGATATTGGTGACTGCTAACATTTGTAAAAATATGTGTAACTAGCATACCTTGAGGATCCGTTGACATCCCGTAAGCTCAGGTGCCGATTACGTCACTATCTCTGAATCCGTACAGAATATTTGTAAGTAAGCTGTCTCTAAGATCCGTTTTCACAGTCGATTCACCCTTGTAATGCTCATACGTAGTGTGTATTTAATAAACGTTTCGGGACGTGCCTAAGTGTTGGGCGCATTCCTGATGTTCAATATGATGAACAAATGCCGGTTTTCAATAAAAAACGTATAGTATTATAACACAGGGTAGAATTTATGAAGCGTATCTGGAGGGGAAGTACTTTAAATACTGAAGATTCCTTTATTTCTCACCGACTTCATTTTTGAAATGAAAACTTCTTTTGGGCACCTTTTGGGCACTGTTGGTAGAAAAAAGCACTGAACTCGTAACCGTCACGCTATTATATAATTATATAATATTATATAAATCCACTAGAGAGCGCTAATCTAAACATTGAGTACTGTCAGCTCCTTATTAATAAATAAATCTTTAAAAATATAATTACACCGTCAAGCTCAGGTGATATATAGGTATACGATGAATATGTGTATGAGTATATGTATATATATATGTATATGTGTGTATGTGTTTTCACTTCTGATGTACAATCCTACGATTGACAGTTTTTTTTTATGTATGATCACAAATATTTCTGTCAATTATGGACCGATTTTGAAAATTTACTTTTGATTGAACTTCCAAGGTGGTTCCATTGTCATTCAGGGAGGATCTGATGTTGGAAAAAGAGAAAAGCCTAAAAAATTAGAGACACATTTAGACTTTTTGTTAAATTTTCTTGAAATTAAGCAACTTTGATGTTGAAAATGTTAAATGTTTTTTAAGTTTTTGTTATTAAACGATTTCAAACGAGAAGGTTCTACGTTCGCCTGCTTGTATTGTTAAATCAAATGCAGCAAGTTCGTATTTTGGTGAGCTGAGGTAACTGCAATAGACAAAGAAAGAAAGGCAAGGCTTCTTACAAAGATTCAGGAATAAGGCTACTCAAACATTCACGAATAACATCGATTCGATGTCCGCGTTGCTCCGGAGTTTCGTTACTCTTGTCAAACTTTCACGAAAAACACCAAGCCGATGTGTGCGTTGTACCAGGTTATCATGATTTAAACGCTCATTAATGACATTGAGTCGATGTTCGCGCTGTCGAGGTTTCGTTACTCAATCGTTTTCGGATAACATCTAGGCGATTCTAGTTCTATTTAGGCGATTCCTATGATAATTGAGAACGGATGTTAGTTTCATCTGAGATAATCTCGTTTGACGAGCCAGTCGTGACTAAAGTAACGTAAGTAATTTTCTGAACACTGAGAAACTTAGACGGAAAACGGATGATCATAAAAATTATATTTAGATATTTTTTTAGCTGCACTTTATTGGGTAAAATATTAAACCAACTTTATAAATAGTAGTATAGTATAAAATCAATACATCCTAAATACTTACATATAATATGTAGGTACAAAAAAATTAAGAAATGACCAAGACAATTTTTTTTTTTTTCAATCTCTAAACTACACAACTACTACAACTACACACTGCACTTATAGAAAATGTGTTATTGTATTCATTTAAACTTTACTATTACTAAAATAAACAAAAAAAATAGTCCTACAAGAAATCGTTTGAAAATCATATTTAAATTGTTCGATGTTCAAACAATCCGTAGAGCTATTGTCTCAGCACGAAGGTCAGAAGTCTATTAACCTTACCCGTGAAGAACATATAAATTAACATTAGAAAAAGCTTCCACAGTCCTAGTATGCAACCTGCAACAAATCTGGATCGATCACCATTATAATAATCTCCATTCAGCTCGCCTCTAATCACCCATTTTCTATTGTACGTATATTACACGCATAAAATGAGATATGATATTACATTCACACAAAGACGGTCTCCCCACGAATTTCAGACGTAATACTTGAAATCGTTTTTAAGAGACTCGGCTCTCATTACGCTAATGCTTGCTATTCACTGCTACGCCCAATGAATGGTGTTGTGTGTCGAGCTCCGCCTTATAAATCTCTTCAGGCCACCCAATGTTTGTTTAAAGGTGCGATTTTATTAGTCACAGTAAGCTTTACAATTATCTTGCAGTATTATCAAAGGTGGTCATTTCCGGAATGTGGTCATTTTAGGAAATTGGTCATTTTAAGAAAGTCGTCATTATCAACCTAATGGTTTTTATATAGTAAACCGTAAAGTCGCCGATGCGGTATGCCGTGGCCAAGCATTTCTGAGTCATCTTTTCTACATAAACATATATAACCAGTTAATTTCAATAACGCACTGACTAAACAGATTGTACAATCAGCAGTAAATAATCCCATTCCAAATCCAAATAAAGTGAACATTATAAAGTATACCAACGTTTTATAACAACAAACTTAGTTTGACACTGTATACAAAGTTCTACCGTGAAGGGTCATAACATGCTGTCATCTCCGGCCTTTTGCCCTTACTTATAAAAAGTGGATCGTGACAAGAGAAAGACAACATGCTTAAATTCGAACACAAATTATCTGTCAAAACAAAGAAGTTTGTTTCTGTTTACACCATTACAAACAAATGTGAGATAAATACTATATGTGAATACAAATAGCTTAGACTGTTGTACGGTGTGAAATTTATAAGGACAACGAATGGGCTCATTTGTGCGCTGAATAATTCCGTCTCCTTTCCATGAAGGTTTGACAACCATACAGCAACAATAGTAGTACGCCAGAATGCTGTCTAACCAAAATCTTATTTTGGTTGAAGGTTATTTCCAAGTTGGTAAGCTCCAATTAGAGCTAATGTCTGCCGAGCCTTACCTGATTCTCTCTTGCACGAAATCCCTTTAGATGCACGACTTGTGATGATCTAATCATCACCTTTGTATTAGCTTGTAGTGTACAAAATAGCAAACTGTTAGGAAGGAGGCGACAGCGCCGGTCCAATAAGTATTTATATATATATATATATATATATATATATATATATTTGCTGGTTTTAGAAGTAACTTAAATACTACTTCCTGTTTGATTAATAACATTTATTATTTTTAAATAATTTAAAAATAATTTTCGTTTCAATCACGTTGTTTCAATATTTTCTTTTTAATGCCTTCTTAGTAATTCAGTAGGTCTAACCTGTAAAAGACTACAAATTCCTGACAAAAAATGTACTTCACAAATTCTTTAAATTTTTACACGACAAACGTTGCATTTCAATACTCGTGTTTTTATATGGTACCTAAATGTAACTCACGGCTAGTAATTATTTAATACACTATTCATCCGTCTATGTAACTGCATTGCAATATTAACGAGAATTGATATCCATAGTTTAACACCATTGAGGACTTAAACTTTTATATTTTATAGCCTAACACTTTCAGCAATTCTTCCTGCATCTATGTATTTTTCTTAATTAAATTTGATTAAAATGGTTTTCTCTCATATAGTTCTGTTTTCTTTACAGAAGAGCCTTTTAGGTTTGATTTGCTTTGTAATCCGTCGTCGTTGTCGTCGTTATAAATGGCATCGCAATTTTCCAATCGGTGATATCTCTGGTGACTTAACTATGTCACTGAAGTACTATCTAGATATCGATAGAAAAAAAACGTAGCCGATGAAAAGCAGCATATTAATTTTTCGAGTGCTTTAAACTCTGTCACCTACACAAGTGTTTTAGATGTATATAACCCTTATGTGACTTTTTGACGTGCAATTGTATTGACTTGTATTAGTTTTTTTTTAGATAATTTGAAAAAAGTGACACCGATCTGGTCAGTGGACGATGAAACACATATTACATACAGTACACGGAGCGTATGATAACCGATAGGAAGATACATTTTGGTTGAGCCTATGCCTCGCTGCAAACGCACTAGTAGCAGACCCTAACAAAAGTTACCAGTCACCACGCTAAATGTAGGTACTGATATTTATACATCTGTTACCCGATACAACAGAATAGAGGCCGGATAGGCACCGCTTTAAACTGTGGCGTCGCCTTTTAGCGTTACTTAACAAGCTTCCGACCTACATTGTGTTGACCTTTTGATACGCACTGCACTTAATTAAAGTGCGTTAGTTTTATACAAAAGGGGGAGGAAGATAGTGGTGTATGGAGCTTTTTACTATATAGTTACAATGAAAACTGTTGGATTATGGGTTCTGATAGTTAGTCGTTTACTCACTTAAATCTAGACTTAATCACGCCTTAATATCCACTACATTTCTTGAGTGACCTTATCATATAAAATATTAATCCATGAAAACAAAGAAGAGTGGTATCAATTTATTATCTACTAGCAGCGCCCTGCAGTTTCACCCGCGTAAGTCCCGATCCGGTAGGAATATCGGGATAAAAATGCGTAGCCTATATGTTAATCCAGGTCTCCAGCTATCTACATACCAAGTTTCATGGCAATCGGATCCGTAGTTTTGGCGTGAAAGAGTAACAAACATCCATACATACATCCATACATCCTCACAAACTTTCACGTTTATAATATTAGTAGGATGATCATTGATCACGCATAACTTTTGAGAAAATAGCCCGGTTTTAATAAGCTTTTATTTCATAGACCCACATAAACTTGAGAAAAAGACATCCTCAATCCTTGAGAAGTATTGAGGTAGTCTCAAGAAAAATAAAAAAACCTGAACAGACAATAAGTAAAATAAAAATGAAAGCCAAAAAAATAATTCGTAAAAACAATTCCACCAAAAATAACGTAATTAACAAATATCTATAATTTTTTACATCGTTATGCGGGTATTTGTGGCCAATCGTTTAGTAGTAAAAAGCTACGATACAAAACTCATAATACTTCTATAGGAGATATTACTGACACATCTGTAACGAATTTAGTATAGGAGATGTTCCAATACGATCTCCGATAGACGAGTATTCAATTGCCCCATTACTCATTTGTCAAGTTTGAAGGATACATTGTCCACGGACTGGATAGATACGACCAACTTTCATCTTTGCCTTGTGGTTCGGTAAGAGGTATAGCGTAGATACTTTAGAAAAAGTAAGTGCCAAACATTTTCGGATCTACTGCCCTGGTGTATTTCGGATTCTATAAATGGTAGTGGTTTAACTTCTACGCTCCCCATAGTTAAGTTTGCCGATTCATAGATTTTAATGTCCTCTATGCCACAAACAGCTCTGCTTTCTTTCTTAATACAAATGGCTAATTACAATATATTAATACGTGACGAGAATTCTTTGTACCTCTTTTTAAAATAGTTCGCGAACGTAGTAACGTGGATTTTAAAATATTTACAGTTTAAACAGTAAACTTACTTTACAGTAAACAATATGTCTTACAACTTTAAACATTATGTGAAAACGGCTTAATGAAATTACATGCGTCTAGTATATGCGTTGATTTGTCATGGTAAGTCTAAGTCTATACAATAACAGCTCAAGTTATACATGCCAATGAAAACACCGTGGTCGAAATACGACCACCACGCGATCTCTAGTTACAATAAATAAGATAAATCGTTTGCTAAGCATATATTAACACCGTAGGTCGTTTATTACAAGCTCTCCACGTGTGAAAATTCTAATTTGTCTTGTCCCTCAGGTGTGTAAAGGAAATTCATCACTAGTAAACCTTCATGGTTTTCATCCATTTGTGAGTAGGTAACGCCAAAAAATAAGAAACAGAAAAAATATTAAAAAGTATCTAAATCAATCGTGGGAGAGCCATGCTTCGGCACGTATGGGACGGCTCGACTCCGCTCGATACATCGACGGCCTCACAGAAAACCGGCAGTGAAGCAATGCTTGTATTGCTTTTCGCCACGTGAGTGAGATTACCCGGAGACCCTAACCCTTCCCTCTCCCCTATTCCCACCCTTTCCCTCTTCCCCCTCTCCACCCCTGTAATCCACCTCTCCCCTCTTCCCGCTCTTCCCCCGTCTCCCCCTCTTCCCTTACTCCCACCTTAAAGGGCGGCAACGCACTTGTGACTCTTGAGTTACAGGTGCTCATGGGTGGCGGTAGTCATTTACTATCAGGTGACCCGTCTGCTCGTTTGCCCCCTATACCATAAAAAAAATCTACATAATGCTTCAAAGAGTTTTGCCCTTTAATAAGATGCTCATATATGTTACTTTACTAGTAACGTTACCGTTTAGTTTTGTAGTTCTACGCGGTTTTACGACCTTGTATTTTTTTATATTATCAACTTCAAAGAAAAAAGACGAGGATTGGACACTAATTAAGGACGCAGTAGTAGTACGCTAGTTATATCTTTAAAATGTTATGTCAGTTTTCTTTTTTTTTATGAACTTTACTGAAATAAGTTACTAAAAACCTATAATTTACATAATATATGAATTCGGATCATACACAAGTCTAAACTCAAATTAACAAACCATAAAGACACTGCTAGTGTTGTGTTTTGTGAATATGAGTATCAAAAGAATATTGTGTTGGCACTTACTCATTTGTGAATTTAACATCGAACAGTACTTTAATTGTCTCGTTGAACAAAATATTCAATCATGCAAATGCCCTCATTAAGGTTGATATAGTGACACAATTTAATTTAAACACATGAGTTGTTATAATCATCTTGATCGCACACCGGGAATGAGACGTGCTCAGGCAAATATTTAATTAATCTCATTAATTGGAAGGTGTCCTATGTCCTTTTCTGTACCCTTCACAACATGTATACAACATGTAGGCAACTTGTATGCAACAAGTGGGCAACCTGTATGCAACATGTATGCAACGTGTAGGCAACATTGTAAGATGATCGGTTGAGTAGTTTGTCAAGGCGTGAAAGCGAAACAAACTAATTAACAACTAACCCCTCTTTCACATTTATAATGTAAGTTTAGGATAGTTAGAATGAGTTTCTAAATGATAAAATTTAGTACTTTCCTATTAACTGTAAAGTGTCCAATACTAAAGTGGTCGACTTGATGAAAACGATAATTATATTCTATTGCCAACACATTTTTTTAAATTAACGTTCCAAAAAAAAATGTAATTGGCGTTTTTGTTAATTATCGTTCGTTATTTGTTTGGCGAAACTAGTAATATTTCTTATGTACTTCGTCGTATATCATGTACCAAGTAAAGGGAGTTGTCAAAGGAATCTAGCCTTTAAAACGTTGTAGGAATGTAGTTTCAACACTCATTTCATTGGGTTGGTCAAGCTCACTGATCGTTTATAAGAGAACAATATAAAAAAATCTGTTATGTTTTCTAAATATTTATCCTAATAAGAACCTTGTTTTCAGGTTAGAAGAGTCGGCCTCGGTACTGGAGGTGGGCAACCAAATTTCGACTTAACAGATCCTTACTGCAACAACGTCTCCTACGACTACGTACCTATGCATGATCCACATCTTGCCCACCATTTTGCCCAGCCGCCTGCCAGAAAAAGAATGCAATCTCTTGGCTTCTGCACCAAAGATAATAGAGCAGTCTGCTCATTAAAAGAATTCAACCAGTATCGGAAGTATCTGTACAATCAATTCATGGACAAAATTCATGTGGCTATGTTTGAATTGGTACGATCATCTCGGTTTTTGACCGTACTTTTACCATCATTTTACATTTTTATAACAGACATAAGGTTTCTTTGGTAATTAATTTAAGAAAAAGTTTTATAAATCTAAACGTTGGAAGAGCAGATCTTTGAAAATAATTACAAGCCAAATGTTTTCAGGCATAATAATAATATTAGGATGTATACAGGATGAACGAGCAAAAGACGACTTGACACTAAAACGCGTTGACATGGATGTAGCCAGAAGATTGCTAGTGTTTACTAAGGCGGAGAGAGCTAGAGAGCATCTAGAGAGGATAGCTAGGGAACACGCTGAAGAATTTGCTGCAAAAAAACGAGCGTATGTATTTAATTGACAACATTATTTTCGTCCTTATCGATAGGCAGTATAAAATCAAACACCGAACAGAATAGTATAGTATAGTACAGTACCAGTACTTGTACGAATGTACGTATAGTCCAATGTTAGAGAAAGGCCGATTTAGAGTTTTGACAACCATACGCCGAATATAAATGTTAGGCTTCAAGCATTTTAGATAATTGGTGCTTACAAAGGCAAGAGCTCAGTGCTTATTGGATTTTGCGTCTTAGGGTTTGCAAAGGCCAGAGCTCCGGGACTTTTGACCCTTACGCCCTAGTGCTTGCAAAGACCCACTCCCTTTATTGTTAAGGATTGATGTCGGAATGAAGTTTTTTATTCGTCAAGCATATTTTACAGTATTTAAATACTGTAAAAAGCTAATATACGAGCGGTTTTTGCTTTTTACTTGTTAAGGATAACGAGAGTGTCAAACTAGTCTCAAAAACTTATTCGATCAGGTTGCAAGGTAGAATGTGATTCATTTTGGAGAAAATACTCAAACATATACTCAACATTATATGTTACCTCTTACATGGTTATAATGTTGAGAATGTGTCTGAGTCTGGGAATACATTTCTTATTAACCTTAAACCTAATATAATGATGTAGAACGATGACACATCTCAACTCTTTCACCAAAAGAAACAAATTAACGAAACCCATCATAACTTTCCTATATTTCTCAAATTACATACGGTAATTTGCAGTAAAACTTAAGAAAAGCTGAACGACAGAAACTAATTATATCCTTCAATATTAATGACAGTCGCCATTTCTGTCTTAGAGTTGTTCTGTTTAATGTCCCAGACATTCCTTGGGTACTAATGGAAACTCTTTTACCTATCCTTACTTAATATTATAAATGCGAAAGTAACTCTGTCTGTCTGTCTGTCTGTCTATCGCCCTTTCACGCCAAAACTACTGAACCGATTCCTGACGTTGTTCCCAAGACTTCGTCCGCGTGGAATAGTGTATTTATATCGAATCAACAGCCTAAAATATAAGTTTCAAGCTTCTAGCTCTAAATATGACGATACTTCCATACAACTTTTCATCCCCACTTTTCAACCCCTTACAAAGTAGCCTATGTTCTTTCTTAGGCTCTAGATTTTCTGTGTCCCAAATTTCATTTTAATCGGTCCAGTAGTTTTGACAGACAGACAGACAGACAGACAGACAGAGTTACTTTCGCATTTATAATATTAGTAAGGATTTGTTACATACGTTGAAACTATGTGACATAAATAATCTATTTCTATGTACATCAACAAGTCGTTGCAAGGTTGATTACTTATTACAACAAGTACAAAACTATGAAAAAATTGAGCAATGACAGTCTTACAAATATTCTTTGAAGAAGTCGTTTGTCATTGCAACATGTAAATTTATTTCCAAGGATGTATACAAATGTATATCTAAGGTGAACTTAACAAGAAAAACTTTTGAAGGACCAAGTCGAAGACGAAGTTATATCAAAATGTATATTGTTACGTGGATTAAGTCATCAACACAAAGATTGTGTGAAGTTGGAAGAAGCAAGTATAATGAGTTTTGGAAACGATACGGCGATACATCTTACTTTCTTCCGTAAATGTTTGTTCTTCAGTTAAACTTACACAATGCGATAATTCAGTCTACATCAATAACTAAAAATTTACAATTTAAAATACCCCCCGACTCGAGAATCCCTTCAACGATTAGGACAGAGCTGATGATCTTCGAACGGTTAACAGCATTTCTTGAATTATAATTAAGAACACTTTCAATCAATTCACTTAATTTGGGCTTTGATTGCGCTCTATAGTAGATTCGACAATATTACCTATAATTATATTTGAAGTAAAATTTTACACAACAATAGAAATACCTAAATAGTAACTAATAACATTTTAAATACTGGATAATGGCTATACTGTTATATTATTACATAATAATATTACTTTGAAACGAATAATTGAAGGAGCCTCATTCATGCATTCGTAATCACTTCTAGATGTAATTATGCAGAACCGCTAAATGTCACTCTGAGTAAAGTGTTCCATTCATGTGTAAGATAGCGTCTACATTAACTAATAGTCTTTATGATAATTATATAATATAACTAAGTGCTACCCGCGACTTCGTACGCTTAAATTATTAACTTATATAGAACACTTCATTTTGCAACATGTTTTTAAAGAAACAGCATTTTGGAATTTTAATACTATTTGTAAATTAACAAACCTCCCTGCCAAATATCATCCTCATAGGTCAAGTAGTTTTCCCGGTTTCATCATTAGTCAGTAGATGAGTGTGTAAGTGAGTATTCTTTCGCTTTTATATATTTGAGATTAAGTAAGACAGGTACAAAACCTGTTTTACTTAATCTCTGCTTCATCATAAGGTACACTGGTGATGAATACCTAACCTATGACCTAAATTCCGCCATTGTACAATGTTTATGCATTAAGTAATAAATAAATAATTTATGACAAAACTCGTGGATAATCGCGGTGAGAGATCCATAATAAATTCCAAGTTATAAACAAATGTTAAATCTAAAAAAAATATAATTCACAATGAAATTACGACTGTGCCTGAAGGTCTATTACTCAATAGTGAGCTATATGGATATTATATTACATTCTTTTTTTCAGTAACATTACTGTTATAGCTTGACTTTAGTTTATTTCACTTTAATCTTAATAACATAATATAATAGGCCTAATCATCTATGACAGGATTTAAGTAGCATCGCGGCGACACAGACTTATGCACTGCGGACAGGTGATAGATGACAGATAGATAGACAGATGGTAGATCCATCCTCTGAACAATAACATAATAGCTCAGAACAAAATTAAACAGTACTGTAACACAATTTACTCAATATTATAATAACTATCCGGTGATTTAAGTGTGACCGTGAGTTTGTTTCCCCGTGTACTTCTCACAAGGCTCAACCATTTAAAAACAGTTATAGATCGGCACAGGCAAGTACGGTATTATTTGTTTGTAACCATCAAAGCAAGCAATTGTTGCATTGACATTGTGTGTTGGTCTATAACTTAAAAAAAAATTAAGGTTTTAAATATCGTTAAGCGATTTTATGAACTAAAGATGATTGAATTTAACCTTAAACCTGATCTAATATGAAACCCTTACCATGTAACACACAATACCATTACTATACTCTTTATCCATAGGTATCCTCTCCTTAAATTTTAATAAGTAAAGAGTATTCTTCCCTTCCCCTAATGAGAGTTGGTTTAGCCGTGAGGCGTTCAAAGGTTCCAAAGGCTACGTGAGCCAAGCTCCGCTGATTAATGGTGACACTTTATTTTCATTTAGTTGTGTTTACGTAGGACCGGAAAACATATTTCTTCTGTAATTAATAATACTTATTGAGTTTCTTATAAGGTTGGTCTAACATTTAGTATTTCAATGCCCGCAGAATATTTTGAGATGAATATTAATGTTTCATATTGTATTTAATTATTCATTTGTCGCGTAAAACATTTGGTACAAATTCAAATAAGTTACATAAGACCGACATGTTGACATGCGGTTACTGGTATCTATATGAACACAAACAACATCTGTAATTTTGAGAGATGTCAAACCTATTCCCCTCTTGTAATGGCGTCTGGCAACCTTCCCAAAAGCAGAAGTATGCTGCGGTCTCTTGCATCGTATAGCTGCTTCCAAAAGACTAGAATTCGGAAAGAAAGAAAACAAAGAAGACACTTTTAGGATTTTATGCTTATCTGTATCTTTACTTTGTAATTTGCGCTGCAGCTTGAATCATGAATACATAAAATTGTTTGCAACGTGCATCTGATACTTAACAAGTTGCCTAAGCAGCTTAGCGTGGAGTGGTTCACGATTTCCTTATTATTGATTATAACTACATTATTATAAATGTTCTGTGAGATAACTCACTGAATATTTAATATTGTGATAACATTGATAAAATTATTATGCAGGCAACAATGTAGGTTCTACATCGAAACATAATTAATTTGCGTCCAGAATAAATGTAACGTCCAAGTAT
The DNA here is from genome assembly GCA_949752705.1 of Callimorpha dominula. Lineage (NCBI taxonomy): Eukaryota > Metazoa > Arthropoda > Insecta > Lepidoptera > Erebidae > Callimorpha > Callimorpha dominula. The sequence goes on from OX456992.1 coordinate 21,819,085, forward strand.
TACGTAACGTTAAAGTAACAATGATTATGTCATTGCAAGTCCTAAAGAAATTATATTAAAAATCCATTGACACCTATTTGATATATGAAATTCTATTTGCATTAATGTGTAGCTGTCGAAACACATTAATGAAATGGTATTTTCTTGTTGAGATAATCTTAATCAGTTTTACATTTTCATTCGCTTATGGATTGTGCTAGATATATGGTAATATCATTTATTACATTGGTGCTAACATAGCCTGGGGGGTGGGTGATCACAGGTGGATGACTTACACGCTTTATATTCCGGAACGGCCAGGCAGAGGTAACCTATCCGGGGTCAGAATGCTTAAGTGTTATGTTAAGTTTTATTAGAACTAGAATTTCTCAGACTTCAATTGTGATCTGTCGAAATGGAATAAGTATTCACTGTTGTTGATTACCCAAGAGAAGAAAATTAGAAGAAAGAGAACAAGCCTAAGAAGGAAAGAACAATGGCCAAAAATTGTCTCATTATTTTAAAATGCACATAAATATTATTTATACCAAAGCAATTTATTGTTTATTTTGAAATTTTACAAATATCTAAATGTTCCAATAAAAGCCGGCGTTAAATCTAGTTTTAATAAAAGATTATCAACGATCTAATAGCCGTGAGCCAGTCAACCTCTTGACAGGCAGGAACGTCTTGGCGCATTCTTGGACGAAGTGCGAAAATGAGCTTTATACGCGTGTCATAAAGCTGATTTTTGCACTTCATCAAAGTGTCGACTGTCAAAACTGTCGTGTATTTCTCAGAAATCAAACCGTGCTACATTCTGTGATCTGTCAAAGTGACAAGGTTATCCTACCTTGTCACTTTTTAAATGGTTGAGCCTTGTGAGAAGTACACGGGGAAACAAACTCACGGTCACACTTAAATCACCGGATAGTTATTATAATATTGAGTAAATTGTGTTACAGTACTGTTTAATTTTGTTCTGAGCTATTATGTTATTGTTCAGAGGATGGATCTACCATCTGTCTATCTATCTGTCATCTATCACCTGTCCGCAGTGCATAAGTCTGTGTCGCCGCGATGCTACTTAAATCCTCTGTCATAGATGATTAGGCCTATTATATTATGTTATTAAGATTAAAGTGAAATAAACTAAAGTCAAGCTATAGCTCACTATTAAGTAATAGACCTTCAGGCACAGTCGTAATTTCATTGTGAATTATATTTTTTTTAGATTTAACATTTGTTTATAACTTGGAATTTATTATGGATCTCTCACCGCGATTATCCACGAGTTTTGTCATAAATTATTTATTTATTACTTAATGCATAAACATTTTACAATGGCGAAATTTAGGTCATAGGTTAGGTATTCATCACCAGTGTACCTTATGATGAAGCAGAGATTAAGTAAAACAGGTTTTGTACCTGTCTTACTTAATCTCAAATATATAAAAGTGAAAGAATACTCATACACTCATCTACTGACTAATGATGAAACCTGAAAAACTACTTGACCTATGAAAATAATATTTGGCAGGGAGGTTTGTTAATTTACAAATAGTATTAAAATTCCAAAATGCTGTTTCTTTAAAAACATGTTGCAAAATGACGTGTTCTATATAAGTTAATAATTTAAGCGTTCGAAGTCGCGGGTAGCACTTAGTTATATTATATAATTATCATAAAGACTATTAGTTAATGTAGACGCTATCTTATACATGAATGGAACACTTTACTCAGAGTGACATTTAGCGGTTCTGCATAATTACATCTAGAAGTGATTACGAATGCATGAATGAGGCTCCTTCAATTATTCGTTTCAAAGTAATATTATTATGTAATAATATAACAGTATAGCCATTATCCAGTATTTAAAATGTTATTAGTTACTATTTAGGTATTTCTATTGTTGTGTAAAATTTTACTTCAAATAAAATTATAGGTAATATTGTCGAATCTACTATAGAGCGCAATCAAAGTCCAAATTAAGTGAATTGATTAAAAGTGTTCTTAATTATAATACAAGAAATGCTGTTCGAAGATCATCAGCTCTGTCCTAATCGTTGAAGGGATTCTCGAGTCGGGGGGTATTTTAAATTGTAAATTTTTAGTTATTGATGTAGACTGAATTATCGCATTGTGTAAGTTTAACTGAAGAACAAACATTTACGGAAGAAAGTAAGATGTATCGCCGTATCGTTTCCAAAACTCATTATACTTGCTTCTTCCAACTTCACACAATCTTTGTGTTGATGACTTAATCCACGTAACAATATACATTTTGATATAACTTCGTCTTCGACTTGGTCCTTCAAAAGTTTTTCTTGTTAAGTTCACCTTAGATATACATTTGTATACATCCTTGGAAATAAATTTACATGTTGCAATGACAAACGACTTCTTCAAAGAATATTTGTAAGACTGTCACTCTTCTTCTGACGCATTCTTGGACGAAGTGCGAAAATGAGCTTTATACGCGTGTCATAAAGCTGATTTTTGCACTTCATCAAAGTGTCGACTGTCAAAACTGTCGTGTATTTCTCAGAAATCAAACCGTGCTACATTCTGTGATCTGTCAAAGTGACAAGGTTATCCTACCTTGTCACTTGGACAGATCACAGAACACATGCGCTTTTTTGTCGATGGTGTTGTTTTGTGTGCTTTAGAGACAAAAAAAATTCGCGCCTTTTTTACTTCACAAATTGAAGAGCGCCACTGTCGCTGAAGTGCAACAGGTGAGCTCTTACCTGAGTGTCATAGGTGTCATATTTCACTGTCGCTGAAGTGAAACATTATGGTGGGACTAATTATGACAACATAACCTACAATATCAAAACACAATATCTTTATTTTCGGGCTGTCTCGACTTAAAATGACTTCACTTATGGAGTCTACAAGTGACGCTGAATCGTTCGACATATTTTTCGTTTATGTGCACTCATCTTTTATGTCAGACAATTTACAGTATGGACAGCTGCCATTGTTTTTTCTATACCATTTTAATTACTGACGTTACAGTTACAATGTTAAAAGCCTGGAAGTGAGCATTGAACAATAAATCCACCCTTTCTACATTAACTGTATGACAAATGTGCGTATGTACAGGAAACATAGAAGCAACACGTTTCACTAGCAGCAGCTCCGAGCACTCGGCCAGAATGTAATCACAGCTGAACACAACACAATATGCTGATATTTGCATCAACGGTGCAGTTGATCGAACCACTACAAGCGCTGATTACTGACGTATCTTGCTGCCAAGAGTAGTATTCCAATTTCAGTAGTAGGCAACTGTGTTTACTAATGAATGTATATTGTATTATTAGTATCTATAAAAAAATCTTTGTCTCGTTGTTTGTCCGCGATGCACTCCTAAACAAATGACGTGGGAGAGCCATGCTTCGGCACAGAAAACCGGTAGTGAAGCAATGCTTGCATTGCACATCGCCGCGTGAGTGAGGTTACCGGAGGCCCTAACCCTTCCCTCTCCCCTATACCCGTCCTTTCCCTCTAACCCCTCTCCCCTCATCCAACTTTTCCCCCCTCCCCCTCTTCTCCTACTCCCACCTTAAAGGGCGACGTCGCACTTGTGACTCTTGAGTTGCAGGTGCCCATGGGCGGCGGTAGTCATTTACCATCAGATGACCCGTCTGCTCGTTTGCCCCCTATACCATAAAAAAAAAAATGAACAGATTTAGAGAGGATAGTTTTTGTCTAAATTTATAGTCATCATTTTTTTAGGGCAAATTACTTAGCCACAACGCCTGGCCGCATAGCTAGTATTCTATGTAAGTAATCTATATCTACCTATAGCCAATATAGTATTTCATTTAATGATACAATCTTGTAAACACAATAACTGCAAAGGTATGGCTGTGAGTGCGTCATAGACCAGCCTTCCAGTACAATGCTATATTATCTTTAAAATATGCGATGTTAGATAGTTCAGACTTCATGAAGTACTGTGTAAACACAATATGCTAATATTAAAGCCGAGATGTAACTAGTTGCGAATATTTGTTGGGCTTCATGAAATACCTTTTATTCATTGAAAAGATATTCTGTTTATTATTTCTGCATGTATATATTTATATATATATATATATATATATATATACTAGCTGACCCGGCGAACTTCGTACCGCCATATTTTATTTCTCTAATCGCAACTAAGGAAATAAAACCCTTCCGGTAAAATCTAATTAGCTAAATTGAAAATAAAACTAAAGTACTCAATTGAAAAATTCATATTGTTGTACAAAATGACTCGTCCATCAGATGTTAAATCGCAAATAACAGACAAATAATTAGCTGAATTATACGGTATTTCGTTCACTACAAAATAAATTTAATTAATTTTATAGCGTCAACAACACGTGGTAATTATGCTGTTAAAATGTAGCTTATATGACACGTTCGTAGATTTACCATAGCAGCGCCATCTATTGATTACTTACTCAACCCAGTCGAAAGGTATCGACATCTGTTAGAATCTTTTCGAGTTAACAGATAATTGTGACTGTCAAATAATAACAGACAAATAATTAGAAATAAATTAAAATTGCGACTATAATTTGAGATTTAAACTATCCTATCTCTCAAGTTGGATCGAACTGCACATGGTGTGCGAATTTTATTATAATCGGTTAAGTGGTTTAGGAGTCCATTGAGGACAAACATTGTGACACGTGATTTATATATATTAAGAATATATATATATATATATATTAAGAATATATATATATATATATATATATATATATATATATATATATATATATATATATATATATATATATATATATATATATATATTTTTTTTTTTTTTACACACACATATAGGATTGCCAAACGGAATACTATAATAAATAGCTTTTTTGCTTCGTTGATATCATCGGTCATTTTGTATGTATGTAAATTCCACCAAATAAATATGAAGTATAACGTTGTTCAATAATACGAATGTTTCACCAAGTTACATGTAATAATCAAATACCTACACAACTAAGTATTACATGATTACAAAGAAATAAAAACGGAGCTGATGAGTTTTCGATGCCTCTTCATTCTTCGCAGTTACCACAAAACTGACTTTTAGTAAGATGACATCTTTTCAACTTCATCCGGCAGATATCCGCTCCAAAGATAATAACGACAATCATAATATGAAAAGTTTGCAATACTAATTCAACCATAAACAAAACATTAAACACCATGTCCAGACTCAACCAGCTCGAACAGCACGCGCTACCATATATTCCTCTCATAATTCCTCAAGTATATATATGTAACTAAAATACTTATTTCGTAATAACAAATAATAGAGCGTTGTATAAAAAAGATTTTTCCTTGTTTGTTTGTAAGATTAATGAAGTACAGTTTTATTCATTTATTTATTCAAACTTCTTGGTCTAAGGCATTCTCTACTAGTTGACCTTGGGGTGTTGCAGAAAAAAAATGTAGTAGGTTGCCATAAGTTTGATAAAATACCAAAGGAACGAATTTAAAAGTATTTTAACGCGACTTCAAAAAAGAAAGAGGATCTCAATCCAACAGATTTGCGAGTTGTTACACGATATCTTCGTCAGTTGTAAACTGATTTCAATAAAATAATATAGGTATTTTTTATAAAAAATTAAATAGAGATGGAAAATTAAGGGATGTAAGCGCATTGAAGTTGGTCGCATTCGTCTAAAAAATAATTATTATACTATGTGTGTATACTGGTTGCAGATGTTTTAGGTGCAAATAGCGGAAAATTATAAATTAACTTAACCATAAACCTCAAAGTAATTAAACCACTCCTGTATGCAGCACAAAAAGATTCATGTTCATAGTACATTTCTAGTAACCTTCATTCGATAATTACTAAAGTAAAATTACCGAATTATTTAAATTGAAGAATTTGCGTTTCAATTTCAAAGATATTTTATTGAAGAGCATCACTTTCTATTTTTATTCTTTTAAGTTGTGAAAATAAGCGCTCTCCACTTCAGTAGATGTCAAAAAAATATTCTTATTGAACCTTAAAATTGACAAAAGTTTCTTCTAATTTATTGACCTGTATTATATTACGTAAGGATGAGATACTAAAACAGGTTCTGTTGCGACATTATTAAAGTACCTACTGCCTTAAATAAGAATATTATTCTACAATAAAATTCTGCAAATTCTTTGCATATTTGTTTTAATTTTTAGGGTTCCGTTCCCCCCAAAAAAATGAACCCTTACAGGATCACTTTGTTGTCCGTCTGTCTGTCTGTCGTTCAAGACCCTTTTCCCAGAAATCCGTGGACGCATCAAGTTGAAATTAATACCAAATACTTGTGTCTGCGGTCCCTTGACACTGTTAAAAAAAACAAGCTTCTATGTCAACGCAATCCAAAGATACGGTTAGTAAAGATTTTTAAATTTGACCAAGTTTAAACATGTCGCAGGTAAATCAAAACCTATAGAGTATTTCCCATTGACCTAGAAGCATGAAATTTGGTAAGAAGCAAGGTCTTGTAGCACAAGTAAAAAAAAAATCCGAAAGTTAAGTTATGCCAGCGGTCCCTTGAAGCTGTAAAACAATCAAACTTCTAAGTCAATGTAATCAAAAGATACGGCCATTAAACCTTAGATTCTAACAAATTTGAACATTTCGTCATCATTCATCATCACTTCCCATTGATCTAGAATCATGAAATTTTGGTAAGAAACGAGATCTGAAAGCACAAGTAAAGAAAAAAATCCGAAAGTCTTAATTTATTGTTATATCACATAAAAAAATTGTATTTGTGATTACAAACTTATATTTTGCGGTTGGAAAGTTGTCGCCGTATTTCGCAACCGCAAAGTTAAGTGTGCCTTTCGGAAAAGACGCAAAAATCTTCGAAAATGTATTTCCGAGATGAACGTACTTCATACAAGTTTGTTTGCTTACGGAACCCTCGGTGTGCGAGTCTTTTCATAATCGATTGTAATTAACTGAGAAAGTAAACTGAAACTATTGTCAATTTCTTGGTATGCTGCTGAACTTTTTTTAAGTACCCATATTTAATTTGTCAGTTATGTTGTTGTTGCAAATCTTTTCTTAGCCATCCAACTCTACCGATTCTGATGATCTTTCAAAAACACCGAATTAGTTTTTTTCCTAGTTATTTTTATAGTCAGCATTAGGGTTTTTTCTTCAGCAGCCGATTCGTATTGATCGAAGTTATTACGCGTTACTGATATAATCAATCAGAAAAACATCTCAACAACTTTTGTTGCAACGTCCATTGGTAGTACTGAACATAAGTTGTCAAATTAAAAAAGATTCTATGACATATGAGCAACCAGTCTTAATCAAAAAACAAATTCATCTACTTTTGTTGCTAAAGAAGAATGCCCGTGTCAGTATGAAAATCAGTTTCACACTTTTTTTTTTTTGCTGTGTAAAATATGTATAAATTGCATTATTAAGCCTGCATTCAGCCTTTTTTTTTTTTTTTTTTTTTTTTTTTCGTGTGGAAACCCCCACGGGTCATCACCTCACCGGGGTGAACGGCAAGGTGGTATGTCGGACTCGAACCGACTAAAACCACACGGTGTTCCGTCACGGGTCCTAATGCCGGGGACTCAGGTGTACCCTAGAAAGGAAATCCCTGTGAGCCCCGGCAGACTTGGCCGCCTGCTCGACAACAGGCGACCCCACAATTTGGTGCGGGGGCCTAGCCCCCACCGATTTCGAGAGGTGCGCGTGGAACACGTCGCGCCGCCGTCTCGGGCCTGCTTCTGCTAGGGCGACGGGTTACCCAGCCCATCGCCCTCAGGCCAGCGCTCATGGAGGCCGGAGATCATTTTGTACTCTCCGGCGCCTGGTACGTCTTCTGCGGGACGAGAGAGAAGTAGTTCTCTCCCGTTCCCTTTCCGCCGCCTCTTTGGCATACATCACTTCCTCACAGAACGAGGCAGCGGAATCCCATGCTCTCTCGCACCGGTCCATGGCCATAACCATGGTTTCTAGCGAGAGGCTACCCACACCCATGGCCGCAACGAGGTCGACGCGCTGCACCGTCCACGCAGTGCACTCTACCAGAGTGTGAAGTGCAGTATCCTCGCTGCGGCCCCCGCAGTGGTGGCACGCAGACGTTGGTTCCCGGCCTATGCGACACAGGTACTTTCCGAACCAGCCGTGTCCCGTAAGCACCTGCGTCATCCGGTAGGAGAGGCTTCCGTGCCGCCTCTCCAGCCAATCCTCCATGATAGGTCTTACCGCCACAATCGTGGCGTGCCCTGCGCTCGGTCGCTCAAGTCGTTCCTTCCACTCAGCCGTGAGCCCCTGGCGGATCTGGGACCGCTGAGCTTCGACTTCGCTCTGCAAAAGTGTCAGGTCCCGCTCTTGCACCTCCTTGCGCCACTGGTACAATTTAGCAAGGGATTTTGTCTCCAGGTCCCATGGCGGAGTCCCAGCTAGGAGACTTGCCGCTTCAAAGGAGATCGTACGGTATCCCCTTATGACCTTGACGGCCATAACCCGCTGCGGACGTCGCAAAATTGCAACATTGCGGGTCGTCAGGGTCTCTGCCCATATTGGGGACCCGTATAGGGCCATGGACCGCACGATCCCAGTGTAGAGTCTCCTACAAGAGGCGTCGGGCCCTGCTAAGTTGGGCAGCAACCGTGAAAGCGCGGACGCCGCCCCCATAAGCTTCGGGGCCAGACTCCGGAGGTGAGGTCCGAAGTCCCATCGGCTGTCGAGTACGAGTCCTAGATATCTCATCGAGGACTCAATGCCGATGCGAACACCTCCCACAAAAAGGCTAGATCCCACAGGTGGTCTCTTGCGAGGCCCAGTAAACCACATAGCTTCTGATTTGTTAAGAGCCACCTTGAGACCCAGCCGCTGGATTCTTGTAACGACTTGAGCAACCCCAGCCGTGGCCTTTATGATAGCTTCGCGGTGCGTCTTGCCTCGCGCCGTCAGGAGGGTGTCGTCAGCGTAACACGTTACGACGACACCTCCCATGAGCACACCGCGTAGCACCCAGTCATAACCGATGTTCCACAGAAGAGGGCCCAATACCGAGCCCTGTGGAACACCGCACGACATATCTCGCCGACCGTGTCCTGCCCGACTCGGGTAGATTACGGCTCTCTCTGTCAAGTATGCCCCGACAATGCGGCGGAGGCAGAGAGGCACTTCGTGATAAACAAGTGCCTCTTTAATACAACTCCAGGGCAAGGTGTTGAAAGCGTTAGCGATGTCAAGGGACACCGCCATCATAACCTCGCCCCGGGTTACTGCTTCCTCCGCTAGAGCCTTTACGCGCATGATCGCATCCACAGTAGAGCGCCCTTTGCGGAACCCATACTGGTTATCCGCCAAGTCCGGCCCCACTCCCGAAAGGTGCTCGACGAGGCGACCCGCTATGATTCGCTCAAAGAGTTTACTCACCTCGTCGAGCAATACAATGGGCCGGTAGGCGGATGGTGAGTCCGCTGGGCGCCCCTCCTTTTGGATGAGGACCAGCTTCCCCGTCTTCCACAGTTTTGAAGCCTGCATTCAGCCTGCTGAATTGGGGTTATTGAGAAATTAAATGTCAATATTATGTTAAATAAAAAAAATACTTATGTACGATAACAACAACGAGAAGATATTGTGACACTAACGTTAGTTTTTTTTAATAATGTTGACGGCATCATGTTTTTGACAGGGATACCATGCATAAATTAAGACAAAACTAACACTGAAGTATACATTAATAAACTACGGCTACATACACGAAATAATAAGATTAATAAACTGCAATGTATTTTAATGTGACATTACGAATTATTATCACGTATATTATTATTTAACTATTTTATTTTAAAACAATGTTTATTTGCATTCAAACATAAATGATTTATTTATGTTTGAATGGCCTGTTGGTCTAGTGGTTAGTGACCCTGACTGCTAAGCCAGACGTCGTGGGTTCGTTTCCCACCTAGGATAAATAATTGTGTGCATTGTGTTCATAAATGCATGAGCATGACCATTTGTTCTGTGTCTGGGTGTAATTTATCTATAATATGTATGTATTTAGAAATATATAAGTATGTTTATCAGCAGTCTGGTTACCATAGTACAGGCTCTGTCTAGTTTGGGATCAGACGGCCGTGTGTGAGATGTGTCAAGTTATTATTATTATTTTATGTAATGGCAACATTTTACTTAAAATAAAAACTTCATTGATGCAAGTTTTAGCCCTTGTAAGATTAACTTCAACCCCAAGTTTTATGGAAGAGATTCAGGGTAGAAAAGTCACATTGAAATCATTTTTTTTTAATTTGAAATAATGACGCAAAAATCTAAAAGTGAAACCAGGAATGGGCATTCTCCTTTAAAACCTATCTGATCAATAATATTCACTCATGTTAGAAGCCGTCTCACAACCACTGCTATAAACTATAAAAATAACTAACAGTAACTTACTGCCATGTTGTTCGTACCTCACCCCGCACTCGAGTTATAAACTTATAATACATTCCTACCCTTTTATAACCCCACTATTGATCAATTGTTGGATTCAGTGAAATCTAATGCTAAGTACACATGGTCACGTAAACTTTTATGTGTAAGGTATATCAGTTAAGTATAAGTTACCTATGACATTCATGATTCCCTAAATGTACCAAAAAGTTAAGTTTCCTTATCATTATTTTAATTGTAATGATAAAAAGAGCCCAAAGTTTTCCCAAAATGTCGGCTTTTTGAAATTTTGCCCAGATATAGCCAGGGCATCTAGTTCAGTCTGAGTCCATCTAAGTATTCCAAAGGAGTAGATTATGACTGCCATGACCCAATCATAATAGACTTTATATGCTATATAGGCAATATAGGCCTAGGACCTTATTACCACCTGACAAAAGATTTTCATTACTTTTTTCAGGCGGCCAAAGAAGCGTTCCTGTAACGCTTGCTTCATAATCAATTCATTTACATCTAACGCCTGTGACATACCTAGATACTTGTAAGTTTCGTTGGCGGAAAGACATCTAAGGTGTGTGGAATCTGTGAGTTCCATCCCATCAGATTCCAAAATCTTGCCTCTTTTAACATGCATGATATGAATGTGCACATTTATCCACACTAAATTCCATCCTGATATATTTACTAAAGGTTTCAGTTACCTCTAGTTATCTTATCAATTGGAAATTGCTGCAGGCAAACAGTTTCAAATCACCCATGAAAAGGATGTGGGATATAACCTGACCTCCTCTCCGCAAACGATAGCCTAGTTCTGAACTCTCCAGCAAAGTGTTGAGAGGATTTAAAGCTAAGCAGAACTACAAAGGACTCAAACTGTTACTCTGAAATATGCCCCGCTTGATCTTTATAAACTCGCCGTCACCCTGAGGCCGCCGACATCCCTGATAGCAAAACCGTTCTCCATTGCCGCATACATGCCTTCAAGAAAGTGCATAGAATCGTATCCATGTTGTACAATTCCATCACTCTCAAGAGCCACGTATACGGCACAGAGTCATAGGCTTTCTTATAATCTATCCAACATGTCACCAAATCCTTTCGGTTACGACGAACTAATAAGTTCGTCGTAACCAAATCCTTTCTTTCTTCCAAATCCTTTAACTAATAAGTTCGTCGTAACCAAATCCTTTCGGTTACGACGAACTAATAAGTTCGTCGTAACCGAAAGGATTTGGTGACATGTTGGATAGATTATAAGAAAGCCTATGACTCTGTGCCGTATACGTGGCTCTTGAGAGTGATGGAATTGCTCCTTGAGAGCTCCTTGACATACTTGACACAATAGGTTGTGTCAAGTATGTCAAGGAGTTCTTTAGTGCCACGGGCCCCACTTCTACATCCATTCTGAGAGTAAGCCATAATAGTGTTGTTAGTTATGAGATGTTATCTTCACTCTCAGAATAGATGTTAGTAACTTATAAAGTGTTGGGAGACACGTTATAGGTCTGTCGTTTTTGGGTCACACCCAATCACCCCCTGTGTGAGTGACAGGCAAAGCCCAGATATCACGCCAAAATGTATTTGTAATTTCAGCATCTGGGCAATGTGTGTCACTCACTACATCAGGCTGCTCCCTCCTTCTATAAACCCACCTCTCATCCTTTTGAAATGAACGATTCTGAGTATATCGGTCCACTCTTTTTGTATGTTTCCTCAATATATTCAATTACTCGTAATCAATTAGAAGTTCAAAGGATCACGTACTTTAGAAAGGTTTCTACAAAGCATCATTAAGACGTAGATATATTAGGTAATCTCCCGGATTTCTAATTATTAGTAATAACTTGAACTTTAGCTATCCCCTTCAGATCGTTTCAAACATTACTTAACAATGGTGTTGGTATTGAGTTACGATAATAGTAATTTCATTTGTTTTAATCATCAAATAGAACTATCAAATTAATACATTATATAATAATCGATCTATTTATTTAAGGCCGGCAACGCACTTGTGACTCTTGAGTTGCAGGTGTCCATGGGCGACAGTAGTCACTTACCATCAGGTGACCCGTCTGCTCGTTTGCCCCCTATAATATAAAAAATAAAAAACGGAATTTTCCAACGTAGTTTTTTTTCACCAACTTCAAGACGTCCGATTAACTTGAAAATTTCACGTATTAAGTACCGATGACAATACAAGACTTGAAAATAAAAAATTAAATTATAGTTTAATAAAAACAAAGAAAAACACGATTTAATAGCAAACCGAACTAAAAAGTAGAAAGTATATATTTATTATATATGAAGAGTATAGCGATATAAAGTCCACTGGTTTCTTCAACATGGTGCTTTTGACTATATTAAATGAAATTATTATATGAAAGCGTGGCTTTTAGTTTTTTAAGCTACTTATAATTTTTTTTTTTACATTCCCTAATAGGTCATAAATCACTAATCATTTGACAGGTGTAGGTAAAAATAAAAGCTTGTAAAACATGACAATAAAGATTGCATTCTCTTGTGTTGTATTTGTTCTCTGCATACAATTTTATAAAAAGAAAAACTTTCCCCTCGTATCCGATAATACAATTTCTAATTTTGAATTTACGTATAGAGTTTTTAAATCTGAGAACTCGACTAACTTCAACATGACAAACTTAACTCAGACAATTCTATCTCGAAAATCGATTTTGGGTCGAGTTCGATTAGAATTTAAGAAAGGTTTGAGTAAATTTGCAGACCCACTTTGAAGGTAACTTACTTTTAAATAAAGCGATATTACATTATGACCTCTATGATATTTTATTTCATTATAACACCATTTAAACATCGTATTTCTGGCTCGTTACCGAAAGAAATTACCATAGCCCAACTTTGATTTACGTTTTTTTTTGCGACCAACGAGTCTAAATCAAAAGGGTGTGTTTTAATTAAAAGAAGCGTTTGCGAGCCAAGGGTGGAGGAAACACGGCAACTCGTAGAAGGTGGCGTATATTCCCCACCGTCACACTCGCTATGAGACCTTTCAGTTGGAGACCTATTTAATTTTAATGGTCGAGTTCAGAGATTTAACGATCGTACCTAATTTTTTTTAAAAGCTTTGATGTTAAGTATTGGTACTGTACGTAGCTACAACCTGCACTATACCTAATTTATTTGCGTAGTAGCCAATTAAATTGTTAATGAATTTTGACGGAAACTGACATTGATACATTGGTAAAAAACTAAGGTTATGACTGATATGTATTCTTACATATAAGTCATCACCACTTAAAGCCCTTTTAGACCATTTTAACTCACATACAGCCTTAGCCTTGGGCGTATCTTTTGCAGGGGATCGCAGTTCTCTCTCCCCTGGCTTTAGCAAGCTTACTTCCCCCCCCCCCCCACTAAATCCCGATGCCGATGGAATATCGGGATAAATAGTATGTGTTAATCCAGGTCTCCAGCTATCTATATACCAAGTTTCATCGCAATCGGTTCAGTAGTTTTTGCATGAAAGGGGAAGAAACATCCATATATCCTCACATATTTTCGCATCCTACTGATGCGAAAGTTTAGAACAGCTGAACGGATCTGGATGAAAATTGGCACAGAGATAGATTTTAGTCTGGAATAGCAAATAGGCTACTTTTTATCCCAGTAACGGGAACCGCTTATTAATATGAGCGGTTCCCGTGGGATATTTCCACGCGAACAAAGTCGCGATCAGCAGTTTGTATTTAATTAAATTCTGTTCTAAAAATAAACTTAGGTTAGGTTGGAAGAATGTCGTTAAACGTAAAACTACTTCGATTGACTTACAAATCAGATACATGGATTGTTATGCTACTGCGGCGTCTGACTCGGTCTGACACTGAATACGATTATACGAATAAATGTTATTTACGGATATTGTGCCGGCATACTCTGTACTTCAAACGAATTACAATCATATAACTTCCTTATTAATGTGAGCGGTAACAGGCATTGCATCACAAAAAAAAATATATCCTTCGTTTCGAAGAAATTCAATTTCAATGGGCAACTTACTTAACCCGGAGCCCCAAAGTCATCCATCTTGTATGTAAGTATCAGGTGTCAAGGCGCACAATAACAGTTGCAGCATTACTTTTGCATGATCAATTGTCATGACAGTTACACCGCTCAGCCTTGTCTACAAGCTTTTACCCACGGCTTCGCTCGCGTTGCAGTAGATTTTGTCAATCAGATTCATCATCTTCAGTCTCATTATCAATCACAATGATCAGTTGAGTTGTTAAGGGTCTAATTGTAACAAACAAAAAACTCACATTCGTATTTATTGATAAATTGGGACTTTTTTACGTTATATTGTTCAATCGAAATACATTTCAAAACTAATGACATTTACGTGATCAACGTCGCGACAACCTTCCAAATAAACCTTGATATTATAAATAAACCCACCAAATTTCATAACGATCGGACTAGTTGTTTTCGCACAATAGCTCTGCAATCTTAACATTAAAAAGTAGGTAAGTTTCAAATCGTCTCTGAGGCTATCTTTGTCGTCTAACGAATATTGGAATATCATGAAGGAAATTTTCATTTTACAAAACCAATATCACATACCATTCATTTAATTACGCAACTTTTTAAGTCTATTGGACTTTTTTCTACAATTGATATATACTGAAATATGCGAGAAAATAGAAAGAAAACAGAATTCCTATTTATTTTTTTAAATCGTATTTTGCCGAATAAAAAATGGAGCCCATGGTTTTAAGCGAGCGTATAGTAGTCCAGCGTATGACGGTAAAAATAAGGTACAACATCCCAATTTTTTCAAGAAAGATGGATTTTCTTGAAAATTTGGAATTAAGCTCTACTTAAATTCCACTTCAAAATATACCCGACTTCAAAATGACTCTTAGGGGTCAAAACTACCCCTAACTGACAAAAATTGATAAATACATAAATTTAGGCATTTAACGAATGTACAAAATGTATATAGCTTTTTACTTAAAACATTCAGATGAACAAGGGAAATTACCCTGGAGACTAAAAATAATAAAAGAAAAATATTGTATTCTAGGGCAAAAGAACAAGAAAAGAAAATTGCAGCCAGGATGAATTACCTGGCAGAATACAATGAAAAGCAACGAAAAGAAAGAGCCCAGAGAGCTGCAGAGAAAGAAAACAGAATCAAACAAAGGGTAGAAGCAGCAGCAGAAATGGAATTGAGAAGAAAAATTACCATGGTGCGGCAATGGAGAACGAACGAAAAGAAGAGAGTAAATAGACTGAAGATGGAACGAGAAGCGAAAAAGAAACGACTAGAAGACCAGGTTAGAATAACCCCATTTTCTAAAACCCTACGAATAAAAATGTAAAATAATAATAACGATCAAATTTGAATGATTTAATAAGCTAAGTGAAATGCTTGACTCGAAAATCTGACGGTGCACCGGTGCTTGCTTGCTTCTCTTCTTTTTATTCCTAGCTTTAACTAACAATTCCATTTCCACAACGCATAAAGCAATTACTGGAATTTAATTTTTACTAACAAAAATATGTAAAATGGCAAGGAATCGATCTTTTTTCTTTCTCGATAAAGGTATTCAAACTTGATCTTGATCTTTTAAAATTATTTATAGCCAGCCTAGTTTCTATAAATTAAAGAAGGAATATGAGAATTCTGCCGAAGGTGAAATGGGAGACGAATTATGTGTGGACCACCCAATTTCACAGGTTCACAAACGCGATCGTATTTTCTTATGCTCACCATAAATGTAATACAAACATTTTGAAGCCGCTTAGTTTATCAAACTTCTCTGTTAGATCAAGATAGGTAGCAAGAGCATAGTCTATTTAATATCGGTAGTAAGAGGCTTTCGCAAATCAATGCCTAGTCTGTTACAACGATTGAAAGGTTTTTAGGTTAGTTGAATTGAAAGATTGTGGAAAGGATTAATAACAACTTCAAGATATCAACAATTTTACCAAAACTTGACTCACGGTACTTGTGATCACTCAGGGTAACTTCCCAGTACTCGTTTAGAATAAGACTAATTTATAAACCGACTAAAAAAAAAGGAGGTTCTCAATTCGACCGTATATATTTTTTTTTTCTCTTGGAAGTAGGTATTACTTTTTTTTATATAATTATGTAAAAATATACAGTAATAGAACTGATCAACCTACTGAGCTATGAGGTGTTATCTACGTTTTTATTACATAGTAGTAATATTAACGAGATGTCAATACAATACCTTTTTACTTTTCATTTTGGATTCAGAATTACAAAATTTTATATATGGCTTTTGTATATATACGAGCTGAGTAGTAAAACGGTGCGTTGCGGCCGTCTGGATTTTTTGTATTACACCCCCAAGTGAGCTATGCTCACTGCAATACGCCATAGATACGACTTTGGGGGACATTATTCCATTGTTAAGGCGAAGGGTTACCGAAACAGTTTTTTGCCCTCAGCAAATATTTATTAAGTATTTTGGACTATAATCTGTTCTAGACCTATTTTCACTCTTGATAAGTTATACATTAATACATTATGTCAAAACAGTATCGGGAATTGATAATTTAATTTTATTCCAAATTCAATTTAAGTAATTCTTTTTGTGGTTAAGTTTGGAACAACTGTTTTCTATATTGGCGCGAAGTTTGAGCAATATTTGTCATTTTTTAGTACTCGATTTGCGTGTGTTTTGCGATTTTTATAATGGATAAAAACATTGAACAAAGAGTTTGTCTCAAATTTATCATTGCAAATGGCATACGGTGAATCGACTTTATCAAAAACTCGTGCATATGAGTGGTACAGTGCATTTAAAAACAATCGAGACTTATTGGAAGGTTCGCCTCGATCTGGTCGGCCATTAAAGTCTTCAACTGAAGTTAACATCGCTATAGTGGAGGAAATTCTGACTGAAAATCCTCTTTCAAGTTTGAAAGAGATAGCCGCAAAAACTTTCTATTTTCTCACGAATCGATTTGTACCATTTTAAGCGATCGCTTGGGCATGAAACAGGTTGCCGCTTGACTAGTGTCGATAGATCTGAATTTTCTTCAAAACTCAATCGCGTAAAAATCGCTGCAGACATGCTAGAACGAATCAATTCCGACCCTACATTCGTAAAACGCTTTGTTACTGGTGATGAGAAATGGGTTTACGAGTTTGACATGCAAACTAGTCAACAAGCTTCGGAATGGCGACTTTCAATTGAACCGAAACCGAAAAAACCACGACAAAGTCAATCAAAAGTCAAGGTCATGTTGACTGTTTTCTTTCGACTATCGAGGTGTTGTGCACTTGGAATTCTTGCCAGGTCAGACTGTAAATAAAGAATATTATTTGAGCGTAATGCGGCGTTTGAGAGAGCAAATTCGTCGAAAAAGGCCAAATTTGTGAAAAGAAAACTCTTGAATATTACACCACCATAATGCGCCATCGCACAGAGAAATAGTTGTGAACAAATTTTTGACAAAAAACCTAAACAAATACCATCGAACAACCACCGTATTCCCCGGATATGGCTCCGGCCGACTTTTTTTCTCTTTCCAAAACTCAAATTACCACGTCGAGAACGGAAGTCGATTCCAGAAAATGCATTTAAAAACATATTTTGATAACTGGATTGTTAACATTTTGTTTTTTATTGACCTTTTCTGGCACATCGGTTTACGGTCAAAACAGTATAAAATCGATAGATTTGGTTATTCTGATCCCAAAAATAAATCATTTCAGATTTTTTTCACTAAACGTCTGACCTGACTGCATTTTGAAATATGGTTAAAAAATTTACCAAACTGTATCATTGCAACTGTCTGATGGGCAGGGTCTTGGTCGTCGGCTCTCGTACTATAATCGTGTGGTGATTTCTGTGTGCTATAAAAAATCGCTGTAGTTTGAAGATTCTATAAGGATGCAGGGGATGAAAATATTTTTTGAAGAAGAATAAGTTAGAGTATTGAAAAGGATAGATAGATAGATAGATAACTCTTTATTTGTAAACTATTTTTACAATGAGAGTAACATACATTTACATAATAAAATTATATCAAGCATAATATAATGTACAAAGAGCGGCCTTATTGCTAGATGCAATCTCTTCCAGGCAACCTTAGGATGGATCAAAATGATTCGGAGAGACAGTGGCAGTTGATGTTGTATTTACAAAAAAAAAAGAACACAAAAATAAAAATTATTTGTCAATTCTAAGGACTTCATCATTTACAAAAATAGAAAATAACATCTTAAATTAAGGTTACAAGTAATTGACAAAAAGCATTAGAAAGGCCCTTTTAGTTAATTTTATTACATTTAAATTAATAAGCCGTACGAGTACAAAAAGTATAGTATTCTTTGCAAATCTATAGCGTCTTCTAAACTCTTCCTTGGTAATTGTAAGGAGTTTGAAAATCTCGAATCTCTTACTATTCACGTAATTATTGTCCTCTGTTCAATCAAAAGTATAAAATGAAACAGCAATTTTTATCAACTGTCCCTCCACCGACGCTATGCTTTGCGTAAAATAGCTGTCGAGCTACTTTACATGAGGGTTCCTTTTAATGAACGCTTAACGTTGTCCATCGCTCAAGTATTGTTTAAGAATTAATATTGCCGACTCTGTGTCCAGGCTCACTGTGAGTTCTCATAGCATTGTTTGTGAATACGGGTGTTAGTTATGTAGAATCGCACGGGCTCTGTAATGGATAATGGATACAGTCACATTTTGTTTAATGAAAATGATTTCCAGGCAAACAAAAAATGGTCGGAACGTGTGAACGCTCAGAATATGAAACTACAAGAAGAATCCCTTCTCCTTAAACTATATACGGAAGACATGGCGGCTGGTGCTACGAGAAGGGCCAAGTAAGCCACTTCAATACTTACTTTCTTATTCGGGTTTTATACACTTTATCCTGACTGATAATATTCTTATCGATGTATGAAATGTATACTTCATAAATCTCCGGCTTTTTTTAATATCTAGAGGGCACGGTAGTGTCCCCGCCATGTCGAGCAAAAATAACAAAATCATGGCCTTAATATCCTATTCGCGAAGTCATTCAGGGCATTTTCGACCTCTCTGTAGTTTTCTGAATTTACAAACAGCATAAAAAACTTAGTAATCCTTAAAATAAATATGGGATTATATTATTATTATATTATTTTTGCAGTTCATACAATTTTTCGTCGCTAACACTAACCTACCTAAATAGCTAGATAGGTAGGTTATTAGTGGGTAGAGGTAGATACAGTATCATAGACACGATGTTTTCTTTAATATAATATCTACCTACCTAAGATGTAAATAAACTGCAAGTCCGGCAACGCCAACTGCGTTGCGGGGCTTGCAGTTTATTTGTACCGCAAAAGTTGTGAGATCTAATTATTATTATTTAATACTTTATGCACAACATGTACAGAGGCGGACTTAATTCCAAAGGCATTCTCTGCCAGTCTATGTAGAAAATAATGAAGTAGGTGCATTGGGAAGCATACGGATGAGTGTAATATCAGAAGAAATAAATATATATATATACGAAAAAGAAATAAATAAATATTTACATAGATACATACATGAATATATAAATATATTTATATAAATAATATTATCTACGTATTTACGGGAATTAACGCGACCACGAAAAGGTATTATTAAAAACATCGTGGGTACACCGAAGGATGTCTTGCCGTTACAAACTCCAGGTGTCTACAAAAAACTGCAGCTGTGGTAGTTCCTACATAGGCCAAACAAAGCGGACTATTGCTGAAAGGGTCAAAGAACACATCGCTGCTGTGAAGAACCGACAGATTAGCAAATCAGCCATTGCAGAACATGCACTCGAAGCGGGCACCAATCACTGGATCGAATTTCACCGTACGCAAGTCCTCTCCACGGAACGTCACTTTTACTCAAGAGTTGTACGTGAAGCGATTGAAATTAAAAAACACAAAACTTTCAATCGGGAAGATGGTTTCAAATTATCTACAGCGTGGAATCCAGTGATAAAAAACATGCCACCTCGCTTTTATGCGCAGGCGGGTGAACACCAGAATAGGGCCACATCGGTTTGCTTACAGAATAGGGACACTGTTAGTATAGTATGTGACGGTACATGGCGAAACGAAAATATCAAAAATATCAAAAAAGTGGAGGTGGATGAAGAACCTTCTACCTCAAGATGTCGACGACGGAGGGCGTGCATCGCTGAGACAGTCAGCCTGTGACCACGGCCAGTGCAACCTGGTCGAAACGTCAGGGGTATGTATTCAGATTCAGAGGTATGTAATACCTTTCTGTGATCGCGTTAATTCCCGTAAATACGTTGATAATATTATATCATGGAACGCTAAAGTTTAAAAGTTAGTACTCGTATAAATAATAGATACATAAACATATTTTTTTTTCTACTGTTCTGATGATTCTGCTAGTTTACTGAAGAGGAGAGCACGAACCTTAACGTATCAATATTGGACATCTTTATTCCTTGAATAAATAGAATGATTTAGCAATCGCATACGCCAATAGATTCAATATGCTACAAAATCTACTTAATTAAGCGTTCAGAACGCACTTTTTATGTTTGTTATTTAGGATTATATATTTAAAATAGTAGATTATTCATATGTAAACATGTTGCCGTGCGATGGCTAAATATTTAATTTATTAAACAAATAACGATCCAATATTGATACACTTACTAAAATTATGTTAGTTAACAAATTAGGTAACAATTAGACATCACAGCTATTTGCGCCTTTTTAGAAACTATACATTGTGTGTTTTGTGTTTGATGGGATACCTTATTACATTTTCGTTTTCTACAACACTAGTCGTCCAATCTACCAAAACAAAATGGGAAAATATAATCCTAATTTATGTTGATTCGATCCTTTTCTTTATAGGACGAATTACAAAGCAATAAAGCCTTGATTGTCCCGAATGACACGTAAATTGCTATCGTAGCCGATACGTGAGAGTTAATAAACTTTACAAGCGGTGATGTCGCATGTTCTACGGAGAACTAATACAGACTTTTGCTTCATTTTGATAACTCCCTGTATCAAATTGAGTAATGAGAATCAAGATATAATCTTGTATAGGCTTAGTGGGTTTATCTTCATTCGGATCCACCTTTTTTTTTTGTAAAATAACTTACTTTTTGGGAAACTGCCACAAATATCATAAAATACAGTAACGTACTTCTAGTTCAACGTGCCCCTGTCCGGTTCTACCAATTTCGAAAGAGTCCTCTGAAGACTGCTATTCAGCAGGATAATAACAACATTAGTCTAGGCGCTGTTTAACCGCGGAGTTCTATAAAGTGGTAGTGTGGTACTATACTAGTTTGACGCCAGGAAACCTTATTCATATTCTGGTAAATATCACTGTTGCATATCATCATCTCCCTGATCATTTCCCAATTTTCATTAAGGTTGACGCAATGTGTAACATTTTTGGCTGGTTTCTTTTATGGCCTGCCGCCTGCTTGACGCCAATCCGTCTTGGGAATATAGTCGTTTTAAGACGGGAAAAAAGGAAAAAGGTAAATTTGTATAAGGAAAAATGGGTAGGGATAGGGTAAGGGATACCGCAAGTCTCGGATGGAGAATGGGACTGAGACTGTAGTAAGTCGCAGAGGCCAGGGTCGCGTACTCAAATGTCCTGAATTTCCTGCGGCTGGAGAGGTCGCTGGGACAGGAACACCAGCTGTCACTGTCACTGTTGCATTTGAAAAGAGTATTATTTTTCTGCACAGTTAGTGACTCACAATCATAAACATTTTTTATTCTCTTGTCCTAAATTATAATAAATTACATATATTTTTATGGTCACATCAGCAAGTTAATACATCATTGTATGATAGTATTCCTTTCTAATCCCTAAGCTATGTTAAATAATGGATATTTGCAACCTGATTTTAAAAACAAAATTATGATTCAGTTGAAATCAACTGCCCAGTTCTAGAGCTTTATGAAACCTTGACATGTATTAATACCGCTATTTACCTAAATACGTTTTGTTTATTTGTTTTCATGTTGAGCTCGCTAATCTCAGGAACGTCGGAATTGTTTTCCTGAGATTAAGACCAAAGAAGCCTAAACTGTTATTGAATTTAGAAGCCTTTTTGCATTAGACAGCCTGTTTATTAAGGAACGTTATAGGCTATATAACAATTATGCTATTACCCTGGTGAGCAGTGCAATATCATAAAGATGGATGAAATCTCACGGCTCGGATACTGGGAATTTGAATTTGAGTAATTTTATTAATAAACTTGATGAACTGTTGATATGAAAGTTTCTTGCAAGATTTTTTACCAGATTGCATTGTTGGAGCGTGATAAATGAGCTTCTAATACTTTTTTCTGTCCTTACATTGTACTGAGTGCTATTTTTCATAACTTTTCTTTGTTAAGTAATATGGATGATATTGCATTAAATTATAACATTGATAGCTTTTCTTGAAAAAGTAGTGTTTTATGTAAAACAGGAAGGCGGAGATATACGCATACAATACTGATTTGGAGCTACAACGTCTACGACTGGCCAACTGGAAGGCAATCCATGGAGGGACGGCTAAAGCGGTGCAGTTGGTCAGGAAGATGGGCATTGAATTCGAGAAGGTATTCTTCAATTATTTATACCTTCTTTTTTTATTACTAGACGCAAAGAGAAGTTCTATCCTTTCATTGTCGACACACCAAGTTGAACTAAACGCTTAACAGCTCTTTTATAGTTCGCCAAAGCCTGGAATGAACTGCCTGTGTCTTTTTTTTAGACAAATATAGTCCTGAATTATTCAAGAGTGTAGCGAATAGATTTCCTTTGGATAGGTGTACCATCTTCTTCTTCATCGTCACTTTCCATCAGACGACATGGGAAACAAACGCATATTCTAATTATCAATATTTTCAATTCAATAAACTGGTTTCTTATTTTTATAGATAAAAGTTCCATAATTCACTTTGTTTTGCCACAACATACATATATGTCATATCATAACTCTGCTACATTATCTTCGTCGTCGTATCTGAAAATGTTTATTACTAAATCTTACAACGAGAATAATAGTTGAGAATACAATAAAATCAAAACAAAAAAAGTTACTGACTTTAAAATTACAAAAGAATCTAAGTTTAGTTAATTTTAGACACATTAATATTTTTCTTAAATGATTAAACAATTAAAATACACTCACGGTAGCCACATCATTTAATCAAATTACATAGGCCATGAACGAAAACTGTTAAATCCCCAACATTTTTGCTAATTGACAAGAACTTGACATTTTGTTAATAAACTAACAAACCCGTGGATATGTTTTATTTTAATTACTTTTTTCTCGTTTGTAAGTGGATTTATTTATGTAATTCGAAGTCCTTTATGGAACTATAGATTCATGAGTTGTTGCTTTACAGTCGAAACGAGGCGCTAAAGGGATGTCTCCTGAACTGGCGCAAGAATTGGCTGAAGAAGCCATGAGTGCTACTCAGTCTACACGTGGTGATGCGCTCATGACTCTCGGCCAGGCTCGCGCTAGAATGGACTTAGTGACTGTGTTACCAAGTGCACCTATCAGAATACTCGACGAGGTACGGGTTTAACTTTGTATTGGGTTTTGCTTATTTATTCTCATTTTTGTTTTAAATTGGTTCTTCGTAAAAAACTGGCTCTTTGGTAGGAATTTGCGCTTATGTTTGTAAGCGACCCTGAGGTACTAAGTTTGAGTGTCTTGTTAGGGTTTTCTTGTGTAAATCCCCGTAGGAACAGTTATGGTGTAAATTACTTACCTTATACAAGATTAAGTAAAACAACAATGCCTTCAAATTCAAGCTGCGTTAGCTTAAAATTTAAGGCCTCAATTATTATGCGAAGTGAACTTCAAATAAACGAAGGATTTAGGCGAAGAAAAGGTATATATACATATTTTGATTGAGTAGGAGTACGGGCTGGAACCGAATCCAATAAACGCCAATAGGCTCACATCGCTCGCGGCCGAGGTGGAATACACCGCAATAGGTGTATCCCACCTCGGGCTAAAAGAAATTGAACTGACCAAAAGAAACGTACGTCCACCTAAAGAAGACCACTATAAATTAAGACTCCTACCGTAATGGTGGTTTTCTGTCGGTAAGCCTCCTCCTAGTAATTCAAATTTACTTATTTGCGTCGAATGGGTAGGTACATAAGATCTTAACAAATAGCTTAGATTACTGTTACTTTGTTTTTTAGTTTAGAATCTTGCTTTCGTTTTACAAACAATACAAGAAATTATCGCCTTCGTGTTTTGTACTAAAAAAGTCCAAGGTCACCAATAACTTCCCCTTCATTGCATTATCAATAGTAATAAATTGTAGTCCTTTGTTTTTCCTCCTTAGTAATTCCGTTTTTATGTACAACATGGCGTGCAATTTAAAAATCCACGAAAATTAACTTAATAATTTAAGTTCCTAACATATTCTAATTTATGTAGGTTCCGGCCAACATGAGGGCTTAATTTTTTACCCCTGTCAGAAATAAACTGTTGATAAAATAACATCAGCCACTGTTTATGAATACTTTGGGGCTTAATTGTTGGGTTGATTTTGTTAATATTTGGTTTAGCCACAGTTAATTGATATTTCTTTTTATTTTTAATGGTACAAATTATTATCTTATTATTAGCTTCTTCAGTTGTTGCTATGGCCTTCGCCTTATTACTTAATATTGTTCACTTTCACATACTAATTGGTTACCTTATTGTTATTACCAAATATAGACAAAAGCAGTCAGTAAAAATATCACCGCAGCAAACTTATCCCATTTTTGGGGTATCTGCCCCCATATTTTTAAAAAACAAGAAAGGTAAATACAAATTTTCGTCAAAAAATGGTATAAAAAAAACTACACAACAGAAAGACGAAAGCCAAATTGACTAAACCTAGGCGTGAAGAAATTAAAGTTTCTAGTGACATGATGTAGGTGTAACGAAGTTGATTTTTTTTAGCCTAATTAATCGTACTCATAATTGATAAGAGATTGTTTTGATTAGATCGACAGAGCCCTATGTATACGTCGGTACTTACTCGTAAGTGCCGCCTCTATTACAAATAGGTACCTGTCCTCATTACTGGGCTCAAAATTATATCTTTTAGTAAACATTTACCTTTAAAAAATTCTGGGTGTCGTGCTCTAGACGAGCCTTTAAAATACCATTCTTAGCCTTCCTTTCTTCTGCCATAGATGCTGGAGAACGCAATAATGGAGTTTGCTCGTCGTCGCGTGCACCTGCTTTTGCTTGACGTAGAGCGCGTGGTGCGCGCCCGTGCCGCAAGCGTGTTCTTCAAATCATATAGACCAGACATCAATAGAAAAGGGTAACTGTCCATGGATGCTAAGTATTTACCATACATTTTTACCTTCATTTACGTACGTTTAGCCTCCGAGATTGATTTAAAAGTTTCCTTTTTTGTGAATCCCTTAATGAAAACATGACTACCACCAGTCCATTGAAGTAACAAAATATTGAATACCAAAAAAAAAATACGATAAGATATAATAAAAAAATACCAAAGGTCTAGAATATACAGAATATTCTAGACCTTTGGTATTTTTTTAACTACATTGACAAATAACACATATTCTTAATTAAAAATGAATCCAGTTATTTTAGGAACGAACCTATTTAATTATAATTTTGTGTACACTCTGGCTATATTGCATTCTATATGAATATTCTCTTGTAGTACTGTTACAACTTCATGTTTTTAGTAGGATAGGATAAAAAGATATTGATGTCAAATATTTACTTTGAAATATGTTCAAGGGGTGCACAACAACCTCGCTGGTCAGTTAAGCTCGTTGCGGACCTGGCCGAAAAGTTCGCTGAAGTGCGTGGTTCTGGCGGTTCCATCGCATTTGGGGCTGTCACCGATATTCCAGTTGTCGAAACACCTCCGCAAGAGGATACCCAATGGAAGAGTGTTAAAGATAGGCCACCTACGCCTGTGGTACGTTGAATTCGTCTCCTTACTTTTACCATTACACCTTGAAGACACGATTTTGCCTACGTTGGGACTTTGCCATGAACTTTACGAAACTTTTCTGCCAAAGTTTCGTGAACTTTGTGACAAATTCTCTACTCGGATTTTCAAAAAATGTTTCATCATTGGCTTCACGAAACCATATTTAGAAATATTACGTGATTTGACTCCTTAATTGTATTCCTACAGGTTTTTAAGTATAAATCTGATTCATTTATACTTGAAAACCTTATCAAAAACCAATAATACCAAGGGTAAATCCTTATCATACCTTGTCCGATTTGCCCCGATTAGTATAGTATAGTATAGTATAGTATAGTATAGTATAGTATAGTATAGTATAGTATAGTATAGTATAGTATAGTATAGTATAGTATAGTATAGTATAGTATAGTATAGTATAGTATAGTATAGTATAGTATAGTATAGTATAGTATAGTATAGTATAGTATAGTATAGTATAGTATAGTATAGTATAGTATAGTATAGTATAGTATAGTATAGTATAGTATAGTATAGTATAGTATTAGTATAAGTCATTTAAAAACTAGTTCCAGAACTTACAGTTTGCGTTATATTGATTCCATGCAAGTATTGTAACTAGGGAGGCCTTTCTCAAAATCTTCCGGGAACCACACACAATAAATAAACATTTTTATGACTAGGTCTGACTGAATGTCTTACGAAACCAGGGCATATACCTAAAAAGTTTGTAAGTTCTACCACACTTACTTTTCAGTGAGACTCTGTCTTCGGAGTCGGACTTTTCCTCACGGGCTTTCTCTACTGCCATTAAACTTTTTATACCACCCAACGGTTTCTGGTGTTTCTGACCAGTCGTTTTTTTAAGTACCTACATCTTGGGATAGTTCTTGTAAGTAAAAGACAAACATATTACATAATTTTTAATAATTACAGCCGTCGCTGACAAAATTAGCTGAAGTGACATTCTGTGATCGCGTTGAAGACCTAACCGACCCTGTAACCCACGGCCTTTATTTGCCCGAAAGAAGAAAGTTGCTAGAGGTATTTAAAATTAAAACCAAATATCAAAACAGCTCTATTCATTATATTTTATGAGTTGTAACACTTTTAATGTCTTTAGATGGTAAATGCTTCTGCCAAATTGCTATCGAAGTGCGTCAGTCAGCGAGTGCAGAAGGGCATGGATGTCACTACAGGCAAAGTGACGTTACCGAAATGTCGACACGCCAGTAAGTTTCGGAATAAAAGTAACCTATGTGCTTTGCAAGACTATAATCTATCTGGGTGCCAAATTTCATCCACATCTGTTTCGCCGTTCTAGCGTGATTAAGTAACATACATCCATCGATCCAAACTCTCGCATTTATAATAGAATATAATGAGATGTACCAAAACGTTTTTTTTTTGTATCAAGACTGACGAGAGATAGAGAGATTACTATAGTTAGTGCCGATGTCGGTAATTTGAAGAGTAGTTTGCCTTAAAGGAAATTTTAGGAAGTTATTTCTAAGCATGAAAATAATTTTTCGAAAATTTTCATGCGCTTAGTTAAATTAAATTTTAAAACACGTTGTTTATTATTAGTCCACTAATATCTCCTACTCCATACTATCATAATTACGATTGAATCGTAAATTAAAAATTATATATTTTGAGTTCATTC
Source organism: Callimorpha dominula (assembly GCA_949752705.1). Taxonomy (NCBI): domain Eukaryota; kingdom Metazoa; phylum Arthropoda; class Insecta; order Lepidoptera; family Erebidae; genus Callimorpha; species Callimorpha dominula. Next base: position 21,847,167 of record OX456992.1, read on the forward strand.
AAACTTTAGTTACTCCGTTATTCGATTTGAATGATAACGCTAGGAAACCCAAAAAAAATATTAAATCACTTTTATATGCAACGCGATCAAAGTCTTGAAGATGCGCACGAGTGCAATTTAAATGTAGTGTCTTTAAGTTTTAAAAATTTATAGGTATCTATTTAGAGTTCATATTTCGGCAGCGTACGACCATTAACCAACTTAACTCATTTTTTTTCACACTCCAATTAATATTGTTATAATTTCTGAATACATTTTTATCGGAAAAGAAACACTTGTCACTCGGTGGTCATTAAATCATCATACCTTACTGAGAGGTTGAAAGTGAAGAATTTTCGCAATCGGATCGGTATTTTCCGAGATTACCCCCAATATCCATACTTTACCTCTATGAAATATAAATGTAGATTACGATCGATAAGCTAGTTGAGTCGAAGCCTCAAAAACCTCTAACACAATATTTTTCCCAACTTGCAGTGGAATGGGGTGAAACGGTTGAAAGCATGTCGACCGCGGTCGTAAATAACCGCATCCAGCCTGATTCCGCGGACATCCGGCACACCGGAGAATTCCTCGCATATCGGATACTATTATCTCTGTCAGATGAGATGAAAAAAGAAAAGAAGGTACGTAGTGTCTCCTATTTCATCAATACAACAAATACCAACATTTCAAACTTCATAAGCCTTTAGGATCTACAACAAACCAGCCACCAAAAGAAATTGGTTAAAAATACTTACTACAACACATGAACATACCAATTGAATATATTTTTCTAAACATCTTTTAAAACCCTTATGTGGAAACCCCGCTCAGTAGGTTTGGCAGAAAAAAAATGATCTTGTACGAACCAATATTGCACGTAAATTTTGCTATTATTTTAATTTTAATTAGTGTTGCGCAACTGGGACAAATCTAAAAACTCATAATTTAGCCGAAGAGGTTATATATTTTAAATTCGTAGACGCTCCTTTCGAGCTTGGCTGCAGTCGGGTAAAGAGACGAGAAAAAGTTTTCTTTCACATCCATTGATAAATCAATTTCTACATCACTATGTCAAGAATAATTTCGGATTATCAATATTTTTACTGATTATATTCGTATAAATACAAATTATCACTACACTACAGTAAAGTAACTGTGCTAATGGGGAAATGACACTTTAACTGCACGGATGGCGCAATGGTTTAAGTAGTCACCTCGCCACTACGCCGCGCCGAGTGTTGTGGGTTCGAATCCTACACGGGACAAAAATTTGTGTGATCCACAAATAGTTGTCCCGAGTCTGGGTGTTCTTTGTGTCAATTGTTTGAATGTTTGCGAAGCCCCCGCGACACAGGATTATTCCTAATGCGGAGTTGTCTTTAAAAAAAAAAAAAAGAAAAGTATTGTTTACAATTCACGATTAAGCATAGGCCAGGGAAGGGTATTCTCAAAAACGGGCAGTAATATTTTCAACTCTGCATCACTTTCCAATACAAGCGAACAGCTTATTAAGTTAAATAGAAGGAGAGTTCGTGCATTTGAAATTAGGAAAAAGAGGAATGTTGTTTTATATTCTTGATTGTATTGATGTGACTTCTTAATTAAACTATTTAATAAGAAAATTATCAAAACTTCTCGTATTTTAAATATATTTTCCTACTAAGTAGGTAAAATTTTTGAAAGTGGTTACATACGGCCGGTTTTTATTTGTATCTATACACCAGCGTGGCATTTTGGTGTTAATATGTTCTGTATTCTGTTAATAAAATATACCCATTTTGTTTGTTTTAAGTATAAAGAATATTAATAATTCAATTAAGACTTACAATACTAATGAATGTCAATATGGTTAGATTTTCTTAAATACTGCACAATAATTTAAGAGTTCCTTGAGTAACTAATTATTTATTTTAAATAGTTTTATTTATCTCTGATACATTTTTAGATAACATACACACACAGATACATACGAGATACGACATTCCATTTTTTTTTTCTTTTTTTCTTGAATTTCAATATTATTCCTTTAGATGCTGGAAGTCAAATGGTTCCTCCGTGAAGACCAATGATGGCTGACTTCGATACCAAACTTCAGTTAGCAGAATGAAGATTTGATTAGATTCATCATTTATTAGCTGTTAATATTTAAAATGACAAGAAACCCCAACCTACTTTGGAATGGTGTAAACGAGGCAAATAAATTGTAATTATTCGAAATGATCAGGCAATTATGTTAGAAATTCATTGAAATTTGAAGGAATAATGATTCTATTCTTGAACATTCTTCGTTTAATTAAGGTATCTTACCAATGAGGATTTATCATAAAATATACATTGATACGATTAACGTAAGTACGTATAGGTACGTTAGAATTTCGCATAAATTATTTTCGCTTGAAAAATCTATCAATACTCATACCGTTAGAGTATTGTTATAATGATAATGTTTAAAAAATAGAATTACCAAATAATGTACTGAAAATTTTAAATCTAATTTTATATTAAAAACAGGAGACTTTTACCTTCGCAAATTATCATTTTCGTTAGGTATAATTATCTCTCTAGGCTTTACGCACAAGTGGATTCAAACAATACACTTAAAAAGTTTGTATTTAAAAATGATAATGTAATTTGAAATGAATGATTATAAGTTATAACTATGAAATCAAAATACCAATATGTATTTGTTTATGAATGAATATGCGAAAAGAGCTCACAGCTTTTTGATACAAAAAATTTGTGCGCGAGTTTGTTTCTTCCTCATTGAGTATCATAACTTTTTTAACGATCTAATACTTAACATACCTATTTGAAATAAATAATAATTGTTGTATCGCCTACTTATTAGTTTTATTATTTTTCATATAATATAATAACACAGAACTTGACAGAAAAGTGTGGTCATATTATGCTAATAAAATAACTGCTACGTAAATTGACTAAACGATTAATATTTTGTGTCGTATTTAAACTGAACATCACAAAATATAAATGTAACGGTGAGGGTTAAGATAAATAATTAAAGAATACATATTTAATCATGTTGGGTATTATTTATATCTATTTTATATTTTTTACCATCTTAAAAAACATATATTGATGTTATTCGACTTCAATTGGCGTCTAGTATTAATATTATATGCGTTTTATGGTCAGACGAGATAACATAAAAAAATGACATTTAAAAATGCACGTAAACTTTTTTATTGGATTAATCATTTTTTATTAGGTTTTGACATTTTTATTTTTTCAAAACTATAATTTATTTAAACGATATGCTTTATTTACATTGCCACACCTTTCGTGTTAAAACACGTATTTTTTTACGTGCACGTTAAACGCAAAAATAATATGTATTATTATTTTTTTATATTTTGGTAGATTGATTTATTTTATGAGCCCTATTTCTGTATTATTGTTAATACTAGTATTAATAGCTTTGGTCAGAGATCGTGCGTAATATTTTTTGTTTTTGTTAATAGTTTGTCTATTTTTTTTGTCAAAATCTGTATTAGTTGAAAAGAAAGTGTGTTTTATTCTTTGTTTTGTTTTATTTTGTTAGTAACTTTTCTTGACCCACTTCAGAGCACAGCCCTTACCTTTTTTTCCATCCTATATTTTGTGCCAGTTTTACACTACACTATATTATAAAGCCATCATTTAGTGAGAATTTATTTCATATGTGCACATCTATTTACCCAACTATTTTATAATCCCATTTGTTTTAAAATAATAATTTAAAAACAAATAGGTTGTAATATGTAATTGGTTGCCTGTAAATAGGTTATAATTGTAAAATAAATGTGATATGCAATATGCAATGACAAACACAAGCAGAGTGTGGGGAACGTGTGTGTTGTGTGTGTGTGTGTGTGTGTGTGTGTGTGTGAACAGGCTAGGTGATATAGTTGATGTTGGGAAGTTGTATATATACTACGTAATTCAGCTCGTCTTCGATGATGTGTAGATGATGGAGTATATTTTTGCTGTAGGTATGAAGTGTAAAAAAAGCTAAAAAATATAATCTAGTAAATCGTTTATTTATTGGATCCCTCATCCCCCCTTTTTACGTAGGTAATTCACAAATACGAACTACTAGAAATAACACTAGACTGAATGTGTGTGTGCATATGAATAGATATTTTCTTTTCATATGTTCTAGAAGCAGAGCTTATTCTTAGCATTCTTGTTAACAAAGTGGGTTAAATATGAAATAATGAATAAAAATAAAGATAAACAACACAAATATAACAGAACAGCAACGATAGTAAGCCATATTTCCAGAAGCGTCCAGTTTCAAAGTCACTTCAGTGTGCTTAATAGTAACAATCGGTGCTTCACTCCGGGGCAAAGAATACAAAAAGAAATAAAATAATAAGTCCGTCCCTATGTGTTGGACCAACCCTTTGACTCGTCTCAAAGATTGTGCTGTGCGAATCGTCGACGCTCCTAAGCTCGAGCGATATTGAATCCTTAAGCCTTTGCCAGCTTGTTCTAACGCTCGTATGGTCCCACGGCCGAAGTTACTACGGCACCACACCTTGGAACCTGAATGGTCGCGCACGGTACGGTTCCAGAGAAATTTAGGTACTCCCGCTAGGGTTCCGGTTGTGAAAAAATCGCTGCTGAGGATTTCCTGAGGCACCACAGTAGGTATGCTTAATTACCAAAGAGGTGGTAAAAAAACATATGCAGTCATCTGGACTGTCGACAAAAGTGATAACCTACAATTTTGGAAAACTTAGGTAAGTTTTTTTTAACAACACGTGCTATTTTGACGTATACGCGTTAGCATGACGATGATGAGGCGAAGCCATAACTATTTTTTTTCTAGAGAATACATACTAGTAACATGGGTCACACATTACTAATATTCTTGTTAACACTTCCAGTTAAGGTAAATGCTTGTGGTAGGAGCTGGTTCATGTCGGTAGTGCACTGGGTATAGTTTTGCCTCTACCGAAAATTGCTCAACGCGGCTAAAGAAGTTTTCACTTCGCAAATATATGCATCAATATTGGTCTAATGGTTAAAAATATATATATCTTAACTCAGCAAACCTCGCATTATACCCTTTCCCTATACTGGCGCCATGCACCATTCTGGTCGGTTCTTGAACTGACTGAACTATTATTTACTGCTTTCAACTGGACACTTCTTCGGTTTGCTGCTTAGCTCTACTCTCCATACAATCTCAACCGACCCGGAAATCTAACAGCAATGGTATTCATTACACACTGCGAGTATGCATCCACAATTGAGTGAAGGAAACCTTATCAAAAAAAAAAATATCAAATCCTTGAAATCCTTCTAATTTATAACTATTGGTACCTAAATATTTATTTTGATAAATGCAAGTCAGATTTCATTTATATATATATATTCACCTATATAAATGAAATCTGACTACGAATAAACGAACGATTATAAATTATTTTTAAAATCAGGACTGAAGCATACATTTTGTACTATTTAGTTGCAGAAAAAACTGAATGCTGTGGAAGAAGGAAAAGGTGACTTCTACGTACCATGGGAAGGCGTTTGAAGCTGCAGCCAAAAGAGGAAAATAAGAAGCAAAGTTGGAAATAGTTTAGTTGGGAAAGGTTAAAGTGTAAAAAGGGATTAAATAAAAAAAATGCATTTATTCTTTTATAATTTTTAGTATGTGTATTATAATAAGTTTTATAGATTTTTTTAAAGTTTGATATAAATGTTATACCTATATAATGATTTTTAAAGATTTTTTGTCATTATTTACTTTTTTGTTTTTACTTTACCACTGACTTGATGTGTCCTTTTTAAATTATATTATTGGAATTAAAAAAAGATTTATTACATCACTTCATTTAATTTCACTACCTACATAATATATTTTCTGATAATATTAACTTATTAAAGTTGATATTTTGAGGGTTCTGTAGCCACATGCCCAACAAGAAACCTTCATAATTTATTTTTGTCCGATGTTCTGAGCTATGATACATACACTAGGGTGGGTCACTATAGTATGAGAAAAATGTTTGTTTGGTTTTGATTTCTAATAGCAAAATAAATTTGTTACATGATCATATAAACTTAAATTGAAAGCCTCATTATAATCGGATATTATCTACTGCCTCCGGATTGACCCTGAATTACGGAAAATATTGAAAAAAAAAAAGTATTTCTTAAAACTCGATTAACGACCTATTATTAGTTGTAAGTGTGGTTGTAAATAATAAAACAATATTAGAAACCTATATTTTATTAAAACATAAAATTAAAATCATAAATAATTCGTTTATTGTAGTTAAGAGGTACTTGGATCTACACGAAAATCTTTCTTACTATCGAATTTTGGCATGAGTTTACGAGACTGATAGAGTTTCGTAAACTCATAAAAGACAGTCTGTATATTCAGAATATTGATTTTTATATATAGTAATAATAATTAATTTATACAATCATAAAAAAAAGTTCAGTTCTCCACACAGTTGTGTACAGTACAAGGATAATACCTACAATAGCGTAAATAATACAGCAAACAGTATTGGCTCAAGTGATCTAAACCATTATAATGATTTAATCAGTCCTGAAGTCATGAATTTCCCAATATAAACATTTCAGGAATGCTTATGGATACCGACCTGCTATTTTATCCAAAGTAGCCTCGTGTTTTCATTATCTATTCGTATATAACAAAAGAACGGCACCACTTCATTTCAATATTCTCGACCCTCACTTTTTTCTTGGAGGGTGTAATTTTGGTCAAGAGTTGCTACGTGATCGGTGTGCGATACACTGTACTCATTTCGAGTGGAACGAGTCGGCCAGTAGATTGAAGGTAAACTCAGAATGTAATACATGTACGATGTTGATAGATACCGCAGTTGATTTAAAGTAAATAGAGAATAAATACTTTAACCCTAGCATGGGATCGGGGCCAACTCTCTTTCAGCGTTTATTTATTCAAATGTGTGTTATATTTATAGATGGGGAACAGATAATCTTTCTTTCTTTTCTTTATTTTTTTTTATAAAGAATACTAGCAACGTGAGTCACACATTACTAGTATTCTTGTTAACCCCTCCAGCTAAGCTAAATGCTTGTGTTAGGAGTGGGTTCACGTGTGTTGCTGGACGAGGCGGGTAAATTGTTTGAGAGGGTCCTCTCTGCCCGCATCGTCCGGCACCTTGGCGAGGTCGGCCCCTATTTGTCCGACGCCCAATTCGGTTTTCGAGCGGGGCGTTCGACGGTCGGCGCTGTGTTGCGCCTGAGGGCCGTGACCGAAGAGGTAGTGAGCTGTGGCGGCGTATTGTTGGCGGTGTCGTTGGACACTGCCATACAACCACGCGCCAAGCAGACAAGAATCGTCGCTCTTTTTCTAGAAAATAGCAGAAGAATAGCGTAAGTATAGTATAATCGAGGGAGAGCTATGCTTTGGCACGTATGGGCCGGTACGACCGGAGTGATACCACGGCTTTACAGAAAACCAGCGTAAAGCAATGCTTACTTTGTGTGAGGTTACTGGAGGTCCAAACCCCCCCCCCTTCCCTCCTTTCCCCTACTCCCACCTTACCACTTGTGACTCTTGATATGCAAGTGTTCATGGGCGGCGATTTATTACCATTAGGTGACCCGTCTGCTTGTTTGCCCCATATCCCACAAAAAATGTTTCAAGTATGATCATCACTTTTGTGTTCTCGTTGGACCTATATCCGGAGGAGGATTTCACACGCGAAGAAAGTGTTTAACCTTACTTTGCTATACCTTGTTGTTCTGTATTTGCATAAAGCATGTTTTATTTCAGATGTACACATAATTTATAAATATATTTCAAGCTTATATTTTTTTAAATATAGTATATTTTTTATACAGGTGTATCTGATAATAGAACACTTACTTAAATTACGGAAAGGGCCATGACTCTAGCACGCAGTTACAAAAAGGTTTTTCGAAAAAAACAAGTCCGTTTAAAATTTATGACCAAAAGAGTATACAAACTACGTTATGACCGTTTGAATTTCGAGGTATTATTATTAATAAACAGTTGTTTTTTTTTTCCAAAATATTTTTTAACCTGCATGCTGGAGTCATCAGTGATTTAACTGTTCCATTGTCAGACACACCTGTATTACTACACACCGGTACTCCATTAGGAACTAAATAAATCCCTACTATTTAATGCAGTAGACTACCTTGAGAGGCGGCAAAATAGCTGAAACGGTCAAGGTAGGTACTGCTGATTGGAAGCCAAGGGGAAACCACTAGATCACCTCTTTTTTTTTGCAATTGCAACAGAAGAGTTAAATATCTGATAAACAACTGCCAGGCGTAATGCATAAGAGTAATGGATAAACAGTATATCCAATATAAGGATTATTATCTAAATAAAAGCTATCTTTATTAGCGGAAGCTAACCTTGTTCCCTAATTGAGCACAGTTTTGATTGATAGATCACAAGTTCACATCACGAGAAATGTATTTAAATAATTTTAATGCCGGCTTATGATCATCTAAACTAATATTATAAAGAGGAAACATTTGTGTGTATGTTTGTAATGTTTTCGCACAAAAACTACTGGACCGATTGCGATAAAACTTGTTATGTAGATAGCTGGAGACCTAGATTAACGCATAGGCTACTTTTTATCCCGGCATTCCCATGGGATCGGGACTTGCGTGGGTGAAACCGCGAGTCGCTGCTAGTTATTAATAACTAGCTGGCTCGACAGACGGTGTCTTAACATTTTTTCTATAAATTTATTGTGTTCGTTTTCAATCCATGAAAAAAAGACATTTCTCATTTTTTGGAAAAAAAAATCCAATTATATTTTATCTAAAAACAAAGGATGTGTTTCCCAATGAATTTATATATACGATACATTTTTATTCATATATATTTCAGGCAGTTGGGTATTCTGACTCCCAAAGATCACTCACTAACTCTAAAAGTCAACATCAAAATTACTTGACAATCCTACTTAATTCTTTCGAAATCAACACACCATCTATAGCAATATTATAAATGTGAAAGTAACTCCGTCTATCTGTCTGTTATACTTTCACGCCTTAACTACTCAACGAATCATCATGTAACTTTGCATACACCTTTCATAAAGAAAAAAAAAACTGTTCCTGAGGATACCTGAATTGATGGACCAAATCCACCTTAACGCGACCGACAGCGAAGACAAAGGCTAGTAGAGTTATAAATATAAAAAAAACGAACAAGTGCGAGTCTGACTCGCGTACCGAGCGTTCCGTAAGCAAAACAAACTGGTATGTAAATAGTATGCCCCTCTCGGGAATCAATTCTGAAAGATTTTTGCCCGTTTATTCCGAAAGACAAACTTAACTTGACCGGTGAAAATAGTTCAGAAATAATTAGCCTTGTGTGTTATACTTTCTCTGCAGTGATGCCCTGACCTCGTCGTCCGATATATCGATTGCACTTTAAAATAAACACTTTCACGGTCAACACTGTTCAGGGATGACCAATATGTTCCGAGGTCTAGTTTTGATAGCAATGTGCGTGTGTACCGAGGGACCACGTTGGGGATTTGCAAAATAGCTTACTAAGGATTTAGTAGGAGACATAAAACAATTGTAGAACGAATCTTAGAATTTGTAAACAAATATATCAAAAACTACAGCTCTTTAAGTGTGGTCCCTCAGTTCTCACACACTGTTATCTCGATCCCGGTAAGTATCTTATAAAAGAAGGTAGTGTGATTAAAAACATTTAGTAAAGAATTTACAAGGCCTATTTACTAAATAACATGTCCCAAAGCGTTACAAATTAAAAGCAAACAATTACTAAACTTTGGTCCCTCAATCCACATAAAAAATATTCATTATAGTTAAAATTATTGAATTAAATCAATAAAATCATACTTTTTCCAGTTATCATTTTAATTGAGGCCTTAAAATATTTTGTGAAAATGAAATATAGATAAAATATGTGCACAATTTCAAGATAGCGTTTGTCTAAAGTGGTCCCTCAAACCACACGTCCACCGTCACATTGTGCGTATCTAACTGTTTGATAAAAGGAATTTCAGACAGATAAGTGTTGTAGCTTTTAGTAAATAAATTAGTTAATAATATATAATAATATTTAGTTAATAAATTAAATTGTGTATTGGTTACATTTTAGCTAAGATAACATATTTTAATGAATCCCAAGAAGACACACCGAGTAGTGTTCGTGTGGCCAAATATGGGCCAAACAATTCATTTGCCACCAAAGTAATATACTTACCTAATTAAAACCTACGTAAAAAAAATTGGAAGGTATCTTGGCTTAAAACACTTGAATGCCATTAAATGACATTAATTTAAAAATCGAAATATCACACGACGTCAAAACTCCAATAAAAATGTGAGCACAAAATTGAAGAGCACTAACCAGACCATAAAAATAGCAGTGATGCAGTTACTACACGAAAAGAAAGCGCTCCTAATGACTGTGAGGGATATAAACATGAACACGAATTCGAATGTAGATCATTCGGACAATATGGAGGTAAAAGAGAAGAGGTCATCGGACGCGTCATTACTGGTGATGAACCCTGTGGCCAGCGGCGACAATGTGACTACGGGACTCAACTCCACTCACAAACTAAAGGAGGAACTGCCAGCGCTTGTGCCCTGTTGTGAAGGGAGAGAATTACAAGTAAGTGACAATTCAAAAGAATAATAGATACTGTTTTCGTTGTAGTAATGTCTTTAAGTATCTTCTACTCTCGTAAACGAGTAATGCACGGTACGGAACTGAATCCCTAAGCCTTAGGAGATACTGCGCGTCCCTACCGCATAGAAATATACTGGTACAATGTTTTATGTTCTAATAAACTGGAGTTGATGCGGCTACTTCCTACCGCACTGATCCGGGGTTCATCCTTACCTGGAAGCTAATATTCTTGATAAGTTTCAACTTCCTCTTTCGGGAATCTCTCTTTCGGGCAAAGAACACTTGGTATAAACAACACATATATTATAAGTATACATACACATAGTGCCAATTACAAAATAAAAATACAAAAGCTTGAGCTACTTTTCTGATTACATTCTGAATAAAAACTCTATCAATCAAGATTTGCCTTGTTCTGAACAAAGCGTCGAGAACACTATGGCAGCCTCGGGTATGCAGGTTTCTTTACTATGTTGATCTTTACCGCTAAAGCCAGTGATAAATTGATTAATTTCTATTCTAAAACAAACATTAAATTCAAAAACCGTGACGGCGTCTCAGGCCCCAGATTCGTATTACATCCCCGGGAATTGAATGCTACCCATTAGTTGTCAGATAATCACGAACGATCATATAAACCGTGTAAATTATGTTTCCTTTTAAAATTACACGTATAGACCACACTGGAGCTAAAGCTAAAATATATAACAACAGCAAATATAATTTCACAAGACAACGCAAATTCGATGCCAAAACATGAATGCGATTTAAATGTTTTGTGAATATTTGAAGCCAAATTACAATATACAATTTCCTATCTCAAATTAATTTCATTCAAATCAGAAACATAGCTGAAGCAGGCGTTCTTTCAAATTACCTTCGACGACTTTACAAAGTACCGACATAGATAGATAGAACATTCTTTATTGTACACCACAGTTGAACAGAAATTAAACATAGTAAGAGTTTATACTAAGCGACAAGTACAATGGGCGGTCTTATCGCTCATAGCGATGTCTTCCAGACAACCTTTGTATGGAAACAACAGAGGAACATAATCGGTAGCTGGTGGCGTAACAAAAATATTTAGAACGGGAACAATGAAATAATAAATACAGTATCTAGGTAACGCGAATAATATTACGACTTATCTGAGAGTTAAAAATGGGGTGAATAGGAATACGTGAAGTATCTACACATACACATATTTACACATATATATATAAAGAGTCTATTGCACAACGTGAAAGAGTTGTACACCACTTATAGTGTTAGATAATGCTCTTTTACAAGTGCTTTAAGGTTAAGGTTTAAGCTCGTCTAATTTTTACAGGTAATGCATTCCATAAACGGATTGCAGTTACTATAAAGGATTTATCATAAAATGCCGTGGAGTGTGCAGGCATTTTCAGTTGCAAATTTTCTGATACACATAATTTAAACTGAACGACCTCTCCTTTTAGTTGAGCCTGAAAGTTGTGCTTATAACACTTGAACTGGACCTTGTGACCTTGACCTACTGAAGCTATTGCTTACTCTCTTATCCTTCCGTATAAGCAATATTTTATTTTATTTATTTAAAACTTAAAATACAATATAAAGTACAGAGGCGGACTTAATGCCTTAGGCATTCTCTGCCAGTCAACCTTCAGGTGATGTATAGAGAATATTTTATAATATTTTTAATGCATCTACTTCCTGGTAGGTGCATTAAAAATATTATAATTTATTAAACTAGACGAAAACCCGGCGTCGCTCGGGTGAATTGTGACTCATCATAATACACAATCTTTTAGGTAAAATGTAGGTAGATAGATATTTTACGTGTAAATGGCCTAAATAAACTCAAGAACTAAATACTCGACAATCCGAATTACGCGGATATATGTTGTCGATTCGAAATCATTCTTTTTTCATGTTTTATTATTCAGGTAAGGTTTTAATCGAGTCTATGCACACTAAATATTAGACAAAAATACTTAAATTTAAGTACCTTTATAGAATAAATTACACATAAACATACATAAAAATATGTATACACACTGTATGTACTGTACTGTATTGTATTATATACAAATATATTGTGTGTGTACATATATCCTTTTTAATATACGACCAATTTTCCATTTAAATCCCAAAGTGCCCGCCGCAATAGGTTTGCCCCCTATTACTTAGTGGGAATAGTCCGCAAAAAGTGGGCGTTTTATGGTTCTGCCTACCTCTTCGGGGTTATAGACGTGAGTGTATGTTTGTATGTTTTACATTGACACTTGAAATATATGTACATTATAACGTTTTATATTCCGTGTTGATAACATCGAATGGCCTAGGTCTAGTAGTTAGTGATCCTGATTGCCGAGCCATAGGTCGTGGGTTCGATTCTCACCCAGTACAAATAATTGTGTGATTGAGCACGACTATTTGTTCTGTCTGGGTGTAATTTATCTATAATATGTATGTATTTAGAAATGTATAAGTAAATTTATCAGCTGTCTGGTTACCATAGTACAGGATCTGCCTAGTTTGGGATCAGACGGCCGTGTGTGAGATGTGTCAAGTTATTATTATTATTATATACTTACCTACTTACTTAACACATCTGCATTGGTGATAGATAAACGAGGACCTGGTTCGTAGCGGACTCTCTGCAATCTCTGTAAAACACGACAGCGTGATACAATGTCTGAGCATGTCACGCGCTTGTGAGAAGATGCAAGTACCACCTGGTCTAGTTAAGGTAAGATCCTATCCATTGAACATGACTCCTTGTCCACCATGTTCCATAATAAGTACATAGAGCACTACTTAAAAAAAAAGAATCAAGTTATCAAGCAATAAAATGGCCGACTTCATGAGAAGCAAGATTAAATGTAAGAAACATTTAAAACCCCTCCAAACAGTAGTAATTTCATCCCCATAAGGTCAGGACCTTATTCAACAATCACAATATAACATAGCACGAAGTGTTGTTTAGTAGAAGTCAAAATCAAGTCTTCGATTTTAACAGAAATCTGCTGTGCCTGTACCCATTATATTACTAGAGAATAATTGTTCGTAAATGAATCTGAGACCATCCCTGTTATAACGGAGCAACATACAATATGTAACTCACAGCGTCGATTTTCAGAATGTCGAAATCCGGAAATCGACTATTGTACTGGTGTTGTCAAAGGGTAAAATTAAGACATTTAAATTTTTTTTACTGCTACAACAAAAATGTGTTCAACTGTGTCCAATATAAATATAAACTTAAGTGTAAAATCCTACTAATATATAAATTTGTGAGGATGTGATGGATGTGTAGATGTATGGATGTTTGTTACTCTTTCACGCAAAAACTACTGAACCGATTGCGATAAAACTTGGTATGTACATAGCTGGAGATCTGGATTAACACATAGGCTACTTTTATCCCGATTTTCCCACGGCATCGGGACTTACGCGGGTGAAACCGCGGGGCGCAGCTAGTCTAGGAATATGGGAATGGGACTTATTCTATACTTACTAAGCCTACATTTCAGGAATTCAACATTGTAGGTGTTTTTCTTTATTATAGCATAGAAACTCTTTCCGGAGTCTACACAGGCCCGACCTGAAGCGTGTTCCGTATCTGCGTCGCATGACACCCGACGAACTTGAGATATTGTTCCGTGGTTACGCCGATCTGCCGGGAAGAGGTATCTTGAAGACCGGTAAAGTAATATTCTAGTAAACATTTTACCTTCTTCCCAATCACTAAAGAAAATGAGACTGAGTTAGGTACTAGAACCGTGTATTATGCTTTATTGTTAGTTAGTACCAGATACCAAATATACAACACCAAAAGTAAAACACTGAAGTTTCAACCGGGATTTAATAGCGCGATAATGCCCGAAGTTTTCTCGACCGCATTCATCAGTGGATCGTGGTCACGGTTGGACTGGAACTTAGGGACGCCTCCGTGAGATTCTGACCCGTTCTACGATTGTACGTTTGGTCTGTCTGTATCTGCGTACCTTGTCCTCCCAGGAATTTACTACCTTTGAGTGTGGACTATAATGAACTTTCAGCGTCACTCCTTTAATTTATATTAGATTTGCCAATAGGTACTCTGTCCACATGTTCTTTTTTTGAGTTCCTCTTTGGACATCACAGCCTGCCTAATTTTACACCGAGAAATGGCAACGATCTGTCTTATCTCCATTTCAAATGTGAAATGTTCTGGTGGATGGAAATATAGTCCACACTCAAAGGTAGTAAAAGTTCTTAAGAACACCGAAGGATGTTATTCCTTTTTACACGCCAGGAGTGTACAAAGTGGGCTGCAGCTGTGGTAGTTTGTACATTGTAAAGACCAAACGTACAATCGCAGAACGGGTCAAATACTACGGGTTTGTGGTCCAAGTTTGAAAGCAATCGGTGCATAATTGCGACCTCTATCGTGCTGATAAAATTGAGGTATATACATACACATATATATATATACACTTTTAACTGGCGGTTGTTTTGGGGTTTTGGGATCATAACTAGACCTCCTGTGAAGAAATTTTTGGAACACTCGACAACTGGTACAAAAGCAATAGGTAGAGTTTTCTTCGAAAATCTACCTAAGAATAGGTAAGATCGCCACCAGCGTCCCACAGTTTGTAGAAGGCCATATTTCTGGTAAGCTTCATACAAGGCAATGGATACATCGAATAACTAAAACATAAATTGCTTGTTACTACTACTAGAATGGTACTTTAGACAAAAGAATAGGACTGCACGTCAGAAGTGAAAACACAAACACACATTATACCTATACACTTAAACATCTGTATACCTATATGTATCTAAGCGTGACAGTCACGCGAGTTCAAGTCTTCAGTGCTTTTTTCCCCATACCAAAAGTTCAAAACTTCTTTAGGCACGTTCGGCACGTGCCTAAAGAAGTTTCCACTTCAAAAATATTAAGTTGGACGGTTTAATTTGTTGCAGACCATCGAGAAGAAATAATGAAAGTTCTACTACCACCCGACGAAAACAGTCGCGGTAAAGAACTACTGGTAAAAAATGAAACTTGCAATCAAGAAGGTTTGTCTCCAATGTCTGATATAATGTTACATTGCAGCAATTCAAGTGTGTTTATTGTGATTAGTAGATACAGCTCATTGTTGTTTATCATAAAGCTAGTTTCTTGTTTCCATGTACTAATTGGTTAAGTTTAGAGGCTATTTGATATCCCTCTATGGCCCTTGGGTAGGTACTGGCGTAACCATCCGGAGGTTCATAAATGTGGGTGTTGGGAATGGCAAGATGTGATAGAAAAATGGCAAAGTCCAGCGCAATATACGCAGCTCCATTGTAAGCAATGTAATATTGCTAGTAAAGATGAAGTAGAAAATATTAGAAATATCAATCAACTTCTGACCTTAGGAATCTGTATATAAAGTTGCGAAGCTGCTCTTATATCATGAGCAATAAATACCGAGAACTGCTTGTAGGTAATGGCGCAATCTCCCTTCACCCAATCCTGGAGACTCGGTCGGGAGCAGAAGACGTCCCGGCGGGCATGCGGCTGCACGGCACCCGCGCGAGGCTCTACACGTCTGTGCTCGCGGGCGCTAAGGCCGGGGACCAGTTAGAGTGAGCAGTTACTGCCATTATTATGTAGTCATCAGAAATGTTATACGTTGACAACTTTTTTTAAATAGATTTTTTGAGACAACAGCTTATACAAAACATCAATTCTTTGTTGTGTTGCAAGTATGAATAAAAAAATTAAAATACCCCCGACTCAAAAATCCCTTCAACAATCAAAAAGAGCTGATGATCGTCGAACGGCTGAACACATTTTCTTGAATTGACACCTTGTTACCTCTCAAACAAAAATAAATCAAAACCGGTTCATTCGTTGAGAAGCAGTGATGCCACAAGCAGCCACGGACACACAGATACTCGGACACACAGATACACGGACACACAGATACACGGACACACAGATACACGGACACACTGATACACGGACACACTGATACACGGACACACTGATACACGGACACACTGATACACGGACACACAGATCACGGACACACAGATCACGTACACACAGATAACGGACAAACAGATCACGGACACACAGAGCACGGACACACAGATCACGGACACACAGATCACGGACACACAGATCACGGACACACAGATCACGGACACACAGATCACGGACACACAGATCAAGGACACACAGATCAAGGACACACAGATCAAGGACACACAGATCAAGGACACACAGATCAAGGACACACAGATCAAGGACACACAGATCAAGGACACACAGATCAAGGACACACAGATCAAGGACACACAGATCAAGGACACACAGATCAAGGACACACAGATCAAGGACACACAGATCAAGGACACACAGATCAAGGACACACAGATCAAGGACACACAGATCAAGGACACACAGATCAAGGACACACAGATCAAGGACACACAGATCAAGGACACACAGATCAAGGACACACAGATCAAGGACACACAGATCAAGGACACACAGATCAAGGACACACAGATCAAGGACACACAGATCAAGGACACACAGATCAAGGACACACAGATCAAGGACACACAGATCAAGGACACACAGATCAAGGACACACAGATCAAGGACACACAGATCAAGGACACACAGATCAAGGACACACAGATCAAGGACACACAGATCAAGGACACACAGATCAAGGACACACAGATCAAGGACACACAGATCAAGGACACACAGATCAAGGACACACAGATCAAGGACACACAGATCAAGGACACACAGATCAAGGACACACAGATCAAGGACACACAGATCAAGGACACACAGATCAAGGACACACAGATCAAGGACACACAGATCAAGGACACACAGATCAAGGACACACAGATCAAGGACACACAGATCAAGGACACACAGATCAAGGACACACAGATCAAGGACACACAGATCAAGGACACACAGATCAAGGACACACAGATCAAGGACACACAGATCAAGGACACACAGATCAAGGACACACAGATCAAGGACACACAGATCAAGGACACACAGATCAAGGACACACAGATCAAGGACACACAGATCAAGGACACACAGATCAAGGACACACAGATCAAGGACACACAGTTCAAGGACACACAGATCAAGGACACACAGATCAAGGACACACAGATACACGGACACAGATACACACGTTAAACTTATAACAGCCCTCCTTTTTGCGTGGGGGGTTAAAAAGTTATATGATTAGAGTTGTGCGATTAAAATCTGTCACAATTTTGAATACACTTTACAACAATGGTCTCCGTGATTTACAAATGTGAAAACAAAAGACAAGCAAAACTTAAGCCATTTTCGAACGGAATTAAATCATTTGGTTAAGATAAGAGTCTATCAACGTTGCATTCTATACGTTGTATAATTCCCCCTTTTTTACCATTATTTATCAATGTAAATAAACTAAACATCACGATATTATTAAGTTTTTTCTTTTGTAATAGTAGCATTTAAATATGATGTAATGAATGTAATGAACTCGCTCATCGTTTCATCGCTATATTTTCCAGCGGCATTGCAACGAACGAAGATTACGACACTCGCGTTCTGGACGTTTCAGTGCCAGATGAAGAAGTTCAACTAAATGAGGAATTGCAGATCATCCTTCCCCCCAGGTACGACGACGTTACCGCAGACTCTTCTAATACTACAACGACAACTGAATACAGCACAAGTTAACGAGCATTTCGTAGAAGATAGTGAAGAAATAATGATATTAATGAATTTTCACAATAAAAATGGCGTTGGCATTAAAACACGTCGCAAAATGGCGAATCTAATACGAAAAAACCTTGGCAGACTACTCATGTACATGGACTGGATATTTAACGACTTTCTTAAAAAATGACATTTTGAATTAAACGTTCCTTGCAATATTTATAATGTGAATCGTGTTTTCTTTCGTACAAACTCACCTGAAGTAGGTAACTACTACCCTCGAGACTTGATTATAGTGATATTGTCTCCATCACCTCTCAAGCCACGCAAATTCGAGCACTGCGTAAGGTACTGTAGGAAGTTTGTGCTGGTCTATACGTCCTAGGTTCCAGATATTTCCCATAGTCTATTTTAACCGTTAGAATTACATTGTCATACAAGATCATAGTGCTGCCATAAGGTGTGATCATATTTCAATTATGTTTTGTTAACTACGTTCCTGTAAAAGAACTAAATCGGGAAATAATTCCCATAGCCATTAACTAAATTAATATAATTATAAACGAATCTGGCAATTTGTAAAGGAGGCAAAATGATACGTTCGTTGTGTAGGAAAGTGCTGATACGGCCTTTTTCTAAAGATAACACAATTTCCGAAAATGTAATTTAAACTAACTTTTATAGCAAACTTAATTTACACCCAGAAATACCCTTCAGAGCATAATGACCAAAAAGCAAAATGAGCACTACAATCAAAATGTTCAATATGCAAAGAAATATCTCGAAACCATCAAAATAATATCAATAGAACAAAATACAAACATTCATACATACATTAATTATGGACTTTAACGTCAATCATTCTTGCACAAACAATTATGCAATGAGTCAAACAATTTGGTTATGGAAGCCTTGTAACAATAAAACTATGGGTTCAAGGGTGAATTTATATTGAATTTATCTTTCTACAATATTATACATTAGGTTTAACAGTTACCAACGCATTCCCGCGTGATGAACCCAGATGTATCATCATTAATATAAATTATAAGTATTTTACATCTCCATGCAAAATATTTGCTAAAAAATTTAATTGCACTTTAGATAAAATGAAAATAGATTATCCAAATGTATGTATATCAGTTCTAAATTTGACAAATGACTTATTTTATATTGTCATGGGTATTACTACCAACGAACTCACTCGAACATTCTACGAAATAATCATACAATATTACGTTCTATAGAATATATTTGTATCACAAAAGTGTAGATTGAGTTTCAGTAGAAAATAACATCTTTTTTCACACTTTACCCGCAATATTTACTCGGATTGAGTTGAAGTAAATGGGATAAACAAATATCTAGAATGGATGGCTGCGGACCTAGAAATAAGAGCTAATTTTCAATAAACTCACTGTGGCCTAAACTGTTTGGCTATGATATGAAGTGCATAGTGAAATTGCAATAATATTGACTAAACCTCCCGCAGCCTGAGCCTTTCAAGCCTAAAGCTATGTAACGACAATGCCATATACTATTTTAGCTCGACTGTTTTACAAAAAAAAAGAACAAGAAAATAACTATTTCCTACAGGCTAGGTATAATTTGACTGATATAAGCTATGTAGCTAAAAAACATTAGGCTCAAAGCCATGCAGTTCTTCCAAATGGACTGTATTTGACTTAGTTATATCGCGAATCGAGAGTTCTATGCTAATTCGTTGGACTGAAAATGATACCCAATTATTTATTTAATACATTTTCTATAGGTTTACGTGTATTAGAATTGATTAAACAATCATTACTGCTAGGCATCTAATCAGCCTTAAGCAAATCACCCTTTTGGCAAAAGCCGTCACGCAAATCGAAGCTATCAAATTATAAATTGGCTAGAATATCTCATTTCAAGGTCCATTAAAGAGCCGTATTTACAAATCAGATGGTCCCAGTACTACTGGCGAAGACGACCCGACTTTACCACGATGTTGTCAATCGATTTATATTGTACGTTTAGAAAGTTGCTTTTAGAAGGTTCATGCTAAAAATCACAGCGTTATAAGTGAATGTAAAATGGTTGGTTTGTTACAATTTTTAATATTCACCCATCCTCCATCCTCTAACAATAGTTTAATCAACAAAAAGAAAGGCCAATGGAGACAAATTGACTGGAATGCGTCACACGATCCTCATCAGTGTTATTAGAAAAAATATTTTAATGTATCCAATCGTAAAGTCAATGTATTCTATAAAAGCTAATGCTAGTTTTAGTGTTAAGATGTTGGTAAGTACGAACTGTCAGTCTTTCGGTCTGGATCTCTTCCGGTTTAAATACATGTAAACCAAGAAAGAATAATCTTTTAAGATCTTCACAAATTTGAGAGGAGTTAAGGATATATTGCAGTATAACCCAGCAATGGTTATTTTCTGCGAGAAATGAATGGTTGTGACGCAGAATGTCATTTTCGCAAAATGTCACCGCAAAAAATTGGTCACTTTCGCACAATGTCATTGTCGCAGAAAGTCACTTTCGCACAATGTCACATTCGCAAAAGGTAACTTTCGCAAAAAGTCACACACTGTGCGAAAGTGACCAATTTTTTTGAGGTGACTTTTGCGAAAGTGACATTCTCCATCACAACCTAATGGATGCTTTGCAAAACAAAAAGACATTCTCTTGCTCATAACTAACAACAATATGATATCAAGTATCAGTGTAAACATAGTATAAAAATGGTACGTAATTGATAATGTTGTAAAAGAAATAACAGCACAATTTGTCTCACCTTTTGTGTTTTTAGTTTTACTTATTGATCATAATGTACATTATAGATCGATGCAACAAGTTGAGATAAAGCCATCGTCCACCGCAACGGCCACCTAATAACATCGAAAGCGAAAGCAACAATACAATATTCGCGTACACACACAGTGATTCCTTGTCTTTGATTCTCTTGGCATACATAAATCAACGTTCAAACGGGCGATAGTAATAAAAATACTCTTCAATATGTACATACATTGCTTTTAATATGTACATTGTTGTGTGAGGTAGCTTCACTGTTGGTGGAATGGTAAAAGTTTAACAATTATGTAATTACATCTTATGAATTGTGACGTCAGAAAAAATACGTGTAACTTAGTAATTAAAATATACATTAAAAGCGTTAGTCCCAATTTGTGCCTTATTTTGTGTGAATGATTTTTTTTCTAATAAGGGGAAAATAAAAAAAGTTTGCTAAAAGAGTCAAGATTACACAGTCTTGTTTGTGCCTATACTCAAACTCACAAAACAAAATACAAGTATCATAAAAATTGTAAATCTAAGCATTACTAAGATGCCACCTTGTATTGTGACACCTATATTATGTGGAGGAATAAATGAAAAGAACGTAAATTTTGGGAACTTAATGACATTGATTTAGAACAAAAAAGGAACAAATTGAGATAAACGCTCTTCTAGAATAGAAATAAAATAATGTCAAGTATTACCAGCCTCAAAAAATATAAAAAAATAATCAAAATATTAGTACAAAATGGTGTGATTACAACAGTCTAGCTACACCACACAATGACCTACGCAGCGTGCATAGCTATCACTTAAATATTCATAAACAATACTGCGACCGTTGATACACAGTCCCAACCACAATAATGCATTAGAAACTTTATTCTACCTTACTTTACAAAGGAGGTAAACATTAAACTAAATAAAAAAAATCATTTTACTTTATGTAATAATCTTTAAATAACATAAAAAATATCGAATATCGTTACAACAAAACTTTCTTAACTTTTTTTTCATTTAAATATGGAATAATTGATTGTGACAAGCTTTCGCTTGTTTGCTAACTAACGTAGTGGTCACTGTACAGTCTTGCACCCACTGCGACGTTTATGGCTGTTACCATACATAATCAACACTGGTATTCACAATGACGTTGCTGGTTCCGGCACACGGGCGCTTACTTAAATTAAATGGCATCGACATCCTCACCTGAAATGAGGAAAAACGTTAATTAATACATTTCAAAATAGGAAATTCGAATAAAGGTTGGGTCAGACACCGGACGGGGCGGAACGGCGACGTCACGGCGTGAGCAGTTGTAATTGGTCATGAAAAATTTAACGTGTTATGTTTAAGGGCCATCACTAATTATAAGTTTTTGTCAGGGGAACATTGTAGGTCTATACATTTTACAGAACCTTTCGATGGTGGAATTTTCATTGGTTGCGTCTGTGACTAACAAAACAGATTGAACAGACACCTTTAAGCAGCCAGATTTAACAAAATTTATTTACTCTACAGCCTAAAATTAGGGGAATCGTGAGAAACGTGAGGCCTTCTTGTACACGTACCGTGGCGCGGTGCGGCGGCTGGACGCCGCCTACTCTGCAGCTCATAACTTGTGGTTGCTAGTGAGCCACGTGAGCCCCTCGTACAGTCCGTCGCCCGACGTCGCACACGACGGCTGGACGTACCAGTTACGATCGCGGATACGCGTCAAGCCTAACTTCTCCTGTATCTCATGTGGTTTCATTGCTGCAACAAAAATATCACTTTGTCAGTAAAAAATTGTTTTAGTAAAACGCGTCCGGTGTCTTTTCGACACCCGGTTGGAACGAAGTGCCTTTCGCTATATATATAAACGCTTCTAAATAAAAACATAATTATAAGAAAGTATTAAAAAACAGAAAAATATTTTTCAATTTTCTGTATACTTATGTATAGTAGGTATATATTTAGTCATAAATATATTATGTTACTAAGCTTACTGAGCGGTATTGGTGCCGATTCTATTGTACACTCGACTAAACTAAAACCTGACTTAATTTTTTCATATGAAATCAACCTAGTGTTCTTCGTAATAAGGTCTATTTGTTACTAGAATCTATTTCTCAGCGCCGCTAAATTTCACTAAAACCTGTCAACGTATACTCAACTTTATTTCCACGCAGCGAGTCTTCATTTATTCAAACGCTGTATAATTGCCGTATAAAAACTTGTTCAAAACGAACAAGGATGTTTAATCTACACCTACGAAGACGCTAACTAAAAACACAGAGCAAAAGAGATGGCATTCAACGGATAGCGGCTCTCGCTACGTGGTATTAAAGTTTATTTAAGCGTATCAGACTTTAGTCGACAAATAAATTGCTTATTTCGATAGCGACATATGTTACCTACTTGTTTCAATTTGAAATAAGACCTTGTTTCTAAGTGTACAAGGTTTACTTCTTATATGAAGAAAATTTTGTGAAGTTTAATTTAGCGAGTGAAGTAACAAAATTGGGGCCATTGTGTGACATAGACTATTAAATAAGAATAAAAGTTGCACTAAAATTAGGCTTAAAATTTTAAAGAAAGGAATAGTGTATTCTATATTTATTTTAAAAAAATTCGGGCCCGCAGCAGGCGCAGAGGTAGATTTCATGTTTTTTTTTATTTTTTGAAAATCTGCCCCCCAGTCCCCCCCTTTGGGGGAATATCCCCCATTCACAAACTTAACCGTCATTTTTGCCCTGTTGATTTGTCGTCCAAGTTTGAAAGCAATCGGTGCATAATTTGGGGTCTAGGGATCATAACTGGTCTAGTTATGATCCTGTGAAGAAACTTTTGGAAAACTCGACAACTGGTACAAAACCAATAGGTAGACTTTTCTTCGAAATCTACCCAAAATGTGCGACTCATCATCACTTAGCCACAATGGAGCACTAATTGCTATAGACCTACAATCGCTTATTCGTCAAGTATTTGGGTTGAAGTGTTCCCACAAGTGACTGCAATGTACAAATGTGAGTCCAATGAGGGTCAAAGACTGCTATGTATGTATGCACCATAGGCTCGTTATCACATTATTCGGGACAAATGATGTAATGGTGAAAAAATTACCTTATGAAGTCTAATTAAGTAATATTTTTCTTTAACCTGTATTAATATTGTGTAAGTAGGTGAAGGGTTATATATGGATTCATTTCGTCTATTAAAAACATTATTTCACCACTTTTAAAGTAAATTATTTCAAAGGGACATACGCATTATATGATATACTTCACAAATCAAAATAAGGGCCACAAGCTTATTTATATTTAAGTGCCCTTTAGTGAACTGAAAGTAACTGATGAGTAGTATTCAATTAATATTACGAACTCTTTGGTGTCTGTTAATACTGTTTTCGTGAGACAGCTAGAAAATGGCCCTTATTTTGTTTTATTTATTTATTAACACTTCCTGCAAATATATTGCAAAATGCGGACTTAATGCCGTAGGCATTTTCTTCCAGTCAACCTTTGGGTGATGCAGAACTGTGTGTGGCAGGTGTATATTTAATGGTCATGCATGATATGAAGGAATTTAAGAAAATGTATTACATAAATAAGCCTACATACGTGTGCTTGATTTGCACACACATATAGTAAATAAATGTACATACGTATATACATACATATATAAATACAAATACATAAATGATAAAGACACTTGTAAAGTGTTATTCTGATGATTCCGCAGATAAATCTCTGTAGAGTTTGCGTACTTTAACCTTAAAAGTGAAACGGTTAGTGGACATCCTGACTTCTTGTGGAAGCGCGTTCCAGAGGTTTACAGCTTGGACAGCGAATGAAGAGTGAACCATACTGGAGTTATAATAAGGACAAAGTAGGAGTAGGATATTAGAAGAACGGAGATTTCTGACATGGTTAGAGCAGAGATATTGAAAGTTAGATGTTAGATAAGTAGGTGAGTTAGGTGTATGGAGAAGAGAGTACAACGTAGTCAATGCCCTCAAACTGCGGCGTTGTCTTATAGGTAACCATGTCAGTTGGGTGCGATATGTGGATATGTGATCATTTTAAGTAGTATAGATAATTGGTAAACCCGCGTATAGTCAGGGCTGGCTGTTACTATGTTATAGGATATGTAGGTAAGAAATACATGTTCGGTTCCGAAGGAAAACTATCGTTTTTTTTTATTTTCCATTAAATTTACAGTTCATTGGGCGATAAAAATCATGTAGCAGTTAGATGCCGTTGACTGGAAGGCGCAAGTAAGAGTTAGATGTTACCAGTAATAAAATTTCCTTACTTTTATTTAATACCTCATGTATCAAGTCATATCAGTCAGTATTTTTACTTGATATTTAGAGTGCTGTAAACGAAAATGAATGTTTTAATAAATTACTAAAAGTAACTTTATAGAACATACCGTCGGGCAAGTCCTGTTTATTGGCGAAGATGAGTATGATGGCGTCGCGCATCTCCCTGTCGTTGATGATTCTGTGTAACTCCTGGCGCGCTTCGTCGATGCGGTCGCGGTCTGCGCAATCCACCACGAATATTAAACCTTGGGTGCCTGAAACATATAATATAACATCGTAAATACTTAATTATAGATTAGAATATATATAACATATATAATACTAGCTACGGTCACGCGTTACTGTGGCCAGGAAAACTACAATAAAAAAGAAACTATCGTATCTCTCAAATCGGACCAAATTGTAAAATCGGTTCATTAGATTAAGAGTTCATCGAGAAAAAACAACGTGACACGATTTTTTTATATGTTTATGTATTTTGATTAGACTATTAATAGAAGAAGAGTCTTAAGATGTTAAGTTTGTACCCTGCTAGTACTACAAAGCAAAAAGTTATATTCACACAACAGTAGCGACCGCAGTTTGCATGTGTGCCCTTATGCCACGCTTATTTGTATAATGTGTCAAATGACATCAACGGACGCGATTATATTATACCACCAAAATGGTAAAGAGGCTTAGCGCGCGTCCGATAAATCCCTTACTATAACCAGGAATTCGAAATCATTCAGAATTTAAGCGTAACCGAAAGAAAGGTTTGTTCCAATCGCACAGTACGCAACCTGATCAAGGCTGGCATTGCATTGACATCTCTTTCTTAATATGACGAATTTAAATATAATTTAAAATAAACGTGGGAATAACTAACTTAGGTATAACTAGTCGTGTCATCAACTTGTTTTCACAATAACATATGCAATATTTATAATTAACTATGATAAGGTATTACTCACTCCACCTTTGATTCATTGATAGCAGCTATCGGTGAAATCGTTTTACATTCATTTTAAAAATAACATAATCAGTTATGATCTTTACATATTATAGTTCTACAAGAATTTATATAAGTAAACAGATAAACAATATCAGGGAGGTATATATTTGATCATAATAAAATAAATACTTGATAGATCTTATTTGATGGGTAGATACTTCTTAGAGATTTCTTCTTTGTTAGATACTTCTTAAAATACGTTTTTATACCTTTGTTAGATACTTCTTAAAATACGTTTTTATACCTTTGCTAGATACTTCTTAAAACACGTTTTTTTTTTTAATAACTTCACACATCACAACATTACACACGGCCGTCTGATCCCAAACTAGGTGGAGCCTGTACTATGGTAACCAGACTGCTGATAAACATACATATTATGGATAAATTACACCCAGACACAGAACAAATTATCGACAATTATTTGTCCTGGGTGGGAATCGAACCCACGACCTCTGGCTTAGCAGGCAGGGTCACTAACCACTAGACCAACAGGCCAGTCAAACGTTTTTTGTTTTAACTTTTTATAATTATTAAAGCCGCGTTCCAATTAACAAGAAACGATTCGTTTTGCTTACGGACGGTAAAATTTTCAATGATAATTCAATGAAATTTTACCATCCGTAAGCAAAACGACGCGTTGCTTGTTTATTGGAACGCATCATTAGTGAATGATTTGACAACAGTAAGGCGTGACATCGTGCTTTATTATTTCATATAAAAACAACGCTACTACTTTTGATCGCGGCTTCTGCGTTAATATAGTTATCCTGGGTTACCCGTATTGTATTTCTGGATGAAAGATACCCTATGTCCTTTTCTGTACCCCTGATAACTTGTAAGCAAAATTTAATGATGATCGATAGTTAAGTAATAGGCGCCTAAGCGTAACAAACAAACTTACATTCGCATTCGCGAATCTACCTTTTTGACGTCTAGTAAAAAAGACACTTGACACATACCACTGTCACACAGATATGTACCATAACCTAGTAACGTTGCAAAAGTGTACCTATGTATTTTTAAACTACAGATTTGTAAGTACAAAATGTTTGTACTACAATTTACGAATAATAAGTCGCGAAGCTGAAAAGTTATTTTTAAAATGACTTAGGCTCTTGCCATGACATACATTAAAATACAGTAAAAAAAAGTAAGAACACGCACCTGTATAATAATGCCTCCAAAGTGGTCGTATTTTGTCCTGCCCCCCAACGTCCCATACGTTGAATTTGACGTTCTTATACGTAACAGTTTCCACGTTGAAACCGACCGTAGGTATCGTTGTGACTGACTGTCCTAATTTTAATTTATATAAAATAGCTGGATGATTACTTGTAAGGAAATATTATGAATGGTATGGACATAGTTACATGCTTTTTATATCTAAGCAGATTTCGGGATAAATGAGATCTACAAATACACCCTACATTGTTTAATAAAGTGGCACATAGAGGTACACAGAGGGACACAAAGGTATATAATGGTACACACTGGTACATACTGGACGTAACTCAGGAGTACACAAAACTACTAGAGGTTACGTAGTGCTACACAAATATATAACTATAGATTTCTTTTTATATGCGTACGATTACTCTATAATTATATTCAAGCATACACGTATACATTTGATCTATCTAACTTTTCGTTTCGGGTTCTACTGAGAACAGGAGACAAAGAAAATCCTTTTCTTCTGTTCTCTTGCACCATTTCTACGCATGTGAATTACGCTTAACTCAAAATTTGATGTCAGAATTCGAATTTACATTGTTCATCAATTCATTAGACGCGTACTTCGTGACAGAAACAGCACTTGTATACGACTTTTACTTATTTCCCACTTGTAACCGCATATAGGTTTCAAACGAGTTGACTTCTAATCCAGAGAAAGTAATTTTAAAACCCCTGTACAGTAATTTCTATTTTAAGACGATAAAGTATAGGTACAACCAAATTTTAATAATATTCATATTTATGAATATTTCATGCACTTTTTTTATCGAGCGGAAAGCCCCACGGGTCACCACCTCACTACTGGTGAATGGTACTGGAATCGAACCGGCTAAAGCTACACGGTGTTCCGTCACAAGTGAACTATGGCAAGGGACTCGGGTATACCCTAGGAAGGAAGTCCCCTAGAACCCCGGTAGACCTTGGCCGCCTCTGAAACAGAAGGCAGCCATACCTTTGCGTGCGGAGGGCATTGCCTTGGGTCACTAGTCACTAAAAGCTCTGTCAAAATGCCATCCTATCTAATTTGCTACTTAACAGCTTTTTAAAACAGTTTTTTTTTCTATTTTTTGGTTCACCGAACTGTCCGCCTTTTCCGACGCAAAGTATGTCAGTGCTCTCTGTCACAAAAAATAAAAGGGGCACTAGGCGGAATAATTAAAAATGTGTCGGTGGTGTAAGGGT
The DNA here is from genome assembly GCA_949752705.1 of Callimorpha dominula. Classification (NCBI taxonomy): domain Eukaryota; kingdom Metazoa; phylum Arthropoda; class Insecta; order Lepidoptera; family Erebidae; genus Callimorpha; species Callimorpha dominula. The sequence continues at coordinate 21,876,058 of OX456992.1, forward strand.
GAATTTAAACGTACATACACAGGCTATTTATTTGGCACCCGTGTCTACAAAGACTATTTCCAATTATAACAATCAACATTTCATGTTGTTATTTTACTGAGTTAATTTCTGAAATGTCGTAAGTGTTGTTTTACAAAGGATACTAGTCTTTCCAGCAGCGTCGAGCCCCAACATCAATATCCTCATCTCCTTATTGCCGAAGATTTTTGACAGCAACTTCCCCATGGTGCTGAACTCTCCTCAACCGCACAGCTGGAACGATAGAGAAAAATTATTATATATTTATAAATACAAATGAGTTATGTTTGTAGTGGGTAATTAAAGTTATTAAGGTATGTACACTATTCTGTTAAAAATTCTACTACCCGTCATTGCCAAATACGAACTTTGAATAATGAGAGCAGAGCTGACTAATAGTTTAATAAATTTAAATTAGAATTTAATGAAACTCAATTTTATATAATGAAATCAGAATACAACAGTATACCTTGTTACAGTAAGCAATTCCGATATATTTTTCTAAAAAAATCGAGTTGAATCGACTGCCATTATATCTGTGCTACAACTGACCAGTAACCTTTATTTTCAGCAATTCATTTCTTCGTATAAATGAGGTATTAAAAACTCTACTCTTAAGTTCTTAAGAAGAAATAATCAAAGACAAAGTAATGAAATTTATATAAGCAGACCAAGGTCAAGTTCAATTAATGTCCGTGTATTGAATGAGATATACCTAATATATGTTTACTGTCTATGCAATAACTACGCAATAAAACAATTTATTGATAAGACATATAATATACATTATTATATATATTTCTGATTTCCTGAGCGTTACAGAGGAGAACAGATTGTATGAAAAAGGAAGAATGGACACATGCAGAAGAGGGGCATAACAGAAGAAAATTATTTGTAGAACGGAGAGTTCTGTTATGATTAGAACACAGAAACTGGAAGGAGTATGTCTAGTATGTAGGAGAAGTAGGTGAGTTGAGAATAGTGTAAAGGGTGGTTAGAGCGCGCAGTTGACGGCGCTGACGAATCGGAAGCCAACTTAACTCAAGACGAAAGGAGGAACGTAAATGATTTTCCTGAATTTCAATGATTTTGGTTTATATTTTTTTTATGCAGATATTTTAAGAAAAATCTGAACATTCCATCAAAAGTCTTGGTATTAAAAACCCATGGTTTTTATTTTATGTCAACCCTCTCTCTCTTACGAAATATTGGCTTATTCGGTAAATTTTCAAGTTTAATTTGTCAGATGCGAAATAAGATTTCTGTACTAAAAATGACGAATTTTCCTAAAATTGTTAGCGTTTTACGTTATTTACTCGGTCTACTATACGACCCTATAATATGACTAGACAAAGAGAAAAAAAGTCACAAGTAGAAACGAATGGAATAAACACCCCAAATTGTTCATTTTCCGATTTCCGATTAACAAAATCCATCAAACAATTGTCTAAAACATCGAATTCTACGATAAGACTAGCTTACATAACAATATAAAAAACACACATATATTTTGTCAGATTTGTCGAGAATAAAAAAGAGTAATAATTATATTTTTTTTGTACTGAACGTGTTCCACTACTAGAACTTAAAACGAAGCAGATATTTCATATGCCAACGCAGAAATGCGGTCCATCCTCGGGCAAAGTTTAATGAAATAAGTTTAGGTCCGCTTTTATATAACGCCGATCAAATAGTTGTGTAGTAGTTTGATTTTCTCTTGTTGTTAATTTGAATTGTTACAACATATATATTGAGTACAGGAATTTCCTCTTCAAACTTACTAGTTGACTTTTCACCACGACATAGTAATATAATATTGTATTTATTTTTTCTCCCACAAAGATCCATACAATACATGATGTTTTGAAGTGATAACTTGTTATGGGAGGGTAAACCGCTTCGTTACGTAACGCGTTACAGCGCCAGTCTGTCTGGCGTTTAAGTTATCACTTCTGTCGGGCGTCCCGAGAGGCACACGTTTTTTATACAATGTTTTTTAGGATATTCTTTGGGAGAGACTGGTATCTGCACTAGGATAGTGATCTTAAGCAATTTTCATTTTCTATTAGTTTGTGTCTGTGCCACTATAAAATAAGGTCGTCTGCGAGAGATCGCCGTGGGCCGTGAGTGATAAGACCGCCAATTGATATGCCTAAATGTTTGTAATCATATCAGTACTGTTTATTACTGAACTATAACTCCATTGCATCTGTCCATCTAAAGGTTGTCTGTAAGAAATCGCAACTAGCGATAAGACCGCAGTTTGTACCATTTTTTTTGTCTTTGTATTTTGAAATGTTCCTCATGGTGTACAATAAAGAGTATTGTATTGTATGAACTATTATACAATAAAGAGAAATAAATAAAATGATAATATCATAGTTTTTTTTTTGTAGCAACGAGGTGACTGGTATTCTAGTGATGTGCGATAAATATAATAACAAAATGAAATGACATTTTGGTAAGCTTATAAACATAATAACAAAATGATGATCAAGCTTCGTGACGGCTAGCTACTTAAGTCCTAGTCAAAAATGTGTAATTCATCAAATAATTTCAAAATTATGTTGTTTTTTATAAACAGGTCCACTAGTTAACTTTGATGAAAGTCTATTAACTAAGAATATAAAAATATTAGTGATATCTAACATTATAATACTCCCGTATTTGAACAACCAATTATCGTAGTCATGATAGATGGTAGGATTATTTATTATCATAATACTCATCATCGACCATAGTTCCATTAATTAATTACGTAAGAGTCTTGAGAGGGAGAGGTTGGGAAAACCTCTACAAACTTTATCTCGGGGAGCTGTTCTTGCGTAATATTTTACAAGTCATAATTATCTTAAAAGAAATTAAAAAATTCCAAAATCGTCCTTACGTAATTACTTAATAAATGGTCGCTTACTACCATTTTTGTAATATAATAATAATGATTTATTTCTCACCACAATAAAGTATTCAGTACATTTTAAAATATATATACATAAAATCCTTACAATAATATTGTGGGAGACTGGTGCCTAAGCTAGGCTCGAGGCCTGTGTTTCAGGACACCAGGTCTCCACCCCGTTTAAATTTACATTTCAATTTAACTATAAGAAATGGGCACTACAAATTTAGATGTTTTACTATCTTAAAACTTATTTCTAGTGGCGTAGTATTTAGATACATATATTGTTATTGTGTGTCTGTGAATGCCTGGCTGTGTGTATGCGTGTGTGTGAACGTGTGTATGTGGATGCGTGAGCTTGTGCGCATGGGTTTGTATTTGTGCATTTGTGTCGTTTAGCTAAACTCTAAATCGGTACGGAAAGCATCGCTTCAGTATCATCGTAGTTCAGCCCCTTCAAATAATCAGTCAGCGTTTTATATATATATAATATGTTGTTCATGTATACAATACTTATTACACCTTAAATCGGGCCCGCAGCAGGCCCGCAGAGGTAGATTTTGTGTTTTTTAATTTTTTTTAAATATCTGTCCCCCTTTGTGGGAATATCCCCCATTCACGAACTTAACCTTCATTTTTGCCCTGTTGATTTGTCGTCCAAGTTTGAAAGCTATCTATGCATAATTGCGACCTCTATCGTGCCGGTAAAATTGAGGTACATACAATATACATATATATATAAACTTTTATCTGGCGGTTGTTTTGGGGTTTACGGATCATAACTAGACCTCCTGTGAAGAAATTTTTGGAAAACTCGACAACTGGTACAAAACCAATAGGTAGACTTTTCTTCGAAATCTACCTAAAAGACCTTAAAAAAAAAAGTATGCAGATTGTGTCTGTCCATGATTTAGTAATAACTAAAGGCTTAATACCCCTAATTATTACTAAAACATGTATAGACATAATTTCAAAGCTTCATCAAAATAACCATTGAAGTTGAAGCCTATTTAGTTTTGCTGTCAATTATGATATAATCCGAGATTATAACGTTCAAACACTGGTGAATGAAGCGTTGGTATTGATTACAATTCTCGAAATTTCTATATTTGGAACTCGACAAAAGCGACTTGTAAATGTTGATTTTCTAGTGATCTCTTGTAAACGTTGAGAACGCAAAACATTCTTACGTCGCAAACGACTAAATAACTTGACAACGTTAACGATGTCACGTATTTTGTAAAAAAATATCAATAAAATGAACGAAAAGCTGTCAATTTTGATTCGCCATATAGATCAACAATGAATAGTGGTGCTAATCACTGAAAAAGTGACGGTCAAATGCTTAATTTGAGTCTACAAAATAAGGGAAAATGGTGCGGAAGGCGTGGTTTAATTACTGCTTAAAAATAAACCGCTCCGGGTTTCGTCACGGTATTTATATATCGCCACCCAGCAAAAAAAGTGTCATATCATATGTTAGGTACGTTGTGACATTTTTATAGCATTGAATAGCAAATGTTGCATTTGGTCAGCTGTAAAAACATCGTTATTAGCTCAGTGAAATAGGGAACAAAGTTACACTGAGCTGTTTTGTTCAATTCACCGGCACAAAAGTAGTGTTTTCTCGAAATAGCTGTTTTTGTATTATGACACTTATTTGCCGGGTGGCGATGTGATGTACCTACCCATGAATAAATGGGCTACTTGCATTAAAACAAAATCAGTGTATTTATAAAATGTGTTATATATAGGTACTTCAGATAACTCTTGCAAGCTCTTCAGCATAAATAAACCTGGGTCACTAATGAGTTTTCGCCTTCATCGTACACGTGTATGTTAATATCATATACAAATTTTTATGGCATGGTTGTTGAAAGGGATCGCGTATTACGATAAGCTCACCAATTATACTCAAGCATTAGTTAGTTCGTTCTAAAAGTATAATATTGTACCTTACTTTTATTTGTTTACAATAAAGCCTACATTTATCTATCTAGGTAGGTATATTGTCTTTCTTTCTTTTCATCACAGTTCAATATCATATTATTTTGTATTACTGTACCTAATAAGTAAAAGGGTCCTTCTGCTATTTCACTACGTCTTCGCTGCTCATGGGTCCGATCACCGTATCTAAGTTTCCGCGCTTAAAATTATTTTATAAAAACTTTTTACCAAAAATTTAAACTGACGAAGAGAAATAAAAAGCAAAAAATAAACCTTTTAAATCTTTAGTGTTGAGCATATAATATATTAACAATCAAATTTCATATTAACTAATTTAGAGTCGGCCGGCGCCAGAAAGAAGAAGAATCGTCAAAATCGGTTCATTAATAACGGAGTGAGGGCTGAAAAAATATATCTACGGTCAAATTGAGAACCTCTTTCTTTTTATTTAGTGGGTTCAAAATAGAATATTCATTTACGTGAGGACTAAAGCCCCATTTACAATAAGTAATTGTCCAATTTGCAGAGCGCTAAGGAGGTAACTTAGTATGGCACTAATGTCGCGTTCCAATAAACAACAAACGATTCGTTTTGCTTACGGACGGTAAAATTTTCGTTGAAAATTCAACAAAGTTTTACCGTCCGTATGCAAAACGAATCGTTTTTTGGTTATTGGAACGCGGCATTAGTGCAGTAATTTTGTATTATGTAAACCCAACTGGGCGGTTAGTGTTCCAAACTCGTGGACCTGTATTGGCTTTGGTTATTGTTTTAGCTAGAGCATTGCCTTACTGCTCTGCAAATTGGATAACGTACATCGGTCCTTACAAAAACATACTAAATTCACATAATATTTACATACACACACTCATAAATATTCGCATAAATAATATTAGGGGGATCAAGGGTCGTATTGGAAGGAAGCTAACTCAAGTTCTGCGTCATAAACTGTGTTGCGGTAATTCCACAAAAAGTTAGAATTTTCTTTAGAATCCCACTAATATTATAAATGTGAAAGTTTGGATGGATGGATGGATGTTTGTTACTCTTTCACGCAAAAACCACTGAACCGACTGCGATGAAACTTGGTATGTAGATAGCTGGAGACCTGGATTAACGCATAGGCTACTTTTTATCCCGATATTCCCACGGGATCGGGACTTACGCGCGTAAAACCGCGGGGCGCTGCTAGTAATTAATATATGACTGATATCGTTACACTGTCTTTACATCCTGCTTGTATGGCATGTCCGTGCCTGTTGTGGTTTAATGTATTCGACGTTATCATCAATCAACATAATAATCGGGAACGCTATCGGAAAACGTCTATCAAGCCGAACCCCTCGGTAGATGACGTCACGGCCGAAACCTGGGCCGCGTTATATTACAAATGGTAGAAACTTTTAGTCACTAAACCGAACTGCAATTTGAAGTTTATTTCATAGTGGGTGTGCCCCGCGGCTTCAGCTATTTAAAAAAAAAAATTGTTTTGTATAAATGGAGCTCAAACATTAATAATATGCATTTAATAAAAAGTCTTTGTTTTGACATAATAATTTACTTTAATTTTATTTATTTGTAAAGGTGTTAAGTTATTAGAAACCCGCGGAGTTTCGTAAAAGCCAAGCTACCTAGATTGGCTCTTACGAAACTCCGCGGACGAAAAACTAAGACGATTTAATATTTGATATCAGATTTAACATTAAAACGGTTTTATGTTTTACTAGCTAACTCGCGCAACTTCGTCTGCGTCATAAGAGAGATAATTTTGAATTTTTGGAACATTTTTTATTGATGCTCCGCTCCTATTGGTCGTAGCGTGATGTTATATAGCCTATAGCCATAAAATATGGACTAACACTGAAAGAATTTTTCAAATCGGACCAGTAGTTCCTGAGATTAGCGCATTCAAGCAAACAAACAAACAACCTCTTCAGCTTTATATATTAGTATAGATGTAAATGGCATTATTAAAATAGAAACATGTCTTTTTGAGCACCCTTTAAATTTTAAGTTTTTAGAGTGCCACGTTCAGAATGACGAGAATGATGAATGACCCCGTAACATACTTCATAGTTGTACTGTTACGAACAACTTTACATAAAACTAACAAACAGAACGTAACGCTCACGCGAACATAATGACGTGACAAGGAAATCAGCTATTACTTCAACATCCCACGTGCAACCCACCTTCAAAGTACTCAGTCGATTCGACGCCCTAGATACGAAGCGCTAAGCTGAGCTAAATATAGACAAGGGCTCTTTTACAATGAAATCTTATGCCGATAGGAGCCCGTTCGTATTTTAACAGGTAACAGACAAAATAAGTATTAAAGCTTACAAAAATCCACATTAATATTATTATTATTTGTTGCAATTATTCAAATAATTAAATTTTGCTGTTTGGACTATCATAACAGCTTTTTACTAAATGCATCTGAATGTTAACACGATACTATATTTATGAAGTGAAAGTGCCCAACGTGTCTAGTTGGGCACTTTTGGTACGGGGAAAAAGCACTGAACTCGCTTGACCGTCACGCTCAGATGACATATATACAGATGTGTGTGTGTACATGTTAATCTAAGTTCAGTAAGTACCAAGTTTCATCGCAATCGGTTCAGTAGTTTTTGCGTGAAATAATGATTGCCAAAGCGTAAAGTACATTGTGCTACAAGATACGGTAAAAAAATTAAAGCTCTCGAAGCAAACTTAATATTAAGAGCTTCGGAATGGTAAAGATCCGTGACGGGCTGCCTAAGTTGCTTAGGGGGCATCCCTTAATTGCGTGAGTTGATTTTGGCGATTTTTTGACCCCCCTCTCCCTCTCCTCGTGGTAAGATGTCGTGAGATTGATGATTTCTCCCCCCTCCCCTAATCTCACGTGAGATTTTACTGGTTGAATCAGTGGATTTCACTAATTCCTAAAAAAAAACATTTCTTATTTAATTTAACCCAGTTTTCTCGCAATTTTACACTGTTTCTTGGAGAAAAAAATTACGTGATATCTGCCGAGGCCCCCCTCTCCCTCACGTGAGATTGGGGTGAGATGCCTCACGTAATTAATGGACGCCCCCTTACATGTTAATCAATGTATTATACGAATATATACATAATCAATATACTAAACTCCCTCCAAAATTAATACCGCAATACCCGGCGTCATTGGCGGTAATATAAAACTAATGAGAGATTGAGTCAGTCGATTAAAACTTTGCCTATCAAGAAGATCCACTAATGACAACGGTGTAAAATAAATCGATTGAATATTTTAAAATGCATGTTTTTTCTGTAGCTGTTAGTTAGCCATTTACTAATAAAACAACTGTGGTGTCATATGTTGAACGCTGGAACATTATTTTCACGTGACTTAATTTATCATCCACGAAAGCGGAGCTGCAGGCCTAAGCTAGCGTTTTTTTTAATTGTAGAAATATAAAAACAACAGCAATCCGGTCCAATCAACACACTTAAATTTTTACGCGATGTATACATGCGAGAATCATCACACCGTAGCTAATGGTCGGCGAAATCCTATTATAGTGTTCCTTAGGCGTCCATTACACAGTAAGTTTTGATGTCAGTTTTACCACAATCAAGACTGTGACTGACGGATAATTTAATCTATCGTCTAATAGATTGTAGTGATTGACGGTTGCATGATATTGATTGCCCAAAATATGTAAAGTTTGTTTTTACAGCATGGAACCACCAATCATGACTTTTGGAATTCAATGACACTTGCATGAGCGTGTATTGGATTAGAACAACCTGTCCACTTTCATTTATTCATTGAATAAGGACCTTCCGTGGTCAGTGTGGGAACACGACCGCCGCTATGTCCCTAGTTAGGCTTTAGTGCACAGCTTTGCTTATATCATCTCTTCTTTGTACATGTTTGGTGTTAATATATTATATCATTAAAACCATGCAGCATACAGTACTTTATTTTGAAACTCACAAAATATTGCGTAGTATCTATTAACAGAAACATAAAAGATTAATTACGCACATGTGTAAACTTCTCGTAGACCGTTTACCTACTTAGAAGCGTTGGGTTATAAATATTATTTGGTTTAGATGAACACTCTCCTAAAGATTCTTGGGAGTATGCATGTCACTTGTGTAAAACGTCAAATAATTTTTTTTTAGTACCTACATAAGTAGTGACATACGATACAGATCAATGAAGAGGTGATCCAGTGATGGAAACAGAAATATACCTGGTAACCCAGCAGCCAGGTAAACTCAATAAACTTGAACAGTACTTACCTACGTACGTAATAAAACGAATCTTTTACAAATAGATTTAAATACGATTGGATTCGATCGTAAGTAACGATGTGCAATTGTGTCGGTTAATTATCTTGTATTTTACAAAACCATTAAAATACCTAGCGTGTTAGCTTACTTGAATCTCTTGCATTCTTGCACTCTCTTGAAGTTGTATTAGAATTAAGTACGAACATGTTCTTCTATCTCACTAAGGCTGGCTTCTTGTAGACGTACGAGTATTGTTGCAGTACCGGACGGACGTCCTTCCTTCCATTCCGTCTTTGTATGCAATGATGAACTTCTAATGACATCATTTTTTTCTTGAATCATCATTTAGTTGCTCACAGTAAGTTCATCAGATTTTTGTAGCCATAAGAGCAGGCAATTAATAATTACTCCTTTTTATTCCTTTGCGCCTTTTCCCAACTAAGTTGCCGTCGGCTTTCAGTCTAACTACGAAACAGCCGAACTTCGATATTTTACGTGAAGCGACTGGCATCAAACCTCCACAATCCAAGTACTAGGCGATATTAAAGTTCTGTAGTTAGACCAGGTTGTCGGATTTTCTGGGGCTCTAACTACCCTTAACGAATGCCACAGATGTTGGTATGGCAACCGGGACCGACGGCTTAACGTGCTCTCCGAGGCACGGAGGGGTCTCAATGTGTTACGAAGGGCCACCCATCCTAAGACTGACGTGGTTAATATTACTTAACCTTGAAATGTGCTTACCTACTCGTTACCACTTAGCCACGAATTTCCAAAATTAACCAGATTAATAAACCCAACCCAGTATAAGAAACCCAAAGACATAATATAAAAACACACCTATCAAATTAAACTAACAATTCGGAATATCAAATTTAATGTAGGTATCAAAAGTAGTAGGACGCGTCATCCAAGTTTTAATTTTCTTGGAAATAAAAAAGTTCCTACCAAAGACCGTCTAATGCGGCGTTCCAATAAACAAGATACGATTCGTTTTGCTTATTTAATTTTCAACGAAACTTTTACCTCCGTAAGCAAAACGATTTTTTTTTTTTGTTTATTGGAACGCGACTTATGAGACATATTATATCAGGATTAAAATAATGTCACCGTGTGCTTCTTATTCGACACATACCTACCTAAACTTACTGACTGGGACAATTTTAGACAGACAAAGAAATGGACAAAAATATCCCATTTTATTCATAGGAAATTATTTGAAACATAAGTATACCTTTTCATATGTTCCGGGCACCGAAGCGGAAGTTTCGGTTGTAACCGGGAAGCAACGCCATGATGATGATGATACCTTTTCATATGTTATGTACTTATCTATACTAATATTATAAAGAGGAAAGATTTGATTGTTTGCATTGAATAGGCTCTGAAACTACAGATCAGATTTAAAAAAATATTTTAGTGTTGGATAGCCCATTTATCGAGGAAGGCTATAGGCTATATACCACCACGCTACGACCAATGAGAGCGGAGCATCAATGAAAAATGTTGCAAAAACTTTACAAAATTTTTAAACGGGTGGACCGATTTCCACGGGACTTTAACTGGCAGATAGCTGGTGTTATAAGGAGCAGCTTAAGCTACTTTTATTTTGGAAAAAGAAAAAAGAATTGGGCCCTGCTAGTTTTATAATAAACTATCTGACCGGCGCAACTTCGTCTGCGTTTGTAAATTTTCCCCGTTTTTGCAACATTTTTCATTGATCGTCGTAGCGTGACGTAATATAGCCTATAGCCTTCCTCGATAAATGGGCTATCAAAAACTAAAATATTTTTTAAATAATAAAGAGATTACCCCAAACATCCAAACTCTAACTTTACCTTTTTACAGTATTAGTATAGAGTTATAGATAGATTAAAATATTCGACTAACAACCAATTTAGCAATAACAAACCGATGGAAAAGGGATTAATCATATCAAACAAAAGACAGAAGGGTCGATTGACACGAGACTCACTATTGGTATTTGGTCGATAAAGAGCATGAAGTTTTAACGGTGGGCCATGACATCGTAAAGGTAAAAACGGGGGTAAGCACGCATTCCACGAACTAGGCCTGGAAGGTCTGAATTGGGTCGCGTTTGTATTTGTATAACGGTGATTGTATCTAAGGTCTGATATAGGAATGTCTTATTTTGAATGCAACACAGATGGCAGAAAAAACACTTTGTGTATTTGCTTCCGAAACGACGTCGTGTGTTACAGATAAAAATAATAGTAACTCACTAATCTTATAGCTAGTTTAGGTAGTTATATACACAGTAAAACAGATGTAACATATAAACAAGGCAATTCACCAATATTGAACGATAAACACAACAGTAATTAGCAGCAGTTTTGAAACGGATTTCTTATTTATTGAATTGTTAAAATATTTACAGTGTAATCAAATAAAAAGTTTTTTTTTTTCAGAGAGTTGCAAATGTATTTATTAACTCGATACATCTCACACATCTCTTTCGAGAAAGGGTAACAAACATCCATACATCCTCACAAACTTTCACGTTTATAATATTAGTAGGATAAAGAATATTACTCGCAGCAATGTCGTAATAATGTCAAGAATGAAGGAGTAGTACCAATTAGCAACAGTAAGAGCCGGTGAAGTATATCCGACATTATCCTATACTGTAGTTAGTTCGCGCTTATATACCTACTTACTTACTCAGTTTAGTTAGTTATGTTGACACTAATGGGCGGCTGAGATTATTATCATAATTGTAATTTGTTTAGTACAATAATTGTATATCATATCGTTTCAGAAACGTACTGAAACTAATGAAGACAAACATAATTAATACACTTTTAATATTGACTTTGTAGCAATGCTTAAAAGAATCCAATTTCAGAAAAATAAATAAATATAGTGTTACAATTGAACCTGATCCAAACGACCGCTCAAAGCTATTAACTTAGTTATGTTATGACACTTTGTCATTTGCAGGACTTTCGAAGTATCTATCCGTGTTTCGAAGAACACAAACCTCAATCTCTCTATAAGCATTCCATATAATTCTTACTTCTGCAAGTAAACATGTGTAGTGTCAATAGTACGTAATATTCCAATAATATAATACACGAACTTTTTCTATTAATATTGCTAAAAATAAATACGAAAAACGAATTGCAATAAAAAAAGTCCTGGAAAAGGGACCTAACCATGAACCCTTGCTTCCTGCGCCACTACACAGTCCCGAAATGACCCTTCTATTTCCGTCCGATTAACGCCAATGCCTTGGGCGTTAACCATTTCCACGTCATTTCCTTTGGAAAGCCAATTGAATGGTACAATGAACTGCACGCTAACTCTTGTTTGTAAACCTGATTGGGGAATCTTAGAGAGCGACCGATCACTAGCAGGAAAATAAATTCAATCACGTTTTCAGGCTATCAAATACAAAAAAGGTTCTAAATGAAGATAAGGGAGGCTTTTAAATATACTTATTAACTAAGTGGTGTACACGGGAAATATGCTTAAAGACATTGGGCTTAAAATGAGCTACGGCATACAACATGTCGTGTAGTAACATTGCCCTTGGCAGAACACAACATATTGCATTTTACCAAAGGCGCACAGAGAATAAGTCTTCGACATAATCAAAAACCTAATACTTATACAATACATATATATTTGACTTGTGATTAGTATACAACTACTGATTTTACACTAATCATACTTCTGCATTACTTATACAAAACAGTTAATTTCCAGTCGCATAACAATATTGTCTTTAACAAATAGATATACTCGTAAATCGAACAACAAGTTGATGAGATCATACTAATGATATAACACAGCACTGGCACTGATTTGTTCGTTTTTAAAGAAGATCAAAATTTAATAACGTACCCTTTCTCACCGATATATGCTCTTGACTCTCACTACACCACACATTTTAGATTAAGTTGTAACTCAGATCTGTCCACTTAAAAAAAGCAATTTGAATATTGAAAAAACAGAGGCCGTGAGTTTCAGTATTGTTTAGCCCTTTTCTTATAGACTTATAATTACTCGTATTATTTATTACTCTACCTACCGAATCGCCAACCAGTTTTTGAATATAAATTCTAATCTATAATTAGTGTCATATCATTGTGAAGAAATAATGAAATCATTTGAAATTTCAATACGTCCATTATTTATTTTGATTCCCACTTACTGCAAATATTTGAATGCCTGAATACATACATATTATAATAGGTATATTTGCATTGGTATGGTAAAATACCTTTTACATTTTCCTAATTTAATATAGGCTTTTTTTTCATTAGGCAGATAGTATTGATCTACTCAGCAGATGATAAACTTACAGTGATAACTCATTTACGTGAACCTTTTACCTGCTAACTAAAAGCATCTATCTGGTTTTTTACAGATCAAATTTGTTTCAAAAGCAAACAAAAACTTATATTACTAACAGTTCCAGCTGTACACCATTTTTCCGCGTTACATTTTGTATTATTATGGTACCTAGGTTTTAGTAGAGTGATGAGTCATCTAACGCATTTCCTTATTCCAAATCCCGCAATCAGCCAAATGTAATTGGTGTGATATTTACTATATTATTAACGCGATGGAGTAAGGGAAGAAGTGCTGTCGGTACCCATAAAGTCCACTCGAAGAAGGATCTGCAGTTTCGGAAACTCTCATCTTTCTTTGGGTCAATATTGTAACAAACCTATGCCTACATACTTTTATGTATTAAAATTATGTAAATGAACGTAATTGTGAACAAATCTAAATGAACAAATTTTAGAATTTAAATTTGTTCATTTAGATTTGTTGACTCAATAGTTACAATTTAGTTAGTTTTATGCTTGACTATTGTCATAACCAGTAGCATGCAAAGTTAATTTAAAAACTCCCACACAACTTGAAATAAGTACTGTTTTAGATTTGTGTAGGTTTAAAGTTTGAAGCGTGGTGTAAAGCGCTTTGAACAAATGGCAAAATGTAGTCAAATGAGAATGTTCATATTGTTCATCTTTGTTTGACTACTACTAACTGAGTAATTCTCACTAGCTGTCTCCAAGTAAATAAGGGAATTAAAACGTCTCTAGAAACAAGATTTTCTAATTTTGAAATTGAATTGAAAATCTCAGTGCAAAATAAAAAAGTATAAGTACATTGACGTATCGAACCATTTCAATAAATTTAGAATCCTTTCAACTGAATTGTAATGTATACACAAAATCAATTTACGCGAGGATCTAATGTTTTTCCCCCCAGCAACGTGGGCGATGTAGCTACCCCTGAACCGCCTACGGGTTTTGGATCTACGCCAATTACTATCGAATTCTACACATTTGCGTTTTCTTATTGCATTTCAGAGTACGTCATATTTTCGGTTTATTTAAGGGTGTATACCCTTATATTTATGAGTAGGAGGAGTATATATTTCACTGTTTTGACAAACTTTGATTCAACTTGTTGTTCCATTTATATCTATTTGTGAAAGACAATATTGTTATACGAATAGAAATTAACAGTTTTGTATAAGTAATGCAGAAGTATGATTAGTATAAAATCAGTAGTGGTATACTAATCACAAGTCAAATATGTATGTATATTATTGTATATGTATTAGATGTTTGGTTATATCGAAGACTTATTCTCTGTGCGCCCTGGGCAAGGGAAACAACACCTCTTTTCCTTGGACATGATTGTAACGTCTGATGAGCAGAGTACGAGGGGTGATCCAAAAGTAATGAGAATGGGTACATTAAAATAACTATATACTTAAAAATAAAATTTATTTTTCTACATAGTCTCCTAATAGGTCAATACATTTAGTCCATCTCTTTTCTAAACCAACGATACCCTTCAAAAAAAAATCTTTATCTTGACTCTCCCAAAATGCCTCTACAGCGGCCATCACTTCGCCGTTATCCTCAAATTTCTGGCCCCGGAGGTGTTCCTTGAGCCGAGGAAACAAATAAAAGTCGCTGGGGGCTAGATCTGGAGAATAGGGTGGGTGTTCAAGCAGCTGGAAGCCAGCTTCTTGAATGGCAGCCATCGCAACTTCAGCTTTGTGTGCAGGTGCATTGTCTTGATGGAACAGAACTTTTGCGCGCAGTTTACCCCGTCTTTTTTCCTTGATGGCCTCTCGCAATCTTTTGATTTGGTCAGCATAGTAGGAGCCTGTTATGGTAGCGCCCTTATCAAGGTATTCAACCATAATTATTCCCTCAGCATCCCAGAAAACAGACGCCATAACCTTGCCGGCAGAGCTTGAAACTTTGAATTTCTTGGGAGTCGGTGAAGATGGCCTTTTCCATGTCATTGACTGTTGTTTGGTTTCGGGATCAAAATGATGAATCCACGTTTCGTCCATAGTCACAAATCGAGCCAAAAAAATATCTTGATCCGCCTGGAACATTTCAAGATTGGTCCTTGAAATGTCGAATCGTTTCTTCTTTTGTTCGTCGGTTAACATTCTCGGGACCCAACGTGCAGAGACCTTTCTCATGTTCATCTCGGTAGTTAAGATCCTTTGAATGCTACCAAATGAAATGCCTGTGTTCTCAGCTAAATGACGAATGGTCACTCTTCGGTCTGCCAAAACCAGATCTTGAACTTTTTTGACGTTTTCTTCAGTGAGGGAGGAGGACGGACGGCCTTCGCGGTGTTCGTCTTCCGTGGATGTTCTTCCCATCTTAAACTCCTTGCACCAGCGTGCAGTTGTAGAATATGGAGGAGCAGAGTCTCCCAATGTTTCCACCAAGTCAGTATGAATGTCTTTGGTGGACATTTTTTTCAAGCACAGGTATTTGATGACGCTTCGCACTTCATGTTTCTCCATTTTGATGTTATCACTCCGACTGCTAGTATTCAAATGAATGTATATTTTAAAAATGACGTCCTATTTATACCATTTTTTGTCAGGGAAGTTGTGAAGGATTAGGGAGTTGAAAAAATATTTTTTTAGAATTTTATTATTACTAGAAATATCCGTTTATCATTACTTTTTGATCACCCCTCGTATACAACGGAAAAATAGCTAGGCGGCATAAGGGTTCGCCGTTCTAGGTTTCAAAACGATGGTCGTGGTCTGGCTCTGATATCACTTCGGCACAAGACGTGTGGTTTTGGACGGTTCGAAATGGTTGGAACACCGAAAAATACATGTATTTTATACAATTGTTTCCTTTAAATCAAAATGAGACAACAACTGATGATAAATTATTCAAAGTGTGTAAACTAGTAGCGGTGATGACAAAATATATTCAAAACATACTAGTATTGAAAGATTCAAGCATAGTCATAATGTACAACACGAACGTATTTAACTCGACCATTATTGCCATAGGTCAATGTCAATAGGTAGTATAAATACTATGAATCATTGTGTTGAAGTGAGCAAATCAATAACACAAATCGATGAGTTAAAATACTTTTTTAGCACTTTACCAATTTATCTCTTTAAAAACGATAATCATCTGCTGGTGGAAATGTCTACAAATTCGGTTCTGATATGAGATTTTAGTTTACGTCTACGTTGAGTATCGAGTCAAAGAGAGAAGATTTCTCAATAATATTATATACATACACTCAAGCCTGTATCCCCGAACAGTGGGAGAACCATGCTTTAATATTGGTTGAGCCATGTAATAGGGGGCAAGTCTATTGCCGGGCACTTTGAGATTGCCGATAGAAAAGAAGAAGAACATTTTAAGAAGGAAGAGATATTGCTTATAAAGAGGGATTGAAGAGTGCAAGCAATAGCTCAAGCAATAACAATATTTAATACGAGTATAATAAGTTCTGTTACAAACACGTTATACTATATAATCCTCCCGTTCATCCCTAGTACTGCGTGCGTGGCGTACACAGCACAACAATACTATACGCAAGTCTATTTGCCAGTACAATATAGTAAGTGTATATTGGACGACGGCCAAACAGCAGGCTACGTTTGAACCTTTACATAACTTAGCTGAATTTACCGAAACGACATTTAAGACTTGCGATTTTTTGAATGAATTTGGTTTTGTGGTGTTTCAACATAAGCGTGTGAACATTGAAACATCATTCTCGTTTTGATATTCACTTGTTACACAATTTTAATCCAAAACTAGATTTTACAGTGGTTTTTTGACAGATGAGCTTTAATCTAACCTGACGTAAACAAGAATAGCATGGAAACAGATACGTTTGCCTTTTGATGTATTATGATAAAATGATAAAATTAAATTAAAGTAGCGTAAGCTGGGTTACCTAACCGTAACAACTGTCGCAGATGTTGACTGGGGTGATCGGACGAAACGGATTCGATTGTCACGCATTGGTATTCGGATGTTTACTTTCATTCGATTATACAGAACAACTTGAAAATATTTTAACTCCAGAACTCAATCAATGCCAATGCCATAAAATTTGTAAGAGGTAAAATGGAAATTGTCAGTTAATAGTGTATGAGGTGAGATAAGCAAAGTATAACTGCGTTTTGCAAGATAGTCTGTACTAATTTTCCTAAATCTATCTATGAGTATCAAACAGCGCAATCTTTTCAGGTTAGGTCAGGGAATTTTAAATGTACTCCTGCCCGATTTAGAAGATATCGCCACGTTCGTCTCCATCTCGTCCCTCGTCTCTATATGTTCTTAAAAAAAAGATATATTATCACCATGGTAAAGTACGAGGTTCACTATTACGTTTACTATTTATATTTGGAACTAGATCAATTCAGTTTTTAACTCAGTATACTGAAATGGCTAGGTGTAGCAACGGCTGCAAACTATGGTATGCAAAACCCATAACTCTTTAAATTTTTCAGTTATTAGGAAATAATTCCTCCAGGCTGTTGCCAAACTTGTTTATTTTTTTATTTTTGTTTAGAAAACTTGTTTAGAAAAAAATAAACAAGTTTTGGCAACAGCCTGGAGGAATTATTTTCGTAATAACTGAAAAATCCCTATAGCCTTATATTATAATTATATATGCAGGTGTGGAAAAAAAGACTTGCAAGGCCAATCAAGTGTTATTTTGTAGGTTCAGAGAGAGTTAGACCCTCAAATCAAAGTTTCTTAGATAAGCTTTCATATAGATACTTCATCACATTACGTTACATGTATCCAAGTTAAATAATTTTTAATATGTATCCAAGATAAAACATAATATAAATTAAAAATTTGGTTTATTAGTAATAAACCAAATTTTTTATTTATATTATGTTTATTACTGATTCCTAAATAATTACTTTCGGGGTTGTGCTTCCTGAATGTAATGTCACTGTTTTTTTTTTTTTTCAGTAAAAACGTTTTTACAACTGAAATATTTATTTTTATCATAGAAAGATGATATTCCTCGTATTCACGAACTTAGCTTTTTTTAATCGACTTAAAAAAGAACAAATCTTTGGTCACGTGATTGTAAACGGATGTAAAGAATATTTTTTAAATCGACAAAACTATGACTGGAACCTGTCAAATAAGACCGTAAGTCAAATTTGACTTGCTGAATAAAGACGCTTGCTGAATGAGTCTGCGTTACAATTGTAACGCAGACTCATTCAGCAAGCGTCTATATTCATTGTATCAAACTGGCCGTAAAACAAAAAGTAAAAGCATATTATATTTTATACACATAGCATATCACATTTTACAGTTTATATATTAGCCTTACAATATAGTCATTTTAATTAATCGAAAACTAACTAATTATTTAATTATAGTTTTATTGAGACTTGGAATATGTGAAATAACATAAAGATCAAAAGGTTCTCCGTGTTCAGCAAGCTAATATTTATATATTATAAAGTAATCTAAAATAAAAATAACTAAAGTCACACAATACCAATATAATGTCAAACTAAGTTGTCTGATTCCATATTTAAATATGTCAATGGAAAAGGTAAATAAAAATAACTAAAGTCACACAATAGCAATATAATGTCAAACTAAGTTGTCTGATTCCATATTTAAATATTTCAATGGAAAAGGTAAATAAAAATAACTTAAGTCACACAATAGCAATATAATGTCAAAATAACTTGTCTGATTCCATATTTAAATATGTCAGTGGAAAAGGTAACGTTAGTTGAAAGTACTAACTTTAAATAGAAACGTAACTTGGCTTCTTTACAAAGTAGGAGAACCTGTCTACTAACACGATTCCTTAGTAGGTTAGTGAGAAAAAAAAATGTACGCAGAGGCCATGACCGCCACAGCGGCCGGTTCGATAACGGTATACCATCAGACTAGTTGGATAACTATATAATCGCAACTCTTGATAATATGGTTGAATCGAGTTAATGAATATTCAGAGATTTTGGAAACCGATGTAAGTACACGAATATTGTACTAGAAAACGTACATACACCTAATTAAATAATGATAAGTTATTTTATTTTTCATCATGGTAAAAGCAATTTTTAGTTAAGTTACGAAGGAAATAAATAATTTGTTTTGACACTTAGTGAATCAGAGCTGACGAACAGTTAAACGTTCTTTATTTACGTATACTTACGTAAATGTTCTACAAACTTACATAAGTCCGTCCATACGGAAGTTCTTAAAATATTACCTTTAGTGTGCATTACAAAGAAGTCTGATGCTAATTTTCAACTAAGGCATTTGGAGTATATCCTAAGAAAAACCTGTCCAGTAGTCTTCATCTAACACAAATGGGGAAACACAGATTATATTTACGTTAATTTCGTTAATAATGTCTGGAATACATCGCTTTTAGCGAGAGCAAGACCACCCATTGCACTTATGATATATTACGTATGTTTAATTACTGTCTGGAATGTGGTGTACAATAAAAAATGTTCTACCTATTGATCTATATTCTCTAAAACTTCTCATAACAGAATCTCATATTATAATCAAAGCACGTTTTCTATTTCATAACTAATACATCGAGTATAATACATAAATATTATATGAATTATATTCCAAGTAGATATAGAAGCTATTACAACATGAATTGAAAATGTTATCTCTCCTGTTATTACTAAAGCCAACTAACATCCAAAATACGAGTAGGACAGCGAAGCAAAAAGCAGCCAAAAATAAACCAAAGCTGGAATCACGGACAGATGTTTCGTTTCGCTTTGGAAATTCACTAGTTTGACCAGACTTTGGACAAACATTCATCGAACGACGTAACTAGACCAATAACATCATATCGATCTGTAATAAATGGAGGACACCTCAATCAATTCCCTATCGTTAATTGTCGTGGTCAAATCTCAATCGAATAAAGAGTCTGAGCTGTTGTAAGAGAAGCATAAATAGATTTCTTTTTTAATTTTAGAGTCTCAATATTACACATATTGCTAACTAGTATCATATTTAAACTGAACTTTGTTTTAAATACGTACGATGTTTTATTTTTGATAGCAGAAAAATCATTCGAAAATGTATACGAAATGAAGCTACAATTTCGCGATATCCTACTAAATTCAGTTAGAAGCACTTAACATACATGCTTTATTGGTATTATTTCCAATTAAAGCTGCCACCGGTTCATGGATCCCGAAAGATATTTCATATATTCACATGTGAGACGTATGTGAGATATTCTCATAAGCAATAACACCCTTCCGTGACGACAATTCCTCGGTTTAACCGCAGAATTGCAATATCTATTCCAGTCCGGGCGGAGGCAGAACATGTTGTAGTCTCTAGTATTGGGGCAGGATATAACTTAGTCTGTGATGATATTAATCTTATAATCAAGACAAGAATAGTTAGGTTGTGTCGTATGCAACTTTAAATTAAGAAAACTAGCATGCTAATTTCAAACAATCTAAATATAACAGAAATCAATAATACTCGTGTTTTGATCAAGGATGTTTCTGTTCATTTAAATCTCGCAATTATTTTAACAAAGCAAATACAAGTTTAATATGCTTTTAAAAGATCAATATATCACTAGCAACATCACAAGCAAGAGTAAATGTCGACATAAAATATTTTATGGCTATCGTATTTTACAACTTCTCAAGCGAATAGTGGCTTCAATAAGCCGTAACGCCTAGTTTACTCCACTTCACATATCGTTCATAAATGATGGCACTTTCGTCGACACTGGTCCTTAGGTTTTGTATCTAGTATACTGAAAAACTATAGCAGCCTAATTTGAACAAATTATTCTGTTCCTTAAAAATCTGTCAGTTATTTTTCACTCTGCAAAAAATAATGCGTAACGGTGACAGATAGATTTAACTTTCCGGACGTAATGGACTTTCTAGACATCTCTCTAGATATTAACTGATCAATAACCAAAATAAAAAAAGTAAAAAATTGAGTTTTACCTTGTCTACTTTATATTACAAGTTTTTTAAGGTAATTACAACACAGGCGGTTAACCAGAACATTTGATGTTTTATATTCGGTGCTAGCATTAACTTTCCCAGCGGATTAATGCGGATGCCGGAGTAATTAATGCATCGCTTTATACGCAGAAATATCTATACGATAGCAAAACCTAGGTTGTGACTTAAACGTGGTTTATCTTGACATTACTTGTCGTGGAAAAAACCTGTGCGTCATAACTCAGTTAATTACTTACAACGATTCAAATGGTCAACACTACCATCCTTCTCGTAACATATATTTTAGCTTACTACAACATTCGGACGAGGTTGGTTACTAAAATATTATTTTTATTCCCGTATTGATCCACAAAATATCGGTTTCATAAATTACAGCTTTAAATTTTGTACTTTACGGTTTCTTTCTAGATGAGTGTACGTACTGAACATAAAGTTGACTAGGGTGACAACACCGACGTTGTCTGAAAAGGAGGGAAATCAGAGAGGATGTTTTATGATGTCAGTTACATCGTAACGGCCGAGATTGTGGATGGAAACTTCTCGGTAACTGCTAAATACCTACAGACGATTTTTACAAAGATGCGCTGACGTAATTGTGTTACTTATACCAATAGACAATTCACAAGATTACATATTAGATGTATGTTATAGGCAAACCGAAAATAATTGATAACTGTCTTTCTTCGATTTATTATACATATTGAAAATTGTCTATTGCAAACTTTTTAGTTGTTGTCTCTACCATTGAATGATACACCATTCACATTCATAAGATAGGACCTTCTTTTACAAACAAGAAATTTATAAATTGAGGTGACCTTTAAGGACACATCTTTTATCGTGCTAAGCACGTTAAAGCCGTGTCACGTAGTTGATATATTGTTTGAAGCAGGTTCAGAAGTTATCGTCTGTGCCAGACGACAGTAAAAAAAATGACGAAGATTAACCAGCCAGACTGGAACGGCATAGAAATGATATAAAACGAAATTTGGATTTAAAGAGTTTATGGGAGCTATTTTACTTTCAATTCGAATCAGTAAGACGCTAGTTCTACATAGCATCAGATCCAATGATATTTTTTATACAAATATTTTGATGGAAAATGAATGAAATCTATCACGACTCATCTATTTCTGCGCTTTATCACATGGGAAAAAGATTTCGTGTTACATTGCTAGCAGATATACTATGTAACTATCATGTGTTTTCACTAAATGCACATTATTAGGAATAATGAATTTAGTTAAGAAAAAGATAAAAAGCACGCTTAATGGCCATAGGAGCTGAACTGAACTCCTGGCTTCATCATCAGACTATCGTTATCAAGCCCAGTCGGTTGGACTCGTCAAAACGAATCATATAAGCCCAAACTCGAGGGGCTAACCAGTAGGCACTGAAGAGTTCCACTATACATCTTTTGGCTCCATTATCAGATCAGCTCCAAAATGCCAAATTATAGTATTGTCTACATTTATATAAAAAGATTCATTTCGATACCATTAGAAGTAGGTTAAAATTGACTTGCCAGATTTGTTAACATAGTTACAAGTTGAGCTAAAATAAAAGTGTGTGATCAAATGCATTCAATGGTAACACCAGAGAACGTGGTTTCGACTCCCGCTCAGTGTAAATATTCGTATGCATGAATGTCTACTTGCATTGGTCTGGCTGTTTCCATGCATAAATAATACTTATACGTATACCAAAATAACTGTATGTTTATCCGTATTCCAGCGCCATGGTATAAGGTCAACACACAAAAATGCAAGTTCTTGCGATATTGCAGAAAGCTGCGATGGGAATCGATGTCTTGTTGATAGCGTCCCACGAATTAATATCCCTCGAAGCTATCAGTTCGTATCGCAATAATTCGCATGTTTGTGTTTTGAACCATAGGCTGTGCTTGATTTGTGTAATCTGTGTAATGTGTCCAAAAAAATATTTTGTTCGTATTTTCAACAACATTCGTCGAATTTAGCAATTCCAGCATATGAAGGTATCAGCTTTGTTAACGCTGAATAAACAGTAATACTATCATCGGACAACTGTTTTTATATATGTGGTCGTTACGCACCTCTTCAAACAATACCCCGCTGGTTTCCCAACTTATGGGGAGCAAAAGGGAGACCTATTGGGGCTGTACATACAACAAACAGATCGGTCGATCAGAAAACAATATAAACGCATTGTGGGTGTTGTCACCTACACTGGGACGGATTTAATCCATTTATTTCTTTATTAGAAAAATAAATAAATATTTCGAATAGATTTTGTTCATACACAAAAACAACTAAGGGGACACATGATAAAAATGTCAAAGATGCGTCTTGCAATCTTCAAGTCATTATTTTTAGGGTTCCGTTCCACAAAAGGAAAATAGGAACTCTTATAGGATCACTTTGTTGCCCGTATTATTCTCAGGAACCCGTGGAGGTAACAAGTTGAAATTAACATCAAATACCTATGTCAGCGATCCCTTAAACTTGTAAAAAAATCAAGCGTCTAAGTCAACGCAAATTTTAACATTTCGCAGGTAAATCAAAACCTATAGGATGCAAAAGGGTAAAAAGCAAGGTCTGACAGCAATAATAAAGGAAAAAATACGAAAGTTGTTAATTTGTTGTTAGGGATATCACATAAAAAATAGTTTTTGTGGTTACAAACTTATGTTTTGCGGTTGGAAAATTGACTTTGTCGTACATCCTGAGAGTAATTTTAGAACCACAAAGTGTTTATCTTTCGGAAAAGACGAGCAAAAATCTTTGAGAATTGATTCCCGAGATGGGTGTACTATCTTGTCCTTTTTTTTTTTATGAAACTATTGAACTAACAAACGTCATACTTTGTCAACAAATAGATACTTAAATATGTAATGCTTTTGTTTCTTTTCAACTCCAGACTGACACGTTTCAAATTCATTTATGTTAAATGGAAATCACTTTAAGGATTAACAGGTAAATCGTGTTACGTGAATGCGGGAATAAAGGACTTCTTCCACTTGCTACAACAGAACATCACCTGTGAAATAACCAAGTAAAATAAATGTTATTTCTTGTTTTTACTTCACATAAACCGACCTTCTTTCTCAGAGAGCCTACATAATATAATAGGCCGGGGAAAAAGTCTTTTCGTATGTTGTATGTATAAAAGAGAAGAAAAATCTCTTTGGTTGTACTGTTTGTATCTGGCTGGTTTTAATATCAATCAATATAGGACATTATCTAATTTATTTATATGATTATTATCTATAGATAATAATCATATAAATAAATTAGATTTATTAGATAATCATATAATAAATTAGATTGGTATACCAATAAACCCTGCTTAACTGAAAGGATTACAAATAAATTAAACAACTTTGTCTTACTACAAGTTTAATTTATCATAAGGTTAGAAATACATACAATAAGTGGTAGAAAACAATGAGACAAAGATAACTTAAATTGTACAGGATCGTGTTAATCAATTTATTTTAATTAATGTAGGGTTCGGGGTTAATTTGTTTCTTAAAAGTTTATTAGCTCAGTAACTTTAATGATATAATAAGAAAATACAGATAAATACTGGGTAATAGGTGGTATCTGGGGTGTAATGGTGATGGAATATTATTGACCACAGTAACTTTAAGGCAAATTAAGAGATTTGCTAAAAAGTCAAAGAGAAACCCATCTCAAACAGGAATAACTCACAAAACAAGCAGGTGGCCAAGTAATGTGAGAAAAATAAATATAACCAACTTACACGGAAAATCCGATTTGGTAAAAGATCCAATAACCCACGAGCTAGGCTTGAATATACTTTGAAAGAACCCTAAAGTAAGATGAGTGCAACATATAAGTATACCACACATCCAATATTCACTAGCCTATCACCCAAAACTTGTTCCGAATAAAATACAAAAAGAAACGATATAAGGCGACGACCAATAACAATGAGGTGCCTAAACAAGAATATAAATGTCCCCTTATGTTCGTGGTGGACGTTTGGGACCTCGTCCGGAATGCAAGAAACAATTTATAGAGTGTTCTGTTTAAAGATTCAGCTATGGTATTTTGCAGCTGTAACAAATCTGATACGTAGTTGAGACGGCGAGTGTTTGTAGCTTAATGAGATTCTTATTCATTGTCCAAAGAATTCGATCGGGTATCCAGTCGTCGTTTCGTAAACAAACATTTCTGAAATGTCATTTCCAGGTTCTCAGTGAATCTACATAAACGGTAATCAATGTCATGAGGAAAGTCAAGGCAAGTTATTGTTTGGAACAGTTTGTATAACGAGAATTTGTAATAATTTACGTAATGTCTGAACTGTTCTTAATAGACAAAGATTCGTAAGCTGGTTGCAAACTCGAGGTATAAAAACCTGGCTACAAAAAAAAACTACAAAAACTCGACATTGTAAATATTGCAATAAAAGACATTACTGACAAATAATTGAATTCTAATCACAATATGATAGTTGTTAGATCATTCAACACTCATGATCACCCCTACCCTAGAATCTTGGGGTCAGTTCCCAGTTTAACATGTTGTAACAGATGATATGGGACGAGGAAGTGACCTCCGTCGATCCAAGCATTTACAGTAGGTAATTCACACGGACTACAAGACTGAATGAGTTGTTTCACCTAGGCTATAAGTATATTTGATAAGTACTAAAGTTTATAAATATGAGAGACCAAAAATCCCTGCGCTTAAACAAATTGTTCTTTATTTCTTTTTTAAACTTATGTTAGAATAAAGTCCTTAATTTGAATTACTTTTGATACGATCTTTATTTCAACAGTGCACAAAACTTGATTATTTTTACTTGAATAGATAGTCATTGACGTAGAGTTTTTCGTATTCCTGTCCATGTATTGCACAATAAACAACATATAAAAATAATTCTAAAGAATGCTTTCGCACAATAATGTAAAAGAAATATCTGTATATGTATACAAAACAATCACAATTTCTCTATTCGCTGAATATTAGAAACTTGGTGAAACAGGCTTTCCAGCCAGAGAATATAAAAGTATATAGTTAGTAGTAGTTTCGTCTTAGTTCAATTTTGCAATGAGCTTTGATTTGCTCTACAAAGCGGCTTATGGAATTGGGACATTCCCTGTAATTGGAAGACAAACAAAGCAAACTGTCGTATACAGAGATTACGTGCAAATGGTACCCTCGACGTTCGAGGTAATATCATATAGACACAAAGAAAAGGATGAAGAATGTCAGAGGTAAACCTCTTCAGAAGAAATTGAATCACATCGGTACGAACCAGCTCTTAGATAAGTTCAACAAAATATCCAATCTTTCACAAATTATGACTTCAAATATGCAATTTTAGTTTCTGATTGGAACAGACATCTTTCCAATTTTTCAGTGTCAATCGGCGATGACATTCGTATCTTTTGCGCTGCATTAGGACAGTTGACTATGGCAGTTCCTTGGCTAATAATACAAACAAACACATCGCTTGTATAACATGATTAATAACTCTTTAATTGTTTTGTGCGTGAAACAGCTCATACAGTAAATTAATTATACGAAAGGTAAAAGTGCTGATTCCGTTATGATGTTCTATGCCAAAGTGAGTGCCTAACGCTCACTTGCAACACCAGTAATAGGAAGCCCAGATGCAACTGATGCCTGGGCTTACGTAATCAGATTTAAAAAAATTGTGTCACGACTCACCGTGACTACAGTTTGTCAGAATAGGTAGAATTGACCATACATTATGAAATTAAAATATACTTTAAACAATAAATTCGGCACTTTTTTGTGTAAGCTACGCGATGTCTCCGGTATTGTAGATCGATTTGAGTCATATTTTTATGGCAAAGGTCAAAACTTCTATAAAATGTTGATACTAAAGATTCGAATGAACCTTATGGTTAAAAATATATCCATATAGAAAAATAGGTAATAAAAGGTTTTTATAACTTTATTTAACAAAACAAAAGTCTACTTTGACTCACAATCGATTGACCTTGTGAACTGATAGTAATAACACTTGATATTAGCTTCTAACCTCTTGAATATAATCTTTAAGGATTTTATTACGTCTCCATTTTTTTAAGTTATTAGTCTTTGCTGTAATATCAATGTAGACAATTTGAGATAGCGCGTGTGCATTAACTGTTTATTTATATTTGCCTAAACAAGCGGTGGTTGGGTTTTGGCTAAGCCGTAGCACTTGCGATCAACGTTACGGACGCGACGTGACCCCACTCCTTACAAACATTTAACTCAGCTGGAGGGGTTAACAAGAATATTAGTATAGTACTTACCCTTCTATAAGATATATCTTAGTTCGTACTACTATTATAAACGCGAAAGGATGGGTGGCTATTTGTTACTCAATCTCTCCAGAACGGCTGAACGAATCTAGATGAAATATGGCACATAAGCTACGTTTTATCTTGGATAATGTGCGATTCCGGTGGGATATACTTATAATTAAAAATAAGTAAATCATTTCTAATATATTCTTTTTCTCAAGGAAGCTAATCAACCTGTAAACGTAGTGTTCAGTTGTAATTGGACTCCAGGTTTACAAATTGTATAAGGTGACTATTAGTTTGAGAAGTATTTAATCTGCTGTCTGTTTCTGTACCTTACAAATAAAATAAAAATAAAATAAAATAAATAAATATATTTGAATTTCCACGCGAACAAAGTCGCGGGCAACAGTTAGTTACTAATATTTATGTTAACCTATAGTAGTAATTCATGAAAAAAATTAAGGCACTTTTCTAAGGTCAACCTCAACAAGATAGGTACAATTTAACTAACCGGTAATAGATAACACCATAAGAGATAATTAAATTTATTATATTAAATTATGTAATCCCACTAATATTATAAATGTGAAAGTTTCGATGGAAGGATGGATGGATGTTTGTTACTCTTACACGCCAAAACTACTGAACTGATTGCAATTAAATTATGGTATGTAGATAGCTGAAGACCTGGATTAAAATAAAGGCTACTTTTTATCCCGATATTCACACGGGATCGGGACTTACGCGGGTGAAATCGCGGAGCGCTGCTAGTACTTACATATATTTTATCTCAATACTTGATGTCAAATAGAGCACCGATATCGTCTTAACAAAATAAAACGAAGAAATGATTAAATTACAAACCGGAAAGGATAACTCGTGTTGCATTTTGTTGCGATAGAGACAAATATTATTTATGTCACTAAATAGGTAGGTCATAGCAGAATCCCAAAGATGGAATTGACGACGTAACATAAACACGGGACGTGAAGCTATTCCGCGTGATAGGTATCTATCATGAATCTACGACTCATGTTGCAAGTGGACACAGTTACTTAGTTCCAGTAAAGTATATTCGTCAAAAAATTCTTTACTCAGTGTTCAGATCTGACGGGGGCCAGAAGCAACCTGGCGCGTCGGACACCGCAGATCAGACACCGCACAAAGGGAAAATAGTCGAAAAACCATAGTTTTCCTTACAAAATCTGAACAATCGTTATATTACACATATTCGTTATAACTAAATAGTGAACGAGTTGCAAAAACCACTGGTTGGTTATTTTGTTATCAGATATATGTATTGTATAATTTATACACATATAGATGAGAACATCGTACAGGATGTGTTATCGTGGATATTATCCACGATAATACATCCTGTGCGATGATAACCCTGAGGCTGCGAACACCGGACATCGCCAAACAATTATCAGGGCTTCGTAGAATTCTAATATGCCTGTGTAGGTATACGAATTTCATATGAATATACGTATTTTTATATTATAAAAGGATTTGATGAGAAGAAGGTTAACGACTTCTCGTATTAATTAGCTGATCCTGGTTTTTTATCGACAGTGGAATTTTTTTTATAGTTCCGTAGAGAACCACAGAAAAAAAACATCAAGAAAAGTCAGCAGTATGTCTTTTCTCTTGTAATCTATTGGAATATAATGAATAAGATAGGAAGAAAGATTGTTTTCCGCTGAGAGTTTGCAATTTATTTAATTAAATTGTAGAACGTGCTGTAGTTGCATTTCTGTAACGATGAAGAAATAATACTGGAAAAAGAAAAACCTAAGAAGGGGGCATCTAAGAAGGGGTAACAAAACTCTTTAGTTTAAACTTCTCTAAAAACAACAACAGCCTATTATTATTTAAACCGATAACAAGCCAACAAGTAAAATCATTAAGCAATTTAATCTTAAAATGAATAGACAAGAGGCTTCACACAACTTTCGAACACACGTTATTTTCTTTTCAAACATTCTTACTTTCACCAAATAAAAATAAACTATAATTAAGCCAACCAGGTAGCAACAAGAATAATCAGAAGTAGAAATTAACTCTTTGAAACAACTCCTGTGGAGTAATCACGAAACAAGTATTCCTGAAAGTTCCTGAAACTAACGCTTGTGTTACTTGCTTCGTTAGCCTTTAATTCATCGTAAAAAGTATATTATCAGTCATAAGTAGAGGATTCGATCATATCCCAGTCATATTTTAGTCCCGAAAATTTCGGGAACAAATTTAATGAATCCCGGGATTTTCGGGATTGATACATTTTTTAAATAAGTCAATAACTTACCTTGATTTTACACTTTGACAGCCATCTTGTTTACACAGCTGATTTCATTTGTTTTTGCTAACGACCGGCTTATGCGTAAAAGTGTTTAAAAAATTCCCGCTTCGTGTAAGTATTGATATTTTTTTTGTTAAGTGGTGATAATCAATGTAATTATTAAAAAGCAAAAATGCATTAATGTGTCTGAGTAAATATAGATGAAAAACAAACACTAAGAGGTTATGTTAATGTCGTACACTTTCCATTACCAATACTATCCCGGGACCGTCCAGGGATCCCGAGATTAACTGTAGATAATCCCGAAATCCCGGGATTAGAAAAATCAACCGGGATCGAATCCTCTAGTCACAAGCGACTTAAACTTGAATTTGCTTTAAAAAACTTGACACATGATATCGTAACAATATTTTATCGATAACGAAGTAATGTACAGGAAATAATTTGACGACATATTAGCCCATGTTCAGCAAATTGCGTCCTATGGATTATGGATAGAGAATACACCTGAAACACTGCAAACTGATTTCGTTTTATTTACAATAACATATAATCAATCATAGGCAACGATCTCGGGTCCTTAACGGACACGGGGTTAGTGTTGAGATTCCAATAAGATATCGATCAATAACATAGATTTGTATAGTACAATTTCTTAACGCCAAACAAATAAAATACAAGCGTATTATTGATTGGAAATAATAAATGATAATCCGAAGATATCATAGCCAAATATCACTTTAATATAATTCTCGTTTTCGTATCCCACAAGCACAACGCCTTAAACGAGTTTAATAAAACTGAATTTTATCCTTCTATACAATAAGGTGACGATGCCATACGAATTCCTTTGAACGAGTAATCCTTTCAAGCTCAAAGTCCTGAAAGCCAATTGAATTTTACATAAAACGAGTTGAATTTAGTAACAAACAGATTTTAAATTAATATACTTTATCATTTTGCATTCTACTTTGAACAAGTGCCACGAACTGGACCTAGTTATCCAACTTTGACCCTTTTAAAAACATTTTTTTTTGTGAATTATTTTTTTCGTATATTATATTATCTTGATTCTGAAAATTTAATTTTATCTTTTTTTTCCTGTACTTCGACGGATAACCTCTTACATTGAAAAAGCCGTACGAATATTTCGTTTTCGTAACATTGACAATACAAAAGACAGCTATGGATATTATAATGTCAGTTCCTTTTAGATAATGACTTTCATGTAAATTAAAATACAATGTAATTTCAATTTCAGTACGTAATAAAGTCTGAAATCACAAAGAAGCCTGAAACTATTATCATTCATGGAGTCGTTAAACAGCAGACAATTTCTATAAATTAAATTCGCAACGACACCGGTCTCCATAGCACCGGCTGTAAATGGTATTTGTGCCATGGCCGCAATCGATGTTGATGGGCAGCAAAAATGTTTTGTCAACACGAAATTTAGTTGCTGAATACATATTGGCTAAAGCTAGAATCGTATTTTAACCACACCAACCGACAATTGCTCTCATTTCGTTTTAGAAAGTTTAGTTTTGTATATAAGAATTTGAAAATAAATTGGTTGCGGTTTACACTGCGTAATATTCCCTAATGTGTAAAAGCGCGATTGTTGGATACGTTCAGTTTCAAAAGGTAGGAACACGCAAAAGAGTGCAGCCAAAAAGAAGCTTTACCATTTTCAGTATTGTGACGTATCTGTTACGTTGTTATACACTATTGAGGTTGTTAAAGCCGGGTTATTTACGGAAGGTTATATTATATTCTTCATGTGTATTTATTGAGTGCCCTCATCAAAGTAATTATGGTATCCTCATAGTCAAGTTAGCGGCAACGCCGGTGTGGGCATTTTTAACTTTGATACCAAGCGCACTAGCTTATATTATAGTTGAATGTTAATTGTGACAGATTGCGATTTCAATTAGTCAGTTGAAATGACATGAAATCGTTCGTTTTAGATTTATTTACAACTATGCGGGAAACATGTTTTTAAAGTTTTAGTACGTTACATTTATTTAAAGGTTATTATTTTATTAACACCTAACAGGATATAAACACTTCCAGTTTATTATGTAGGACAGACGGTTAATGTGAGATATACATTGAGCAATCCCTACTAATTCGTCTGATCCCTCACTGTTCAGCGACTTATGGGATGGGACAGACCCTTTTAACGCAGTGGACAAAATAACCTTTTCTGACTGATCGATCTTAAACGGGATGAAGCCTTAGTAGGAATTACCTTTACATATAAATATTGACCTGACCATTTAAACCAAAGGGCAATCAGTACACATACATATTACAAGCAGCACGTATGTGTACGAGTTTCTTCAATCAATAGGATTTTATAGTTAAATGATATAGAACTTACGTCATCGCTGTAGGCATTTACATAAGTACATGCACTTGCACATATTGAATATGATTAAGTCTTTTATATTTAAACGATTTCATACCCAACAACGGAACATCAGGCAAACACAATCACATAAGATTAGTGACTATTCGGTTATAGAACTTTTGTCTGTACACCACATCAATCGCGGTTTCTACCTACTGAAGACGTACGTATAATTTCGGTCGAGGTCTATAAGGCTATACGACTTTAGCGGCATAATGAGGAAAATGGAACTTCAACCAGTCACACAAGAAAGACACATACATCCCTCTACTATTGGATACGGACTTTAGTTAGTTAATGTAGATGTATATGTAGACGTAGATGTTAATAGACGACTATATTGATAACCATAAAGTATAAAAAAGAACGTTATAACTAAACTATAATACCTAAAACCAGTCCAGGGGGATCCACAGAGTCGCTATTTTCTTGGTTCTTCCTGTACTTCTCAAACTTTCCCCACACGACATCTATACTTAGGACGTCCTACAGCATTCCTTTCATCCGTTCTTAAAACAAGTCTATACCAGACATGCGCTCCTCAACTTTTCTTGCGCCTTTTAACTTGACGGTATAGAAATATATAAAATATCACAGGATTTTTGCCAAATCTTTTTTGTAGCCACTCATCTCACATACAAGTACCTGTAGTTGCTATATTATGTTGTATTTCAGTTGTTGTTGACGGGCCTGTTGGTCTAGTGGTTAGTGATCGTGACTGCTGAGCCAGAAGTCGTGGGTTCGATTCCCATCCAGGACAAGTAATTGAGTGATGAGCACGATTATTTTTCTGTGTCTGGGTTTAATTTATCTAAACTAATATTATAAAGAGGAAACATGTGTGTGAATGTTTGTAATGTTTTCACACAAAAACTACTGGACCGATTGAGATGAAACTTGGTATGTAGATAGCTGGAGACCTGGATTAACGCATAGGCTACTTTTATCCCGACATTCAAACGGAATTGGGACTTACACGGGTGAAACTGCGAGGCGCTGCTAGTCTATGTATTTAGTAACATATAAGTAGATATGTTTATGAGCAGTGTGGTTATCATAGTACATGCTCTGCCTAATTTAGGATCAGAAGGCAGTGTGTGAGGTGTCTCGAGTTATTATTATTAAGTTGCTAATCGAATTCAGGGAGCGATAAAGTCTACTGGGCTAAGACTAATCAATCGATTACTGTACTTCAAATTCAAATTCAAAATCATTTATTCAATTAAGACACTAAGTGATATTTATGAACGTTAAATTGAAGCTAGAGTTAAAATCATAGATCGTCGCAAATAGACGCCACAGCATGTACTGGATTGTCGAGGTATATCATGTGAAAACACCAAAATCTACTGCCTGCTTGTGTCGATCTATAACTTCCAGTTTCCAAAATGCGTAGAGCCTTATGAGAGGAATACTGGCCAAGAAACATGGCCACTCTTTTTAAAAGTCAGATAGATCTTCAGATACAATAGTGTTAGTGTTACACGAAAGGTAAACTGGATGCAAGCTGATGCCACCTGAATTTCATTTTATTGAAATGCTCCAAAAGCTAACGTACTAAAAAATAAAAATCACTCAGTGATACCGTTGAAGGTTTGAACCTATTAAACATAGGAATCATTCAAGGTGCACATCTTCATTCAGTTACAAAATCTACTGTTAAAAATAATTCGTGACTGGATTAAGAGGCTAGAGTTGCAGTTGATCGAACCAAAATAATAACAAAACGCATTGACTTTCTGAAACAGAAAGTTTATGCATGGGCAAACCGTATACGAAGGTACAAAAAACGAGTGGACCGATATACTCAGAATCGTTCCTTCCAAAGGGATGAGAGGTGGGTTTATAGAAGGTGGGAGCAGCCTGGTTTAGTGAGTGACACACATCTCCCAGATGCTGAAATTACGAATTCATTTTGGCGTGACATCTGGGCGATGCCTGTCACTCACACAGAGGGTGATTGGATGCGAGATGTCGAACGATCGTGTGAGTCGATTGATACCATGGAGCCAATAACAATATCGAACACTGATATAGCTTATGCAGTTCGTTCGCTGCCGAACTGGAAATCAGCGGGACCGGACGGACTGCATAACTTTTGGTTAAAGTGGCTCCGTAGCTCACACGTACGATTGGCATCTCAACTGCAATCATGCTTAGAATCAGGTTCGCTTCCGACTTTTATGACCACAGGCGTAACTCACCTGCTCTTTAAGTCTGGCAGTGCCATGGATCCCAGAAACTACAGACCTATAACGTGTTTACCTACGCTTTATAAATTACTTACGTCTATTCTGAGAGTGAAGATAACATCTCATATAACTAACAATACTATTATGGCTTACTCTCAGAATGGATGTAAAAGTGGGGCCCGTGGCACTAAAGAGCTCCTTATTATTGACACGACCATTAACCAACAAGTTCGTCGTAATCGAAAGGATTTGGCGACATGTTGGATAGATTACAAAAAAGCCTATGACTCTGTACCGCATACGTGGCTCTTGAGAGTGATGGAGTTGTATAAGGTAGATACAACTCTATGCACTTTCTTGAAGGCATGTATGCGGCAATGGAGAACGGTGCTCTACTATCCAGGATGTCGACGGTCTCAGGGTTACGGCGAGTATATTAAGATCAGGCGGGGTATATTTCAGGGTGACAGTTTGAGTCCCTTGTGGTTTTGCTTAGCTTTGAATCCTCTCAGCATTTTACTGAAGAGTTCAGGGCTAGGCTATCGTTTACGGAAAGAAGGTCAGGTTATATCCCATCTTCTTTTCATGGATGATTTGAAACTGTTTGCCTGCAACAATTTCCAATTGATAAAATTACTTGAGGTAACTGAAACCTTTAGTAAATGTATCAGAATGGAATTTGGTGTGGATAAATGTGCAGTCATGCATGTAAAAAGAGGCAGGATTGTGGAATCTGAGGGAATGGAACTCTCAGATTCCACACACCTTAGATGTCTTTCCGCCAACGAAACTTACAAGTATCTAGGTATGACACAGGCGTTAGGTGTAAATGAATTGACTATGAAGCAATCGTTACAGGAACGTTTCTTTGGCCGCCTGAAAAAAGTATTGAAAAGTCTTTTGTCAGGTGGTAATAAGGTGCGGGCCTATAATGATTGGGTCATACCAGTCCTAACCTACTCCTTTGGCATACTTAGATGGACTCAGACTGAACTAGATGCCCTGGATAGAAGAGTTCGTACACTGCTTACCGCGTACCGAATGCACCATCCACGTTCATCGGTCATGAGATTGTATATCCCGCGGAAATGTGGGGGTCGTGGTTTTTTAAATGCCAAGACCCTTCATAACCGCGAGGTATGCAACCTTAGAGATTACTTCCTCTCCGTTGACCTGGATGTGTATCGGGATGTGGTGGCAGTTGACAACGGACTCACTCCGCTTGCTCTAGGAAAAGAGAACTGGCGCAAACCAGCAGTACTTACTATTATAGACCGCAGGGAGATATGGAAGAGCAAGGCGTTGCATGGACGTTTTTATCGGGCCTTAAATGGGCCCGATATAGATTTATTAGCATCAGTATCCTGGCTACGGTTCGGTGACCTCTTCGGAGAAACTGAAGGTTTTGTCTGTGCAATTACAGATGAAGTTGTTATGACGAATAACTATCGGAGATATATCCTGAAGGACGGCACAATTGACATTTGTCGGGCGTGTCATCGTCCCGGAGAAACCCTCAGACATATAATTTCTGGTTGTTCTCGTCTTGCCAACGGCGAGTACTTGCATAGACATAACCAAGTGGCCAGGATAGTCCATCAGCAACTTGCTGTTAAATATAATCTTGTGGCTGTCGAGTTACCGTACTACAGGTATGTGCCCGACCCAGTTCTCGAAAATGGTCGTGCAACATTGTACTGGGATCGATCTATCATCACTGACAGGACTATTGTTGCCAATAAGCCTGATATAGTGGTTATAGACCGATTAGAGCGCCGAGCAATGATTATTGACATAACCATTCCCCATGACGACAATCTCTTAAAAGCAGAAAAAGATAAACAAATAAAATATTTGGACCTAGCCCACGAGATTGTCGACATGTGGGATGTGGATTCAGCAATCATTGTGCCGATAGTCATTTCGGCCCATGGGTTAATTGCTAAGAGCCTCGACCAACACCTTCAGAGGCTCACGTTAGGCAGCTGGATTAAGAGCCTGATGCAGAAGGCAGTCCTCCTTGATACGGCACGCATAGTGAGGAGGTTTCTATCTCTGGAACCCTAACCACCGGTAGCTTGGTCCCTGTACCCGATACCGGTGGGACACTATTTTTTATATTTTTAAATATATTTGTTTTTTTTTATAGTGAATGTATTTAAAAATGTAATTTTTATGTATATTAAGTAAATAAAGAGATAATAATAATAATAAAGCCTCTTTATTTTCCTTAACTTACAGAGTTTAAAATAACTATATTTAACTAAAAAATATTACTTAATAATGTAAAGTTAAGGCCCTTGGCGGGTATAGGCCTCCTCCAACAATTTCCAGGTTTTCCTTGACTTTGCTTTCTTAGTCCAGTCATTTCCAGCATATTTTTTAATTTCGTCTACCCAGCGTTCCTTAGGACGGCCTCTAGCTCTCTTGCCACTTGGGCCTGCCCAATTTGTAACTAGGTGCGTCCATCTTTCATCTGTTAAGCTTTCTCGTTTGTTGTAAAGCATCTATTACGTTAGTTTTTTTCCTTATCTTTTCTGATTTTATCTTGTCTTTTAGCCTAATATTCAAGATGCTTCTTTCCATTGCACGCTGAGTCTTCTGTATTCTTTCTCTCGCATTTTTATTGTAGATCCAGGTTTGTGAGCCGTATGACAAGCAGGGTAGTAACATCCATCCATGACCTTCTTTTTCAGTTTTAGAGGTAGTTTGGACTTGAATAGTTCTTTTAAGCTCCAGAACTTATTCCACGTCATGTTCATTCTCCTGTCGATCTCATCGTTGTTCCTAGAATTTCGAAGAACCAAAATAATAGTAAAGGCTAAATAAAATACTCCCATTACAGTAACTACACAAGGCTAAGATTAACACAAATGACCCTTCAGTATTATAAAAAATCTGAAAGTCCGAAAGACAACAAACAAATTAATAACATCGTATCATTGTTGATGAATGCCCAAATATAATAAGGACAACGTCGAATCGACACCCATAAAACTGGTTCCTGTGGATTATACAAATATTTTATATGTTAATTCTCGAAACAGTTAATTGCATATTAATCCTGCAATATAGAGATATCGTGACACTGCACATTGGGGCCAAACTAAAAAAAATTTCAAAACCGGCTACAGCCTTCACTTCTTGACAGATTCTCAATTTTTTTTTTCACATAATCTTAAGATGATTGTCGATGTTCTTTGCCCGTTTTATAACTTTCTCATTTACGAATTGCTGATCTAACCTCAATTTTTGCGCCAATAAAATGATAATTTTCTTAATTTAAAAATTACAAAAAAAAAAATCCATTGGGCGCAATAGTGTTCGTAACCGACAGCGCTTAGGTTCTGCGCATAAAACATTTAAAAAAAATCGATATTTGAGGTT
Organism: Callimorpha dominula; assembly: GCA_949752705.1. NCBI lineage: Eukaryota > Metazoa > Arthropoda > Insecta > Lepidoptera > Erebidae > Callimorpha > Callimorpha dominula. The sequence continues at coordinate 21,914,054 of OX456992.1, forward strand.
AAGTCAGTAATTTGTAAATGAGAAAATTATTAAACGGGCAAAGAGCGTCTATCGGCAATCATCTCAAGATTATGTAAGACTGTAGCCGGTTTTGAAAATTTTTTTTAGTTTGGCTATAGTGTGCACCGTTGCTATTATATTACGGTGAAGGCATCACTGCACGTGTAGTTAGGATCATCCTTTAATGATTGTAACACTGCACGTACAGTGATGCCTTCACCGTAATACACATTTCACTGGAAACAATTATTTTCATGCGCAATGCATTGAAGATATAACATAAATACAAAATTAATTGAACAGTTTAAATAAATTTATCGTAATTGACCTTGTCCCGGTTACGTGGATCATATTGGTTTAGTTAGATAACTAAAAGTACTCGAGTGGGACGATAAGATTATTCAAAATCCATGTTTGATAGTATTTCTTAAAATAAACATTATCAAAAGCATTTTTGGGATGAGCATGATCATTTATGACGTGCCTGTTGGTCTAGTGGTTAGTGATCCTGACTGCTGAGCCAGAGGTCGTGGACTCGATTCCCACCCAGGACATATATTTGTGTGGCACGATTATTATTAAATTTGTTCTGTGCCTGGGTGTAATGTATCTATAGTATGTAGGTATTTAGAAATATATATCTAAGTATGTTTATCAGCAGTCTGGTTACCATAGTACAGGCCGTCTGTGAGGTGTGTGAAGTTATTATTATTTTAAATAAGCATTTTTACGCATCCACAAACACCTTTCCAATACTCCGAAAAAGCACTCCGTAGATATACCTACGTTAATAACCAACTTTTAAACTTTCACGTTTTGTGATAGGTATTCCATGCCTATGCTTTGCCTAACGTTTAGAGCATGTTGCACTGGCCGTGGTAACAGGCTGACTCTGTCTGTCAGGCAGTCAGCCTGTGATGTCAGTCAAATCAAAGGTATTAAATACGTGATCGCGTTAATTCCCGTCAGCAAAATTGTACATATTATAAGTAACTAAACCTTTGATTTACGCGCCGAGTAAAACGGTGTCACGAATCAAGGTTTTCCTTAGATGCTTCATGAAGCATTGACCGCTGAGTGGTTAAACTATAGGAGACACACGCCGACTTCGTCGACTTCGATCGACTTGGGTCTCAGTATTTCAATACTCACGTGCGTAGGCTTTACTTCTCGCGAGGAAACCGCCATACTACGATCTCTATTAAATTCTCAAATATTTGTGAGGCTTTACTGACAGTGCCTTATATTAAAAGAGTCTACGAGGGGTGATCCAAAAGTAATGAGAATGGGTACATTAAAATAACTATATACTTAAAAATAAAATTTATTTTTCTACATAGTCTCCTAATAGGTCAATACATTTAGTCCATCTCTTTTCTAAACCAACGATACCCTTCAAAAAAAAATCTTTATCTTGACTCTCCCAAAATGCCTCTACAGCGGCCATCACTTCGCCGTTATCCTCAAATTTCTGGCCCCGGAGGTGTTCCTTGAGCCGAGGAAACAAATTAAAGTCGCTGGGGGCTAGATCTGGAGAATAGGGTGGGTGTTCAAGCAGCTGGAAGCCAGCTTCTTGAATGGCAGCCATCGCAACTTCAGCTTTGTGTGCAGGTGCATTGTCTTGATGGAACAGAACTTTTGCGCGCAGTTTACCCCGTCTTTTTTCCTTGATGGCCTCTCGCAATCTTTTGATTTGGTCAGCATAGTAGGAGCCTGTTATGGTAGCGCCCTTATCAAGGTATTCAACCATAATTATTCCCTCAGCATCCCAGAAAACAGACGCCATAACCTTGCCGGCAGAGCTTGAAACTTTGAATTTCTTGGGAGTCGGTGAAGATGGCCTTTTCCATGTCATTGACTGTTGTTTGGTTTCGGGATCAAAATGATGAATCCACGTTTCGTCCATAGTCACAAATCGAGCCAAAAAAATATCTTGATCCGCCTGGAACATTTCAAGATTGGTCCTTGAAATGTCGAATCGTTTCTTCTTTTGTTCGTCGGTTAACATTCTCGGGACCCAACGTGCAGAGACCTTTCTCATGTTCATCTCGGTAGTTAAGATCCTTTGAATGCTACCAAATGAAATGCCTGTGTTCTCAGCTAAATGACGAATGGTCACTCTTCGGTCTGCCAAAACCAGATCTTGAACTTTTTTGACGTTTTCTTCAGTGAGGGAGGAGGACGGACGGCCTTCGCGGTGTTCGTCTTCCGTGGATGTTCTTCCCATCTTAAACTCCTTGCACCAGCGTGCAGTTGTAGAATATGGAGGAGCAGAGTCTCCCAATGTTTCCACCAAGTCAGTATGAATGTCTTTGGTGGACATTTTTTTCAAGCACAGGTATTTGATGACGCTTCGCACTTCATGTTTCTCCATTTTGATGTTATCACTCCGACTGCTAGTATTCAAATGAATGTATATTTTAAAAATGACGTCCTATTTATACCATTTTTTGTCAGGGAAGTTGTGAAGGATTAGGGAGTTGAAAAAATATTTTTTTAGAATTTTATTATTACTAGAAATATCCGTTTATCATTACTTTTTGATCACCCCTCGTATATGCCATTAAATCAACTAAGTACGTATTGATTTGTTAGTAAAAATAGTCTGTTAAATAACGAATGTCAGTTATATGTCGAACAACAATTGCTGTCCATTGCTGTCTAAACTATACTTGTTTAAATAGCAATGGACAGCAATTGTTGTTCATCAATTTACTTTATTATTTCAGTAAACTCTTCATTGCTATGGACCTTTCAAATGCATAGTCTAAAAATAAACATAACTGAAAACTTGAATGCGAATAGAAACTTAGACGAAAGAGGTCAAACAACCAAGACTTCAAAGTTTTAGACGGATCGAAACTACTTAATATTTAAAACGATTAACTATGCCAACCCTAAACTACACACAATTTCCAACTTTCCATTTTTAAAAGCCACATATTGCCATAAACAATTACGTAGATTGCATGTTCTAAGTTCAGCACATGTGTTGGGGTGAGTGAACTTTACTGTAAGCGTCCCCGAAGCTCACTCGCTGATGTAAACATCACTTATTTGAACTTTACTACCCAGGGATACATGTTTCCTTTGTCAACTAAATTATTTTTAGTTTAGTATTTTGAGTTCTTAGGTAATTTTAATGTACCCTTACCCTGTCTACCAATAAAACGAAAAGTAACAACATAACAAAAAATAACATTAAAACACAAATAAGAAATCTGTTCATCACACTGAGCTGTTTGAACGGAGAGCTTTCCTTATCACTTTCATATCAGATAACGAGCACAGTACGATCCCTAGATTACCAGCGAAATGAACTGTGTTTCTAAACATAATTATAATGTTAATTTGTGTGGTGGAAAATAAGCTTGTGGAGTGTGAGCATAGCGAAAGTTCCAAGGCACTGGCAAGTATATACATAATCTATACTTAGCTATATTTATAATAAATCTGTAGCGGGATGAATTCTGTACATTGAATATATTAAAAAAAATCGACTGAGGGGTATTAAGATATCGATACTGATGCCGAATATGCGATTCAAACAATTTTTGTCTGTCTGTCTGTCTTTCTGTCTGTCTGTTTGTATGTTCACGATAAACTCAGAAGTTACTGAAGGGATATGCTTGAAACTTAGTATGATAATAGTTTGAGTGCCTGCGCAGGTTATAGGGTACTTTTTATCCCGGGTTAAACTTTGGGTTCCCACAGGAAAATCAATGAAAGCTGTAATAACATTGTAACGTTAGTAGAACGTATATACTTATTTCGAATTAAATTACAGCGAGCGTTTAGCTTATCTGGTGTAGAGTACGAATTCTACTAGGTTGGATGCCGGTTCGAATCTCTCTTTGACACATTTTTCTTTTTTTGTACTTTTTTTAATATTTAAACTAATTTACTTTTTAAAATTAGGTATCGTTTTTAACCGACGAAAAAAAAGGAGGTTCTCAATTCGACCGTTTACATAGATATTTCTTTTTTTTTTTTAATGTATGTTCAACCCTCTTCGTTATTTTTGAACCGATTTTGATATTTTTATTGTTAGATAGGGTATACCTCAAGGGTGGTCCCATGTCAAGGAAGTCAGGATCTGATGATGGACTTCTGATAAAATTGAGAGAAACCCTCTAAAATTGTAGAAACGAATAGTGTTTCTGTTTACTTTTCATTACTTTATCAGGTATTTGCGTTTAGAAATCATCACATCATGTAGCCGAGCCGATGATGAAAAAAATTGCTGGTTCTTGGCTATGCCAACGAGCTATTTTGCCTCTCGCAGCCATTAAATTCATAAATATGTTTCAGGGCATTAATAATAATAATAACTTTACACACCTCATATACGGCCGTCTGATTCTAAACTAGGCAGAGCCTGTACTATGGTAACCAGACTGCTGATAAACATACTTATATATTTCTAAATACATACATATTTTAAATAAATTACACACAGACAGAGAATAATTCGTCCTGGGTGGAAATCAAACCCACGACCTCTGGCTCAGCAGTCAGGGTCACTAACCACTAGACCATCAGGCCAGTCCAGTAAATATACATATATTTATAAATAGAGTTATAGAAAAAAAAGAAGATAACTTTTAAACTTTTGCGTTCCATGATAATATAAGTATGTTGACGGGATTTCACGCGATCACGTATTTAAAAGTATTATAGGTACAGGCCTGTGATTACGGCCACGACCACGGCAAGGCAAAGATATGTCATACCTTTTAAATACGTGATCGCGTTGATTCCCGTCAACATCATTATATTAGAATAGAAAATAATTTATATTTACAGCATCTTTGACTTTGTTGTTAGTTTAACTTAACACTTTGTTAGTATTACAGTATTTTACTATACTAAATGCATGGCAGAACCTTTTTTTTTCTTTTTTGATGAAATATTGTCATGTAACCGGTGAAGTTTTTTTACATTTTCAGACCATTTATGTGCGCCAAATTATGTCGTTATTTCACGTGTAAGCAACCAAAACAACGTAATACAACGTAACTTTTTTGTACGCTGCAGGTTGTTTCACCGCCAATACAGTATCAGAAATACTGCCTGGGGAAAGAGGTACTATGCAATAAGCGACAAATTCCTGTTTTCCGAAAAAAACGCGAACGAAGTCGCGGGCACAGCTAGTACATAATAATATGTCTACTGTCCTACGAACAACAAAGTTTCCAAAAATATGTTTCTATTCATTATTATTGCTAACCTAAAATGTAAATTGTAATTTTACACCAGGCAGAAGATAATTAGATAGAATGCTGTAGACAACAACAGCATCGACTATGACCTCATCCCAAAAAATCTATTTTTAACTGGGTTGGATATTGCAGATAAGCAACTGGAGAGTTAAAAAACATTATGCAAGAAAATTGCGAAGTTCTGGCACACAATTCTTCTATATTACGTAATATTTAACACCTGAAGAAAACAAATTGGCCAGTTATTAAAAGAAAGCCCGGCCAAAGAGGGTAGCAGAAGCTAAAAATAAACTTATTGAGGCCTTTCAAGTAGCTTTACTTACTTAAATCTTTTTTCATACTTCTAATATCAACTTTTCAAATTATCTCAAGGTCAAGGTTCTGGTGCTAACAGGTAAAATAAGCTAGTGACTCTTATTTAAAAAACATATTATATTAACTATTGGAGTATTTCTTTTTTTCTCAAAAATCAACTTATATTTCAACTTATACTGTAGAACAGAGAAAAACTAATTCCAAACAGATCGTATTTAAAACTTAGATATAGTAATGGCTTCCGTAAAATGGAGTTTATTCCCATTCAAGATATAGCCGTATTATATGCATATTATATGGCTATTATATGTTGTTAATTTAAAAAACGGATTTAAATTTAGAATACCTACCATTGAAAAACAAAAATCAGAATTGAAATCTTTAGAAGTCAGAATAGTTTATTTATCAAGCCAGTGCTAAACCACTTTCTTATTGGGATTAAGTATATTTAGCATGCCGATTGACTATAGACTAAGGAATCCCTTCCCTTAAGAAATCTACTGTTAACCAGCTTTAATATCTTAGTGCTGTTTTTCTGCTGTTGACAGCTGCTGACAAGCAAGTATAATGTAAATACACTTGCAAAAAAAACCAAAGCAGGTAGAACTCTGTCATAAATCATTCTTAGAAAGTAAACCGGTCGTCCTCCGCATGTACGAAAAATCTTTTTAACAAAAAATTAAACCGACGAAAAGAACTAAAAAGCAAAAAATAAATAGACCTTAAGTCTTAAGTATTGAGCTTATTTACATAAACTATCAAATTTTATATGAACTTATTTTGAGTCGGCTTTTTCGTCGGTTGAATTTTTTGTTAAAAAGATTTTTATTTTATTGTTTTTTTTTCATCATCAGCTCAGCAACATGATGTGGTGATTTCTAAACGCAAATACATGATAAAGTAATGAAAAGTAAACAGAAACACTATTCGTTCCTACAATTTTCGAGGGTTTCTCTCAATTTTATCAGAATTCCATCATCAGATCCTGACTTCCTTGACATGGGACTACCCTTGAGGTATACCCTATCTAACAAAAAAAGAATAATCAAAATCGGTTCATAAATAACGGAGTGAGGGCTGAACAGACATTAAAAAAAAATTTATATATATATATATAATACGGTCGAATTGAGAACCTCCTTTTTTTCGTCGGTTAAAAAACATTATAACTAGTACACTACTATGTATAACATCAGTTCATATACGCTAGAAAATAGATGTTGTTTACGAGATTGAGGATGTCACAAATGATGCAGATGAGACGTAAGTAAGGGTCAATTTTTTTTTTTAAATAGTTTCTTTAGTTTAGTGTGCTTTTTAGGCTGAATACCAACAACTTTTGTAATCGGTGTCAAAAAGAAAAGGTTAATAAGCTTGAAGGGTTGTCACTGACCGCTCTGTACTTATTGACTGTTTTTTATCATTGATAAGATTACTATAACGAGGATGAACTTACGAATTGTGAGATATCTACAAATATAAAGAGAAATTGATAGACTGAGTTATTTTCAGACGAATGGAGTCACCTATTATAGGTTTTAGGACGTGAAGAAAGTGCGTTATTTAACTACATATGGATATTGTTCACGTTCATTTTGAAACTATAAGAATTTTAAAAGTATCATTGTAGGTTGATTTGGGGAAATAAAATTATAGTATATCTGCGGATTATCAAAGTATGAGTTGTTTCAGTTGTTGTTAATGTTATTGAATATTATTTTCTGCAAATACGTATCACCAAGGCGAGGAGATGCGACAGACGGTGACAATAAATGGCATTTTATTCTTTACAGAGATTAATGTTCTTGCAATAGTTGCATTTGATTTTTGTGTTGCCAGCCACCAATAAAAATATCTACTAACATATTTTTTAGTTTTTCTCTCTACTGGAGGTGTAAAAAAGACTATAAATTTATTGCCAACTAAAACCAAAAATGTAAATTAATTGTTGTGTATGTGTAGAGAAACTAATTACGCTACTGTTATGATAATTACATTGGGTTACAGTGAGTTTATTTAAATATTTAAAAAAAACTTTCATATCGTATACTCACAACAGTAAAAAGTAAAACCATATCTTATTTAAGTAACTGTTTTTAACTACAGCAAGAAATATAGAGCCAAAAATTATACATGTAAAACATTTGTTTTTTACATAATTACTGTTGTAAGCAATTAAGTATATACATACATTACACACTCACAATCTTCCAAAAATTCTCAAAACACAATTAAGTTTAACACCATCAAAATTATTAACTATCTTGGCATTTATAAATTAGTGGTACGAAATATATCCAAGGGATAAATTTTATAATTTCACAACTAATGACTGGTTTGAAAAAGCAAACACTAGAATTGTTTTTCATATACTACTAGATTTCGCTCACGGCCCCGCTCGCGTAAAAGTAATTCATGATGAAATTGAAGAAATGAATGAAAGGATGAAATTAATGAAATAGATGAAACGTGCCTCCTGACAACGTGTGTGCAATTTCATGATAATTAAGATGTGAAAGCGTAACAAGCAAACTCACTTTCGCATTTAAAATACTAGCTGTTTCCCGCGACTTTATTCGCGTGGAAATCTTTGTGAAATCTATCCCAAGGGAACCGTACATTTGTCCGGGATGAAAAGCCTATGTGCTATTCAAGACTAACATCTATCTCTGTGCCAAATTTCATGCAGATCTGTTCATCCAATTTTACGTGAAAGAGTAACAAACATTCATCCATTCATCCATCCATCCACCCATCCATCCATCAATCAATCCTCACACTTTCGCCTTTATAATATTAGTAACATTAAATTAGTTAGGATTTTGGAACGATTTTATATTGTACTATAGACGCATTTACGCACTATTATTTATTTAAGCAATTCCTGTCTCTATTCTACTATGTAAAAAAAAGAAAAATGTTTGAAACGACCTCTAGGTTAAATGGTGAATTTCCAGGGCTAACAACAGAATAGTAACGCTTGAACGAAGGCCCGTATACAACTTCGCGACTCACTTCATTAACCGCAGATGACCCGGCTACGCAGCTAACCAGTGATTGTATGAACAGAGCTGGGAAACGGCCTTAATGAAGTCAGTGTGGCAAAGATTTATGTTTTCCTCTTCCACTAGCTCAAAATAAATTGGAGCCTGGCTATTGAAACCAATGTTTCTAGACAAATGTAATGACAACCTCGACAAGGAGACTACAATCACAACGTAGAGGAGAAGCAGGAATACTAAAAGGTTCCGTTTCTAAATAAAATAGGAACATAATAAAAAGATAACTGCATCGATTCTTTTAGTTATAGAATAGACATCATCGTTGCGAATCCTCAATGAATTATTTCTTGTTTTCTAATCCGGGTATCTGATTATGGAATTAGACAGTACAATTCTAGTCCAGTTCAGTCCAGTTCTATTTATTTCAATAAAAAAAAAGAAATGGCCGATAGAATTTCTGTTAATTTTGGAGTTTTTACAAATTTAGACATTGCTTCTAACTCTTCACACAACACGCATCGCTGTAGGTGACTATAGAGAGATAATGAACAATCTACTGTCTGATTTGAATCTGTTATAATGCTTTGTGTTGCAAATGAGATTCTAATCGCACGTCCAATAGACAGCAGTATTCCGAAATTGATCATTCCTCTTCGTGCAAATACTATCACTAAATGTTAGAAAGGAAGATCTAAATTCGAATGACAATTTAAAGCAAACGTGACGGACTAATTACAATGGCAGCAATCTGCCACACGCATTGTCGGATGACAATGGTGCGAAATAGAAAAGACTGAGAGGGCTAGGTTATATTATAAGTATTTATAATTGTCTACAAAGTATGGATTCGCGACAGAATAATATCAGCATGCTGAACACAAGTAGTCTGAGATACAGTTACGTAGAAAGAATATACAATACAAAGTTCTTTATAAGGACAAAATATATGCAGTCGAAGCCGACATCCCGGATGAGGGGGACCTTCCGCCATTCACATTCCAATGAGCCTGGTATGACTATGGTAGGACGGGAGTTTATTGCTGTCAGTCTTAAAAATAATAACAGTATAACTCTAAAACGCCATACACGACAAACATAGAAAAGTAAAGTTGTATTCGGCCATATACTTGTACGAAATCCAGGGATAATCATTTTGCGCGACATGTCCCCGAAACCGTCCACACCAGACGATAGCAACCCATAGCGCTCGTAAAGGAAATATTCAAGTTAAGATTAGACGCATTTGGTTAGTTTTGTTAATATCCCGGGGGATACAGTAGCTATGTTCAAAGGCTTAACATTAGTAACTTTGATTTAGTTATGTTAACAAGAATAAAAAAGGAATTCAAAATACGTAAAATCCGTTTCATCTTAAAGTTCAGAAATAGAGCAAGGGAGTCCTAATAAGAATATTTTAGTAGTCGTAAAAATCACATAAATATGCACGAACGAAGGCTAATAAACGTCGAAGAATGTGAACTAATGTCGTTTTTCATCTAGGTTGGCAATATCAGAGAATCTCATAAATTATAGTATATGTAAATGATATAAAAAAAATACTGTACTCTGTTTTAATTTTGACCTTAAGCTTTTAAGATGGACTAGTGTTTTATATTTAAAATTGTTTATACACATGATATAATATCCACAAGAGAGCATGAACAGAAAAAATTACAATGAAAATACATAATTACATCTCATTTCTTACAATAACGGTATCAATGAAATACGATTTAGACGGATAAGTTTTAATAATTTTATCTAAAGTTACAATAGTCTGAAATGAACACTCGTTCGACTTTCGATTCAATATTGTGTAGCAGAATCATCTACCGCAAAACTACAAGTCTATGTATACATATACAGACTACGGTATTTTCGGATAAACTAAACACAAGACAACAGTATTCACAATTTAGATGTAACACAGGTGTATGCCTGCGGGTTGAAAACAAGGTAAGCGGACGTAGAACAACTGTTCTGTTGCCGGCTAGAATACTAATTGGTTTAACGTGCTGAATAGTTAAGTGTACGTCGCAAGCCGACAGTTAAGCATTTAATCGCCTTTTACAGGATTTTGTTTTAAATTTAAAACAGCTTAGTATCTATATTTATGATGACAAAATATATAAAAAATAAATTAGGTCGTTACAGCTCGATGACTTCAAAATATACAAGTTACTTAGGAAATATTGATGTAATGTTCGGTGTGAAATAAAAAATATCTATCTTGCTTATCTCTCTATCTATCAATTTGAGATCCTCTTTAATAGCTATCGCTCCTACCGGGATATTTGAAAGTACAAGTTTACACATCAACTTGTGTTTGTGCCAGCTAGAACTATTTGTAAATGTTGGTTATTCCGTAACGGTCACCATCACCAGCCACGATACAAGTTCATTTAATTTGATTTCCAGCTCTCTTACTATCTCCTAACTTTATCATGTAGATTTGAGGCGCCGTGGCCTTTGGAACAAGTGCTTCGTTAAGTCCTTGATCAATCTGTCTGAATATATTTTAACCTAACCTACCTCTTTGCACTTAACAGTGCTATTTTTTCAGTTCACTGAAAAAATAAAAATAAAACAACGCGTTCCATATATAAAATTAGAATTGATAAATATATTAAAATATTAAATTCCATACATGCACGTGACTTTGTATTTTGTATAGTATCATGACTGTATCCGAGGAAGTTTTTTAACGGACTTCAGTATCGGAAAAGTATTTGATAGTAACTGTGAAACGAATATTAAGGAGCTTTAAGGGCAGAAAAATACACAATGAAAGATACGATGGACTGCGTGAAAGATGGCATGTTTATTGGGTTACGTATGGCAGAAAAAAAAAGCGTTAATGAAAGTGGTATGGTAGGTAAGGTAACCTATCTCACGTAAGTACTTTAGTCACTAGGTTAACGCATATTGCAAATCACTACATATTATAAAATTAAGTCCACCACCGCATCCGTCTGTCTGTCTCGTACACTCCAAAAGCATAGAACGGATTTTCATAAGGATTTCACTAATGGATAGAACGATTCCTGAGAAAGGTTTAGGTGTATAATTCGTTAAGGTTTTGTTGAAATTTGCTGAAATATGACTGTATATCTTCTAAAACTAACACACAATAAAGACATAGTTTTTTTATAATTATGCTCTGCCACCCGTGCGAAGCCGGGGCGAGTTGCTAGTACATATTAAGTAAACCACTCAAATACAGAATTATGAGATCAAACTCGAGACACCAAAATATATACACGCACTCTTTTCTAACTAAAACGCGGTAGTAAATTAGTTCAGCATTTGTAAAATGTAAACAAACACAAGGCCCACCAGATGCCTTATAACCACACCCATTTAAGAAGTTATAATAGTTAAGTAAATACAGAGGCGTGAATGTATATGACAGGTAACGAACAAGAACAAATTCGATAATAACGTTAGTAAAAGTCGATAAAATAAAGATACTACAAGCCATTTCACCACTACACCGTTTAACTCAAACTTTATCATTTTTCTTAGGTAAAGTTTCTGCATCAAATAGCATAATACCATAGGTTTGAGTCTATTTATTCATCACTTGTGATATTAGGTCCTCCGAAAATATAAAACTGTACTGTTATATACCCATAGATTTTCACAAGGAGCCTCGTGAAGGGCGCCTTGTGAATTTTATTTTATTAAATTTTATTTTATTTCAGTTTTCCGTAAAAAAATAAATAAGTATTATTTACGTAAACAAGTAATATTTTTTTTAGGACGCAGATGGATTCCTTATAAAATAAATTCATTCCTTAAAGATGAAAGTTTGTAGGAAACTTCGTCATTTTTGTTAAAATTAAAAGTTAGAAATGTTAAAATTGGTTGATGAGCTTATGGTTAAAACCAACAGCATATATCCCGCTGTTTAAAAATTCACCCCTTAACTTTAAAAATGCCTGACTGTATTTCACATGGGAGTGTTATCTTGCGTGTGTGTACGTCCGTTAAAATGGTTAAAAATGTTGTTTATAGAGAAATATTGTCATAAACACCTTACGTTGCATCTTTAGCAAAACATTTTTATCTGTTACCATGCGAATTTGATGAAGATACGTTTCATTTCCTTCATGGGATCCGGAGAAACGTAGAACGGGAATAAGAAAAGTAAACGGCACGGGAGAGTACGTCTAGCCCTCTCCTAGTCGCTTGTCGCCGCCTCTTAAACAGATATCACTTCTTTAGAAAAATGGAAAATGGACAGAACCATGGCGTTTAACGAGAAAGAAAGTCTACACCAATAGCTTCTCCAGCCAATCCTCTATGATGGGGCTAACCGTGGTGTGATAATAATTGAGGAGGGAAAACCCAACACTACACAAACCGAGGGCGGTTTGTAGACCTTATGGACGACAACAGCCGAGGATGAATCTCAAAGAAGTGCCATTGCCATTAACAATGAACAAAATGAAATAAATGAAAAAATCCGCCAGTTAACGCCTAATTCTCTTAATCTCATTGTAGCGTGCCCTAACTTACTAAAAAGTTGTGAAACAAATAAATTTAAAAAATGGGTGAAAATAGATTATTAAGTTTTTTTTTTTGCTGTTTAGGAATTTTTTTTTTGAAGTCATTTTTTTATATTAAACCTTATTTCTTTAGTTCGCAGTAGCAAGTAGTCTTGATATTTTTTTTGTAAGTACACTATATCTGATGACGGCCACCACGCGGATGAAACGCGGGCAAAAGCGAAGCTCTAGATGCTGTTTGCATATAATTCTCATAGAAGTTACGCCCTATTTTAGCACTTTAATTTCACCTAATTTGTGGTAGTTACAAATCCAGAAGATACATAGCTTCAATAATATATAATAAGCAGTATAATAATAAGCAGTTGTTTGTACCTTGACGAAATTATATAAGCGACAAGTCTCAGCATATGAAAGTTCCACCAATCTTAATGCACAAATCGATTGCCTGTCGTGGATTTGGACTTGAAGTCGTGAGAGCAAGAGGGTTGGAAAATCGTGACATGAATGATGTTTTAATGTAAATGAATATTTTATGAGTAAGAACTAGTGTTTTATTTGGTGCAAAAGTTAAAACCTAAGAACAGTAGGGAAACTGAGACAATGTTTTATAACAAAATTTTCAATATTATGAGGCAACTCAGTTTTATATATTTATCACTCTGAGAGGAACGACTGAAATATACCGTTACAGTACGCTTCTCTCAAATTCAGCTCCATAAATATTATATAAAATATACGATTAGGGAAGAAAGAAATTTGATAACAAAACTTTTTGAGACAATCGAAAGCTTGTTTGTTAAAATACAGAAAACGTTTTCCAAATCTAGCTTTAAGTGTCAGGTAAATATATCAAAATACTGATTCATGAATGTATGAATTTTAAAGTAATATATACCTGTATACGTAACGTAATATATACCTGTATACGTAACGGAATATTATATAACCAAGATACACTTACATCAACAAGACACCGCCAACACACAGGAACCATTCCACACTGTTGGGTAGTTCAACAATCCTACACTAGCGCTGATTTTATCTACCGGCACGCACACATAACCTGAAACAATGGAAATAAGTGTTAAACAGTACACGTGTAAACATTCCTTAAGCAGCTTATCTTGAAAAAACTTAGATACCTGTATAAAAATCAAATCTAATCTGCCCAAGAACGTAGGTGTGACAGACGGTGAATGAAGAAATATCCGAAATATTGTTAACCTTTTTTTTGGCCATGGAAATTGGACGCCATTGTCATAAATAATAATAATAATAACTGGACACATCTCACACACGGTCGTCTGATCCCGAACTAAGCAGAGCATGTACTATGGTAACCAGACTGCTGATAAACATACTTATATATTTCTAAATGCATACATATTATAGATAAATTACACCCAGACACAGAATAAATAATCGTGCTCATCATACAAATATTTGTCCTGGGTGGAAATCGAACCCACGACATCTCGCTTAGCAGTCAGAATCACTAACCACTAGACTAGTCAAACAAATTTAGGTATGTGATAAACAAAAAATAATGTTTTGTTCACAAAATGGTTTCATTGTTTTTTTTTTATGTTACAAACTCCTAATGGGGTGTCAACCATTAGGAGTTATAACACGACTAAAAAATAATGAAGATTTAGTCGTTAAATATCTAGATGTAAAATGGTCTCAAAATAACTGGTTGTGTATTTAGCTATTTACTTAAAATGGGTTATTGAAGTTTACTACTTTTTCATCATACGCCACTCGAGTTTCATCAATCTTTCTGGATTTAGGCGCCCGGGCTCACATTATTATAATGAATTATTTTTGCACGTCCTTTCAAACATATTTATCTATCCCGGCTGATAGAACTATCTTCAAAAGGTCTTCTTCGATTGATTTAGAGGGAAAATATATTACTTTCAAGAAGTTTTAATGAGACGTGAGAAAAGGCCTTAAACATTTAGCGAATAAATAAGACGTTACATTAAGCTAGGACGAAAACATATTCTTTTGTTTATAAAAATGGACGTTTATTTTCTACACAGTAAGTAGAAATGTCAATATGCTATTAACTATTATAATACACCTACCTAGTATTTGCCTGTGTATGAAAGCTGACAGTTACGACAAGTTAGTTAGTATCGCCTTCAATTTCATAATCTATTTAATTTATAACCAACAAGTTTAAATATCTATGTTTAAGTAAATAAATATGTTGTTTATATTGACCGACTCAATAGTTTAAGTAGAAAATGTAGTTTAGACCCTCCTAAAATCTACAGATTTACGATAAACTTATAAATGCGAAGAGGAGCATTTTAAACCATGTAAGTGGTTACATTACATATTTATAGAGCAATCAGGTATTGAACGCGGAACCTTCTTGGCGCTTTTCCAAATTGAGTTACATTAAAATTTACGCTTTCAATTCCTTTATTTTTGGTGCCTTATTTTAATTGAATACATTTACTTTTCAGGACAATGTATAGACTGAAATGATCATTCTCGTATAACATGTATAATATAATATTATCTACGTATTAACGGGAATTAACGCGATCACGAAAAGGTATTACATACCTCTGAATTGCCTGACGTTTCCGTTAATACGTAGATAATATTATATCATGGAACGCGAAAGTTTAAAAGTTAGTATAACATGTATAATGGTAAGAATTGTGTTTCGCTGTTTCGATTGATTGATTCGAATTTTATAAAAATATACTATTCAAGTTATAATAATATCATTAAACAAACGGATATTATCTATTGAAAATCTGTTATTCGAACATTGGATTAAGGATTTCGATGTATTTTTGTATTGAAATATGCCAAACAAAACGGTCGATATTCGGTATAATATAGTATTCGCGGGCTATTTTCCCCAACTCCATATCTATCCTGTAGATAATTTTATCAAACCTCTGATGTCACCGATGACCTCGGGGAGTCCTCGGTGACCCCAGGTGTCTGTTCCACTATGTGGCCACACCCGTGCACTTCGATATTTACTACATAATTACGAAAATTTAATTATAGCTAGCAGCTAGTAGGTAGGCACCTACCAGTTAAGTTCAATATTGGTACGCACTACTAAACGGTACAAACTAAATCTCAAGAAGGTAGATGTTCAGTATTAGTTTAAAATACTACGGCATCATCAACCTCTTGCATATAAATGAAAAAATTGGCATTTCTTACATTTTATATGAATTTTGGTCGTAAATTATTATATAAAGCAAAAGTTATCTCTATATCTAAATGAAATTCGTGAAACACATACGAAGATTTGGGGACAAATCTAAATCTTCTCTTTCATCCCTTCGAAATGAAATATCGACTGCGACATTACCTGTCCCTGTTCTTTTACTGAGGATGTGAAAGAGATGCTGTAATTGAGAACAGTGATGCAGGTAAAAACGAATAACACAAAGTATAATATCTTATAAATATTTAGCGTTTTCAATTTTATAAATAAACTGACGTAAGAAATTACTTAGCTGTTTTTTAAGGACATTTAAAGCACAGATTTACCTTTAAATATAACTCACTGCTATTCGTGGTTACTTTGGTTAATCACTCAATCAAAAACAAAACAATGAAATCACTGCACACAAGGGGGTTAGTAGCTGAATCTCTATACGCAAAGATAATCCGTGTTGTTGTGTAATCAAAGTTTACTTTCACTTGACGCCAGAAGTATATTGTTAATCATAAATCTCTACTTGTAAATTTCTCATTTCAATGTTTATAAATTTCAAGAAAGGTGCCACTTAGATTTATGTGTTTATGTAAATTAAAAGAGATTTTGAAGTAGATAGTAGTAGATACATTTTAAGTGTACCTACGTAACATCTAGCTAGACTTAATTTATACACGCCTTTAACAATAAGTAAGTCTCTATGAACGGGTAATAATAAAGTGCAGTAAACTTAAACTCCCTCGACGTTGTTTCAAATATTATTATAAAACTAAAAACAAAACGGGCAAGTGCCTACCTATTACGGATCATGAGATACAGCTAGGACTGCCATCCGTCCGGGTAAAAATTTCAATGGAATCGGCGTTTTTTTTAAGGTGTCCGGGAAAGAATCTCGATTTCGCAGATAGACGGACAGCGGAAGGCTTAGTAATATGGTCCCGTTGGTTACCCTTCGGGTACCCCAAAAAACAAGCCTCTGTACAATTTAGGAATACTCGTCTAATAATTTTCGACTGGCCTGTTGGTCTAGTGGTTAGTGATCCTGACTGCTGAGCCAGAGGTCGTGGGTTCGATTCCCACCCAGGCCAAATATTTGTGTGATGAGCACGATTATTTGTTCTGTGTCTGGGTGTAATTTATCTATATAATATGTATGTATTTAGAAATATTTAAGTATGTTTATCAGCAGTCTGGTTACCATGCTCGTAGTACAGGCTCTGCCTAGTTTGGGATCAGACGGCCGTGTGTGAGATGTGTCCAGTTATTATTATTATTTATTAATAATGTATTTCATATATAGTCAGTTTAATTTTGGTGTACTTTATGTTTTGGAAATGTATATGAAATTTACATTTTTATTTTCATAATTATAATATTTTGCGCTGTTTAACATTCACTTTCTAATTAAAAACATATATTATCTTCAATTTAAAACCAAATTTCATATCGTGTAAATACGCTTCACTACCTTTTTTAGGTACTCACGTACGCAAAGTGATTCCAGAATAGACTTCATAAACTCATGGCTTCTACGCCACTTATTACATGACGGCATATTTGCAGAATGTTATACAACAAAAACACAAATAAAAACAAGTCAAATATTATTTGATTGTTACTGTGAACTGTCAGAGCTTGCAAGGTTTAATTTGTCAGGTACCGTGTTTGAGTTTCATTTACATTTCGTTCCTTCGTTTAACCTTCGTTTTAACACATACCGGGTTGTTAAGTCCTAACTAATATTATAAAAATATTTTTTATACCATTTATAATAAAAAAAAATGCGAAAGTTGTTTCTTACGCTTTCATGCTTTTACTTATTAAGTAAAAGCATGAAGTTGTTAAACAACTGATTCATGATAATCAGTTTAAAAAAAAACATGATAATTTGTTGATTATCATGAAATTTTGCATACAACGTGTATGCAAAATTCAGGGATACAGAAAAAAACAGGGACTAAGGCGAAAGTTAGTTTGTTTGTTACGCTTTCATGCTTTAACTACTCAACCGATCATTATAAAAATTTGCATACAGGTTGTCAAAGGTAGGTAACTAGGTACAGAAACGGACATAGTGTACGTTCATACATAAAAAAAACTAGCAGTCGTAGGACTGCACGTTAGAAGGGAAAGATAACTGACATATACACACACACATACATATGTACATACATGATGACGGTCACGCGAGTTCAGTGCTTTTTCCCCATACACTATTATCTTATCTGTGCCCATATATAAAGTGCCTAAAGAAGTTTTCAAACACATCGGTATATGTATTACGTAACTGAGCGTGACGGTCACGCAAGTTCAGTGTTTTATTGGTGTATTGTGTATCTGAGCGTGACGATCACGCTAGTTCAGTGCTTTTTCAGCGTACCAAAAGTGCCCAAACGTGCCTAAAGAATTTTTCACTTCAAAAAGTACTATACCCGAGGGGTGGTGAATTAATTGACAAAATCTATATAAACGCAAGCGAAGCAGCAGGCAAAAGCCAGTAACGTATAAAAAGTTTATATGTGACATAAAAATACCAGTATTATAATATACTGATACTTCATTACTTTAATTACAAAAAACAAGTCACCATTTCATAGAACAAGTATAACGAACTTTAATTATTAACAGCTACTGTCCTCAAGGTCAAGGTCGCAAATACTTGTTATCTGTAAACCACGCGTTAGTATGTTAACTAAACTAAAATAACAGAAACCATACACAGATTTATTTTCGTACTTAGGGAAGTTTGTTCAAGTGGTACATCTATGAGAGAAGTCAACACCTTGACAGTGACTAAAGCGAATTACCGAAGCCTTGGCAATTTTCCGCATTCCTACTTAAAAGTATACGGGAAAATTACTGTTTATGTAGTCTCAATGACAGAGATAACGACTATGACATTGTCACAGAAACGGTAAGACGGTAGTTTAAATTAAGCAAAACAAACAACTGGTTACCTTTACACCCACAGCACTAGAGATGTAACTGACGCGTTGTCAACTCATAACCTCTCAAAGAATCTCTGACGAGCAATTCGTCGTCGATAAGAGACACGACAATATTCAAGACCCTATCTAAACAAATATATCAGTTGATTGGGTAATTTTTAAAATTTGCTTTACAATTTCAACATTTCAACATGAATCGGACCACACCAATCGTATTTTTATAATACTTTCACCATTTATCGACATTTATCGTTTTATTTAATGCTTCTTATTGTATCTAAGTCTCATTGAAAGTCTTTGTTAAGCAAGTGTCATCCTGCGGTTGGAATAATGATGATAAACTACTAAGTGTTTAAAGCACACAGCGACCGTTTTCTCTGGTAGCACAAAACTTAGCACACATGGCCGTAAGTACATGAATTACTAATAGGTATTACGGTCCCAGAAATGACCTCAGTAGAGTGCCCATAAATCAATAATTTTGTACCGAATATTCGTGGCGTGTCCCTAACCATTTTATAGCAACAGCCATCCTAAATATAGAACTTTCCCACGATATCACACGATACGTTGCTCCATGTCAATGACATTTACAAAACTCGCTTTTTTTCTTTATAATTTATTTATTACATGTAAATAAAATTAGGTTGTAAACTTGTAACGTGATGTTTTATATAGCTGATAGTATATCTATATAAACATAACCCGTTTAAAACGCCAAAAGATCTTTTAAAAACGAACATTAGAGCCCGAGATTCGCAACAAACTTCAGCTCTATATAAATATAGAAATTTAGTTTTTTTTTCTGGTTAAACATATGAAACTCAGTTCATAGCTAATCTGTTTGCTGACAAATTACATTCTCATTACAACCCACAGTCATAGAAAAAGGGCGATGTCCTTTGATACCCGTAAGTAAACGCGTGTTTACCAGCTAGTCGGCAGTAATGACGTAATGATACATAGACAGTTGCTATCACGTGCTATTATTACTGGCTTTAACAAAGTTTATTCAAGCTCATATTATGCTCATAACAAATCTATAATTCAGTTAACCGTCGAATATAAATCAAAACGTTTTGATATTAACTTGCCAATAGTTTCACGAGCTAAAATATTGAGCAAAGATAACAATTTAGCGTGACCGAAAGTTATAGTTCTTTCAGTTGAATAGAGTGAACATTAATAAATCACATGGTTTAATACCATTACGTTCAAGTCGTTGAACCGGTAAATTGAAGCCTTTCAAGAAAAATCTTTGCAAAAAAACCAAATCAGTTAGATGTTTTCTTATAAGAATTTGAGGGAACTGTATTTAGTTAATATGAAATACTGAGGTTGAGTGGCTTTAAGGATTCGACAGTTGATAGTGGATTTAGAACCCGATAAAATTATTACAGAATAAGGAGTGGCAACATCAAACAAATCAGATAAAAAGATGTTGAATTCATAAGTCGATTTCCATTTATTCTTAGAATATTAAACCACTTGCAGAGCATGCACTATTAGAAAAAGATATAGAAATAATTATAAAATCGAAACACATCAACTAAACAGCCACTGAATAAATTAGAAATAAGTACAACAATGTGTGTAAAAGGTACCTTTAAACGAAAACTAATGTTTTATCCTAAGTATCACAAAACTCTCCACTAATATCCACAATATTAACCGCACATTCACATGAAATATCACAAAACACAGATTTGTTTGCAGCACTATTCCCTCTCTAGACCTCACTGGTCTGTGAACACGCTATTAATCTGTGCGCGAGAGCACACTAAGCTTCCGTCCGTAACGAACACCTACCACAGCAAGACTAACAAAACACGAGCGAAAGAGATAGCGGACGTGAGATATTGCAGCATTGTTGATTGGTGGCCTTGTTTGGAATTGAAGATTGTAGTTTAATTGCAACGTTTTAGATGGTTCAAATTATAGAATGTTGTTGTCAAGTCAATACCGTCAGGCTAGGTCCACTCCGCAGAGTAGGTATAAAGCTACAAGTACGCGGCGAGGTTGACTAATCGTGCCAAAATTCAGTGGACTGCCACGCGGCGGCTGTGCCGCATGTTATGTCATCCGTTCGTTTCTAGACTATCAAGTTATTAGTACCTAGCCTAGGTTTATTTATTAAAAATTCAAAAATAAAGACAACCCTAATGTAGCGGGGTCTAATTACTAAATTGCGACTTTATTGTGTCGAAACAATAGTCGCTATTTATTTAAATGATTTACCGGAGTGGGACTTCTGTACCTGTACTATTATGTATTCTGTGATACCGTATAGTATAGAGGGACAGTATATTGGGGTTAATTAATTGATGTACTATTTTTAAAGGTCTTAGTGCTTTTTAAGAAAGAAAGATGTATGATAATTAAAATAGAATTTACCTACCCTGTTAACTGCTATAAAAACTGAACATTCTTTTAAAATGTTCGTTATCTTTTTGTAGCCTTACGTTAGTAACACTGAAATAATAAAGTACTCAATTATAGGCCACCAATAAACAATATAAATTCGATACGTTTAATGCCGCGTTCCAATAAACCAGAAACTATTCGTTTTGCTTACGGACGGTAAAATTTCGTTGAAATTTCAACGAAAATTTTACCGTCCGTAAGCAAAACGAATCGTTTTATGTTTAAATAGTTAAAAAATAAAAATTCCCATATTTAGGCATGGACAGTGAGAAAAGAACCTAGACATTTACATGCTTGTGTTTACAAAACATATAATAAAAAAACAAGTAATTCATCCAAAAAAGCTATTAAACAATGTCTGTCCATTCATATGCATAATAAAAATATAATGTTTTGTGAATTTTATATAATGTTTTACAGATGTTATGAATTAATGATTAATCAAAACGCTTGTTACTTGTAACAAATTCCATTTATCGGTTGCCATCCGCTGTTGTCATACCGTCGCGCATGACAAACGAGACCCTGCGCGTACGAATGTTAGAATCGCCATGCCAATGAAATTATCTTCGCGTAGAGATTGAAATAGTGTTGTTTAAAATGGACGATAGATGATTTAGATAGAATAACTTATGAAACGATAAGTAAAATTTAAAATTGTAGACGATCGATTTGATCATATATACATACATATATACCTAATAAATTAATATTATAAATGTGAAAGTTTGTGAGGATGTAAGGACGTTTGTTACTCTTTCACGCAAAAACTACTGAACCGATTGCGATGAAACTTGGTATGTAGATAGCTGGAGAGCTGGATTAACACAAAGACTACCTTTTTATCCCGATACTCATACGAGATCGGGACTTACGCGGTTGAAACCGTGGGGCGTAGGTGGTCCCTATGTATGGATGTCGAATTTCGAAGTGAAATCACTTTAAGACATGAGAACACTGTGTATTATGTTGGTATAGGTATTGGTATAGAGCTCTGTTTCCGTATTTAGACCCATAGGCGGTCCATTATGCGGTCAGATACGCTGACTAGTTAAGCCAACCTAGCAACTTCCAGAAGCACGGAAGCCTCTAGTATTATGTTATTTTTAGACAAATACTTTTTCAATTCCGTAGAAATGATAATGATGAGAGTCTTCGCAACTGCAACTAGAGAGTGCACATTGACTTACTGAGGGTTGAAATGATTTCAAAGACTACTATGATAGTTTGCCTCTTAAAGTGACCATGTCCGTAAGAATTTGAGCAATACCTATCCAAGTCAAACCATACTGTAACGGAAAACAAATATTATATTTCGGTCAGGTCTAATGAGTACAACTGGTTAATTAATCAGTATCCTGGAAATTATACCAACATTTTAATAATATATTTTTTTACATAATGTAACTCTGAACAACAAGAAATAGTAAGCAAATAAGTGTTTACAATTAACTAATACGGGCTGTGGATAAACGTGACTAATTAGTGTGTAAACAATTTAAAATGCGAAGCTGGTAAATTAGTATTTAGCTTTTATTGTTGTGATTACAATGGTTAAAATGTGTTAATTTAGCAGTATGACACAGTCAGTGTGGCGACAGATTATAACTTTCAAATGTAATTGTTGGGATAGATCTATGTTGGCCAATAAACCATGCTTAATAGTTTTTAAGTACATAGTTTTTACAGACGCGATGTCAACCGTCAACTTTTGCGTTATGTACGCAGTATCTCATTATAATTAATGAAATAGTAATAACTGTAAACCGAACATAGGTTTAATTTAAGCAAAGCACATATCTCTAAATGAGGTCATGCGTTAGATATTTTTCTCTGTTTAAATAAATGTTTCCATGAGACGAAATTAACTTTGTCTAATGTAAAGAATTATTGAAGAAGATTGGCTGCAACTAATAAAAACTAAAAATATGATTACGAGTATCTCACACTCATAGAACTAATGTAAACTATGTTTAACAAGGAAGATGCATCACAATGTATAACTGAAACATACGAGCATGTGACTCCAATTGAAACTATTTATTGAACTTCATAAAACAATATATGAAATTGATTCCGTATTGTGAAGTTATTGATTACATTACGAACTTGATAAGGTAATCTGATATTTCAGACGGCAGCTGCCGATCAACTATAACAGTCCTATAATGTGAATTTTCAATACATTCAAAGAAATAGTATTTTGATTAATTGAAGTTCAATATACGATAGTAGCAAGAGGAAGGTGGAACATGATTTTGTGGTAATAAAGGTCCAATTACTAGTAATGACACTCAACATTACCCCTTAAAAGGTCGTAGTCAAGGTCGCTTTTGCATTAACTAAATTGATACCTACAAACGTTCCAAATTAATTAAACAGGGGTTATTTATATACGCTATGTCAATCTGTCCTCTCGAGGATGGCAAGACATTAATCCTAACTAATGTATGGGTTATTTATAAGCCTACAGAGAATACAAGGTGGAACATGCTTAGGAAGCCACATATATGGTGTTGTTACCAGATTAAACTTTGCAATAGACCGGTAATAATAGCCATGTAGTTGATTAGATTATAATATAAACACTTTCGCTATCAGAATTTTCCTGTAATGATATTCTAAATACTTTTATATCCTAAACAATATGAAATATATTCTGGCTCAACAAACGCTTCCTGTTTATAATACAATAATATAGTATATTTTGTTGGCGACACATGATTGCACACTGCTGCCAATTTTCTCTAATGCCAATTCTTCCTTATTTACTGTCTGCAAATAGACACTTTAAAACCACAAAAAGGCTTCATGTAAACGTCAAAAATATTTCTTAATTAAAATAATTATTGGCTTCTAATGAAAGCAAGGCTCTTGCTGTTAAATTTCGTCATTATTAACTAAGCGTGAACCGTTCCTCCGCAGATACGTAAAGTCATAATACCGACTATGTCATGAACTCATGAGCATTTATGATGACATTCGATATGCGAGTGGTGTGATTGTAAGGCATGCATGGTGGGGATATTTTGTATACATGACTTCTATGACCGTCGTTTCATGGAAATACTACTACTATAGTAGACTACAATATCGTTAGGACGTATGTTGCTTACTGACATGTCAAAAACATTCTATACTAGCAGCGCGAATATCGGGATAAAAAGTAGCCTTTGCGTTGGTCTCCAGCTATCTACATACCAAGTTTCAACGCAATCGGTTCAGTGGTTTTTGCGTGAAAGAGTAACAAACATCCATCCATCCAAACTTTCACATTTATAATATTAGTGGGATATCTATGACTTTAAATAAAAATAAAATATTTGTGTAAGATTAATTAACATTTGCCGATTGTCAGATTTTCGTAACACATTAACAGCAAGGTTCAAACATATGTTATCTAAACATTATCAAGAACTGATAAAATAAACTAAGTGCCTACTGTCGGCCGTCTGTAAGTGCATGATGTAATACTACTTTTTTATATTTAACTAGCAACCCGGATTCGCACGGGTAGCAGAGACATCTTTAACAATCATCATCATATTTCAACCAATTTACACAAAACCTGAAAACTGAAGACAAAAAATGACTGGCCTGTTGGTCTAGTGGTTAGTGACCCTGACTGCTGAGCCAGAGGTCGTGGGTTCGATTCCCACCCTAGTCTGGGTGTTCTTTGTGTCCGTTGTTTATATGTTTCTAAAGTGTCGCGAACACAGGAGTAATTCCTAATGCGGGAGTTGTTTAAAAAAAAAAAAAAAGAAAACCTTAACAAATATATTAGCTCTATTGGTGAAAACCGCATAAAAATCCGTTCAGTAGTTTTTGCGTTTATCGCGAACAGACAGAAAGACGCCGCGGAGGACTCTGTTTTATAATATGTAGTGATTTTTAATATATTACGTTAAGTATACTGTGTAATTATGACAATACGAAAACTCATATTTGTTTTAGATTAAAGTGCGAGCTAGGCTGCACTTTATCGCATAGTTCAAACATTCGTTAATAAATTCAAACAGATCGTCCCACAGCGGTCTTCATTATCTACTTACTAATATAATAACACTGAAGAGCTATTTTGTTTGATTGTTTGTTTGTTTAACGCGCTAATCTCTGGAAATATTAGTCCGATTTGAATAATTCTTTTTGTATTGAATACAGCGGTCATTGAGGAATGTTATAGGCTTTGTAACATCACCCTACGACAATTGGAAACAGAGCAGTGACCATAAACGCACGTTAAACTTTTCATAATAATAGCGGGATATCTTTCAATACAAAAAATAGCACGACGACTGCCTCTTCAAGGTATTACACGGTGATTAAACATCGAGTTAATCTATTTTTACCAACGATTTGGTGACGGAAGAATATTATAAATTGTGCTGTCATCTATACGAACAGTCAGTTCAGTCACACCCAAATGTTAACTGGGTAGCTTTTGTAGGTTATTGAACTTGTTCTTACTTAGACTTTTCATCTAGAGATATTAGCCTCATTTATTTACTATCTTAGGTAAATAATTAACAAATGAAATGGGTTAAAGCATGAAGGTTACTTTTGTAATAAAAGACAAACAATAATACACTGTCAATTGTGTGACAGCCATAGTTTACTCCAAATTATGTCTGTCGCCTTTGTTTTTTTACATTATATATGTACCTGTTTACTTCCTTAAAATACATATTCGTTATTATAATTGGTCGTTACTGACGAAACACTTTTACAATAAATAAACAAGTGAACAGTCACGAGCCAAAACGACCAAGCTCTACTGGATTTCGCGGGGACTTACTCCTTAGATGTCCGGTTCCTTAGAAGAGACCAAGCAAAGGTTCAAATGGTGAAGCCGAGAATAGATACTTACGCATCCGCGCCCAAGTTTCCACCTCCATAAGATTCGTTGATTTTTCTGCTGCATAATCAAGTTATGATTTTTATTTTTACGACAGAAGCTTGTTAAAAAATTAATGACAATGTCGAAATTCGTTTCATTTTCATTAAATGTATTTTTAAACAGCCTTTTTTACCGGTATGGATAATAAATCAAACCTATTCCAAACCATTTAAAATAATCTAACATACCAATGTTAGTTTAAACTGTAGAACATGATTCTTCAATATTTCATGATAACTGTAACGCACTGGTCAGGGGGTAGCGAGTAAGGCTGCCCGTTACCCTAGCAGAAGCAGGCCTGAGATGGTGGTGCGATGTGTTCTGCGCGTGCCTCTAAAGGAAAGTGGGCGAGGTCCCCCATACGCATTGGTGTGGCTGCCTATTATTTAAGAGGCGGCCGAGGTCTACCGGGGTTCTCGGAGACTTCCTACCTAGGGTGTATCGGAGCTCCTTGCCTCCTTGTGTCGGAATACCGTGTGGTTTTAGTCGGTTTCGGTTCGATTCCGAATTACACTTCACCGCTAGCCCCGACGTTTCGACACGATAAAAAATACGTATAATGCAAACAATAGTTGCAAAACCAAGCAATATAATTTTGAGATGAGAAAACAAAACTATTAAAACAAACACCATGACTTTCTTACAACATTCCACAAACACTCACACTCCCCTATTGCAGGCTAATTTTACTTGTAGAATCAGACGATACGGTCAAATGATTCCAATTCTGTTATTTGCAGCAACAACATATTTAATACAGATTTCAGAGATAGTCAAACTTAAACTATCCTAAATAGCATAGTACACGTTTCTCAAGCAAATTGAACAGTTCGGTGGTTACAAGTGAATGTGGCTGGTTAATTGGCGTCAATTCGCACTTCATTGACCCTGGGTTAGGGACACATAGAATCGAATGTCGAACACCAATGTCGATTCGGCAGAATAACGTCGATACAGTCTCTAACTCTAAAACTATGATCAGGATTTTTATTTTCAGAGTTTATAGACATGTTTGTAGGCAACTACCTTTTAAGCCCCCAACGCAAGGAGGGGTGTTAAAGATTAACATCTGTCTGTGGCATCATATCTCCTAAACAGATTAACCAATTTTGATTAAGTTTTTTTTTGTTTCAAAGGTCACTTGATCCAAGAGTGTTCTTAGCTATAATTCAAGAAAATCTGCGCAACCGTTCAAAGAAGCATTTTTGAGTTGAGGGTATTTTAAATTTTTTATTTATACCTGTTGAAGGTGAATATTAAGTAGTACGTAAGGTACAGCTGTCGCATTATAAATACTTGCAGCACCAGAGATAATAACTTGGCTTCCCAACAGTATTAGCTTTTACCTATTATTTTTAAAGAAAAGTAATCTGTAAAGCTTTCTGAAACCCTTTCCATCATAGAAATTGACACTGTCTTCACTATTCAAAGACTTGATAAAATGCAATGGTATTTTTGATCATTCTGAGACTTATTTGCACATTCTATATATTTCTGTTTAATTGCATACTAAAGCCATTTCTTACTTCAAGGACCAGCTACTGTATAGGAGACGAGTTTGACAATTCTCGATAGTACAGCTAAGTATAACTAAATCCTTTATCTTTGCTGTTCTGTTTAATATTGGGTATTGTAGTCCTATAATTATGTATTTACAGGCTGAGTCAGCCTGACCATGGCCATGTAACCTGGTCTAAATTTCAGGCAATTCAAATGTATGTAATACCTATTTCGTGATCGCGTTAATTCCCGTGTAAATACATAATTTTATCATGGAATGTGAAAGTTTAAAAGTTAGTATTGTAGTCGTATCCCATTTCAGTACAGTATCTCACCCGACCTTTTGTGCTAGTGAAAGTCTTTTAAACTCATACTTGAGATGATTGATTTATAATTGTAAAAGTCTACAGTAGTATGAAATACTATAGCTTCAAGCAAAAGTAAAAAAAAAACTAATCTCTATAAATATATAATATATCTATTGATCTTAACATTTTTACACTAACTTAATAGATTAGAATAAAATGGGGTAAAATACATCAATACTGTGGCAAACATATGCAGTGTTTGCCACAGTATTTTGCTTGCAATGTGAAAGGCCAGTACCATCTGGCTACCTATGAGGAAAGGTTTGGAGGGAGCTATGTTAGCTTTTATACATTACTGAACATTTTTTTTACTTTGTGTTATGTAAGTTTATTAGTTTAATAGATGTCATATTTAAGAATGAGACATCAACAATAAAAATGCTAGATAAATATTATTAAAACACAAATATTTAGAATATATTTACTGTAAATGTAAAATGATTGGCTTTCTATTTGTTCTAGACACAATTATCTAAGTATATTAACAATGGCCATCAATTAAGATTAAATAGAACAACATTATTGTTTGCTATCATATTTATTGATAAAGAAAATAGTTTAAATCTAACTTAATTACTGTTTAATTTCTAGAAAAGTTTAGATAGATGGAAATTAGGTTACCAATTACTTTAATAAATATTAGGAAAACCACATTTCTCAGATGATCTTTTTTATTGCAAGTTGGCAAACACTTGCATGTTGGCAACCCTTTCACTGTAGAGATACAACACTATGCAATAATACTGCTAGACAATGACACAGCCTGGTGTTTTCCTAATCAAACAACTCTTTGATGTAGAAATCTGTTGATTCCTATCTTCTACGAAAACTCTGAAAGTATCCATTTATAATAGTACTGGACTATTTGAAATTAGAATGCACTTTTCGCCTTTAGTATAAAAATCTTTGAAACCAGAGTACTTGCACACAGTTCAAGTTCTATTAATGATTTATTAGCTAGACCATTTACTTATGTGTGTCAGCAGATTTTATTTAGCAAAACCTCATATGTCAAGCTATCTAAAAGGAGACTGCATGTATGCTATTTAATATGCATGCTATTTATTCTGTTAATAAATATTTCAATGACAAAATAATGTAATATACCTATAGTTTTTTTTTTTTTTGTAATATTATACCGTAGAATTATTGTAATATTGACATGGTAATGATCAAAATTTGTACACTGCTTACTTTGTTTAAATTTGTGACATATTTAAATTGTAATTTTTTTTGTACACCACATAATGTGGTAGGATGTAGTGGTATTTTAACATAACTTTTAAGATCTGTAACTAACCTATATTCCACAAATAAAGTATTATGAATTAAAATAACAGAAACGCAACCTTTGGAATTGATAAAGCTGAACCGGGAAGACAAAACATATACATAATGTATAAATTAGGAAACGGCAATTAATGAAAACAAAAAAATTAACAGACTTAACTAAAGGTACCTACCCTATGCAGCAATTTGCAATATCATTATTTTGCTTGTAATTCAAAAACCATCATAAGTTTATTTCAAAAACTTTTAACAAGTTAATCTAAAGTATAATAACTTTAAAATCAATATAATTAAATGCAGACAAGTTAATATTAAATAAAAGCTTGCTCTTAATTTACCAACAGATATTGCTGTGATTCATCGGGCGGGAAGTCGGCATTATTAATTTCGCTAGGTAGTGGAAAACTGGTTACGGACGGACGGAGACTCAAATTTTAACTAAGTAATATCTATTCTCTTTCTAAGATAATAAATTAAATTAGAAATATAGCTTAAACCCTTGTCCAAGACGTATATTATCTCACAAAAAGAAATGTATTGTCATAAATGTCACGTTTTACTGCAAAGGCGGAGCCGAGCCGACCGTCAGCAAGCTTGGGCGATGGCGGTCAAGTAACGGCGGCTTCAATCTCTATTCATCAAACTGAACGTATTTCTAATTAACTTCTAAGATAATCTTTAACAAATAATGATGAAAGTAAGAGAACTTACCACATGACACCGATAGATTACATCAATTTTTAACATTCACTCACAACACAAAACACTTCGCATCCACGAATCACGATTTAGTTTGACAATGACAGGCGATCACTCGGTTCGACACTAGCGCCACGTATTGAAACTTAACAGTAATGAAGTAAGGAACAAAACTAGGCACAGGCACATAATGGTGCCGATTCTATTGTACACTCGACTAAACTAAAACCTGACTTAATTTCTTCATATGAAATCAACCTAGTATTCTTCGTAATAAGGTCTATTTGTTACTAGCACCTATTTCTCAGCGCCGCTAAATTTTACTAAAACCTGTCAACGTATACTCAACTTTATTTCCAAGCAGCGAGAGTCTTCATTTATTCAAACGCTGTATAATTGCCGTATAAAACTTGTTCAAAACAAACAAGGATGACGTGTTTTTAATCTACACCTACGAAGACGCTTACTAAAAACACAGAGCAAAAGAGATGGCATTCAACGGATAGCGGCTCTCGCTACGTGGTATTATTAAAGTTTATTTAAGCGTATCAGACTTTAGTCGACAAATGAATTGCTTATTTCGATAGCGACATATATGTTACCTACTTGTTTCAATTTGAAATAAGACCTTGTTTCTAAGTGTACAAGGTTTACTTCTTATATGAAGAAAATTTAGTGAATTTTAATTTAGCGAGTGAAGTAACAGAATTGGGGCCAATATATCTGAAACTAGTAACTGAATATCCAGATATTGGTATGCCTGAATATCAGGTATAGATACTGATATTTCACACACCTAGATCTGAACAGGTATTAACTCAAAAAAAAAACACTTTCAGAAAAGGTGAAAACCTAAACTGTCCCTGTGCACTGCAAGAGTTTCCTATATAGGTTTATGCTTTTTATATGCAACTAGAAGAAAGATTGTAGGAATCTTGTGTTTTGATCATTTTTTGGGGTTGAAAATTACATTTTTAGCGGCGGTAGTCATTTACCATCAGGTGACACGTCTACTCGTTTGCCTCTTAAATCATAAAAAAAATGTCACAAAAAATTGTTACGTGTACGATTCACCTCCAAATACTAGAGTCGAAACAAATTGCCTAAGTTTGGTAAAAATTATACACTTGGAATTGAATGAGGCAAGCACGTCAGGCTTCAATTCATATCAAGCGGAATCAAGCCTATCAAGATGTTCGTCTGTTGATAGGTTTGTCTAATGCGTGTCAAAAACTAATAATCAACTGATACACTGACGGTAGCGGACTTCAACCGGATGACAAACCTCATACATAACAAATAAAAATATAGGAACCGGTTGACTCCGTTTCTTCGTCGTTTAAAAAATGAATCTTTGAAATATATGGTACTATGATGAACTACTTTTCTTCATGTAATAGAAATTAAATTTTTTAATTATTAAATTGTAGGGAATCTCAGTTGTCTTGAAAACCACAATATTTTTATTTTATGCGATAACCTTTGAACGAATTAACTGGTGTTGATTTGACACGTGGTTGTTTGTTGAGGAAAAGACCTGATTTAAAATAATTTGTCGTATAAAAGATTTAAATTAAATTAACAGTTTTAAATCTCTGCAACTTCGAAAGAAGAATTCCAGACTTCGATCCTTTGCCTTTTCCTGGCGTACAGAAAATACCAGCATTCAATTTAGCCTCTGCTTTGAATCGAATAAGTGTGATTCTTTAAATATCGATCGATATTATATCCAATTCTTTATGCAGCTAATATATACATTACTACATAATTATGATAATTTTATTTTCATTGTTTTACTTATTTGTATATATGCACTACAATAAAATACTATTAAACTGATTTAATCTACCAAATCTTTGTTCGGATCGATATCGTTTAAAATATTTTATAATTTTATGAAGTAATGTTCATTTATGGGCATTTTAAAAATCACAATGGAAGCACGAATTCCAATAAAATATGAGAAACAATTCAACATTTTACAAGTACTTGACAGCAAGTAATCATGCAAGTTTATGGTACGTTTACACGCACGCCGTGCAGCCTGGCAAGCAGCATGGCACGCAGCTCGGCGGGCAGCCTGCCACGCAGCGTGCCACGCAAGCTTTTCACACCAGGGCTGCCAGTAAAGACAACTTATTTTATACCGCTAAGACTCGGAAATTATACAAAATCATGTACTATTATACAAAATCAGTGTTGTACAACTATAGAACGTCACTCTTTGGGGATTTTAGTAAAAGGTGTTTTAACTTTAACGTATAAGGATTTAACAGTTTATCACAGACATGATTTGTTTTAAGTATCTCTATGTGTATGTACGTACTTTTTACGCTATAACATCAGCAATGACATTGTATCCAATTATGCAATGCAATCTACTATACAAACAGGATACAAAAGATAACCGATATTATACCAATTTTGTATCCAATTTACACTCTGGCAGCCCTGTTTCACACACTTGCAGGCATGGTCCGTAGGGTATTAGTGTTCTGTGGACATGGTAGTCAGTGCAAACATGGGAGACGATGTAGACGTAGATCTCGTGGGAGCTACTGCTTTGGCCTTGATCTATTTTTATTGAAAAAAAAAACAGCCCGACATAATTATGCATGCGAAATTTTACTTAAAACTATTAGGTTTTACAATTAAAAAATCATTTATGGTGTAAAAACACTTTTCAAGTAGCCAAAACTTTAAATTTGATTTTTTTATTTGACATGCGTTATAACTATTTTTATTTCGAAGAGTGCTTTTACATAATTCGTTTCTTACTTTAGTGGGATCTCTTTGAATGAATTTACTATCCTCGCTAACTTTTGAATATAATTTTTTATTATTTCTAATAAACATGAACATAATTAACCATGATAAGCATTGGGGGCGGCTTCTTCATTAAATGTGTTTCGTAACTGTTTTAAGGCATACATAAATCTATTTTATTTACTGCACATCATTGATATGCGATTAGTTACAATTCTCTAATCGTCAATCAATCAATACTAACTTTAATCCTAAGAATTTTCACTATTTTGTTTCATATTTTTTTCTGCCCTGATAAACAATATTTATTTTTACTAAAAGAATAGTTCAGAAACATCTTTCTGAAGTCTTCTTTTGCTTTCGATTCATGCATGATAAAGGTTCAGACCACTCCGATATATTTGGTGTCGTCAAAAATTAATTTCGATCGTTACGTCGTCTGTATGCCACGAAGATGAAAACTATACTAACGCGGCCGAGAGCGTGTGTGTGTGTGTGTAAACAGGCACACAAGCACATTCACCCTTTGAAGTGTGTCAAAAAACCGACAGTCGTCCCGATCGGCGCCAAGCGCGTGCACATTCACGCAAGCATGCACAAACACCCTGTTCACATGCTTGCGTCGTTGAATGTCGGTTTGAACGCGAGCGTGTGAACGCAGGCGTTAGTCGTCCCGATCGGCGCCAAGCGCGATCACATTCACGCAGGCATGCACAAACAGCCTGTTCACACGCTTGCGTCGTTGAATGTGCTCGTTGAATGTCGGTTTGAACGCCAGCGTGTAAACGTGCCATTAGATTTTAGTTTATGCATGCAGGTATTGGTGCTGCCATAATGCAATTTTCTTAAAATTACCCAAGTCAACTTACTTATTTAATTAATACTCTACACTGACCTCTATATTTACAATAGAGGTCAGTGATACTCTACAACCCGTAGACAGAATACTCAGAGCATTATCTGTCTACGTTACAACCCGACTCAGTAGAGTCCAAAGACTACAGTAGTATATAGGATAGTAGAGTCGTTAAGTTTTAAAAGACGAATTAATTTAATTTAGTTGAATAGGTACACGGTACACCGTACATGGCAACTTTTAAATTTTCTGTCAAATTGTTTTGAATTGAAGTTTCTATAAAAATCTGATTTTGGTGTAAATTAGTAAAGAAAACAAAAAATGTTAACGAGGCACTATGTTAAAATCGCAAGTTGTTCAAAAGCGCTTTTGCGCAGTAATATTATAAATAAAAAATATGATAATGGTCTACGTTTATATAATTTTAGTAGAAACATTCAGTTGAATAGGTTAGGTTTATTTTATGCTGTCCCTTTTTACGCCTTGTACCTTTAATAATAAAAATAATAATATTTTTTTATTATTCTTTTTTTGTATTATTTACAGGCCAGTGAAATGTGTTCGTTATAGATGCTCAAATAGCACAATTAATCCAACTTTAGTAACAACACTAAATACAAATGAAAATAAAGTACCTGTGAAGATACCAGTACTATCTTCTGAAGAAGTTCTTGAAAAGTTCACGGCTAGTCTTAACACGGATATACACCAAAAAAATAGAGTATATAGAAATGATTTTATGCGAGTGCTGGCCAAAGTGAAGGAGTTGAATTTTTCTACAAAGAAACAAGGCTTACTTTTGATTCGATGTTGCGGGGACCTGATGCCCGACGAGTCACCACCTTCTAGGATGGCTTTGGTAGAACAGGTGTGGACTGCCATTATGTAAGCAACTTCTCTATATTCATTTAAAAATAGGTTTCTAACTACAATTAATCATAATATCAATTGACAATGTTTCCACTTAGGTACTTTTACAAGTTATCTTTTTAAATAAACCAATAAGAGCCTCTTTTATTGTGCATTGATAAAATAGGCTCTTATTCGTTATATACTTACTTATTTACAGCATTTGTCACAACATTACAACAATACAATATTCTTTATTACACACCATAGAAAATGTTACAACATAAAAAATAAACATTGAACATTGGTATAATTGGCAGTCTTATTGCTAGTTGCGATTTCTTCCAGACAACCTTAAGAATGACAAATGCAAGGATTAGAGTGCATAGGCCTGTTATAGGGATAAGATTGTAATAAAAATTAGGTTCCAGTATGCCACCTTGAAAGAAAAAGTACTGTCTTAATTATAAATAACTGCTGCTGTTAATAAGTAGCTGTTTTTTGTTGCAGGCCACATACAAAATTTGAACTAGAGCATTACAATGAGTTGCTGAAAGTGTACATTGCCAACAACAGAACTTTGACTGCTAGTTTATTTTTGGCAAAGATGGCACCTGTTTTACCGACTGACACCACTTATGAGCTTATACTGAGAGCTCTTGGAGAGGTAATTGTTACACATTAAAATTTATTGCAGATGTTGAATGTAGCATTTTGTGCAATTTATTAGGGTCTTTTCAAAAATTTTGCTTACTACTGTTTGTATTAAAAATGTATTAATATATTATATATTTTTTAAATGTAAAGACAATGGTATCTTTGAGAAAAGATAACTTTTTAATGTGTCAGTTGTTTGTTTCGAATTACAAATTCAGGATTTAATATAAAGCATGCTTGATAAAAACTGTTTATGATTCAAGGAGCATGCTTCTTTCTCAATAGTGGTAACATAAAAAAAAATATTTGCATGAAAATTAGTTGTACCTTTTTTATCCTCATGTGCAATAAGAATAGTCTATAATTTACAAATTTATTACAGGCTGGAGATTTGAACCAAGCAACGGAAGTAATATCTAATATGAAATCCCAAGGATTCCCAGCGAATGAACACATATTTTCTTCTCTCATTATTTGTCAAGGAAAACTTGGGTAAATTACTCTTTGCATAAGTTTACATGCTATCTCAATAAATTTCTGATTTAATTATTTTGTGACCAAGTGAGCAAAGCAGTGACCAGCGTACAACATAGAGATTACAGACCAAATTGAATGAACTGAATTGTAAAGAGTTTGCCTATAAGATACCTAAAAACTGGAAATTGTATTGTAAGCCATCCTCTAACAAAATGGACAGACAACCCTTTTAAAGATCTAAGCTCGTCGATTGGTGCAGGTCGCTTTCAATCAGTCTTCTACGTAGTCATTGAGGGAGCCCCATACTTAGCATTTGATAGTCGACTATGATTGAAATGATTATGATGGTGAAAAACCCTTCATTAGAAAGAAGTGAACCTTCAGTACTTAGGCAGGCCTCAGGACACATTGCAGGATGTTTAGCAATAAATATTTGTCCATGGAGAGTCCTCTCAGCATTTTATACTAGTTATTGTGACACATGTGTTACTTTAGAAATTTCTATACCAATCACTTACGTTATATGAATATATTTATTTCAGAAACATTAAAAATATTCAAGAAGTGCTATCCATGATGAAATCTCTCAAAATAAATCCTACAATAGACACATACACAGCAATATCAAGAGCATTGGCCTATAACAAGAAGATTGAGGCTATGTTCGATAGCATGTCTAAAGCTATTAGGCTAGGTTTTCAGTTTACTGAGGTTCATATTATGGAAATTGTCAAAACCTTGTCAGGAGTAGCTTGCTATCAGCCAATATCTCAGGTACGTAAAGTTTCTTTCATGTTTATACAGCTGCTCCATGATAGGATTTAATTTTTGTGGGATTTAGGCCACTTGCAAGAGAAAGAATTTTAAGACCATAATGTCTCGCAAATGCATAATTTACTCAATATATCTTACTAATATTATTATGTTTGTGAGGATGGATGGATAGATGTTTGTTTGTTATTCTTTCACGTAAAAAAGGCTGAACGGATCTGGATGTAAGGCACAGAGATGTTTATAGTCTGGAATAGCAAATAGGCTTTTTATCCCGGAAAATGTACGATTCCCGTGATTTCACGAACATTTCAGAAGTCGCGGGTGACAATGAAGTCTAAAATCAATAGGTTTTTTTGTAGTCCCCAAATCCTAATAGTACAGGATCCCTGGTCCATTTTTGCACTTGATTACTATCAAGCTAACTTTCCGTGAGTCAACAAATTCCTGTACGAAAATTCTCGATTGTGGTAGCTAACAGAGGTAGCAAGGATAAAATATGATGATTTGATGATTCTCAAAAATGTATTACTAACTGGGTTTTTTTTTGTTAAATCTCAAGATCATTATCTAAATTATTTGAAAAAATATTTGTCCTACAATATGTATGGTTTGATCAAAGAGTCCCCTCCTTCCAACATGTATCCATAACGAGGTCATCAAAAATGATTACTAACCAGCTGTTTTTTTTTTACTTAGTTAATATTTATATATTTAATATTCATATTGTCCTACAAATTGCGTGGTACGTTATCCCGGTCCTACGCTCAGAACTTTAATACCACAAGACCATTTTTCTCATTACTAACTGTAGGACAAAAATATTACATAATAGGTTAGTGTGTTTTTTGCCCAAATGAAACAATGTCCTACAAGAAAACAGGTATGTCTCACTAATCCGACAAGAATTGTTTTATCAATAACGAAATTATTTTATCTTTCAGGTCCTCAAATATCTTCCAGCAGAAACCTTGCGAACGCCATCAATATCGGCGTACATGCAGAGTGTTACAACTATGCTGGTGTTCCAAAATCATCCGTTAGCTGCCCTTGAGATTTACAAGTGTTTACCTTTGCCTTCATTTGGGCCTAAAGACGATAGAGGGTTACATGGCCGGAGTCTTGTCAGGGATTGTGTGAAGGTTGCAATAGTAAGTAGTATAATTGTTTCAACATAATACAAAGCTAATACAAGAAAATAAACAAGTCAAGTCCCCATCATAAAAAAATTGGCTCTTAGTTTAGTTTGTATTTGGTCTGCTAAAAAGTTAATAAAGCTGAGTGGCCTCCATACTTGTTAAAGAGTAAGGTAGAAGATAAGAGTTAGAATGCGAGGGCAGTGCAATTATTTGATGGAAGAACACAGCTGACCAGGTGACATAGTAATTAGGCAATCGGGCTTCTTCACTTTCTTCAAGTCACAGTTTTAAAACGCTACTACATTCTGCTGTATGATATAGCTTTAGTAAAAATAGACAATTTTATATCTTAACTCTGACCTCATTCAACACAACTTTTCGGGAGTGCGATGTGTGTCCTACTCTTTGTTGCACACCACAAAAGTATTACACAATCTAGAAATTTAATATTAAGTAATAGTAGTAGTAGTCTACCATCTCTTACTTAATCGAAATCGAATCGCTTTAGGTGTAGATAACAGTAGAAATTTAAGTCTTCTTCTGTGTTGCTTTACTAGCAATGTATACTTACTAAAACGATACAACACTTTCAGCCATCCAGCGTAATAGGTCTCATAACTCAAGACCTGATGGCAACAGGACGAAATCCCATTGCTTTGCAAAATGCAGCTGAAGCAGCTTTGCAATTTGGGAAGGCCCCTCTCGCCCTGGACATGTTAACTAGGATGAAACATCTGGGCTTACCGGTCAGGGCTCATTATTTCTGGCCAATACTGCTGCATAACGCTAAGACTTATGGAGAGAAAGGTACTATCCGTATTATTTTTGTCAACTTTATACCTATCTACATCCCTAATGTTGCCTCATTGGTTCCGTTTCGTTGCGCGCAATCGTGAGGTTAGTTTTTGTAGCCGGTAGTAATCGTATGACCAGAAATATAGATGTCTAAGTTAACAATTGAATCGAAACAACCGCAGGTCAGTCTCACTCCGTACTGTAGGTATAAAGCTACTAGGCTCCGTCGACAGGTCGGACTAACTCAGTGGGCTGCCGCGCGCCGCCTGGCGAACACCTGTGCAAGCAACGTTAGGTCGATACTCACTCACTCCGATAGATATTACTTAACTATAATGAAGGCAAAATCATATAGCATTTGGTATTTGGCTGCTAAATAATAACAAGGATCCGAAACTCATATTTTACACACTTCCAAAAGACATCGAAAGGAAAAGAAATGCAACCCTAACGTCGTCGGAACAGATAAGGGTTACGCGTTAGAAAGAGGGGCAACTTCTAAGTGAATGCAACTGCACGTTATTAACGCAGTGCGACTTCACGACACGACAGTGGAACTTCTGTACTAGTAATGTTATTTAGTCTGTGCTTTTAGGGATCTACAGACGTAACGTAACAACTTGTGACGTCATACGTTGCTATCGTCAAATAATTTACTTTTAATGTTTGGTTTTAATTAAAGAATCTTATTGAAGTGAAAGCTTCTTTAGGCACGTTTGTGCACTTTTGCTATGGGGAAAAAGCACTGAACTCGTTACCGTCACGCTAATAATACATATCCACTAGAGGGCGCTATTCTAAACATTGAGTTATGTCATCTCCTTATTAATTAATCTTTATAAAATGTTTTTTCCTTCTGATGTGCAGTCCTACGACTGACAGGTTTTATACATATAACACCTAATCTCAGGAAGAATGTTAAATACTTCATGTGTCCGCAGGAAATTATCCTATTATTCAAACATTACAGGTATAATTAATACCCTTGTCACAATGGTACTAATGGATGTGAGTATCGACTACGAGACGATGATGGATTACACGCTGCCTTTCGTGAGCTTCACATCTCCACAAAATTTGATGAAGAAGTTTCTAGAAGCTGGTCTGTCTGTGACAACGGTTTTGACGCCTATGATGGCCACGCTACTAGTGACGGGACAAGTCCGAGCAACGTCGGAGCTATGTGAGTTTTTTGTTCACTTTTCTATTCGTGTATTAATATGATGGACATATAATGATGATATTATCACTGCACTGTGATGCAAATATCCATCAATTCAGGTAACATTCGGGAATAGAACTGTGAACAAGAGTCACAAGTGCGCGGCCTTTGAGGTGGCAGTACTCAACTGATCATCATTAAATTTTGCATAGACATTTGTGTTCTTGAGTTGCAGGTATCTATGGCGACGGTAGTCAATTACCATCAGGTGACCCGTCTGCTCGTTTGCCATAAAAAAAATTATAACAAAAATAAATGATACACTATGGGTCTATGTATCTTTTATGTCCCTACTGTAAAAATTGGTTTAAATAAGTATAAATAAAATCTTTCAAATACCTACTCGAAAATCGTTTAACGATTAGAAAAGAGGTTATGATCGAACGGCTAGACAGTTTTTCTTGAATGAGTACATATTATAAAACAAAGTCCCCCACCGCGTCTGTCTGTCTGTTCGCGATAAACTGAAAAACTACTGAACGGATTTTCATGCGGTTTTCACTAATAGACAGAGTGATTCATGAGGAAGGTTTAGGCGTATAATTTGTATCCGTGCGAAGCCGGGGCGGGTTGCTAGTTATAGCTAAGAACACTTGATCAAGTAGCCTTTCAAACAAATAAAAAACTAAATCAAAATCGGTCCATCGGTTAAAGAGCTATGATGCTACAGAGCCACACACATGAAATTTTAACAACCGCTCTTTTTTTTTGCTTTGCTAAACTAGAATTCGGTCTGTTAGTGGTAAACAATTGTCTGTGCTTATGTAGTTGAGCAAACCTGTATTGACACTTTACATTGCCAACCCTATTCTGCCCATCTGCTCAACGTAATAAAACTGTCCAACCACAAACTTCTAAATGTTGAGTAAAGACATTACTAGTATTGTAGTTGGACAGCTGCTGTTTGTCCAGAGATCTGAAATGTCCTACTTCTAGAAGGTATGACAAATTACTAATTTAAAAATACTTTTTTCTTTCTTTCAAAAAATCTACTGCCCTGTCAAAAAACGCATTACGCGCCATATTGCTTTTAAGATTTATAGCCAGTGTTACTCGGGAGTGATGTAAGGCTTCTAACGATACCCCATTCATCCAAATCTATTTTGGCATTTAGAAGTCATGGTGGAATTAAGAAACTTACATACATACAATCTGAACCCTGAACACATTACATTCCTTTTTGGGCAGTCGTGTGATAAAAAATATCTTCTTTACAATTTTTACAATATGACAAACCACACAGGTGAATTATTCCACGGCAAAGTCGACGCAGAGACGCTGCTAAAACCTCTTCTAAAGGGCTACCTAATCAGTGCGGATGTCAAGTCAACTGTACACACATTAGAAGATATTAGTGCTAAAGCTTCAGATAAGAACAAGGATTGGGTTGGTCGGTTTCTATGCAAGTTAATGGAGCATAAGAAGATTAAAGAGGATATTAGTGATGTTTTGAATCTTTTGAAGGTAATTTATATTTTTTTTATAAAAAACATATTCATCAGTTTATTTAGTACTTTGCATATCGACTTACTAATGTAATAATCACTACTAATCTAATAATTACTTTATTCTGTGGATATAAGCTACTCCTCGACTTGGAAGGTGACGTTAAATCCGTAGAAGTTTTTAGTTGCAAACACAACAAGTTCAGTTGTCGTCATTGGTGACGCTAAAGTTTAAAACAAATAATATCATTAGAAATTAATACATAAATACTTTCGTTTTTATACAACTCAGTTTCAGTTGCATTACTGTAAATGTCTTAAATGGAAGTGGGGTGGGTGATCCTATTTACCAGTGGAAAAATAACACTGCGATGGATCGAGGACTGTGCTCATTCGGACCGCTCCAATTCTATCTGAATCGTACTCTAATCAATTCTTCCAATTATTTAATTATTGAACTCAAAGAGATAATTGTATTTTTACATTTCTAGGGTCTAACAAAATCATCATTAAGAATATCGACCGTCGCAGGCGACTATTGTATATATCACTTGCCAGAAAAATATGGAGAAAAAACTGTAGCACAGTTTAGAGACTATGTTATGGGTTTAACTGATGAACGTGTCATTGATGATGGTGATGTGTTTGATCAACAATTAGTGGTCCATCCGGTAAGTACTTGACAGAAAACACTGGTCACAGCTTTAGGTTGATGTAATTATTGTAGTACGAAGTTCTTATTGGAACAGTTCACTAAGACTTTGCTATTGTTTAGACACGAATTCAGTCAAACCCAAGGATTTAAAGCATTGGGACTAACTAGCTTAAGACGAACAGATGGTATGTTAAAAAGAACAAAAAAAACTTATAAATATCTTCCTTATATTATAAAAAGAACATCCCAACTACCACTATGGTCTGAATAAAATAATCGTTTGGTTGCTACCTTTATCAGAACCAGACCAGTGGAAGAACTGGTTGAGCTGAATACAAAAACTATGTGTTTTTGAAGTTATACTTCTTTTGGCGCGTCAGGGAAAAAGGATGAGAGTAATTTTTTACGATGCGCGCGCACACCGTCACGAAAAATCGACACCGTGAATTTTTTTTTATTTTTTTTTTAAAAGACAACTCCCAGGCTCA
Organism: Callimorpha dominula; assembly: GCA_949752705.1. NCBI lineage: Eukaryota > Metazoa > Arthropoda > Insecta > Lepidoptera > Erebidae > Callimorpha > Callimorpha dominula. The sequence continues at coordinate 21,956,555 of OX456992.1, forward strand.
GGTGATAATCGAACCCACGACCTCTGGCTCAGCAGTCAGGGTCACTAACCACTAGACCAACAGGCCAGTCAAGCAAATTAGCTAGTCAACATTTTAGTTTTTCAATAAAAGTTACCAACTTCACGATATTTATTCTGAACCTATCCTGAACACGTGTTTTGTATCAGTCCGAATAAAATATATATAAATAAATATTTTTTCAAATCATATATCGTGGTGACTGATATTTATTAACAATTTTATTGATTTAAAGATAATTTACTGTGATTATAAGTGATAAAAATGGTTTTTACATATTACTTTGAGTACGTTTGTAGAATTTGAGGTTAGTTGACGGTATATATTATTTATTATGATAGCGCTGACTAGCGCCAAAGAAGTATAACTTCTTACGTGCGTACATAAGTACACACACACTTTTTTTTTAAGTGAAGATAGTTTATAGTATAATCTTTTATATTATAATCTTTTTAGAAACAAATGAATGAAGAATCCCTCCGCGCTCATCTCGTGGAACTGGAAGCCAAAGGCATGAATACAAGAGGGGTGTTGAGGAAATTATTGCAACAGTACTGTAGGGATGGCAATCTTAAAGCTGCGAGGGATATTGCCACCAAATGTCAGAATGAAGGGGTAAGTCACTGCTAGAGTACATTCAGGTTATATTTCAAGCATCAGGTCTTTTCAACCTTATTATAAAACATGGACTAAGAACACAACTAGGCTTAAGACCTTATTTATTCGTGGTTTGGGATAGTTTGAACTTAGTACTTTCGTTAGTTAGCCCTTTATACTAAGATGTTCTACGTTTTCTGTAATATTTATTCGTATTAAGGTCATCACACACTATAACGGCGCTGCCTGAAATTGAGGCTACTGCTTGCCGCCAGCGTGCTTTACCACGCGTCGCCCGCGAGGTGCAAGCTCGCAGTCCGCGCGTTGCCCGCGAGGTGCAAGCTCGCAGTCCGCGCGTCGCCCGCGAGGTGCAAGCTCGCAGTTCGCGCGTCGCCCGCGAGGTGCAAGCTAATTTGAGTAGTTTGTGCGACACGACGTACTTACAGCGCGCCGACTGCGAGTCGAGTTGTATGGTTGCAGCAAGCGCACTACCTGCCGTTGGCTTTCTCATTTTGACATTATGAAATGTATTATACGACCACGTTTTAAAGCTCAGATTTGAATGACAACTTTATTGCTGGTGGAGCCGTGCCGTTACCGTGACGGTAGTGTGTGATGAGCTTAATACGCATTTACATTATCATGTAAATTATACTAATTGTGATAAATGTAGTCAAAAACTTCTGTTTTGCGTAAACGGGCGTCTGCAAGCTGGCAGACATAAAGTCCTCTAGAATGTTTTACTATAAAATTCATAAGAAAACATGAATTTTCTAAAAAAAAATCAAGATTTTACGGTTTTTATGATTTCTAATATACGACATTAAAATATGAACTACATAATTATTTCATATAGTGTTCATGAATTCCAGAGTGCATCCCCCTTTTATTCTTCATACTCTTTGATTAAGTTTCTATTACAAATTAACTCATATTACTTGAGTACGTAAACATAAAAGTACGGCAGTTTCTTGTCACAAGATTTGGATATTGTCTGTGGTACAACAAAGGCTCAACCATTTGGAAACGAGCGGTTATAGATCGACACAGGGAGATGTGATATTATGTTATCCATTTTTTTTTTCTTCAATAATTTTACATTTGACAAAGCAAACTATTGATGCGGTGACTCTGTGTGTGTTGATCTATAATTTTTAATTAAAATAATTATTTATGAAATCGACGATTTCGAATAATTGATAATAAATTTTATGAAATAAAGATATTGAATTTGAAAACTGTGCACCATACACGTGACGATATAGCTGGGGAGAGTGTCAGGGAGTACGCTTAAAAGTCATCTGTAAAAAGTAGAACTTGACCGCGAAGGTCATATTATTTCAAAAATGGATCCCAAATGAAACTAATTGCTATAATAATAAACTTTACATAATGCTACCAGTTACTCTCGACTCGAAGTATCAAATAGACTTAAAACCTTTCTATAAACAATTACAGATGTTTCTCTCAGCTGGAATGAAAGCCGCCATCTTTGATCTTCATGTCAAACTTGGCGAGCTGGACTTAGCAGAGCTAATGATAGCCGATCTCAATAAGACATCTCCCAACTTTAATTTGGACGAGTTCAAAATTATTGACTTTGCAACATTGATGGTGTATAAGAAACAGATCCAGAAGGCCTTTAATTTAATTCGTGAGCAGTCTAAAAAACGGTAAGCCTTTGTTTTTTTTTTTTTGTTTCATTCACGCGGTTCTGAATTCGGCAGATATTTCTTTATATCTTTATTATTCGTGAATCGATTCCAATCAATCTAATTTAAATTGAAATGGTTGTACTCATAGTTGGTTTCATTTAAATTTAAAGAAAATATTTCACCTCTAAGAGTAGAAAACAGTTGTTATCATGATTTTAGGCTTAATGAAGTAGCTGATACTTTTTTAAAGTTAATTATCACTAGCGGGTACTCTAATTTCACATACATATTAATCCAGGAAGGGATCCTCCTGCATCCCAAGGTCTTTCTAACTAACTCCAATGCAGATATGATATTTTGCATTGGTATATTATTATGATTGCTATTTCTTAATCGCAGCAAAGTAAAAGGTGGGAGAAGTATAGCAATGAATTGCTGGCGACTACTCGACGCTACTGCAGCGCAGGGGACAGAAAAAGACATTCGTGATATGTTCGATCTGCTCATCCAGTGTAACTACTGCAAGCCTAGCAATGTGTTACTTGGACCTCTTGTCAGAGTATATTTGAAAAGGTAAGTAGCCTCTGATCATGCTACGTATATCTTCAAATATAGTGTCCGACAGAAACGTTGAAAAATAATGGAGATATCTTAAATAATCTTAATTATAAATATGTGAAAATGGATGGGTAGATGGATGGACAGACGGACGGTCGGACGGACGGACGGGTGGACGGGTGGGTGGATGGATGGATGGATGGATGTTTGTTACTCTTTAAACGGATCTGGAGGACATTTGGCACAAAGATGGATTATAGTATAAAATAGCACATAGGCTTTTTATCCCGTAAAAATGTATGGTTCCCGTGGGATAGGTTTCACTAAAATTTCCACGCGAACTAAGTTGCGGGCAACAACAGCTGTTATTATAAATGCGAAAGTGAGTTTGTTCGTTTGTTATGCTTTCACGCCTTAACTGTTCAACCGATCATTATGTAGTTTTGCATACACGTTATCAGGGGGTACAGAAAAGGACAGTATCATTTATCTAAAAAAGTACTGTTCCTGAGGTAGGACAAAATTTAGTTGTGGTCAACTTAAATAATTTTAGCAGAAACACAATTTTAACTAATCCTTACAAACACTAATCTTCTTATTGCAGTGGGAATCTCGAAGACGCTGTAGATCAGTTCGAACAATTAGCTAACGAATACAGCAAGACACCATTGAAACATGAACTCTTATGTAAAATCCTACACAGCATGGGCGACGGACACTCCGAGGAAACCTTCATGACCCTTGAAAAGAGCGATGGAAAGTACAAGAGGCTGGTACAGCGAGTGTTAGAAATAGATAGGAGGGTGCATGGGCCAGGAGATGTACAGGTGGGGTTAAATTTATTAATAAGTTGTATAGTGTTTTAGGAATCTTATATTCAAGGCTCTGTTTCCGCATCTAGACTCATAGGCCCATTCATCGGTCCATTATGCGTTCAGATAAGCTGACTAGTTGAGCCAGCCTAGCTCCTTCCAGAAGCACAGAAGCCTCCTGGGGCGTTCACAGGCTTGTAGGAGCGTCCTTGCTCCCGCGAGGATACATGCCCGTTGTGTGGCCACTCCCTCGCACTCGGACAACGTTTCTTCCGCGTTGAGACAGCCTCTGCATAGAGGACTGCTTGTCGCATTGATGGTGAATAGGTGCCGGTTTAGGGCTAAGTGGCCCGTAATGGTTTCTACAACTATTCTGATGTCAAGTCGGTTGAGACTGAGCAGTTTGCAAGTCAAACGTGGTGAGACCTCCGTCAGCACCAGTTTAGATTGCTTACAGTATGTCAGCCCAGCGACCGTTGTGCGCTTCACGAGTCCGTTGCCTTACCCATGAGCGAAGTTGTATAAAGGGAAGTGGCAGAAGTATGACACTGCACCTGCCACTGACGTTACAGATCCCTTCCTTGCCCGCTCATCGGCGGTGTCGTTCCCGAGTGAATCCGGACTTCGTTTATGCCAGATTTCACAGGATCCTATCGCATGGGGCAGCTATTAGTGGTTGGTATTCCACTAATTGATTCCATAGTTTGGAATGAGGACCCTCTTGGTTGCACCACAGACCCAGGTGTTTGAGTCTGTTGGCTGCCACAGCTGATTCCTGTTGTATATATAGGTCTAGTGATGTGATGCTAGATTTAAAGACACTTCAAGGGCAGCTGTGGGTGTTGTGCGCATGCAACCAGTGACGGCAGCACATGTGAGTCTCTGGAGTTGCTGCAGTTTGTTTCTCACGGTGCTTAGCTCGGTTCTCTGCCACCAGGCAATAGCACCGTACGTGATGATTGGCCGTATGACCGTTTTGTATGGCCATAGTGTGATTTTCAATAAAGTTTTTTTTTACTACAAAATATATAAATTATGCTTATTGGTATATGAAATATAGATATTTTAAGACCGTTGAAATTTTTTTTGTTTTGTTTTGTTGAAAACTTTGTTGAAATAAACCAGTAAATAAATAATTAGCACGTATAGAAAATAAAGACAATAAATTCTTGTTAATAGTTTTTGGGCGGTCTTTTTTGAACAATTTGGATTATTATTATGTACTAAACAAAAAAAAAACTTAGTTTAGACACCATTCTAGAAAAAATAATATAATAATGTTGTCTATACTATTGTTCAACTTTCAGTTAACCCTAATAGCAGCATTAGCCGATGTAAACTACAAGAAAACTCTCCGCAAAATGTTCCTAGACCCCAGTTTGAAGTTCCACCCAGACGCGCTAAGGCGTCGCTGCGAGCGGTTCGCTGATGAGAAGAAAACTCACGCGCTCGAAAACATTGCTGAGTGTGCGCGGGATCTTAGACACGTTGATGTCGAGGAGATTTATGAATTGATATTAGATGTTCATAGTACGTAACTAACTAAACACCTTTTTATAATCCTAAGAGGTTAGGCATGATCGTAATACATTAATTACGTACAATTATTACAACATAATAGTATTTTAAGTACATGTTAATCTACTAAAATATTATTAATTAACTTAATAGTTATTATAATATTTTATGATTCGGTTATAAATATATATTTTTTTTTATGCGAAGTCATCGGCAGGGGTTCGCAATATCGTAAGTGTAAAACTTTTTGTAGTTATAATATTGAAAAAGAAATATATATTATTTATTAACTATGTAAGTTAGTTAAAAACATAAGGACTTTGTATTTTTAACCATCTTCAAAAACGAGGAGGTCCTCAATTTGACTGATTTTTGTGTATATGTTACACGATATCTTCGCATTTTTGTGAACCGCTTTCAATAATATCTTTTTTTATTGAATTGGTTATACTTATTTGATGTAGTGATTCCAATTGAATCACCTCTTTAAATCACTATGTTAAATTTGAAAAAAAAAAACCTTAAAGACTGTTGTTATTTTTTAATATATTGTGAAATAAAAATGGTAACACTGCAAAGTATGACAAATAGTAATTTTGTATATAAATAACTAAATTCCTTTTAAAAAATATCAACGATGTAGTAAAAGCGAAATATATACTTCAATTATATGAACATGAGATTATCAGTCCACGTGATCGACTATAACTCGGTAGCAGTAATGATTATCTCATGGTATCCATTACTATTTCGTCCACGTACCTTGATTATTTTTTTCATTTTCTTCTAATCTATTCTTAACTGTTCCTTAGTACGCGACGACAACTTCGTATCGGCAAAGGCTCTCTGGACCCGTATGCAAGAGGCTGACATCATTCCTTCCAAGAAGTTCGCTGATAACCTATGCGGATGGTACAAGTCTAGCAACAGACAAATACCTCCCGAACTTTCTCTTCTACTCGGCAAACAGGTGAAGAAAGTAACCAAGAGTTAAATGCTATATGAACATGTTATAGTAGTTTTTGACTATCAGAGGACTTAAAACCGATGCAATTTTATGAAAAAAATCCGTTCCGATGTAAAAAGTTCCGATGATGAAATTGTTAACAAACTAAATAATAGCTTCACTAAAGAAATATGATTTGGATTTTATCAGCTATTTTTTTTCGTGGAGACTACAATTTTATTTCATTGAAAAGTTAATTTAAAGGCGCTTTTACACATGGGTATCATACTTTTTAATATATTTTATTATGTTTATGCTTGTGGTGGATAAGGGCGTGTTGTAATTATTGCAAATATACTAAGTCTTATCCGACACGTGTCTCAAAACATTAAATTCTTTATATTACATTCTATTGGAAAAATACACTTATTAAAAGGGTGTATTCTCTACGTTAGGGTTACGCATGGTAAACTGAAAATGCTCTAAAATAGATTTTCATTGTGTTACATTGTGTTATAAGTTGTAAATGGTAGTCAAATTAAAAGTAATTATTAACTTAATAGATGATAGTATAAAATTGTAATGTCTGTGATATTAAATTATTGACGTAATAAATAGTTGGTTTTTAATTTCATATTAGTCTTCGTTAGTATTAGAGTTCCAGAGGTTTTTCATCTTTATGAGCTACGTCACGAAGAGAGATCCGTTAACCGCTGCATTTATTTGATTTTATGCTGCATTTTTTTTTATTTTAAGCTGATTTATTTGATTTTGAGCTGCTTTTTTTTTTAATTTTAAGCTGCATTTTTTTGAAGTTACTAAAATAAGACTAATGTTTATATATAAGGCCCTTTACAGTTGCAGACTCGTTTGGTTTGTAGTTAAGCGTTGAGTTTGGCTTATTGATAGGGATGATGTGGTATCATAGCCAGCGCCATCTAGTCAAGATAGCGAGTCATAATAGGGACGATGACTGTCAAGTCAAATCAATATCTTTTTAGTAAACGTCCAAACGTTTTTGTATGAAATACTGAGGCGTGACGTCACGCTTCAGTATTGTCAAATCATTTACTTTTAATGTTAATTTAACAATTATTATCTAAATTAAAAACTTAAAATAAAACTTGACGACAATTTTCACAGTATTTTAAGTTATTTTATTGCGACACTTGGCTAAATCATTTATTTTGAGCATAGGCAGCTATTCAATTGCGGCTGCCGCCCACTCTCCGCGCGGTCCCCTGTGTCGTCATTCCCCGCGCCCCTGTAACATCGCAGGTAAGATCCGAGTTAACCGAATAAACCGGACGATCTACAGTAAATGTGATTGAGATCCTTTGACATTATTTATGCACCGAATGCGTATCTTAGGCTAAACGGTCAAAACAGTGAAATCAAAAAATGCGTTTTATGAAAAAATAAAAAACAATTTTACGTAATCTTTTGTTTTAATCTTCAGGTTTGACTGTATATAAGCTATATATGTATAAATTAAACACATTGTAGACTTCAAAACTATAATCGATAACTAACAAAATTAAATTAAATCACTAATAAGACTTGCTATTATTCAAGTCCTCGATTATCCTCTTATTCAACAAACCCAGTTCGTCCAAGGCCTGTTTCTTTAAAGGTTCGTAGTCAGCTTTCAAAGTGATAGAAGCTATGTCTTCCTCTAACACGGTCTTTCGGTTCTCCAGTTGTGCGAGTTGGTCTTCCAGAGCATTTAACTTGGCGTACATTTCGTTGCCGTCAAGACTTGTCTGAAAATAAACAAGAGATTGTGGTGTTGCTGAGAAATGTGTTTAGATCAACCAACGCCAGACCCGATGCTAATTAAGTTCGTAGAAGCCTATATACTACAAGCTGCCTGCCCCACGGTGCCCGAAATGTTGTCCACACATGCTTTTTTACCCGTTTTTGGTATACACAGAGAGGAACAATGTTCTCAGCTTCAGAAGTAATGGATATGTTTTATTTCATGGATATTTAAATGGATGTATTAAGTTTATGCATTTTATTATTCTACGTTGATGGTTTTGCTTGAAAAGACACCCAGACAAAGAACGAAATAGAAGAATGATAATTGTCAGAAGATTGAGCATATACCAGACTATCATATTCAAAATGGAGGTTCTAGAGAAACTCCATTAACCTTATTCAATATTTTACACAAACCTGTAGTTTTTTGAGGTTGTTAGTGGCCTCTTGGACGGCACTTTCAGTTGGCGCTAATTTCTCCCTTAACTGGCGTAGTTCAGTCTCCAATACTTTTTTCTGCTCCTCTCCTGTTACAAATGTTTGAATAAATTGGTTTAGTAACGGTAAAGTGTGGTAACTGCATGATAGCTGAATAAACGTTTGAGTTATCTTTCAATTTGTTCCCCGTTAAAAACTCCGTTCATAAAACTAGGTATATGGGACATATTGCCCTTTGTTTTATTATTCCGTTATTATGGGTATCGCGTAAATGACGAGAAAACAAACATGGACGAAAACAAAAAAACAGCGAAAGAAATTACTAGTAAACACACAGTAAATAAAACATGCTGTGGAGCAAGTATTTGTTACTGTGGTTTTACTAGTATTTTTACAGGTTATCCACCTATTCGCCGCTTGAGCTTATACGGCAAGTACGTGGTATCATTTTAATGACTCCTAAGACGAGAGAATTACTTTTATAAGACAAACAAAACAAATAAAATTGAAGGGTCTGTTTGTAATGTCAAAATAATAGTTTTTTTAAGCTTATACAGTTATCTTATATATTAGATACCTTTGCCTATAACATCAGTTTTAAAATTTTATGTCTGTCTGACATTGTTCCGGCTAAAATCCGTACCGGTTGGACCGATTTCCACGGGACTTTCACTAGCAGATAGCTGGTGTTATAAGGAGAAACTTAGGTTACTTTCATTTTGAAAAAGAATTAAGGTGCCGAATATATAAATACACGCGAGTGAAGCCGCGGTGCGTGAACTTCTAGTATGTGATAAAAGGTAACGAACCGTTCTCTCGAAGTTTTTCCAAATCAGAAAGTGTGACGAGTTCTTCTTTCATGACCTTCGTTTTCTCTGGCAATGTGTGTAATTCTGTTGCTAATCTTTGTCTAGTACCTTCTGCCTGTAATTTAAAAATACATTTAATATAACGTGTTACAGAAAAGTTTTGTCAATATTTGGGATAGTTGTGTATAATATATAACCGAAAAATAGTTGAGTCAGTCTAATTTTTCTTTCCACACTTCTGACTACATTTTGAAACAAATTATGAGTTCTCACCTTTTTCAAATTACTCTGGAATCTCTCATAGTCCTTAGTCAACGTATCAATAGACTTCTTGCTATCGTCATATTGGGAGATGTATCCTTCTTTTTGTTTAAGCGAATCTATTTCACTCAAATCTAAATCAATATTAGAACTGCTGTACTCCAAAGAGAAAACAACATCTTTTTCTAATTGCTCTATTTTCTCTTTCTCTTTTTTGAGGTTTTCCTCGTATGTTGACATGAAAGCGTCCATTGTTTCTTCTCTTTTCTTTAGTTCGCGATATTTTTGGTGACGATCAGAGTTGCCTTCCTCGAGATCCTATAACAATAGTTTATGTATCATGCATGTCATTCAAATTAATTAAAGAGCCTGCGTATAAAAAAGAGAAGTTGGTATTTTTGACTTAACCAATATAGCTTTTGTTGTTGGAGTTGTGGCCTGTAATGGTTTTCTGCCAATAGTAGGTACACATTTTTCTTATGCTGTCGTTAAGAGTTGGTTTTTACCGTAAGTACCAGCGCGAAGCGATCCTCGGGTGTTGCAAAACACCGTTAAGGAGTTTGCATGATTGTTATGACCAGGTTTACTTTATAGTCGACTACGAATCGAGTATCCTAATCAACTCTTGATTAGGATACTCTTAAGATTTCATATTCCCACGTTCGCTATAGAAGTACCTACTTGTAGACCCTTAATTTACAATTTTTAAACAATTTACTACACACTATTGGGTGCATTTTGTTGTGCTATTGTTTTCTTACTTGTTCAGCCTGTTCTATTAACTCCTGCACTTTCTTTATTTGCTCTTTCAAGCTTGCGGCATTACTGTCTAAAGCTGCAATGGCAGCATTGTCTTCACGAACCTTCAAATGGCGGAATACATGTTTAGTTAAAACTTGATAATACATAATATTATATAAGTTAAACTGCCAATCATGTAGTCACCTGAAGTAATAATTTCTCCCTCTCTTCCTGTGGATCCAAGCGATTGTTCATTTCATTTTTCATGTTGTCGCGTTTTTCTTCAGTTGCTGCCAATCGACGATGTAACTCCAGCAGGTGAACTTTAATCTGTAACTCGAAATCTAATCAATAAAACATTATTGAATGTAAAATGTAAAGTGGCTAAGAATATGTCAAGCATCACTAACTCATCAAATATTACTCAACATCTAGGAACATTTTACAATGTTATCTACTAGAAGTCCTACAAACTAGTATTCTCAGCGGGTTAACTTCTCCTATAAACGAAACTGCTTATGTTAGGAATGGCTTTACGTCGGAAGTCTTCAAAGTTTGTTTTCAATCCTCAACCTCTCTATTGACAGTCTAATGTTTTAGATATAACGATACCTCCGTCATGGCTTCTGCGCTTCTAGGAGTTAGGTTGGCTCAACTAGTCAGCCTTATCTGAACGCATAATGGACCGCCTATGAGTCTAAATGCGGAAACAGAGCCCTAAACCAATACCTCCGTCATGGGCCATGGCTAAAATTGGATTGAACTGGAATAATAATAATAAGAAGTAGGTAAGTAATTACCATTCTCCAAAAATCACCTGAGATCCTGATATTTCCTTGTTGAATTCTTCCTTTTCTCTACTCAGATGATCTATTTGATTTCTTGCTTGTTCCACATCCTCTCTTAACGCAGCGGCTGTTGCTTCCAGTTCATTGTATTGATCTTTTTGCTCTTGTGTCATTTCATTAAGAAGTTTAGTTATTGTTGAGTGCTCCTGGAATAATAAGGTTATAGGTATTATTAAGTTTTTAAATGAATCATCAGTCTTTTCCATCTTGCGTCATGCCGTTATAGAACCACGGGACGGTTTGTGTCGTGTGTTTGTGGGTAGGCGGTTTTATTAGTCTGTAGTTTATTAGGTCCCATAGACTAATATTTCCTAACCTTCAACATTATAAATAACATATTTTCCTGGCCCAAAGACGCAGAGAAAGTTGGTCTCTTAATAGTATGCCACCTTTTGTAACATTGCCAATTATGCTTTGTACTTTTTACGATCCAAAATCCATCCAAGTATAATACACATAGTTTTTGTAACTATCATGCCATAAGTGCGATGTAAAAACCTCCACACTAATTCTATTTTCTATGAGAGAATGTCCAAATTCTCTTTAAGCGCCTACAATCTCTTCTGTTCTAGCCAAAACGCCTTTGGGCTTTTATCTAATTTAAGTGCTGTAAACATTCCAACCTTATCCATCTGCTCTCTCAATTGCCTTAATTGGTTTTCCTTCCTCTGTTTCTCCATAAACACTTGCTCCACCTCTTCTTGCATTTTGAAGTTACTAGCTTCAAGGTTTTTGGTCTGTTCTTCTACCGACTGCTTCGTAGCCTCACCATTAGCGATACGGATAGCAGTATTGTAGTCAGCTAGTCGTCCTTGTAAATCTAGGAAATCAATGTTTTTATGTAAAATTGGTTCTGTTACAGTATAATTTTTAAGTCGGCATAATAAAAAAATGCCTTAAAGTACTAGAGTTTATATTAATTGAAATAAAGTGCGGAACGTGTACATATTTTAGAAGATAAGCGGTAAACTGTTGCATTGGCATTGACAAAAACGGCATTTTCTAGATAATACGTTATTACTTAACTATCTCTAACCCTAGCTTATGAATTTGTAATATTTTTCGTCATAAAATTAATGTTTGTCCTTAAATATTATTGTATTTCAAGCGGCGGTAGCGTAATGGCTAAGGACTTGCGGTCAAGTGGTTCGAACCCCACCCAGTGCACTACCGTCGTGAACCCACTCCTAACACAAGCATTTAGCTTATCTGGAGGGGTTAACAAGAATACTAGTAATGTGTGACCCACGTTACTAGTAGTCTTTTGAAACAAACAAAAAAATAATAAGTTGTAAACATCTGTGTTACTAATAATAAGCGAAAATAAAAAAAAAATCATTTGTTCAATTTCATTTTTTTTCTTTTCTCCCTTTCTCTCAACCTGTCTGTAGCTTGATTCAATAAAAAAACTGTTAGTAGTAGGACTGCACGTAAAAAGTGAAAACTATACACACATACCAAAAGTGCTCAACGTGCCTAAAGCAGTTTTCACTTCAAAAATATAAATGGAAATATAATATACTTAGGTACGTTTGCCTGACTTACCCGTTAGTTCTTGTGCGAGCTCTCTGACTCTCTTTTCGTAATGTTTTTTCGCGGACTTTTCTCTCTCACCAGCCTCCGCCTGTTCCGTCAACCTAGCTATCTCTGCCTTCATCTCGCGCACTTTCACCTGCATAAGTTCTTCCCAATAACGTTTGTCTTGGAGCTGCCGTGTTCGGAACCCTCTCGCTGTGCCAGTACGCAGTCCGGATAGGCCTTGTTGGGTTATAGGCCTGTCAATCTAGGGTAATTACAAAAACATTTATAGTATTCTAATCTCAGAGTAGAAAAGCAACGTTTACACCCGGTTTCTGAAAGGCTGATCAAAATATTGTAAAACTAACAGAGCTGTCAAGTTAAAAGTGTTGTAAAATCCGTTCGAATGTCTGAAATGTTGATCAAAGAAAACAAAAGTGTCAGTCGTAGGCCTGCACGTCAGAAGTGAAAACACATACACACATATTATTATATACATGTACGTCATATACACACATACCTAAATCTATATGTCATCATGACAATATAATATGTCATCTGAGCGTCACGGTCACGCGAGTATAGGGCCTTTTCCCCATACCAAAAGTGCCCAAAGGAATTCTTAACTATGTATGTACAGTCATCTACACATTTATTATGTCGATAAAGTATTATTATTATTATTTCAGCTAGTCAGATAAATTTCTTCAGTCTTTCAGAAACCGGGCACAAATCAAGTATGTCAACTCCTTGTCTGGCTTATGTGACATGTGCCGACACAAGAGAGGAAACAAACGTATAAATTTAATTTAATCAAATATTTTTAAATTAACCGCGTGGTAAGAATTTACAACAATGTCAAGAATGGCGTGGTCGACAATGGACTTTATTCTTCCTACGTATTGTAAGTTCTTGTAGCTATCATCATCGAGTTACAATTTTTATAAAAAGATGCCCCGTACAACAGTGTAATCTATATACAGTATTGTGACTCGGCCTCTTTGAAATAATTACCTACAGCCGGTCGGTACGCAAACACGCGATAGGGCTGCCCATAATTTCATCTACCTGCTTGAGTTATACGAATTTTGTATTCAATTATACAAACTGGCAGCCCTGGTACCGTGTGTATACCGAACTCAAGGCGTGGCGATCCGACAGTTTGTATGAAGATACAATACTGTATAAACATTATACTGTGCCCGTACTAAGGACCCTCTGTCGTAATGAACTATACAAACATACATAGAAAGTAAACTGGGAATGACCACTATTATGTATTCTGTGGAATTACACAAATAATTGTAAAATATGGGGTTTACGCCGTTACACACATAAATAACTACTAAATCCACTCTATCTGCGACAAGAATCATGGATATAGTGGATTTAGTAGTAGTAGTAGTAGTAGTAGTAGTAAAAATGCAATATTAAAAGATTGTCATGGCCAAGATATCTTAGAACTATCTGTCCATTACGTAATGTGAGGGAAAACATTGTGAATTAATGTCTATAACCAGAGGGTATCATTGAGGAATTATAAAGCTTGCCAACCTGCCGACAATAATGTATTGTTGAAAACAAGTTCCTTCAGATAATAAATATAATAACAAAATTTCTGCACATACTATGGATAGAAAAAGAAATCGGTGTACAATAAAAACATACATTATGTACCTGTAGTGTAAGAAGAAATGGTGTTTACCATAGAAAATCCAGTCATAGCAGTAGGCTGTCTACTAGCTGTCGGTGGAGCTGGTCCAAAGCCAGCCGTCGACAGCCGCGATGCTGTGTTGACTCGGTACGCGGAAGTAGGTCTCATTGTGCTGCTTCTAAAAAACGTTTTTTTTAATCGTTTCTCTCTTTACTCGACTCCGAGTAAAAAATCAATCTGTTAGTATAAAACTAATGTACGTTTTTGCTAATCATATTTTTCATTTTTAAAAATAAAGTAAATAATCATAAAAAAAAATCTAAATTTTTTTTGGGAATCAAAAGAGCTGATGATCTTTGAACGGCTGAACAGATTTTCTTGAATTACATCTAAGAATACTTTCAATCTTGTCACCTTTTAAACAAAAAAAAACGCACTTAAATCGGTCTATTCGTTTGGGAGCTACTATGCCACAGACAGACACAGAACACAGACATACAGACACGTAAAACTTCAAATACCCCTCTTTTTGCATCGGGGGTTAAATATCATCACAGTTGCAATTATGGTGCTTTTGCAAATTTGAGCTTCACAAAGACAGTTTCATTTATTTAATTTTCTTCAGTTCTTCAGTTCAGTCATATGATACAAAACGCATCTGCCTTAGAACATAATTATAAGAGATTGTCAATCACCCATCTTAAATTGGATTAATTGTCAATAGACGTCAGTACTACACCGCTCAGCTACGCAAAACTATATTTAATATTTTACTATTTTAATCAGTAGCCCAGCGAACGTAAATATAGTTATCGACTGTGTACAATTTCAAAAAACAGTTTATTCACAAGTTAACTTACCTTGAAGTCGCCGAACCTATATTAGAATGTTCTCTATGCCCCCGTCTGGATACAGGTCGTGACGCCTCAGCTCTCCTCACCCCTGCACTGCCGTCCGAGTAATCCATAAATTATGCCAAGTAATTATTTTTTACATTAAAAATCGGGTCAAGTGTGGCGAACTGTCGACCGGCGCAATACATTTGTTTGTATACTCGTTGCTATAGTAACGAGATGCATAATGTCAATATTATCGACTTTAGTTTGAGGGTGTTCCTACTAAAGACTGTTTCGTGACAATCATAAACTTAAATATAATACTAATGACAATGAAAGATAGGTACCTATATTAATAAAATTATAGTTACTGTGTTCATATCAATACCGTTTGTAACATAATTTGTATTATGTCATCTACGTCCCAAATACGTCAATCTATTGGCTGAAGTTTTTCATATCAATGCTAATCGGTATAGTGATGATCCTGTTTCAGTGAAACATGTACTGCATTTTTCTATGCAAATCATTCATATTGTATTTTGTTAATTTTTATACCCGCATGTCATTTTGCAAGAATGTGGAGTATCAGCAATAGCGGGTAGTAGAAGATTATATTATTGTTGATTTTAGTGCTTTATTTATGTTTTCAATATTAATGACGTATAATCCTACAGCTCTGTACGTCTGTTACCCAGGGTACTTATAGGAAACTGTTTAGTGTAGTGTCTTTACAAATCGAAAGAGTCAATCGATCGTTATCAACTCACTGCCTTTAAAAAAATAGGTACACATTCTTGTTACTGCTAACTTGCCTCGTGTCAAGTGTTCTATCTAATAACTACTATTAATTGATACTTATAAATTAGAAAACAAATGCAGAAATAAATAGAAAACTGATTTGGTGACGTTTGTATCTGTGTCCGTTTTACCCCATCCTACCAAATCACCAACATAAAAAAGTATCATAGTCAAACAGAAAACTGTTCATCCAACACTGTTACATAATTTGCCTTATAATCTAGACGTCATGAATTTAGTTCGAATCGGTATATCTCTGGCTTTGTTCATTTGTATTACAAATGGTTTGGGGTTCTATAGACTTGGAAACATTTACAAGTACATTTTAAGAGAAACAAATAACAGCCATGAAGTAATCGACGCGGCTACGATTACATCCGCTTGGATTAAACAGCCTTTAGATCATTTTGATGAAAAGGAAAACCGTACGTGGAAAATGAGATACTTTATAAAAGCCTTGATTATTTTAAGTCTGGTGGTCCCATATATGTTTTTATAAATGGTGAGTGGCAAGGCACTGAAGTCCTATTTAACAGTGGAATATTATATGAATTGGCAAAGGAAACTAGTGGTGCGTTGTATGCTACAGAGCACAGGTATTATGGAAATAGTCGACCTTTCAAAGAGTTGAGTACGAAGAATTTGGTGTATCTCAGTTCGAGACAAGCCCTTGCTGATGTTGCTAAACTGATAAAAGAAATGAGAAAGTTATCACATTATAAAGTTTCAAAAGTTGTTGTGGTTGGTGGTTCATATGCAGGAAACTTAGCTGCATGGATGAGGTTACTATATCCTGAGTTAGTTGATGCGGCTATTGCTAGCAGTGCACCAATATTAGTGAAAAAAAACTTTTATGAATACTTAGAAAGTGTTAGTGATGGTTTCGAGCACTATGGTACTTCTGGATGTCACAATGCAATCAGAAAAATGTTCAGGAGATACGAACACTTATTTCAGACTAGTGCTGGTATTGACAAGTTAAAACGGGAAGAAGAAATATGCGATAGTACAGATATGTCAAAACCAGAAAATAAGCAGATATTTTTCTTCGATAAAACAATACAGTTTATGTATGAAGTACAATTCGGTAATCCAGATAGTATTCAAACTTTCTGTGAAGATATGACATTCGCACTTAAGGTAAGTCAGTCAGCGAAAGATGATGAGTATAGTTTATGGAGTGATAAGAGGAACTGTTTCAACTACGACTTCGATAATATGATTGAGAGTATGAAGGAAGTTGATTGGGTAACTGCGTAGACGTACCAAACTTGTACGGAATTTGGTTACTTTACATGTTCTTCTTCTAAAAAACATCCCTTTACAAACAATATTCCTATTGAACTATTTTATCGTGTGTGCTCCAAAATGTATGGGTCAGAATTTAACGAAGAAAGAGTTGACATAGGCATTAAAACTACCAATGAGATGTATGGTAGTCTGAAATCTAATATATCACATGTGGTATTTGTAAATGGAGATCTAGACCCTTGGGCCAGATTAGGTATTTTAGAAGAAATTTCGTATGACGCACCTGCAAAAGTAATACCACGGTCATCGCATTGCAGTGATCTGTTCTCTGATAAATCGAAAGATCCCGATGAATTAAAAGAAGCCAAAACTTATATAAAATATTTAATAAAATAATGG
The DNA here is from genome assembly GCA_949752705.1 of Callimorpha dominula. Taxonomy (NCBI): domain Eukaryota; kingdom Metazoa; phylum Arthropoda; class Insecta; order Lepidoptera; family Erebidae; genus Callimorpha; species Callimorpha dominula. Next base: position 21,973,976 of record OX456992.1, read on the forward strand.
ATTAGTAAATAATAAAGCCTATATAAAACAGTATTTTATTTTCTGAATAGGTCAGCTGTAAGAGATAATCTTAAAGTGTACCTCAGGCTATTCTTCACAGTGAACCTGTACAACTTACCGGAGTCAATGTTGACTAGCTGCCGTTGTGGTTCAGTAGTTATCTCGCTTATTGAAACTGTGTTGAGTATTGTGGTTTGATTTCCTTATGGTGCGAATATTTGTGAACATTCTACGAAGCATTTTCTGTTCTCTTTGCCTATTTATAAATATATATTTTTATGGTATAGTGGGCAAAGAAGCAGACGGGTCACCTGATGGTAAATGACTACCGCCGCCCACCTGCAACTCAAAAGTCACAAGTGCATTGCCGACTTTTAAAGTGGAGTAGGGGAGGGGAGAAGGGGGGGGCAGGGTTAAGGCCTCCGGTAACCTCACTCACTCGGCGAAAAGCAATGCAAGCATGCTTCACTGCCGGTTTTCTGTGTGGCCGTGGTATCATTCCAGTCGAGGCGACCCATACGTGCCGAAGCATGGCTCTCCCACGATTTATGGTCATGTGGTCAAATTTCGACCATAATTGATTAAGTTTTAACTGTTTTGTTTTATATGATTGACTGGTATAAGTTGAACTGCCATCGTATAGACTTGCTGTACCATGATAAGTCAACATGAAACTGGAGCTTGTAGCCCTTTTCGCATAATTTTTAAATTTATAACATAACTAGCAGTACCCGCGCGGCTTCGTTCGCGTGTACATATTTATATATTTTGTGTAGAACCATGATTATTTTTCCAAAATAAAGGTATCCTAAGTTACTCCTTATACCACTAGCTATCTGCCAGTGAAAGTCCCGTGGAAATCGGTTTACCCGTTCCGGAAATTAGCTGAAACAAATAGACAGACAGACAAATATTTAAAACTGATTTTTAGGCATAGGTATCATGCAACTGTATCAGTGCTACAGTGATGCGGCAGTGCTTCAATTCACACATGTCAGTACTCATTTCTCTATGGATCTTCAGGCAAATCGTGTACGACGTAGATTGTTGCTATGGCTCTATTCAATAATACGGAACTGGCAATGATAGCCATTGCTTTAGACGAAGAAGAAGAGCAGCATCAAGGAAAAGATAAGAAAAAGAAAAAAAAGAAGAATAAGAAACTTGTTGGGGGAACAATTGGTTTTGTATTTTGTATTCATGTACTTTGCATGAGACAAATCATACAAAACAGTATTTTCACGAACCAATTCGATCAATCGCGATCCGATAAAAAATAACGTCGTACACGATTACGTCCGTGATTGCCGGCACCATAAACTAAAATATATTATATGCCAGCACCGGCGCTGACACTGAGAGCACCGTGCCGTCACTGACACTGACAAGTGTGGATGCGTTCATAGAGAATGTATAAAATATAGAGTCCAAATAAAAAAAAAAAAAAAAAAAAAAATGTATAAAATAATAATTATTAAGGTGGCTACACTGAAATGTTAGAATGGGCCTTAAAAAACTATTATTTTGACATTACAGATACTTTAATTTTTAGGTTATAGCCGTGATAAATAGTTCTCTAGACATACCTAAGCATGTAGCTATATATACCGTCATATAGTTTTATGAAAGCGGTTCATAACTATTTAACTAGAATTATAACTATAATACGAAAACGATCTCGTAATAAAATAATCTTACTGGACTAATCTAGTGGAATGCTTGTAAAATTGATTGCTATTAAAAATTTATTGTTATTTAACCATCATGATCAGCCTATCATAAAACTTTCTACATAAAAAAAAGATAGGGAGACAACGCCGTAGATCGGAAGACGATTTAAAAAGAGCAGCGCCCTGTGGCAAGTTTTGTATATATAAGGCCTATGCTGGAAAGCAAGATAATCTTCGCGAAACTGGTGTCAAATAGTATTAATTACTATTTAAGTAAAGCATGTATCGTTAAGTGGGATTGTTAAATAAAGGCTATTTTTATTATTATCAGCATTTCAATGATGAATTAGCGAGCTGAAGTGGCAGTGGACTGGCCACAATGCCCGCAGAACCGTGCCAGCCGTGGATGATGATCGTCGGCTCTCCTCATTGAGTTTTTCTCCGCCGTTGTGCGCAGATCATCACTCCACCTGGTCACCCAGGGTTTCGTATACTACGTTTCTCTTGACGCGGTATTCACTCCAGAACTCGTCTACCCCAGCAGTTATCGGTTCTGCGGGCTTTGTGGCCAGTCCACTGCCACTTCAGCTTGCTAATTTTTTGAACTATGTCGGTTACCTTTGGATGTGTGTCGAATAATTTCGTTACGAATTTTGTCCCCCAGACATCACACCAAACATCGCTGTCTCCACAGTTCGCTGAGTGACCTTGTGCTTGTGGCACATCTCGGCACCATAAGTCATTACAGGTAGGACAAACTGATTAAAGACTTTTGTCTTGAGGCACTGTGGTATGGACGACGGACGTGAAGACTTGACGAAGCTTACCAAATGCTGCCAATCTCTTGATTGATGCCCTTACTTTTGCAGTTTAGCGTCTTAAACAGATATGCTGACTAGCTTGCACTGTTCACGAATGTCCTAGCAGACAGTGCAACTAGTGGTCCATTGATTATAATTATTGATTGTGACCCACAATCAATTAGTGACCCTGCACACAGCACTACAAATAAGTGTTAGTATTGTTGATCAAAAAAAATAGGCTAAATCAATGATTTATTTTTCCTCTACGATAAGTAGGTATACAGGTGTTACGAAAATCACATTTTATGTAATATGTAGATATAAACACCCTGCAAGGTATGTTATGTCAATTGCCAATGTTGCATATAGTTTACAAACCAAACAGCGTGCAAACTTGTTGCTCAGAAACTAGAAAGTTTGATTTAAACTTGCCTCAAGTGTACTCAGGAATATAGACTTGCCATCGAAAGTTTGACACAAACCTTCACTTTTGACTCATGAAACTTATTAAAAGTCAAGATTTAAGTTTAAATTGCTACCTAGCATATAACTATATCAAAGCTATAAGCAATTTACTGCATATATCGTATAGATGTTTACTGACGAAAGAATCGTTTTGAAGCCATTTACCGCATTTATTTCATAAAGCTAATATTTCGTAAGAGAAAAACTGTTATGACTGAAACTGGGTAATGAATGTTGTGTATGTTGACGGAATACGCAAACATTTTCGTAAAAAAATAAAGAACAAAACCATGGACATTGAAATGAAAATTAATGTGACTTAGAAATGTGTACCTACACGAAGAAAAGTATTTTTGTAAGTAAACTATGGCAATACGCCACTAATGTCTTATTGAGTACAGAAATATTTTTCTAATGCTTTAAATAGGTAGCATTCCTAGAAAAAAGTATATAATGTAGCATTATCAAAGACTTAACCATTACATGTAGAAATTTATATATAGCTATTCAGCCATGATCCTAGTTAAAGTTTTGTTCACATGCGTTTATTTCACAAACGCATTTGGGTTTTTCGGCCTCCAGAATGGTTATAGATTTTTATTAAGAGATCTAAATTTTACTACACCAAAAATCCAAGTTTCAGAACGTTCTGTTGAGCAACTATTGGATAATTTTAATGAAAATGAAAAACGTACCTGGAAAATGAGATACTTTGAAAGTCTTGAATTTTGGAAGGAAGGAGGACCAGTGTATTTATTTATAGGTGGTGAAGGAGAAGCAAATCCAGGTTTTCTTCAAACTGGCATTACATATGAACTAGCGCAAGAAACCAATGGTGCTCTGTATATGTCAGAGCACAGATATTATGGACAAAGTCAACCATTTTCTGAAATTAACACTAAAAATTTAGCATATCTCAGTTCACAACAGGCTCTTGCAGACATTGCTAGATTATTGAAGAACATTAAATCATTACCCCAATATAGTGCATCAAAAGTAGTTGTGGTGGGGGGCTCATATCCAGGAAATTTAGCGGCTTGGATGAGATTATTGTATCCTGATTTGGTTGATGCTGCCATCGCTAGCAGTGCTCCAGTGCTAGCAAAGGCAGATTTTTTTGAATACCTGGAAACAGTTGGTAACGATTACAACCAGTATGGGTTACCCGAGTGTTACAATAAACTTGCCAGAAAATTCAACAGATATGATCAACTTTTTCAAACAAGTGGTGGTATTGACCAATTGAAAAATGAAGAAAATATTTGTGACAATATAGATATGAGTAAACCAGAAAACAAACATACCTTTTTTTGTCAAAAGCAGGTCATTACATGTCCACTGCCCAATATGGTGATCCTCAGGAGATAAGAGATGATTGTAGTCAAATCGATAGCATATATGGCTCCAATAATGGACGTGAAAGTTTAACAGAAGATTCTTTTGCACTGTTTGCCTTCGACTTTTGGAATGAAGAACTTGGTTGTTACGATTACAGCTTCGATAGCCTGATTAATTCATTTAAAGAATCCGCGTGGACTTACCAAACTTGTACAGAATTTGGTTATTTTCAGACCACAACTTCTGAGAAACAGCCTTTTACACAAAATATACCCGTGGAAATGTTTTATAGTATATGTTCAAACATTTACGGTGCAGAGTTTGATAAATCAAAAGTTGAAGAAGGTGTTAGAAAATCTAATGACATGTATGGTGGTTTGAGCCCGGATGTAAGCAAAGTGGTATTTATAAATGGAGACATGGATCCATGGCATAGATTAGGAGTTTTAAAAGATCTTTCAAAAGACGCTCCTGCTAAACTAGTACATGGGACATCTCATTGCCGAGACCTCGCATTTGACAGACCTGAAGATCCCCAAGAAATGATAGAAACCAGAAAATATGTAAAACAATTGATAAAGAAATGGATAGCGGATAGGTGAATACTAAAGTCATCGAAATAAAAAAGTTAATAGCGCAATACACATATAACGTTGAAAAGTATTTTTCATTAGTTGTTACTAATAGAAAAGTTATCTACATCATGATACATTTATGCGTCACGAGTCTTCACCAACCAAGAACTTTTGTTCGTAGTAGTAGTTTGACATCAACATTTATATTATATAAAAAAAAATGTATCTGATCTATAGTACGTATGTCTACTTTGCTTAGTTTGTTCATTCTATTTCTGAAAATCGTTATATATTAAATTTTTAGATTTTAATATATGTTTTAACTCCCCTATAGTAAATAACATAATTTCGACCGCAAATAGTTTCAGGTACTATTTTCTTTTCTGTGGCATCGCTTTCTTGAGGGACGTAATATTTTGCTCGTTAGAACAAAACCTGTTTTTAGTAGTTCATACCTAATCTAGATATTGAAGTACACAAAAGACGTGCTGTGAGAATACAAGCGGTATTGAAACCTTAATTTCTTTCTTTAACTGCTTAAGTGCGTTCCGACAAATGAATCGGTAGGTCAGACGCCAATCTAGTCTGGCACCTGCATCCGACGCGATAGGATGCCTTACCCCTTGATACAGGGCCCCGTCGAGTCTTGGCATATTCCTCAATTCGGCCCAAATGATATGTCAATGTCATGCTTTCAGTAAAGTGAAAACTTCTTTAGGCACATTGGGCACTTTTTATATGGGGAAAAACCACTGAACTCGCTTGACCGTCACGCTTAGTTGAAGTGAAAAATGCTTTAGGCAGGTTGAGCACTTTTGGTATGTGTCTATAGTTTTCACTTCTGACGTGCAAGTCCTACGACTAACAGTTTTTTTATTGAATCAAGCTACAGACAGGTGAGAGAAAGGGAGAAAAGAGAAAAAATGAAATTGAAACCCAAAAGCATTATATATAATTGTATATTTTAATCGTAAATGGACTTCCTTATGATAGGTTACTCGATAGCCAACACCCTTTTTTACACAATACAAGTGGATGTTGTTGTAACAATACTTAATTAAATTCGTAACAACTGCAATAATATCAAACACTGTAGTACCGAGTTGGAACATACAATATTACTGATGACTAAAATTGCTTTTATCATTTGAGTGAGTATCTCAGTTAGTTCAAACAAGAAATGTTCAGTATACATATCTTTTTTAACATTTTAAATATTTGTTTTTACACCTTCGCAAGTTATATTTATGTACATATGAAACTGTTTTTAATAGCGACTGTATTGAATAGAATTGTAAGTATTAACGATCCGTAAAATTGTAACTACGGGAAAACAAAAAGGTCTGTCTTTATAAATACTTCTGTTACCGCTATTAAGTGCCCCTTTATACACAACGAATTTTAATATTATCTAGATTTCCGTTTAAATATGCTGTCCATTTTAGTGATTAGTTATGATTTTGACGATAAATGTAAATACCTACGTCAAAATAAAAATGTTTTGAAGTAGTTCGTAATCTTATGTTATGAACTACAAGGTATTATAATAATTATCTACAATAATGAATAATGTGGTAACCTGCCTAGCACCTCCGAATAGTGAAGATACATATCAGTTTTATAAGTATATAAAATAACTTCATACAAAAATAATCTATGGTGACTACACTAATATAGTTATGTCAATGATTCTATTTTGCAGTACGCAAAATTACCGGATATAAATCTAAAATATTCTACGTATAAAATGTTCACCTCTATTTAAAAAAAACTTACGGTAATTGTGACAGAAGGTTTCATGATTATAAAAATGTTTGTACAAATTAGATATAATATTGAGTATTTGAGAGATATACCAAGTATGACATGCATATAATATATGCAATAAAAGAAATATTTACAAAAGATATATCGCTAACATTTAGTACTACTTCTAGCTACAACTAAAATTTAAAAATATTGTGATTATTTTTCACGTCTATGTATATGTAATGTACCTACATAATAACAAATACTAACATTGTATTGTAAAAGGCAGTAATAGGTACAATGACTTCATGTTTCTTTGATGCATCATATGTATTCTTTTTTTCGAAATAAATATAATTGCCTCCTAAAATTCTAATAGTAGAAGCATGTGGGAAATAGCAATCATAATTTTGAAAACAATAAGATTTTAAAACGTCTATGATATAATTTACGATTATTTTAACTGGAATTAATGCGACATTAGACCAAGTTGAACGAGCCGTGGTCATAGGCTGGCTGTGACCAAGGCTTGTGCAATCTAGTCGAAACGGCAGAGAGGTGAAAGGTACGTACATATCCAAACCTCAGCATAATTCCCGTTGCCATAATCCTAAATAGTATATTCAACGCGAAAGTTTAAAATTTAGGATACAATAGTCGTATTATGATAATCAATAATTAATCGATTGAAATTTTCCCAACCCTGTTTTGACTAGGATTGACACTTAAAGATAAAAATACAATATTTAACAACAAGAGAATTGTGATTTTGTTGAACACGCTGATCTCTTAATACGTTGGCAGTGATAGTTAACTTATTGGTTCAATATTTTTTTTTTTTTACAATATGTAGTTAAATATTTTAGAGCTAAAATGTTGGTAAACTTGAGTTAGCTATTATTTAAGAAGGTGAATTACTTTAAATATACTATGATTACACAAGTTACACAATTGATGATATACTATGAAATTTCGATAATTCGTAATGCAAGCAGCAACAAATGCTTGGTGATAATTTCATCGATGTAAGTGAAATTCTATATTACAAATCTGTAAATATTTACAACGTGGTATAAAAATTACGATTTTCAAGATACCGTTACATCGAGTTCAAATTATTTTTATTTGCATGTAGTATTTTTGCTGCTTACTAAAATATAATCATATTAAATTATTTATATAAAGTACGACATGGTTCAATAAATTTGTAGATCGATGTGACGGTATCTGTTTTATATCTAAGCAGCCAGGTGATAAGTTATTCGCACTCTAGTCCCATTCTCCAATGAACATATGACGCGCGTGAGGTGCTGGTGGAGGGGGGAAGCCACGTCCTGGCATGGGCAGGCGACCGTACAGCGCGTACGGATCATACTGGTCTCCGTCTGCAAGCAATATCATGTTCTGCGTTTTAGGCAACGGCGTGGTTGACTCAAAATATCATTATAAAGATAAAATTTAGTCTGCTTGCCGGGTATATGTTTCATTTAAACCTATTCTGAGGTTTTAAACTACGTTGATAAATATAACTATTAAGGTTTTTTCTCAGCAGGGTTAGTGGAGATATTACACACATAAAGGATTAAGCATCAGGTTACCTTACACATGTTTCAAAATAAATTTAGTTACAAGAATGTACTCCTTACATACCCTTTGATAGGTATATTTTTTTTGACTTTTCTTTTTCGACTTCCATACATTTTTTAATACGAAATCTACCTACTTAGAGTATATCTAAACGTGATAGCAAAGCCTTCAATATGGAAATGTTGTGTTTCGAGAAAAAGACAACAACCAACAAAAATGTCAAGAACTAAATACACAAAACGGAATTTAGAGAGAGTAATGACATGCAATTTGAGACTGTTGATAATGGAGCATGAACTCAAGAAACATGAAGAGTGTAGAATCGCAGCTAAGGTACTAGGCGAGTAGTGCTACCAAGCGAAGCTGTCTAATATAACGGAAAGTTTAAATACCAAGATTGGAGCGAAGAGTCCGCAGTGGCGGTGGAATTAAAGTGCGGGGTTAGTCTGTATAATACACTAGCGCGGCTGCTGAATCACGAGTGGTCGCAGCCGTTTCTCCTTGTTCGGATAGAATTGAAACATGAGCTTCTCTTTTCTGGGGAGACGTTCGTACGCACCGATTCCGCTCTCGTATGAGCGTGCGTGCCATAACGCCTGCGGTGGCATCGGGGCATGTGCAAACGGTGGCATATGTGGCGGGAACGGACCAGGGTGGGCGTGGACAACGCTGTAACGCTTGCTGGGCACAGGCGCCTCCTTCAAAGTAAGTCGTTCGGCCATCGCTGGTAGAACTTTGGCCCCATTAGTCTTCACAAAGTTTGGAACGCGTGCTCGTAGACCGCAGTAGTAGGGATCATCTGAAAACAAATAACACATTAGATGTTGAAAATCTATTACAAGCTGAACAAACATGCAGAGCATGGTTTTAGTCCACCTATTCCTATGTTAGAAACAGAGAACATGTTTGCTAATAAAACGGAACGCTTGTACATTCAGTCCCATGTTCCGCATCCTACGCCTGACTCGTTCCAAATACCGTCGATTCAAATATCAAGGATACGCCAAAATGCCAGCCGACGCGACGGTTGCAACACACTGAGGCATTGTCTGCTTATAACCTCTGCTCTGAACTCTTCTTAAGAACGGTAAACAAATATTGTCGACATCACAATGAAACCAATTCAAAAATAAATGTCATATTCGATTCAACTAATTGTTGAAGTATAAGTACGTTGAACATGAAAATATTTTGAGTAACATATTATCAATTTAAGGAACAGCCGGAATTAAAATATAGCGAACAATTTCTTAATTTGACAATGACATTAATATATCTTTGCAGAGTGAAGTCAAACGTAAACTGTGCTCATATTTTAAAGAGACGTTCACATCTTTGTAAGGACGATATAACTCTTTAATATTTTAATAGTATCTACTCCTTTTAAGATAGTGTATGGTGTTTGAGTAAGTGTCCCCTTGTAATCTGTGATGTATGGTCTTACTCTTACTACACTACCTTGGTACCTGCTCGCCTCGTATATATAGCTAAAAAATAACTTAAAAAACGAACATAATTTTATATATGAAAATTGAGTTATGTATTAATACGAGTAGTATGTAAAGATCTTAGTTCTGCAAGAACTTGGAAAGCATTTTTTTGATTACATGTTTACTACTTAGTATGTTTTATATGGCAATCTCAACTTTTTGTTATAAATTCAATATTTTAGAAATCGCTTCTTCAAAAATATATTTCAATTTCAGGAAAGACAAAGTAAATACTTTTAGTTAGCGCAGTATTTCAGTTAACCAAGAGTTCATTGTGCCTAGCACCTTAAGTATGTATCCCATATTTTATAAATATTGCTGTAAATCACGAGCTGCGTGGACATGGTTTTATAAATGATGATCTGGCTAGAGATGTTGATATAAAGGTTCACACTTGCAACGCCGTTGTATAAATTGCACCTCGGATTCATAAATCCATTGCATTGTCAACTGAATCGTGTACCAAATGGACACTTGTGTACGCTACGAACGGACTGTGATTGCTCGACTAATATTGTAGTGGTAAATAATTCTATTGTGATTCGACAGTTGGAATCCAGTAATGAATCGACAATGTTCCTTAGTTAATATTCAGTAAATTTTAAACTGCGAAACGAGTATTCTTAGTACACTCATTTCAATGGAAATATTGATATCATTAAAAATTATGACCTTCGTGCTATGCAGACTAAACTGGAAAAAAAGTTTTGAAAGTTCATTAATTTTATATCGTGCTATAGTTGATTATATAGAAGCTTTAATTGAAAAAGAAGTCAGCCAGCACAAAACAATTATGGAGTAAATCATTGTCGGCACCAAATCACTAAGTACCTACTATCAGTTGAATCCTATTTGTCCATTACTAAGAAATTATGTCCAGAGTAATGACCAAATACGGTGAGCAATCCGCCGGCCACTCTCGTTGTAGGCGCCGCGAAGAACTTCGACTTTTAAATACTGTTATTACCCATTCAGCAAGACAGAACATCGTGATACTACCAGAAGAATTTATATTGTCCAGGTAATTAATGCTGGATTTTTTGTACTTACCTTTTTGATCCCCTTTGTTGCTCGAGAATGGAAAAGTTAATTGAAGTAAAGTTAAATTATGAGAGGGAGGGTGGAATGTAATTAGGGGCTTGTATTATGGAGGGACAGATTTAGTCACTGTATACATTACTGCTGAAGTAAATGTAGAAAGAATGTGTCGTCTTAAGCAGTACTTTTTTTTGGGTGTTTTGTTATTTTGTGAATATGCCATCGATAATAAGGTTTTATTCGTTTAGTTTTATTGAATTATTTATTTAAAATATTTGTTAATTACCATACGATTGCTTACCATATTTTTTATTGTCTTTGCCTTTATCTGATTTTCCCCTCGGGAACTGTGATGGCATACGTCCCTCACCTTCGATGTCATCATAATCAGGCTGTGAATGAAACATTAAAATACTTAAAGGATCTGTAATATTAAAACTAAAACTGTAAGTACCTACTGTTTTTTATGAACCATAATTGTAGCCATCTTGTAAAATATTATATTTGCAATATAATTAAAATCAACTATAAGTACTTGAAGCCATTACTGCCACAGAGAAGTTATCCATACTTTTATGATGCGAGAGTATTTCCACGAAAATATTATAGCCCTTTATAATATTGTAAGGATACGCTAAATCTAATAATTTACAACTCTTTAGGTACAACATTTTTAAAATCCTCGGCTCTAAAAGCTGCAAGAAGAACACCCAGTTTGCAATTACCATGTAATATGTCTACGAAACAACACACTGGTGCCTAAGAACATGTAAAAGCATGCCATTCGTAAATAAAACACGAGGTAAAAATCAGATGCAATAGTATAAATGTGTGGGCGCCATACAATCTTTTACCTTGTAACGAACCGAAGATGGCATCAAAAAACAAAGAAACGTGATATATAAAAGTCATACCATCAGGATCTTATCAAATAAAGGTTATGGAAACCACTCCGACAAAATAAAATATCTGTTCAAGTAATATATTTTCTTAATAAACACCTAGCAGAGACAAAAGTGAAGCTTAACAGACACACAAAGGACATTGTTCATTTGTATGGTGTCAGAAGCTAGACTGGGACTAGGTAAACTAATAAAAGACTTAAAGCCGACTCGAGTGGACTCGATATCATTTATCTTTGGAAGCGATGAGATGTGAGATACGCCAGCGTTATCTACCCCGCTGCGTGGACCATTGTCCTCTGCGTACGGTTGCGATAGTGCATGTCTACAATTATCTGACAAGAAGTCGGAACTGACAGGCGTTAATCGGATTGAACTTTCACCCGTGTTTAATGTTTATAAGTTATTCTTCATAGTCGATATTATTCGAGACAACATTACGCAATGATAGATTAATACATTTTGTAGATGGAGAATGAATTAACGACGTCAACAGATGTTCGAAGATTTTCTTACTGGCCTCGTTTCGCTATGATCAATAGAAAACGTTTTATGAAAGCCATTTTAGGGGTATTGTAAAATACTTATTGAATCACCTTTACTTGGCTGAACAATTAAAGTGTAATTAAAAAGTGCAGAAACGATCATTTCGGAGATAAAATAAAAATATACTCAGTATTATTTTAGAGCGTAGGCTTTTTAAATCCAAATACGGAAGGTTGAAGAATGAAGCGTTCATTATGGTCTAAATTCGGCAAATGTAAATGGAAATAAATGAAAGAAGAGATTAAAAGATTAACGCTGATTGGGATTGAAAAGGTCTGGAGATTTTGGAATAATAATTGGACATACTCTTAAGCTGACATAAGACGCATACAATCCTGATTTTAACTTGATTCAAGGAGTCTCATATTTCACTGATGGCTTACTTACTGATCAGAGTCAAAATCATTATTACGTATGTGATAAGACGGAATCAAGTGTCCTCGGTTTCGGTTTTCGTTAGCTTATGTTGGTTCATTCATTCATACGTTTATTTATTATTTAGCTGGCGCATGATTTTATTTGCCAAACATATTTTAATTTTAAAGACAATAATATATTGTTTGTCGATTATAGATATATTTCTACTGCAATTTCCATTTTTTTAAATCACAAACTTCAAGCAATGATTACTTACTTACTGTCGATAATAGATATATTTCTACTACAATTTCCAATTTTTTTTAACAAATTTCAAGCAATGATTACTTGGCCAACGACGGGAATAAAAAAAGAAATTTTACAAAAGGGCGTCAATTTGCTAACAAAAAAACAGGTCAGCAAAGATAGTACAGTGTACAAGAGGCGGAATTTTTAATAAAGGACGAGATACAATAAGAATTACTTGAAAATTATTGTAATATAAGAGCTATACCATCTCAAAGAGTATTCGGATGCACTGCTTTTACCATGAAAAAATATTCGCAATGCAATTTTCACTTCGAAGATTACTTTGTAGATTTGAAACCGCATTTTATTTATTATATAAAAAGGGCCTAGAGGATCCAAGATTTCATTATTGAATAATAAATCTATGGGCCTAGTAAATCATGTGTTATTAAATTAATGCTTCACGAGGGGCAATTTTTTTTTATTGAATTAGTGAATTGAATTACACCTTGACTGGCTACTGGCAATCTAAATGACTTGCAAATTTATTTCGACCAATTTTTTCCTTCAACTTATAGCGAGCGAGAGATTTAAATAAAATACGCAGAACAGTTTGATCAAATTGATCAAAGTATGGAGTATGAGTTAGGAACTAGAGTGAAACAGTTCTCAATTTAAAGTTACTGTCTACGAACAAACACAAGTGACCCTGACAAAATTCCTTTTTGTTTAGAAGACTATCGGTTCGAGCAATTTGCCGAGAAATAAGCTTATAATTACAAACCTTTGGAATATCAGCAGGCAGATAACCATTTTCTCTGGGTGGCAGTTTCGGAGGTTTTTCACCTCTTTTTTGTCCCATTTGCATCATAAGCTGTTCCCGTGTGGCAGCCACTACTCCATGCCCGTTGTTATGCCCGTAGCCTCCTGAACTACCACTGGATCCAGATCCATTGTTGTTCGAACTGGCGATACTGTAAGGGTCCTCATCAGGGATGGGAATACGAGGCCGGTTCTTGATGTCCATCGGTCGTTGTACTGGGGACAAGACTATAAAAGGGTTTTTAAGTGGTTAGGTTATTAAATCAAACTGGAACCCATTATTCACTTAAAATACTTTTTTATAATAAGACTTAAATTTTTAATAAAAATTATTATTATAAATAAGATAAAAATTAAATTTACTTTGGTAATATTATTATAAAAAGTAAATTTCAAGTAAAAAATATTGTAAGTTTAAGTTTTGAATTGCGCTTTGATCGATAACGTTTGAACCGATGCCAAATTCAATTGAAGTGTTAGCAATATAGTATAACAACAAGTTTCTTAAAGATTATCCAATATTCTGTACATAATATATAACAATTGAAAACATTTAGCGACGGTTACGCAAGCTGAAATACAAATCGTGATGTTCAGAACCGATGGCAATCACTCCTATTCACGATTCCGTACAACCTACGATATTAATGCGACGCTAAAGGTCTAGTGTCTTCATTGCACCTCAGTTCACTCATTACCTGTATCTGCGTCCCTAATCACAAAAATAAACGAAACGTCTATGAAGATCCAAGTTTACCATTAAACTGCAAGGTCGAATGTGTAATTATCGAAAAATACATGTAAATTCATAGGAATATTGCACCTTTTATAAAATTTACAACATAAATGATGGGCTTTAAATACGTTTGGTTATAACATGTTTTATTGTTGTTTAAGATTTTTCAAAATAGAGCTGCTAAATCAAATGGAATTTATTTGACAATGATTAAGTATTACGTAAACGCATTAAGCAATTGTTGTTTAATACCATTAATATGATTACAGTATTAAACTTCTATTAAAATAAAATAAACAAGAATGCCTTTAAAAGCTTTTGAGCCCAATTTAAGTCAAGTAGTTACTATTCCTTTATATTCTTTTGCTTTTTAACACATATACGAAGATGTTATTTAAGCGATAAGTCTTTGTTTCGCACATAATCTTAGTTTAAAAGATACATGTGTCTGGAAATACCGTAGACGCCATGCCGCAACGGGATTAGAATCCAGATTAGTTTAGCCACTGATCGGAATACTAAACACCAAAGCACGTATACCAACTGTTTTTTTTTTGAGTAAATTACATCCATATATTTGCAGAAAAGGTTTATGTGTGGCATGTAATGACTCAGGTGTATAAACCAAAATGTAAGTACTTGCAGAAATGTCACGTTGAACAGTCACTGACAAATTTAATTTATCATCATTGTACTCAACTTGACCTTATAACATAACGGCATAAAACAAACATAGTTTCTTACTAGTAGTTATGCTTGTATATCATATTACATATCATTATGACTTTTGGTTTCCAAATTTTGTGAAAGACAAATAGATCACTTTGAAACGGCATGTTACCATTTGTCGTCGAATCAGTTTTGCATAAAACCAGTCACGATTTGTGTCTACTCAAGACTTTAATGATTCAATTGGTTATGAATTTAAAGTGAATTTAATGGGTTATGGGCAATCATTGCTTATTGTGATCTAGTTTCGAGATATGACGACCTTCATTATGAAATTGGAATGTGTAATATGAATGAACAACCATGTCCTATCGTGCACGATTCATATTCAGGTAGGTCAAAGTTAATTTGAATCGATTTATGTATGTAGAAGAACAATGAATTGTGAAAGGGTATTCGTTTAATTATGGAATACTTCATTTGGAATCATATACATAACCGTTTATGTTCATGAAACTAAGTTTACACATTCGATTCCACTTAGATCGGCAAAAGTAGCCGGTCCCCACGTTTAAGTGTCACGACTTCCACACAGAAAACATTAGCTACGTTACTCAATAGATTTATTTGAGTTCCTTAACAGATAAACAGTGGCTAGACCGCGAAACCACTGCAGAAAATCTATGAACGCATCTTATCCGTGTTGGAAAATCACGGGAATCTCGCGGTGCGGTTTCTTTCCCATAGATCCACGATGATTTGTGCAAAAACCAATATTAGATGTTGAATTGTTGTTAACTTGCCAATATAGATGGGCTTAGTTAGAAATTTGCAGTATGGTTTGAGTGAAATGAGGTGCAATACATCATAAGATGGATTTAAGATTGCATTGTTGCACAACAATAAGCAGCTACTGAGAACTGAAACATAGTCGATGCGGTTGCGTGCTATGGGAACTAAATCAGATTTGAAAATTATGTATAATACTTTGCTTCACACTTGCTTTTAAGGCTTATTTTCAAGGACGTGCAAATCGCAATTTATATTTCCTGCTCATACATCTCTTTTCTTCCTACTCAGAATTTAGATTTTCTCGTTGTAACCAGTACAGCGAGAAAATTAGAACATTGTGGTTTTCGTTCAATAATAAAAACAGTATTTTATACTTAGGTGTTGAGAGCTATTGATAATTTCTTTTTTACCTATAGACTATTATATATAAAGTAGATTTTAGCATTAAACTTTTTGCACTAATATTTTTTTTCTCTTCTTAAAATCTTAAACACAAGGTCAAGACAAATTTGGTTAAACGTTCGTGGCGGCGCGTGAGAATATTATTGTGCATTATAAATTAATTTTTGTATATTCGTCGGTTAATGATAAGTGTAGAGGTCGTCCCATTGTTCCATAATACCTCAGCTGCAATACCGGAGGTCTAAGACAAGGTAAGTGTAACATTGTCCGATCTCTTGGTGTCTCTAGTCATCTACGTATGGATATTCCTATTTAAAACTAATTGTTTTAAAAGTTAATTATAGGTTTGCTATTTTTAATACGGACCTTTGTAGTTGTTGATATTATATAGACAGACATTCGTTTCATCTTTGTGATGTTTGCTCCCAGCAAACATCACAAAGATGAAACGAATGTTTGTTTCGGTATTTATAAGCTTATCGATAAAAAAATTTACGTCAGTGACATTTACTTTGTAGATTAAGCACCCACGCTACATGGATTTGATAAATATTGTCCACAATGGGCTACTGTAATGGGGTGTTTTTATGTTACGAGATACAGAGTTCGAGTTGACTCTTCACTGGGCCCATGCGTCTCTGTCTTTGATATCAGTGTTAGGCAATTTATTCGCTATGACACGTATTGTGTGCTCTGTCCCTTTAATGTTGGTTTTGCAATTTTTCTGTTGATTTTGCTCCTTTTCTTCACTATTGTTGCGGGCAGCGTGAAATCGCTTGCTCCTTCTGTAAACTTTAACGATGCTGCACGTCGCCTATTATGGTTTAGGGGCGATATGATAGATTGTATTTTTATAACATGAACTTACAACGATTAAGGAAGGGCAATGACCACGGAATGAAATCAAAGACTAAAATCATGTCATATAGGTTTAAATCTTTTGTTTCATTTTGGTATTAGTGGGCGATACATTTCTCTGTAAGGTAATATTTAAATTGTTTATGGAGCTATTAGACAAGTTGTATGGATCGTATAATTATTTAAATATGCGGCAAATTAACCGCGCATGTTTGTTAGACACTTAATTGGTTTTGTGACCAATTTATAACTTGTATAGAAGTGCTCTGTAGCCACGTGAACGTGGCATAGACTAAATCATTTCCTGATTAGTTTTTGCTATATAAAACCTTTGATCGTATTTTGTATTTCTGAGTTCGTTGATGCACCCAGTATTACATACGTTTTTTAACTTGTTACCTTGTGTGAATGTGTATTTGCATTGACCTACGTGTTTCTATATATAATACTAGCTGACCCGCGCCACTTCGTCCGTTTGTAAATTTTCCCCATTTTGCAACATTTTTCATTGATACTCCGCTCTTATTGGTCGTATCATCACGTAATATAACCTTCCTCGATAAATAGGCTATCCAACACTAATATTTTTTCAATTCGAACCAGTAGTTCCTGAGATTAGCTCGTTCAAACAAACAAACAAACTTTTCAGCTTTATAATATTACACAAATGTGTCTATGTATGTTTATCCGTGTCGTACACGTAGCATAAGCATTACTGCTTACATACATACTTAACAAATGCTAGAGGTTTTTGACTTCCCCACAACAGCCAGTTCGAGTTCCAGGTATATGGTATAACAAATATTTCTTTCCTTGCAAGAAAAGGAAAGGTATGTAACCTTCTTTATACTATCAATTTTCCAGGTGACTACAAAAGGCTTGCCCCTTGTTAGGTAACTGGGACAAACTTACAATTGTCAAAATGTAGGTGTTTAATTACATCTTTGAATACCCCTTCAGGCATACAGTCGTGAGTGTATATAACGTATTATATTATCTTGTTTGTCTGTCGTTAATGAGTGTTTTAAGGGACCTGGAGACCCTTAAAGTCTCGTGACGAGAGAGTGATATTTCAACAGGGATATCAAAACAACAGCTTTATTTAAAGAGACAGAGATATAAATCTAGTCTTGCGGTTGCAGTGGTTAGTAATATGTGTCTATAATACTGGTACTAAAGATCTACATTCTCATATGTATGTATTATCCGCCCACCTTGACCATGCTTTACTTAATGAAGCCTATAATGAAAAAAAGGTACAAAAACGATGAGTCTATCGTTTATTCTTTAGATTCGTGGCTTGCCTCAATAATCTGGCTCGAGTGATGATATCGCTATGTTTTTAGTACGGAAGTGTTTTTATTATGACGTAATTTAAAAAAAAGATGTTTCATATAAATATTTCGTAGGTATTGTTTCTAGGAATGTTGTACTGAACAAAGTGTTGGACGTTTTTCCACGTCTCTTGTTACCGACAATTTTGTTGCAAATGCACTTTTTGCATAGATATGTACATCGTAATTAATTATTGATTATTTTTTGTTATTTACTTAACTATATACGTAAGTAGCAATTTTAATTTACTTGCATTCTAAGATTGAGATATAATTATTCGTTAGTATGAGTATGGCAGAAAATAACCGTCTTTTCTAACTATAGCAAAAACTGTTCGGTAATTACTTCTAATTGAAATTAAAAACAAAAGGTACAAGAAGTTATGATTAGACAACGGTCATTATGTGGACCTTGTAGCGGGTTCGAGGAATGAATAATTGTTAAACTGGTCTTAGTATTTCTTATCATAATATGTAAGGACTTACAGAAATATTGGACCAAGATTTATTAATCCTAGTTTTATAACCCATAGTTTAAACTATGCTTAGTTGGGTCTAGAAACGCACCGAAACTTCAGTGATGGGGACGACCCATAGGGGTTTAGAAAGCGCTGTGTAACAAATTCAAGAAGCTCATTGTCGATATTAACCTCAGAATTTAAATTAAAAAAATATTCTCTTTCTGCAATGGTCAGAGGGTAACGAGGTAAGCTTAAAATGTTTTAAACAGACTTCAAAAAAAGGGGGATGTTCTCAATTTGGAAGATTGGAGATTTGGAAAATTCCTTTTTGGTTCGAAAGGGTATACTTCAAAGGAGGTCCCATCGTCATTAGGTCAGGATCGGATCATCGGATCCTGGAGAAATCGAGGGAACTATTAAAATTTTATAGGCACACTTGAAGCGATTTGGGTATTATTTTATAGTGACTCGTGCATTTGTTAATTGAATACGTTTAACTTATTAAAAATTAAAAACAAAATATTACACTTCTAAGGATGGAAAAGGGATGAAATATACAGCTTATTACAATTTACCATGATCTAGGCGCATTGAAGTCCGTGATACTTTTTGTAAAAGATAATAGTACCTAATCAAATAGTTACCTAACATAGTTTTTCCCCAAATTTAAATACATGTAATTCTAAACAGTAAATTAACCAGTTTTGACGTAGAGTATTACGAGAATGTGTTAATTTTTAAATAATGTGAATTGAAAAGCCTAAGGTTATAGGTTAATCTTACGTAACTATTAATAGTTACGTAACTTTAGAGAATAATTCTCACGCTTATGTCATCATAAAGGTTTGTTGTCCTGTTCTTTAGTGACATAAGTAAACCTTCAAATAACGATGACGATGAGTTGCAGTGGCCTAAGTTACTTTGAAAAAAAAAACCTTTATGTATCTGGTTTTGACCGCATACCTGACGGAGTGATTCACAGATACGTATTAATTAAACACAAAAAAAAACTTAGATTTTTTGTTGTCCCGTCTCCGTAATCCGTATTCATTATACTGACAACCCACGTGGATCTGTGGTAATGCATTTGACTGCAACGGCAGAGGTCGTGAGTTCGATTCATGCTCAGTGCCAATATTTGTATGCTTGACTTTGTCTACTTGGATTGGTGTGACACCCACCGGTGTTTCTATATATAATATATATATATATATATGTATTTACAAAGAATAAGTGTAGGTGTGTGTCTAAGTCGACTGGCCTGTTGGTCTAGTGGTTAGTGATCCTGACTGCTGAACCAGAGGTCGTGGGTTCGATACCCAGCCAGAACAAATAATTGTATGATGAGCGTGAACATTTGCCCTGGTTTAAGTTTAAGCTTTAAGGTTCAAATATATTCTACTGTAGTCTTTGTACAAGTAAATGTATGCATATATTATCATTGTGATTATAAATGGCGCAAACTGCTAAGTGGGGGTAACAGAAAGTGATAGTGAACAATATATGTACTGCCAAGGTCAACAGCTAAAGTGATAACCGGATCCAAGCTCTTGTCAATAGAGGAGATAAAGGCATTGTGAATAAAAAGGCAGAGGGAAGAAGTGCTTTAAAAATACTTAACGATTCCGTCATACTTGTGATAGTTGTAATTTACGTTTTTTCGTTCAAAAACGCGATAAAGGAAAGATACCTTCCCGATGTTTAGTCAGATTCCTTGTACTGATTGCGGCAACTGTTAATAAGAAAAGATTTGCCGCTGCGATCAAAAGCCTTCTTTTCAATTATTTTTTTATTTTATTCTATATTAAAATTATATTGAGCAGTTATTCTTATACTACGTTTTATTTTTTTTCTTCGGGGTGGAAGATCTTAATGGCTGTCCTCCGCCCTTGGGAGGTTCAAAGGGGTCTGTTGGACTCTTACCGAATAAAATCCACCCCGGTGAATCACCATTGCATTATTCCGCGCCATTGTTGCACTACGTATATGTAACTTAAAACCAATTTAGAAATGCTGTGAAGCGATAATTTGCCTGGTTGTGTTAAAAATTGCTTTTAACAAAATAATCGACTTTTTGCCCTCTCGATGTGATTCACTAAAGTGCATATATTATCGCTTATCCTAAAACCTGAGGTGTTTTTATTTGTTTTGCTTTCCATATAAAATCTTTTAGGACTGTAAAAAAACGGCGAGAACGACCATAAAAAGTTTTGGCATCGATATATTCGTATTTGTACTGTGGACTGGGAATATTCCCATTAAAACGGTTTTAACATGAAGTATTTAAAGTATATTTTTGGAGTATCTGAATAGAGCTGTCAATATGGTGTACATAACTATTATATAGACACTTATTAGCCGTTTTCCGTAGTGACATCTGCGTTTATAGACATTGCTGCACTTCTAATTATCACAGCGTGATGTTCCATAGCTATTCCTCAATAAATACTTTATCCAATACAGAATTATTCAAATCTGATCTCTAGTTCTAGAGATAAGCGCGTTGAAACCAATAAACAATGAAAAAACTCTTCAGCTTATTATATTAGTAGACGAACAATTAACTCAACAAGCAACAAGCAACAGCAACATAATAAATTGAAAATGTCTGCTCATAAAATTTACTAGTTAATATCAATGTAAAATTGGCGAGGTTTTAGCGAAATGCGATTTCTTCCAGAAAACCATTCCGCGTTAAAATAGATATGGAAGATATGTATGGGGGTTGCAGTGAACAGGGGTTTGAAATATCTTTGTAAATATTACACATTTAACATTATTATTAATATCAATTACATACACATTTTTACCATGTGTGGAGTGGAGTACACATGGCAAAAACTGCGACTCTCACTTACTGCGACATACTATCTATTACAAAATACAAAAGAACCAGTACAATAATAATACGAATAATAATAAATAACCCTGACGCCCCGGCCAACTGTTGCCCACCTCGCCGTGGCTTTTCCTGCCGCTTCTTCGAAAGCTAGGTAGTGTTTGATGCGTTTAATAATAATAATAACTCCAAACATCTCAAACACGGGCGTCTGATCCCAAACTAGGCAGAGCCTGTACTATGGTAACCAGACAGCTGATAAACATACTTATATATTTCTAAATACATACATATTATAGATAAATTACACCCAGACACAGAACAAATGACCGTCCTCATCACACAATTATTTGTCCTGGGTATGAATCGAACCCACGACCTCTGGATTAGCAGTCAGGGTCACTAACCACTAGACCAACAGGCCAGTAAAAGTAATATGTAGCAAGTAAAAGTTAATTTGAGCACGCAGTTCACTTAAAAGAATATTTATATTAATTTGGTCGCTACTTACTTATAGCTTGCACTAGTGTACTATTATATTATTCAAAGTAAGTCTTTGATATTGTTTATCCTATTGGCACTGTTCACTACAAAAGGCTTGCATCAGCGTGATGCGCCTGCTGATCAAATACTTAGTTATGTTTATTGTAGTTATTTCTACAAATAGTTCATACAGTCTGACTTCCTGGTTCTCGTAAGAAGTGGGAATCTGACTGACATGTGTATGGGTTTTTATCAGCAACGCTTGCGTAAGTTGTAAGTTTCATCGTAATGGGATCAATGTTATGGCAAATTATACGTGACAAACAAATATTTATTTCAAAATATATGTTAAAGACTATATGCGTTGCCATACTGTCTTAACGAAAGTGCAAACAAACATTTCACAATGTTTTAGCTTAATTGAAAGTACGATTTATTTTCTTATTTTGTATGTTTTCCTTGGGTATCATTACCTATATATAAATAAAAACCTAAATATAGATAAAATAACAGTTTTTATCTATGTACTTATTTTTTCCGTCCGTAGTCTAAGAACGCTCGCAACATGAGAGGCTTCGCTTGTCCCAAACCCTGATACCCTGCTCTCCTTAAAGAATCGTAGTAAATAAATAAATTTTATAAACTTACTAGGTGGAAGCTTAGATTTGAGCATGTCCATGGCCACGACGTTAATGATGAGCACCCAGATAGGGCAGTCTAGAAGGTCAGTGTCTGATTTGACAAAGGCGATGGCGCTGAGGCACTGCGTCTCTAACCGCCTGCGATCAGGGTACGAGCGTCGCAGTTCACGGTTCACGTTTGATTGGAATTTTTTCATGTCAAATAACTGAAACAAATTTAAAAATAAGAAAAGATTTTATACAATTGAGGGTAGTAGAATCTAATTATGTGTAGGAAATATATGCAAAAGACCAGAAAACAATTATCCCAACTTAAAATATAAGATAATACAACAATTCATTTCTCAGGTAAGCCAACCCAAGCAACTTATTGTAGACAGTATTTTTATCTTAATTAAGATGTGTGTTGATCTAAAACAAATTGTCCGATGTTGAATCAATGGTTCTATGTCTGATCTTATCATAGTAATATTACATAACAAGCCTTCAGTTGCTAATGAAAAGACAATCGCTCGATCAAACAAAAGTTGTACCGCCCACGCGGGAGCGCGTCTTTAAAATGCGGAAGTCAAGCGTGAACGCTATTTATAAATTAAATAATACTTTAAAACGGGAGTTATATTCGCGTACCTTTTTTACCTGACTTCTCTAGAATATAGCTTGTTTAAAATAAGAGATTTTCAATTACATTTTCCATCTAATAAATTAATTCAAGGATAAAACCGCAACCGCTGGACCTAACTAAGACGTAATTCTACAGGATTCTAATCCGTGACGACGTTTAGTTATCATGGATTAAGGAATGTGGATTCTACATTTAATTACAATTTTGTGATTTTATCTATACTTTAAATATCAAAGCCACAAAACCCGAAATCTTAGCACAACGTGATCCGAATTTATCAGAGCTATCTTAAATTTTCCCAGAGGCCTTCGGACGAGGAACTCCGAGTGCAACGAAATTGCCGAGTCAGATGCATCGATGAAATTGATTAAGGCTATGAAGTTGTTACATAATCAATGCAAGAAGTTGTCGAGACAGCCGTCTGAACCATTGGTCTATATAGATGGTATCTGTAAAAAAGCTTTGCCGCTGTTATCCATAAAATTTCAGACATCCACTCATATAAGCGTCATACAAATTGTTATAGTGATGATGTTTTTGAGATTTCTAATTATGACTAGAACATTCCATTGTTGCTGCACAGACTCGTCCAGTTAATTGGTTGTATCTTGGTAGTGATGAATTGGTTTGCGCAACTTTGATATTGCAATGGGAGAGTTAACTGAATTGATGTTTGAGAAGACAATATACTAAGTTTTTTTAACTAATGTAAACCTAAAAATAGGTTAAAGTTGTTACCAGTATTTTATGTGTGTGTTGTTTAAACAATTAAACTCAGTATTGTCGAGTGATAATGTCACAACTTTTAAAAGTTTAAAAGATCTAAAGTCATTTGGAGCTATTTAAAAACTGTAGTTGACACCACTGATAGTATTGTTTCTTATTAATTTAGTCACGAGGGAATTGTTTGTGGGAAACAAGACAGATCGCACAGAAAAAATCCCAGAGATCAACCAGTTTCAACACTTAAAGGTATTGTTTCGAGGAAATAGGAGATTTTTAATGAAGACGTCCATTGTAGAGCAATGGGTCAATGTGCACCTATCAACATAATTATCTGAAATCAAAAATAATGAAAGTTCCATGACTTCTTGAGATTGGTCTTACGTGTTTAACGAACGTTTTGCAAGAAATACACGTCAATATATTACATATAATGTTGTTAATAACAACCTAAAAAGGTGAAATAATTCTCATAATACCTATTAATTGAAACATCACATTGTTACGGCAGTTTGATAGCTACGGACAATGGCTTACGCTCGCTTTCGTTACTCCCAAGGAAATAGAATAACATCCAAACAAATATGTGAGGCAATGACCATTCTTTCCCTTACTTAATGGTACATTCTCTCATTGTTTGCCTCAGGCTTACGTAAAACGGTGTAGGTAATGGTGTATGAATTGGTAATTAATCTTTCGGCTGCTAGGAAGTGAGTTTTCCATTGTGTTGTACTTATAAATGCTGATATTCTTGAAAGTACTGGGTGTATCGGCAGTCTGAATAAATGTGAGATTAGAATCAGATCGTTTTATAATAGTTCTAAAATTTGTGTTTACTTTATCAGTAGCTTCATTTTAATAAATGTGAAGACCTACATTCAGTAAACAGTATCCTAGTACAAAATGAAAGTATCATAGACAACGTTAAAAATCGATATTTAAAAAATGTATGAAAAATCTAACTACAATTATAAAACACTGGACCCTGTTTTGCGTAATGTCAAATTATGTACTACAGGCATTAACAGTTTGAGCTGTATTAAAACCCGTCTTGAAATAGTTTTCAAGTTACATAACACTAAAACTATTTAATAAACTGTAGTTATGTGGCAATGTCATGGTCAAAGTGAATCGTGCTCGGACACAATTTGTGCAGTCGTGATGCGCCACAAATGACTGATGCACAATGCAATGGGCATTAGAGTATTGCGTCCGTCCCTTATTTTTTTTCCACATTGATTATTGTCTTTAATCACGATGACGAAAAGAAAATTATGGACTGAATTGTCATAAAAATAGAAAGAAAGAATACACACTCTAGACGAGACGAACGTCTAGAGGTGACCATAATATGAAATTTTAAGTCGCTGAGCAATATTCTAAATCTCACAAAACGAACAATCCAGTTTGGATTACAAAACAGGTTATTTCCACTCAACATTAAGACGATGATAATCGAATAAGCAATTTAGATGATGTGGGCAACCATGAAATTAATAGGTAAATGTTACGACATTTTATTTCATAAACGCATCCATCTTGACGGAAATATTTACTGACGCCCGTTCGGTGTATTCACAACGAACCAGTTTACCTTGCTAACCATAATTTAGAATTTTAAATTCGTATTCCAATAGGTGTAGAGACTAGAATGCAGCTATTGTTTTGTTGCGTGATAATTTTGTAAAGAACGCATTGAATGCAAGAGGAAGGATAGGCTTGTAACATGTAATTAGATGCACCTATTGGATTGAAGTAAATTACGGTTCTACGGGGAAGTTTATGAATAAAAAACCTACTTACATATATTATGACGTTCATTATATTAATAACTTCCAAATATACAGGGTGTAAGAAACACCGTACCGAATCCTGAAATAGTGTATTCAGACCATCATTCTGAGTCGAAAATGATTGGAATTTTCTTTTTTTTTTTTATTTTACATTTTTTTGCTTAAAAGTGATATCACAATGAGTAAACAGAACATTTTACTAAAAAAAATTTAATTAATACCGCATATGGCCAAAACCTGCAATGTAATCAATCAAACAACATTTAAACATTTTATGCAATCAGCTGCTCTTGACGGCGCTGAACGTTTAAGGTCATTCACCGTACCGCACAAAAAGAACGTAGGAAAGTACATTTAATCTATAAAAGACTGCTGTTAATAAGAATACTGGCGTAGTGCTGTTTTTCTTAAGAGACCGTATACGAAATTTTGCCAATTTCGCTGATTAACGTGGTTTTACAGACGTGATTTTACAGCTAAAATACTATACTCCTATAAGTTTTTATGAACAACATAAAAGATCTCTTCATTTTAGATCTAATGAATGAACCACTGTTTTACTTTTAATAATTGAATTTTGATTAATGAAGTTACCCTGAACTCAAACATCTATAAAAGATTTACGGTTGTACTCATGTGCGTGTTTCAGAGTGTTTTTTATTAGTCAGAAATAACCGTGCAACACAAAATATAACAGAATAGAAGACGTCATAGAGTCAAATTAATTACTGGAAACTGTGTCAATCAAATATGGCACCTGACACCGACGCGGCCGGTATCTTCAGCCCTTGACACAGGACCCTTGTCGTGTATTTAATAAATATGAATACCACTCACTGAAATTTTTATTCTAATAATAATAATAATGACAACCACACATCTCACACACGGCCGTCAGATCCCAAACTAGGCAGACTGCTGATAAACATACTTATATATTTCTATATACATACATGTTATAGATACTTAAATTAAACCCAGACACAGAATAAATGATCATGCTTATCACATAATTATTTGTCCTGGGTGGGAATCGAACCACCGACCTCTGGATCAGCAGTTAGGGTCAGGCCAGTCAATAATATCAACCATCAATTTGTTCCTTATTTAAATAAAAAAAAAATGTCATTACCTTAAATATTTTTTCTTGTTCCAGTGAGTATCCAGGTAATTTGACTATGTCCTGTCCGATAGCCGTCTCTTCGGTGCTGGTAGCCGCTGTACTCTTTACAAACACGCTACTTTTGGAGTAGCGCCTGATGAGTATGTTACCGGCATCGTCCATTTTTATTTTAACACCCTGTTAACAAAAATAAAAATCTAATTAGTATTTCCAACATCGTAATATAAAAAAGTCAGCCACAGTAGCCCCTTAACCTAAATTTTGTTAAAGATCCATTCTAACGCACTCTCAAATATATATCATTATAGTTAATGTGACATACACTACGAAAATATATATCCAGGTGATATTGCAATTGCGTTACAATATGACGGGTCTTAAAATTCTGTTGTACGTAAATTACCATTTATGTGATTTTAATGGAATGGTATCAAGGTTTCAACGTGATGATGATTAAATATAATAGTATGGGTTTCTTTTGTGGTTTATTTTTACCAAAATAGAATACGAGAATAAACTACCTAAATAATAGTGGACTGGAGCAAGGCTTGTTGGCAGGTAGCGGGTAGTAATTCAACTTTTTTAGCTTTAAACCTTTAGAGTAGGGAATAGCTCTCTCTGAAAGTGTAGTGTGTTTATATGCTGATGAATGAGATCGCCAGAGATGTATGCGGGGAGGCAGACGGCAACAGAGTACAAGGGGTTGGGAACGAAAAGGGGCTATTGTATTACCAAAGGGTTTTAACCTGTAAGTGCATTGCAAATATAATATAGCCTACACTTGTTTACCAACAAGGTCGTAAAAAATGATTGTAGTGTTTATGAATACCGTTTGTACTGTACACACTAAAAAAGTTACTGAAGGTAATCTTCTTATCGAAACTTTTTGCGTAATGAACTATGAGTGTTTGCACATCAAACAATGCCTTTATTTACATAAATTATCTTCTTATATCACCTTTGAGACCTTTGAAGACGGATGTTACTCTGTGACCGACATAGAAAGATAATATCGAGCGGATGCTTTAAAAATTAATTAAAAATGTAAAGCATAAATGAGTTGTGAATGTAAGCAAAAGGTTATATTGCTAATGGTGTTAAAGAAATATATTTATACGTATATTTTGAATGTGATTTTATCTTTACTTTATATGAAACTAACAGTAGCCAGCGATTTGGTTCGCAGGGAAATTTTGGTCAAATCTATCCCAAGGGAACCGTATACCATATACCCTTGTTATTGGACCTATGACTAAACTATGTTACCCAATCGTCATAACAGTCATTTATAGCGGTTCCGGTTACAGCTGCTAACTTAGCTATTCGGTCCTCCTACTCGTTTTCCTGTAGGTAAATAAATATCCTATTGTCACTATTGATAGTTTGAAAATAAAATTGAGCTACTTTTTAACAGCTCTCGATAAATGAAAGCCAATCATTCGTTCAAAAGATAATCCGTCTTTTA
Organism: Callimorpha dominula; assembly: GCA_949752705.1. Taxonomy (NCBI): domain Eukaryota; kingdom Metazoa; phylum Arthropoda; class Insecta; order Lepidoptera; family Erebidae; genus Callimorpha; species Callimorpha dominula. The sequence continues at coordinate 22,002,511 of OX456992.1, forward strand.
CTCAATAGGCAGTACAACCTATGCTCTTATCTAAATCAACAAGAGCAGTACCATCGGACGTCATAGTTTCTACTTCAACAACTATTTTGATTTATGACAAGACAGAGGTGTTCGACAATACAATTGGTACCAATCTGACCTATGACATCACGGCCTTACCCGCAGCTCATGTCATACTGTGTATTGTTGTACATATTCATATTAATCAAATACGCGGAAGACGAAATGAATTTGACTGTAATAAGTTTTACATATGTTAATTAGGACTGAAGTGTGAGAATATGTTTGATGAGACAAGTATTTCAGTAGCTGTCTGTATGAAAAAACTCTATAGTAGTAAAGATGTTTGTTACTTAATTATGCCGCTACTGCAAAATACATTTGGATGTTGTTGATGTGCTTTTAGCAATAGGCATATTCAAAATAAGATCCTTTGGGGTGGGGCCGTATGCGAAATCTAGTGATTAATAAACTCCTAGGTTACATGCATAAAATGCATTAATTTGTCGACATAATAGTTTGAACTATTCAAATGCAAGAAAAGTGTGTATACTACGAATTAATTACGATGTGATGGACACATTTTAAAAACTAGAATAAAAGACAGTCTTTATATAAGATTATTTTCTTGCAACAGTTAACCTTTTAAACAGCCTTGTTATTTGGAGAGATATTGAAAGCAAATGTTCTACACGAACAAGCGTCACATTGGAATGATACGATATTTAGGAATATGTAACGAGTTTGTTTGTTTGCTTCCTTGTCTAGTGAAGTTATTTATTTGAAATTATTCTACATTCTCCATTCTAATTTTAGTGCATTATCTTATTTCACGTGTTTATTTTCTTTGGTTTTATTTCTTTACCCATATTCTTTTTTTTATATTCTATGACAGATGAAAGGTGTTGTTAATATTTCTGTTGCTAGGTGTACTCTATCGTTGGTATCGAGTGTCCCTTTTAACAAATGAAACCTTATAGATTTACTGCTATAGTGACAGCTTCAGTAATTTAAATCAACTTATTAAGATAACATTATATCTTTGCCAACTGTATTCCTGAGTTTATCTCTTAAATTACATATTTCACATTTGTATTAATCGTTCATAATAATTGAAGTTTCATCCTATACATGAAGCAACGCAAGCTCATTTCCTTATTGTGTAACAAGCTTCTTTCATCCACATATTCAACGAAGGCGTACATTATCGGCTCATTAATAATTTAACCGGTAGTGGAAGTTACATGTAGTTTACTGAAACACACGTATTTGTCGCACGGTGGAATCGAATTCCGTTGAACTAGTAGCCCGTGGATAATTCATTCTATTAGCTATAGTTTAATAAATTATTACTTTATATTCCTTATATGGATCATCATCATTTCAGACATAGGACGTCCACTGTTGGACATAGGCCTCCCTTAACTACTTCAAGAAGACCGTTTGGAAGCGGCCTTTATGGATAGATAAAAAAAATATTCCTTATATTGTAAGTTCTGTGTCCTCCAGGTAGGTATCTTTCAGACGAGTAAGTAAGATTGATGTATTCATGTGCATTATTACAGTTTTTACTATGAACCACAATATTCTCTGTTTATTAAACATTGACAGTTTTAGGTTGCTCTTAACTCTGTTTAAGTTGGCTCAATAAGGCACTTTTATTACGCATAATATGTACTTATCCAGACGGTTTAAACCAAGACACATTCTATCGAAAGCCTCTCCTGCTTGATTTGAAGCTTTATTAGGGCGCATACTCACAAAACAGAGTCTGACCTCACAGAAACGAATTATTTGTTTCAAGAACATGTTAGATATGGGTAATAAAGCTGCTGATCATTTTTCTCATTAAGCTCCTGGCCTTACTCATGTTTATTACAAAATTGTATGCTGTGTGTATAATCAATCGTACTAAAGACAATCATAGTTATTATATTGAGTTCAATTTTGTTGCGAAGGCATATTATAGACTGTAGGAACATGTATACACAAGTAATATTGGATTGATTCTTGGGTGGAAATAGTGATATTGGATTTAGAGAGCTATTACTGGCTTGCCATTTTAGTATTATTCAATTCAGTAATAATTTGGGACTAGTATTAGAGATGACATAAAAAAACAAAATCTTGTGTGTACATCTTGGCATTGGCCTTGTGTTTGACAGCTTTATGCCGCATCTCATTTGCATATCAAAATTTTCAATCCTATTGTTCAGTTATTTTTTATTTTCCAACATGACTATTGCTAAGTACATTTTGAATTTCATGTTAAATTCTTGTACACCAACACTTCCTTTATTATATTTCACGTGTTGCGTTTATTAGTTGACAGCTAATTTGATTAAGATTGATATTTTTTTGCTTGAATTTATTTATATTTGAAAGGCATGTATCTGTTATTTTGTAAGTATTTATTGTTAATAATATACGTTATTAATCACATTACTGTTATATTCCATAGCAAGTTATATATTGAAAATGCTTTCGTCTGTGGTGTAGTAGGTTTTGGAATAGAACCTATATTCTCTTGATCACGATACTATTATACAAAGTTTTGTCTTTTGTTTACAGTATCGATATTCATAGGAGTCTCGTAGACGTATTTAACTTATTATATTACAGTTACTTTGTTGTGGCTTATTCATTTCTACCAATTACGTCATTCAATTTGTTTGCTAACACATCTGATTCGTTAGGCTCAAATTGCGAAGTATTTCTGTATTTGCTTGTTCGGTCGTGAACTCATCAAAGTTTTTCATATGTGTGTCAGCATTAATCAGATACGCGTATATCAGTGTAATCTATGTCTACATCATTAGCAATGGTCTCACGGTAACCAATATTTATTTATACATATTTGTTTTATTTACGGTTTATTTAACATTAATGAAGTAAGCAGATTTTCGAATTACAGATAAGACATCTCTCGTAGCTTATTAAAGTGTGCGTAGAATAGTAGGAGCATTTTATGTATAATATGAAATGATTTGGCTTTGTGATGATGATGATGAGATGATCTTATACCGCGCTTCGTAAGGACGAACAGCGTGATTATATTCGTGTATAACTTGGGTTTGGAAGGATATTTTAACGCTTTTGCTTTCATTGTTTATTTTCAGTTATTATTTTTGACCAGCAGTTTCCGTTTTGAACATATGTATATATTTTGCGCGGAACCCAATTATTTTTTCAAAATAAAAGTAGCATAAGTTACTCCCTATAAAACCAGCTATGTGCCAGTGAAAGTCCCGTGGAAATCGATAAACCCGTTGCGGAGATTAGCCGGAACAGACATATAGACAAAATTTTAAAAACTGATTTTTAGGCATAGGTATCATGCAAATAATTGTATGAGTTAAAAAAATATATATTTTGACGTCACAAACTGACACTTCAATTTTATTTATTTGAATTGATAGGGTGTTTGAAAATAAGAAGAAGAAGGTCTTAAGAGGACGGGGAATAATTAAAGTTTTCGTCTCAACCTACTATTTTCAAAACATGTAGATGTAAAAACGAAGTTGTTTATAGTTTGTATTTCATTAAAATTACTCGTATTATTGGAATTTGATTCGTTATCTGGCATTGCGTATGGAAAAAAATAATACATGAAACTAGCAATTATTTTAATTATGGTACTAACTAATGGTGGCTTATAGCATCCTTGGTTTACTCATTAATCCTACAGCAGATAGTTTGACTTACTTGTCCTATGTGTCTTCTGACTTCCTCCGTTTTCTGGTCTCGGTGTGGGTTATCAAATCCGCAAAGACCGATTCTGTAATGAAGAAAGATACAACGTTACTCATGTCTAGAAAATTATGACTATGAAAAGTAACAAAAAATTATAACGAAAGTAATTATAATTTGCACCTAATAGTTTTTAGTTGACATAAATGCACAGATGAATGTACAAAAGCAACGATTTAGCTTGTTAGTACAAAGTAACATAATTTGTATTCAGAAGCCGTAGATCATATTTTTTGTTGTGATGATTTTTGCATAGTTGGAACTTCGCCAATCGTAGTTAGAATAACATAGAATGTGAAAAACACAAACGTTAATAAACAACATTGCAATGTTTATCAGCTCTGGTAACCACAAACAATTTACATGTTTTAATATCGTTATTCATAGTATTTGTTTTACGGTAGATAGTTTTGAAGAACTTGCATTTTGTTTGTAACAGTAACTAATTTCTTCTTTTGTTATTTCTAAACTTGTGGCTTTATTAATCGTCACTATTACAATTATTACAACATAGATGAGTAAATAATGTCCGTGTCAATTTATTCTTGTTTTCCAAATCTAGTTCATTGTCATTATAAACCAAAAGTTCTCATGTATCGTATTGAATAATGACGGCACAGGAATTTGTTCTTCATTTGTATTTCGGTAACGTTGTATCGGAATATCGTTTTCTCAAAACCGTTCCTTGGTATTGCCCTGAGAATGCCCACATTGGTTGTTCATTGGTATTCAACTTAGTCGTCAAGGTCTGGCTTTGTTTACTGATTGAGAATTTCTATTTGATCCTTTGGTACTTTGTATATATTATTTTGGATTCAATGGGAGAAACTATTAAGTTTGATGGTAGTTTGAACGATAGTGACGAAAGTATTTGCATTAAGAATTTATATTCTGTTATTGGACGTGGAAAGTGAAAGATAGCGATGTCTTTGACCGCTCCTATACATAGCTGATAAATAAATAATAGGAATGTATTAAGGTATTTCTTTGGACCTTGTTGAGGTTTAGTATATTGAGTTGGTTACTTTAATACATTTATAATACACATTGCGTGCATGAAGTCACGATTTATTATACATTTTTATTAATTTATTGTTTTATTTTTTTTCTTACACATTATTTTACATTCATGGCCTTTGTGTGACATTGTAAACATTGACTATAAGTGATAATTTTGTGGACCACACAATGACTTAGAGTGTACCGTGATGTTATATATGTTGTACAACACTTGTATTTTTATTTGACCTTTGCGGCATGGCGTGCTTTGCGGAAAGCTATGTGGGTCAAGTTAAGTGTTATATTGCTAGGAGTTATTAGGTGAGTTAGAAATACTTTTTATATTCTTTATTTTACAAGAACTTAATTCTTAAACGTCTGTTTGATTAGCGTTAATTTTTACTACACAGGTATATAACAAATTACAAATAAATATATCTTGAATCTTCATCTTCATTCTAACCTAAAATTTTCATCTTATGTACCAGGCAATTCTGTCTATATAATATCCCAGAATCCAGTACCTTTAATTTGAATTTATCACGATGGACTTGAAATTCATATACCTAATACTTTCCGGTCTCCACACTCTCAACCCCCCGTCTCAAATGTTTCATTGAACCCTATCTCCCTCTAAGTAACGCCACAAGTTTTTTTTTTTTCAAGTTTAGTAATTAAGTAATTTTTCTTCTTTATGAAAGGTATCTAGTTTGCTGAACCGCATGTAGGTAATTGTCGCGCGGTGGTACCGAATTCCGCTGGACTAACAGTCCGTGGATAATTTATTTCATTAGCAGTTTCTAAGTAAAATATTGCTTTATATTCCTAAACCCTATATCGTTCTTAGCACCGCTACACTAAGTAAGTGTTCTTCTTTTTGAACAACGTATTCCATAATAAGATTTTCAATTAAGAACACGCTAAGTGTGCCTAATAACAAATCGGTCGTCGAACCAGTCTCGTAGTGAGTCGTTGAGCGGTGAGCGGCGACCTTGCGCGTACGCGTGCCCAATCACCGACTTTTGTGTCACTTCTGGAGCATGCATGCCGCTCTGCTTTGTGATTGGTGTTTTGCATTCGTGTTATGAATTTATGCATACTTGTTCAATTCAAATAGTCTATAAATGTGCATGCACGATAGAACAGTACTTTATTATATTATTTCACTAAATATTGTTAAATTATCTGTGATGTAAAAGAGTGGCCGTGATTTTCTTTGCCTGATTTCTTCTCACAAGGCTCAATAACCTACTTGGAAAAGGACGGTTATAGATAGATTGACACTGGCAGATAGCGATTTTACCTCTTTGCAAAACTGTATTATTGATTTTTACATATTAGTATATGTAAGTTTTAAGATGAATAAAGAGGAATAAAAATAACAATATTTCTTTTTCAAAAATGTAGTTACATAGTAATGGCATTTTAAAATTAGGAGACCTTACATTCTATCATTACAATGGTACGAAAATTATTAAACAAGTCACATTACTTACAAACGAAAGAACAATCTAAATTCAGTATAATAAATGAATAAATGTCAGTAAAAGCTAATAATTGATAATAATACATTTATAAATGTCAAAAAATTTAAATAAATGTCACATATCAGTATACATTCAACTATTAAATTGTCTTCTTTATATGTCATAAACTATTTTAAAATTAAATAATATTTGTTTTACTTTAGACAAAGGAACCTTTAGTTACGGGGACATTGTGTAGATCTATAATTTAGTATAAAAAGAAAGACGTTTTCAAACCATTTTTAAAGAATTTGATGAAATAAAGATTTTTGACTTTGTGCTTGGCTATATCTGGGCTTAGAATGCATTGATTAAGAATTGTTTGTCAGTTAATGTGTAATGGATACTTACAATTCAGTAGATTGCACTTATTTTTTGAGGTAAGATGGTTTGTCAGGCGCGAACCGATTAAGACGAAAGTCTAAAGCGATCGCAATTTTGGCCTCCGTTAAACAACATGCGACCCTACCATAAGGTGCAGGCGAGTTTTCTATAGACCTTAGAGCCGTGCTTCTCCTCCTCGCAAATATTTTCAATTTGAAGTTTAACTTAGACCTATCGTGATCAATGATATCATATTAATTTCAATCTTTTGTAAAAAGGTTTACACAAATTTACAACCTCCGTATATTCTTCATTTACTATGACAACATAGTGTAAACAACATTTAAGACCAAACTTGCTTTATTACCAGATTCTTTATATTACACAGATAAGACGTAAGTTGACCTGTTATTAGATTCTCTTCACAGCTATACTTACGGATCAGACATTGGATACAGTAATAAGGACATTCGTGACTCAAGTCAAGGGTATGTCAATTGTTTTAATGAAATGGTGTCTACCCACTGATATTGTTCCTTCATCTAATTCAATTATATATTATTTCAACAGTCACGAATTATTTGAATTGGAATTTAATATATCGAGTGATAAAATTTTACGGAACAAAGTTATATGATAATATCATTCTATGAGCACTTTATATTGAAATTATACGTGATAAAATTTTTAAGTTATAACCTACATCATCATCTGCCATCTCCAAATTTTATTTGGGGTCGGCGCAATATGTTTTATTCTTCCATTCTACTCTATCATTCGTCATTTCACTGCTTACGTGCCTTTCAAGCAATATCTTCTTTCACACAGTCCATCAATCATTTTTTTGGTCGTTCTCTTCTTTTGTACCCGTCAACTTCTATACATAAAAGTCTTTACACCACATTTTGCTCATCCCTCATCCACGATAAAATATTACTCCCTCCTGAACTTTTATCCACTGGTGCTACTTTATAACTTTTAACAAGATAATTATATTAAAAAGCTCTTGAATAGAATCAGAAAATTGAACTGAATCGTGATAATATTTTGCATTCAAACAAATACTGTAATGATGATGTATAAAGACACGCTAAAGGTATAATTTACCGAAACCGTGTTAAATTTGTAAAGTTTAATGCGTTTTTTGCTTTAAACAGATCACTATAGATAGGTCAATGTACATATACAGACTATATATAGCCCTTTTTAATCTCAGACGCAAAAAGAGGGGTGTTATAAGTTTAATCTGTGTATCTGTGCATCTTTATGTCTGTCTGTCTCCTTAATGGATAGACCGATTTTGGATTGGTTTTCCTTGTTTAAAAGGTGACTTGATCGAGAGTGTTCTACTACTACTAAATCTTACCAGCCGTTCGAAGAGCCGCCTTTTGTGTCGGAGGTATTTTTTTTTTATTTATACTTGTCATTACTATTGGGTCAAGCGTTATGTATGCTTCCCATACGCGATAAATGTGTGACCCATAAAAAAATGTTCCATAGGTCCGTGACTTATATACATTTTAAATACTCATCATTTTATTGTGGAGTAAAAATTTTTAAGGTTAAAAATATGTAGTCATTGTAAAACTAAACCTATGTCGGTTATTCAAATTTTAAATTGTAATAAAAATAACAAAGAAAAAATGACCTACATGCAATTAAAAATTTAGATCATGTATATTAATACTATTGTCGCCACATTAAAAACTCTTATTTATTTTATTAAAAATAGGGACAAACTATAATAGATGATAACACAGTTCACTATTTAATAAAAACAAGTTAATAGACATTATTTTGACTGGTTAGGCCGGTAACGCAATACTATTGGTCGATTGATAAATATTAACGAATCGTGGGTTTATAAAAGGTTACAAATAAGATGAGAACTTCACTTAAGTGTGAACAGAGGTACGAACAACTTGGCAGTTACTGTTAATTAGTGATTTTCATAGTTTATATCAGTGGTTTCGAGACTGTTTCTTACAATACTTTCAACAGCGAGGTTCCGATAATATTCTAAACAGTTTAGATTATAATCATCATCTCTGCATCAAGAGTTACAAATATGATCAACAGTTGGCATCCCAGCTAATTTGATGGTTTCAGCCAGGATGTCCGCTCTTAAAGATATGCATCTCATAGATTTTTATAAAGACTGTGACAAAGTATTTGTTCTATGTTTTTAATTTCTGCACTTTAAAAAAAAGGTGCAATCTTACAATACAGTCAGCGTTTACTATGAACAAGCAGGCGAGCTATTGATTTTTCTTCGGCACAATGCCATTGAGAAAGTTACCATGGTCATCAGGTTCATGGTGCAAGGTCTGACACGACGGAATTCTGCTTCAATACTCCATGAAATTTATAGAAAGTCTATTGTTTGGTTACAATACATTTTGAACGAATGTTACACCTTAGTAATGCGTTAAATTAATGTTGGTAGTCAAGAATGTTACTGTATAAAAAACTTGACGAATTTATTTCACTGATAGTGCAGCAGATAGAGAAATGACTTAATCCACTTCACGGACGGGGTTTGAGTTCGAGGAGTAAGAACTCTTCGAATTTGAATTACATTTAAGAGATTAGATATAACTTCAGAGAGAGAGAGAAAACCTGCATACCTGAGAGAATGTTGGTTTCCTTTGCTGGTATACTTTTTTAGAAGGACTCTGAAGTCCAAAGAATCCGCACTAGGCGAGCGTGGGCCTACGGTAGATATACATATATACGGTATATTCAATATTACTAAACCATGTCTCTAATATTTAGAAGACTCTCATGGCCCAACTTAGGGTTTAAATGCTAGGTTCGGCGCTATAGATATTAAATTATAAAATAACTGATATAGGTTCTTTACACAACTAAATAATACGATATAGTTAAGATACGAAATAGTTAACGCAATACTAGTTATTTCTTACACTGTCTTAATATGGTATGAGCAAATGTCAAGTGTTTAGAGAAGAAAGTTTTGCAGTCGTTGATCAGCGTACACGATGATAAACGATTTAGTGACGTCAAGACACTTCAATTGAAAAAAAAGTTTATATCGATAAATTAAACTGCCAATACGACAAACAAGTACTCATATCGTATTAGTTAATATTGTTATACTTGTTCAGCAAACATATCGATGTGGAAACAAAGAAAATAAGTCATAAAAAGTAAGGATTTAGCGGAATATAAGCTTGTCCATTGTTTTTTTTTTCTAAATAGCAACTCGGTTTTTTTGGGAGTAAACGCGGAACTGTATTAGATTTAACAAAAAATATCGTGATCAATTATTTATAGAAAAGGTTTTAGATGATATTAATGGATGGCGTTGGTTTTTTGTGCATAAAAACCATAGCTATCTTATCTAGCAGACAATAAAATATTAGTTTTAAACTAACCTCTTGTTATATGAAATTTGTCCATTATTTTTTGCAGCGATTGTAATCTGGTCAGTGAATACATATGTATGTGTCTTTAGATAATTGCAAGAAGTAAAACAAGATATTCATGATATGTTTGAGGGGTTTTATAAGGGGATTGTATACGTAATAAGTTTATTTGTTTTATTTAATCTATCGATATCGATAAATAAATCTTACTGGTGTCATCGCACTTTCGTTCGCGGAAGTGATGCGGGCGCTGTTTCATTGAAAGTAAAAGCTGATTTGTTAATACCGGATTTACCTACTTATACATAGTTTATATTCAATTTGTTAACGATGGGTTACCGGCAACTTTTATTCTTATGACAAAACTGACTAATGTAACATGGCTATGGCTTTCTTTTGTGTTAGCTCTGACATGATTTAGTTATGACGAACTACTTTTTACCAGTGGCTGTGCTCGTGAACAGGGCTTTTTGTGTGGATGAAAGGCACCCTAAGTCCTTTTCTGAACTACTGATAACGTATATGCAATTTTAATGATGTTAGGTTGATTAGTTAAGTGGAAGCGTGACAAACAAACAATCAAACTGTTATTCGCATATATAATAATATGTATTTAGGATTTATAAATCAATGTACTCATTCTAGCAGCAAAATAATAAAAAAAATTACTTACAAGTGTAATATACTATTGAAGTAAGCTACGATGATTATCACCTTCAATTGCGTAGGATAACCATAAATTATTGGCTGATTGGTGATATCATCCATACTAGTATTATAATTGCGAAACTAACTCTACTAACTTTGTTTGTTACTGTTCACGACTAAAAGGCTGAACGGATTGTATTGAAATTTGTCAAGGAGATAGCTTATATCCTGGGGAAGGACATGAGCATCTTCTTATTCTGACAGTTTTTTATTATTTTATACTCTATATGTCGCATCAAACTTAAAAAAAATAATGAAACGATGTCACCGAATCCTTGGCATTTAATTTGAGTTTTACGACTAATTACCATTTACAATACAACTTATACAATGCTGTATCTGTTAAAATCTTTGTTTTTACAGACAAAAGGTATATGACCTTTTGTCTGTAAAAACAACAACCACTCACTTATCTATCCGAATATGGGATGAATCTTTGTATAACTAAAAGAGTAAGTATGTATTAATTACAGTAGTTTGTAGAATTGTATTAATAAAAGTGACGTTGATTTGTATAGATTTGTGTAGATTGTATTTGTATTACCTTGTGTTGTGCGGCTTGTACTCGCGGCTTCGCTCGCGTTAATGAAGATTTTGTTAAGTAAGTCAGTTTGTTTTGTACTTTGGATTATTTACTGGAACCTAATAAAATGGTGCCACATTTCATGACGATCAGTTGAATAGTTAACACGTGAAAGCGTAACAATCATACAAACTCAGATTTGCTTACAATAATATGTGTGACTGTATGTACATAGGGCACACTGTAAGTTCTGCGCTCCTGTCCTATTTTTTATACATAAGAAACTCAATCATTGGTTTTGAAAATCGCGTGTCAATTGTTTTTTATCACAAGTTCGTCGTCCGTAGCAAAAATGGAATTAACGCGAAAAGATTTTAGGGCGATGATTTTTTATGATTTTAAAAGTTCACTGACTCCGCAAGACTGCACTGCTCATGTTCAAAATGCTTTTGGGAGGGAAGCACCTCATTTGAGCACCGTAAGGCGTTGGTACGCAGAATTTGATTGTAGCCGTGTTTCTCTCTACTAACTTTTAAACTTTCGCGTTCCATGATATAATATTATTTACGTATTAACGGGAATTAACGCGATCACGAAATTGCCTGACGTTTCGATCAGGTTGCACTGGCCGTGGTCACAGGCTGACTGGCTCAGCAGTGCATGCCCTCCGTCGTCGACATCGTGAGGTAGAAGGTTCTTCATCCACCTCCACTTTTTTGATATTTTTGATATTTTCGGTTCGCCATGTACCGTCACATACTATACTAACAGTGTCCCTATTCTGTAAGCAAACCGATGTGGCCCTATTCTGGTGTTCACCCGACTGCGCATAAAAGCGAGGTGGCATGTTTTTTATCACTGGATTCCACGCTGTAGATAATTTGAAACCATCTTCCCGATTGAAAGTTTTGTGTTTTTTAATTTCAATCGCTTCACGTACAACTCTTGAGTAAAAGTGACGTTCCGTGGAGAGGACTTGCGTACGGTGAAATTCAATCCAGTGATTGGTGTCCGCTTCGAGTGCGTGTTCTGCAATCGCTGATTTGCTAATCTGTCGGTTCTTCACAGCAGCGATGTGTTCTTTGAACCTTTCAGCAATAGTCCGCTTTGTTTGGCCTATGTAGGAACTACCACAGCTGAAGTTTATCTTGTAGACACCTGGAGTTTGTAACGGCAAGACGTCCTTCGGTGTACCCACGATGTTTTGAACCTTTATGCTTGGTGTGTATACTGTCGGAATGGGTTATTCCTTAAATCGGAGCCGATCTTATCCGTTACTCCTTTCACATATGGCATGTAGGCTGGTTGTCTGTTCACCTCCGGATGCTTGCGTCTCATTGTCGGCTACTTCCGTGTTCCATTCACCTGATATCCGTTACTTTTAAGTACCTCCTGAACATGATCCAGCTCTCGCTCCAAATGTTCAGGGTCACAAAGATCGTATGCTCTGTTCTTGAGTGAAGTCATAACAGACTGCAGGTGTCGGGGATGATGATGAGACGTGGCCTGTAGGTACCTATCCGTATGAGTAGGCTTGCGGTACACACATTGCGACAAGGACCCATCTGACCTCGCGGTTACTTTGACATCTAAAAATGACAATGACCTATCCGCCTCCACCTTATATGTGAACCTTATCTTGGGGTGAATGGAGTTGAGGTGTTGTAAATATTGATCTACTTCCTGTTTATTTCCTTTGACGATACTAAAGATGTCATCCACGAATTGCTTGCAAAGCCTAACGGTCTTCGGGCCGAGACTCAACGCCTTCTCTTCAAAATGCTCCATCCAGATGTTGGCTAGGACACTACAGGACTACCCATTGCGACACCATCAATCTGAAGGTAATGTTGACCTTGGAAAAGGAAATAGTTGCCCTCTAGACAATGTTCAAGTAGATCAATAAAATTGAACGGCAACTCGTGGTCTCTCAGCAGGTCTTTTACGACGTCCAAACATTATTTTATTGGAACATTGGTGTAAAGTGATTCCACGTCAAAGCTCACCATGACGTCATCAGGTTCCAACTTGAGATCTTTTATAATTTGTATGAAGTGCCGCGAGTCTTTCACAAAAGACGGTGTTTTGCCTACAAGTGGTTGCAGTACTGACGCAACATGCTTCGCGAGATCGTAAGTAGGAAAGGCAATTTGACTTACAATAGGCCGCAGCGGCACGTTGGGCTTGTGTATTTTGGGCAGACCATATAATTTCGGTGGCTGATGTGACTTTGGTGCATAAAGTCTGTTGTACTCGTCTTCTGAAAATAGGTCCTCGTTATCCTGGATAAGAGATCGTATTCTACGCGTTACTCTGGCCGTGGGGTTATATGATACCGGTTTATAAACCTTATACAACGTTGACCACGGCCAGTGCAACCTGGTCGAAACGTGTTTCTCTCCATGATGAAATTCGTGAAGGTCGGCCTTCAACTGCGACCACTGAGGAAAATATGGCTACTGTCAGGCAACTAATTGAAGAAAACCGGCGTATCACCTATGAAGAGATTCAGGGACATTTGGGGATTGATATGAGCCAAATTAAAAAATATTTAAAAGTTAGAAAACTTTTTTTGCCGCTGGATTCACGGACGTTCAAATGCTGTGTATGAATTTTTTTTTTTAGTATGTATTAAGTTTTTTTTTTTTTTTTTATGACATTGTGACAGGAGATGAAATATGGATATATTGTTACATGACGGAAAGAAAGCAAAAGCCTTCTGTATGGGTGTTCGAAGGTGATAGCAAACCCACAAAATTGAGGTAGGTGAGAAACGATGTCAACCGCGCATCAAAAACCTCTTCCTCTTCCCCATTTAGTTAAGGTGACCCTACGTACCCGAGATACACTAACTCGTTTTAAATAGTGAACTGTTTTATCATCTATTGAAGTTTGACCCTATTTTGTATGAAATAAATACGAGTTTTTGATGTGGTACAACATATTTATGCATGGTAATCTATTTAAGGCAAGGTTAACCGAAAGCCGCAATCGATCAGTTCCGCTAGGGACTGAATCGACTCCAAGCGTGACATTCTGAGCTCATTTAAAATGAAGCACAGCTTATAAATTCAATGACACTTATAAATATGCTTTATTTAGAACTAATATTTATTTATAATCTATACTATATAAAAGCTCTCGGAGAGCCATGCTTCAGCACGTATGGGCCGGCTCGACCAGAGTGATACCACGGCCTCACATAAAACCGGCAGTAAAGCAATGCTTCGGTAACCTCACTAACTCGGCGAAACACAACGTTTCGCCGAGTGAGTGAGGTTACCGAAGGCCCTACCCTTCCCTCTCGAATAAAATTAATTGTGTTTCCTCAAAATCTGTTTTTTTTTTTATTAAGTCTCTATAATTCTAAAGGTGCGATATGCTGTTGTAGGTTTTGAGCTTTTATGCACTCTAACTATACTGATTCTGACTGTAAGTTATAAAATAATATAATATAATGTCGAAAAAAAAAAAATCATTTGTATTTAAAATAAGCGATTCGCCATGAATGGTAATATCAATAGCTATTCTATATTCTCATGTAAACCCCTTGTTTGTGACTTGTCTTATTCACGTGCCGCCATTTCTATGGCGGTTTGTAGCAGTGTCCTTTCATGGTGTCTGCTAGAAAATTATGTTCGTTGATTTAGATGCAAAATCTTTTAAGCGATGCCGCGATTATGTTTAATGTTGTGTTGGTACATATATTATTAATTCAGATATACTAATGTATTTAGCGTGTACAAAAATGTCAAATGTGATTAGAACAAAAGAGGATACGAAGATATCTGTGTAAAATTTTTATCTTTTCCTTGGTACTTACGTATATTTAATTTGTAGGTATTGTATGTGTATTTTACAAACAATGCAGTAATCAAAGCATTTAAACAATCTAAGATTATTAGTAGGTGCGGTGAGTTCTTTATTATGATATACTTACACTGTTAGAAGTTGAGAAGTCTAATTTGTTTATCTATTTTTCATATTATGTACAAGCAGTTCCCGCGCGGCTTCTCTCGCGTGTACATATTTATAAATTCGAACGGAACCCTATTTCTTTTTCTGAAATAAAAATAGCCTAAGTTACTCCTTATAACACGAGCTATGTGCTAGTGAAAGTCCGTGGAAATCGGCCCATCCGTTCCGGAGATTATCCGAAACAAACAGACAGACAGACGTACAAAAATTAAAAATAAACTGATTTTTATGCATAGGTATTGTGCAAATAACTGTATGAGCTTAAAAAACAACTATTTGTATTGTTTTGTTTGTTTATAGTTTTGACATTACAAACAGACACTTCAATGTTATTTATTTAATATTGATTTAGTAAGGAAAATGTAGTTTAAGGATAAGTCGGTTAGATACATTTTTCTATCAGCACTTTTACTTCACATATTACCTTTTTCAATTAATTTCTCAATTATTTATTTTAACCATACCTAGATATTATTTGTTATTTAAATCGTTTACATAACTATGAAATTTAAAAAAAAAGGAACTAATATTTTATTTCCCTTTATCCAATTTCCTGTAATTTTGCAATAATGTCCGCCCTTTTAATGTTCGTTATTCATTTTACATAAATACCTTAGTAATGTTTATTGAATTCTCTATCTACTATTCTTCGCCCTCCACAAATCCACTCTTATGCATCATAAAGATGTTCGTTGTAGGTCAACATTGTCTATTAAACAACAATAGGGCCTGTGATGTGATCCATGGAGTGTATTCGTTCTGTGCCAAGGACTGAGACGATCGGATGCGCAAGCGCCGCTCTGTCACCTTGCTCGAAATCGGGTCAATTGAAGTGATCGTTATAAGCACGAATATTATAGTTTAGTATGTGAAGTTTGTAAGAAAATGTTTAGCAAACTAGACACAACGTTTACGCGTAATGATAATCTTTTTTTAATCCGTAACCTGCGAATTGTGTGATATGAAATCGTATTTTAATGTCATTAAGACAAAACCTTTAGCCCTAGTAAGGGGTCATCCATAAATTACGTCACAGGTTAAGGGGTGGGGGAGGGGGTCAACGAAGTGTTAGAAGAGGGGGGGGGGGGCTCATAAGCTTCGTGACGTCATATGTCGAAACCTAAAGTATTAAACACAAAACATTAATATTTAGAACTGCTCTTTTCAGTTCTGGGTGTAAAATTGAAAAATATGTTACGTCCAAACCAGTGAGGGAGAGGGGGGGTCTCACCAATGTGACCACCGGTGACAAGGGCGGTGGGGAAAGTAAAATTAGTGTGACGTAATTTATGGATGGCCCCTTACTAGGGCTAAATTTAACTCTAAATTTAACTCTAAATAATGAAATGTTAAGTATTAGAATTACATTACACACATTATTTCATTGACAGTAAACTACAATGGGGAGCCCAGATAGACAGCCTTGCAGGTAGGCTTAGTTCGGCAGCTTATGCAGTTTGGAAGGTACGTCAGCTCACTGATACGGACACAGCTAGGCTTGTTTATTTTAGCTACTTTCACAGCGTTATGTCCTATGGTATACTACTTTGGGGCAAGGCGGCTGATGTTGAAACGATTTTTATTCTCCAAAAACGAGCCATCCGCTCCATATACAATTTAGGTGCTAGAGTCTCTCTTCGAGAGTTGTTTAAGGATATAGGTGTTTTAACTGTTGCATCACAGTATATATTTGCAAATATTATGTTTGTTAGGCACAACATTAATAATTATAAGAAAAACAGTGATATACACAATATTAATACAAGAAACAAGTCTAAACTCGTTGGGACCTATCATCGCTTACATAAAGTACACAACTCGTTCGAAGGTCTTGGTATACGTTTTTATAATAAAATTCCTATACATGTAATCGACCTTCCTGTAGATAAATTCAAGCGAACGGTAAAAAATTACCTTATTAGGAAATCCTACTATACGATCAACGATTATCTAAACGACAAACAGTCTTGGGCTTAAGGTGTCATTAGGTATATACACACAAACTTCTTTGTCTTATAATTAAGCTAAATTATTAACAAACCATTGTCAGTTGAAAGTAATGCGTGACGATTATTATGGTAATTTGACTATTAGTGATTTTTATCAGTATCTCGACTATGGTTCGTCATGCTCACTAAAATGTCATTGCTTGCGGCGTCGTCATGGGGCGGGTCATTTCTTTCCCTCTGATATGGCGAAGGAGATGATGGCTGGTCCATGCGTAATACTCGTGAACGGGTGCTGCTTGGGGTGACTGATCGGCCTAGTCAGCGATGCTTTAGCCTATACTATTATTTTGGTTCGATCAACTGCAACTCTAGCCTCTTAATCCAGTCACGAATTATTTTTAACAGTAGATTTTGCAACTGAATGAAGGTAGATGTGCACCTTGAATGGTTTCTATGTTTAATAGGTTCAAACCTTCAACGGTATCACTGAGTGATTTTTATTTTTTAGTACGTTAGCTTTTGGAGCATTTCAATAAAATGAAATTCAGGTGGCATCAGCTTGAATCCTGTTTACCTCTCGTGTAACACTAACACTATTGTACCTCAAGATCTGACTTTTAAAAAGAGTGGCCATGAGTTTCTTTGCCAGTATTCTTCTCATAAGGCCCTACGCATTTTGGAAACTGGAAGTTATAGATCGACACAAACAGGCAGTAGATTTTGGTGTTTTTCACCTAATTTACCTTGACAATCCAGTACATGCTGTGGCGTCTGTTTGTGCCGATCTATGATTTTAACTCTAGCTTCAATTTAACGTTCATAAATGTCACTTAGTGTCTTAATTGAATAAATGATTTTGAATTTGAATTTGAATTTGAATTATACTTTTTTACAGGGATTATACGTATTTGGGTAACTGTTAGTATTGTATACGGTGCGTAAAACGTATATATGTTACAAAGTGTACTAATGTTACAAAGGCGAAAGTTTGTGAGGATGGATGAATGAATAGAAGTAGATTATAGTCTGGAGGAGCACATAAGCTACATTTTATCCCGAAAAAATTTATGGTACCCATGGGATAGATATCACCAAAACTTTCACGCCAACGAAGTCGCTGGCAACAGCTTGTCATATATAGTTCTCTAATGATGGTATCGAATACACAGCAATCGATAAACAAAAAAAAAATTGACGGTACATACATTTGTATACAATAAGAAAGTATTCATATTTCATAGAAGTCACTCATAAATCTCTAAGTCCACATATCGTGTACTTTCGAAAATGCACTTTAATGCATATGACAGAACGCTTAAAGCCGTCCATATCTGTGAACAAGGTACTCATTTACAATAAACGCTTCCGCTGTAAAGCTTTCCGTATTAATAATGAAGATCGATAATCGATTACATATCATGCGTAAAATCGATTGATTACGCCACGTATCACTTTCTTTCAACATTATTTGCAGCATTAAAAACGCTCTGTTTATTATTTGTTACAGTTTAATCGGGAGCAATGTCAATATTTCTACTTTCTTTCAATTAATTTGTTGATTGTTAGAACCATTTTAAGTTTCGAAAAATAAATTGATAAACTTTGTTATATTAATTATATATTTTTAACTAACTTGACTCAACCAACCTCACTCACGTCCGTCTGATCCCAAACTAGGCAACTTTTTCTATATCGTGACGCCAATAAATACGTTAATTTAAAACAATAACAATCATAAAACACTTCCGCCTTACTAAATAACATCATTATTACAACCACATTGGTTGTTTTGTAACAAAAGTGATCTAGTGCAAATAGCTAAGTGGTTGCGAGTGTGCTGCAAACCATTGCTCAATCACCTTGGGTCGTATCTATACCTTCCTGTGTAAACTTTGCTAGAGAAATACTTTTACTGCCAATAAACTACCAAGGTTTTATTTTAATGCGTAGGTGTATTAAAGTAAATAATTAACAGAACGATTAATGAACACGGGGCAGTGATAGTTATACTGTGGGGATTATAAATGTCGTTATAAGTAATAGGATTCAGAAAACTAAAAGATTAATAAGTTTCATTATTTTAGTTCTCAATTCATGTTAATATAAAGATAGATAAATAAACTCTCATAGTAAAAACATAAGAAATTATACAAAACTGTATGTACATACTAACTTTTATGTATGTACATATTCATATATACAAACTAGAAACTTGTACAATTTTATTGGCGGCCTGATCGCGTTTTGCGATCTATTCCAGGCAACCGTTAGATGGAAAGAGAGTTTATGTATGGCAGGAGGATTAATAGTGTAAAATTCATTGAAAATATTATATGTAAAAAAAGCAATTTCTCATAATAATGTATACACATCCACATATACTACGTGCCTAATACTCATTTAAGTACCTATCAGATCAAACCAATCAGCTTGAACTAAAGTATGAATTTAAAAATAATTTATTATAATTTTGTTTTATTTAATGCTAAAGCTTGATATAATTATGCAAAAATATTAGATAGATATCAAATTAACATAAAACAGGTTTTGCCAGAATTAAAAGTCAATAAGTAGGTAGATGGAATGATTGAAATAAAAAAACATATGACATAAAGCTAGGATTTCCCAAGTGTGGGTGGTAATATTTATAGACCAAAGAAAAGATGGTAATACCATGGCTATTTTAATGGCTGATTTATAGCATTTACTTGAAAGGAACTTATTTCTTCCAGGGATACAAAAATAATGCCTCAGTTTAGTAATAAACAACAACAAAATATCGAAACTAAATGCTTAAACTAAGTACATTGTGTAATCTAGGTGTTCACTTTTAGAACTTAATCTTATTCATCAATCTTATAGTTGACATTAACCAAGATTATTCCGTGAGTAATGCTTCAATAACTCATTGTTTCGTACCAAACAGTCAGCGATCTAGCATTTGGAACGGCTTGGTACCAAAGTTCAGGACAGGCATAAATTATGTTTACTGCACCCAGTTATTTCATGATTTACCGTATCTGGGAGGTTTGACGAAGTAAATGGCGTTGCAGCCTTCCTACTGTGGTAGGGGTCGAAGATTCGAATCATGATAAATCTTTATGGGCTGCAGATATTTATTCCGGGTTCCTATGTTTGTATTTATGTGTGTGACCTGCGCACGTGGAGTGTTGACGCTTCGAAGCATTGTGCAAAATTTTTAATACGTGTAACTATAATTAAAATGATAACAGAAGTGTTTATTATTTTCACTATTTTATTATTCCCCAAATTTTGGTCAGTAAAGAAAAGTTAAAAGTTTTGTGGAGTGGAATGGTCTAGAGAACTATGGTCTACAAATGACGAACAAATAAATAATGTAAATTAATGCTATGAGTCTATTATGGTGGTTTGGAATTACAAATTTCAGATATACTTTCAAATAAGCTAAGAGGAGCTCACGACCGGTTATTGGAATTAATTAGACGTAATACAATTATCCATAAAACAATAATACTAAGTTACACTCTTGCATGCAAAAAGTATAAAGTTGTTTATTCTGGTGTCCTGCACATCAGTGACATTAGAAATTATAATATGTTAGTACTTTCTCCTTTCAACCGTGGTAACTAGAGAATATTGTTGAAGCAAGTGGTAATTTATTTCTTACCCGTCATTACATGGATATGACAAAGGTTTGTGCCATGAGGTCGAATTCCGACCTTTCTTGAAAGGTTATCGTTGCTAAAGATATAATTTTATGTAGTTAACATAACATTAGTTACTTTACAAAATGTATTCACTAATATTTATATTAAAATATTCCTTATCCTTTTGGATTATTCCTTATCATTATTTTTTTTAATATTAAGAATTTATCATCGAGTTGACAACGATTTCGCTTTTGAATCTTGCTGATGTTAATTATTTACATTATCATAGTAATGTTTTATATTGTTTTGTGAAATATTTTATCACCAAGCAAACACGTCCAATTCAGAACATTCAATCTACATTAAAACTATAGCCTTGTGCATATTGGATCCCGGTATGGAGTCTTAACATCGGTCCGTGTACCGGTTATTGATTTTTAAGGTACCCGAATTTGGGGACAGTGGAAGAATTAATGTTTATAAAATGGTTAATGAAATGGTTTTACAATAGGACTAAATACTAACCTCACATCTCAATAACGAGACGCAATATTTACTGGTTGGTAAATAAGCTTTGACAAAGTGTCCATAATTATACATTTAAATAAAGAATTCTCAATTAAACATTCTCAAGGTAAGCTATGAACTATAACAATAGGCCTAAAACCGAACATCGATACGCTTTTCCGTAAACACAAACAGTCGTACATTACCAAGCAATTTGTCCAAAATTAAATGCAAATAGAAAAACGTAAATTGTTGTTTAATATTCTTAAAAAATCTTGTCAATTTTAAATATTTTATTGTTCTAAATGACTGGTGTAGTATCCACTTTACTGTTAATATAATTTGCTCCACTTAAAAATTATTTTGAAATACTAACAGCTATTGTTTCGAGTTTTGATTCGGGATTCTAAGAATAGAATAGAATAGAATAATCTTCATTGTACACCAACGACATATTGCTTAAAAAAATAACACAAATTCAAATTTGTTCATTTCTCATTTGGATTTCATTCAAATTTGGAGCTTTTGGCAAACTGTTCATCTTTTTTTCCATCTTATTCATGATAGAATTTGTGACCAAACTAGCGTTAGTGTGTGCAAATTATTTTCATGCAATAGTCATCTCTGTTTATCTTAACTAAAGGTAAAAGTGGTTCATATTTAACAAGATCTCAAGCGCCTATTAATCGTAGTAAATGCCGATAAGATATTTGCTTCGTTGTAGGCAAAAGTTCTAACTAAAAATATCTTAAAAGTAACTTGTGAAAACTTTAGTAGTAGATGTTAAGTCGTTAGTTTACATTTTAGAGAAATAATATCTAACTGTAGTAGGTTTTTACTTGTCGGCCTTCGTCGCGCCTTCTGAACGATTGGCGACAGGATGTCGGCGTCCAACATTTTTGATTGCTATTTGCATTAATTTCTTAACAACATATATAGTTGTCAACACAAATAGACTCTTAATTTTTTTATATTGTTGATATAAGCATCGTCGCAGTTGAGTAATTACTTATGTGAATTTGATTGGTGTGTCTAATTGCTAGAGTATTATACCTACTAGTTTATAGAATAATGAGTACGTGACAAAAAGTTCATACCTTCATGCCTAGTTTATACTTTGATGAGCATCAGTTACGTAAAGTAAAATAAGTCAAGCTAGAAGTACATTGCTGAATTGGTAAACCGAAAATACCCAACTTGCCAAAGAATAGACGCAATGTAACGCTGCTTACGAGTACTTACATATTACTATTTTAACTTACTGAACAAAGCGTGACAGTAAACAAAAAGTAATTTTAATGTACTTTTAGTTCTCGTAAGTAGAAGGTACTTTTCGGATACTAGAGATATATACTTAAGCTTTTATATTCAGAAAGCACTCGAAAGTTTATATGTGATTAGCAATATAGATGTTGTATTCAAATGTACTTGCAGTACAAAAAGTTGAAGAAAAGAAAAAGTAAAAATATCGGCTCAATTGATATTAGTCTATGATTGAATAGCAGAAAAGAGTTTTACATACGTGTTTTGATACCATTGGGTTATCCTCTATGAATTGGTATGCTTACCTGCAAAAAGAAAGAAAATAAATAAAAGTAAAAATAAAAAACAAATATTTTTTTGTCATCGAGAATCATGTAGGTGTGACATTAAATAACTTGTTTTGTAACATTATTCAAAACTGGTTCGCTGCAGGTTACTTTTAATAGTTCTATAATCAAAGCTAGGTTATAGCAAGCATATAAAAGCACAGGCACAATAAAAAAAACCGAAGTTTACCATTTTTGAATAGAAAAATATCATATTCATGACCTAATATTTTCAATGATGAGATCAATATTTATATGTACATATATGACAAATATACTATTTCTAAACTTCTCTATCACTAAATCTAATTGGAATCTTATTATTTTTATTGAGTAATGGAATTGGCTCAATAGGCGTTTGTCTTACAATGCACGTGATAGAAAGTGACGACGAAGACGAAGATGGTACACGCCTATCCAAGAGAAACCTATTCACTCTACACTTGAACGTTCCAGGATGATAATTGTTTGGAAAAATAGACGTAGGCAGAAAGCTTCTTTTTAAGACTATGTTAAGTAGTATGTAGGAGTATTTGTACATAGATTAGGTATGCATGTGTGTGTGAATAAGTGATAGCAATATTAATAATATAGCCTATTTTTAAACCAAGATCACTACCGTTTATTGGCACCTTAATAAAGTACGGCCCCTGATATTGAAAACTGTAGATTTGGATAGATATTGGTTAATACAAATAGATTTTGTACATTGACGTTAGCATAGCATGCACAGATGAGCTATGCTGTACATTGTTTACTCAAGTGTATAGGCGCCTTAAGCAAGTCCTAAAAACAATTAATTTTGTTCAACAGTTGTCAAACCGGCAGTGCATTGCTTGCTTTTCGCCGCGTGAGTGAGGCTACCGGAGGCCCTAACTCTTCCCTTTTCCACAACTTTCTCCCCTCCCTACTCCCACCTTAAAGGCTGGCAACGCACTTGTCACTCTTCAGTTGTAGGTGCCCATGGGCGGCAGTAGTCATTTACCATCAGGTGACCCGTCTGCTCGTTTACCTCTTATACCATAAAAAAAGAAACTAACTTCACTTCAGAATTTTATGTAATGTTATAAAATTGACGCTATAGTGATTCCCATTTTTACAAGTCGATTTCTTTATTAATTGCAAAGTTACTTACAATCATTAGCATTGCCGGTATGTATTCATAACCTTGATCCATTTCGTTGCCCCGTCAATTAGCCGACAACGACAGTCAGAATCATTTACCTCACGACACACACACACTCTTACACACACATACACAAACACACACTCACGATACTACATTTTTGCTTTAGTAATTGCACGGTTCACATTGTCAAAATGCTTCCTATTTCCGGCTATCGACAGCAACAAAAACCACTACAGATCAACATAAATTAAGTATGCTACTAATGCCGGGTCTCGAATACACACACACACACACTTACACATAAGATTTCCAACTAAAGATTTAAGTAAATTCCTGACCTAGTATTAAGATATTAAACAGGGAAACCGTTTAGAATATTCACTTTATTAACTTTTTGCTAACGTCTACTTAACATTTAGATAGCAATTAGCTCTTAATTTACAGTGTAGTATCATGCAATAAGCCAAGCCAACGAACTCGAAGTATTTGGTTAAAAGGTCGAAAGAGCAATTTAGAGGATACGAGACGATTACGTTACGGCATCGACCGTTGATGTTACACTGAGAATGGCAAGACAAAAAAAAAATATTCACGTTGGAAACGTTTTACATTTATTATAAATTCACCCGCGTAAATCCCGATCTCGTGGAAATATCAGGATAAAAAGTAGTCTATATGTTAATTCAGGTCTCCAGCTATCTACATACCAAGTTTCATCGCGATCGATTCAGTAGTTTTGGCGTGAAAGAGTAACAAACATCCATCCATCCAAACTTTCACATTTATAATATTAGTGGGATTTAAGGTAACATAAATAAGTAATAATAATAACTTGACACATCTCACACATGGCCGTCTGATCCCAAACTAGGCAGAGCCTGTACTATGGTGACCACTGCTGGTAAACATACTTATATATTTCTAAATACACACATGTTATAGATAAATAACACAAAGACACAGAACAAATGACCGTGCTCATCACACAATTATTTGTCCTGGGTGGGAATCGAACCCACGGCTCAGCAGTCAGGATCACTAACCAGGCCAGTCAAGTAATATCAAGTTATCGGCCAATCACTTCTCGTAATTCCCATGTATAACACACACAAACAAACACTATCTATGGTCTGCAGACGAGGATAGATATTATATTTATTGTTTATTAAAATAAAATATAATTATTTTATCCGTAAATACTAATTTACATGAAATATACTACTAGGACAACTTGATTTGGCGCTGTCACAACCAAACACAACCAAACGCAGCTCAAGGCAAATGGGTGTACATTCCAAGACATAAATATGATTATATTTTTTTCTTTTTTAGAATACAACTTATAAATAATCGAAACTATTAATTAAGCATTAGTAAACCTCATTTAAAGTAGGCAGGGCATACGTAGGTGGTAAAGCATTAAAAATAGTGCCTCTTGAGATAGGATTATTTAGATACAACGTTAAACAATTTTAAGTTTACAATATTATTGACTAGAATCTGTATTTTATATATTGTAAAAAAAGTAGTCTTTAATTAACAGAACTAATTTAGAAGAGTAGTCTTTAATTAACAGAACTAATTTAGAAGTGCAATAAATCTTAAATATTATTACAACATCCATGAGACATCCGTGAACATCAAGTTCAACTAGACGCAAAGGTAGAGGTTTCGTGGATTGCAACATTTGCGATAGTCGCGCGCGACCAACAATGTGAATGGAAGTCTTTGGTACCAGTGGAAGAATAAATATAAAGAATAATGTATTATAGAACAGCTGGTTTTATGATATATTCTTTATTGAATGTAGGGAGCGATGGTTGCGTTTAAAATTGCATATCCCCTTCCTGCAGCCATAAAAATACCTGAATTTTAAAATTGTTTTAATCAATTGTCAAATGATATTTTTTAATGAAAAAAGATTGAAGAAAAATATTTTTCTGAAAATCAAACAGTACTTCATCCTTCTCTATATTCAATATAGAAAAATATATAAAAACTCCTCATTTCGCTATAAATATATAATTTGTATCAAAATGTAGTAAATTTTGTAAAAACTCGATATTAAAATTTCGCCATCTGTGAAAGTTGCAAGAACTAATATATGGATAAACATCAAAGTGAATCCACAGTTGGCGTAAATAAAATAAATTAACTCGTGGTCAGCATTTTTCGTTGCTCTATCATTTTTTTCCGTCTAGCCCCCATACGCCGAGCGTCTGAAGTGTAACGTGCATAAGAAACTTGTTCCAATAAACTTTTCCCGATCGCATCGCCAAAGTCGCGTGCGATATTCTTCGGTGGTTTGCAAATAGCGGAAGGCTACTTTAATGTTGTAGCTTTGATGGATTATATGAGGTGACGATTTTAATATGCTTTTTTTGCACAAGACTATGTATTAGTGTCAAATGCAGTTGATTTATGTGCACGGAATTTAATGTATATCACGCTAAAATAAATTAAAGCAAAGTACCCATGCAATAGCAATGTTTATTTGATTTAGAACATACTTCTGTGAGCTTTATTTACCTCTCCAGATGCCAATGACAAGTTTTATTTCATTGTTTGCACCGTGTACGAGGTGGCTAACAACTATACGGCACGCGCCTGGTGGGAAGCGGTGATTATCATGTGTGTTTTAAAGGTTAAACTAAATGAAAATGGACACCTTCATACTGGTAGCCAGGACTATTAAATTTCTCTATACACATAGTTTTATTTCAAGTACCTAAGTTTATAAATCACAATTGTTTTTAAAATCGCTAATCGCTTCGCCTGTGTAATATATCCACAAGCCATATTGAAGGTCGAACAAGGCCTCCATTTATGTAGAAAAGTTTGCTGTTCGCCCGCGGCCTTATCTAGCGTGATAATGTAACATTTTGATACAAGTTTCATTATAAAATAAATTACCAAGTCATTATTTTTATGCTTCACTAATTGTTCTGTGCATTTCGTAATGTTTGTTATCTATTTTATATATTAAAATGTGGTTTAGTAAAACATGTTCCTGTTTTGGCTCTGGCGATTTGTGATTTTTTTTTGGATTTAAAGTAACAAATATCAATGTTTTCTTTGTTTACTTTCTGCCTATCGAACAAGCGAATGAAATGAAATGGTTACCAGATGAAGTAAGTGGGATAAGTCTTCGACACGTGTTTCGTTTGGGCCTAATTTAATTACGTTTTTTTATGGTATAGGGGGTAAACGAACAGACGGGTCACCTGATGGTAAATGACTATCGCCGCCCATGGGCACCTGCAACTCAAGAGTCACAAGTGCGTTGCCGGCCTTTAAGCTGGAAGTAGGGGAAGGGTGGAAGAGGGGGAGAGGGGAGGAGGGAAGGGTTGGGGCCTCCGGTAACCTCAATCACTCGGCGAAAAGCAATGCAATACTTTGCTTCACTGGCTGTTATCACTCCGGTCGAGCCGGCCCATACGTGCCGCAGCATGGCTCTCTCACGCAACACACACATATATATAGCATACATACAAATAATGTTGATCTATTAAACAAATATGAGTCTCAACTTGTTTGTTTGAACGTAGTCTCAGGAAGTACAGAAGAGTCCTAACTGTGTATTGTTATATTTATGTTCAATGAACAAATTAAGGTTGATTTCAAACAATCAGTGAATAATATGATTAATTGCTAATCGGAACAATCAACATCAAAGGTCAAAGCAATTTGAAATCGATAATACTGAACATATCGATGTTATCGACTGTCAGAAACAATAGTTCGACTGATGATCTTAATTGATGTAGGTCAGAATCGAATGTTTTTGATCGTGATTATTTGTAACGTATGTGGTATTGTGCTGTTAATGTGTCTGCATAACAGAACTTAGATACATAAAACATTGCATTAGAGTTACAAAACTCAGTAACTAAACATTGACTGGCCTGTTCGTCTAGTGGTTAGTGACCCTGACTGCTAAGCCAGAGGTCGTGGGTTCGATTCCCACCCAGGACAAATAATTGTGTGATGAGCACGATAATTTGTTCTGTGTCTGGGTGTAATTTATCTATAATATGTATGTATTTAGAAATATATAAGTATGTATATCAGCAGTCCGGTTACCATAGTGCAGGCTCTGCCTAGTTTGGGATCAGACGGCCCTGTGTGAGATGTGTGGAGTAATTTCGATACGACAATTAGATGTAGGTTAAATTGGCTTTTAAGGTTTGTTTACATAGTTACAAGTGAATAAAAAAAAAGTGTGTTAAAATCCTACCAAATATTTCAAACTTATTTTTGTAACAAATACGGTGTGGGTAAGTTCAAAATTATTCGTCCTTGACAGACGGTAGCAATGTCCGGTATGGCCGGTCAGTTATTAGATTATAAGACTAAACTGATTCTAAAAAATCTGATGTTTGAATTTAGATCGTCATATCGTTGAGTTTTTTTGAAAGTACAGGTTTATACAACCACTTATCGCTTAAGATGTGATATTGCGAGATTACATTGTCGCTGTAGGGCCTACTTTCACTCCGCCATTTTCACACTAACGCGTTGCATGTTTTGACATGAGATATGACCATAGTTTTTGTTGGTGTAACATTGACTACTTAGTACTGAGGCTGTTTTATTGACTGATTTAGTAATACGTACGTTGATTTTGAAAGTGATATCGCCACCCGGCAAAAAAAATGTCATAATACAAAAACAGCCATTTCGAAAAAGCATGACTTTTATGCCGGTGAATTGAACAAAACGATGTTATTACAGCTGACCAAATGCAACATTTGCTATTGAACGCTATAAAAATGTCAAAACGTACCTAACATGTGATATGACTTTTTTTTTTTGATATGACACTTTTTTTGCCTATTGGCGATTTACACATAACTAAATAACACTGATTTATTAACTTAATAATATAGAAATCTGCCATTTTAGTTAAGATATACGGTTTTACTCACGTGTATATTTCGGGGATGCCCGACTAGTTTCGGACCCAACGGGGGCCCTTTATCAAGGTGTGAGGCGTCCTGCCGCTTGCAGGTGCCAGTGAGTAAAACCGTATATCTTAACTAATATGAATACCACTCACGAAAGTTTTTATTTGAATCTGCCATTTGTCAATATTCTATACTGACAAACGACATTTATATTCTTAAATCTCGTGATCTAATAATCTATATAGAATACCATTATATTTAAAAAAGTTGCATCGTTGGTTGTGTGGCATAAATTGATGCTTTTGTTTAAGAGCCGTTCGTTCGGAGTGCGGTTCCGGGTTAAAAAATGCAGAATCTTTCCAAACGCGTGTTTCTGTAGCAATTTTCTCTTAAATTATTCCAGTATAATAAAACAAAACAGTTGTATAAAACAATATAAATGTGACAGCTTTAGCTCATTTAAAATTCATTGATGTCGGCGAGCGCGAAATTCTCATAAAATAGCTGAGTTCAACAAAGCATGGGACATTCATCTCTGAACAAGAAGTGAACGACTAGAAACACCAGTTTACTTTGAGATGATTGCACATTTGTATCTTTTAACTCTCGATGCAAAAAGGAGGAGGAGGTGTTATAAGTTTAACGGGTGTATGGGTGTCTGTCTGTGGCATCATAGCTCCTAAATGGATGGACCGAATTTGATTTAGTTTTTTTTTTTAAAAGGTGACATAATCGCGATTGTTCTTAGCTACAATTCAAGAAAATCTGTTCAGGCGTTTTAAGATCAACGGAGTTTTGAGTCGGGGGTATTTTAATTTATTAATTCACGCTTTTGTTTGACTTTCATTTGGTCTATATCATCTGTCTATATCAGATTTATACTTTTATTACGTATGTTCGTAAATAGCCTAGTCATCTTTTCAGTTAAAGAGTTTAAAGTTGTGTTAAAATTTTCTTTAAACAACTTTCAAAAGAAAGCTAAATCTGCAGGTATAAAATTTGAGATGTATTGCTTTTTAAATGATTGTATCTTTAATTGATACAAACATATAATAATAACAGCTTTTTAGTCAAATACGACAATTAAAAGTAGGTCAAATTTAATTAAAAGATTTGTTTGCACAGTTAGTTAGCTAGTTAATTAGGACTTACAAGTGAAGCTGATAAAACGAAAGGAGAAGTGTGATGAAATAGTAAATCAATTAAAGATTCCATTTTAAATTATATTCAAAAGGAGAAACTCTAAATTAAAAAAGAAGTCGTGATGGGACGATGGGAACAGTATTTTGGTATTGTTATAGGGCTCTTTTTCCGCATTTGGTCACAGTTTTTAGGATAGTATTAGTGGTTAATTCTGAAAGCGCCCTTACTTCTAACACACCACAAACTTGGTCAGGTTATAGTGGTGCAACTATCTTTATTCAGGAACACGGAACGCGGTTCCGTGGGCCGAATCACTACCACTAATCTTTTATTAAAAGACAGAAGCGACTTAAACTAACCCACGTGCGTCCGACCATCAGATATCCACTATATTTGCATATATTGACGGTTTAGATCAGCTCACAAATGTCAACGAACGAGTACATACATCAAACTGATTTGTTATTCGAATTTACTCGTTAAACTAATGTGGTAAGTACTTTTGGTTTATATTAACTAAACGATTGTTGGCTTTTGTGTTGAAATAAGGTACGGTAAGATAAGATAAGATGTAAAGATTTTCACGTTAGTGTATAATAGCGTATAATGTGTGTCCAGATGTTATAAAGCGAGAGTCTTCAAAATGTGTTAAAGTTGATTCTGACGAGCTAGATGTTTTTTGTGTGTGTCAAAATATCCTGGGAAGAATGAAGAATGAAACTGAATATGAATGAAGCATTAAAATATGTCATTGCTTTTTACATTTTGTAAGGATATTATTATATCACAACTAGGTTTCACCCACAGGTGTCGCTGGAATATCGGTATAAAAGTAATCTATGTGTTAATCCAGGTCTCCAGCTACCTACATACCAAGTTTCATCGCAATCGGTTTAGTAGTTTTTGCATGAAAGAGTAACACACATCCTCACAAACTTTCACGTTTATAATGTTAGTAGGACTAGTAGGATAATATCGCCATATTTTGTTAACTTTATTTAAGGATCCTATTACATGGGACCACACGAAAGGCAATTAGTTTAAGGTCTTTAAGTCGCATGTAAATCAGTGTGTGATAGGAATGCTTCATCGTATATCACTGAAGTACTTAAAAGCTAATTAGGTAGAATAACAGCAAGCTGATTACGAATGTGAAAGAAACTATTTTTATAATTAATTGGTTATATATAAGTGTTAAAGCAATCACGAACAAGTACTCGTAATTACGGA
The DNA here is from genome assembly GCA_949752705.1 of Callimorpha dominula. Classification (NCBI taxonomy): domain Eukaryota; kingdom Metazoa; phylum Arthropoda; class Insecta; order Lepidoptera; family Erebidae; genus Callimorpha; species Callimorpha dominula. The sequence continues at coordinate 22,033,794 of OX456992.1, forward strand.
GATGGGTTTCGTAATTGGTGATTTGATAACCATATGAAACATTGAATTTTTAACATATTTAATTGAGTCCTGTTCTTGAGAATCAGTATACTTTATTCAACTGTCTTTATCATCATCATTCAATTTTTTTAGCAATTTAAGGTACCTAATAAAATAAAATAAATATAATTATTATAAAAATTGGGATATACATAATGTAAACCTATCTCAATTCAGTACATAGTTATTTATGAAATGTTATTTATTTAAGTCACTTTTCCTCAAGAGTTTTATGTTGAGATGATCGCAAATCTTCCAATTTGTTTAATTATAAATCAGTATTAATCAATGCTTGTAATTAATTGCTACTAAAACTTTTTAAAATATTTAACATTGCCACCAATCTCGTGCTTTCCGACAATCGAAACAATTACACTATCTTAACATTTTAATTAAAAACAGTTTGTCCAGTATATATTTACTTAATCGGCGTTAGGCGTCACGAAAGCGTCTCACGCGCAAGTTTAAAATCTTAATTGAGCTCTTACTAGTTGTTAGAATTGGAATTGCTTGTGGCTTTTTTGTAAATTAGATCTAGCACGCGACTGCGATTTAAGTAAGTGTAGTGCATTTAAATTGTTAAAGGTCGATTAATGAAAGCGAGTGTTTGCGTACAACTTTATGTTAATCTATAGAGCGGATTATACTGCGTAACTGCCAGCCTTACTCGTCGTTTTGAAGAAATCCATTCGCTAAAGATTACAATTTAAGGGAAAGTCACAATAACGATTTCACGAAACTTTCACGTTTCATGATACGTACGGGAATTAACGCAATTCAAAGGTTTGTAATACATATCACGTGATCGCGTTAATACCCGAACGTATATATAACAAGCAGCGCCCCGCGGTTTCACCCGCGTTAGTCCCGATCCCGTGAGAATATCGGGATAAAAAGTAGCCTATGCGTTAATCCAGGTCTCCAGCTATCTACTACTATAATAATTAATTATTAATTCACGAATCACTAAGTGGTCAATGACTTTTGCCCCTTGGGAGCACTAACCTTTGAAACATAGTGCTCTACGGGTTTGTGGAGTAGTACCTAAGGTTTTTATTATTTTATCTGCATACCTGCTGTAATCCTCTTACAGAAGTACAAACATTTTGCAAGCTATATTTTTGGTCCTACGCAATGGGACCAACCTGGCAGCGTCGACCGGACACGTTTACAAATTATGAGCTACTATTGCCGAGAATTTCGTAACAGTCTTAACGTAATAGAATTCAGTTTAAAAATATATATAACCGACCGATACGCCTAAATCATAATCAAAATTGTTATGATGTCACCCCTTAATTTTCTACTACACGCACGCTCCCCCCTTGTGATATTTTGCAGGTGACTATGGACGACGTTAGTCACTTACCATCAGGTGACCCGTCTGTTTTCTATTATAGGAAGCAGACTTATTAGAGATACATATATACAAAAACAAAAATCCCTTGGGGGAATATTTTTATGGGACCAACCTTGATTATAACCAATTCAATTAAAAAAAGAATGATTGAAATCGGTTCACGAATAGCGAAGATATTGCGTAACAAACCCAAAAAAACTGTAGAATTGAGAACTTCTTCCTTTTTGAAGACGGTTAAAAACCTAATAATAATAATCCATTTTATTCATTTCTCTCCATCAATATACATCGATACACAACAATAAAACTAAAATAGATTGGCTGGGAGACAGGAGCCCATACTAAGTAAACTTGTGTTATAGGTCTCCTGACTCTCCTGGCCTCCTTACCCCAAATAAACCTTATTGTAACATTTACATAGTACATCACAAACAATGTGGAAATATATTAAATGCTAATGAATGAAGATGAATAAATAAAAAGATGATGTGTGTCTATGTGTGTGTGTGTGTGCCCGTGCGTTCATATGTGTGTTATGTATCCCTGTGTCTATTTATAATTTCTGTTTTTTCATATTTAAGTTTAAGTAGCCATTTCAAAACCTTTTTGAGTTAATTTTCTTGTCCAGGTATATGTTATGTATTTTGTTTGCTAAATACTTAACAAGTGCACGGGATCAATGGGGTACTGAATTAAATACACGTATTACTTAGTTTTTAATCACTAGAGTATTATTGTTGCATCCTTATGCAATCAATTAGATACTACTTTGTATTTCCTGAACTGTTAGATTATAAATAACACTTCAACCCTTTTTAGGAACAATTGAATAGTATGTATTTAACACCATATAAAACTGATTGTTATTTATTCATATAATTATTAGTAAATTAGCTCCTTTATAAGTGACTTATACATTTAACGTTATTATTATTAGAAACTGTAGTAACTCAAGTTCAACCATTATCTTTCAATAAAAGTATAATCGACTTCAATACGGTAAATAATGGCCAAGTAATGGTGAATTCAAACAAGTTGAAACAAGCTGTTTTCTTCATCCCTTAAATTTCCACTTTTAGAGTTGGAGTATTTTCTTTAAATTTCAATAATAATATTAATAACTGGGACATCTTACTTACGGCTGTCTGATCCCAAACTATGTAGAGTATGTATTATGGTGACCAGACACAGAACAAATGATCGTGCTCTTTACGCAATTATTTGTCCCAGGTGAGACTCAAACGACCTCTGACTCAGCAGTCATTAACCACTAAATCCCAACAGGCACGAATGAAAATGGAACCAAACTTGAGTATAACCAATTCAATTGATATTTTTAAGTCGTTTCTCAATAGTGAAAATATCGCGTAACACATACACAAAAGTCAAACTGAGAACCTCCTCTTTGTTGAAGTCGGTTAAAATTAAAGACTGTAGTGTGGCAACTGTTGCACTTTGAGCGATCATTTTGTGGACATTCGCAGCAGCATACTCTACCACCACTCATTGTGTCACGACATCGGACCGCATTTAAATGATCAGTTATGTCAATACTTCATTTTGAATAGAAATAAACCGTTTCATTTACAGATATCTGAGAGAGGTAATACTGTTCCTCGTACAAAATAAGCGTATTTACATGTCCCTTTTCTTTATTACTCCTATGTTCTGTCTCACTTGTCTCCTGTTGATTAAACGATTGTATAACAAAAAAATAGAGTTTTTTAACATACTTATACATTTCAATGCCATCAGCCTTTACATGCATATTGACGTAGTAACATTTACACACTTTTGCAACATCGTACAATTAAAAAGCGATATTTAATTTGTGAAGTCATAACCGCGCAGTGGTTTGCGTAAGGTCTGAAACAAATTCATTGACACTGACCAACGCGATCTGTTACAAAAGCCTACCTCAATGCCGCCCTACTTTCCAAATGTATCTACAGATACAATTATGTGGACAATATAGCAAACAAACAATTATATCACATAGTAAAGCATGTACCAATAGCTTGCGATTAAACTAAAAGCTTCCTTAAGAAAACTTTTTAAAGTTCAAAATAGATATCAAGTTTAATAAGAAGCTAAACAGTTGTTGCTTTCGGCGAAGACAATAGAATCGAGGACATTAAGTTGACGCAAATTGTTTCTGGAATAGCTCATGTTCCGGTTAAGAAACGTTTTAATTTAGATCTTATTACGATCAATTCAAGGTTTAAAACTACTTGTACTACGTAAGAATCAGGATATAGGAGCAGTCGGCGCCACATTGTACTTTTGGTAGCTTGTATTATGTGAACAATTACGAAACTTAAGTTTGTGGGCGTTGGATCTGCGATCTAGATTCTGGGTTCAACAATTCAAGTGAATGTTAGCGGACTGCAGTAAATCTGGCTGTTATTATAAAGTTACTGGTTTGGTGTTACCAAATTGTACTTAATTTGGTTTTGTAACAAGCATTGTGTGAAGCTATATATTAACAATTACAGCGAACTATTAGATTATCGTCTTTAAGTTTAAGGTTTATGAAATAACCATGGTAGCATGTTAACCATTACTTTCATCCTTCAGACATTTGAAATGAGATAAAGGTGTTCCTTCCAAAGTTGATAAATTGTATATCTAATGATAAGTTATAACTGCCTGCAGACTTGGCTACCGTGTGAACAAGCCTGAGAATAGACTTGGGTATTATATTTAAGGAGAATAGCCAATAATAGCCTTAGGTAAGAAGTCACTGATGTCACATTACCGTGACGCAGTTCATTATAATAGTTTCATAACTATCACTTACGACTTTTGTATAAATATTATCGTAGGTCATGCTTTCAAAGACATAATAAACTTCATCTGTTTAGAAGATAACTCTGATTTTATCGTCAATGTTCGTCTTTTTCGTTCGTCTTCAGTGCATTAGCTATTAATTTATGAGTTATTACTTATTAGTTATGTGGGTATAAGTAATAATATGTGGGTTATGGATAGCCAGTTTATTAAATAATTATGCTATTGTCAACATTATCTCCATCAACACTTACATCTGCATTTCTTCGGGTTTATTGTCCAAAACTTAACAATATAAATGTAAAACGGTTAACTTAAACTACTATACACATACGTTATTGTCAAAAACCAGTTGCTTTTATGAATAATGTCGTGGTTAGGAAGGAATATATAACTTTGTATGTTCAAACCGTTGTTTGAATGTTTCCAACGAATTGGTCTGCACTTTGATCTATAAAGTGTTATTAAGTTGTGGCTGGCTTTTTGGCATAATACTGTTGTATTATAGCAGAATGACAGTTAACTTTGGCTAGAAGTTCCTTTCAATAGATTAAATAAAAATAAACCAACAGTGTTGGGAGACTTTGTCAAAATCAATTACTTAAATAATATTTTCAAATCCATATTTATTCATTCTAATCAAATGAATTACAAACGTGTTACACAAAGTCTACTATGAGTAGCACTCAACATGACCTACCCAAAACTGTAATTCTACAAAAAGCAAGGTTTTCCTACAGCCTATTGTACACTAACACACTGGTTCCGTACAAAGAACATATCGATAAGAACACAATAAACAATAACGTTCGTGTATTACGAAACAGTTATGCGACTGACGATTGTAGGATTGTATGGACTTGCGACTAAAGTCCACGTTTGCGACTTTTTTCTGTATCGTACATTTCTTCATGAGAATATAATGGTAGGTTGACATATATTGTTGTCATACAAACTTTTTTATGGGTAAATAAGGTTCAATATTGGTAGTCAGCACCAGTTAGCGCCATAAAATTGATAGCCAGAAAGTAATTTATCTGTCTTAAAACGATAATAGAATAAAGCGAAATCCTTTTACACTATTTAGGATGCATTGGAATTGCTAGATCCGAATTATATACCTTATATCCGAATTGTTTTTCCAATCAATAATATTTAGATAAATTTCTGAACAAAGGACACAGGGCTACACACTTTTCTAGTTAACGTTTAGAAGAAGTATTAGTGTTTTTTCGGGTGTCGGGGGACCATATTATGCAAAATCCAAACGTTTTCCAGCCATATGACAACCTATAACTGTTTATATGGAAATACTAAAAAAGGTTTCAAACTTGGCCCGTCTACTATTACAATAGTTCACGACGCCAAATCATAGTATACGAAATATGACAATGTAGTGCAAATTACGATAGCAATCGACGCGTGGGCTGATCTATGTGACTGCCTTATCGACGGGGCGGCGCGGCGTTAACTGGGTCAAAGTGGCAGTTGAGACCGAGCTTGATGTAATTTGAATTTTAAAATGTGTTTTTTTAATTCTATTATGATTCTTATTGTTTTTTTTTTCTGCAATCAACCACACTACTTGTCTATGGCTATCAGTAGAGTGTTGTCAACCTAAGAAAAACGAAATACTATGTTATGAGTAGAGTGTTGCCAATCTGATGAAAACCGAAAAAGAATTCGCGTTTTTGTATCCCTTTCTTTTACTTGGATATTTTGTTGTAATTTTTGTAGGTAATACGAACTTGTAAAATAGTCACTTGTTCCTCATCTATCTTATTTATTCCATATCCCGAGTAATTGTCACTCTGTATTGAATAAATACATAACATTAAGATGATACGCGAAGGGCGCGTGCCGATGTGATCGGGGCGCGCGCAGCCTGCTCGCCATAATGATACGGAAGTCAGTCGTACCGTAGATCATCGCATTTGTGTTAGCATGGCACTTGCAATGTTTAGAAATGTAGATTTTTTTTTGAGTTTTGGATATGCATATGCCAAAACTTGTTTTTTCAAACTCTTACAGAAAAAAGAGGCATGCCCATGCTAGTTATGAATGGGCATGAGAGCCCAAATGCCCATGCTGATTATGAATGTAGAGGTTCGGTTTAGCTGCAGAGATAAATTAGTTTTGTTTTTCAATAACAATAGAGAAACGCTTAATCATAGAATTTCAAACGCTAGTTAAAACTACAAAAACTGTATAAAAATATAGCTAAGCTGATTTCTGAATATTTCCATTAACTTCGCAACTAATTTTTTCCCACTAAACATAAACAGTAAACTGAAACCAGCCACTTCCCTAGGATTTATTTAAACCAAGATTTGCACCTCGTTTTTGCACAGAGTACAAGTAGGAAGTGTCGCTGGCGAGGCCACTATCAGATCCACACACACGAAAATCGCCGTTTTAATGAAACCGAGCCGAGCTAACATTTAATTAGTCCAGATCGAATGTATCCCAGAGCTACAGTGAACAATAAAGATCGAACATTCCCTCTAATAATTAGGAGTCTAAGACTAGATAGTGCAGCAGCTTCTAATTTTATGTGAATTAATTGGAGCTATCTTGTATAGGAAATAGACTGCGGCTACTGGTTGTACAGAATGCAAATAGGATACTTGTTATCTAGTTTATTATTTTTTATTACTTATAAACTAAACCTTGACTACCAAAACCTGAGTTTAAGTTTGATTAAAAACATTTTGTTTCAGAATAATGATGACGGACTTAAACTGCAGGGACTTATCGAGGAGAGTGGATACAAGAAGGTCGGAAATTAAGTTTTTAGAAAGTTTGGAGGAAATATTTCCCTAGCGTTTAGTTGAACCTATTTATAGTTTTAGATAGTAATTAAGCGCAAAATAATCCCACTGATATTATAAATGTGAAAGAATGGATGGATGGATGCATGGATGGATGTTTTTTACTCTTTCACGCAAAAACCACTGAACCGATTGCGATGAAACTTGGTATGTAAATAGCTGGAGACCTGGATTAACTTCTTATCCCGATATTCCCACGGGATCAGAACTTACGCGGGTGAAACCGCGTGGCGCTGCTAGTGCTTTATATTGATAAAAGAAAGTCAATAAGATTTTGCAATAAAACTTGATTGTGGCAATACGAAACCCATAATACACTGCAACTATCAATTAAGCTAAAACCATACATTCAATAATTGGGTTTTCAATGGATTCTATTACCGACTTTCATATAAGTATGTATCTTGTTAGAAGTGAAATGCTTAAAGCAGATAGGTCACAACCCGAAATTGAGACTAACAAGTCATCTCCGTCTCAACCACTTTTGTAGCTGTGGGAGATTTTTGGCTAACATCCAATATAGAAGTGCTAGTTAATATAAGCTGACCTTTTTAACCTCGTGACCAACGATTGGTGTGAACAGTTTGGTATTTTAGTTTCATTCTTACTTAGTTCTTGAAATGACATTTGTAATAGGAATGCAAATTACTTAAAAATTGCATAATTTCAAGCTATCGTAATATATACAATATTACGATAGCTTGAAATTATGCAATTTTTATCATCCATCTGTTTAAAATCTGTTAAAAAGTATATTTTTATAGATTAGGAAAATTGTTATATTGTCCTATGATTACCTGATTTTATTAAAACTATCGATATGATTTTATTCTCGAAAAAATATATAAAATAAGTTGCTGTTAATGTTCTTGTAACCGCAATGTGTATATGTTGGCCATTCGATTGAGCAACTGTTTGCCATGATCAAAACGTCATCGACATAATTTACACACGCGAGGTTGCCTAATGTCTTGATATAGCTGCAAGGGATAGATTATGACACTAAGATATTATAATCGATAATAATAGAGCACCTTCAGAATACAGAAACTTAAAATAATGAAGTATTAGTTCGATATGATAACTTTTAAACCTAGCAGCCTGTGATCCTGGCCAGTGTATCCTAGGTGAAAACGTCAGGCAGGTTAAAGGTTTGCACACAACCAAAACCATCGCGATATTTCTTATTTTCAAAATTGTATACAAATATTAGGTTGATGTAGTGAAGAGTTATTCTATAAGTTATACAATATATTATGTAATCAAGTCTACTTAAATTGGTACTGATATTAGCTCAAAAGACGAAGTGAGTTTGTAAGATTTTGCCGATTTTGGTAATATTAACAACTGATCTAATTAGTCATTACAAAAATGTCATAAAAATAACTTAAACTAGATATTTTCCCCTACTAAGTGTGTCTTGCTAATTCAACACTCTAGTACATATTTAAAGAATGCAAAACTTTCACTATCACACGTGCTGACACGAATCGTGATCTTGATAAAAAAAATATTCTCTTTTAAAACAGGTGAAACTACAGTTACGATCGTTGGAGTAACCTTGCTTGGTCCACGCTTCGTTGGCTCAGTGTCTTTTGTTAACGCTTACTTTACTGTCTATATATAATTCACACCATTCATTGGCTTTAAAAAATCTATTATTGGCCTTTTAATTATTCTTGTCGCATACCATGTTTCTTAATTTTATAATATTTGATGGTATTAAATAAATAAGTTTCTTTTTGGGTGCGATGGCTATGTATACGACTACGATCTGTACTAGATTTTCATAATGTTTTTCTTCGACACCAATCTTAACAGTCATATTTTAAATTGGTTACTTTCATCAGCAACTTCACAATGATAGCATGACATGTTTAATGTATATATACTTAATATATATCGTTTTATTCAAACTAAATACTGTATAATTATCAAAAGCAAAGAGCGCAGTGACAGCTATTAAAGTATCTGCTAAAATTTTATTTATGCTCTTAAATGTTTCATGAATGTAGTTTTCAAGCTGATTCCTCCGTTGAAATGATTTTTTAATTGGACTAAGTTTGGTTTAGATTGATCCTAGAAGTAATATAGTGATTGAATTTGAAATGAAACGTAGTGTCACAAAAAAAAAAGTATACACACAATGTTAATGAAAAAAGTTTTTCGTGAATGGAAGTTATATTTTAGGACATACGGTTTTACTGTGTGTTTTTCAGGTATGCCCGACTAGTATGCATCCGACGGGGGACCGTTATCAAAGGGTAAAGTCACACTTCTAGAGGCGCTACACGAAAATAATCAGGCATCCCCAAAATACACACGTGAGTTAAACATATGTCATTAATAAATTTGTTGTCTTCTTCATTTTATATAATACCCAACACAATATGTATTTATTTAATTAAACTTCTTTGGTATGGCAAATAATATCGTGAATAGACAAGTAGTGAATATGAAGGAGAAAGGCTTAGGGTCACGTGTACTGGTAAAAAATAAAATCGTTCTAATCGATAAACGGAACGTATCACGACAACGTGACTAGAGCAGGTTTTACTGTAACAGAACCAGAAATAGTTGCACAATTATATTGAGAAATGATTATCCATAACGATAATGGTTAATAATTAAAAACAAAAACAGCTGGTCTCGGTGACACATATCAACATAACATTGATGAAGTGTTTGCGGAACTAAATAATCATTGTCAAAGAAATCAATGAACGTTAAAGTTCATGGTATGCACGTGTTTCAATTTTAATTCAGTTCAAACACCATCAATGACCATGAACTTTTGACGCTGGTTAGTACTTATGTGTGCTAAATTATATAAGTTATTACTTGTCTTATTGACAGTTTAATCACTTTAGTTTAGTACACTAAGAATTTCTACTTCTAAGTATAAGTATTAGTTATAAAACTAATTATTTTTTATAAACATCATGAAGATATACAAACTTTTACATTTTGGAGTATAAAAGATCTATTTGTAATCAATATTTTCAAACAATTGTTTTTTCGCTAAAGTTAAAAATTCAAGTTTTAGCTTAATGTACTATATAAAGTTTCAATTCAACAACTAATTTATTCGTAGAAATATCTATGAAGACTTACTTCCGTATTTGATTCACGTAACTTACTATGTACGGGGTTATGGTTTCATATGTAGACAATTTAAAGTGTTCTGTGGTTTAATGTTAAACACATATCTAAGTCAAACATCAATCAATGTTTTGTACCTTTAAATGTGTCAATGAGATCCGTACCTAAGCAAATTTCATCCTTAATTTAAGAATTAGAGCATCAGTTCTTAGGAAAAAATGGTAAATACTTTGAAGGATATTGTATACCTACAAAAAACAGATTTAACAGTAACTTTGTATTATATGTATGAATAAGATTGTTCTGAATTTAGAGCGGCCACGTGCCTGGTTTATCAGACTTAGTATGTAGTAATGCAGATATTTCGCAATTTAGTTTCGGATTAGTTGCAAGTTGATTTAATTAAAGCTGGGTGTGTTTGTAGTTTAGATTGAGAAACGGATAAGGCCTGCCTTCAGATATTATTATTTGGTTATTTTGGAATCAAAAAGGAAATGAGCAAAATAGATTTCTGATTATGTTAAAATTGGTTTGTTGAAATTCATCTTAACTGTACTGTAATAAGATTTCCTTACTTCCAGATAATTGGGCATCAAATGTATGAGATCAAAAATACGCAGCAATTCGAGCAACAATAGTCCCAATTCTGTTACTTCACTCGCCAAATTAAAATTCACTAAATTTTCTTCATATAAGATGTAAACCTTGTACACTTCAAAACAAGGTCTTATTTCAAATTGAAGCAAGTAGGTAACATATGTCGCTATCTAAATAAGCAATTTATTTGTCGACTAAAGTCTGATACGCTTAAATAAACTTTAATACCGCGTAGCGAGAGCCGCTATCCGTTGAATGCAATCTCTTTTGCTCTGTGTTTTTAGTAAGCGTCTTCGTAGGTGTCGATTAAAATAACGTCATCTAAGTTCGTTTTGAACAAGTTTTTATACGGCATTTGAATATTTGGGGACTATCGCTGCGCGCAAAATAAAGTTGAGTATACGTTGACAGGTTTTAGTGAAATTTAGTGATGCTGAGAAATAGATGCCAGTAACAAATAGACCTTATTACGAAGAACACAAGGTTGATTTCATATGAAGAAATTAAGTCCGGTTTTAGTTTAGTCGAGTGTACAATAGAATCGGCCCCATTATATACAATTTTAGTCTATCCATCAAGTTAAATATTTGCTAACGTGTAAGATATTTGTGATACATGTGGATGCTACCAGTTATCATGTAGTTAAGTAAAAAACAAAACAGTTCAGTATCTTTTTCTAATCTGTTGGTCAACTTGATTGTACAGCTTTAGTGTAATCAATAAAAACATCGCAAACAGATTTTTTTTCTTACCTTCGACGACGCTTTAGTGTTATAAACGATTTATTAAATTATAGTCAAATTTGGACAACTAGTTATTATTATTGTATTACCTCATGCCGTCAAATCCATCATCTGAGCCGTTGATAGTGAGTACAGGCGCTCGCGCGTATGCTTTGGCAACGCGTCGATTCCTCTCGAACACTATCACCTTCGCCCAGATCTCATCGTCGATCTGTGTCCATTTATCCAACACTTCTTGTATGTGTTCCTGTGGGCAAAAACAATGAGCTTTAGTGTTATCTTCGATATGATTTATCAGTATATATTTTAGATATTTAAAAAGTGCGAAAGTGGCAACACTGAATGTGAGTCCTAGCTGCACTAAAAATGCAATAAAATACTAATAAAACAAATAAAACACTAATAATAAACAAAAAAAAATGCCGGTAATAAGCAAATCAATGTAACACTCGATAGCATGAGTAGATTATTTTAAACATTTCATTCATAAACTAAAGTATGTCTGTGTCATTTTTTTATTTCCACAACCTTAAATTAAATGTACCGCAACTAGTTATAGTTTTATTAAATGGTTTTACCAACACTGTGTCATTATCGTTACACACTCAAGTCCACAGTTTCATTAAAAATTTGGCAAAGCGTTTTCATTCAGTATTCTTTCAAAATACGGCACTTTAAGAACGTCCTTGCCGTCGTTACTTTTGTAAGTTGGTATTACTGAATTTTAGATATTAATCCTAATGTTGAAATGTTGTCGCAACTAGATGACATCGGCGCCCGCGCAACAGTTCCGCTCTACTAACTGACACGGTTTTCCTTCTAGTGTAGTTTACATGTGCTCGTATGAGATATGCTGTGTCTTGTGTTATTAACATAATATAAACAAGCTATTTTTATCAAAGTCGGCACATTAAGAGATACTAAAAAAAAATCAAGATCGATGAAAATTTTAATTGTAATTTAGAAGTTCAAAAATATCTATTTATTAAGTATATTCAAATATGACGTGTATTAAAAAAATTGCTAGTTATAATATATAAGTAACAAGATCAACCAATGAGTATGATGACTGACTCATGAGTGATGACGGATGTGTGTAAATACTTGCAATTATGTTTCGTAAAAAATCTAAACACAAAGGCGCCAATGATGTAATAATCAATTATTATGCCGATGATTTATTATAAAAATGACGTATCATTGAAAGTGTTGAAACAAGGAAATAATAGCAACAATGAATACCTAATTTATTTAAAAAGTTTAACAATTTTTCACTTTGTAACCAGTGTGTTAAGGTTGGTAATCGTGTGATTTTTTTAAAGTTTCCTAAAACAATTTAAACGGACATCGGCCTGCGTAAAAGTGGTAGTTTAATCAAATTTAACAACTAATATAGCAGTGTCTTTAAAAAAAGCAATTGTTTACAAATATGGTCAGTAGAAATCAAAAGCACGAAAATAATGGTTTTGTATTTAGACTAAAAGTTGAAAATGATTTCAATAGGCTGTTTTAATTGTTTTTTTTTTTTGTGAAATTAATGTATACTATTGGATAATAAAATGCTATTGTATAAAACCATTTAGCTATTAAACAAAAATGTGGGAATGAAGACACTTTATTCTCATGTTCCATTACATAAATATTACATGCGGTAATGTAGTGATTAAATAAAACTGCCGCAGAGTTGTTTTATACGAAGCTATATTTTTTGAAAATTTTATCTTTTTAAATAAAAAATTATTTGACCTAAAATAAAGAAGAATATTATTCGTTTAGTTTATTCTGTTTTACATAATAAAAAAAAATATATATATATATATATATATATATTTATAAACATGGACAATGCATAAATAAAGATATTATACTACTTAGAGATTATATTGAACATTTACTGTTTTTTCCATTTTTATAACTTTAATCTTTTGGCATACCTACCATCATACCCCGCGCCTTTTCCCAACCAAGTTGGGGTCGGCTTTCAGTCTAACTACGATACGGCCGAGACGGCCACTCACGGAATAGATTTTTTTTTACAATAACAAAAATATATAACATCACGCCACAAACAATAGGAGCGGAGCATTTGCAAACGCGGACGAAGTTGCGCGGGTCAGCTAGTATTATAATACTGCAAATGATTGACGATCGATCAGAACTTTGATATTTTACGTGAACCGACTGCCATCGGACGTCCACAACCCTCTATTAGGCGATATCGACCACGTTGCGGACTTTTTAGGGCTCCAACTATATGTATCGAATGCGACAGATATTCGTATGGCACCCGGGACAACGGGTTTAAGGTGCTCTCTAAGGCACGGAGGGGTCTCAATGTGTTAAGAATGGCCACCCATCCTAGACTGACCTGGCTAGTATTATTTAACTTTGTAATGTGCGAACCTACTCGGTTACCACTTAGCCAAACGAGCCCCTCTATTGGCATACCTACGAAAATTGGAAATTGAATTTGATGCAGTACTTTTAAATTCTTCGACTAGAAAATGTTTTTCAGAATAAAAAATTTGCATACAAATAGCGTTTAAAGTATTATCTATGTCCAAACAGTTATATTATGTAGGAAAACGCTATCTGTTACAAACACTTAAAGCATTGTAATATATGGAATGCAGCATGCAATATTTTTGCATTCACACTTAATAACTACTTAACCATTATTCAAAGCTCTATTCAAAATAAAAAGATGGTGTTCCCATTAGGGCAAATGGCCCTAATTATACTTAGACGTCTTTATTCTCCGCAGAAACGGCTTAAAGACTCATTCATTGCACTAAATCAAATTGCAACCTTTACTTTCTCTTCATTACCGTATCCTTTCATCTAATGTTAATCAGAATCAATCACAACACAATATCGATGGGGATCTTTGTCGTAAACACTTTCAGAATCTGTACCATAATATGTAGGAGTCATAACGTAATCTTTCTCATAATCTAGCCTCATATTGTCGAATCCAGTTTGTTATTTGCACTGAATAGTGTTCGTTAGTGCTGTTCTGTATTTGTTCGCAATTGGACAGTCAGTCATGCTTAATCATTCCTCAGATTTATAGTTGCAACTAAAGGTAGTATTTTGTTGTAATCTGATATATGGTTGCATTGATGTTTTAAAGGTTGCGTACGGCGTGACATGGGATATTCTTAATATAATGGTCAGCAAACGAGTGATTGAAGTGGTATGGATATTAAAATGAAAGTAGTTATATGGACTCTCTTATGTGCTTATACTCGCAAGGCTTATCTTAGACGTATCAAGAGGACATTGTCACGGGATTTGTGTCTTACAGGAGATGATATTCTGGTATCTGGAATTAAATCATACAATCACTTTATATATTTGGTATCTTGTGATGAGCTGCCAATCAACTACCACGGTTGATGTCAAAACTCCAAGTCCTTTGAAAGTCTTCTATTTTTGTTCAAATCGTATAATTTTATACCAAAAAAAAACGGAAACATTTGTATGTAAGTTCATATCAAAAAGGTTGATATGCTACAGTATGTAGCAATAGTTAAAGATTAATTTCTAAAAACTATAATTATTATCAATACAATGGAGCGATTAGTTTAGCTTCAAACTGGTACATAGACAAAACAACTCTACGTATATAAAGTTATGTCCAAAATTGAGAGATTTTTATTTCATAACTAGCTGCACCGACAGACTTCGTTCTGTCAAAAGTTATTGATTTACGTCAAATGTTTGACAGCTGGAGACATGTGTTTTAATTATTATTTAGTATGTGGTTTGTATAGGAAAATAAAAGTGGTGTTGTTACTATTTTCCTTCCAATTTTTACCTTTTTTCTCTCCATAAGAACCTTCCTTGTGCCTTAACGAAAATATGAAAAAAAAAAATTGCCGAATTGGTCAAGCCGTTCTCGAGTTTTCCGCTTAGCAACACATTTGGCGAATCATTTTTATTTATATAGATTAGCTTCTGTTTACCTATACGCACATAACCATATATTTAGTTTTCTGAAATAAGTAAGACTTGAATGTTAATTCTTCTCTTTCAGTTGATGTTGAAACGGTAATCCAGCAATTGCCAATTAAAAATCAAAATGAATAAAACGCTATTTCAAATTACCTACATTGAGGCAATAAACAGTAAAAAATATGATTTTTATTTTCTAACGTTAGATCAGTTTGAATCTTTAAAGCGCTTTCCTGTAAATCACGTGTTTTGAACTGTCGCTTTACGTAGGGACCGTCCACAACTAGATTTAGTCTGTACTAGTATAACTTACTATTTTAGTTCTTTCTGGAAATGTCAAAGAACTTAACCGTATTAACCATCGATGCACATTTCATAGAATTTTATCTCTTTCTTATTTACCACGTTGTAAATAGAATAGATGGAGATAAACATACTAATAAGATATTACTTTAGTATTAACGAATGCCCCTACAATTTAATACGTAGTTCTAGTTCTTCATAATTTCACTAAAATTTATAATATGTTATTTTAACCCTACTTGAGTTGGCATTGTTACGTAATTCCAATTTAAAATGATTAGATACATATTTGAGATTGAATGAATAACAACAAATGTGCGAACAACGTTGCCGACTATGCGAGGTTAACCGCACCTCAAAGTATTTATCTACTTATAAAATAAATGTTAAATAACATTCGCTACACTTATAGTTCGAGTGTGTAAAACTGTTTATTTTAATTATTTATCAATATTTAAAAGAATTTGATAATTTTTATTATCAACTGTCTTCGATATCCTATAACCCAACTAATATTATAAACGTGAAAGTTTGTGAGTATGGATGTTTGTTACTCTTTTACGCCAAAAATACTGAACCGATTGCGATGAAACTTGGTATGTAGATAGCTGGAGACCTGGATTAACATATAGGCTTTTCATCCCGATTTTCACACGGGATTGGGACTTACGCGGGTGAGACCGCGAGGCGCAGCTAGTAACTTACTAAATTTGGAACTTTCATCAATGGACTTGAAGTTTATTAGTTTCGTTTTATGTCTCCACAAGATATAGAAAATTAATGCTTGTATGCAAATTATTAAGAAAATATTTTGAAAGGTTTTCACAAATTAAGATTTCATATGAAAAAAAGTTCCTTAAGCATTACGTGTATAAAAACAATGTGTTATAATCATCAGTTAAAACTAAATATGGACTTTTAATTATTTAAAATGCATCGTGCTAAGTTAACATAAACATACGATAAATACAGGATAGCATCTACTTACTGACTTTGTAGGTCATTAAACCGAACCTAAATATTATTAAAAGTTTAAGTCCCGTGGCTTAAACGCACCAGGTAGATTAATGCATAATAAAATAGCTCTGCTTTTAGAAACAGAGTATCAAAAATATGTAAGACTCATTTGAGTGTTCCCCTCCACGGAAATCTTTAGTAAAAGGCGAAAGATTTATACGTTATGAAGGGAAACCAGAGTGTGATGTAACGTTTAAAGAGCGACTTCATAAAGCTCTGTAGGTAACGAAACCATATCGCGATTCAAAAATATACTAGCGCACGCCATCTATCGAGTTTAGAGGTACTTGTTATAACTACCTAACTATGTATTGTTAATTGTTTGGATTTCGTATGAACGTGATAGTTATCTTTAGAATTACAGCCTATTTCAAAAGTAGTTATATTATATAATAAGAAACACAAAATCGACATGAGTTTGAGCAAAGTTTTTAAATAAAATTCAATGTTTAATTCTTTATAGTAATAAAATGCCAGGAGATTATCTGGCTTATGATCCTTTTTCCTTAAATTTGAAAGACGTTGACCTCTTAAATATTTTTATTGCTCACCAGGACACTTTCAGTGGCAATAAATTATTAAAAGGATCGGTATTTAATGCTGTATGCCTTATAATTAGATTAGATATGTCCAAACACGGTTTTTTTTTAATTTTATTGATTATAATTTGAATATAACATAACTTATTAATGGAAATTACTTAACTGAAGACAATGTTCTACAGCCTATTGAAAAGGAATTTACAAAAAAGGTCTGTCACGATTGCTCTTCAATAAAAAGATTTGAAAAAGTCTGCGTCCTAAATTTAGCGAAGGTTACTTAAATCATCAGAAAAATTGGAAACGGTGCCCTGCTGGGACCCTTAATATTGGTGTAAGTCACCAAATGACTTATTGATGGGAATGCACAAATAATTATTAAACAAATTAGAAGAGAACCAAATTTAGGTTACCGGAGGCCCTAGCCCTTCCCTCTCCCCTATTCCCGTCGTTCCCCTCTCCCCCTGTCCTCCCCTCTAATCCCTCCCTTCCGTCTTCCCGCTCTTCCCCCCTCTTCCCCCTTCTCCCCCTCTTCCCCTAATACCACCTTAAAGGGCGGCAACGGACTTGTGACTCTTGAGTTACAGGTGTCCATGGGCGGCGGTAGTCATTTACCATCACGTGACCCGTCTGCTCGTTTGCTCCCTATACCATAAAAAAAAAAACAGAGGTCAGCTCAACAAATGATTGAGTGCATAGCTAATAAAATATTTGACGAGACAGCAAATATTTAATGGGTCTGCAAAAATTACCACAATGAATTTAATAGAGAATCAAAGCAAAAGTTGGTTCAACAAGTAATTGACTGTACAAATAATTACATTTTTGATATAATCGATAAGTTCGCAGATAATACTAAAACTACAGACAATATGCTGAAAGAGAACATAAAAAAATGGAATAGTGATCATATGCAACTACCACGATTTTGTTTGCATAATAAAAGAGTGCGTTAAGCCAATTATCGAACATTTTACCACGATTTATTAAGCAATGTGTATCGCATAACTGTATTGTTATGTTGCATAGAGCGTGCGCGGTGGGCCATTTATGAGCAGTCGTAACTATCGATATCAACACCTTGTGAAGGGTATCACTCTGACATACCCTTGGTAACCGCTACTAACTACGTATATATTACACGCTTCTAAAGATGGCGTACTTCGCAGTTGAGACATTTTTTACTGAGCGTTGACGAAGACTATTTCAAAATCCATTATAACTTGGCATTAATGAAAGAGGATAAAATAGAAAGTACAAGTTATCGGAATTATGGATACTGATAATAACCAGATTGGAATCCCGTCATCAGCTAGTGCATGCGCTATTGTAAAGACAATGTCAGCATCGGGTGTTGATATATTTATTTTATTTTTATTTATTTATACTTACTGCAAATGCATTGTATAAGGCGGACTTAATACCGTAGGCATTTTCTTCTGGGTAATGCAGAATCATGTGTGGCAGGTGTACATTAATTAGCCATTAGACAAAGGAATCAAAACATATATTACATAAAAAAGCTTACATAAATGTACTAGATATACATACACTTACTATATGTAAACAAATATACATACGTACATACATAAATACAAATACATAAATGATAGACACTTGTTAAGTGTTATTCTGATGATTCCGCCAATAAATCTCTAGTAGAGCTTGCGTATTTTAACCTTAAAAGTGAACCGGTTAGGACTATTACTGAAGTAAAGATGAGAGAGACGAAATTAGGCGAGATTAGTTGAAAACAGCCCGTGTTTTACGAGGACATCGATCGTACGAACGAATGAACGTATTTCCGTAACCACGATATTACGTCTATCGAGGCGTCGCGTCGGGTAAATAACGGTATTTGTTTACCTCAAATAGTGTAATTGAAACCCGTCGTCTATAATGTTAATATAATAATAATAAAAATAACTTGACACATCTCACACACGGCCGTCTGATCCCTAACTAGGCAGAGCCTGTACTATGGTAATCAGACTGCTGATAAACATATATTTCTAAATACATACATATTATAGATAAATTACACCCAGACACAGAACAAATGATCATGCTCATCACACAATTATTTGTCCTGGGTGGGAATCGAACCCACGACCTCTGGCTTAGCAGTCATAGTCACTAACCACTAGAGCAACAGCCCAGTACAATACATTGAGTAAGTTGAAAAAAATGTTGTTAAGATTTGTAATTATTAAAATACACATACGTATACCAAATTGTGCTACTTTAATTAATTTCAATTTGTAGAATACCGAGCTAGTAAGTACTCGTTAATTAAAAAAGTAAAAAAACGTTTACGAACACCCATAATATGTAATAACAGCATTCATATCATATCATAGATTCCGCATACCGCTTTAAAACTGCACTGGAATTTGGACCTACGGCGCTAAACAATTCAGTATGTATTTATATAGGTTAAACATTAATTTAAATACAAAAGTAACAGTTCCACGGCCTTGCAGGGTCAAGTTTTCTGCATTCTTGGATAATGTAATGTTAGTGACAAGGTAACACGTATGGTGGTAAGTGTGAAGTTATTATTAATAATGATAATAACTTCACACTTAATATAGACCAATAAGTCAACAACAACTAATAAACTAAAAATATGTTATTGATTTCGTTTGTTGTTTATTAGGTGTACTGTTGAATATGCGCCTCCAGGCGTGAAAAAACAGAAAGAAGTAATATTCAAATATGTTTTCTGTATAACTTACGAGTTGAATATAAAATCACAACCCGAAGCTAAATTATATTTTAAAATTGACGCTTATTAAATTTGGCACATTACATCTGCACATTTTATTGATTTATTGATTTAAATAACAATAAAATTCATTTTTATCATTGCTGTCATATTTTCTATAGCTTTTTTTAAAAGTACATTTTGCACCAAGCTTTTTATAACATTTGTTATGTGAGAAGGATGACTGATTTCGTTTTGGAATACTAACAATTAATCTTACTTTTAGTCCGACACGCGTGTCTTTGAAATCATTATCTTTTATATTAATATTTTGGGTCAAAATTCAATTTTGTATATCTGTCTTGCTCACAGTTTGAATCATTAATATTTTTCGGGAGTGGTTTTTCGAAACCTTAATTAATACGACGCTTTTGAAGCTAAATGGGTTTCGGTCTGGTTTTATCGCTTTCGTTTTGGGATTTCAAGCGAGACTTCTTTATAAAAAGTATCGCATATTCAAGAAACTTATCTTTCTTAAGTTTAAACATTCCGACAAAGGTCATTTGTAATGTTTTACTAACCTTATTTGTCTAACTTAACAAAAGGGATTTAACATACTAAGACTACAGAGCTAAACAGTTCACTTAGTATATATAAAAGGAAATAGTAAATTGTACCTATTTGCATTACTATTATTTATTACAACATCAATCATAGCCTACACATCATAACAAGCTTAGATAAGAAGCTTTGAATTAAACATAAATTATATGTCGTCCATTTAATTGCTCCGATCCGATTTAATCAATACCTGTAGTTACACGGTAGCCTTGGTCATCTCTTGGTGACCTTTAAGAGCATTCAGTAAGGCGGTGAATGGTTTCTTAGAGCTTTTCTGGGTAAATAACTGCTCTACTCTATATGTGGGTAGACCATGCGCAAAGTATTTTATTTTGTTTTTTTTACTCAAACATATAACTTATTAAGTTCAAAATCTCGGTTATACTAGATACTTCACACCTCTGCTGTATCCAATAAAACTTACAAGTCCACCTTACATTCAGCAGCTTAAAAAACTTAAGCTCATACTGCATTATAGTAAAAATGGTCTTTGCAAATCATTTTACTACTTCTTTTACGAAGCAGTGCTTGGAAGTATATCCTTGACTAAAATATTGGAATGTTGGAACCCAGAGCGATCAACACCACATGCTAAAACAAGTTTTATATAAACCACAGATATGAACCTGTATAATCTCATTCTAATCTGCTTATAATTTTATAGACCATACGCAGGTCGATTTAATGGCATGCTCTGACCTTTATTCGAGTCAAGTCA
Organism: Callimorpha dominula; assembly: GCA_949752705.1. Classification (NCBI taxonomy): domain Eukaryota; kingdom Metazoa; phylum Arthropoda; class Insecta; order Lepidoptera; family Erebidae; genus Callimorpha; species Callimorpha dominula. Next base: position 22,055,118 of record OX456992.1, read on the forward strand.
CGAATTCGCAAATGCAATAAATAGTTTGATTGAATCGTTATTTCATTGAAAGTGAATGTTATGCGAGTTTCAGTTATGAACGGAGAATTACCGTTTGAATATTGGATAAGTTAATGTACAAATAAACTTATATTACTCACGGTTCTTTGATCTGTTTCCTTTAAATAGTTATTGGGTTAATACGGTGATTCGTTATACATACATTTGTAATGATATTGTTGTAATAATAATAATAAAAAGTAATATTTCAAAGCTGTTAGGTACATAAGTTTTGTAAAGAAAGCTGTATTTAGTTAGGTAATTGTTATTTTATTTGCACGTAGTGCTATGCTTGCTCCATTTGTGTCACATTATGTCAAGGTTATTTTGTATTATTAACCGACTTCAAAAATGAAGAGGTTCTCAATTCAACTGATTTTTTTTTGTGTGTATGTTGCGCAATATCCACGTCATCGGGCGATCTACGTTTTTGTGTCATCAACTTGGTAGTAATTAAATTAATAAGTAATACAGTGAATGAAAAATGTATAAAAAGATACTTCCACTCGTCGAGTTACACAATAATTATATTCGTTCAATTGTTTCAAACTAAATTGCTATACATATTAAGATTGGCTAATAACAAACGGTACAATTTCATACTTATGTAAGCAATTGAGTAGAAGATGAGCAGTTATTGCACTTGAGTAATAAGATTGAGGATAGAATTCACGCTAACAATTTTTTTGTAATAGGCCTTCTTTTTACTATGTTAACTTATATCAAATACTATGAGGTCAGTCTATATAAACACATTAAATACTATCGCAGTCTAGCAGATGAAAAAATAGAAATTTTGTAATTGGTAAGTTGTTAAAGATAACTATAAACTCCCGTGATACCATTGGCGACATTTATGCTTTGTAAAATCTAATTCCAAAGGGCGCTCTAGTGTTCGGACTTACTTTATAATTATGATCTATGATCTTACATAAGATCATACCCACTGCATACTACACACGTTGACCAAGGAGTTGTTGCTTAACCAGTCGCGTGGTGTTGTTACTTCAGCTAAAAACTGTGTATTCCTTTAAAGATAAGTTCAGTTGCTATGTTTTATATTATTCAATTACGTACTAACATTCATCATAAACTGTCATTGTCACGGCCGTTGTTTACTTTCACTCTCATTTCGCATGAATCTGAAAGAGATGACAATACTTCGCTCTAGCATATTTTGTTTTGCTAAACAAACTTTTTGAACATGTTTTACTACTACCCACTATTGTAATGCAGACAGACGCGTACTTTTTTTTGAAATGGATACTAGCAACGTGGGTCACACATTACTGGTATTCTAGTTAACCCCTCCAACAAAGCTAAATGCTTTTGAATAAAAGCCATGAAATCATAGTAGAGGGATGCGGCGGCGCCAGGCCCACAGTCTCAATGCGTGAGCATGCCTTGCAAGAGAAGGATTCCCATGGATCATTTGTTAGATAAGGAGAACTTTTGTAACTTGTCACCATGTTATTTAACAATATTTTTTTTTTAATAGACCACTCCCACTTTAGGAATATTCCTGTGTCGCAGGACAAACATTCAAACAACGAACACAAAGGAAACCTAGACTCAGGACAACTATTTGTGGGTCACACAAACTTTGTCCCGTGTGGGATTTGAACCCACAACACTCAGCGCGGAGTAGTGGCGAGGTGACCACTTAAACCATTGAGCCATCCATACAGTCAAAATTGCAAAGGTACGAGTGTTCTGCTGTAGGGTGAAAAAATAATGTTTCACTATCTTTAGTAAGGTTATCACGCTTCTTAAAATCATAGAAAAGGTTTATTTAAATATGTAGATTTTTTTTAATTCATTAAAAAAAGAAGTAGAAAAAATATGTACCAATAAAAATAAGACAAACGATAAATCTAGGCTGCACCTAACAATAATACCACCCAGTTTTTATGTTACAGATGTAAATTATGTTAATAAACCTATCCACTGTATTGCTTTTGTGGGGTAAGCAGAATACAAAGTACGCCAACGCTTCACGTGTAATGCACTGCCAATAAAACGTTCAATTTATTTCAAATAACAAGACCATAATGCAAAATAATATCGTTTTTTTTACTCTTTAAGTAAACGACTATTTAAAATATTACAAATGAATTAAAAAAAAAAAACAAGAGGTTTTGAATTTGAATTTAAACGTTCTTACTGCATCAGTGCTAATTTGACGACATTAGATGTGTAGCACCTACTTTTTTTTTCACTGGTTAAGAGAGTTATTAGATCTCTGTTTTACCTAAACCACGAGTCGGAAATGTATATAAAAAGTCCATTACTAGACACACTCGATTTTTTTTTTTAATTGCATTTATTATATGAAAATTACACAACAGATTACTAAACGTGGAGTGCATATCTTACAATATAACAGAATCCAGCACAGCGTGGGTGGTCGTTGGAAATATTCTCACTTCTAATAATTTATTTGCATACAAAATAAATTGTTTGCTGATTGTAAGTGGGAGAGCCATGCTTCGGCACGTATGGGCTGGCTCGACCTGAGTGATACCACGGCCTCACAGAAATCCGGCAGTTAAGCAATGCCCTCGTTGTGTTTCGTCGAGTGGGTGAGGTTACCGGAAGCCCTAACCCTTCCCTCTCCCCCTCTAACCTTCTTACCCCCTTCTCCTATGCACTACCGGCAATGCACTTGTGACTTTCGAGTTGCAGGTGCCCTTGGTAGTCACTTACCATCAGGTGACCCGTCTGCTCGTTTGCCGACAATTCTATAACAAAAAACTGAACACATGCTAGTTCCATAAGGGACTAGCGTGTGTTTAGTTCAGTTCTTAGAAACATATTAACTACTTGGAGGAGTAGAATTATGTTTTGGTTCTGATTCACGCTGTTATATTTACCTTACGATGTCCTAACCCAATTATATCCTAACTAATATTATTATGTACATATACAATGACAGCTCAAGTTATACTGGCCAATTTAAAAACCATGGTCTAAATGCGAATCTCTAGTATGATATAAGTTAGGATAGTTACCCTGTATTTTACATCTAAGCTCGTCATATAAAAGACAAAACAGATTTTAATACATATTATGAAAGAGAACTATGTGTCCAAACATCTTCAACGCGACAGGTGAAGGATAACAAATGAGTCCACTCCACACTGACATAAAATCATGATTGATACTGTTGCGTGTGTCTAGTTAAAACCGCATATAATAATATTACCTTGGCATATAATAATATTCAAATTGATGTTCTTTCTATAGTGATTTAAAGTGCATTTGGAAAAACTTAATCGGAAAGGGATTTAAAGACTTTTTAGAACTGAGCGACTTGCAAAATACTCCACTCTACAAAAGACCGCAGCAAAAAGCCATTAACACACTTAGTAGGTACGTCAGAGCTATTTTGGTGAGTGAATGGGATAGACAGTACGCAAGTTGCATCTAAACCCTCATATTGCGTAAGTAAAAGCTTGTCAACGGGCATCCCATACGCGGAGAGCCCATAAACGTATTAAAATCCGTGTGAGTGCAATTAGATACGTATTATTAGAATCAAACATAGAACTAATAAATGAATATTTTGTCTCCCCCTGTACTAAGGAGGGAAGGTTGCCGACAGTTTTATATTCACCGGGACTTGCCAATGTCATGCCCTCGGTGTCATGCCACCGAATATTGTGCACATGATACTGGTGAACATGGTAATTAACTAACCAAATAGCAAAAAGTCCATAATGAAACGGAGAAACGTTACATCTGTAAAGACAGCAGATAAAATAATGATACCACATGTCATAACATGTAAGGCATTCACCTTTTTCTTTTCTAACGAGTTAATTGCTCTCTTGCATAATTATTTGTGTGTGGTCCAAGAGTCGTTTGACCAAATCCAACAGACTTAGCAACAAGTGTTCCTGTCAAGTAGACCACAGTACTGATTAATTGTTTTGAATAGACTTGCGGTAACATGACAAATGTTTGACTGATGATGATGACTGACGCGTGTTTTGAAGTGATTGTTATGGAATATGTAGACTTATAGAAAACGGTTCGAAGGAGTTAATTTTTGGACTCATATGGCGTTCGCATTTAAGGTTGTGGATAAGCTGTCAAATTGTGAAAAGGAACAGAATCCTGCTACTGAACAAATTATCGGAACAAACCTTTATCGCCCGTTGATCAAAGTTTGCTTATAGAATGCGTAAGTTGAACAATTTAAATATGTTCAAATCATAAGGTTAATTATTCAACATTTGGATGAACAAGAACGACTACAATCAGAAGTAATGTGCTTTAACATCATGATCATGAAAGTAATGGCTGTTGATATTTTCATATACACAATAGATTATAATAAAAAATAAAGTGTAATCTTATATTAAAAAATATAAAAAAATTAATTATATTAAAAATATATGTAAAAGAATATGCAATCGGCAAAATTTTAATGTAATCAATCTATTAACCAAAATTGCTGCAATTATCAAATTTCCCTAAGTTTGCTCTCTAAATTAAAGTGAGTTATGTGTTTTAGTTTTCGACTATACATTGCTCAATATTTGAAATAGCCCAATTTAACAGGAACATTCACAGAGTGCCACTGCTCTAACTACAACAATATTATCTAAAAAGTTTACCGACATAACAGCATCGTGTGAAAATCTCTGCGCACATTATACGCACGCACAGTCGTGAGCGAAAGCCAATGGAAAGACTTACATAAACCTTTAGGTTTTATTATTTAAATATTTAATACCGCAAGTTTAATTTATTAAAAAAAATTATGATTGGCATCTGTTTCTATCAAGAAAACAAAAAAAAAATAGGAAGGTGTGCATTCACTTCTGTAGGCCTTAATAGGTAGTACGAACACCTTAATGAGGTCCAACCATTCTATTCATAAAAACTATGCTAAAACATTAAGATTAAAAAGAATAAATATTACACGAGATCACGATCATCATCTGACATATATATGATTGATACAAAATCAGCTTTATCTCATAAAGGCAGAGTTGACAATCCTTTGAATTAAAAACTGCATATAAAAGCTGCAGGACAAGACAGGTGCGTGAAAACGAAAGTTGTTCTCTTCCTGATCACCCGTTCGCCTCGACTTGAAACCACGTATGGATATAACTATTTAGTGTTTGATATGCAAGGCCGATACAGTAGTGCTATAAGAGATTGAATGTTTTTATAACACATTACTAATGATTGTAAGTATAGCAGTCTGTTTTACAATGTATCAAGTTGGCAAATGTGAATAACAAAAATGATAACAGTTAAGGCTAAAGAATTAAGAATAATAACACATTGTGATCAAACAGTAGCATATATCATTGAAGCGGAACATTTACTGACAGGTTTAATGATATTATTATAAAGCACGAGCCTGACGAAAGGAAGAGTTGGGAGCTTGAATCTACTGTACTTTCACTGCGCAGACGCTAAAAAGTGAAACTGGAATCGGCGTAGGCAACGGAATGCTGGCTAACAGTGATAATGATGACGTAAAGATTTATAAAGAATAGTTAATATGTGTGATGGAAAGTTTTGTAAGAGTTGTAGAAACTATCGTAAATTATTTTATTCTATTTAAGACAATAAGGTGAGGAAAGTCATTAGTTCTTGTAGAGGTAACTATATATGAGTGTATTTCAATGTTATTGGTTGGTATGGTTGGTATAATCAACAGATTTGTTAGATTCTGATATTGCTTTGTTAAAATGTGAATTAAGTTAAACGGATAATTCGATTTGGAAAAGATACTAAACTGTGTTTGTTGTTAATATTTCAACTACATCAAAGATGTATGAAATTGTTATTCATACAAGTAATGAAACAGATGTTGACGAGAAGTTTGGAGGTCGTCCAGTTAACGTAATGAGGGAAAGGGAAGGACGTAAGGATATAATGATAGAGCATCAGGCAATTAGTAAACCTCGTTTTGAAAACCAAGTAACTATTTACCAATATCCAAATACTCTAATAAGCAATTTAGCTTTTAAAGATCAAATCATTCGCATTACGAATATAATTCACGAATTCGATATAAAAGCGAATATAATTACTGATATCTCGATATGAAAATAGCTTTGAATTCTGAACTTTACAGAAAAGGAGAACATAACGAAGCGTTAATTCGCTGCAGTGTGCGTTGTTTGCACTACTTATACAAGATTTTCGTGAGATTGATGTTTATCAGATAGTAGCTAATTATGTTAAGTATTTCTAAGATCATAAGTTTTCAATTATAGGAAAATAAGGTGGGTTTACTCAAATTCGAGTCACGTTTGTTGTGCAAATAAACGTCAGTGTAGTTATAAGATAGTTATAAGAGCAAAATCGTTTTTTGCTTTTTGTTTTTTACGTTTACTTCGCTTCTTTATCATATTTCAAATCACATCCATCATTTATGCACCTAATGCAACACTTCCAGTGTCCTTTTAAAGATGAACTATTTGATTTATTTCGTAATCAGTGACGTCCTGACTATCATTTATTACATCTATTTCATCTGACCATGTGGTATTACTCAGCTGTTGTGATACAATGCGTTTTGAAATTAATCATGACTTTATTGCAAATAAGCAGACAGTCCGAGGAATAAAGAAACATTGACGAGTTAAGGATTTGATCGTAAAAATGCACATCATTCAAGAGGTCAATGCTTTTGTAAAAGGTTTGAAAATAAAATTTAAATCATGATCGAATAATAAAACTTATTTATACACTTACAGAATAATTTTGTATTCATTTAAATGAGATATCTATTTTTTATTTAAACGAGATATTATTTTTTTCTTTTCTATGTCTGTTATTACTGGATCGGAATTTTGTTAATACCTGTTATATCTGCAAAAATAATGTCGATTAACCGGATGTGGAGTGCATTCAAGTGCTCCACGTCTACATTTTTCAAGGGCAACCCGAATACCAACTGTCCCAACGTTTGTAGGGTATCAGAATCTCTACTGTTTTTTTTTCCTTTGTGTTTTGGGTACGTTTGTATTTGCATGTAGATATCATATCGCAAGTAGTTATTAATTGTTTATTTTTGAAGTATAATTTAAATTAAAACTATATTTGATATTATTGTTACAAATTGAAAGTTACGTAAGGTGTTTCTCAAATTTTGTATAGCCATTTTGTATGTATCAAATATGTATTTATCTTAAGTAGAAGTTTTTATTTTTATATTTCTTTGTATTTTATATTATGACATTTCGCAAACGTGCTAAAGTTCAAATTTGAAGTTGCGCCACTGAGCAATAAAAATATCGTCGCAATCGTAGAAAAACGGCGGATTTGATTTGTTGACGATTTTTGTTTTTGACATAAACGTACTAAAAACATTGTACTTTATCATAAAACAAAACATTTTTCAAAGCTCATACACACAATAACATTTACAGATTTCATTAGCAGAAACAGCCGTTTTCAAAATATTACGTAAAACATAACGATACCAGAAGTATCAATTAACGTAAGGGACATTTTGGCGAAAATGAGTTATATACATCATTGGATTCAGAATTTTCTGCTCTATCGATTGGTATTATAGAAAAAATTCTATCGTTAAAAAAAAATTCCTTACAGTAAAAATTTTTGGCCTGCGTAAAACGATTTATGACAAAAAAAAAGATATCACAGACGTTTACATTCTTTTTTCTCTAAAAAATAAAGTAAAGCACAGTGTTAAATAATTTACACCCTTACCTTAAACCTCAAATCAGTCAGTTGATTTTTTTGATTTTCAAAAAAAAAATTATCGACTTTTCCAAAATTTGTTTATACTATCCTAAAGCACTTAATTTTCCGCGTCTATTAAGTCCTAATAGATCTTCGTATCTCAAAGTTGGGAAGTTCCACAGGGCTATGACGCCCGAGTAATACCGCACGGCGACGCTCCACGCGCCGCTAAGGGGGAGCATACCGTTGTCACAGATAATACTATACTAGTACCGTTGTTAACCCTATCACTCCCACAAAAAAAGTACAAGACATAAAATGTTTGTCTCTCTCAGTTTATCAATTTTCGACCTCGTTCACGAGATATCGAAGATATTCCGAGGTGTTAAGAAATCAAGGATTTTTTTGTTTTTTTTTCAATTTTCGAAAAAAGTTTTCGACGTTTACAAAAAATTTATTCACCATCTGAAAGCCATTCAAATTCCGCGTCTTTTGAGCCCTCATACGTCCTCATGGCCCTAAACCACTATATAAAACGGGGCAAACACACTTTCAGCGAAAATGGGGCCCTACTGGAGCGATCGAAAAAACATTTTCAATGTTAAACATATTATATCGTACATTATAAATCGTTTTATTTTTGTATCCCTAAATTTCATTTAAGTCTGTGATAGCCAGTCTGAAACTAACATTTAATCACTCAAAGAACCTATTTTCATGGTGTTAAAATACTATAATTTTAGTGGATAATCTATAGTTACCTCAAATGGCAACACGGTAAATGTCCTTTACAAGAGAATTACGTATAATTTTCTATTTCTCTTGCTTGCTGCTTACGCTATGCTTGTCAGTTTACACATAAAATATTAGTAACGTAAGGCACAACTAAACATATTTTTTTAATATAAGGGACATGCCATATTAAAAACCACTCGTTATTCCTAAATCTTTTGTTTATAGCATGAAGAAGAGAAAATTCTAAGAAACTTGGCTTTAGACACAATTAAAATTGGAGCAGACAGTAAAAAGTTATAAAGAGATTTAAAAAAATAAAATTGTTTTTTGGCTCTCCTGAAAAACAGTGTTTTGTCCTTTACATTAATTGATACTTCTGGTATCGATAATTTGAAAACTTTAAAGTGCGCTCTTGTAAAGTTACACAAAATCAAATCTGTTGTTTTACTATGACGACGACGATATATAGGTAGGATTTTACAATTATACTACTACATAGGTAGGTAGTAGTATAATCGTAAAAGTTACTTGAAAATAGAATTTCAGGTATCCCAGCATTAACTGTATTATTTTATTAACTATTTAGAATAGATGTGGTAGGTAGTGGTGTAATATACATCACATTTTGCATTCTGTATTTGGTAACACATAATAGCAAACCAGTAGTGTTGTCTACGGAGAACACTTCCAGAGTCCGTGATGGTCTACGGACAATCAAACAAAAAACAATTTACCCGACCCGGGATTCGACCAAACACCTCATGTATAACGCAAACACAAAGGCCAACATATGAGACGATACTACTGGGCGGTCTTAGCGCAATGCCGTTAGATATTCATTCATTATTATCTCCAAACGATAATCTAATCGGCAATTACTACTTCAAGTAACCTTTGCTAGAAGCAATTATATTACACGCAACTAAATATCAACCGTGTGCAAGTGACAACTGTATATTTCGTAAGAGATGGGCTTGCTGTTATATAATTTGTTCGTCTTATTTAAATGCCAAATATTGACCCATGACATGAACATTGCCACTTGTATTATCCGTCGAAATTAGGAAGGTCGTGGTATGTTTGACTTCGGTCAGGCAGTGAGGATTTTAAAAATGACAGTTGTTAATTAATGCAATTTAAATTTTAAATAAATACAATTCGGACCACTTCGCAATTACATTTAATGATCAGCTGTAATAGAAGTGAATGGCTACATTTTGAAATTATTTACCAAGGAACCTTTTAACAAGCAGTAAACCTGTAACCTTAGGTGGGTAGTCGTATTTTACTTTTTGTCTCATGCTTTACTGGGGGTGTAAGTAGATATCTATATAGAGTGAACATAATTGTTTAGAAAATCGGTCTTTATTGTATTTAACTTGATTGGTTTACAATAAAAAAATTATTAAGCTACAACAACACAAAAAATATATGCTAATCAAATTCAGAAGTAACAGGTCACTAGATCCCGAAATCTACGCGTATCGACTAATGACGCCCGAGATATGTTTATGCAAGGACAAAAGCAGAAAAAAAAATGGAGGGCTGTTGTTTGAGCCTACCCCAGACACATTTTTATTGTTATGTGAAAGTGACACACGATAAACACCGACTGTATGAACAATTTCAATGAATGTCACAATATCTTCGTCTGTACATGTTTGTTTAGAAACTTAAAAGTGAAAACCTAGCATTATAGGTTTTCACTTTTAAGTTTTCAACATAAGTCACATTCTACGGTTTCTTTGAAACACCACATAAACTATGATTAGCGCAATTAAAGTGTCTAAATCAGTAAAAAAATGATAATGTAGATAAGCAAATAACACGAGTTTGTACAAAGAGAGTGAAGAAATAAATAGAATAACGAAATGACGTAAACATGGAAAGGAAAATACAACACGGCATTTAATATCTACTAAATGCAAATGTCGTAATAGACCAAGATCCCAGGGCCGTCAGACCGTACTTATTTTCTGACTAACAAAATGTGTCGTATTGAGTAGTATTAGTAGGGAGTATGAGTCTGGTACCAGGTGCTAAAGTTGCATAAAATCATTGGTCACTTATCTTAAATTCGGAGTGCTGAGTTTTATATATATAGTAAAAAATATCATTAAAAAATTAATTTCAATATTGCCAGATATTTTTCGTTTGCCTCTTTAAGGTTTGAAAAAATAATATCTTTAGAGTCTCTACTCTATACGACACATTTTGCCGTCAGAAAATAAGTAAGATCTGGTTGCTTTGGGATGTTAATCTATAAACCTATTAAATATTAAAGACAATAAAGCCTAATGCCAAGAAATTTGAAGATGTTACAGATTTATCTGCAATATCAGACAGATTGTATTTTGCAAAACATCGAGTATTTTTTTTATTGACATAAATGTAAAAGAAAACCCTCAACCCTCAGCCTTGATAACAAGTAACCAAAACCAATTTTAGTTCTAATACATATTCATTTAAAAACTGTAGGTGATCATCAATCAATACAACATAAAGTTGGAATTGTTTTATTCCAGCAAGTGTGCGCTAAGGCGAAAACTTATTTTGCCTCAGAATCACAAGACAGACAGATGAATTGACCAATAACTGGTGTCGGGTACGCTTGCAACACTCAAACAACTGGTGCAGCCCACAATAAGGACATAGTTGTTTAATTGTACACACAATCGGTGACTAATCAGAACCCATAATTTAAGACCGGTGACTACTTTTCTAGTTATTGGAATATTTTTAGCAGTTAGTGCTAAACTATTAAATAAGTCATGGAAAATAATTAACCTGACTATTAAATATTAATATTATTACTAACATAAAATTATTAATAGACGGTATGTAGTTTGCAACATGAACAAGAATAAATTAAGAATTTAAAATACCCCCAACTCGAAAATCCCTTCAAAGAGGTAGAGAAGAGCTGATGATATTCGAACGGCTGAACAGATTTTCGATCACGTCACCCTCTAAGCAAAAAATAAATAAATGGAAATCAGTCAATCCGTTTAAGAGCTATGATGCTACAGAGAGATACACAGACACTCGCATACAGATACACACATTCAATTTATAAGACCCCTCCTTTATACGTTGGGGGTTAGTAAAACGATTTCCATCAAACATGTACAAATTATAAAGACTACTTTAAATATCTGTGAAAGAAACGCTCAAAACAGAATAACAATGACCTTGGTCTACTTTGGATTGCATTCATTTCTTAATTTCGGTATGAATTTTGGAAGCCTTGATATTAAAAACAAAGTTTCGACTCTGTGGAATTTGTTACTTTGTTGTAACACACTCTCAAATGTTAAGATAATTTAAGTCATACGTAACGCTAGCAAGAGATTTCTACCAATAGAAGAAACGTCATTGTACACTATTACGAGATAGGTCACAGTGAGTACACATAATTGATATGTACAAAAGACGGCCTTATCACTAAATGTAATTTCTTCCAGGTAACCTTGGGATTGACAAAAATGATAAGATACAAAAGAAACTAATAGGTAGTTTTGGTGTGGAAAAGCAATAGAGAGAAAAACACATTTCAGTTGAGAAGAATCAAAATGTCATGCTTAAAAACTAGGTACATCATATCTATAGACATAATACAATATAATTAGATAATACAGGGAAATAAATGTAAGAAGCATAATATAATACTTAGGATGTTTTTTTTTTATGGTATAGCGGGCAGACGGGCAGACGGGTCACCTGATGGTAAATGACTACCGCCGTTCATGAGCACCTGCAACTCAAGAGTCACAAGTGCGTTGCCGGCCTTTAAGGTGGGAGTAGCTGAAGTATTATTATTATATTATGGTATATATTTGTACATTCATAAAATTAAATTCATGCAATGCAACAGTGGAAGAAAAGGAGAAATATTGTGGAACTTGATAAAAGTGTTGGCCGATTTGCACGTAAATGGAACTTACTCGACTATATTCAAACTAATATTCTCAAAGAAATCGTGACGGATAAAATTTCGGCACCAATATTCGAACGCATCAGTAACATAAAACTGTATAATCAACTGCTTGATAGTATGCACCATCATTGTAACATTACATGTTAAGTTTGAATTGAGGTTCCGAAATATTCGTACAGTTTCAATCAAGTGATTTGCCGAATTAAATTATTACGGTCAAGCCCTCCTGTCAAACCGTCACGTCATTGCCCTCCAAGATTTCTATGGGATAATACTGAAATTCTTACAATGGCTTGGTAATGATTTGCACTGATGACATTTCAATTCTGGTTTCAGTAATGCAATATTAATTATAGTAGTTTATATTAAAAATGATATACAGAAACATTTGTTAATAAAAATAACCCTGTAAAGTGATGAAATATGCAGCGTCATCCCTTCCAGTTTTATATATAAATAGCCGGTACTTTTTTCTCTTAGTAGAATAAAATATCGATTCATATAACAACGCTATTAAATGTCTACTTCCTATATTCATATCTGGTAGGTACACGGTAGACTTTGTGAAATTTCAATCGATTTGACATTGAAAACCTATAAGGCCAAAAGTTTACCCGACCAGGTGTTTTCCGGACAATTTGCGATGCTGTAACTTGAATTATTGTCAATCATCAGTCACGATCGCGAACAATTGGTCAGAGTTGACCATCAGTTAAATTGACAAGCAAGTGAATGTTGCGAAAACATGTCTTGTTTTCTAACAGTATTAAAAAATATAATCCAAACAGGTCTTTATGAAGTACACCATAATAGCAATGTTTGGGTGAACTAAAATTATTTTGCTATTACGGCAAAAAGTTATCCTAAACACTTAATTACATTTCACAAAACTTTTGAGGTATAAAACGAGTCTTGAGCAGAAACTACCTGCGGTCCGTCTTAATTTAATATTACTTAATTTGTTTTCCGTAATGTAACAGTAGAAGCAGCAAAATACAATGACTTTTGAAGTATTGTTGATTTATTCCGGTAATGCGTATTATAAAAAGGTATCAGGTTGGTTAGATATCAGTAAAACAACCATTATTGAAAAGAAAATCGCAAAAGTTTTTAACCACAACCACAAGTATCAATGAAAAAGTCTATTTGGATTTACAGTAGCATTCATATTTCAAGCTTTCACAACCAACCGCAGATATCATATCCGTGAAAGCCTTTGTAAAAACGTTAAATGGAATAATCGAGCAAACACTATCTGAGAAACTTAATCGACATACTATTGTAGTAATGTTATATAACATAATATTCAACTGCATTTCGATACAAAGCTACATTGTTGGTGCATCGGAATATGATCTATTAGAGTTGTCAATGTAAGTCAAAATAGCGATAGTACCGATATTATTGTTGAAGCTAAATGAAACATAGTAAATGCTACTCTAGCTGTACAGTGCGGCGTGTTCTCACGTCCTTAATAACTGTAAGCAGTCGGAAACGGTTACAAAAACGTAACTACAGACAAAGGAAAGGAAAACGTAATATGCACTCGGAACAACTATGGGAGACAGTAGTGTTTAGATTGCAAATTAGCTTAATTAATTTCAATTTGTACTGGTTGTGTAACATAAAATTATTTATCAACTCTAATTTAAGAACAAGAAGTGGGTAAAATAGGAAAGAACTTGAGATTATAAACATATTTCTAGAGATTTGGCCATTAGTTTCAAACTAAAAACTTCAAGAAAAGTATTTAAAATATCATATCACACTTTAGTGAAAGCTACTTGTTGCAAATCGAAAAATTTGTTTTCATAGTAGTTTCTCCTATGGTCTGTCATTTATTGTGTTATTATAGCAGTGACTGTGTGAACTGAGCCGTGAACATTACTAACATCGGCTCGACGACCTCATGATTGATGTATAGAAAGTTTAAATACCGATTTAGGTATCGTGCACCAATAAGACTTCATTACCTACTCATTAGTCTTAGATAAAACAACGAAAATTGTTACAGTTGCTGATATCAATATATATGTCATAAACGACACCCTACAATATGTGTAAATAGCGACATGTTATAATTTAAACTTCATTTCATCTTGAAGTTTTAAGATAATATGAAGTTAAAATTACACATCTACAGATTGTTGTAATCACTCATCAATCTATCAATTTAGTGTTTAAATTTCACACCGCAACTGTGTGGAAACACATAACATTTTAATAGTATGCAAAATCACGAGTGCAATATCCTCAAAATTGACTGTTTTAGTGTTTAGTGTTTTGTTGGATAAAATTTTAGGTAAATCCCATGTTGCAATTGTTGGTAAGATTTCTAAACAACATTTTTCAATTCGGAATATTATGAGACGTGGAACAGATGAAAACCAAGGCTAACTAGAAAATTATAAACGCCACGTATCAAAAGTTGTAGTCAAGAGTTTTACAGTATTCAAGAGATTTTTACTAACCTTGTAAAGTTTATCTTTTTGATACCATACATCTTCCTCTTCCTCAACAGAAGCTGCAAACGCCTGTGTCAGATCATCTCGAGAACGCGAAAGTATTCGACGTCGTGACACCATTTCACTGCCCGCTGCTGCCTCGAACGGGCCTAGGCTGTAACAATGGAGAAATAACTGATCAGTATTACTTGTGAGTTAAGATCAACCTACATTCAATAAAGTGAACCTTTTCACTGCATGGATAGCGAGAAGCTTTACGTGGACATAGAGGCCAATTCATATATGTACCTAATATTCTTCTACTTTTGTGTACTGAGCCATTTTGTATTAAGTTTAATTCCGCAAAGGTATAATTTTTCGAATAGAATAGAACTAAACTTTATTGTACAGCAATTAGAATACAATTACGAGGGAATCGCAGAAACAATATGTACAAGGGGCGGCGTTAGATGGACAAAGACGACACAAAATAAAATAATACAAAGTTTTTGGTGTAAGAGAGTTGCAGGAATTTTTTTTAGGTTTCATACTGTAGTTTATTTATGTGGAGTCTTCGTAACCACTGTAGTTTAAAAAAACAGTTTATGAGAAACTAGCTCTTGCCCGTGGTTTTTATTTTTGTTTTTTTTCTTTACTCTCATTAATGTAGATTTTGTCAATCAATTCAGATATCTCTCATGAATACTGCTTTTCTCTAGATGAAAGGAACCATGTATTATGTCCTTTTCTGAACCCCTGACAACGTCATCTATAACAAGTTGTACATTATTGTCGTTTTAATTATACGATCTTATCGATGTCCAATGATGCGTTTATCATACTTTTAAATGGAAATTAAACTTATACATAACAGTGTTATGAAACAATAGGTGTGGCATAAGGTGTAACTGTTGCTACTTTTGTATCGACCTCGTTTATATCTGTTTTGTTCTTCTTACGTTGCTGTTCATCATTGATGAAGCTCTATTGATGCTTGTTTTAATGTATGCTTATAAGCGAATGTATTTAAACGGCGCTTATGTAACTCTGTTCATTGTAGATTGTTGACGGCTAATAAAATGGAGCGCGATGTTATTTCATTGTAAGCTTGAGAGTCTTTCGATTAATTCGTGACTGAATTAGGTACTCGTAACCATAGACGATGGTTTCAAACAATTTTTTGTTTTTACTTTCTAATTTTTTTTTTTGAGTAAGACATTGTAAGACGTACTTAGTTTAAAAACGGATTATGGTTTTATATACAATAATATTCCAAAATAGTACGTAAATAAGCTGCATTTCTCTACTCCTACACCATGTATAGTTCTAACAGTACCAACAAAGTACGGTTCGCTTCGCTTCCTTCCGACAACTAACAATGTGTGGCATTGGATTCGACATTGGGGCTCGCGTTGCGTGTCTAACGATCGCCTCCGTCTGTTCCTCCCATTCATTTGATACCCACCACTGTTTACTTTGAGTTTTTAATTTTGGAACGTCTTGATACTTCTACTACTATTTTTTAAAACCAGCCAAAAGAACTACAGAGTTTATAAAAAAGAGATAGGTACGTCACTAATAGATAAAACCTACCTTCTAAATTTAAAATTATTTTAACACATGATGCATACCGCTAATGCGTTGCGATTTTTGCAAAATATACGCCCTAATAAACCAAATCTTAAAAAAAAAAAAACTAATTTGACTTTAAAAATAGTTTTTAATAGGTTCTAAAGTTAAATAATTTACCTCACCAAGAATTTTTTTTACCGGATTTGTAAAAAAAAATTGATTTATAGCGGTCATAATTGTCATTTACAAAAATTATTACCCATATTCCACTGATCAGTGTGGAAACAAATAAGATATTTCACAATCAGTAGAAAGCATCTCATACCGAGGCAGATTGTTTGCAGTTACTAAGACACACTATTCTTCATTTTCAGGTACATTCTTTACTGGTAAAACTCTTCGAAGTTTGAATAAGGTGTAACGCGTTAAGCTACATAATGCTAGGGCTATTATGCGAGTGATAAAAAGCATTCCAATTTACAGTATAATGGTTCAAAAGCATGGACCAAACAAGCCGCAGCGTATCCAAAGCTCATTAATATCAACTGCTGGAAAGTCGAAAGTAATTTTCTTCGCGCAATTTTCTCGAAAGCAAAACTTATCGAGCGGTTTTCTTGGTTAGAACAATAATAAATAGACAACCATCTTTTCATATTACGCGTTCATTGAATATTGGAATCGTTTCTATATTTTATAGCAATAGGAGTTTATAGACTGTAGCTTTATTGTGTGCCAAAGAAGGTATTTATTAACTACCTTAAAAGGCATGATATATATGTAGATGAGACTTAGATTAAAACATAATTATGTCATTTTTATAAGTACAACAAAGAACAACGTATCACTGCTGCCGATGTTTTTTATTTAGTTTTCAAAGCATGATGGCTACTTTTAAACTTGTAATTGTTTTATAACCTATATTTCATCATATTTCCTATAATAGAGAGATAAGTTTATTACGTTTAATACAAAGTATTTGACTTCAGAGTTATCACAGCTTCTTGAGGAGACTATACATGTGTACGACTTGTTTCGTGTTTTTAAGATAAGCAACACCTAATTCATAGGCCTAGTATTGCAAGTGTACATACGTCTCTTTTAATCAGATATCGAAAATATTACGATTCATAAGTGCGACAATAGTTTGATACTGTCCAGAAATTTCCTTTTTTCTGACCAGATAAATTATTAATGGTTTTAAAAATAGTATGATTTGTAAGTCCAAAAATGCAGTTAGGTACAGTTACGTACAGTACACTCACTTTCTTCTTTCGGTGAGTCAATTACCTCAACTTTGCTTTATTTGAAATAAATTTATCTTTGTTAAAATAGCAAAGGCGTTAGACCTCGAATAACAAGTTATAAGTACGAGCTTAGTAGGTCAGTACTTTCACAGTTGATTTACTTTGATCTAAATAGTGCCTGTTACAGCATACGATCGAGAAAATGTAGGTTTGTTAGAAGCATGCTGATTCTGAGATATGGTACATGGAATGTCTTAGGATAATAGTCTTTAGAGGTAAGTGCAAAAAGTGTATGTTAGATGTATTTCTGCGGAAATGTTGATATACGCTGAGGCTGATTTTGAAAGTATGGAGTAAAGAAGTTTATTTATGAGAGTTTTTTTGTGATCACTGTATTTTGAGTTCATAACATAATATATATAAACAAAGAAATTTGAAGGAACAATGTAGATACTACAAATCTAAAATAAAGATACTTCTTATTTTATTCTCTGTTTACAATAAAATATGGAAAAAAGAAATTTAATTTCACTGATACACTGACTTTTAATCCTCAAGTAAATGTGTTTAAACAAGCTTATTCATTTAGGCTGCAATCCTTTATATTTTTGTCTACACACGTCCCCTAATCATGAAAGATTAGGGAATTTATTTGAATTTAATATTTTTATATGTCTTTAACATTTTTTGATTATTTGTTTGTTATTTCTTCTAATTCTTTTTTTCTTCGTGCTTGGTATCAAAATCCAATAAAAATATTTTTGGGAATCATTGTGGTCAAAAATCGTAGAGGAAGAAGATCATTGGAATTCAATTCGAAAGACATTATGCTTTTACTTACACTAATATTTATGCTGAAGTTGAACCTGTTAACATTTCACCAAATTCAATAAAAGAATAACACTTTAAAAGTAAGCACTATACAAAAATTCAATGTTAAAACATCAATCACACACATCATTATAGTTTAAAATATTATTATTTTTTAACTTTATTATATTTTATGTAAACAACTACAAAATAATCTGGATTCATTTATTTTATATTAATTTTTAAGTTTTTATTAACACATTCCCATCAAGAGGTCGCGTCTGTCGAGACACGTGCTTGATTGGCGACACTGGGCTGTATACGAAAGCATTACCTGATCTGTGACGAGAGTTATTTCAGAGGTCTGTGCTCAGCTGTACACGATAGTAACTATCGTGTATTCAAACGTGTAACGTTAATGTTTTATGTTCACAAACTTCTGAACTGCGAGTAACTGTTACTCGAAGTTCGGAGCTTTGTGAACATTGCCTACACCTTTGTAACGTGTCTTGTGTCCACTACTGTCCACATTGGTCATAATAGAAGCATAACTTCTCCTAACAGCTTAAAATTAAACTGTTTAGCTTATTAATAATTGTGTTCCAGGAAGAGATACTTTGAACTGTATGTCGTTTTTTATATTAATATCAGAGATGTTTGTCCGTTTTGTTGTTTATATTTGCTATTGTGTCTTCTAGTAAAATTATATGTATGTATTGCCGCAAGAAGAATGCTATTTCTTATATACTCGTACCACTAGGGTAATTTTTCATGATTGCAAAATAATAAACATGATCTTACATTACTTAATCATCTATTTCCAATCTTTTGTCTTTCGAGCTAAATGAATTTCTAAAGATTTTTTGAAGTGACCGAATGTCACACTCTCATCTTGTATTACTGTTGTTAATGCTGCAGGCTCTCAGTAGTGCAGCATCTGGGTAAACCAACACCCGCTGCATCCATTATCTAATACCTGGTTGTAAGAGTGTGTCATCTTTAATGCCGTTTCGTTTAAAACTTAAAACAAGCTTTCTTCAACAACTTTGTGACGTAATATGTACGTTCACACAACACTTACAATAAAATGTCTATGTGACGTAAGGTAAACATGAACCTGCGAAGGACGGTCATAAAATGCAGTTACGATCGACGTCACAGGACCCGTTTAAAACACGTTGACCCATATAGAAAGGTGAACGATACAAAGACAATGAACACTAGAGAAGAGATCAAATTGAAATCGATATTTTAAATAAGTACTTTTGAAGTACAGCGTTTAGATTTAATTAATGTTTAGAAATTATTTTGTGACGTGATAATCGAAGCATACAAAAGAGAAGAAAACAAGAAAAATGGTTTTAGTTTTACAGTTTTTGGAACTAGTTTTCTGAAATACATTGGTTGCCAGTTACATAAGCCCAGAACTTTATTTTAATTCGCATGAAACTGAAAGTTTAATGCAATGAGAAGATTTTCTTTATTATTTTTTGTATTCATTGGTGTTCGTTTTTGATCCGATTGTTATAGTTTGGTTATTTTTATTTTATCCTAAGCAAATTTTGATCTAAACGTATTTTCAATATGCCATTATTGATATGTGTGACTAGTATTGATGCTATGGGAAACACACAGTCATTCACGGAATTGAAATCAATGATGACATAACAATTCCATTGATTTTAAATTATAATAATAAATATACTTATTTAAAAAAGTGTTTTTAAATAAATTTGTGACGTCCTATGGCCGAGATAATAATGATGATGATGTAATAACATTTGTTGTTTTTTTTTGTTTTTAAATAAATTTTATGTACTGATTTTTTTTTACATAAAACTTTAACACACCTAATTTGTCACGATGTCTATATTTAGCGTTCCTCCTCGAGTTGTACGATTAGCTATTATGTATAGAATTACCTTAACGCAATACTTTTTTAATGGTAAAACAATTTTTACTTATAAAAATGTTTACTTATAAAATAATTTTTACATTTTAAACCGCGGAGGCCGCAGTTGCTAGAGGTGCCACTGGCATGCACTAACCTACTCCAACTTGCGCCTATGACACAGGCCTTGCGGGTGCTTAATGCGGTGGCCAACAGAATTGATGCGTTTTCATGGTCTCTTAATGGTCACACTGAAGTCACTAATGGAAATTTATGTTCTGCTCGGTTTTGAAGGTGATCTTTACAAAACAATTTGCGTAAAATGATACGAAATTTAATGGCATTGAAATCTATTGAAATGAAACTCACTATCGACTATCGATGAAGTGTAGATCACGCTTCCTCTAGTGCTAGTCATTACGGGAGTCTTAGCGGAACAGGTTTACACTTTTATTTTCTTTTTACATACGTGAAGGCATCCCCGAGCGGCGCAATTACTACGGTACTTATAGGGTTGTGCTTTACCTGGATTATCCAGAAATTATTTTTAATTAAATATATCATATTGAAAAGTAACATTAATGTAATCACGTTAGGCTTCTTCTTCTTCTTCACGCTAGCCTCTAAACCAATATAAAAGAATGTTAACATCAAAAGTATAACGTTTTCTCTTGTTCTCACGTCACCTTTTAAACGATGTGATGAGAAGATAGTCAAATATACCATTAGTGAATCACTTATCCATCACTGAAAAAAAGAAATTGTGCGGTGCTGGAAAGTCAGTCAATCTGAATTTTTCGGCTGACCTTAGTCGAGAAGTTGGGTCTATTTAGTAGACCAATCCGTCCTAATTACATATTCGTCCACTATTACGAGTGTATTTACCCGAACAACAATGTATCAGAAGCTTTATGAGTGTCGCTAATGTAAAAGAGTGCCTGTTATTTAGAAATCTTGAGTTTTAAAACTTCAAGTTTTCTTATTTCATTGACTATTAAAATATACTAGGACACTTGAGTGTAAGGGAGATGCACAACAGGAAAATATAGATATAATAAAAGGTAAAAGCTAGTAAAGCAAATCTTTAAATATATACTTTTTATACACATGGCAACCCTGGCAACATTGCACCTGGATAGCACGCGCCATGATGTAATCATTTGATAGTTTGTTGACTCGCAACCGTTCAGTAATTGTTGTTTATGAGACAAATGCTCTGGGATAGTACGTCTTAGTGCGTGTTATTGATTGTGATAGAGAAGCGTGCATGTTAAGCTTTGAAGTTAAAGAAAAATACACTGTAAACGAATTTTATTAATCATGTCAAGTACAAGTAATATTTTATTTGTTCGAGGTAATCTAAATGGATAGATTATGCAGAGGGGGTATAACTCACTCCGTTTATTAAGACACAATGGATAAAAAATACTTTAAATTGTATAATGCAATTGTATTATATTTTTTTGTAAATAAACAAAATGGCCGCTGTTCACTTTTTTTGCAGGGCAGTTGTTTTATATTTTTTTAGTTACTAACTTGTCAAGATTTCGTTCAACAATGAATTTTATGGTAATTCGAGGTCGTTGTACCCCATAATGCAATAAAAAAACGCAAGGCAAATAAATAATTCAACGAATAAATTTCCCACAGTTTAAACTAAAACATTTTTACTAACGAAATCATTGAAAGTATTCACACGATTATAAATTCAAATAGCAGTATCGATTAATCTAGTACAGTCTACTGCTGGACATTAGGAAGGACACCCTCCTAAGCCAGGTGATCCGTCGTAATCCGTCCCCGCTATCTTCTTAAGGTCGTCAACCTTCAGAAGATAGCGGGGACGGATTACGTATCGAAGGACCAGGTATAATTCAAATAAGAGGGGCTTAAAAAAAGTGTAGAATATATAAATGAAGTTACTCCTTTCAAGAGCTGTAACGAAAGGAATTTAATAACGTAAACATGTTGTATCTGTATTTTTGTGTTAAAGCATACTAACATACCTATTACAGTTACTAAGCCATTACGAAATAAACTGTTAAAAATTCAGTTGAAATTGTATGTAAGCATTCTTCTAGGCTACTTTCCAAGTCAAATGACAACGTGGTCGCGATTCTAATTGCATGTGACTATTATTCGTTTGTGTCAAGACAAAAACGAACATCTCAGTGAGAAGATCATTTTTCTTCATTTTAACTCTTATTTCTAAAGTACTTAAGTTGCTTTCGAGTTCGTTTTTGGAGTTGACACTTTCATCACAGATTTTAAAGGTTCCTATTGACGATTGGATGCGTTCCATTTTTGAAACACGTTTTTGTTTGACAAAATATATTTTCGCAATCATAGTTTTGAGAAGGTGTTTTTGAACATGTACATTATATTTATGTTACCTTATCTTTCACGGAACAAATATTTGACGCAATTTTGACGGTAGTAACCAAAATTGTATTGAGCACTTAATACACGAGTTATTTTATTATAAATTTATCATGTTTTTTATAGGATATGGGGCAAACGAGCAGACGGGTCCGGCCTGGTGATAAGTGACTACCGCCTGGCTCCCGCACTTGCAATTCAAAAACCACAAATGCGTTACCAGCCTTTAAGGTAGGAGTAGGGAAAAGGGGGAAGAGGGAGAGTGCAGGTAGGGAGAGAAGAGGGGGAGAAAGAAAGGTTAGAGTCTCCGGTAACTTCACTCACTCGGCGAAATATAATGAAATCATTGCTTAACTGTCGGTTTTCTGTGAGGCCGTGGCATCACTCCGGTCGAGCCGGATGTTAGTATAAAATCTCTCAGCTTAAGTAGTGGTCACCTGATTGTAAATGGCTACAGCCGCCCATGGGTACCTGCAACTCAAGAGTCACAAGTGCGTTGCCGGCCGTTAAAGCGGGAGTAGGGGAAGAGTGGAGAGGGGGCAGGGAAGGGTTAGGGCCTCCTATAACCTCACTCACGCGGCGAGCATGTGTCTCCCACGAATGGTTGTAACAGGAAAGAAGTCTAAATGGACATAAGCCTCCCTAATAACGGCACGAAGAATGACGATTCAAGAAAAGTATCTCATTGCGGACGAAGAAGTCAATGTAAGTATATTTTCCAATGACTGTTTGACTGTTTGTTGAAGTTGAGATAAACTAACAAAAAAATTAAAACAGTTTTATGTATCATATCGATTTCATCCCATCCCACTAATATTATAAATGTGAAAGTTTGGATGGATGGATGGATGGATGGATGTTTGTTACTCTTTCACGCACATACTACTGAACTGATTGCGATGAAACTTGGTATGTAGAAAGCTGGAGACTTGGATTAACACATAGGATACTTCTTATCCCGATATTCCCACGGGATCGGGACTTACGCGGGTGAAACCGCGGGGCGCTGCTAGTATGCAAAAAATTTATTGTGCAAATAGAGTGTTATCTATCTATTTATCTTTTCTAAGCATATCGATGTCGATTAAGCCTTACAATGACAAAATAATTGTTTAAATTTAGTTATTTTGTTAGTTCAAGTTTGAACAAGCAAGACAAAGGGTTGGATAAACTTTAGTCATTCTAACTAATGATCAAGGTTTTTATTAGTTGAACATTTTTATATTTATGGTATTGTTGTTTTTTCTTTCAAATAAATGTCTCCAACGGTCTGGAATTTTATATCTAAATAATTATTGGAAAGTCGATTACAATCATTTGCCGAGATACAATTGATCATTTAGTTTGATTCTAATTCAAATTATTAGAATAGTTCAGTCTAAATCGAATGACAATCTATCGTCACTACATTTGGGATGACAAAAGCTTCACTTTTCAAGACGCCTATGAAAAGAAAAATTACGTCCTATACTACACATCACTACATATTATAAAACAAAGCTCCCCACCGAGTCTGTCTGTCTGTCTGTGCACGATAAACTGAAAAACTACTGAACGGATTTTCATGCGGTTTTCACTAATAGACAGAGTGATTCATGAGGAAGGTTTAGGTGTATAATTTATACCCGTGCGAAGCCGGGGCGGGTTGCTAGTTATCTAATAAAGAGACTTTCCCATTTGCGTCATACAGTTGTTTCTGTTGGTTTTAAATAAGGTTTAGTTAAGTTAATGTAATTAGTTAAAATTATTGCCGAGAAAGTAGTATAAAATATGTAATAAGTGTATAATTTTAGTTTTATAATTTATAAAATACATGTGTAGTTTAAAAATCCTACTAATGTTATAAACGTGAAAGTTTGTGAGGATGTATGGATGTATGGATGTTTGTTACTCTTTCACGCCAAAACTACTGAACCGATTGCGATGAAACTTGGTATGTAGATAGCTGGAGACCTGGATTAACATATAGGCTACTTTTTATCCTACTAAAATTATAAACGTGAAAGTTTGTGAAGATGTATGAATGTATGGATGTTTGTTACTATTTCACGTCAAAACTACTCAACCGATTGCGTTGAAACTTGGTATGTAGATAGCTGGAGACCTGGATTAACATATGGGCTACTTTTTATCCCGATATTCCCACGGGATCGGGACTTACTCGGGTGAAACCGCGGGGTGCTGCTAGTAATGGTATACATTAGTGGTTGTTAGATTCTTTTCGAAGTAGAATGGATTAAAATTCATAATGACCTATTTATTTTTACAATTGAAACGTACATATGTGCGCCCATTAGCACTGGGCGCACATATGTACGTTTAACCTGTGTTTTATCTGTGTGTTTGTTTTTCATTAAGCATAGCTTACTTATATGAGATGTTTTATAGAAAACACAAATGAAATGGTGAATAACTATAAATGTTACAATGGAAGCACATCGTATCTAAGTTTTTCAGTTTTCAGATTATTTTTATGTTTATTAGGCATAGGCTCTGGGACTGAAACTGAATATTTCTTGACTAAAAAGTTTAAGAAGCAGAATACCACCAGATGCAGGTATCAAAAGCCAGGGTCTTATCACAACAGTAGTATCACAATGCTCCATGAGGCAGCTAAACATTTTTTTTGTGGATAAAATATTATATATTTTACAATCATTGAGTATTATTATTTAGTGGACTTTCCGTTTTGGAATTATATTATAGATAAAATTTCTAAACATTCAACTCTTGCATCTACTTACTATGTAATCCAAACAAACTTACCTTCACTTGTTTTCAATGTCACTATTTATCTATCGCGTAGTCGATTGTATCGGTGCGTAGGATCACCTTCCTACCTGTTATAAGTACAATGATGTCTCCACCCACGGCACTATACGAACGAGTATTATTATTGACACAATCGTTGTCTATGATTCTGCTAGCGAATATTCTGCTGCGAGTAACTTGTTGTGGATACTTTCTACGATACGTCATCAATCTTGAGCAGGTTTCTGGTTGTGAGTAGTTTAATCTTTTGTTGTGCTTCTTTATTTGAAGACCAGCTGTTGTTCGTGATTACGCTATTATATTATAATATTATTTTTTTCTTTAAAAACAAGAACCATAAAGATGTCTATTATTCCTAGAACTTTCTTGAAAGAAGTTGCTTTCTCATGTTTTTATATCTTTATTATTATGTATTACTTTTACCCGGAATTAATCTTTTGTAGGTAAAAGGTCTAACTCTCTTTCATCCACGGTTTTCGGAACAGATCTAATATTGGCTACCTTTTGCTAGGAGTCAAGGATATCCCGTCATCTCTATTTATGTCTTCCTGGTGCTGTCAATGTTAATCTGTTTTTTGGTATATTGGAAACTAGCAACCCGCCCCGGATTCGCACGGGTACATATTATACATCAAAATCTTCCTCATGAATCACTCTGTGTATTAGTGCAAGCAGCATGAAAATCCGTTAGGTAGTTTTTCAGTTTATCGCGAACAGACAGACAGACAGACGCGGCGGGGGCTTTGTTTTATAATATGTAGTGATAAAGTAATTTTTTTTTATAAAACATGTAATCAAATTAAAATTATAAATTATATTTCGAGCAATTGTTTTTACTAAAGTAGGATCTGTAGAAAGGTTGTTGGTGCCGGTTCTACCATAAAACCTGTGGCTTATCTGTGGATGAACACATGTATCGTGTAAAAATATGAAAGTATGTGTCAGTGAATGGAAGTAATTTATTGATGCAATACTTTTTTGAAAAGGAGTCTTGACCATATTAAATTAAATTAATGTGTGAAAATGAAAGTTGAAGTAAAAGGTCCAATATTACGCGTGGATTTTATGTGATAAAAATAAAATAATTGGCCTGTTGGTCCAGTAGTTAGTGATCCCGGCTGCTGGGCCAGAGGTCGTGGGTTCGATTCCCACCCAGGATAAATAATTGTGTGAGTGTGATGAGCATTAACATTTTTTCTGTGTCTCTGTGTAGTTTATCTATATTATGTATGTATTATTATAATAATGATAGAATGTGTATCAGCAGTCTGGTTACCATAGTACAGGCTCTGCCTAGTTTAGGATTATACGGCCGCGTGTGAGATGTGTCAAGTTATTATTATTATTATATCAACGCGGCGCAAAATAAAAACCTAATATATATATATATTTTTTATTGTACAATAAAAACATAATATATATTTTTTTTATTGTACAGGGGGCAAACGAGCAGATGGCTCACTTGATGCTACTCAAGAGTCACAAGTGCGTTGTCGGTCTTTAAGGTAGGAGTAGGGGAAAGGTGGAAGAGGGAGGGAGGTAACTTCACTCACATACGTACCGAAGCATGGCTCTCCCACGATAGGAATTTATGTACCGAATAGTCATATAGTTTGCTTTATTGTGTTAGACTGTTAACTTATGATGGATTTTATTAACTAGCCGTTTTGAACATTGAAATAAAAACAGATAATATTTAAAGAACCCGTTTATATTGACTCAAATGTTGGATAACAGCCTGAGAACGTAAACTACGTTTCGTATTATCGCATCGCTGACACAATCGTTTCAATCGTAACAGTGAAAAGCTGGAATACAACTTGTATATACACGTGTTAATTGAATTGTAACCCACTTAATACTTAATTAAGTATTTTATGTAAATTTCAAGCGTATTCACGTTGTAACTAATACAGAGGAATTGATTATAACTGCGATGACGGTTCATATTACAGTCTTAACCATAAACAAACTATTGTGAACGTTGAGGCAGTTTGCGATGAAATTAAAGTAGCTAAGAGGTAAATATTTGCTTTTTTGGGCAGCCAATGTGTATTGATAAATGACCTACATTACGCCAACTATATTTTACATGAGGAAACAGAAAAGTTACGAATCTATTTTATAATTCTCACAAATCCTTAGATTCGGTAATTAATTCTGGAGTTGTTTAAATTTCCACCATTTTTTTTTTTTTGGTTTTCCAACAGCATACATATATTGCATTCTTATAGAAATTAATAAAAATATACGGTATTCATGCCCATTACAGGTTCCGAGTTACAAGCGATACAATTTAAGGAATAATTGTTATTTTATGCACCCTAAGACAGAGTAGGACAGAAAACCTAAACTATTACGTAGACAAAAGCTTAACTTTATACATTATAAATGCTCCCACACTTATAGCGTATTACAGTGAAGTTGGTAATAGGTATAATACCTGTTCATTATTTATTGCATGTTCCTGGAGATAATAATATGTGACGGTATCTTTACGCTCTCTATCTGATGTGGTATTTGCGGCATCTGATGTGTTGATTTTCTTTCCACATCACATAGTTAAAGTTATTACATCAGACTATTGTTTCTTAGACGATATTAGTAAGTCGTGTTGAGCCCGGTAATAAATATTCCACATTTGTATAGTTCTGAATAAGCATTATAATGTAATTCTCTTTCTGTAGGGTGCTAAAGACGGATTGATGTTTGATGTAGTTTGTTGGTAGAACTTTCTTGTTTCGATTCCCAGGACGTGCAAATTGATATTGGGTTTTTCAGTTAGGACATTTTCCGGAGTCTGAAAACATGCCCTTTAGATTACAAAAGGCTCGACACCTATTACGTTATATCAAAAATGAAAAGGGCGTGTCATACATCCCTATCTACTTCTTCAAGAAAATATATTAATATATAAAACAGGAAACTACAAGCATAACTGTCATGTACATACACATGTGTCGAACACAGGAAGCAAATATTAAGACTAGTTACGTAAACTGAAAGCAGTCTCATAAAATAAACATAAAATTCGCATCAAGTCCAATAGTCTGAATGAAAGCCAGCAACTCTTGTTCTAACATCATGAATGGTAACTATAACACCTACGCCAACACTGATAAGGACATACTTGATACAAAAAAAACTCCTGAATCCCTCGAATATAATCATATCTTCAAACACGGTTTTAAAATCTGACTTTCTTATATGGGTTATGCCATTTTGAGCTCTACAAAAGGATGCTAAAACATACAATAGGTTATTAAGTTTAGGTAGATTATATCATTAAAAGAGTAGCCGAAATGTTGTCTAGACAGCGTTGTGTCTAACTACTTTAAAATAAAATCCTAGGTCTTATTGTCGGTCATCTATGTTATACATATGTACATACGGTACAGTCGAAAAAGAAAAAGCACTTTAAATTATTTTCCCAAATTGTTCTCGTGCTTGTGAGGCTAGTTCAATTGTGTGTGCTAGTAAAAATATTTCGCTCTTTATCGCACTCATCGTTTATTAAATAGCAATAACAGTGTCGTAAATAAAGAAAACAGGCACGTCTGGTAACGGTAAATGTAAGTCATATCACCTTACTTACGCATGACTACTATAGTGAGTGCAGAATACTAAGAGGATTTCTCCATAGGGGTCACAATCTTTCAATGGTAACACCGACATCAATTTATAAGTAACACTAGTTTAAAAAAAAAACTATTTTTAACATAGGTTAAACATTACTAATATTTAATCTTAATTGCTACTACACGAGCGAATAATGTAGTTGTCAAGAAGTCTTCTCGCACGTAGTGTCGTAAATAGTAATAATGGTGCCGATTCTATTGTACACTCGACTAAACTAAAACCTGACTTAATTTCTTCATATGAAATCAACCTAGTGTTCTTCGTAATAAGGTCTATTTGTTACTAGCATCTATTTCTCAGCGCCGCTAAATATAACTAAAACCGGTCAACGTATACTCAACTTTATTTCCACGCAGCGAGAGTCACCATTTATTCAAACGCTGTATAATTGCCGCATAAGAACATGTTCAAAACGAACAAGGATGACGTGTTTTTAATCTACACCTACGAAGACGTTTACTAAAAACACAGAGCAAAAGAGATGGCATTCAACGGATAGCGGCTCTCGGTACGTGTTATTAAAGTTTATTTAAGCGTATCAGACTTTAGTCGAAAAATAAATTGCTTATTTCGATAGCGACATATGTTACCTACTTGTTTCAATTTGAAATAAGAACTTGTTTTTAAGTGTACAAGGTTTACATCTTATATGAAGAAAATTTAGTGAATATTAATTTAGCGAGTGAAGTAACAGAATTGGGACCAATATTGGCTGTCTGATTCCAAATTAGGCAGAGCCTATGGTAACCAGACTGCTGATAAACATACTTATATATTCCTAAATACATACATATTATAGATAAATTACACCCAGACACAGAACAAATGATCATGCTCATCACACAATTATTATTGATAAATTTTTGTGTAATTAACATTCGCACAAACAGACGTAATAGACTGACTGTACTTTAACGTCAGTTTGACTTTATGTGTGAACAGACACAATTCCCTAGAGAAGGGGTAATTTGAAAAGAAAAGTCAGAGGTGTGGACGACTATTGCTACGGGTAGTACGAATCCAGTTCTTTTTTACTCTTATTGTCCCAGGATCATATATGGTACTTAGGCATATTGATCGTAGTATTCTATTGCCAACTGCATTGAACTAGGGAGCCTTGACGCATAAAAGTTCTTCTTCAAAAAGAGGAATCTCATTAAATAAAGCATACAAATTTATTGTTTTGTACGTTACACTTTGGACGCTCAGCGGCGGCGGCGGAAAAGTGTTAGCGCAACGAAATATGCTGACCGTGAGTTGATTTTTTTTATTTAGACCATTTGTCGATTCTACGCTATACTACTGGAATTTGATATTAGTTTTATACTAATTATCGATATATTAGTTCGGGAAAATTTCACAGATGGCGCAATTTTAATTCTCTCCCCCGTCGCCCTTCCTCTCTCCCTCTTCCCCTACTCCCATCTTAAAGATCGGCTACCCACTTCTGACTCTTGAGTTGCAGGTGCCCATGGGCGGCGGTGGTCATTTACCATCAGGTGACCCGATAGCTCGTTTACCCCCTATGCCATAAAAAATAAAGTTATAAGTATAGCTTGTGTTTACTCAGTAGCAGTACATTGAGAAATAAACTTATAAATGGCAACCCTGAAACCATAGAGAATGCAGATAAAAAACTAACTCATTTAACCGTTATATGAAACAAAATACCAAAGTAAAAACTATTTGTACGCGTAAAGAATATTCATCACTGTTCACATCAAATTACGAGCTTTCGCGATTTTTTTATGCATGATTCGTTTTGTCCCAAATAATCTGCGGCCAATTATTATCTATAAGATTTCTGTAACTAAAGTCGTTAAAGTCAAATGTCAAGGGTGGTTTAGTAATACACCTGATATGATTGATGTAATATATGTTATTATGTTTGAATTTATTTATTCAGGAATCATTACTTACAAGTTTATTATAGCATCTTGTTCGTTTTGAATTTAAAACGCCATTTATGTAGAAGGTTTGTAAACCTTGTAAGTGAAGTTGCCGTCAATAAATAATGTGCAATTTATCAGATGATTTTAATTTAATTTTGATATATGTACATATTCTCTGGCCTTAGACTTTGTTGTAGACAATTTAATCTATATTTTAATTTGTAGAGAATACTTTTTGATCAAACGGTCATTCAGCGTGGTTATGTGATGTTATTATATAACTATGACTATGCTGAGCGCTTGTCTTATCGCTGATCGATCGTCAATCATTTGCAGTATAATAATACTAGCTGACATGCGCAACTTCGTCCGCGTTTGCAAATGCTCCGCTCCTATTGGTGGTGGCGTGATGTTATATATTTTTATGTTATTGTAAAAAAATCTTTTTTTCTATTCTGTGAGTGGCCGTCTCGGCCGTATCGTAGTAAGACTGCAAGCTGACCCTAACTTAATTGGGAAAAGGCGAATTAAAAAAGGGTCAATTGTGTTGTCTGTTGATAGTAGATATATTTGTGTACTGGCTGATATGCAACATGTCTTAATAAATGTGTTAGGAACCTAAATCTTAATGTTTGGAAATTGTAGTGTGACAGATTGAAAGGCTATCGTGTACGTGGATCACAGTAGTCTATTTAAAATACTCACCCAGCAACTTCAACTAACATTAGATAAGCGTGGCATAGTTTTAGTTAGTCGTAGATCATGGTATGAGTAGTTTGTCTTATAACGGTGCCTATTTACAGCAAATGTAGTAAAATACTTTTAAGATATTCAATTATATTAACGGGAATTAACCTTTAAACTGGCGGTGGTCAGAAACTGACTACAAAGACTACAAACATAGGTACTGTTTCTTTTAAACTTGGGGTCCATACAACTATAAATGCCACTATCACTTTTAATAAGCAAGTACTCAAGATAAAAAAAGATATTTTTCCACAGTAATTGCAGAATAATAATTATAATTATTCAGGTTTTGAATTTTTAAGAACTACCCCTGAAATTATGAATACATACTATATTAAGTAGCATCGACTTAATTGTGGTCTTTGTCATACACATAATAAGTTACAGGAGTAGCGTATTTGCATCTCGTTAATATTACTAATCATTGTACTACTATTACAATATATAATATATAATAATAACTCCACACATCTCACACATGGCCCGTCTGATCCCAAACTAGGCAGAGCTTGTACTATGGCAACCAGACTGCTTATAAATCCCACTAATATTATAAATGTGGAAGTTTGGATGGATAGATGGATGGATGTTTGTTTGTTACTCTTTCAAAAAAACTTCTGTTAAAAACCACTGAACCGATTGCGATGAAACTTGGTATGTAGATAGCTGGAGACCTGGATAAACATATAGACTACTTTTTATCCAGATATTCCCACGGGATTGGGACTTACGCGGCTGAAACCGCTGCTAGTATACTTATATATTTCTAAATACATACATATTATAGACAAATTACACGCCTTCTTTCATTGAAGAGATAATAACCTCAATACATAATACGCTAAGAATGACAACCATTTCCTACAAACACAACATATGTTTTCTCCACAAAAGGACTTAGCCACATGGTGCACAAAGTAATATTATTATGTTGATGCCAATCGACAGTTATATGACCGAAGTTGCTTCTGCCTAAAATGGACATTCTAAGACTTGTATTTTTCAACACAACCGCACAACCTGCATGGTCGTGAGAACTCTTTGATAAGATTTATTTTTAGCATTAAATCCAAGCTGGTCATTAGCGGATACATTGAGTGCCGAACATTGTTAATCCACGCTTATACAGGGTGGATATTAATTTTTGTAATTTATTAATATGTAGTCTGTTACTGATTACAATTTGGCCTGCAATAGCCTGGTACTACCTGCAGATAATGCTTGCTTTTATATAAAACAATATTCTTCACTAGAACTATTTTAAACTTGTGTAATATTCGGTGTTGCCATACACATCTCCGTAAATATGAATTAGTGAATATGAGAATTCGAGAAATCGATCCATATGTAAATTTATTGAGAAAATATTCTGTAACTTTATTCCGGTTTGATTTATTATTTCCAAAGTACATTTTTTATGATACCTGAATCGACAGGAAAGGCTTGTCGGTAAAAGAACCGAGCACCGAATATCAGAAAGGCTTGACAATTATGCACTAATTACTTACTCTAAGATTGACCTGGCGAGTGTTAGGAGAGGCTTGTATTCAGCGGTGGACCCCATATGGCTAAGTAGTAAGGGGCACGTTTAACGCAAGAAGAGAAGAATAGGTCTATTGACCTCCACGATACCTATTCCGGCAATTAGCCCAGGGGTGTAAGTGCAGACCTACTTTCTGTTGGTGGTCTTCTCGACAAAAGACGCGCGGAAGCCTTATTATCCACTTATTTATAAATAAAACGACTATTACAAGAGATAGTAGGTTTACCATTTAACTAAACAAAATGACTGCTAATCATTAATCACAGCTGCCGGCAACTAAGTAATTGCCACGTCAATTACACACCGTGTAAGTATTAAGATATTCAAGCACAATTTATTTAATTGCGCTTACGTATTAAGAAAATAACGGCGCCAACACACTGGCTAACAGAAAATTAACAATATTGTTCTTGGTTGGAGCTAGGGCACTGGAGATTACTGCACGCCTGGGGAAGTTCCTTCACCCTAAAGACAACCGTAGTTTAACAACACTACTATAGTGTTGCCTTTCCCCTACTAAGGACATAGGCACGAGGCTTGGGAGCAATTCCGGAAGAGATGTAACACTATATACATATAACATGTAATAATATATACATAAATACCAAAATCAGGTACTTGCTTTCTTGAGAATAGTTAGAACCTAGTGGTAAATCAACTAAAACAAAATGCACAAGAGTCCATAATAGGGAACTTCTAACAATTTGTTTAGATGGGTATCTAAGAGAATTGTAAGAAGTGGCGTTATTGCAAGCAAACTTGCATATTGGGTTTCAGA
Organism: Callimorpha dominula; assembly: GCA_949752705.1. Classification (NCBI taxonomy): domain Eukaryota; kingdom Metazoa; phylum Arthropoda; class Insecta; order Lepidoptera; family Erebidae; genus Callimorpha; species Callimorpha dominula. The sequence continues at coordinate 22,089,220 of OX456992.1, forward strand.
GATATCATGAAGTTGACTATATGAAGTGGATTACGAACTGTGGCTGAACATGCAAAGAATAGAAGATCGAACGACTTCCTTGACATCTCTTGCCAGTGTAGTGTGAGACAACATGGCCCAAATAACAAGGTTGCACGGGTGACACTTGATGATAGAATTATAATTCTTATATTGATAACTTTTGCTTTTTTCACGTAGGAAGTTTTAGGCTTTTTATTTAAATTATACGAAATAATCAATGCGGAAGTATCAGTCGTAATTGGTTCATGATCTTGTTCAATTTTAATTTTTAAAATAAAGAGATCAGTGTCATTCCCTAAGTGATCAAGATGATCAAGTGATAGTAATATGTACTTAAGTTTGGTTAAGCATTTATTGTAAATGTTTGAAATCTGCATACGCCTTTAGTAAAATCATTTGCAGTTGTTGCAACGTGCATAAATTAATATAAGTATTTTTTCTGTAAAACATACACTTAGTACTTATACATCTTTAGTTGTTTACACGTTTTGTTCGATATGACAACACTGTAGCTGTCAAAATTTATTTGTAAAATTGGGAATTTGATATGTTAAAATAAACGTGTTTGCTTTTACGTGCTGTAACATACTATAACGGAACTAGATGTTATAGGCTTGGGCACCGTGCCATATTAAGGACGAATGCCCAAAAATATAAAACGTGGGTGACACATACTGGTATCATTTACAGACGGATGTCTGCTCAGACAATTTAATAGGATTTGACCTTACCGTTTACACTTATTTACTGACACCGTATACAAATACAAACCACACAATGAAGGTAGATAAATTTTAATATTGACAACACTTCCTCTAAAGATTGGTTAATTTATTTTTTACCAAATATATTTTAATGACAAATGTTTCTATTTTATGCAAATTATATCAGGCCTTAACATTTCAAAACTCGTCGTTTATCATTTTAGTTTTTTGTGATTGCCCTTCAACCGCGATGACCCAATCTCTTCATTAAGTTTTTGAGAGTAAACACGCCAAGGTGTTTTAAATAACGGGTATGTCAAAGTACGTAATATATTACGAGATACTTCATCACTTCCTTATATACATACCAGATTGCCCATCTGGTCCAATGTGTCATACTTTCGTGCCATCGTTTGGCGCCTGAAGGCAAATTGTCATGTATTGTTTTGTTTGAAATCGTGCCTACTGCCTAATTGGTGTTAGGAAAAGAGCCCTAAAAGTTAACTCATGTATAAGCCCGAGACAATAACCAATGCAGGTCAGAAACATTACAGGAAGGAAAAAAGGTTTCATACAATTCGGTGATTGAAACAACTGCAATTATCACGATGATTAGACGAATTCAAGTCTGTGAGGTCATTTACCTGTAAACGGTTTCCTTTTAGTGATAAATAGAGTGCAATTGATAATGACGATAGATCCGAGGTAAAGCACTCTAATTGGAGCCTATAACTTTGCACTGGCCGTGGTCACAGGCTGACAGTCAGCCATTGTGCCCACGGCCAGTGCAACTTGGTCCAAATGTCAAGCAAATGAAAGGTTTAATGCCGATTAAAGTACGTGATCGCGTTAATTCAACATAATTATATTATCATGGAAGGTGAGAGATTAAAAGTAGGAACAAATATATATTCTGTAGTCGGGTAATCAAATGAGGTATTGTACCTTGAAGTTATTATCGCGATTAAGTTCCTATTTACACATCTAATAGTTGGTAACTCCGTACGTACTATTCTAGGTACTTTTTTGTACTCTATAAATAAAATGGTAATTAAAAATTAAATTAAATTAAAACTAAATAATATCTATTATACAAGATAGTGAAAACTGTCGCAAAACAATCATATTATCCAATCATAATATAGTTAATAGTTTCCATTGAAAGATTGCTTGTAACGCTTCCGTGATGTCAAAAAAACAGATGTTTCATCTCTTTTCTTAGATACTAGTTTGTCAATCTTTCACTCTCTCTCTTTCGTAACTTGATACTTTTTATGCTGTTATCATCAATACAAATAAATAAAATGGAAGTGTCTGTTTGTAATGTCAAAATAATAGTTTTTTTTAAGCTCATACAGTTATTTGCACGATACCTATGCCTAAAAATCTGTTTTTTAAATTTTGGTCTGTCTGTTTGTTCCGGCTAATCTCCGGGAACGGGTGGACCGATTTCCACGGGACTTTCACTGACAGATAGACGGTGTTATAAGGAGTAACTTAGGCTACTTTTATTTTAGAAAAATATATAAATATGTACACGCGATCGAAGCGTGGGAACTGCTAGTTATCACTATGTTAGTATTATAGAAAGTGATGTTTGATTATAGTAATTATTAATCTTCGTTATGTAAAGATTACGTGTGAAGTTTGTTACAAAAGTTCAACGGTTGTTGTTTTCATAAATACACCATGCGTAGAATATAACAGAAATATGGAAACTTTTTTGTCCACCAATTCCAAATATCTCTCTGTCAATAAAAGTGTGAGCTATGAAAGAAGTTAGAAAATGTGTCTCTTCGAAGAAGACTCAGAACTGACAAAGAATTTTGGAATAAAAAAACTAAGTATAATAAAATGTAACCGCAATTGGCAGGTCAAATAGTCTATGGTACTAAAATTTGTCAGGAAAAAAAAGTACTCCAGTGATAGCCGTGAACTGGAGAATGAGGAAACTGTGGTGTATCCCCCCACTAGGCAGATCGAAGGCCTGGTCTAAGTAGGACTGAGCCACAGTTCAGCAACCATGGGATTTCCACTGCTGATAATGATTAATGAACTTGCTGAACAAACATTCTTGTCAAATAATAATTTCAATAACGTATTACTACCAAATTACGCGATATAATTGTGAAGTGTAAGGTTAAAAGGTTTAAATAAGGTAAGTTCAAGTCACATATAAAAAGTTCAATTGTTTCTGACTATTAAAATATATTTTAGCATATAAGGAACTAGTTTTTGCCCGGGGCTCCACTTGCGTTAATGTCGAATTGTCCGAAAACAGCATTTTAATGTGGAATCTATACTAAAATTTTATTATAAAGAATTTGTTTGTTTGGTTGAACGCACTAATCTCTGGAACTACTAGTTCCAACTTAAAAATTATTTTAGTGTTGGACAGCCCGTTTATTGAGGAAGGCTATAGGTTATATAAGATCACTCTACGACCAATAGGTGCGGAGCAGTGACTATAAACGCAGGTGAAACTGCGGGAGGGCTAGTTGTCTGTAAATTCTGTTATCACTCAGGAACATGATTTATTCTGCGTGAACGGTACCCTATGCATTATTTTGTAACCCTGACAATACAATGCAATGTTCACGTTGACCGATTGAGTAGTTAAGGCATAAATAAACAAACAAACTTACAAAGTTAGGATAGTCAACTTGTTTGAATTGGAGTAGTTATATAAAAATTACATTAATATTCAAAAAGCTATCAATTATAAAACCTGAGTAAGATCTACAACAGGTTGCCAACCAAGGCCAGATTAGTTGACTAACCAAGGACAGAACACCTTGTTTTTGACAATAATAGAAACAAGGTTATTAACATTTTGTAAATTATATGTAAATGGTTTTTCTTTTATATATTAAGTATAAATGAGTCAAGATACGACTTGACATTATAACTTATTAGTGATAGAAAACGAGATATTACTTTTGCAGTAAAGCAGGAATAACTAGATCGATAAGAGAGATAACATAACTCACCATTGTCATCGAATTAGTAAGTAGTCGTAGTAGTAGATTGTAAGGCGATGTTTTTATAAAAGTGGATCTCCTTCAGATTAGGTCCGAGTGATACTAATTACATTGATGGGCTCTGACAAAAAAGTATATTTGTGTGACCATAACATATTAAACTTTGATTTTAGTTAATATCAACTTAATTTTGTTTCGACCAAGAACAACAATGCATAACTTGAAGTGGTTGCAGCACCATATCTTTGCCTAGTTTCTAAAGAAATAGAAATACTGGCATTTTGCCTTTGGATAAATTAGCTTGTGATTTTTTTTACAAGCTGTCTCTATTGCTTGCAAAACACGACTGGAATGTAAAGCTTCTTTTAATTAATTAGTGTCATATTGGGACGCTTTGGATTAATAATGAAAAAAAAAACACTCAAATGAGATTGAGCTGTTTGCACAGATTACACCAATGCTGAAAAACTTGAAATATTTCTGAAGTAAAAATCTATAGAGATTTCAAGCCGCGAAAGTCTGGTTGCGCTGGGTGATTGACTGCCCATCTTCGTAATATAACATTATATAAACAAAACACTATTCACTAAAACTTATCCCTTCATTTCTTTGTCCGTTGATTTCATTACGAGTGTAACCAATTCTGATTTACTTAGTACATAAAGATCAGCTGTTTTTATTTTGCGTCTTTAGCTTCGTAAATACGTGCTAGTGTTTTTTAATAAAACCTCGGTGTCTGACTGACTCATTAAACTTGTTCATTTGAATAAACTATGGTGGGCGCGATGTATACAGATACTCAAATGAAGTTTTTAGGGTAGCGTATCAAGGGTCAAACTGGTTTGTAAGAAGTACCCTAAGAAAGATAAGATATGAATGTACGTAGACTTAACAAACCTTGGTGTGGAGATAGACGAAGCCCTCGACAGGTTCGGTTTTTTCGCCTTAAACAACCTATGATTCTTCAAATCCATTTTGTTCACCAAAATAAATATAAATAAATAATTACAAACACACGAAGCACAACCACTCGCGGAACTCTGACACTGGCTACTAGCATATTAATTAGAACATACTATTGCAATCTAATTATCATTAAATTTCAGGTTTTGCCTCTACAAAGTCGTTAGAAACGAATTGCATTGTAACGTTGGCAAATCTAAGTCGCGGCTATTCATACGAATGAGCGAGACAACCTCACAATGTAAGCAAGAGCGGTTTAAAGCGATGTACTGTCGTAATTTGAGTGGCGTAAGCAAATGCTTCTACTAATTAAAATATGGATTTTAGTTGTAACTAATTTGGCAAATTTGTAATTGACATGATTTAAATTCATTTGGTGTGAGTTACGTTGCTCTTTGCGGAAGTTTTTGTTCGTATTTATTTATTTAATAAATTACTTAATAGTTATTTTTTATTCAGGTTTGGGGAGCATATACATAGGAAAATAGAACGTTAGATGATAGTGCGTTGCAGTTTCTCGTTACACTAACTTCAGTTCGGTAGTTGCAATATTAGTCAGGATATAGGAACTTTGATTTCAACATTTTGAATAGTTGTTTCCATATTGTTCTAAATAATAAAGAAGGAAACTAAAGAAGGAAGAAAGAGAAGAGAAGAGAAATAGGTAACAAGTATAAATAAATAAAATTTAATAATAAAATATTGTCAACTCAAAAATCCCTTCAACGATTAGAAAAGAGCTGATGATCTTCGAACAGCTTAACAGATTTTCTTGAATTATAGCTAAGGACATTTTCGATCAAGTAACCTTTCAAACAAAAAAATCAAAATCAATCCATCCTTTTAGGAGCTGTGATGCCACAGACAGACACATAGATACGCACGGTAAACGTACGGGGGTTAAAATTTTATGTTTTGATATATAAAGATTGGTGATGATGATCTTTTTATCTTCATCAATCAATCGATTTATCATATAATAATATGTTATACCTAAATATATACCGAGTGATGTTTTAATAAAGTATATAGTAATAAATAATCAAGTCACTTCACTGCAATACATTTAAAAAAATATTGTTCAATTAGAATATAAACTATAAATATAAACTGCATTAAAACAAAGCAAGCTGAAGATATATAATACGATGTTGCAGATTAATAAACACTTCTTCAAGGATTTATTACTGGATTGTCATTTTTTGTAAAATGATACTTCACTTGCGGATTCAAATTTCAAAGACTCCGTCCATATGTGTTTACATTCACGATGGCCGAAAATAAGACGTTAGGGGAGAATTGTTTTATTATTTTTGTGATGCCTGATGTTTGTAAGCCAGGTTTATGGTACAACAAAAGATATTTAATAACTTTTTTACTACTGTAAACTCCCACGAGTTAGTCTTAGTCCCACCGGAGCTAAGCGTTAGGGTAGTATGTCGGACTTGAACCGACTAAAACCACACGGTGTTCTGTCACAGTCAGTCAGTTTTAAACCTTCGCTTTCCATGATATAAATATGTATATGTACGGGAATTAAGAGTCAGTCTGTGACCACAGCCAGTGCAACCTGGTCGCAACGTCAGGCATGTAGTACCTATTACGTAATCGCATTAATTCCTTCAGTTAATTCCACAGCCCTTATTGCTGCGAGGTCCTCAAGTGTACCCTCGAAAGAAAATCCCTGGAAACCCCGGCAGACTTTTCCGGCTGTTGAACAACAGGCTACCCGGCTTTGAAAGATGTAGAATACCTGGAGTACAAGGTAATGTACCTCGAAACCAGGCAAATGATAGTCATATGATAGTTGTACGTGACTGTTAGAATAAGATAACATTTAAGATACTTGTTATGACGCGGATGATGATGATTTGATAAAAAGACATTCTCGTAGGATGGAGAAGATGATAAAGAAGAAGTGCATGAGGAGAATGAACATCCAACATAATGATAAGATGATTATATATAGGATAGGAGACGTAGACTTTACAGAGAAATAGAGGGAAATAAACATTTATCCAAAAAGAAAATCAAACAGATAAAAAGTATTTCTCATCTATAACATCAGGCTCTTATATTAAATAACTACAGATATGTATATTGTACGTACCACGTTCGTCAGCCATTTAAGACAGGGCACAAGCAAAATTAAATTAATTAATAGTTTAGGAATAACGACTAATTTCTAAGCTTCATAGACGGCGTGGAATATGTTGTTAACAGGTACTCAATCTAATTGAAAAGTAGAAAATCTTTTGGTTGATCTCAGACAATATATATAAAGCTGCGAGTATGTGATTACCAAGAGCGGTTTTCCTTTTTTTAATAAACGCCCCATGTCATTTTTATTACACAGACCTCTCAGAGTACCTTTGAACCTCTGGTCTCGACATAGAAATAATGTAAATATTTAAGTTAACGTTTTGGTGAATGTAAAAAAATATTGAGTTGTTAAATTTTTGGAAGGAAAATTTGAAATTTGAAGAAATTTTAAGAATTTAAACTAGTGGGAGAGCCATGCTTCGGTCCACGATCTCACAGAAAACCGGTAGTAAAGCCATGATTGTGTTGTGTTTCGCCGAATGAGTGAGGTTAAGGGAGGCCCTAACCCTTCCCTCTCCCCCTCTTCCCTCCCTTCCCCTACTCCCACCTTAAAGGCTGGCAACGCACTTGTGGCTCTCAAGATGCAGATGCCCAAAATCGGCGGTAGTCACTTATCATCAGATGACCCGTCTGCTCGTTTGCCCCTATTCGAAAAAAAAGTCAGTTTAGTTATAGTCGGCTAAATAGCATTACGTAACGTGGTAAACTATGTCCTAACCCCTCTTTAACTTAGAGGAGATCTCTACTATGTAAGCAGTGGGATCCTTACTAATATTATAAATACAAAAGCGAGTTTGTTTGTTTGTTTCACGCCATAACCACTTAACCGATCATGCCATTGTCAGGGGTACAGAAAAAAACAAAAGTAATTGATAGAATCTTCATCACTATTACCAAAAAAACAATGTTGTTTTGTAAACTCGGTGGCAAAATTTCAGGTCCCTAGCGAGCTACGACCAAAATTAATGAACAGTTACGAAGAAGTTAATAATAGTCGTCTATTCGCTACCGTTCCCGCGTCTCTCTTCATCAAAACCGCTTCCTACATACAAATAGAAGTTAGTTCTCGATCCACGTCACAGATACCCCTGGTCGGCTCCTCTGACGCGACTATGTTAAATGATATTATGCGATTTGAATACCATATGAGACGGTACTGTTATAGTTTATGAATAGTTGCAAATTGTAATGTCCTTACGTGCTAGACTGGTTTATGAGGAACGTTTTTATTAGAGATAGTTTTTTTTTTATATTTGGTAAACTCTATTCAAAGTTTTCTTAATGTCAGCCGTTGTAAATTGAAAGTTGTATTTTTTTGTCGATTACGGCCTTAACTGATTTATCTACATTGTAATATTTCGAGTTTGATACGACAAATCAACTGTACTATCTTTTATTAACCTTGACAACCAAATAAATCAAGTATTTCATGTTTGTATTATGATTTTGGGCTATATGCACACGAAGTGAAGGGTTACTTCATTTTCCTGATTAATTTATAGAAATATATACGGACATTATCAACAAAAGTATTTTGGACTGTGTTGACGTTAAGCTTCATTGCTAAAAATTCTAATACCATTCATTTACATTTACTAAGGACATTTTAAATTAAATAACGCTTTATTATAAGCATATGCGTACTATCTTCAAAATTATTTAGTTCAGAGTACTGATGCACCAAAACATTCCTAGGTACTAGGTCTTATGCTGAATCATCAAACATACTTGCTGACGAATATAATACACGTATCTGTTATTTCTGCAGTGTGTTCATCCAAATATGTATTTACATAGTACTAGCGGTTGATATAGAATGTAAAAGCAACTAGACTAAAACATTTAAATGCAGGGACTGTAGAATTCCTATGCGTCGGTGTAGTCTGGTGACGTACCTAACTAAAAGGTCGGTAACATAGCCACTATAAATGGTTATAAATAAAACTAAGTAAGTTGGTGTGTTCAGTATTTTACAGCCAATGAATTAACTCTATTCGACGATTGTTTAAATAATAATAGACAAGTATAAAAACTTACAAAGGGCCACGATTGAGTGATTTTTTTGTTGTTCACTAGGCTTTAATAAACTACCGTTTTAAATGTTGCCAGTTCAATAATTTTTTCAATTATTAATTACACAATTCCAATAGTTCTACCTGAGTTCACTGGGAGTAAAATAAAAGAACTCAACTTTAACATAGTTCACTACGCAAGTAGATATTATCGTTGTTGTTTTACTTGACAAATCAACTGAAGTAATTGTTGATGTAACTTGAAATAAAACGCAATTTGTATTATGAAACCATTTTATTATTAGATGCGATTGAGTGTATATATTTTGCACTAGTTTTAGTGATCAACTCAACAACTAACACTGCGGTAAGTTTTGTGGTTGATTTATTTGCGTAATGAAATTGACGGAGTTTGTCAGTATGGTAGTAGTTTGTGTTCGTTATGATCCCTGGCTATGGCTCACCCCCTGGCTTTCGTATGCTTACGTAGTATTAGGTTTATTAAAGTAGTTTTTTAGTAAAAATTTTGATTTTCGTTCCTGGATCAACAAAAAATGTTGGGCTCTCCTGTAGGCCGATAAAAAAGGAAATTTTGCCCCGACCTGGGCCTACAAAGAAATCGCTCTCCTGAGCCAAAAGCTAAGTACCCCCATGGTTGTCTATTGTCACACACACACACACACACACACACACACACAAAGACAGCCTGTGACCACGACCAGTGCAACGTGGTCGAAACATCACGCAATGCTTAGTTATCTAATGCCTGTTTAATATGTGATCGCGTTAATTCCCGTCAACATAATTAATTACATTAAAACCTCAAAGGTCCTGAGTTGGAAGGTATAAACTGTGTAGTAAGTGAAATAAAATTAAGAAATAAAATTCAGTTCAATGCAGTTGAATTAATTGCTTTTATTAAATTGCCACAAGACCTTAAGTCGAGAAACGAATACTACAGAAAAACTGATAGTGGGATCATATTACCGTATCGAGTATTTATTCTATAAGTTAATGCTATTAACTATGCTATTATTATAAAAAAATTAATTAAATAAAATTATGGCATAGACTAACCTACTGGCTAAAAAATATTTAAAGGGTTATCCCCTTAAAATATTTTTCAATTTCAATCAAAAGTTTAGTCTCAATGTAAAATAGCAGAAATCGAAATGTTGTTTGCATAACAAGCTCAATGATAAAATACCGTTATACAAGTTAATAATAAAAAAAAAAAACCCTGCCAAAAACCGAATTACCATACAGCAATATTTTGTTTTTTTTTTCAAAAACCAAATATCCAGTGTCACTCGGGATGATGTAAGAAATCTAACGATACCCTATATCCAAATCCGTTCAGACATTCAGAAGTTAAAAGAAACTCACATACATAGATATAATCATCAACCCTGAAAATATTCCATTTTTTTTTGGGTAGTCATGTAAAAGGTAAGCCGAGTATTTTGTCTAGCAGTTTTAAGCTAGTATTAATTTTAGTGACTGTGCCCTTGTCAATCGTTGTCAAGGAGATAAGAATATATTTAGCAGCTAGTTGGTATTTCGAAATGCATTAAACCAGTTTATTTTGCGAGACTAACAAAAACAATATGATGTTATCGAGATATATTATTATTTTTGTAAGCTATAAATTTATCTAAATTATGTTATGAATATTTATTTATATTTATTCAGTTGGCGGTCAGGGGTTCGAACCGAATTTACTCAATGAGAAGAGGGTCAAGTCATACAAAATTTAAAATTATTACATAATGTCAAATCAGCTCCATCTAGTGACTGGAATGATTAGATAGCACCTTCATCACTGAATTCTAATTTGAAACAATGTCATTATTTTTTCATTATTTATCGCTTGCTTGAAAATTGTAAATTAGTTATTTAATTAAAACTCTCTAACTCTATTAAATAGTATTAGGTAATTAATTACTCATTCAGTAATTGAGAATGTTTTTAAGTCGGTAATGGATGGTGATTAGTGAAAATTATTTCTTTTTCCGGAAATTAAAATAATACAAAAAAATTTCACTCTTTTTTACTAAATGCCCACGATTTGACTAAATAAAGACTTATTGTAAATTTTTATATGGTTTTTTTTTATGAATCAAAAACCAGTCAGTCAGATGATCAGCCAGGGAACTTGCACATCAAAATCTGATTACATGGATTATGGAAATACACAAATACAAATTGTACAGACTAATAAATAAAATATTTTTCATCAGTTTGTTACAATTGCTTTGGTAACTTGAAGGAAGAAATCTAAATCTAGTGATTAGACTTGAACATAAAAAAAATACGGGGTGACTTTAGAACTTCCTCCGTTTTTTCGTCGGTTAAAATTGAGTTCATATAGCTTTTTTCTACAAAATGATTAGGTCACATTTTAGCCTTTTCCGTAGAAGGGAAGAGAGACCCTTCTGACCAAAACACTGAAAACTATTTTCCCAGCCGCATCTTTTGAAGTTTTATAGCCTTTATATTGCACATACTATATTAGTGTCAGTGGAATTGATGTCAAGTCAATAAAATAATACTGTTTAAAGTAATAGCGATTTAGCGATGGCGGCCCGATACATGAATTGCGACATTACTTTGTTCGGTTGATAGGAAAATGTTTAAAGTTGTTTTGTGAATACGTGATTAATTTGTAATTCATAAAATCCTCCTCTCCTCCTCAGTCGTTCACTCTCGACAGAGTGGTCGTGGTTTCGTGATGATGCTCTGGTTTAGATAATGCATCCCCCGCGATGCGTCTCCACTTGTTGCGGTCTTCAATTCATAAAATAGTTAAGAATAAATCTTAGAACCATTATCGTAGAATGTAATTAGAACTTGAAAGAATAAGCGACACTAAAAAAATGTTTAAAACGTTTGAAATAAAAAACATTCCCTACCATAGCCTATCCTACCCTAATACAATACATCACTACTTGTATTATCAAAAACTATGTTAACAGAAATCTCACGCATTGTAGGCACTCATAAATAGCGACTCTGAACTATACAATTAGGTACAAATTAGTTTGAAAAAACAGTGGCCCATGGTCAGCTCGGAGAAGCTGTTTTACGTCGAACCTCTAAACAAAAGAGTTCTAACCATGATGTGAATTCAAAATAAAAACTCTAAGTAACACTGCATTTATTCGAGAGTCCCCAAGTTTGCTTTGGTTAGGATGGGAGTGAAGCAGGTCTGGAACTGCTTAGCCCAGATAATTTGCGTCAATTTTTTCCAACTTGGACTGTTCAAAATCGGGCAGAAGTCTCATGTGTCTTACTTTCTAAGATGGTCTTCTAAAAAAACTCACATTGTATATATACGTCATCTGAGCGTGACGGTCACGCAAGTTCAGTACTTTTTCTATATACCAAAAGTGCCCAATGTGTCTAAAGAAGTTTACACTTCAAAAAAGTTTTATTTATTGTAATGTGCTTCATGTTATTCTTACTTGGCGCAGCAATATTTTTTTATACAATACTTTTGGGACACGAACTTAACACACACAATTGAACGTGACAGTTCAGTACCGCACCGTTATTGGGCACGTGTACTGCATAATAATGTTGCTAGTGATAGTGTAACTGTACCTTTATGCATAGTTTTAATGCTCGGAATAGAATGTGTTACAAGTAAATCAATCGAAGAAAACAGTACATACGATCGTGTCCGGCTTTTTGGTATTAACAATCATAAATTTAAAATTAAAAAAAAATCGAAAACGATTAGAAAAGGCTAGGCTAAACAGATTTTTTCTTGAATTATATCCAAGAACACACTCTATCAAGCCACCTTTCAAATAAAAAAAAACGCACATAAATCGGTCTATTGGTTTGGGAGCTAGGATGTCATAGACAGACACACAGATACACAGACACGTCAAACTTATAACACCCCTCTTCTTGCGTCGGGGGTTAAAATGCGTTGGAAAAATCCTTAATACGGGACTGCCAAATAAGGAGTAGAACATGCAATTATATATTCTATACGAGCTTTGAACCCCGAGCTATGGATATAAGAATAACATAAATAGTTGTCCTATTTGGGAAGCGAATAGTAAAGTGTAGCAAAGTGACCACTCAAATATCCATGTTGTCACGCTACCAATCAATCAATCAGTGAAATAATCAACTTCAGTGTCATTACTTCGCACCGATGAAGTACACAGATGATGTTACTACAGTTTTACTATGAGAATTATATTAGAGAAGTGATTGAGGGAGTCCTATAGTCTTGCAGTCGACGTTCTGTGACTGAAATGATGAAAATGATGATAACTAGAGTTGATATATCTAATTTTTAAGTTCTTACAACATTTTTTTTGTTTTTTTAATTTACACTGATGTAAAGTAGCTGTTGCTATTCTATTATATTCATTGTTTCGTTTTGTTTTAACTAGAAACTATGACAGTTTATAACATTGATGATGAATGAAAATTTCTTTGAAGCAAAAGTTTATCCATTCATACTTAATAATCAGCTGCCTTATAAAGCTTGAATGATTATATATCACGTGTATTAAATATTATCTTAACGATGACATTACACTAAACTATTTACAATGGGAACTATATTATGGAATGTAGCGAATGCAAGCGTGAGCTCATGAGACAAATTGCACAGATCTGATGCGTTGGGAAATAGGAAGTAGAACGTTTATTGATCGCATGATGTCACACCAGATCCTATTTTGAAACAACCGTAACAACGTTTTTGATGACTGCTTGATAATTTAACTCACCATTATGTCGGGATAGCGTAAAGTTTCAAATCATAATTTTGTTCTTATTTTAAATGCGTCATGTTTCTACGCATTGGCGTCACTGCAAATAAAACGCGGATAGTTTCGGACATGGCTGTCGTTTAGATTGCAGATCAATTACCACTAGAAGTCATTGTATCGGCTTCATTTTAACGAAACTGTGAAGTGTTTTAGAAGGTAGACAGAATTTTTGTGTGGGACACAACTGCAAGCTACACTAGCACTGGTGCGTCAGCAGACAGTCCGAAACATTACCCTAAGCTACTAGTTTTATTTTTTATGACGATAAACGGTGACATTATTGATGTATAAGCACCGCATGGGGTCGATATACTGGAGTCTTATGGTCTATACGTTTCTGGTCTCTTTAAGGAGGGTTGTAAAGCGACTACGCATTTGTACTAAGCAGCTGGTATTTTCCTGGCACATAGGATACACATTACCTACTAATCAACGTTGCAATGCTGACAATGTTCTAGGAACATTTCTATACGATGATTGCAATGCAGAGGAATTCTATGATTAGAATTTACTTGATAGCATGATATTTAGTCTAAATTTTATATTTATTTATACAATTTACGAAATATTATAATATTTCTTCATAACTTGGCACTTTGTCTCTCAGTGTCCCATTTTATTTAAAATAAACTCACATGTTAATAACTATGTTTAATAACTTGTGAGCCTATTGTCATATTCAGTTCACGTTTTATTTCTTTGAGCAAAAACTAAGACTTTTCTAATAAAAACAACTTTCTCGAGCCGGGAACAGAAAAGTCACTTATACTACGGGTTAAACGAGGCAGTCGCTAATTTTAAAACAAAAAAAAAAACGTTTAATAAAATTACTCTACCCACATATTTTTATTCTTGCTTTTAATCAACAAGTCATGAATAACCTCCTACTCCGATATTTAACTCCACATTTAGGATCGCGTGGCAGAGATCGAGGTAAAAATACACATTGTACTTTGTAAAGACGAAACGTCTTGTATCTGTCTCTAGATAAATGATCGTATCAATTGTTTAACACGCAAGTGATTAATCTTGTAGTTTTTTTTTAGGATGCAACAGAATTGGAGTACCGTTGTTGTGGGATAACATTAATTAATTGAAAAAAGAATCTGTCAGTTTAAAGGGACGGTTATATAAAAGGAATTGAAATAATTGATTTTTTTTAAGCCGCCGTATTTATTGTATACTACTGTTGTGCAGAGGTCCTCGATTCGATTCTCGATTAAATTCTTTTTTTTCCGGCAGTAAAATGTACATTTGAAGTCAAAGATTTTACAATACTACACGGCACTTGGTTATAAATTGACATAACATGAACTATCTTTCTTAATACATTTTTTTTATTCATAATGTACCAATGGTTTTTGAACGTAGCAAGTATAAAAGAACTATAGAAGACTTGTGTTAAGTAGCTTTATTAACATACCTTCGAAGTATAACACATTTCTCTTCATGATGAGGGGATAAAATTCTTTACAAGCAAATGAGAAAATAAATTTGCTAAATATGTACCTATGTGATCTAGATCACCTACGAACCTTCTAGACTGTAATATCCTGTTAGCTATCACCTTATTTTTATATACAACGCAAATTTCACTTGATTTGTATGCAGGAGTCACGGTTACGCTTAATTGTATGAATGACACGTAATTACACGTCGAATATACGTCACTATACGCACACACGCGATTAGAATTACATAATCCTTACGATCTCTGTGGCGCGGGGGTAGTGTGTACTGTATGCGTATTTATTATATGTTATATTATTATGTATAAAATATTTATATGCATAAATGTTTACTTGCATTTGTCTGGGTGTTTCTCAGTCAAAAAGTTTTTTAAATATGAAAATAAAATTTTAAACGTAAAAAGCGTTCGTGTAACTATACTAAGTGCGATCTAACTTGATCGTCACATCACACACATTAGCATACTCTAGTGTTAGGAATGGGTTCACATTAGTTATGAGTGCACTTGATAAGGTTAGAATTCATATTTCTTCTATTGTTCTTTGCATTGTCTTTACGCTACTGCGCGTCCAGATTTTTTTTTATCAAAATAAGATTAGTTTTCCTTGTCTATGTTACAGTATATTGATGTAAGAGCACCGTTTGGGGTCGATATACTGAGGTCTTAGGGTCTATAGGTATACTCTGTTATACGAAAAATCAATCAGTTTTTACTTCCCCTTTAAAACGTGTAACAAACACTTAAGTCAATTAGGAACTCAACACACGCTTACAGACAAACGGACCGTTCTTAGAAACAACATTAAGGTGTGTTTATATGCAAGGTGCATGGGTGCATCGATAGGGCTGCATTTGTCGGTCGATCATTTAGTGTGCTCACTTCCTTAGTTACCAATATTCCAAGAAAAGATGTGATATGTACCTGTAACAGAACAAAAAAATATATTTTAGATTCATTTAAGTGGTGTATATACATAAAAAATGTTCTCATTATTAACAGTGCAACATGATGTCTGAATGACTTTCCTTCTTATTGCATAGAAATTGAATAGAAATTTTTAGCAGCTAATACCAAAATGCTTAACGTCAAAGTAGCCATTATTTCAGGATAGTAATTTCTGATTAAATAAACGTCTTCAATAGAAAGTATTGCTTTTGTTTCATAGGTCAGGCCCTTATTTAACCCAAAAAAAAAGAAAATTGTATTGAAGAAAAACCTAACTGAAAATAAAAAATGGAAAACATAAGTTACTTTTAAAACTTCCCGCTAAAACGCTTGCATCACATTTGATTACGTCACTAACCGATTAACTGACAATTAGAAATGTAGTTAAAAGTATTATACCAACTGACAGCTGTCAACTTGTTCAACGGTTAATGACGTATTGGATCTGGTTGGCGTTTGCATGCAAGCTACTATTTTAGCTCTTTTCAAACGATTTTAAGATATGTACTTTGAAAAAAAAATATGGTTTTAAACTTTTAAAACACTACAATTAATAATTGTTTACAGCGCAACATTAATTAATGGTTAGTGCTATTAAGAGATTAGATTGAAAGAGAAGATTAAGATTGACAATATATATGTATATACTTTTCTAGATTGTGTCGTTTAAACCGTATCTATTGACGTGTAAAAAATAGAAATGTATTGTAATAATAAAATAGAACATTACTATCTGTTCGTATATCGTTCATAAATCATTACAAATTATGCAACGAGGCATCACACCGACATTAGTATGCCTATGTATCGATCATTAGATACTTTCACCACAGCACAGGGATGTACTTAGAATCCTCTACTAATCTGTTTCCTCCTCTACCAATAATTAAAAACCTAACTGCTTCCTACTTTTTAGTGCTGAATTTCATCATTCTAGTAAGGTGCTAAAACCAACAGTAAGCAGTAGTTTTTAATGGAAGATAAAAACAGTTAAAATTTATGTGAATAAGACGCTGTCATTGACCAATTCCTATGTTATTCAATGGTCATTTAACTCGTAAAAAATAGACGCAAATTATTAGTACTCCTACATTTCTAACGTAGCTAAATGCTTGTATAAAAAGAAGGGCTAAGTCTATTATTGGAGGCAGAAACAAATTTATATTATCGTTTACAAATGATTGATTGATGTCTTACACTTTCACCTTCTCTTCAAATGTACCTACATTTAACGTAATTTAATTATACACAATAAACATTCAAAATAAACTGTCATAATAATTTTCTCTTTTAGATCCGGCCCTGTAACAACATCAAAATTGACGCTTCGGTTATAAACCAGCCAATTTGAGATAAATACCTTATCAAACCCGAAAACAGTAATCAGGTATCATCTCGAACTATCCGCTTGTTATTTTTTTCTTATAATGGTGTCCATCAAAGACGTCACGGCTGGATATCGATTGATTTATTTAAGTGTTTTATCTATCAATAATGTACTTTGTATTGGTTAAAATAAGGCTAGATTTCAATTGCTGTTTTATGATTAGACGTTTTAGTGAAATAGGTTGATAAGTTTGATATATGAGATCAATAGAACCGTGAAAGCCGGTCCGATTTCATTTATGGACTGAGCACTTGAATGGCTTATTGATCAAAATATACTTACGAGGACTCGCTGTAGGAAGTGATGGGACATCGTCGTTCACTTTTGGAACTACTCGACTAATTAAATACCTTTGTAGCGACATCTAAAATTCAGTAAATGTATCCCAGCGTTAACTAGCGTAGATACGCCGAACTTATTCGTAACTATTGATCCTGAACCGCACAATAAAAGTTTTTACGCTTATATGTGCTAAATTTAGTACATATATTATAATACTACACTAACAAACATTTTAAAGTGGCTTGGTAAGCCAAGCCACTTTAAAATGTTTATTTTCACAGAAAGGCTCGCAATTCAATTGGTAGTCTCCGAAAAAAATTACCTAGCAATACAATCTCACGGACAAGACCTACGTATGACAAGAAGTATTTAAATATTGCCATGATTTCCAATTTAGAATATTAATTTCAACGATAATATAATTAAACAAAATTATTTATGAAAAAAAGAAAAAATTTTTTTTTATATATATCACGCGAAAAATGCTCCCTTTTCAAAACATTAAATAGAGACACCTTTCTCCCTAACATTCGTATTGCAGTCACGTTGACTCATCACGGGGTCGAGTCCGGTTGGTTCCGGTGTCTACTTCCTTTACCGGACTCATAGACATTACTTAATAGGCTCTGATTTATTGAGTAATCAAATAGGTTAAACATACCAGGTGTCGTTAGTTTAAACATAAAGGACCTTAAACTATGAGTAACGCCGACAATAAAAAGGAATTGACAAAAGAATTTACCTAACAGACGCATATGTTTGGTATGTTAAATTAATTTCCTTTGCTATGTTCAAATGTGGAATATGACGTACAAAGGTTTTTGGGAATATTGGCAACACGCTTGTCATATGTTGGTAATTGGCAATGGGATACGCTGATCGCTTACCTTGACTGTAAGCAAACACCATCACGTACATCCAAGTACTCAGACGCCCATCAAATATTCATTTTTTCCCCTAAAATGTCCGTGGAAAAAATAAATAAATATAGTAATAATAGTACATATTAATTATAGCCAAAGGCCACGGTAATTAAACTAAATTATTACTTACCACAAATTAAAAAAATACGAATAATTAATTTTCGAGATAAAGGAAATAAGGAACAACGTCTGCGATTATAAATGTCGTATTTTAAATAAATTCAATTTCAATACCAAACTGCACGTTGTATTTGTCATTTAGAAATCCATTAATAGGATAATTTTGCGGTAATCAGGAAGTTTAAAATACAAGCTCTAATATTTCCTTAGAAATTAGTTACTATTCATACAAAACGGATTGAGTGATGCTAACAATTTAGTTCTAGCCAAATTGTTAGAATATTTTAAATTTTTTAACAATATATATGAATAAAAATAAAATGATGATTATTCATTAGTAATCGCATCATTTGATAATGAATTTTGTTTCAGAATATCCGGCATATAAGAAACTACGTTTTTAGGCAAAAAAAAAATTGGAAAGGTTCACAGGAAAATTCTCAGAAAATTCAAAAATAAAACTAACTGTATTTTTTCCATGGAATTAAAATGGGCACAAATACATTTATTAGAAATTGAAAAGGACAACATTTGTTTACTCAACTATTTGAGACTCAAAACAAATGTGAAATATAAACAAGCAATACAACATGCACCATATTTCACGGCCAATACACTGTTATTTGAATTTGATGGTATTAATAAAACATCAACGGATGTCACTGTGGCGCAAGAGCCGGCAGACGGTCGGACAGCTAATCCCTCACTGACAAATCAGCCGCCGACTCCAAAGCTGATTAATTAATCATTCGGGATTGTTTAAGCACTAGAAATAAAAAAGTAGTATGTTTGCTTACAACGCATGAGAAAATATTTGAATTATTTTTTTCGGTGATGAGAAATCTAATAATATTAACACTTGTGTTAGAAGACCTCATCTTTTTATATCCAAGAAGAATATATAGTTAAAGTTGTTCCCATGAACAATAACCCTGACAGTAGTGTTAGTTGTGGGTTGTTCACACCCTGTCCATAGACCTCTGGTGACCTACGTCAGGTGGTGATTAATCGCTGTATCCAAATAAAAAATATATTTTCAAATTCGTTTAGAAACCTGATGGGAACTACCTTCGTTTAAATGTTCGTAGCTCTAGTCCGTTAATCCTACTAATATAAAACGTGAAAGTTTGTGAGGATGTATGGATGTAATTAATGAATCGATTACGATGAAACTTGGTTCGTAAATAGCTGGAGACCAGGATTAACACAAAGGCTTTTTATACCGATATAACCACGGCATCGGGACTTACGCGGGTGAAACCACGACCACATAGGTGAATGATGTCATTCAACTAAAATATTTCAGTACATTAGGACCCTATTCGTTAGGCACGTGAGGTACACATGTTTTAAGCCCGTTTATTGTCTTTAGATGTAAGTTTGTTTTACTATAATTATTGTGTGCCTTAGGTGGCTACGAATAAAACATTTTTCTTTCTTTCTCTTTCTTTCTAATGCTAGGTAAATATTCATTCTCCCTTGTTTGTTTTGTTTTTGGCATAAAATGTCATAAGTCAGTTATGTCACAAGTGAATTACAGATACAATTAGTTACACTATCTGTTACGTTACATCCCCCTTTCACCTTTTGTTCACTGCTGACAGAGTTCACTCTTAGTATGGTTAATTGTTTTATGTGAATAATGAATGTCTCGTGAACTGATCAGTCATCAGATCACCGTGTATTAGTAATATTCTCCTTCTACTGTGGTTTTCAAAAAGGAGTAGTAGAGTTTGTATGGGATTATTCGATAGGGCTTATAGCGCATTAAAAAGATTTTACAACATCGTCAACACTCTCTCTCTGGTGTTGCAGCCTTAATCTACGGTGACTGCTTTCAATAAGGTTTTCTTTGAGCTTGTTTGCTCTCTTAAGGTATGATACTACTAGATAGTACACAAAATGAATGAGTATATTCATAAAGTACATTCATTTATATAATAATAACTAGCAACCCGCCCCGGCTTCGCACGGGTAGCAGAGACATCTTCAACAATCATCATCATTTTTCAGCCAGTTTACACAAAACCTTATCAAATTATATACCCAAACCTTCCTCATGAATTGCTCTATCTATTGATGAAAACAGCATGAAAATCCGTTCAGTAGTTTTTGAGTTTATCGCGATCAGACAGACGCGGCGGGGACTTTGTTTTATAATATGTAGTGATTTGTAGTATAAGAGGTAACTTTTCTTTTAATAGACGTTTTGAAAAGTGAAGCTTTTGTCGTCCCAAAGATCATTATATCACCTACATAACATTTCTAAACGCTATTCCTAGGCAGTTTGGATGTAAATAGCATTATGCGAATGTGTAAACCAAACACAGCTATCCATATTTAGATGTCTAAATAGTTAGGTTTGAAATATCGCAGAAGTTACAACAGCAAAACAATACAATAACTTTCTTTAAAGGATGAAAGTTTCGACATAAAATTAGCCACGATCGTGACACGCTGGGCACGTTTAAGAACATCTTGGAAAAAACAGAAAAATTGTGTCGTGACAAACATCGACATTTTGTGATTTTTGACTTTGTTATAAATTCGTCTCACGTATACTAGAACAAATTAGAATTATTTATATGTTTTTAATCCAGGGGAAAATATGACATGCACCGATCATAATGGAATGACAAGTGTTAGTATAACATACACTGTGTCATAGAAAGTTGTAGCCATTTAGATAATAATTAATCAATGCAAGGCATTTCTGTAACCCTTTTTCAATTAAATACGTATCAGAGATAGATTACAGTCTGGAATATCACAAAAGCTACTTTTTGTCTATTTTACTATTAATGTACGTTCTTGTGGCATAGATTTCACTAAAATTTCTACTCGAACAAAGTCGGGAGCAGCAGCTAGTAGGTATTACTTATTTATTTAATAAAAACGAAACAAGATTTTTGATTTCTTATTTATCTCCGGTATTCACGATATAAACCTGCTATCCACTGAGAATTAAATTTTTCTGTGTAATGAGCAATAAGACCGCAAAGGGCAAATGAACTTACTAACAATAATTATTAATAAGTGTAACAAATTTCTTCAAATTCAAATTATTTTCCTTATTTCTAAATAAGCCTTATAAATAAATTTATACAAGTGCAACACAAAAGTTACATCATTAATAAAAAATAAATAAATTTGCCTTTTTATAATATGATTTATTCAAAATAACTATTATTTGATTTAAAAAAACTAGTAGTTTTTTCTCCGGAATAAGAGACAAATCATGGGATTAAAAATAATATGAATTAAAATTCACCAGCTATAGAAAAATAACATACTTTGCGATTCAAATAAGATTATGAATGATTGCATATTGTGATGTCATAGCTGTCAATTCAAACCAATTAGGTAAGATGAGCAAAACAGATATTTTTTAAATAATCAATTTATTTGATAATAGACATGAAAAACTTGATCAGATATTTCTTTTTCCATTTAAATTATGTGAAAACGACTACACAATGCTAAAGGTGTCCAGTATATATGTATGTGGACCTACTGTAATTTTCAGCAAGTCTATACAATAACAAAGATAACTTCACACATCTCACAATGACTGTTAAAGTTAAGTGTCAACGAAATAAACCAAAACATTCAAAACTTAATAAATTACGATATTACAACAGGCCATCGCTAATTATTTTTAAAATTATGAAATCAATAGATTCGGTAATCCTACAGCCAAAAAAGTAAAATAAAAAAGGTTAATGTTACGCAAAATTAGTTTTGTGTGCAAATAAAGTACTTTGCAAATGACAGTTGACAGGTTAAGGTCATTGACGTTCCTATTCTTATTTGAAACGCATTGTAGTATTAATTGATAATGTGATGATATAAACAAAGACTTCAGGATGCATGACAATCGACAGAATTATACAAACAAATCCTTTATTTAATAATATCTATTGTAGTGAAAATATTATATGAACTTCTTGTCCAAATATTTTCGATTACGTTTAGAAACATGCCTCATCCACGTAACGAATTACCAAAATACTATCTACGCACACATAAATCGACAAAAAAGTAATTACATCTCAAGTGTTTTTAGTTTTTCTTGTATTATGTACTTTA
Organism: Callimorpha dominula; assembly: GCA_949752705.1. NCBI lineage: Eukaryota > Metazoa > Arthropoda > Insecta > Lepidoptera > Erebidae > Callimorpha > Callimorpha dominula. The sequence goes on from OX456992.1 coordinate 22,112,017, forward strand.
TAATAACAAAGATAAGGTTCTTAGTTAATAAACTCGTGCCGTCACGGTTTCTGCGTCCATACTACACGACTATAGTGTTTTAGAACGAATTTCTCCTCTTTTCTCCCACTTTCCAAGTTGAATAACCGAATGTTAGCGCATCTTATAATTCTGTACACATGAATATGTATAAAGTATGAATTTATGAATGTAAATAATGTCAGAATTATGTCAGATTTCACTGGCATACAATGTTAAGCATTTTATTTTGAATTATTATGATTCAATCGAATGTTTTCAATCAATGATGTTATAAGTTAAAAGAGGTAGATAGATAACATTAAATTCATTCGTTAAGTGATGATGACATATGATCTGAAAAGTACGCGCATAATAATGTACGTCATTTTAAGCTAGATGACAATTTTAAAGTCAACTATAGTTCAACAAAAGTATTCATGTGTGAAATTAGAAACGTACATATTGATTAAATGTAAAAAATTAAAAAGATATATAGAAAAAAATAAATACAATAAAATAGTAATCTAATTTATTGTGTTAATAAGTTAATTATTCAAAACATTTAGATATTATGTAGTAGCAACAGAAATTTATTTTTCAAGATGGCAGTTATTCATAAAAACGAGATGGGACCCAGCACTGTATTGAAAATTGAAGAGAAGGAAGGATTGGTAGTTCACATTCTTTCCATTTATAGCATATAATACTTCTTGTATCTTTACAGTTAAAAGTAATCGCATCCTTCCTGCTAGCATGTATTATGTGTGTAATGTATTAAATGAAAGTGTGGATTTATAGATTTTATGTAACACCACTATTTTAGACTTAGCTGCTGGTAAGTTCATGGACATTTGCAATTTAAATTTAGAACCTATGCGCAAGGTCAGTGGTGAGAGGTCTTTATGGTTAACGGGCCCGTTTATTTTAGCCAATATTTAATTTAATATGTTTTTTTAAAATTAAGTATTTTACTTATTGTTAATTATAGCATAAGTCTTATACACGATGCGACGTTCATAAAAAAGTAGCATTAATGTGAAAAAGATATGACATTGATTCCTCATTTAAAGGAACTTTTCATTCAGTACGGGGTTTCTCTTTGTCATGTATTTGGTGGCAAGTTAACCGTCTTACACTCATATAGTATTTGTGACTCACTAGTCACTAGGCAGTAAGTACTTACTACTACTTACAGGAAATTACTACCATTGCATAGAAGTCAATAGATTAGTACTAGACCCGCCTAGATGCGACTGTCATAAGCTAGATTCAACAGTAATCAAAAAGAATTCCCTAAAACTATTAGAATGTCATTTTTTTTTTCAGAATTTATTGTGGCATTTTTTTTTATTGCTTTACCCAACATTATTTTTGATGGAGTGTTACTTTATACTTTCGGCAAAAAAGGGATGGAGAGAACTAAAAATAATTCGAGCACATCAGTCTTAGAAAAACCTAACTAGTTTATCCCATTCATCCAACTAATTCCCACTAATATTACAAATGTGAAAGTTTGGATGGATGGATAGATGGATGGATGGATGTTTGTTACTCTTTCACGCAAAAACCACTGAAGCAATTGCGATGAAACTTGGAATGTAGATAGCTGGAGACATGGATTAACGCATAGGGTACTTTTTGTTCCGATACTCACACGGGATCGGGACTTACGCGGGTGAAATCGCGTGGCGCTGCTAGTAATAAATAAATAATGTGAACTACAAAGATCCTACATTGACTAGGCCAAGGTGCCTAGATTCCTTCACATATCCAACCACAATATAACCTTAAGATCTAGAACGGCTAAATATAGCCTCACACAAGCATCACTTACAATCACTTTTCATTCAAATAGAAATAAAGTGGATGTTAAACAAAGCGTTCTATTTTCAAACCCTATTTTTACTGTTGAGCAACATTAAAAATTTAAAAAAGATTTAAAAGCAATACGTTTTTTTTTTCTTGATTTTTAATGACTATAATAATGTTACCAAGTGAAAATATGTTTTTTTCTTTAGCACGATATTTTTTGACTGTAATATAATGTTTGTCGATTAAGATAAGCCTCATAACGTTTGATTACGTGTAGGGTTTTTTTGAGGGCTATTTGACTATTTTATATTTTTTATTTATCGTTCTTCTAAGAGGAAGATGAAATAAACTTATAATAGGAGGGGAAAATGTAACCAAGCGTTTTTGTGGGCAAGCTGATGTTTATATTATAATTTGATTTCCAGAATTTCCCAGGATAACTTATTTCAATATTATAGCACATTCAGAAAAATAAAGTTTTAATATCAAAAGTGTTTTAGTTTCAAGACAAGACAACAGATGGCGATACTAGGTTAATATCTTTGTAATAAAAAGTGAAAAGAAATCTTTCTATCCTTTGTTCAGCAAACCTCGCTTACGAAGGAATGTGAAATTTGGAATAATGTTTATATGGAGAAGAAGTGTAGCAAGCTAACATTTTTAAACAATATCTATACTAATATTATAAAGCTGAAGAGTAATGTCAGGAACTACTGGTTCGAATTGAAAAATTATTTTAGTGTTGGATAGCCCATTTATCGAGGAAGGCTATATGCTATATAACATCACGCTACGGCCAATAGGAGCGAAGCTTTAATGAAAATGTTGCAAAAACTTAGAAAATTTACAAACACAGACGAAGTTGCGCGGGTCAGCCATTTGTTATATGTTTAAAAATAGTGTGAAAACGGTTTCATCAAGCTACACATATCCAGTATATATGTTGAGCTGTCATGGTACATGGCAAGTCTATAGAAAGAGAGTTCAATTTATACTGGTAGCGATACAAATATGTTTAAAATTTAATGAATTATGGTCGAAATTCGACCACCAAGCCATCTCTGATTTAAATTACAACGCTTGAACTAGTTCAACATTTATTTTAGTCCAAGTACGACTATTTAATTTTATAAAAGTATAAATCTCATTATTAACTGTTTTGCACATATTTCACCACGCTCTTGAACGGAAGCATTTAATCTTATAAAAAGAAACCGGATGTAGTGTTACGACAACCTGACTTACATTTAAAATGTTACAATTTTTATATTTCTGTGTCATATTTGAAAATACGCGTCACGTATCTTAGACACAAGTGTTACTTCTTACCCGACAACGGGGAAGGCAAAAGGAGGGTAATGATTTTAGTATGTATGATGTAATTCTCGTAACGTACTAGTAAAGTTTATTCATAACAGTAATTAATAAATTATCAAATTAACATACTTACTTACTTTATAAATAAAACATATAACATTTATTATTTCAACATTCAATATCAGCTTAAAGTTTCCAACATTCGAACATAATATGATTAAAATATCCAACAGCCTGTAATATACCTATTACTAGCAAACCGAAGGCCGCGGCAAAGGTCGGCAGGTGTTGCCAAAATAAGAATAAACGAGTTCGTAAAATGTCATACAAATAAAACTTTATGTAGGTACATAGTTGTATCAACTCGTGTCACTTAGCAACAAGAGCGTTTTTGAAATAAGAACTGTCATTTCATATGCAAAAAGCGCGCGTAACTTCGAAAAGTGTGGCCTACTATACGTTAAAATTGAAGCCGGCTATATGACAGCTATATGCATGAACGTAGTGTTGTCTTGTTTAAAACTTTTTTTTTGTGATGGTTATTTAATTTCCTAAGTTTCTAGTATTTTAATTAATGACTTGACTATTGGTATTGTAATATCAGAGATGTTGTAAGGATATGTGACCTTTGATTAAACATAAATATATAGTATTAAAATAACGCCTCGGCCTATTAATATTATAAATGTGAAAGTGAGTTTTTTTTATTTTTATTTAAATAAGCTGAGTTTGTTTGTTACGCTCTCGTGCATTAACTCCTTAACCGATCATTCTGCAATTTCGCGTTCACGTTGTCAGTACAGAAAATAACATAGGGTATCTTCATCTAGAAAAAAATATAGTTTCCGGAGGTTAGAGTAACAACTCTTGTGCACCCACAATTACACCTACTTGTGGTAGCCCTCCCTCACAAATGAATTCGGACAACTCAAAACAGTATGCACAGAAATTGTTTATAGATGAATATTTTTAGCACACAACGGAGTCATTGTATTCAATGTGACCCTACATTTTTAAAATATTTATTGTAATGTAATAATTCATACAAAATGAAGTCAGGTTTAATGCAAATCTTCTGTGTGTACTAATAAAATATAGCTAAAGAGATTGTTTTTATGGTTTGACGCGCTGATCTTTGAAACAGCCGAAGAAATCTTTTTATGTTTAATAGCCCAATTTTTAAGGAAAGTTATAGGCTAGTCAATATCACGCTATGACCCTTAGGAGTCATGACCATAAAGCTGGTGCAATGCGGGGATCGGCAAGTTTGATAGATATATACATTGTTCTTTTATCAAAATGGAAGCACCTTACCTTCCATCAGTACTGGTTTAAAATATGTAATCAAATTATATACACCCAGCTGCATTATAATTACGAATGACCATATTCAAGTTATGGATTAATTTTACAAGAATGTGGTTTGTGGCCTTAACGTTTTTCTGAACGAATTTAATTAACTGGTATCATTTTCGATGATTGAAACTGTATCTGTACATATTCAAATATAATTGTATCTGTATATATATATTTAAGTTTTAATACAAAAACGAAATTGTTCCTTTACTTAATATCCCAGCCCGCAGGTGATACTAGTTTAAAATGAATAACTCGAACTTTCATAGCCAATCACTTTCTTCGTAATAATATTACAACCGGTTATAATGTAAGCTTTAATTACACATTTGAATAATTACAATCTGATAATATTAGGTATCTATATTTCGGTATCTGGTTCTAATTAATTTTGATTGAGTGTCTTATATTGTTATTTAGTTACAAATGTGTAAAGCAATCATCGTGGCATTAACAACTTGTCAAAAGGGGAGCTTTGTTCGCTTCGGGCTTTTTATTTATTTTAGTAAAAACCTTCATATGAATGATTTCAAAAGCTGCTGGTTTTCAAGGCCAAGAAGATATTCAAATAACTAATTCAATATGAGCCCAACGATTCTGAGAGTTCTTCTAAGTTACAAGTACTTACTAAGTTTCAAAATGCGGTATACTGGTATACACCAATGTCCATATGCTACCTTAGCTTCTTATTATTAGACAGGTAGACTTTATCTGGTATGCTTGTATAGGATTCTGTTATTAAAAACCCTAATGGGGAGTGGCAGGAGTGGGCCGCTGCTTCTGCTGTGCGTGTAGTGACTTTAAGTATAGAATGTGCTATGTAATTAGTAGTATTTTGTCACATTTAAAGGAAATAAAGATTATATTATTACTAATCCTATTATGCCTAATTTAGGATAGCTACGATTCATCTGAATTTATTAAGCAGTTAGAGCGTCGTTCAGCCTTAAACTTATTTTTTTTTTTAATGGTATAGGGGGCAAACGAGCAGACGGGTCACCTGATGGGAAATGACTACCGCCGCCCAGGCAACTGTAACTCAAGTGCGTTGCCGCCCTTTAAGGTGGGAGTAGAAGAGGGGGAGGGAGGGAAGAGTGGGAAGAGAGGGGAGAGGGGAATGACGGGAATAGGGGAGAGGGAAGGGTTAGGGCCTCCGGTAACGGCGGCGAAATGCAATGAAAACATTGCTTCACCACCGGTTTTCCGTGAGGCTGTGGTATCGAGCGGAGTCGAGCCGGCCCATACGTGCCGAAGCATGGGTTTCCTACGTAAAAAATATAGGATTTATTCAGTTATCTATGCATAAATATCCAAACATCTCCATAAACTTTCACTTTTATAACATTAGTACGTTTAGTAGGTTGTCAATTATTTAAATTTCGATTATGAAAATACTATTTCGAATAGGAGAACGACATGATTTTTTCGTCGATTACTTCATTTTATGTTACACGATCTGACTCACTAGAACTTGATGTCGGCCCGCTCAAAGAAATAGCTCACCTTTTCTAACAACTTTTTAATAATTATAAAGTGTGATGAGACAAAAGAAGATCTTGTTAACAGGTGGTATGGTAATCTTCTAATCATAAAATGTTCAACAAATTCTTATGTTCATTCAACATTCGCGTGATCGAATAATGTAATACTAAGTATGCAAATGACACCACGAAACGAATAAATTTGAGATGTTTGTCCGACATTCTTATTCATTGGTGATTACTTTTAGTAATCCCCTCCAGATTGATCTTCGATATGATTGAAGTCGTGTCAGTTTGTGGATAACATATGTTGCTACTGGGACACTAACAATGAGAAGACATGATCTTGTATTTGGAAGTTTAGAACGAGTATTAAGCAACTCATGACGTCACGCCGCTGTGTATAACAAAGACCAAGAGACCATCAAGAGTAAATAATGTAGAATTTCAATAGTAGATTACTTTGTCAAAATTTTTCTTAGGTAAGTCTAGTCTACTCTTTAGTCTTAGTCTCAAGTTATTACTGTTATTATATTATTACAGTCGCAGTTAAATATAAGTTGTAATCTATATAAATAAATTTAAATAGTGTTCGTTCGTAAGCACGCCACATGAAAATGGCTGGACGTATTTGACAAATTCTTTCTTTTATATAATAATAACAGTGATTTTATTAAAATCCGCCAATGTTTTGGTCAGAAAGTGCCTAAAATGGTTTAGTTAATAATAAATATTTTTATTATATGATATGCTGCTCGATTATGGTTTTTTTGGAAAACAAAAATTGAAAACGTTTCCCGGAAAATGGGAAAAAGTACGTGATGTACTTCCGTGAAACTAAAATAAAAGTTATTGAAATTTTGACATTACAACTTCTGTCGAATCAGCTAGTTAGGTAATAGAAATCCTACTAATATTCTAAACGTGAAAGTTTGTGAGGATGTATGGATGTATGGATGTGTGGATATTTGTGGATGTTTGTTCCTCTTTCACGCCAAAACTACTAAACCGATTGCAATGAAACTAGGTATGTAGATAACTGGAGACATGGATTAACATATAGGCTACTTTTTATCACGATATTTCCACGGGATCGGGACTTACGCGGGTGAACCCGCGGGGCGCTGCTAGTATATTATATGTATGAAATTAGTAGTGTTAAGCTCTTCTTTTTAAATATTCAAAAACATCGCAATCGAAGGCTGTTTGGTCATGATATAAAGACTTGTTTCAAAGATCCGGTTGCTAATTTAAAAATAAAATATTTCATGTTTTGGAATCCTGCAATTTATGGTGTTATATCTTTGGTTTAGGTACCTAATTAACAATATCCATATTTGCTATATTTTAAGCAAACGCGTACAGACAGGAATTTTAAATAATTAAAGTAGAAGAGGTGCAGAAAGCTAAAAATGATTAATTATATGTAAGTTAATAATCATAAATTTAAAATTAAAAATATCCCTGACTAGAAAATCCCTTCAATGATTACAAAAGAGCTGATGATCTTCAAACGGCTAAACAAATTTTCTTGAATTGTATCTAAGAGCACTCTCGATCAAGTTCCCTTTTAAAGAAAAAAAAAATCCGCAATCAAATCGGTTCATCCGTTTGGGAGCTACGATGCCAGATGCCGCAGACAGACACACTGACACAGACATACAGACACGTCAAACTTATGACATCCCTTTTTAGCGTCCGGGGATAAAAAATAGGTAGAAACAGCTACATAAAGCTATAGGGTCCATTATATATTATGCCTTGTTATAATACAAAACTTTATGCAATAACAGTTCAAGTTATATTTGTCAATGAAATAAAATAAGACTTTCAAAACGGTCGAAATGCCACCGCCAGACGATCTCTAGTTATCTTTAAAACTTAAAAATCATATGTATTTAAATATTATGCGATCTAGTTTATTATCTTAATGGTTTCGAAAAAAATTAGAATTTTAAATGTTATGTAAACTTATACAAATGTTTTGAAGTTTTCTCTTTTATTAAATCTTATATCATTCAAGGTTTAGTATTGAGTAGTACTTATGCAAACCAGTCTAACTTCTATCTTCATCAACACTGTATCGCTTCTGTCCAAATTCAACATTGTCATAGATTTACATTTTAGCGATAGATGGCGTTGTACCTATAGCCCGCATCGCAATATGGTTTTGTTACTTACTGTTACAATATATAGGACGACGACTATTATTTTTTGTGTGAATACCCGTTGATTTGTAACCTGTGCCATTATTCCAGTAATAAAAATCAGTGGTATAGTGCAGTAAGTGTTTATGTTTTCTATTTTGCTCAGCTACAAATAACGTTTGAAAATCATTTTTGAGCACTTGCGAACACGTGTTCTACGTGATACGCATAATTGTCGAGACTTCTGAAATAGGTCAAATCGTTATGCACTTTTCATTGTCGTTATTTTAGCTAAAACAACTTTATAGCAGGGATACTCAACTTTTATTTCCTTAAATTATCACTTGCATTGAATTGAACACACGTTCAAGATCACTTCCATAGCAAAGGATTTATTTCCTCAGTTCACGTCGTTATCATTACTACTGGAGACCAAAGAACGCATTGAGTGAGTAAATCGGAATCATAGGGAATATGTTTTCTTTTAATCCTATGAGTTCGACGGCAATCAGATACCACATTCATAAAATGTTTTTGAATATGGATATTATTGTTGGCTATCACTTTTATTAATTACGACTCCAATTTAAAAAATCTTTACATGCCTACAGATATAATGGACAGAAAATTATTTTAATTAAAATTGAACTCTTGAGTGTTTAACAAGTAGCAATGAAACTATTAATTTATCACGATTTATGTATAGTTTACGATATAACGCTGGTCTTAGAGGTTATGAATTTATAATTATTATTTCACTGTACTGCGTAGCTGGTTCCGTGGTAGACGTTAGCGTTTATGTTTGTGTGCCACCAAGAGGTCCTGAGTTCGATTATCGGGTCGGGTAAATAGAAAAGAAAGAAAGAAAAATAATATTCAGACAGGATTTTTAAGACCGTAGTTTGAAGTGGTTAAAAAGATAAAAATATCCTTGCATGAGACAAAAATGGTCCTTAGCTCAGCATTATGCTACTTCGCACGATTAGCGAAGAAGCGCTGATATTCTGCTAAGTGATAAGCTCTCGAACTTCACATCTGTCATTTAGAAGATATTGTATTGTATTGTATTACATTTATTAATTACAAAATAGATTTGTGTTGAATACCATATAGACATTCTTCACTACTACCCTAACTATGGTACTTGAATTTAGATGACAGCGGAATCTATCCACTGTTATCTAAATACCGTTATCAATATATATAAACATATTTTAGTTGTAGTTTTTTGTATATGGCCATTTTAGTTACCAGGGAAGCACATCTGACATTTGGAAGATAATTAATCTATTACTAAGAAAATGTCGCTATTGTAGCGATACTCAAAGCATTAAATAACAATATGAACTAATTTAGGCGTGATTTTTTGTTGCATGGTTACTTCAGTTACCCGTAGAGATTCCCCGTTTTACAAATCTTATATTTAGAAAATATTCTACTGTTGCCTAGATGCCGCTGACATCAAAATACTCTTCGTAGTAAATACATACAACTCAAGTTTATTTTAAAAGTAGTCTTTTGTACATTACATGGCCATTTAAATTACCAGCGAAGCACATCTGACATTTATAAGATATTTTATTACTATCAAAATGTCGCCGGTCGTACTCTTAGGTGCGGTATTTTGTTACATGGTTACTTTAGTCACCAGTGGTGATTCTACTTATTACCCTCATTTTAGCTTTCAAACGCAACATCTGACATTTAATAGATGTTCTATGATCAGATAGACACAGTAAATGTTTACACAACATACGATGAATATTTTAATATGACGTTGATTGCGCTTTCAACGCTCGCCATCGTCGGCAGATGTCGTCAGTACGCAGTGTCGCAACTGGCGGCGCGTGCGACGCTAATAGTAATGGCGAAAGCAAACAGGTGCTTTGTATGTTTCATTCATTTATATTGAGACGCTAGTTCTTTTGATGGTAAAAGGTTCTATTGAGAAGGCTTAAGTTTATCTCGGTGTTAGCACGTAGTGTCAAATGACAAGGTTCTTGTAGAAACTAAAAGTGTATACAATATTTTTTATGGTCGTGTTTGCAACAGTGTTTGTGAAGCCGTTACTTAAAGAACGATTGCATTCTCTAACATAAGAGCAACGTTCAAGGATTTCTGGTAGAACAATATGTTAATAAATATCATTTACTTTATATTATCTGAAGTAGATCAGTCGTTACTGCAGTTGTTGTAACGTAAGCTGTCACTATGGAGTGATCGTGAACATCAGGATTATTACTTGTGTTGTGGGTGATCAAACTTTACTAACTTATATTCTTGTGGAAACTTACAGATAGTCACTATTAGACGAAGAATTTGCGGTAATAATAATAACTCCACACATCTCACACACGGCCGTCTGATCCCAAACTAGGCAAAGCCTGTACTATGGTAACCAGACTGCTGATAAACATACTTACATATTTCTAAACACATACATATTACAGATAAATTACACCCAGACACAGAACAAATTATCGTGCTCATCACACAATTATTTGTCCTGTGTGGGAATCGAACCCACTACCTCTGGCTTAGTAGTCAGGGTCACTAACCACTAGACCAACAGGCCAGTGTAATAAATGTAGACCTGTGTTAATTTTTTTAACGTACATAAGTGTTGGCTTTAATGAATAAAGATACTTTTTATTTTCATTTCGTGGTTCAATGCACCTTCGTCTACTCGGAGTGATTTAATAATTTATTTATAAATTGCTAAAAAAAGCAAAACGTATTTTAAATATTTTACTATTATTATATCTATTTACTAAAAACTAAACTAATTCTACAAAACTAAGTCACTTAACAGTTTAAAACAAGTCATTATGTGAAGATTATATTTGAGATCTCTAAATTTAATTATTAATATTCACAATGTCTACAAGGTCAGTAACGCACGCGTTTGGTCATTTGCAACCCCTGTTGCAAATGACCTTGGGCTACATCAATGTACGCCTTCATTTGGAAAGGATGATTATTCACACAACTTCAAGATAATTAATTTTTAAATTGGTATACTTTTTTTTCTTGTGTAGTGGCACAAATCTCGCCCCGACTCTGGCTACAAGTCGGGGCTAGACTTGTCAAACATAATTATATCTACTGAAGCTGGACTAAGGTCAATTGATAAGTCAATAAGCATAGATTACAGTAGCTCAATTATAACTCGCAGGTCTATCGATCACTAAGTCAAGAAATAAGAACATTGTAAACTCAACCTAAAAGAACTTTTAGCAGAGGGTATAGTTGATGTATTTATGGTCGATTTTTATTTGGCATAATTTAAATTTTATTACTAAAAATGGACGTAAACGGTCTTAGAATATGTTGAGTACTCTTTAAATGTTGAGTATAATTCTACAATGCAATAGGGTCGAGATTTGTTTAACACGTGTTTTGTTCGTATCCTACCGGAATGAGCGTTTCTAGTAAATCGGAAAAGATAATAGTTGAAAAGATATACAATAATTACGTTCTTCCGTCGGCCTTTATATTCGGAAGTGTGTGAGCTAAACAATGCATGTTCGTACTTAATGTAGGTATTTTGTTTTATGAATGCCTCGAATATTAAAAAAATGTTTTTTTAAATACTGGTGATCATAAAGTAAAATTATAGTAAGAACTAGCCGTACCCTGCATTAATGGTCACTGCCCCACTTCTAAGCATACTTAGCCTATATTATTCCTCATGAATCTGGCTATCATATACAAAAAGACTTTTTGGATTCCGACTGGTAGTTCCAGAGATGAGCGCGTTTAAACAAACAAACAATCAAACAAAAAAAAACTCTTCAGCTTCATTGTATTAGTATAGATAAGTTTACGATATTAAAAATAGGTTTAGGATACCTGAGTTTATAGATTTCAGCCCTGTTTTTACTTATTTAACTGCCCTATGTGTTAGACCATAGTAAACCATGATTGGCAGACTTCACCAACCTTTTTATACATTATGAATGAATAATGCAGGTTTATAGACGAAGCAGTTTTTTCATCATAAAAGTAACTGATACAGCCTGCACATACCATATTAGCCAGAGGTGCGCGGCACTCGAAACGCCCCGGTGTAATGTACTGATGTGTTTTACTTTTTTACTGATTTATATTTTATCATTGAATCATAATAAATATATACAAAGCCAATTGTTAAAATTTGCTCGCGAATCGAGCGATAGAACTCTTTTAGGATCTTTAGGATTTATAGAGAAAAAAAAATTTCATACTCAAACACACATACATGCACATTTAAATTTTCTCCAAATCAATATAAATATTAAATGGCCTATCTAAGTAGTAGAAACTAAGAAACTGGTTGTCTCACCCCAAGATCAAACACAAAACGCTTAACTAAAGATATATCTTAAGCGACTACAAAACAAACATTTGATCGGCTAAGGATGTACATGACATTTACAGCTACATCATACACAGACAGTGACCCCAAAAAATTTAACACACACCAAATCAATAGCACATTAACACACACACTCATAATCAATAATATAATACATGGTCACAAAACACAACTAGTGATCTATGACGAATGTTCCACATCGCTACTGTACACACAGATAGACAATGCACACACACATTCACACAATTTTGTTACACAAGCCGACGACGTGTCATTGTACAGTCGACAATATAATATTAGGAAACAGGGCTAGCGATTGACTTTTTTTTTAATTATTAAAGTATACGGAGTGTTATTAAAAAAGGTTTTTTTTATTACAGGATTTTTTGTGTGGCTTCAGGTGGATTTAAGAATGGTTTAGATTTACAATTGGACCCAGTAAATGGCACTGCGATACAGGATTTTTTTTTTTACGTTCCGGCAGGACAACGTCTGTCGGGTCCGCTAGTAAATTATAAAAATATAACCAGCTATTGTTTAGTAGTGTGTACACTATAAATATAATATATCTGTATTTGTTAGTAAACATCTATGGAAACATATAGGAATAGATGTGTCAATGCATGTTCCATATGGATTCCAAAACAGCTGGACCAATTTTGATGAAATTTTGAGGCAATTGTCAATTTTGGTACCGATAGAATTAAGATTTTTTTTTTTGTTTTTTTTGGGGTAGGTCGCTAGTTATACACAATATTATATTATTAGTTTTAAGTGATAGTAAGCCCCGTGATTTACTATTGACATAAAATCATATATAATGCACTATATGAAGTAAACTGGCCTATTGGTCTAGTGGTTAGTGATTCTAACTGCTGAGCCAGAGGTCGTGGGTTCGATTCCCACACAGGACAAATAATTGTGTGATAAGCATGATCATTTGTTCTGTGTCTGGGTGTAACTTATCTATAATAGGTATGTGTTTAGAAGCATATAAGTATGTTTATCAGCAGTCTGGTTACCATAGTACAGGCTCTGCCTAGTCAAGTTATTATTATTATTATATCATTAATTTTATTTAATCTCAAATTATTTTGATGATCATGATGAAGTGAATCTAGACTAGCCTTTGACGATGGATTCTTATCCATATCTGAACCATTTACCTTTAAAATAGAACAATAAAAAAATAAAAATAAGCATGATTGATATATATTTAAAAAACAATGATATAACGAAATTTCAAACAAAAACTCACAATCGGTCCATAGGTATAGGAGGTACGATGCCACAGACATACATACAGATACAAAAATGCACAGACACACGTTAAACCCATAGCACCCCTCCTTTTTGCGTCGGGTGTTAAAAAATTAAAAAATCCTTAACTCTGTGTGTTACATTTAGCCAGCAAAAAAGAGAAAACCAGTAGTATTATATAAGTTTAAGTGAAGACAAAATAGAAAATGTAATGTATAGCAATTATTGACCTGGTTAACTGACAAACAGCGAAATTGAGTTCTAAACCTATATGTTATGAGAAGTTCTCACCACAGCAACTAATATTTATAAGCATAAACAATATTCACTAAAAACTAAACCATGACAACTGATAAGGTCTAGGCTAATAAATTTTAAACAAGTAACAAGCCATTCAGTCTTCAATATAAACATTAAACGCGGCCTGACAGATGTACATTGTACATAATATGTGTAGCTAGTACATAAGTTTTGTTTAAGAATGAATAAATATGTTTATTTGTGTTTTGTACATCTTTATAAATAAATAAAAAGACATTAAACATAGAAAGAAAACAGAAACGGATGTCCTTTAATACACAAACTTCTTCGATGCTTTTTTGTATTTATATACATAATTTCATTAGAAACAACACTTTTCTTTTGTTATTTTTTATTATTATCTTATAAACCAATATACACCAATGTACTAATAAAACAAATATTTTGTATTCTTATTTAAATATAAAAATGACATGCCTATTAAAAATAATTACGATGGAAAAAATAATAATTTTGTTCAATTAAGAAGGTGATTTTTTTAAGTTTATAGGACAGCATAGTAATTCAAAATATTAAATCAGATATTTCTAAGAGACATTTTGTAACCTAATAATTTATTTTATGTCAAATATAACTTATATTCGTGAACCGCAAAATTTAAGAATTGAAAACCAAAAACTTTACTGTTTTATCCACAAGAATAATTTTCTTAGGTGAGATTGGTAAATAAAAAAAAACTTTAAATAATCAAAAAATCTATAATTTACTAAGATATAGAATATATATACTTACTAAGATATAGATATACAATATATATAAAGTAAAATATACTTTATTATGTCGTAAATGTTTAACTTCTACAAGAAAAAATACTAAAAAAAATTCCTTCTCTTATAATTTTATTTATTCAAAAGTTTAAAAAAGTGATACTAGTAATAATTTACAGCAGTAACTTTAGAAAATATTTGTATTTCTAAAATATTACTTTAAAAATAACGACCTATAAAATAATAATAGTGTACTTACAATTTACCTGTCAAAAATAAACTTCTGTACGATTGACAACCCTAGGTTATTTGTTAATCCGTAACAAAGCGGTTAACCGGCCCATTAGTTCTTTTGTAAGCTATAAAATTGAAGCTTGAACTTTGTGTTAGTTTTATTGTGTTAATATTTTTTAACATAAAAAAACCGTATGTCGAAACATTTGGGCGGTTCGTGGGACCATGTGGTAGTTGTCAAGCTTTCTCTGTTATTTATTTCATGACATAAATTTTTGCATCAACAGTGATGATGGGTGTGTGAGTATATTTTGTGTGTGTGTGTGTTTTGCTCAATATTATTCTGATACACCTTTTGAAATCATTTATTGATTATATGAATACAAATATTTTTTTTTAATATTTCAAAACATATTTTTTTTATTAAAAATAAAAAATAGCTCTACAATCGCGGATAAGAGATGAGCTGAAGTGTGGATTTAAATATGTAGAGTCCAAATGGAATATTATAAATGCGAATGTGAGTCAGTTACTTTGTTTGTGTGTTACACTTTCACGCGTTAACTACTAAACAATCGTCATGAAGTTTTGCATACACGTTGTAACGGGTACAAAAAAATATTTTAAAATGTTTAAAGTAACTTCGTTTTTGTATGTGAGGTTATTAAAAAAAATCGTACTCTACAATTGCTGATAAAGAGGTGAGCTGGAGTATGGAGTGAAATATGTAGAGTCCAAATGAAGTGAAATATTATAAATGCAAATTTATTTGAGTCAGCTAGTTTGTATGTTTGATCTTCATAAAAAAAAAACAATACACGTTGTAACGGATAAATCAATTAATTGACAAACTCTACATTAGCGCGAAAGCGTGGGCAAAAAGTAGTTTAAATAAATTATTTATATTTATTTCAATTATAATTTTGCTTATTTTACTACTAAATTCTTCATCAGCTAACTCTACTTATAACAGTTAACTATTCAGTCTCTTCGTATGTCTTAAGCAATTGTAGCTTTATGTTTAAGGTTTATTTAAGTTTACTTGGACGTTTTCTAGAGTCGGTCAACAGAGTGCAAGAGACCTTAAGACATCAATTCACATGTAAATTGTCATCGATGACATAATCACATACCAACGCTTAAGTCAACTTGTAGTAGCTCTACCGACTCTGCATTTTGACAGCCTTGAGTTCGTGTATTTAAACGCATATATCATTAAAGTATTCATTTGCATACTCGAATTTAAGGTAGAGTTCGATTTTTATATAATTATTTCCTAGTCTTTTTTTCCTGGGCGTTAAGATTTTTTTTTCATTTAAATTAAAGTTTTAAATATTAAAACAAAATGTTTTGAACATCGTTGTTGTAAAATACCGTTGTAGTCTAAAAAGTGCAGTTTTTCCTCTTTAGTTTTAAATGCATTCAAGATTTTACGACTAGCGACTACCTGACAAAATTTTAAATTGCTAGCAATAAAACTGGTATGGTACATACCATAATCTTTGAAAAATCTTGTTTGTCTAGAACAAAAAGAGTCTTGACTTATAATTTTAAAAATAAAATTACATATATAACTCTATTAAATACTAAATTATTAGTACATATATCACTTCAATCATAATAATTAAAACTCATTTCGAGTAACAATTACATCAAAAAATAATATACACTTAACTACATAATATACGATACGGTTGCGTGTGTCTTTAAGAAAACGCAACGATCGTTCGACTTAATTCGTTAACGCTCGCTACACTTTCGTAGCCAATGCTACGCATACAAAAGACATCAACGAGTTCAGTTTTAATTATTATTACACTATTTTTGCATTTTTTATACACAAATATAATAAAACTACACTTCCTATTTCCGCTTCTGGGCTCTATATTACTTTTTAACTATATTTTTTGACAATGCCAAAATTGTTACCGTGAATTAGTGAAACGACAACATTGTGTAATACCAAACAGTGCTCAATTACGCGATGTCTTATTAAGAAAAGCGAAAAAAACACTTACCGCTTGCAAAAAACTGTTTGTCGTAAGTGAAAGTCGGTCCACGGAACGGGACCAGAGCAGGCTTTTGATCACTTTAAAGGCACACAACACTCAGTACACACTATAGTAGGCATATGAAACACGTGATATATATTTTTTTTAATTTAATTTTAAGTTTTTTTTTTATTTGAATTTGGCGCGTTGGTGCGCGCGGCGGCAACTAGCGCGCGTGACGGCTGGCGGCAAGAGACTGCGCGCGCGCTGCTCCCACCATCAGCCCGAAATACTAATCACCTTGCTATCGTGACTGTGATTTAGGTTCAATTCATAAGATGTAGCGGGTAGAGTGTTATACATTTTCATACATTTTATTTTTTGCTATATTTTAATTTAGTTAATATATTTTTTTATTCTGTTAAATAAATGTAGCATTTATATGGTCTTTCACCTTACGGTAATTTAATATTTAACAATGTTAATTAAAGTATTTAATTTATAAAGAATTTTTTTCGTAATAGAGAGAAGTAAACTATTATAGAGAGAATCGTTATGCATTGTATATGATCTGACGTTTTAAAATTTTAATATGATTCGATTGAGTTTGGAAGTATTTCTTGCCACTTGCCACGATTACGTTACAAAATGACATGGATATCATAATACTGTCATTTGTTACTTCACTGTACCTGCTTTAGATCAGTTTAGTAACAGACCACAAAAAAAATTTTAGTTATTTAAATCATAAAATAATATTTAAGAACAATATGACGTAAACTTGGAAATCCGTCCAACATATCATAATAGAGAACATTTACAGCTTAAAACAGATACACAAATGCAGGCTCGACTCCTGGATCGATTTCTAGACGAAGAGACTCATAAATAGTATTGTGGAATTGCACCAGAAAAGAAAAAATTATGATCATAAACAGTTTATAACTTGCACTACACAACAGACAAGGTGAGACGGATCTAAATACGACGTGTCATTTCTTCAACAAATTAACTCTTAAGGCCACAAATGACCCAACAAAGGTCGGGGATAGGTAAGAATTTGTGACATCACAATATACGAGTACCTCCAATGCCGAATTCGTCATCAATTCCTTCACTAATTTGTTCTGGAAATCATTTGGTATTCAGGCTTTAAGTGACCTTGCTACTGCCGAAGTTTGGACCAGAATAACTTGAGATGATCTGGTAAACCAAATATTTCTCGTTTAAAGACATGTTCCAAATTCAAATCAAATCTCAATTAAAAAAAAAAACTGCTTTTAATGGCAATCGTTTTAATTTTTTTTATTAGTTACTTTTTTATCTGTCTATTGCAAATAAACGTTTTTAATGGAAGCCGTCTTAACACAAACAGTTCAGTACCTTTTTCTCCATTAATTGTAAACGGATTTTCTTTATTTTTTTGTATAGTTGTTATAATAAATATATGTTATCGTTAAAAAAAATTTATCGTTAAAAACAATATTAATGATTGTGTTGGCATTTATAGAAGCAGACGAACACTAGTTGAATTAAACCTTAATGTCTGTGTCTTTAATGTGTCTTTAAAAAAAACTGTTATTCTTAGGACTGCAAGAAGTGAAAACAAAACTTACATATTTAATTATATATTTTATACACACATCTTTATACGTGTATCTGATCCATGATGGTCACGCGAGGTCTGTGCTTTTTTTCCATACCAAAAGTGCCCAACGAGCCTAAAAAGAAACGTATGTCTTTTTTTGTACCCCTGACAAACATCATGCGATCATGATGATCGGTTCAGCAGTTAAAGTGTAACAAACAAATAAAGTCACTTCCGTATGTAGGTATGAGTATGATTTCATTGTCCACATTGCGATAGTATAATTAACAGATATTAATTACATATACACGGACCAACTAGCGACTTCCTGAAAAAAAAAAACTCAAGTTTAGAATCACCCGTATCTGGCAAGATTGTATTTAACGCATAATGACGTCAGAGGAAGCACATGAGGTGTGTTAGGGAAAAACAGGTTGGTTACCTCTGCTCACCCTAAAAAAAGTACGCTAAAACATATACAAATAAACTTTCTCTGTTATTTGCTTATATGATATACATATATTATAATATAATATATGTATATTTTTTATAAACATATCGTGGCTAAGCGGTAACTGAGTAGCTTAGCACATTGCAAGGTTAAGTAATACTAGCCAGGTCAGTCTTAGGATGGGTGGATGGGACCATCCTTAATAGATTGAAACCCTGTCGTGCCTCGGAGAGCACGTTAAGTTGCCAGTCCCAGTTGCCATCATACGAACATCTGCGGCATTCGTAGCGGGAAGTTGGAGCCCTAAAATAAAACATTTCGATATCGCCTAGTACTTGAGTTGTGGAGGTCTGATGACAGTAGTAGTAGATAGATAGATAGAGTATGCTTTATTGTACACCAAAAATAGGATACATACAACATTCAATATTAAGTAGCATACAATGGGCGGTCTTATCGCAGTCTGCGATCTCTTACAGACAACCTTTGATGGACTATACTGTATAGTAATAGGTAACTTGTGGTGCACATTGTAGTAGACATTAAGTAAATGACTACGACCGCCCATGGGTACTTGCAACTCAAGAGTCACAAGTGCGTTGCCGGCCTTTAAGGTGGGAGTAGGGGAAGGGAGGAGAGGGGGGAGGGAAGGGTTAGGGCCTCCGGTAGCCTCACTTACTCGGCGAAAAAGCAATGCAAGCATTGCTTCACTTCTTCTGTGAGGCCGTGGTATCACTTCAGTTGAGCCGGCCCAAACGTGCCGAAGCATGGCTCTCTCAAGAATGATTTTTCATTGGGGTCGGCGTATTGCAAAGAGTTTTGGCTGGTTTCTTTTAGGGCCGGCCGCCTGCCTGATGCCAACCCCTTCTTGGGAATGTAAACGCTTTAATACGGCAAAGAAGGAAGAAGGTAAATTTGTATAAGGAAAAATGGGTAGGAAGAGGAACCTAAGGGAACGGGACTGAGACTGCAGTAGCTCGCAGACGCCGGGGTCGATTACCCAAATGTCCTGTATTTCCTGTAACTGAAAAAGCCACTGATACACGAACATCAGCTGGCCAGAGTTTTTGTATGTACGTATGTAATTAAACAACATTTAGTACAATGTCAAGGATATATAAGTTACATGCCTCGTACAGGAAATCCTAATTGAAATCCGCAACAGTGTCGTGCACAATTTTATACAAAGAAGTTCTAGGAAGTTAGTAAAACAATAGTTAGTTTTCGTCTGTCGTATGTGAACTTTAAACTTTGACAGGTGAAATAAGGCCACTAACGAATTTACGAAATATCCCTTTTAGTTTATACGAATATTTAGATAACTAGCTGCCCCGACAGACTTCGTTCTGTCAAAAGTTATTGATTGACGTCAAATTTTGACAGCTGGAGACATGTGTTTTAATTATTCTTAGTATGTGGTTTGTATAAGAAAATAAAAGTGTTATTTTTACTATTTTCCTCCCAATTTTTACGTTTTTTCTCTACAGAAGAACCTTCCTTGTGAATTAACGAAAATATGAAAAAAAAGCCGAATTGTTTGAGCCTAGTTTTGCGGTTAGCAACACATTTGGCGATTCATTTTTATTTATATAGACAGACACGAACTATACTGGAATTGTCAATCTTTGAATTAATAGCCGATTTGAACATACAGCTTTAGACGCGGTGTCAATTAGCGAGGTAACCACGCAAGGGTGCGTTTATATGAGACGATTTCCCGACCGGGTTGCAAGCATATGTTCCTGTCTATAGACTACATTGTTACAGTAAAATACGCTCTATTTTTAGGCAACTATTTTATTTTTTACTAAATTAGAGAGAGCATTGCGTTCGCGGCCACCGCGTGAATTTAATTGTTGTTGCCTGAAAATAACATAAAACTCTGTTTGTAGGTTGGCCTGATCACAAATGGCGTATTTTTATTTATCGTAATTAATAACTTTTAGTCATATGTGATAAACGATAAGACCGCCCATCTTCGCCTTCCTATCTAGCTCCCTATTTCCGCTTCTTGTCCTCTAATCATAACAGAAATCTTCGTTCAGAAAATAATCTGGTTCTCTTATGTCCCTCCCACAACTCCGACTTCGTAAACTCGTCTTTCTACGTTCAATCAGTTCTCCTCTGGAATGCACTCCCTCTTGAAATCAGGATGGCCACAAACCGTCTTATATTTAAAAAGAAAGTTCGTGATCTCCTTCACAATGAGATGACTGAATGAGTTGGACGCTAGTTACTCGACTCTGTATTTCGGTATTCATAGTGTATGAATATAATGTAAGCATTTATATGGATATGTGTATATATGATTTGAATATATATTATTATTTTGTTATATTTTTTATGTAAGTAATAGTGTGTACTTCTGTTTATGTACTGTGTGTAACTTGTATTGATTTTATAGATAGAATGGATGTGATTTCTGTGCACCTACCTTATGAGATTTCTCCACCACCCCAAGGTTGGCTGGTAGAGAATGCCATCGGCATTAAGTCCGCCTTTGTACATATTGTGCATAAAGATTTAAATAAATAAATAAATAAATAAACAGATGTTATCCTAGAAAAAGAAAAACTCGGATTCAACCGATACCAGCGTTTGACACTGTCGCGCTATGTACAGAAAAATATCAAAGCCAGACAAACATACACCATATCTCTGAAGCAGGGGCTTGTAGGTAGAGGTGTATTAAACGCCTTATTTCCATGACTATAATTTAGTCCCTCCAACACTCTTGTCAATCGGGCACTTTGAGTATTAAATGGAAAATTGGGTGTATATTGATCGGGAATGGTAGGTTAGATGGAGAGGCAGTGAAAGGGATATGGCTTATACGGGTGGATTGGGGAGTGTGAGCAATAGCTTGAGCAGGGTAGGGTCGCATACCTGTCACTAAAAGTGTCTTTTGCCTTAATCCTAGCCCTCTACGGCCAATATCAATAAACGATTCGTTTTGCTTACGACGGTAAAATTTCGTTGAATTTTCAACGAAAATTTTTCCGTCCGTAAACAAAACGAATCGTTGCTAGATTATAGGAACCGGGCAAGAGACGACTATGGTATTTACTATCTTTGTTATTTTATCTAAGACCAGCAGTTCCCGCGCGGCTTCGCTCGCGTGTAGATATTTATATATTTCGGGTGGAACCCTAATTCTTTTTTCCAAAATAAAAGTAACCTAAGCTTCTCTGTCAGTTAAAGTCCCGTGGAAATCGGTATACCCGTTCCGGAGATTAGGCAGAACAAACAGACAGAGAGACAGACAAAAATTAAAAAAACTGATATTTAGGCATAGGTATCGTGCAAATAACTATGAATAACTATGTATGAGGTTAAAAAAAAACATTATTTTGACATTACAAACAGACGCTTCAATTTTAATTATTTGTATTGATAATGATTACGAGCATTACTTGCTTTTTGTTTAGTTATTTAATATTTTTATTCATTTATATGTATATAATGCACAACGTTACACAATTCCAAAATGGAGGATTCAATTTTAACATTCACGGAAACTTTATCTAACGCTGCAAGTGACACACATAACATTGCGACAACTAAAATCTTTTACAGAATCTATTAATACGATATTGCACGTGAAAATGTCCATATTACTAAGAACCGCGATAAGGCCATTTCTTAAAAATCGTTCACCGAACATGATTCAATAGTAAAAAATGTTATGGAAGAAATAACCAATCCTTCGTTGCAATGCGAATGCATCACACAGACCCAGATATTAAAGACCTTGACACACTAACCCAGACATTTCCCCAGAATTATTATTCGATTTCTTTTACTTCCTATCCAAGAGATTTCAGCTAGTTATGAAATTATTTAATAGTACCTGAATCACTCTTGGCTGCGTCCTTTAATTTTTTTAAATAAATACATATCATATAATAATGTTTTTGGAAGACTTATGTGCTCTCATAATTCTTAGGTTGGATAGGTGATCAGAGAACTCATGATTGATAAGCACTTGCACATTAGCACTTATATTTTGGGAAACACTGTATCGATTACCATGGGATTGGATCCACCTAAGATAGTTATAACTTATACAGGATGTAAGAGACACCGTACCGAATCCTGAAATAGTGTATTCAGAACATCATTCTGAGTCGAAATCATTGGAATTTTCTGCCTGAAAATTTACAATTTTTATTTTTTTGCTTAAAAGTATCACAATGAGTAAACAGAACATTTTATCGAAAAAAAAATGTAATAAATACAGCATACGGTGAAAAACTGCAATGTAATCAATTAAACAACATTTAAACATTTTATGCCATCAGCTGGTCTTGACGGCGCCGAACGTTTAAGGTCATTCCGCACCGCACAAAAAGAATATCTACGCATGTTGCATGTACATCGTTTAGCGCTAAATAAAACTAAGGACTATAAACCCTTAATCTCGCATTTTTATGATGAACTGACTTTTGTTTTGTGTTAAGTACAAACAGAAGCTCAAACTTACACGCTGTATAACTTATAGGGTTGTCATACAGCATAGGCACATCACTATTATTGCAAGTGTTTTATAAGCACCGATAATCTCTTACCTCTTCTTTCTCCTGTCCCTAAGTGTCCTTGTTTGCCAGATTTTGGTTTTAAAAGGCAGATGGCAAATGTTGTAGTTTTAGACAAAATATTCACTATCCCTCGGGAACAGTATTTTTTCGGAATGAAAGGCAACCCTATGTCCTTTTGTACCCTGGTAACGTGTATTCAAAATTTCATGATGATCGGCTGAGTAGTTAAAACGTGGAAGCGAACCAAACAAACAAACAAAAATGGTTCCGCATTGGTAAGGCACAGTGATTATTTCACTTTTCAAATAATGGTACTAGGTTATTAGCCAACTATTTTTGTAATTGTTTGAACGGTTTAAAAATGAAGAAATAAAATGTAAAATTAAGTATATAAGAGGTTGTAAAAATGTTAATATTAAATATTATGAATGCACCTGACCGCAACCGTGTCGAAAAATAAACTTAATAAAACTTTTTGACGTTTATTATTTGGATTCTGGGTTAGCAGTGTAATGGCTGAGGTTATGCTATCGAATGGGTGTAGTTTCGAACTCTATTCAATATAGTACCAACATAAATTTCTTACACAAGCAATTAGCTTAATAGGAGAGTTTAAATGTGTATATCACGTTACAAGTGGTCCTCATAAATTCGTGATTTATAATCAACAAATGTCGTCGCTAGTGTCAAACATCGCGCAATGACTTCTGCTTCTGTTCTTACATAGTAGTATATTATGTAAGAACAGAAGTATAGTAGTATAGTAGTAGTATATAGTAGTAGTAGTAGTATATAGTAGTAGTAGTATAGTAGTATATAGTAGTAACATAGTAGTATAGTAGTCTTGGTTTCCGCAGGGAGAAAATTTTTTAGACGGTATAAAGCTCTGAGGGTTCCGGTAACCCTCTGACACACGTTGGTTACTTGATCGCGCCAGTTTAACGTGGAGTCGAGATGTAGGCCCAGATCTTTCACCGTTCGACAAACAGGTATGGCAGAACCGTTAAAAGTCACAGCTGGAAGCGTCTCGAAGTCGACTCTGCTCATCGATCGGTGACTACCGATTATAATGAATGATCACTGTATCTACATAAAACAATGATAATTTGCAAATAATTTGTAAAGCACTCAAATTATTTTTTAACACCATTATAACATATTGGAATCCTTCGAGGTTGGTTATGCGCGAGAGATGATGGTTGTAGTTGTAGTATAAAAAAAACGATCAAAGTCCCGTCCAACATACACGGATAATCGACATTTTAAAATCGCCTTATACCTAAGCAAAATACAAACTTTCTACCTCTGATACAAGTGAGAAGTATGACGAGTCTGACATTGAGTCCCTGACACAAGACTCCTGCTAAGTCCCACGCGAGTCAGTGCAGCAATTACATACTGCACTGACGCGATGTCATGTGTCAAACTGTAGGTTGTGTTAAGGTGTTTCATATTACGGAAACGCCACACCAAATTTCTTATTCTTATTACTCATTAAAAAATAAAGTTTCTATTCTTTAAAAGTTCATTCAGTAACTTGGGAAGTTGAAATAAAAGCACAAAATAATAAAAAAAAATTATTATAATGAAGTATAAATGAATGATAGAAAATAAAATGTTTTATTACGTTTACAATAGTCTTCATTTGATTATTCCAGTTCAGAATTTGTTCTTATCATAACTATTTCATTCTATATATATAACTAATATTATAAAGCTAAAGAGTTTGTTTGTTTACTTGAACGCGCTAATCTCAGGAACTACTGGTTCGAATTGAAAAAATATTTTTGTGTTGGATAGTCCGTTAATTGAGAAAGATAATAGACTATATAACATCACGCTACAACAAATAGGAGCGGATCATCAATGAATGAAAAATATTGCAAAAACGGGAAAAAATTTTCCTTTTAAGAGCATTTAAGCAAGAAAATAAAACTACAAATATCGTGTACGCAGAAGAACTTTACAATACCTATTACAAAAATATTAATAATTATATAAATACCTACATAATATTATTACATACACACATTTTATAAGACCCAGTACTTCTACCCAGCGTTCCTTTATTATGCCGGTTCCATGATCATAGCGTCGGCGTAGATGTACCTAAAATAGCGTCTTAAAGTATCGTGATAAGTAATAATCTTAATTAGTACTCTTAAAGTAATGGAATATATTTTAGTAGGTTGTTTTTCTCAAATTAACGCGGGGCACATCTAGTTCTAATTTCAAATATATGTATGTGATTACTTGATGAACCCGTTGCCTCACAAAATTAATATTACACTGTATTTCAGTATACACAAATTAAATTACATAGGATGGTGAGAAATACAACATATTGACATACGACATATAGACAACGAAATTCAGTCAATAAATTTGTAAGGTCCCCCGCGACACACAAATTATTTAAAGTGCGTCGGTTGTTTTAAAAAAAAAACATTGCACTTATTAAGCTTTCCAGCAAGCCTATATACTAATCGTACACTATGTGCATGGGTGCTACTGGACTACGTGACGATATGAATGCACACACAATCCAAAACATCACGTAACTAACACGTTATATTAAGATCATATTAAGGATAACCCTTAAGAGGTCAACTGCACTATTACCCATTCCCTTACTTGACCCTTTCTATGGGATCAGAAACACCTGATACTCTCTGAATACTCAACCACACAAATATAAATTGTATAGCACAGTTCCTAAAGTCTAAAATCGTAAAGCAGATATCATAGTTTCCTACGTGACATTTCGAACGTAACATGTATGTATGTAACGTGCGATTCTTTGCAGGTTGTATGAAAAGTACTTATGTCATCGTACTCGGCATTGGCCTACATGTGTATATCGATATTCGGTTACAACACTAGGTGACGAATACGGCTCTATAATTAATGTGTCGTTTGTAAATTTTTATGTTAGTTGTACGGTCATCAAAAAAGTCACTGAATATTTGTATATTTACAAAAATTATAAGCAATAGGTACAATTTTTTGGATAAAAAGAAATTGCATTAAAAAAATGGAAGAGAAAGCTTGTATGGACAAGCTCTGACTACTGCTAATGTTCGTTAACTGTAATCGTCTGCAGGGTAGAGGTACTTTCCTGGTAGGATGACTCTAATTCTAACAGAATACTGCTGTACCCAAGATGTGTTATATTTGAGCATGTTCCACTGCATCAATAAGTGTCCCAATCAGTTAATGAATGTTGTTGATGTTCGGAAAACTAACGGACACGTTTCTACAACATTGAAGGAATAGTTGACAGTAATCTTATGACGTCAATGTCTTAATTCGTAAGTTACTGTTCCTATGGTTCACAATTAGATCATACAGTGACTTCAACGTATTGTAGTATTTTTTTTTACGACAGCCCAAAAATTTTATGTATGCAGTATTCGTGTATGCTTGTGAGTTTCTTTATTCCACTATAACTTCTGAATGCCTGAATAGATTAAGATCCTTAGGATTATGGGAGATCCTTAGAATCAACACTTTACATCATCCCAAATGACACAGTCTATATTTTTTTTTGTAAGAATCAATGTGGCGATATGGCCACCTTCAAAAGTAAAATAAAATGACAATCGTGTTTTTATTTTTTTTTTAATTAGTAACTTGTTTAAATAAATGTAAGTGTATATTCCTATTATACATATTATATTACCAGAGAAGACTTATTACGTGGGAGAGCCATCTTTGGCACGTATGGGCCGGCTCGACTCCGCTCGATGCCACGGCCTCACAGCAAACCGGCTGTGAAACAATGATTTCATTGCTCTTCGCCGCATGAGTGAGGTTACCGGAGGCCCTAACCCTACCCTCTCCCCTATTCCCGTCCTTCCCTTCTCCCCCCTCTCCTCCCTTCTAATCCCCCTCTCCCGTCTTCCCGCTCTTCCCTTATTCCCACCTTAAAGGGCGGCAAAGCACTTGTGACTCTTGAGTTAGAGGTGTCCATGGGCGGCGGTAGTCATTTACCATCAGGTGACCCGTCTGCTCGTTTGCCCCTAATCCATAAAAAAAAACTTTATTATTTTATATATTACACTTCGTACACATTACATTGCATATTACAATTCAATTTATTTAACTAAGGTTGTAGTACAATGATTCCAGGACCTTATTTTCTGCTGTTATCATTATTATTGTGATTAATAGTAATTAAAACCACGCGTTTCCCTTTATAAGTGTTACTTTGTGACTTAAATGAACAAAACAAAGCTATATTTTTATTCATGTTAACTAAATTGTTGACTGTACTTTGAAGCATCTTTTGATATTTGTTTGGAACTGGAAGACAATCTAATTATACAGTTATTTTGACAAGTTTTTTAATTTGACTTACTATACAAAGTTTAATTCTATTACAAAGGAATAAGAGAGAAACTTAAATGAGATTTTTTTTTGATGTTCTTAATTGATCGTGGTACTTGTCTATGGGTGAATAGCATCAAACGCATTACATTGTAGGTTTATTATTGCGTGGGTTTAATTCAACTCAAGATGGACTAATTATACCCAGTAATAGTTGGTATAATAACATCGGTTGTTGAAAAAATGGTTTTACATCGCCTCCAGGCAAGTCTGTATTTTGTTTTCAAGTTTGCGTCTTAGCAGCAAATTGGTTACCTAATCAATGGTGGCCTTGAAATGGTACTTAGATGTGAATGAAATAGAAAATAAATACGTTATCTTTACGGAAGGCTTCCTAAAGAAAGACCGTTATCGATATACAGGTTGTATCTGGCTTGCTTAAATGACTAAAAAAATAACTGCTTAAAACTTTTTTGTGGATTTTTAAATTGTTTTTATGGATTTTCTCAATAACGGAGTGAATAATTGGGAAAATATTTGTTCGATTTAAAATCTTTAACATTACACATTGCACCTGCTTTCTGAGAACCGGAGGTGACAATACCTGGTAATTCAGACGGTCATAACATTTAAAGGGATAGGTTTTGTTTTAAATTCTTATTGTAACCGCATGTTACAGTTTTTCAGTGATTTAAGCAAGTCTCGCATTGTCACATCCTGTATTTATCGTAACAAAACGATTGCTTTTAGGAACATTGCTTTTAATTTCCCGACTAATGCTTTGTCTGTCTAAATACCAATTGCAATTTTGATTACTTAATTACACAAAGACAACTCTAAAGAAGTGATACTTGGCGGTAATTTTTTTATGTTATTGGGGGTGAACAAGCAGACGTGTCACCGGACGGTAAGTGACTACCGCCGCCCATAGACATCTGCAACACAAGAGTCACACGGTGCGGCACCTTTGAGGTGGGAGCACGCTCTTCTCTTAAAGTTTTGAATGTAGTTTCGGTCCGGAAATACCGACAGTTTGTTCCACAGATTGGTTGTGCGAGGCAAAAAGTTTCTTGGGTGCTGCCCGCGCTTTGGCAGGCAGGCGCTAGGAGGCATCCGGATGTCTTAATAAAAGCTGTTCCCGGATTCCTCCTACTTTAGGTGCAGTACGGTAAACTGTGTGGTTTCAGTCAGTTCGATTCCGACACATCGTCACACCGAAAACCCCGGTGGGGTGACGGCCCAAGGAGGTTTCCACACTTAAAAGTTTCTTGAGAAGCGCACATTATGTGCGAATTATCCAAGTGATGGGGATGGAAGTTTTGTCGCGTTGAACGATGGTATAAGTCCGGTTTTTGGACAGTTTGAGTCATCTTTCTTTTTTTTTGGTTAAAAGTCCTGATGCTCATCGATTAAAAAGATCGTTTTCTTAACCAATAAATGAAAACAAAGGACGGATAGAAATGTGGTTTATTAGCAGTCTGGTTACCATAGGACATCGGACCGCTGTGTGTGAGATGTGAATGTGATTTGAAATCTACCCCAATATAATACAGCTCAAGAGTGATTGTTTGTTTCTTTAAACGCGCTTATCTCTGTAACTTTCAGTCAGATTTGAATAAGTATTTTGGTATTGAATTGAGTATTCATTGAGGAAGGTTATAGGTTATGTAACATCTCGCTACGACCTTTTGTTGCGGAGCAGTGACCATAAACGCAGGGGAAACTGCGGGAAACCGCCAGTAACCAAATATAGTTAAGAAAGTATCACATCTGTTAATATTAATATATGTTTAAATATTTCCGCAATATCACACTTAGTCTAGGATGTGATTAATTTTAGATTTAATTGGATTTGATCTAGTTTGATTTAGTTTTAAATAATTTAATTTGATATGGTTTGATTTGAATTAATTTCACATAATTAGAATTGAATTGATTTGGATTCCATCCCATTTAACTGTTGGTTAGCCAATAAAGAAAAAAATATATATATTTAAATACCCATAGTAGGACAGACCTACTATACCTACATGATGATGACCATTTGATGTTATATTGCATAAAAAAGTTATAGGTGTTTAATTGTGATCTAAGAATAATGATCTCATTCAACCGAAATGCCGCTGGCTCACAAATTACACCGTCACTTATACGTCACCGTTATTACCGAAATAATTCGTAAGTCACATGACAAGATTAGACCAGTAGTTGAAGTTGCGCATAGTACGTATCGATAATAATATCTTCTTCACTCATTTCAAGTCAAACGATTAAAGATAATATACGATATGTGTATTGAGCATAAGGATAATTTTCATTCTCCATTTACCATACCACATTTTTTTTATGCGTGTGGAAACCCCCTCGAGCCTTCACCCCACCGGGGTTTTCGGTGGGGTGGTGGTGTGAAACCGAATTGGGCGTCCGACAAGTCAGGGCCGACCTTGCAAAGATGCCGGACGATGCAGGCAGAGAAGACACTCTCAAACAGTTAACCCGCCTCGTCCAGCAACACGATGGGCCTGTAGGCCACGAACGAGTCGGTAGGCCATCCCGGCTTCCTTAAAAGTACCAGCTTCCCGCTTTTCCGCTTTTCCAACTTACCATCCTACCTATCCTATCCTTATTTTATCTTATTATAAAAATAACCTGTAATTTTTCTTTGCATTTAATGGTAGCTCAATTGGGCCACTGTAAAATAAATCACTAAACTCTTAAGCAAATTTTTTCTACTACTGTCTATTTCTTATATCATGAAAAATTATATTTTTAACTCGGAAATACCCATTCAGAGCAAACAGTGACGTGATCGAGGAGAGTGGATCTTGTTATTGTTCGAAAATTATTCTTAAGGCATCTGAATAAGACTGAAAGTTCTGTGGACAGAACGTATTTGTAGAAAACCTGAACGACCTTGGGTAATCCTTCGTAAAACGATGCTTATAGGCACAGTCATAGTATATTTATGATAATTGGGAAATTATCGAGATTGGCTTCTTGCCATACATGTCTAGTGGTTATTTACATTTTTTCTGAGCAGTCGCGGATGTCTGAAGTTAAGTTTATAGAAGGAAATATGTATTAAATTCCAAGAGTACTATAGTTACCTATCAAGTCTAATAAATTTATTTTTATTGAACGTCGCCCTGGTAGTAATTGCAGAAATTCTAAATATATAATAGGACTAGCAGCGCCCCGCGGTTTCACCCGCGTAAGTCCCAATCCCGTGGGAATATCGGGATAAAAAGTAGTCTATATGTTAATCTAGGTCTCCAGCTATCTACACACAAAGTTTCATCCCAATCAGTTCAGTAGTTTTGGCATGAAAGAGTAACAAACATCCATCCATGAAAAAAGAACACCTATCTATAAACCATAAACATATATGTATCTTAAGTGGGGATAAAACTGCCAGAACTCGACGTGGTGACAACTTAACAGGGCCGAGCGTGCTCAATACAGCCGTGCATGTTATCCCGTGATACTAATCACTTATTGGTAGTATTTTATTCTATGATTAATCAATAAAAAATAATAAAATTGCAGTGTTTGTTTGTAATGTCAAAATAATAGTTTTTTTAAAACTCATACAGTTATTTGCACGATACCTATGCCTAAAAAATCAATTCAAAATTTTTTGTCTGTCTGTCTGTCCGTCTGTTTGTTCCGGCTAATCTCTGGGTCGGGGGACCAATTTCCCGGCAACTTTCATTGGCAGATAGATGGTGTTATAAGGAGTAACTTAAGCTACTTTTATTTTGGCAAAAGAATTAGGGTTCCGCGCAAAATATATAAAAATGTAACGATAAAGACAATTCTTCTTTTAAAGAGATTCTTCAGATCTCTGCTCTATCAAAGTGTATTCCATGGGTAATATACCTTTGGTGTGGCTGCCTATTATTTAACAGGGAGCCAAGGTCTGCCGGGGTTCTCGGGGACTTCCTTTCTAGGGTATACCCGAGTCCCTTGCAATAGACCCACTTATGTCGGAACACCGTGTGGTTTTAGTCGGTTCGATTCCGACATACCACTTCACCGCTAGCCCGGTGAGGTGATGACCCGTGGGGTTTATACACGATAAAAGAAAATGGGTTATATACCTTACTGTACGTACGTGTACAGTAAGTTACGCATGAGCTTACGTAGAGGTATAGTAATAAAAACAAGGTCCAAGGTCGGAAGGATAGAAGATTTTTACATTGAGAATAAAAAAAGGACAATCCCTTTACCATACTAGTTAGTTGAAAATGCACTTGTAAAATACATTGTGGGGAAGTTCCCTGGATTTACCAATGTTCTGTTCCGACCATGACCTGAGTTCGGAAACAGATGAGTCAGTTTAATAGGATACACACAACATTTTTGTTTAATTGTAATACTTTATTGTATTATCATTATTAAACGGCTTTATTAATGACTTAAACTTGCCGGAAACTAAACTTAGTTAACCCATTATATTTTATTTCAACTGGTTAACTCTCTACAATAATTATAAAAATATATTAAAGTTTGAAAATTTTTAAATTCTAATAATTAATAATCATATCAAAACAGATATCAAAAGATAATAAACACGTAGGAACACAAAAATATATAAAATATCTTGGCTTGTGTATTGTGTAATATGTCTAGAGATCTTTAAAATTATTTGAAATCATCTGCAGGTATTCCTTATAAAGCCGCTTTGGCAGACAAGCACTGAGCCTACCTGACTGTAAACGGTTGTCGGTCCCTATGAAACGATCTTAGTCACTGGCAAACCCAATGGAACGTTTTGCATGTGGCTCTGTTTAATCACGATATTCCTTCTGTACGGTCTAATCAGATAGAAGTCATTTGACCAATGATGCCAACATTGTTTACAGGCCATAATGATCTCTTAAAACTACTATTTTCAAATAACCCGAACATTAGCATAACATATCAAAATATAAACATTTGAAAATTCTGCGGAAACTAAATTTCTAGGCATAACATTAGACAGGTATTATAATTAGAAATCACACATACGAAACGTTTGTGTCAAAATTAATCACTTTGTCTTGGCATGAAGAAAGCTAAACAAAACAGTCAGTTAAAAGGCAGCAATGTCTGCGTATTATGGGTATGCATCAGGGTATGGGAGCATCCACAAACAATATTTCTTCCAAAGCACAGTACATCGTAATTGTAATCGTAAAATTATTTCCATCGCGTAATCTCTGTTAATGCGTTGGCCGTCAAATGATGGCTTGGGCATGCCATATTGAAAAATAGAATCACCCCCGATAGATATAACTATATCTTGAATAGCTAGTAAACAACGATTCAAGTT
The DNA here is from genome assembly GCA_949752705.1 of Callimorpha dominula. Lineage (NCBI taxonomy): Eukaryota > Metazoa > Arthropoda > Insecta > Lepidoptera > Erebidae > Callimorpha > Callimorpha dominula. The sequence goes on from OX456992.1 coordinate 22,145,220, forward strand.
ACTTTCACGTAACCTCTCACTAATTACGTTGTCATTAGTTAGTTGCATGCCTGAAAAAATCTTTAGCTAATGTATCCTTATATCGTTGCCACAACTCTGCTTCATCTGAAAGTAAACAGAACACCAGTATGACTGCAAACAAATGTCGCAACCGATGAAGACTTTCACTAATAATTGCTTCGGACAAAGTGTCATCCCAGTGCTGATCACCATCTAGTAAGTGACGTGCCCGGCATGCCACTAGGTAAGTAGGGTATACAATATTTCAACCTTTCGGACCTTGGCAAAAAAAGTAGTCCCTCAGACAGTGTATAAAACCATGGGCAGATAAAAGCATTCAGAGTTATTCGGATGCACAGTATCTAACCAACCTAAACTAACTCTGCCAATAATGTGTTCTTTAAAACTAGCCGGTTCACTATTAACAGCTGCTCCACGTCTTCTGCGATTAAAAAATTCCTGTTGTTTATTATGGGGCTCCATATATCTAACTCTTATATTTAAGACAGAAAAAAAAACGATTTTTCTTGATAAAGAAAAATAAAAATAAGTAATGTTTAGGTGAATTAGAACGTACATTATATGCGTGTGTATAAAAACAAAAAGTTTCATCACCACGAAAATTTTATAAAGATAAAATTTGCTTTTTACAGCATTTAATTTGAACGTATAGATGAGCAGATAACTTGATATAACCAAACACGCAAGACATAAACGACAGTCACTATTTTCACGTGATTCTTTAAATTGATATAACTTTTCTATTTGTTAAGCCATTTAAATAAAACAAACACAACATTTTTAGTAAAGTTTACCATAATACATTAGTGAAAACCGCATTCAAATCGGTTAAGACGTTTCTGAGATTAGTACGCACAAACGCACAAAGGCACAGACAAACAGATAAACAGACAAAAATTCTAAGAACTGTTGTTTTGAGTTCTGTTACTTTAATAAAGACCCCCTTTATCTTCAATATCTATAATGTACAGACATCAAACTGCTACAATATTATTATATATAGATATCCTGTAATATTCTGTAACTGGAAATACCTATATATCATGAATGATCATGCCTGAATACAATTAAAACTTTGATATTATTAAAATACTAACATAATAAATATTACTATGGATATGTAAGATCTTCTCTGTATCGTCTTTTCTGTAAATAAACAAATTTGAATTACCATAATAAATAAAATATCATTTGTGTGTTAATGCTATTAGGTTTTACTTTGCGGCTAACTCATTTTTTCTTATACCCAGCACATATTTAACACATTTTTTATATTTACTATCACTTAATTAATTACAGTCCATTGTTGTTAAAATACTGCACTTAATTATCAAACACATCAACGTTGATTATTTCTAACTCAAGATATCTTTATGCATCGAGAGGCAATTCAAATCAAACTAACCAAATCGCGTCGTTCGATATGGTTCGATAACCAATCAGTTAGTGACGTAATTGATAAGGACGTGTAGTGGTTTCGATTTCTGTTGGGAAAGCAGAGACCATCTACGACTGATTTTGTACTCGAAAGCTGACATTTAGTATATAAAGGATGTTATAGGCACAGACATATTGCAATCACCTTTTGCGTCTTATATTTTTGGACACTTGTAATTGGAAGCCAGTTTGTTTTTTATTTATGAAAGAAGTCAGACAGATTTTTCTTACTTTTGTATTAAAAATTACCAAATATTTCATAAGACTTACAACCCTCCCCTTTCTCTCTGAAACTAATGCTATATCAAACCCTGCTAATAAATTTGTATAGTGCAACTATCGAAAATCGTGTGTTCAAAATTGTGAAACTCGTATCGGCTAAAGTTTATAAAGCCTCCTCAGATTTTTCGACTTCGGCCGTTCCGTGATACATGTGTCAGTTCAGCCAACCCTCCAAAGTTCAACTTCGAACAAATAAAACAATGTAAAAATATTTATGAGCCCATTAATAAAATAAGAGTTCATATTATACAATTTGTTGATTATCAACTGCCCAACCTCTTTAATTTGTAGCTGGTTCACCCCAAGGTCTCCGGGAAGAGATCGCTAACAGCGATATCAAAGATTTTTACTTTTAATAATTTATATTTATGTGTTTTTACGATTGGTATATTTGATGTACGCACGACATCTTTCCATTCGCAAAGGTAGTAAAATTATATTTGTTTTGAAAGTTATGATATTCAAAATATGTATTCAGGAATAAAAATCATTATCTTTCATTGTGGTACAGCCCCATCCAACCCAAGACAAAGTGATTATTTCAAAGTCGAAGCGATTTTGACGCCTTTTCTCTGAGCTACATATTTTTCCCTCTACCTAATCCCCTCTTGCCATATCTGCATGGTTCTCAGAGAGCTGTTGAATATCATTAATAAAATACACATTAAGTTCATTAAGGGCCGATGGATAAACTGAGACATATTATTGTTTATTTATATTATATAATTATTCACGAAAAAATTCTCTATAATATACCTAATGGCTGCTGATAGTGCTGCAGCTGCGACTCCAGTAGTGTGACTATTGCACGATCCTCCCAAGATATCTTGGTCTACTATTTTCCAACTCGGTTTTTCCACTTCGTATAAACCTGTGTTTACTTCCTTTTCCTTACTTTTTATACTACTTGCCACGCATCCAATTCCTCTTTGAAATTCTAAAAGTTTGTCTATCCATGAACGTCTAAGAAACTGCACGTGGCCCTCAAGAGTACACAGACATATTATTTCCAAAGACAAATCTGGCATTTTAAAATTATGGTAGGAGTGGTACTCTATTTCGTTATAAATCTTCCCGCAGAGTTGGTCCATTTGTTCTTTATCTTCTACTGACGACCAGACAGTACATCCACGTGAAAATCGAGCCATTATCATAAATAGAAACCGGTGTGTTATTGCGTACCCATAATCAGTGCCATTTTGTACCATTTTAACACAAGAACTTGAAACATCACAACGTCTCCATCGCATTCTAGGGTTAACAGGAACTTCCGATAAGGAACTTATACAATCATCTGAGAGCTGTGGAGTTGGAAAATAGTGATCATAATCATATACCTTCTCCACGTATTTAGACCACTTAGAATACCTATCAGTCAACTCTTTCTTCGAATAAAATTTTGTTTTTTTCAACAAGTTTGTTTTAAACTTTTGTAAATGTATTGCCCAGATTTTCACATTCTTAGAAAACTGGTCCGTTACAAAGCGTGCTGATGATTCCGATTCTATACTTTCTGAATGCGTTTTAAGCATACCTTGAAAATATTTCATCATTTCATCATACGTTTTCAAGACTTTGTCCAGGCGAGCCTTTTTAATATTGGGTATTCTAATTCCTTTTATCTGTAAAATGGTTCTTAGATTAACATTGACTAAAAATAATCCTAAGCCTAAACTCAGGTCCATATAACGTTTATAACTATGAACAAAATCCATTATTTTCTCCAATTTTGTCAGATAACCATCTAAGCTGTTTCTTAACGGTAAATCATCAAGGATTTCCATTTCTGTATAATTTTTGGCAGATGTTGCAGAAACATCTTTCATTACAATACTGGCTATATTGGTGTTCACGATCATAACTATTATACAGAAGCATGGTACTTCATTAGTTGATTTTGATAACATGGTTATAGGCACAATTTTAATTTTGATTTTTTTCGTTAAGACGTTAAAACGTTTGAATCCAAACGAACCACTGAATTAGGCACACCGGCTTTATCACTTTTTTTATTAGCAGCGATAAGCAGCGGTACTATAACCGAGAGTAACCGCTAACAAACTGTCTGCAATTATTATAATAAACAATGAAGTGAGCATTGTTGTGTTTGGTTTTACTATATACTTAAAAATAGTTTGTATAGGATAAAAAAATTGTCTGTAAATGAATTACAGACAATTTTTTTATTATTATATTTTTTTTAGAAACTATAAGTTACTCAAAATAATATCTGTAGTTAACTAACATATTTCTAAATTTGTCAGAATAGCAAAAAAAAATTATAAGAATTTAAATAGGTTTTAATTAATCACAATTATTTAATTTAAAACACGTATTCACAATTACTTTATATTTATTTATTTGATAAAGTCTGCCAAACTACAGCGAAGTCTGTGGACATATTTTGTTGCCATCCCACGATTACGAAACAAAAATCTTAACCGCATAACTCTTTAAAAGCGGCACATACTTAACCAGGGGGTGTCCATGTCGCAAGATCCTTTGCGCACGCGCCGATCTATAATGAAATCATAAGTCACGTTCTCACTCTCAAAGTGTTACCTGAAACAAACGAAAAATAAACTTTTATATTAATGAAACAGAGTTTAGAACAGCTTGAAGCCACGTGTACAGTTGAAATGCTCTGCAGCATTGTGTAGATAATTGCGAATTACAAAACATTCAATTGCCGCTGCTTAGGTTTTTTATTTCTTTGGATACGATAATATTCGCAGTTTTAGGTTTCATATGGATTGCAAAAGTTGTATGAAATATTAATTACAATGTCATAACGGTCAATAGTATTGCAGTGTTTTTACGCGGTAATGTCAATATAATAGAAATAAAAATACAAATTACACATCGCTTTCTAGATCCAAACAAAGGAGAGCTTGTACTATGGATAGGTACTAAAACATGTATCCGTGTTTACATATATATAATTATATTTTTTTTTTGTAATACATACATCTAAACCAATATTATAAAGAGGAAACATTTGTGTGTATGTTTGTAATGTTTTCACACAAAAACTACTGGACCGATTGCGATGAAAATCGGTATGTAGATAGCTGGAGGCCTGGATTAACGCATAGGCTACTTTCTAAAATTTCAATTTTGATTGTTTCTTGAATGTGTAATTTTTAAGGGGTGCTACGGGAGCCTAATAACATGTCCGGGGTCCAAGTCATCATCACCTGCACGCGGTGCACCTACTGACAGACGGACGAGGCTCTGGCAAATATACCCAAAGTGCGCAGAAACGGAACTAGGCTCGCCCCCTATTATAATGACGTGATTTTGTGTGTGTGTACGTGTGTGTGTAATTTTTTGCTTTGTTGTTTTATAACATAATGTCATTCGAGTAGTTTTGTAAAGGTTTAATAATAAAAATAGAATAAACTAGAATTCATTTATTTCCAAATAAAGTGTCATATTACATAATAACATAAATTTTACAAAACTGTACAATAAATTGAGCATACAAATTACACTAATAAGATTATTATAAGAAAAGTACGACAGAAATCATTGATATCTAATCTAGCACATTTTCATAAACTTCTAATTCTTCTGATATTAGTAACTGCATAGGTTCAGCAAACAAACTTGATTCTTTTAATTCTGTATGTTTAGGTTTTAGATAAGATATAAATGGATCTGAAGTTCTCAAAAAAAATTGTGATCCTCCTGTTTTCCTAGTGTGACGTTCTCTTGTGGCGGTAAGACCCATCATGGAGGATTGGCTCGAGAGGCAGCACGGCAGCCTCTCCTACCGGCTGACGCAGGTTCTGACCGACCACGGCTGTTTCGGCAAGTACCTGTGTCGCATAGGCCTGGAGCCAACGTCTGCGTGCCATCACTGCGGAGGCTGCCGCGAGGATACTGCACTCCACACTTTAGTGGAGTGCTCAGCGTGGACGCAACAACGCCTTGACCTCGCGGCGGCTATTGGAGTGGGAAGCCTCTCACTGGAGACCATGGTTCTGTCCATGGTCCAAAGTGAGAGTGCGTGGGAATCCGCTGCCTCTTTTTGTGAGGAAGTGATGTCAGCTAAAGAGGCAGCGGAAAGGGAACGGGAGAGGGCTAGTACTCTCCCGTCCCGAAGGAGAGGCACCAGGCGCCGGAGAGCGCAGAACGATCTCCGGCCTCCATGAGCATTGTAAAATACATTGTGGGGAAGTTCCCTGGATTTACCAATGTACTGTTCCGACCATGACCTGAGTTCGGAAACTGATGAGTCAGTTTAATAGGATACACACAACATTTTTGTTTAATTGTAATACTTTATTGTATTATCATTATTAAACGGCTTTATTAATGACTTAAACTTGCCGGAAACTAAACGTAGTTAACCCATTATATTTTATTTCAACTGGTTAACTCTCTACAATAATTATAAAAATATATTAAAGTTTGAAAATTTTTAAATTCTAATAATTAATAATCATATTAAAACAGATATTAAAAGATAATAAACACGTATGAACACAAAAATATATAAAATATCTTGGCTTGTGTATTGTGTAATATGTCTAGAGATCTTTAAAATTATTTGAAATCATCTGCAGGTATTCCTTATAAAGCCGCTTTGGCAGACAAGCACTGAGCCTACCTGACTGTAAACGGTTGTCGGTCCCTATGAAACGATCTTAGTCACTGGCAAACCCAATGGAACGTTTTGCATGTGGCTCTGTTTAATCACGATATTCCTTCTGTACGGTCTAATCAGATAGCAGTCATTTGACCAATGATGCCAACATTGTTTACAGGCCATAATGATCTCTTAAAACTACTATTTTCAAATAACCCGAACATTAGCATAACATATCAAAATATAAACATTTGAAAATTCTGCGGAAACTAAATTTCTAGGCATAACATTAGACAGGTATTATAATTAGAAATCACACATACGAAACGTTTGTGTCAAAATTAATCACTTTGTCTTGGCATGAAGAAAGCTAAACAAAACAGTCAGTTAAAAGGCAGCAATGTCTGCGTATTATGGGTATGCATCAGGGTATGGGAGCATCCACAAACAATATTTCTTCCAAAGCACAGTACATCGTAATTGTAATCGTAAAATTATTTCCATCGCGTAATCTCTGTTAATGCGTTGGCCGTCAAATGATGGCTTGGGCATGCCATATTGAAAAATAGAATCACCCCCGATAGATATAACTATATCTTGAATAGCTAGTAAACAACGATTCAAGTTACTTTCACGTAACCTCTCACTAATTACGTTGTCATTAGTTAGTTGCATGCCTGAAAAAATCTTTAGCTAATGTATCCTGATATCGTTGCCACAACTCTGCTTCATCTGAAAGTAAACAGAACACCAGTATGACTGCAAACAAATGTCGCAACCGATGAAGACTTTCACTAATAATTGCTTCGGACAAAGTGTCATCCCAGTGCTGATCACCATCTAGTAAGTGACGTGCCCGGCATGCCACTTGGTAAGTAGGGTATACAATATTTCAACCTTTCGGAGCTTGGCAAAAAAAGTAGTCCCTCAGACAGTGTATAAAACCATGGGCAGATAAAAGCATTCAGAGTTATTCGGATGCACAGTATCTAACCAACCTAAACTAACTCTGCCAATAATGTGTTCTTTAAAACTATCCGGTTCACTATTAACAGCTGCTCCACGTCTTCTGCGATTAAAAAATTCCTGCTGTTTATTATGGGGCACCATATATCTCTTATATTTAAGACAGAAAAAAAAACGATTTTTCTCGATAAAGAAAAATAAATATAAGTAATGTTTTGGTGAATTATAACGTACATTATATGCGTGTGTATAAAAACAAAAAGTTTTATCACCACGAACATTTTATAAAGATAAAATTTGCTTTTACAGCATTTAATTTGAACGTATAGATGAGCAGATAACTTGATATAACCAAACACGCAAGACATAAACGACAGTCACTATTTTCACGTGATTCTTTAAATTGATATAACTTTTCTATTTGTTAAGCCATTTAAATAAAACAAACAACATTTTTAGTAAAGTTTACCATAATACATTAGTGAAAACCGCATTAAAATCGGTAAGGACGTTTCTGAGATTAGTACGCACAAACGCACAAAGGCACAGACAAACAGATAAACAGACAAAAATTCTAAGAACTGTTGTTTTGAGTTCTGTTACTTTAATAAAGACCCCCTTTATCTTCAATATCTATAATGTACAGACATCAAACTGCTACAATTTTATTATATATATATATATATATAGATATCCTGTAATATTCTGTAACTGGAAATACCTATATATCATGAATGATCATGCCTGAATAATTAAAACTTTGATATTATTAAAATACTAGCATAATAAATATTACTATGGACATGTAAGATCTTTTCTGTATCGTCTTTTCTGTAAATAAACAAATTTGAATTACCATAATAAATAAAATATCATTTGTGTGTTAATGCTATTAGGTTTTACTTTGCGGCTAAATAATTTTTTCTTATACATACATATTTAACACATTTTTTATATTTACTATCACTTAATTAATTACAGTCCATTGTTGTTAAAATACTGCACTTAATTATCAAACACATCAACGTTGATTATTTCTAACTCAAGATATCTTTATGCATCGAGAGGCAATTGAAATCAAACTAACCAAATCGCGTCGTTCGATATGGTTCGATAACCAATCAGTTAGTGACGTAATTGATAAGGACGTGTAATGGTTTCGATTTCTTTTGGGAAAGCAGAGACCATCTACGACTGATTTTGTACTCGAAAGCTGACATTTCGTATATAAAGGATGTTATAGGCACAGACATATTGCAATCACCTTTTGCGTCTTTTATTTTTGGACACTTGTAATTGGAAGCCAGTTTGTTTTTTATTTATGAAAGAAGTCAGACAGATTTTTCTTACTTTTGTATTAAAAATTACCAAATATTTCATAAGTCTTACAACCCTCCCCTTTCTCTCTGAAACTAATGCTATATCAGACCCTGCTCATAAATTTGTATAGTGCAACTATCGAAAATCGTGTGTTCAAAATTGTGAAACTCGTATCGGCTAAATTTTATAAAGCCTCCTCAGATTTTTCGACTTCGGCCGTTCCGTGATACATGTGTCAGTTCAGCCAACCCTCCAAAGTTCAACTTCGAACAAATAAAACAATGTAAAAATATTTATGAGCCCATTAATAAAATAAGAGTTCATATTATACAATTTGTTGATTATCAACTGCCCAACCTCTTTAATTTGTAGCTGGTTCACCCCAAGGTCTCCGGGAAGAGATCGCTAACAGCGATATCAAAGTTTTTTTACTTTTAATAATTTATATTTATGTGTTTTTACGATTGGTATATTTGATGTACGCACGACATCTTTCCATTCGCAAAGGTAGTAAAATTATATTTGTTTTGAAAGTTCTGATATTCAAAATATGTATTCAGGAATAAAAATCATTATCTTTCCCTGTGGTACAGCCCCATCCAACCCAAGACAAAGTGATCATTTCAAAGTCGAAGCGATTTTGACGCCTTTTCTCTGAGCTACATATTTTTACCTCTACCTAATCCCCTCTTGCCATATCTGCATGGTTCTCAGAGAGCTGTTGAATATCATTAATAAAATACACATTAAGTTCATTAAGGGCCGATGGATAAACTGAGACATATTATTGTTTATTTATATTATATAATTATTCACGAAAAAATTCTCTATAATATACCTAATGGCTGCTGATAGTGCTGCAGCTGCGACTCCAGTAGTGTGACTGTTGCACGATCCTCCCAAGATATCTTGGTCTACTATTTTCCAACTCGGTTTTTCCACTTCGTATAAACCTGTGTTTACGTCCTTTTCCTTACTTTTTATACTACTTGCCACGCATCCAATTTCTCTTTGAAATTCTAAAAGTTCGTCTATCCATGAACGTCTAAGAAACTGCACGTGGCCCTCAAGAGTACACAGACATATTATTTCCAAAGACAAATCTGGTATTTTAAAATTATGATAGGAGTGGTACTCTATTTCGTTATAAATCTTCCCGCAGAGTTGGTCCATTTGTTCTTTATCTTCTACTGACGACCAGACAGTACATCCACGTGAAAATCGAGCCATTATCATAAATAGAAACCGGTGTGTTATTGCGTACCCATAATCAGTGCCATTTTGTACCATTTTAACACAAGAACTTGAAACATCACAACGTCTCCATCGCATTGTAGGGTTAACAGGAACTTCCGATAAGGAACTTATACAATCATCTGAGAGCTGTGGAGTTGGAGAATAGTGATCATAATCATATACCTTCTCCACGTATTTAGACCACTTAGAATACCTATCAGTCAACTCTTTCTTCGAATAAAATTTTGTTTTTTTCAACAAGTTTGTTTTAAACTTTTGTAAATGTATTGCCCAGATTTTCACATTCTTAGAAAACTGGTCCGTTACAAAGCGTGCTGATGATTCCGATTCTATGCTTTCTGAATGCGTTTTAAGCATTTCTTGAAAATATTTCATCATTTCATCATACGTTTTCAAGACTTTGTCCAGGCGAGCCTTTTCAATATAGGGTATTCTAATTCCTTTTATCTGTAAAATGGTTCTTAGATTAACATTGACTAAAAATAATCCTAAGCCTAAACTCAGGTCCATATAACGTTTATAACTATGAACAAAATCCATTATTTTCTCCAATTTTGTCAGATAACCATCTAAGCTGTTTCTTAACGGTAAATCATCAAGGATTTCCATTTCTGTATCATTTTTGGCAGATGTTGCAGAAACATCTTTCATTACAATACTGGCTATATTGGTGTTCACGATCATAACTATTATACAGAAGCATGGTACTTCATTAGTTGATTTTGATAACATGGTTATAGGCACAATTTTAATTTTGATTTTTTTCGTTAAGACGTTAATACGTTTGAATCCAAACGAACCACTGAATTAGGCACACCGGCTTTATCGCGTTTTTTATTAGCAGCGATAAGCAGCGGTACTATAACCGAGAGTAACCGCTAACAAACTGTCTGCAATTATTATAATAAACAATGAAGTGAGCATTGTTGTGTTTGGTTTTACTATATACTTAAAAATAGTTTGTATATGATAAAAAAATTGTCTGTAAATGAATTACAGACAATTTTTTTATTATTATTATTTTTTTAGAAACTATAAGTTACTCAAAATAATATCTGTAGTTAACTAACATATTTCTAAATTTGTCAGAATAGCAAAAAAAATTATAAGAATTTAAATAGGTTTTATTAAATCACAATTATTTAATTTAAAACACGTATTCACAATTACTTTATATTTATTTATTTGATAAAGTCTGCCAAACTACAGCGAAGTCTGTGGACATATTTTGTTGCCATCCCACGATTACGAAACAAAAATCTTAACCGCATAACTCTTTAAAATCGGCACATACTTAACCAGGGGGTGTCCATGTCGCAAGATCCTTTGCGCACGCGCCGATCTATAATGAAATCATAAGTCACGTTCTCACTCTCAAAGTGTTACCTGAAACAAACGAAAAATAAACCTTTACATTAATGAAACAGAGTTTAGAACAGCTTGAAGCCACGTGTACAGTTGAAATGCTCTGCAGCATTATGTAGATAATTGCGAATTACAAAACATTCAATTGCCGCTGCTTAGGTTTTTTATTTCTTTGGATACGATAATATTCGCAGTTTTAGGCTTTCATATGGATTGCAAAAGTTGTATGAAATATTAATTAAAATGTCATAACGGTCAATAGTATTGCAGTGTTTTTACGCGGTAATGTCAATATAATAGAAATAAAAATACAAATTACACATCGCTTTCTAGATCCAAACAAAGGAGAGCTTGTACTATGGATAGGTACTAAAACATGTATCCGTGTTTACATATATATAATTTTTTTTTTTTTTGTAATACATACATCTAAACCAATATTATAAAGAGGAAACATTTGTGTGTATGTTTGTAATGTTTTCACACAAAAACTACTGGACCGATTGCGATGAAAATCGGTATGTAGATAGCTGGAGGCCTGGATTAACGCATAGGCTACTTTCTAAAATTTCAATTTTGATTGTTTCTTGAATGTGTAATTTTTAAGGGGTGCTACGGGAGCCTAATAACATGTCCGGGGTCCAAGTCATCATCACCTGCACGCGGTGCACCTACTGACAGACGGACGAGGCTCTGGCAAATATACCCAAAGTGCGCAGAAACGGAACTAGGCTCGCCCCCTATTATAATGACGTGATTTTGTGTGTGTGTACGTGTGTGTGTAATTTTTTGCTTGTTGTTTTATAACATAATGTCATTCGAGTAGTTTTGTAAAGGTTTAATAATAAAAATAGAATAAACTAGAATTCATTTATTTCCAAATAAAGTGTCATATTACATAATAACATAAATTTTACAAAACTGTACAATAAATTGAGCATACAAATTACACTAATAAGATTATTATAAGAAAAGTACGACAGAAATCATTGATATCTAATCTAGCACATTTTCATAAACTTCTAATTCTTCTGATATTAGTAACTGCATAGGTTCAGCAAACAAACTTGATTCTTTTAATTCTGTATGTTTAGGTTTTAGATAAGATATAAATGGATCTGAAGTTCTCAAAAAAAATTGTGATCCTCCTGTTTTCCTAGTGTGACGTTCTCTTGTGGCGGTAAGACCCATCATGGAGGATTGGCTCGAGAGGCAGCACGGCAGCCTCTCCTACCGGCTGACGCAGGTTCTGACCGACCACGGCTGTTTCGGCAAGTACCTGTGTCGCATAGGCCTGGAGCCAACGTCTGCGTGCCATCACTGCGGAGGCTGCCGCGAGGATACTGCACTCCACACTTTAGTGGAGTGCTCAGCGTGGACGCAACAACGCCTTGACCTCGCGGCGGCTATTGGAGTGGGAAGCCTCTCACTGGAGACCATGGTTCTGTCCATGGTCCAAAGTGAGAGTGCGTGGGAATCCGCTGCCTCTTTTTGTGAGGAAGTGATGTCAGCTAAAGAGGCAGCGGAAAGGGAACGGGAGAGGGCTAGTACTCTCCCGTCCCGAAGGAGAGGCACCAGGCGCCGGAGAGCGCAGAACGATCTCCGGCCTCCATGAGCGCTGGCCTGGGGGTAACGGGTGAGGCTGCCCGTTACTCTAGCAGAAGCAGGCCTGAGACGGCGGCGCGCCGTGTTCCGCGCGTGCCTCTCTACACTGGAAGGGGGGCAAGGCCCCTCGCTCGCAAGGGCGTGGCTGCCTTTTGTTCAAGAGGCGGCCAAGGTCTGCCAGGGTTCTCGGGGACTTCCTTCCTAGGGTATACCCGAGTCCCTGGCAATAGATTTATTTATTACGGAACACCGTGTGGTTTTAGTCGGTTCGATTCCGACATACCACCTCACTGGCAGCCCCAGTGGCGTGATGCCCAGAGGGGGTTCCACACGATAAAAAAAAAAAAAAAAAAAAAAAAATGTGACGTTCTCTGGTATTTCGGAAATCCTTGTTTCTTACTTCCGCTGCTTCTTCTGACAAAATCCCGATGGGAAGACAACTGAAATATTTGCATATGTCAGCACCATGAATGAGCAGCTTGTGTACGCTGGCAGGCATGTTGTACCAGGGGTAATGATGTACAAAAAGCTCAGCTGTCTCCTTGCAGTATTCCCTAAATCTATCGATATTGATAACATTTCCAGAAGACATCTCTTGCAATATGACTGCGAAGTGCTTAATCAAATCTACATCCATCATCTAAAATCTTCTAGTTGTGTTTCCTTCATTAGTAGTATCAAAGCCCTGCTTGACAACATCGATCAAAAGTCTCATCTGTTGTTTGAACTCTGATTGCACCATGTCTAAGCTGCTTAAGGTACTTGTTGTCACCTCTTGCACTTCACATTTCGAAATCTAAATTATACGATATATGTAAAAGACACTCCATGCTTCGGATCCACATATGAAGTGTCGATAGTCCATTTTGATATACATAATCCCTAGGTCTTGAATATATACGCGATAGGTCATTCATCTCACTAGGTTTGGCCAGACATACGTAGTCACTTTGACTCATGAGTAATTTCAAAGCTTTTGCATCTAGAAATAGCTAGATTCCGTATTTTTTCCTTCATTGCTGCACATCCAAGCGCTTATTTTGCGTTGGAGGGAATAATACTCTTCGAGCCACCCTAATTCCCCGAAGAATAAAGAAGAAGGAAAAGATAGTAAATATTTACGGGACGTAAATCGCCAGATAAAAAGAACAATATTTTTAGACTACTACTAGGTTTTTTTAAACTTTTAGACGTCCGAATGAAAAAACGGAGCATTATACTCGTAAGTTCACTCGTCTGCCTGTCCGTCTATCACAGCCAATTTGCCTGGAATCTACTGGACCGATTCAGTTGTAATTTGGAACACATTTATATGAGCTTGAAATTTCAACTTAATGATCACAGAGTGTAACTTAAATCAATGAGTTTTGAATAAGGGGATCTCTTTGGGCCAAATTAGAAAATCACTACTAAGCATGACAAAAAACCAAAATAACTTCTTTCTTGACAAAGCAGGTCGTTCCCTTCGTAAACTGGAACTTAATAGGTCTGCAATTTTTCGCATTTGAGAAACAAGGCTCGTCATGACCATGGACAAGTCCTCAAGGTCTGTCAGTTCCTTTCTTTGCTTATAATTGCTCTGTGCTGAAGATCCATAAAATCCCCATTTGCTAGTTTGCTTCAAACTTTCACTGTAAAAAAATTAAATCATCACCAACGACTTGCAGGATTCTTTGAGTTGTGACATCTAAAAGGGCTTGTAGGCACCTGGATAACGTCTCTTCTTAGCTACTTGACCGATCACCATGATTTTTTGCATACAGATTGTCATAGGTTCAGAAAAGGACATAGGGTACATTTCATCCCGAAAAAAGAAACACAACAAAAGATGCGGGCACAAGCTAGTAATATAATATAACGATTGAATTAAACAAGATTGTATTGTAAATATATTAGTAATTCAACTCGTGATTAATGTGGCTAGAGAAGCTGTTCATGTCCTATTAATTAATCACCAAAATGTAACGTCAAATTTAATCAGTAGTGAAGGTTTACTTTGACACTCCTTAGATCGCTTATTGTTAGATTTCCTGAATCGCGCTATGGTTTCGTTACCGAGATAATCATAAAAGGTTTTAATTAATTTGAATTTATTCGTCTACGTTCGGCGTACGTGGTGTTGTTTTACTGTTTTAAAACAAGTTCCAGACTCATCGAAATCTATGTTGCTGTATCTCTATGTAAGTGCTGATTCCCCCCCGTTACCGATTCTCTCCGAAAAGTTATCTGGTCTATAGATATTACATTTTTGTTACACAACTTGCAGCACCGAGCGGTTTCACCTGCGTAAGTGCCGATCCCGTATGTATATCGGGATAAAAAGTAACCTATATGTTAATACAGGTCTCCAGCTATCTACATACCAAGTTTCATCGCAATCGGTTCAGAAGTATTTTTTTTTTTATGTTTTGGGGGGCAAACGAGCAGACGGGTCACCTGATGGTAAATGACTACCGCCGCCCATGGGCACCTGTAACTCAAGAGTCACAGGTGCGTTGCCGGCCCTTTAAGGTGGGAATAGGAGAAGAGGGGGAGAGGGAGGAAGAGCGGGAAGACGGGAGAAGGGGATTAGAGGGGAGGAGAGGGGGAGAGGGGAAAGACGGGAATAGGGGAGAGGGAAGGGTGAGGGCCTCCGGTAACCTCACTCACGCGGCGAAAAGCAATGCAAACATTGTTTCACAGCCGCTTTTCTGTGAGGCCGTGGTATCTAGCGGAGTCGAGCCGGCCCATACGTGCCGAAGCATGGCTCTCCCACGTAAAAAAGTAGTTTTGGCGTGAAAGAGTCACAAACATCCATTCATCTATCCAAACTTTCACATTTATAATATTAGTGGGATGTTAAAGTGGTATCACTACATAAAACTATATACACTGTATACACTATATAAAACACAGTCCCGCCGCGTCTGCCTGTCTGTCTGTTCGCGATAAACTGAAAAACTAGTGAACGGATTTTCATGCGGTTTTCACTAATAGACAGAGTTATTCATGAGAAAGGTTTAGGTGTATAATTTGTACTCGTGTGAAGCCGGGGCGGGTTGCTAGTAGTAAAATAAAAAAGGGCTTCAATAATTTCATATTTATTTTGATTAAGTCATACTAAGCTGGATTAGACCCTAAGTCTTTGTTTTAGCGTGATAACTTAGAGCGCATAGAAGTTTCCATTTTAGATTCTTGATACTAAATTTTGTTCAGAGATCAATATCAAGCTATCTCTCCTTGAATTTCAAGAAATCATGAGTTCTGTCCTACACGGAAGAAGTTATGAGTATGTCAATTATTAGAAACAGTCCAGAATGGACATTTTTTGCATACATATTAGATGTCTAACTCGGGACTTAATCGCGATAATATTTAAAAGGTTCAATAACTCATGGGTACCCGAGGTTTCGATCGAATTGCACCGATCGTAGTCAAGAGTTGGTTCGAGTGCATTATCGCTTTTAAATCCCGAGTTAGTATAAAAGTCGAAGTTTAAAAACAATTACTTTTTTAATATTAATTAAAAAAACATTTAGTACAGATACAAATCTTTTCACTTCATAATATCTGTTCCGATACTTCCTCTATATATTAAATAAATTAATAATTTAAATAACTACGATTTTATGAAAC
Organism: Callimorpha dominula; assembly: GCA_949752705.1. Classification (NCBI taxonomy): domain Eukaryota; kingdom Metazoa; phylum Arthropoda; class Insecta; order Lepidoptera; family Erebidae; genus Callimorpha; species Callimorpha dominula. Next base: position 22,161,682 of record OX456992.1, read on the forward strand.
TAAGACACAATGGATGTAGATTAACAACACTTTGTAGTTAATCTATATCCATTGATTACATACGTTTAATGAAATATATTAATCTCTTTTTAATAGCTTGATCACTAATTCAATCATCGATTAGATTAGTTCATGTTTTTTGACAAGCTTTCAATTAAGTACTAATAATCCTATTTTGACAATAATACTTTTGTATAGTTTTGTGCCGCACGTAGTGATGTATGAGAAGCACAAACATTCCCCTGGTGAAAATTCAGAATTGAATCTGGCAGTATTGTGTCAATTGACTGGCATGTTGGTCTAGTGGTTAGTGATCCCGACTGCTGAACCAGAGGTCGTGGGTTCGGTTCCCACCCAGGACAAATGATTGAGATGAGCATGATGATTTTGTTCTGTGTCTGGGTGTAATTTTTCTACAATGTGTATGTTTATCAGTAGTCTGGTTACAATAGTACAGGCTGTGCCTAGTTTGGGATCAGACGGCCGTTTGTGAGATGTGTCTAGTTATTATTATTCTCTTTATTCATCTTTTACCATATAAATTACATTTTTAAATATGTACTAAAAATATACATACACATTTAAAAATATAAAACGTAGCAGATCACTGACATCGGGTACAGGGACCAAGATACAGGTGGTTAGGGCTCCAAAGACTGGAACCTCCTCACTGAACAAGAACTGCCTTCTGCATCAGTCCCTTGATCCAGCCGTCTAACGAAAACCTCTTAAGGTGTTGATCGAGGCTCTTGGCTATTAATCCATGGGCAGATATGATAATCGGAACAATGATCGCCGACTCGACATTCCACATATCGAAAATCTCGTGAGAAAAATTCAAATATTAGATTTGTGTATAATTTTTAACGTTCACGGGATTCTCGTTATGAGAAACAGCGATATCGATGATCATTATTATTATTATGTAGTTTTTGGCAGGTGGTAGCCCTGACTACTGCGGTAGGGCTACCACCTGCCCTTAGAAGGATACTGTCACTCACCAAGCTTCTAAAAGGTTATTATTATCAAACAACTTTCACCCTACACAGATTGCTATATGTATTTATCAAGAGAAATGTAAGGGCCAGAACAAATTATATGGTCCTTACTAAGAACTACACTTTAGAGTCTTTATTCGACTGCTCTTTAATAATTCTCAATTATTAACCGTCGAAGAAGCTAAGCATTAATTCTGAATCAGCTTTACGAAATTTTAAGACCCAGTCTGTAAGACTGGGTCTTAAAATTAGCCCTTGGATGGTGAGCTCTGATCAAATAATGTACGAGGCGTTTTTGATTCAGCCTGCGTAAGCATAAATCACTACTTTAGATTTTTTCTTGTAAGATTGTAATCACTGTATTATATTTTTGAAAAAATTTCCTTTTTGTAAAAATGCATGAAAAAGTCAAGACTAATGAAATAAATAATGATAAATTATCATACAATTGTTTTGAACTGCTCTTTTTCTTACTAACAGCATAATGGAAAAAAATATTCGTGATCTATTTATAAACATTTAGGGTGACATTACATACATTATATGTATTTCCTATAAATCATTTGTCCTGCTTCGGATATCTAGCTTCCGGACGTTCTGGTACTACCGGTCTTTAAAATAATAAGTCACACACAGTTTTGTGTGTATCCTATTTATTTTTATTTTTTTTTGGACAACTCCCGTATTAGGAATTACTCTTGTGTCGCTAGGACTTTACAAACGTACAAACAACGGACACAAAGAACACCCAGACTCAGGTGGGAATCGAACCCACGACCTCTGGCTCATCAGTCAGGGTCACTAACCACTAGACCAACAGGCCAGTCAAATTAATTAAACTGACTCATCAGTTTCCGAACTCAAGTCATGCTCGGAACAGAACATTGGTAAATCCAGGGAACTTCCCCACAATGTATTTTACAAGTGAATTTTTAATTAACTAGTATGGTAAAGGGATTGTCCTTGTTCAATTCTCAATGTAAAAATCTTCTGTCCTTTCGACCTTGGTATATTTTAGGTACTCTCACGTACAGTACGATCTATAAGCCATGAAGCGTACAGTTTGATAGAGCAGAATGGATCTTTTTAAAAGAAGAGTTGTCTATATCGTTGAGTATGAAAATTAAAGTGTTATGTATCCACTATTTACAATATATAACATAAAGATGTTAAGAAAAGGAAGAAATTAAGAAGAGAACTACAAATACCCGGGATCTCGTAACTGAATCAACTTGCATGTAACTTAAATAATGTGTCTTGTTATTTAATGACTTTATTTAATATTAATCTCTGAATCAAACACAATCAAAAAGAGATTAATATCACCAGATAACATGCACGGATGTTGTCACCGCATTGAGTTTCGGAAGTTTTATCCCCACTTGACATCACTACATAATATGTTTATGGTTTATAGATAGGTGTTCTGAATTAGGACATACTTATGAAACCCCACGAGTACGGAACAGTTATCTTTACAAAACCATCAGCAAAATAAAACTCTTGTGCTAATTATGTCAATGCATAGGATGCATCGGAATAATGTAGTGCCACGATCAAGAACCTTTTAGATATGCTCTTACTTCATCAGCCCTTGTGCCACGTGGTATAACGGGCAGAGTCGGACGAAAGTCGCCACAAAAAGTACTGTAATACAACCTATCGGTTGACCGTTTTGCTTAATATAACGTAATGTGCTATCTACTGCTTCAACCGCTTTACGGTTTGCCATTGTACACTCATACCATATAATAAGATAACAATCACGTGAAACTTTAGCTTTTTTGCTGCTTCGTAGTCGTAGTACGGTCTAAGTCGTACGGAATTTTAAACATACTATGGGCAGTTTTACCTCCTGGTAACAATGTGGATGTTGGCCGTCAAATGTGGCTCGGGCATGCCTTATTGAGAAATAGTTTTACCCCCGATAGATATAGCTATATCTTGAATAGCTAGCAAATAACGATTCAAGTTACTTTCACGTAACCTCTCACTAATTACGTTGTCATTAATTAGTTGTGCATGCCTGAAAAAGTCTTCAGCTAATTTATCCTGATACCGTTGCCACAACTTGATAATTTGATATAACCAAAAACGCAAGACATAAACGACAGCCACTTTATCGACGTGATTCTTTAAATTGATATAACTATTTTATTTGTGAACCGATTGAAATAAAACAAACACTAAATTTTAAGTGAAGTTTATCACAATATATTAGTGAAAACCGCATTCAAATAGGGTAAGCCGTTTCTAAGATTAGCGCTCACAAACGTACAGATAAACAGACAAAAGTTCTAAGAACTGTTGTTTTGGGTTCTGTTACTTCAATAAAGACCCCTTTATTAGTTTTTCTTCAATATCTATAATGTACAGACATCGCCTTGTTACAATTTTATTATATGTATGTATATAACTTGATTCACTGTCCACAAAATGGTGACTATGTTTAAGAAGCTTCGGGTTCTTTCTAAACTTCCTCGTGTCCCAGTCACACCACTCTATTCACCAATAAGAACTGTTTTGGGTGCCAGCTCACCCTACGCAAGAATATTTTTGGTTATCAATAGCTTTATGTAATAATATGGTCATATTGACCTACGTCTCGACTCCCTTTCCACACAACTGTCAAAACTTATTAGCAGTATATCAGAAACTTAATATAACTTTGTTAACTTATTCTATACTTATTATAGTAAAATTAATTTAGTCTTTCTTAAAATTAGTGTTTTCTTTCTTTATTGACTTAATGTAATACAAACAAGTGGTGTTTACCTTTAAGTAATTGGTACACTGTATTCTTATTATTACATATATTATATTGTAAGTGTTTCTATGTGTAAGTTTTGTAATTAGTTAGTAATAGTAGTAATAATTAGTAATTGTTGGTAAACCTTAAATAAATAAAATTAAAATAAATATATACAGGGTGTAAGCGACACCGTACCGAATCCTGAAATATTTATATATATATATAATATGAATTTCAGACCATCATTCTGAGTCTGAGTCTGAGAATCATTGGAAATTTCTGCAGGAAAATTCATATATTTTTTATTTTTTGCTTAAAAGTGATAACACAATGAGTAAACAGAATATCTTACCGAAAAAAAACAGTAAATACCCCATACGGCCAAAAACAGCAATGTAAAACATTTACGCAAACAGCTGGTTTGACGGCGCCGTGCGCTGAAGGTCATTCACCGTACCACACACGTAAGCGTATCGCGTTACATTGCGTAGTTCAACTATTGACTGTAAATCCTTAATCTCGCATTTTTATGATGAACTGACTTTTGCATTGTGATAAATATCTCAAGAAAGACGTTTTTGTAAATTATTTGCGACGGTGTTACTTACACGCTGTATATAGATATCCTGTAATATTCTGTAACTGGAAATACCTATATTATGAATGATCATGCCTAAATGCAATTCAAACTTTGATATTATTAAAATACTGACATTATAATAAATATTACTATGGACACATTGGACATTAATGAATTATATATGTGATTATTTGTATTAATAACTATAATAATAATTTGCATGACAATAATATTGACCAAAGTCGCATGTGTTCAAATGTTTAAACATATAAGAACTTTTCTGTATCGACTTTTCTGCAAATCAACAAATCTGAATTACCATAATAAATAGAATATCATTTCTGTGTTAAAGCTATAGGTTTCAGTTTACGACTAACTCCTTTTTTCTTATACCTAGCATATATTTACCACATTCTTTTATATTTACTATCACTTAATTAATTACAGTCCATTGTTGTTAAAATACTGCACTTAATTATCAAACACATCAACGTTGATTATTTCTAACTCAAGATATCTTTATGCATCGAGAGGCAATTGAAATCAAACTAACCAAATCGCGTCGTTCGATATGGTTCGATAACCAATCAGTTAGTGACGTAATTGATAAGGACGTGTAGTGGTTTCGATTTCTGTTGGGAAAGCAGAGACCGTCTAAGACTGATTTTGTACTCGAAAGCTGACATTTAGTATATAAAGGATGTTTTAGGCATAGGCATATTACAATCACCTTTTGCGTCTTCAATTTTTGGACACTTGTAATTGGAAGCGAGTTTGTTTTTTATTTATGAAAGAAGTCAGACAGATTTTTCTTAGTTTTGTATTAAAAATTACCAAATATTTCATAAGACTTACAACCCTCCCCTTTCTCTCTGAAACTAATGCAGACCCTGCTAATAAATTTGTATAGTGCAACTATCGAAAATCGTGTGTTCAAAATTGTGAAACTCGTATCGGCTAAAGTTTATAAAGCCTCCTCAGATTTTTCGACTTCGGCCGTTCCGTGTTACACGTGTCAGTTCAGCCAACCCTCAAAGTTCAACTTCGAATAAATAAAACAGTGTAAAAATATTTATGAGCCCATTAATAAAATAAGAGTTCATATTATACAATTTGTTGATTATCAACTGCCCAACCTCTTTAATTTGTAGCTGGTCCACCCCAAGGTCTCCGGGAAGAGATTGCTAATAGCGATAACAAAGTTTTTTAACTTTTAATAATTTATATTTATGTGTTTTTACGATTGGTATATTTGATGTACGCATGACATCTTTCCATTCGCAAAAGTAGTAAAATTATATTTGTTTTTAAAGTTATGATATTCAAAATATGTATTAACTAATAATAATCATTATCTTTCCCTTCCTTTGTAGCATATAGCAAGACGACGTGATTATTTCAGAGTCGAAGCGAATATGACGCTTTTTACCCCTACCATATCTGCATGGTTCTCAGAGAGGCGTTGAATATCATGAATAAAAATACACATAAAGTTCACCAAGGGCCGATGGATAAACTGAGACATATGATTGTTTATTTATATTATATAATTATTCAAGAAAATTTCTCTATAATATACCTAATGGCTGCTGATAGTGCTGCAGCTGCGACTCCAGTAGTGTGGCTATTGCACGATCCTCCCAAGATATCTTGGTCTTCTACTACTACTTTCCAACTCGGTTTTTCCACTTCGTATAAATCTGTTTTTACTTTCTTTTCCTTACCTTCTGTACTACTTGCGACGCAACCAATTTCTCTTTGAAATTCTAAAAGTTCGTCTATCCATGAACGTCTAAGAAACTGCACGTGGCCCTCAAGAGTACACAGACATATCATTTCCCAAGACAAATCTGGCATTTCAAAATTATGATAGGAGTGGTACTCTAATTCGTTATAAATCTTCCCGCAGAATTGGTCGATTTGTTCTTCATCTTCTACCGACGACCGGACAGTGCATCCACGTGAAAATCGAGCCATTACCAAAAATAGAAACCGGTGTGTTATTGCGTACCCATAATCAGTGCCATTTTGTACCATTTTAACACAAGAACTTGAAACATCACAACGTCTCCATCGCATTGTAGGGTTAACAGGAATTGCCGATAAGGAACTTATACAATCATCTGAGAGCTGTGGAGTTGGAGAATAGTGATCATAATCATATACCTTCTCCACGTATTTAGACCACTTAGAATACCTATCAGTCAACTCTTTCTTCGAATAAAATTTTGTTTTTTTCAACAAGTTTGCTTTAAACTTTTGTAAATGTATTGCCCAGATTTTCTCATTCTTAGAAAACAGGTCCGTTATAAAGTGTGCTGATTGCGATTCTATACTTTCTGAATGCGTTTTAAGCATATCTTGAAAATATTTCATCATTTTATCATACGTTTTCAAGACTTTGTCCAGGCGAGCCTTTTTAATTTTGGGTATTCTAATTCCTCTTATTTGTAAAATGGTCCTTAGATTAACGTTAACTAAAAATAATCCGAAGCCTAAATTCACGTCCATATAACGTTTATAACTATGAACAAAATCCATTATTTTCTCCAATTTTGTCAGATAACCATCTAAGCTGCTTCGTAACGGTAAATCATCAAGGATTTCCATTTCTTTATAATTTTTGGCAGATGTTGCAGAAACATCTTTCGTTACAATACTAACTATATTGGCGTACACGATCATAACTATTATACAGAAGCATGGTACTTCATTGGTTGATTTTGATATCATGATTACAGGCACAATTTTAATTGTTTTTTTTTTCCGGCGAAGACGTTAATACGTCTGAATTCAAACGAACTACTGAATTAGGCACACCGGCTTTATCATGTTTTTTATTAGCAGCGATAAGCAGCGGTACTAAAATAATTTGGAGATTAACCGCTAACAAACTGTCTGCAATAATTATAATAAACAATGAAGTGAGCATTGTTGTGTTTAGTATTAGGTATGTTTTATTTCTCAAGTACGTGTTTTCAGGTATGATTTAAAAATAGTTTGTTGTTAATTTCCAGACATTTTTTTTATATTTCCTTTATTTATTTTTACAAACTTTAACTTACTCAAAATAATATCTGTAGTTAACTAACATATTTCTGAAATTATCAGAATAGTTAAAAAAATTCTATAATTTAAATAGGTTTTCCAACATTCTCTGACATCTGTCCTATCGTAACCTGCCAATTGATTAACGTATCTTTTATTAAACCACAAATATTTAATTTAAAACACGTATTAATTGATAACGTCTGCCAAACTGCAGTCTGCAGTCATATTTTGTTGCCATCCCACGTTTACGAAACAAAAACCTTAACCGCATAACTCTCCCTCTTTAAACGGCACATACTTAACCAGGGGGTGTCCATGTCGCAAGATAATTTGCGCACGCGCTGGTCTATAATGAAATCGTAAGTCACGTTCTGACTCTCAAAGTATTAACCGTAACAAAGAAAAAATATAATTTACAAAATCTATTTTGCTGTATCTCATCATATGGGTTATTGCTGATTAAAAAATATGTGCCCGTTTCCCCCCGAAAAGTTATCTGATCTCTATTAACTCCTTATTGGTTAATAGCATTGTTTATTAGCAGTGGTAGTGGTGGCAGTTAAATAAAAAAATACTTTAATAATCTTATATTTATTTTGACCCTATATCTTTATCATAGCGTGATAACTTAGAGCGCATAGAAGTTTTCATTATAGACTCTTGACACTATACATAGTTCAAAGTTTAATATCAAGCTATATCTCCTTAAACTTCAAGAAATCATGAGTTCTGTCCTACACGGAAGAAGTTATGAGAATGTCAATTATTAGAAACAGTCCGGAATGGACATTTTTTGCATATTAATTAAAAAACTAAATGGTATGGATGTAAATCTTTTCACATAATGATATCTGTTCCGATACTTCCTCTTTGTGTTAAATAAATTGATAAAATTCATAACTACGATTTAATAAACCAAAAAAGACAACCTACACGGTCGTGTTAATTTACATCTATGATTACATACTTTTAAGGAAATATATTAGTTTCTTTTTAATAGCTTGATCGCTAATTCAATCATCCATTCGATTAGTTTATATTTTTTGTCGAGGTTTCCATTTACTAATAATACATTTTATATAATTTAGATTTAAAACATGTGGATAAGTATCAGCAGCAAGACCATTGCACTCGTGAAACTTCAGAACTGAATCTAGCAGTACTGCATCTTGTAGTGTTTGGTAGGCGGTAGCCCTGACTATTACCACCGCCTGCCTTTAGAAACCTACAGTCACTCACTTAGCTTCTAAAACCTTATTATTAGCAAACAAAAACAGTAATCTTAAACAGATTGTTATATGTATATATATCAAGAGAAATGTAAGGATTAATTCTCAACAATTAGCCGTCGAAGAAGCTAAGCATTAATTCTGAATCAGCTTTATGAGGTACGATTACAGATAGGGTCTTAAAATTAGCCCTTGGATGGTCAGCTCTGATCAAATCATGTACGAGGCGTTTTTGATTCAGCCTGCGTACGCGCATAAATCACAACTTCAATTAATTTTTTTTCTTGTAAGATTGTTATCACTGTATTATATTTTTGATAAACTTCCTTTATATAAAATGCATGGAAAAGTCAAAACTTTAAAAAATAAGTTTTGTAAAATTTTGTTGTCGTATAATTGTTTTATAATGCTCTTTTTCTTGCTAACAGCATAATAGAAAAAATATCCGTGTTATATTTGTACATTTTGTTCTGTGTTATGTTATCCGTGTTATGTTATATTGACATTACTTATATTACATGTATTTTGTAAAAATCATTTGTCCTGCTTCGGATATCTAGGTTCCGGACGTTCTGGTACTTCCGGTCTTTAAAATGAAAAAAAAAACCCTATTCTTAACTCAACTTTATTACGACTAACGTTTACGTTTTACCCGACAACAGGAAAGCTAGAATTAAAAGTTTCGTGTTAGACCTATTAACAACTAAACAGATTTTGATTTTTTTTTTATAAAAAATATCATATGCATTAAGATGATAGTATATAAAGGATAAATTAAAAGTTTAAAATTCTCCCGACTTTACTTTAACGATTAGAAAAGAACTGATGGTCTTCGAACGGTTAACAGGTTTTCTTGAATTATAGTTAAAAACCATGTCACCTTTCAAACAAAAAAAAAACAAATCAAAGCTGTCCATGCGTTCAGAAATTATGATACAACACAGATACACATGTTAATCTTATAATGCCTCCTTGCATTTGTATCGGAGGTTAAAAAGGCAAAATTGAACATTCTCGCGTGAAATTCAAATGAAGATTTTTGACTATATAATGTAATTAGTATAATATTTAAATTTTGAACGCAAATCCAAACTCGTTCAATAACGGATACCTAATATGCAACTGTACCAATATTCGGCTGATATACTGCCTCGGCAGGAGCACATTTAAAATGCTATTACTCTCAACACGGGCCCGAAATGAATCCTCAATTTGTAAAATATCTTAAAATCGATTAAATAATTTAATTTTTTTAACATATTTAGCTTATACTACTATTCATTCAAAATGAATACGTTATAGTGACGTAAATGTTTCATTGTTTGTAGCTTCAAAAAGTTTTGTGTAAATAATTATAATAATAATAATGCCACCATCCTGCTTAGGACACCGAGGACCACTAACCTCTGCCGGTGTTGATGTGCACCTTACTGCGTACCGTGTTCGATTAGTGTCTCAGTTTCAGGAGCTTGAACCAGCTGTCAGCACAACGACTATCGGATCAGGTACGGGCTGTCACCTACTGGATGATATCGTACTTGAGATGCTACGCTCTGACGTACGGAATAGCTTTGTTATCCCATCTTCATCGTAAGCTGTAGGTTTGGTGACCAATCACACACCACAATTGGCACCACAATTTACATGTTGATGAAATTGTGGAGAGTGAAGCTACATCTGTAAGTACTCAATACAACAAAAGGTTAAAGAGTGCCTTGGAGGATGTGATTCTGGAATACCGGTTTGTGAGCTACATTAATAGACCCGTTTATCTCGTTTGCCTATTCATAAACGAAATATAGCGCTGGTGTATGCCCTGGATTCGTTATTGTCTATTTAGACAATAGCGAAGATCTTAGTAATACACACTCCATTCTCTACTGTGTGGCTGTCGCAGCATGTCAAGTAGCTAGAGTACATTTCTCTGTAAATGTATATCTACTGTAAATGAAATGTGTATCTACTGTAAACTACTTGACCCAAGCCCGCTCTACCAGCCTGGTAGTGTAGAATCGAGCGTCATATTGCTGAGGCCAGGATACTCATCGGTAAGCTAATCTGCTTTAGATCGGATAATACGTGACCGACAGTGATGCGCTTTGTGAAACAGACATTCTTAGCGACTGACATTAGTCCTCAACAATACTTTTCATGTGTCACAGAGCGCATAGACTTTCTAAAGCAGAAAGTTTATGCATGGGCAAATGAGATTCGACGATACAAAAAGCGAGCAGATCTGTATAATGGGAATCGTATGTTCCAAAGAAATGAGAGGTGGGTTTACTGAAAATGGGAACAATCGGATCCCTGTGTGAGTGACGGGCATTTCCCAGATGATGATGCTACGAATACATTTTGGCGTAACATCTGGTCGGTGCCTGTCGCTCATTCAGAAGGTGATTGGATGTGAGATGTCAAGCGCTCATGCGAGCCTATACAAGAAACCTATTATGATAGCCACACGCGACGTAAGTAGTGCAGTCCGGTTGGACCAAACCGACTGCACAACTTTTGGCTTAAATTGTTCCGAATGTCGCATGCTCGTTTGGCATCTCGATTCTAAGCAGCGTTGGGTTCGGGGTCACTACCCCAACTTTTTACCACTGGCGTAACCCACATACTCTACAAATTTGGTAGTGCCATGGATCCCAAAAATTATAGATCAATTACATGCCTACCAACTACCAACTGTGTATAAGCTTCTAACATCTATTCTGAGATTCTAAATTTCTACACATTTAAATATAAATTCGATCAGATATATTTCTCCATATAAATAAATTTGTCATCAGTTTAAACACATATTATATGGGTCGAAAGAAGTAGAAAAAGAAACACACGTAATATTCATAATCAGCCATGCCGATTTTGAAGTGACACACACTAAGCTAGCCACAGTTGCAACTACGACACAAGAGTTTACTATACCATGGAATTAAAACCTGAACATCCATTCCTATACAAAGTGAATATAATTAGTTGGACATTTCACCATGGGCAGCATTAAATTATTGCAGTGTAACGTAACGTAAACGTATTGCGGCAAGATTTGATCACAAATAAAAATCTCACCCGCTCCACCGATTGCGATTAAGCGATATTTTAATATTATTTTTTGATCTTATTTGTATTGATGATGTAAGGAATTGCAACGCTTAATATAGTTACGATTGGCTTCTCTTATTTTAACAACGTGCCGACGTACACTTTCCTCATTTTATATTCTTGACAAGTAGGTGAAAAATATATTTTAAAATCACATTTCAGACTTGCCGGTTCAATAGTTTTATTCTTCTTTAAACTGATTATTTTGGTGTTAAACTGATACGCTTAAGGCTTTGAAATCTTTGTGGCAATACACTTGGAAAAAATAGCTTTCGGGAATTGTAACTGCCTCCGAGGATGACTTAAACACGTCAATTATACTCCTCATTCTCCTATACGCCTAGAAGCATATTCTGGGAGCTTCTAATTCATGATTAATCATCGTTTACGTGTCGACTGCCATCTTATACAAATGTTCAAAGATTCGGCAGATGTTTTATGTGCATCAAGAAAACCACGGAAGCTTTAGAATAAGAGAAGAAATTTAGTATCTCCTACCTTAGATTAGTGAATCTGATTTTTGTGCCTTTACCGAGCAAAATCTTCAAGGATATAGGTAGCAATAATAATAATAATAATCTATATTTTTAGCGTAATGAGGGTTTACAATATTCAATTTTAAAATATAGGTCAGAGGGTGACTGTCCCTGTGCCTGTGACTGTGAATATATCATGAACCGTTAGCACCTGTATTAATGTATTTAAACATTGTATCACAAGTGCCAGCGCCTTCCACCACAGTTTTTCAATTCTTGTGACAGCCAGATTAAAAAATATTATGCTCATTACATTTAAATTTTCATAATTATAACTGTAATGAATAAAAATTAAGAATATACTGATTTATGTAGATGAAAAATATAACAAAGGTTATCAATTTATACCGTATATTATGTTATAATATGCTTGGATATGGTATGATAATTAAATGTGTCCGTCCAAACAAACACGTCTTGTGTTTGGGAGTAGGTGTGTGAGTGAGGCTGAATGGAGTGTTTGTTGTATGTGGCCCAAACTCAAACATTAACTAGTTAATAACATTTACTACAACAACAATTACTATTTATTAATAACAAATGCTTCCCCATATTTGTCGATAGTTTTACTTCAGCTACAGAGTTACATGGTAAAGGTCCCAAGTGTTTGAAAAAACTTTTACTATTGGTCTTTAATTTTAGTATATTTAGTCTCTGGCGGTAATGGAGGACTATAAGCCTGCTTTGGATTACGCTCCAAATTTTTTCCTAAATCTGATTCAGCTCCTGGTTTCCCCTTTTCAAATATTAACCTATGCTGTATACGTATGTATGGTGCTTTAGCTCCGCAGTGTCCCTGCTTTCAGAGTCGTCAGATGTATCCGGAAACTGCATACTGATTCCTATCGTAACATTAGCACCAACATTTTCGACTTTATCTTTTATGAAGACAAGTCTGCTGCGTACTCGGAATTTTATTATTGTTAAAGGAACTGCATCGCTCGGAGCGACGGGCTGACATCTCAAGATTTAAATCAGTTCGTGAACAAATATTTTACAAGGCTTGTCGATACTTCCGCAAGCATCTGTCTTCTTCCCTAAAAAACGTTGTACAGGGTTGTAAATTACAAAATTTCAAATTTACCTAATTTTGATGACATTCTTCGAAAAGGAATATATCTAATACTTCAATATCACTAAATAACCTCCAATTGTGTGTAAGGTCAAGGCAATAAAATCGTTTCATGAGTAATTAAATGTAAGTTAAATAAATACCTCTATATGGCAGCTTGACGTCGACTTTTTTAATCACAAATTAGTTAAACAACGAAACTGTTTCGCAATTAAAATCATATAGAATAATAATACTGACCTATTTCTTAAAAAGTGGAAAATATTATCTAAAAATGTAAACATAAAAAGTACCATTAAATTTCTCACGCTATTCAGTAGAATTAAGTTAAATGGAGCATTCCTTCCTTTACACTGTATACACATGAACGAACACTTTTAAAAACATTATCAAATTTTATCACAATCAAATTAATATTAATATGTATTTTTTTCTTTTTTATCCGAAATAAAATTATACTAACTTTTAAACTTTCGCGTTCCAATAACAATTAAAATTAACCAAAAACTATGCTACCGTGCACGATGACCAATACAAAGATATATAGATACATTTATTATATGAATATAGATATGTATCTATATTTTTATCAAAATAAAAACATTTTCCATCATATATTTGCAAATTAATCATTAATTGTCAATTGTGATGGTAGTAGTCACGATTAACAATTATTTAATTTTTAATGGTGTTATTCAAATTAATAATTAATTAATTGTTAATCGTAGTAGTCACACTAAGCAAATAATAAATTGTTAATCGTGGTAGTCACACTAAACAATTAATAAATTGTTAATCGTGGTAGTCACACTAAACAATTAATAAATTGTTAATCGTGGTAGTCAGGATTAACAATAAATCAATTGTAAGAACGATTAAATTTTGACAGGTAAGCATTCATTGTCGCTCTTATTATAAGAGATTTTAAATTTTAAAAATGTTTTAAATGCTTTCTCAAAACACTTCAATATAACTATTACTACATAGTTTAACATCCTATTGTTTTTAAAATAAGCCCTCGTAATCATTCTTCCAACCCTACGTTCCAATTCTCCGTCGAACAAATTGCGTACAAGTTCTAAGAACCGCAAACTCTGCCGAAATGAACTACACATAGTAATTAATTATTATCATATTCATCATAAATAAATATTTATGGGTGACGTGTACGGAATTTATTGGCTCTTAATAAAGTAATACCTAGTGTTTTGTATAATGAAGACATTTATAATGGTTTATAAATCAAATCTTTTTGAACAGTGTCGTGTTTTTTGGTACTCCAGGCAGTGTTAGCCGGAAGCTAAATTTGCATTTTAGGGTCCAACACCTCTAAAGGATAAAAGAGATTCCTGTAAAAACCTTTTTTGTTCTAAGAAACGTGTAAAGATACCAGTTTGAAATCAATATTTTTTATTAAATTATTTAATTTAGCAATTTATTTACTGCATGTGCCTGTGGTACTAAGTTAATGCTAGTGTGGAGGAATGGGTGTTATGTCCCTCCAGCACAAATGGCAGGAACCTCCGACCTCCGCAGGTGATCATGCCTGACGGGCCGCGGCCCAACGGCTGATGTTGGGAAGTTGTACATATACTAATCGACCCAAGAACTTTCATAGCGCGATGCAGGATTAGTAGTAACTCCGTAGTTCAGTGAGTCTTCGTTAGATGATATTGAAGTATATTTTTTGCTGTATTTAGAAGTCGCTACACTACATTATTACAACCAGGATAGGTTATAATAATGTTATATTAATATAGTTACATAATATATAGGTATTATACAGCCCACCTTCAATAGGGTAGATGACTGTCAAGTCAAATCAGTACCTTTTTAGTAAACGTCAAAATGGTAGCGTCCGTACATTTTTGTATGAAATGCTAAGGTGTGACGTCACTCCTTAGTATTGTCAAATTATTTACTTTTAATGTTAATTTAACAATTTTAATCTAAATTAAAAACGTTAAAATGAAACTGGATGACAATTTTCACAGTATTTTAAGTTATTTTATTGCGACACTTGGCAAAATAATTTATTTTGAGCATAGGCATATACCCAATTAGCAGTGCAGACCCCACAATTTTATGAGCCATTAAGAATAGAATAGAATAATCTTTATTGCATAGATTGTGTACAGAAGTTATTACATTATTTTTTAAGTATAAACAATTTATCCATATCAGATGTGCAATGTTCTTATACATAACCAATTGGTCACCTATAAGACTACTCATCATAGTTTACTAAAATACAATCTTTAATGGCGAACCAAAATAAAGAGAGTTCTACTATCCACCTCCTGCATTCATCATAAGATCATCGTTATTGAGCCCAATCTATTAGACTCGTCAAAACGAATTAACGAATCATATGAACTCGAACTTGAGGGGTATCTCGTAGCCACTGAAGAATTCCACTATCCACCTCCTGGGTCCACCATCAGATAAGCTCCAAGATGTCAAATTATAGTATTGTCATCTAATCTACATACACATACAAAGTTTTATTTTTATACGACAATTAGAAGTAGGTTAATAATGGTGCCGACCACGATGAAAACGACCTAAGATGACGTTATTTTAATCGACACCTACGGAGACGCTTTCTAAAAACACAGAGCAAAAGAGATGGCATTCAACGGATAGCGGCTCTCGCTACGTAGTATGAAAGTTTATTTAAGCGTGTCAGACTTTAGTCGACAAATAAATTGCTTATTTCGATAGCGACATATGTTACCTACTTGTTTAAATTTTAAATAAGACCTTGTTTCGAAATGTACAAGGTTTACATCTTATATGAAGAAAATTTAGCCAATTTTAGTTTAGAGAGTGAAGTAACAGAATTAGGACCAATATTGACTTCCAAGATTTATTTACATAGTTACTTAAAAGTGAAGCTAATAAAAAAAGATTAAAAGAACTTTTTATTTTACACAAAAAATAAGAATTTAATGTGACAAACTAAAGACTTTCAACAAGTTCATACAGAACCTTTAAATCCGAAGCCTGCTTGCACTGTTTATTAATAATGATTGTTTTAATATTAACCATATCGTTTAATTATCATGAAATCATAATTGCCTTCTCTCAGATAGAGATATTCTATTTTAAGTTTTGATTTGACTTCTCCATTTTGAGATTCAGGGATTATGTTTGTAAGTGCCGTGAAATGTTTTATGTGTATTTTTATAAAGTTTACATGGTGACACTGTTGTGGTAAAATAATTAATACAACTCTGTTAAACAATCGTAGGGCCTACATAAATGTTCGTGGTCATCGTAACTGTAACACTTTTACAATATTAGGTGTGTTACGCAGGCGAAAAATGCTCTTTAAAGCTAACATTAATTACGTTTAGTTTTAATATACTTATACCTTAATTTTAAACCAACTTCAAAAAAAGAGGTTCTGTATTCGATCCCTATGTACGGGTGTTTGTTTGTATGTAAGCGATTTCCTTAAAAAGTAATGTACCCAGTGTCATAATTGTTTCACTAACGTAGTACACACTTATTTCAGGAATGTTTTAGTATAAATAACATTAGGTTTTCATGATGTACGCTAAAGTCATCAATTTTCTTTTTTCTTTGATTTAAAAAAACTGTAACAGAATATATAATATTTAAAAAAACATTTCTCGCACATTTATAAATTTAAATTATGTTTTTTTTAGTATATACCATTAATACATACCTACCATTTTTTAAAGTAATCTTCGACTTCAAAAAATAGCTAAGTATTTATCACATTAAAATTGGTTCGAATCGAATCGGAAGCTTATAAATCTACATTATACCTGTCCAATTGGTTTCGTCTGTATGTTAAATGACATAACAAATTTCGCTTGACGTAAAATCTTACAACATTAAATAACATTTAAAAAGATGTAAGTGAGATTTGTCGTCTCACACATATTTAGGCAACCAAATTAAACAGAATTTTATTGTATACTTAACGGTATATTGTTGAAAAAGTCAATGTACAAAACAAATAAGGAATTCTCTTCACAAAGTGTAGGATGATGCTGAATTTTTGGATGAATATCTACAACGTAATATAATATTCCACTTTCAGCTTTGTGCTATTTTCCTTAAGGTTCAATTTAAGTACGTATAGTTGCGAAGACAAGATTGTAAGTTTATTTGTTTATTTATAAGGAAACGTAGTGTTCGGTTACGGAGTCGGTATTTTGTTAACCCTTATGTTATTATTTCGCTTGGTTACCGTTATCGAAGGTTCAGTGACGGCACTCTTTGGTTATTTATAGAAATTATATAATTGAGAATTAATGAGGCCGCTACTTGTTTTGTGAGTTTTAAGTGCTGAAATGTGTTGAAAAATTGAGCGTTATGTTTTTGACAAATCAGACGGTGTAGAAGTTATGTTTCATAAAACCTTCAATCGAACGGATATTTTGCTAACTTACATCCAGAGAATGGCTGATGAAACTATTATTCAATTAACATAACTGTCAAGTTAACAGTATTTTTTATTTAATTTTTTTTACTAAGAATAATAATCATGCGTAATATGTTAACACAGGTCGGAATTAAAATGAAGAAACTGTCACGTTAATAAACAGAAAAAAAAACCTCAGCAACATTTAAGCGTGCTATTTTTAATCTTTTTTTTTATTTTTTTTTTATCGTGTGGAAACCCCCACGGGTCATCAACTCACCGGAGCTAACGGTAAGATGGTATGTCGGAATCGAACCGACGAAAGCCACACGGTGTTCCGTCACAAGGAGGTCTATTGCAGGAGGACCCGGGTATACCCTAGGAAGGAGTCCTCCGGGAACCCCTGCAGACCTTGGTTGCCTTCAGCAGGCGATCACACCATGGAGTACGGGGGGCCTTACAGGCCTTACTTATCAGGGCGGCCACGCCTCCTGCGGAGCCTGGAGTACTGGCGGCGCGCGGTCACGCAATTTTGACGCAGCCGCGCGATTTCTGAGGTCCACCAGTACACCTGACACCTTGCCGTCCTGGTCTGGGCCCTAGGCATGGCCGCATCGCATACTTGCGACATGGCCTCCCGGAACCAATCTGCCTCAGCATTCACATCCACAGGCCTGTCCGGTGCGGTGACCCAGGCCTGTACAATGGAGGCTTCCAGGAGGAGCTCCCGATCTAGCCGCTTAGTGCTATTTTTAATCTAAAATTTAAAACGTTACTAACTTTTATTAGAGTGTAGAATTCCTCAATGAGGTATCTCATTGGGGAATAAATTAAAATAATTTTTTCAAACTCTTATTTTAATTTATCTTTTTCAAAGATAAATTAAAATTAGAGTTTGAAAAATTTATCTATCATTATCTTTGAAAAAGTTAACATTGAATTTAATAAATTAAGACCATTATTATGATCACAAGCACTTATTAAGATCTCTTAATAAGTTCCAGTTTTGAAATGGTTTGTATATATCTATTTATAGATACCAAATGTTAGGACGCGGAATGAGAATAAGCCACCCATGACTGATTACGATTCGTTCAGATCCGCGCTTATCAGAAACTCGCGGGTCATAAACTTTGCGTCTCAATTATTCAGAAGCAGATTCTTCGGAACATTTATTTCTTCGATGGGCGCCAAATATTTGCATGCATGTAATACTAAGCGATAGCGATAACTTATAAAAAAGGGTAATAACTCATATTAATTATAATGAGTCAGTACCCTTAAAAGAAGTAAGCGCTTACCGAGCCATACGGACATTCGCAACAGTAATAACACCTTTGTAATATTATAAGCTCTTTTTACCCTACTCAACAGACACAGAACAATAATAAAACACAACTTTTGTAGGGTGGAGGAACTTGCTAACTACTATATGTGTACCTCGTACTATATGTGTGCACAAGCAGCACTACGCGGTTCCACCCGCGTATGTCCTGATCCCGTGGGAATATAGGGATAAAAAGTAGCCTATGCGTAAATACAGGTCTCCAGCTACATACCAAGTTTCATCGCAATCGGTTTAGTGGCTTTTGCGTGAAAGAGTAACAAACATCCATCCATCCATCCAAACTTTCACTACAGGATTACAGTAGGAATAAGACGACTTTACGTGCACCTTCAGGCATTTAGGATCGTAACAACGATCTAAATGGACGTCTCTACATTCTCATTTTTAATTGGAAAATAATAATAATGGTTGGAAGTGCCGTGAGTAAGTAGCCAATCGCAATACAGTACATGATGCGGATCTAGACCTACTCGTATACTACGTACGTACGTACTTTTATGTGTTGTTCTCCCGATCACAAGATCCTAGTTACATTCGTTAATAACAATAAACATTCTTGATTTACTATAACAATTAAATCCTGTAAACAACACATTCCAAAATAATTACATTTATTTAACTATTAATTGCTTTCCGAAAACCTGGATCATAAACAGCCATTCACAACTTGAAGATCCAGAATCGAAGCTTGATTTATAAGTATTTTTCTTTAAGTACCGTAACACTGAACTCGGTCAAAGTGTAACTGTGCCATACCACCCGGGTCGCGGGCGATGTACGATCCTGCACGGTCCCGTCCTCATCGTAAATATCCTGACGTTCCTGGGAACGTAACAGTATCCGATATGAGCCCAAATGTAGTGGCTATTTGCGTTGCAATTGCTGTTTGAAGATCGAGGTATGTCGCACCTGTCCCTAAATGAATGTCAGTTTATTTTTTACGTAAAAATGTTTAGAAATGCTTTTGAATTGAAAGAAAACGTTGAAGTTATTTTCTCCAAGCCCTTCTTTAGACAGCAATAATTAATAGACTAGTACAACGAAGAAATAGAAAGAGCGAAAAGTTAAGAAGAGGTGTCTGTAAGTCACAAAATTAGTCTGTCACAGACTAGCAAGTATATTTACAGGTTTTCCATGAACGATTGCTAATTCAGGGCCTGTTAAATTATTGTCTGTTAAAAGTTAATACAAGTTACCACGTTGAGAGTTTAAAAAAAATTTATTTTATTTAATTTTTCAAATAAATAATTATACCAGGCCACTAAGAACGTTTTGCGAAAATAGTTTTTATGTATTAAATACTGGAAGATTATACTTTATTTTAAGAAGTAAGATCATTTACGAAATAAAAAAAAGACAGCTTCAAATTCTATCTCGTGAACATTTTCGCGTGATGATTAATAACGATTTCAAATGTGGCTCTAAACCGAAAGAATCGTTTGATAGACTTTAAATTGCATTTGTAGACGAAAGCCCATGTGTGGCGGTGAAGGCAAATATTAATATGTACCGATTTGTTATCGAATTTAAATGAGGTCGGCAAACTTTGGCTGATGAAGAAAGATGTGGTGCTCTTTAACGGCTTTAACGGCGGAAGAAAACTCGTTAGAAATTTAAAAAACTGTCAGTCGTAGGACTGCACGTCAGAAGCGAAAACACATAAAGATAACTGTCACAGACAAATTAGTATATTGTTTTGACTTTTATTGAACTAATTGTATTTTTAAAGATTAATTAATAAGGAGCTGACAAAACTCAATGTTTAGATTAGCGCCTTCTAGTCGATCTATATATGTATTATTAGCGTGACGGTCACGAGTTCAGTACTTTTTCCTCATAGCTTAAAGCATAAAGAAGTTTTCACTTAAAAAAATTCATTGAAGAGAATTGGCGAATCACATATAAAAAGATTCAGTATCACCTTCGTATGAGGAGCAATGGAGCAATCTTCGCGTTAAGTAAGACACAACTTACCAACGCTCAGATGGAGGCTCACGTGGAATGGTGCCATGATACGAGAGCTAAGTTTGGTATAAGCTTGTCTCGACGCGTTTACGTCATTATGACAGGTGGATGTTGGTAGACACAGATCTCAAGAACTTTGAATGAGAAAGGAAGAATGTGAATTGGTCGTGATGATTAAGGAGGGTAGGATTACGGGTTTTGGGGAGGAGAATGACAAAAGTGAAAAAATCACTATGCAGGGAGAGGACCATCGAAGATATGAGTGACCATACGACGATTGATGTGATCGCGTTGAACGTAATAGAAAGGATTATCTTTTTGTTTCTTGTCGGCCAGCGTGCTCGTAATATAATAGTCTAGATGGTTTGTAACATCATGAACCAACCAAAACCATGGAAAAAAAAACACATTTTATTAACCTGTATAGTATGAGCCACTTTGACTGGCCTGGTCTAGTGGTTAGTGACCCTGACTGCTGAGCCAGAGATCGTGGGAATAATTGTGGTATGAGCATGATCATATTTTGGTCTGTGTCTGGGTGTAATTTATCTATAATATGTATAGTATATACTTAGAAATATATAAGTATGTTTATCAGTAGTCTGGTTACCGTAGTACAGGCTCTGCCTAGTTTAGGATCAGACGGTCGTGTGTTAGATGTATCAAGTTATTGTTATGTTATGAAAACAGAGTCACTAACACTTTCTGTAGATATTGTAAACGTGACTAGAAATTTGAGTAGGTGATAGACAATAATAATCTGTAAGAAGTTACACAATACTATGTTATGTAGGTGTTTATGTATAGTCTTACATAGTCATGGAGAAGCAGACCTTCTCCATGACTATTTAGTAAGTTTGTAGTGTTTGGTAAAAAAGTGTGTTGTAGTGGTTTTGGAGCTCCATTTTGTGACTTTGTATGTAGGTATAAACAGTCTTGTTTTTTTTTATGTTATATGGGGAAAACGAGCAGATGGGTCACCTGATAGTAAACGACTACTGCCGCTCATGGGCCCTGAAACTGAAGAGTCACAAGTGGAAGGGTGGAAGAGGGGGAGAGTAGGAGGCAGGATTAGGGCCTCCGGTAACCTCACTCACTCGGCGAAAAGCAATGCAACCATTGCTTCACTGCCGGCTTTCTGTGAGGCCGTGGTATCACTCCAGTCGAGCCAGCCCATACGTGCCGAAGCATGGCTCACGAAAAAATTATGTTCTGTCCAATAAAGAACGAATCTAAAAAAATGTGTAGCAATACAGTGGCAAATGAATTTAAAGAAACGGTAAGCAGTGATTCGTGTACTCGAATCGTAAGCGGGAACACCATAATTTAAACATCGAGAATATCACCTCTCCGAACCAGGAATCACTCCATTGATGCAGTAACAAGATTACGGTACCTTAAGTATTTATCGCTGGCTTAATTTCTTATTATAATAAATAAAACACTCTGTAGTTCGCGAGGCCGGGTCCCAGCTCACTGTCAAAAGTATTGATTAATTTGACAGGTGCACATTTAAAAAAAAATATACTTAGGTTACGTTACATACATGTCTTTATATTTACTCTAAACTTTAAATACAATAATACTATTGAAACTAACCTTCACTGAACAAATCAATTAAAATTTGCTCTCCTGTATGGGTATCGCCTAAATTATGACGAAAATTAAATATCTTAGACAAATAAAAAAAACAATAAAAAATACTGGAATAGGTTAGGTGTAAACTACAGTAAATGAAAGAGAAGTCGTAATTTACTTAAAGAAAGTCATAAATAGTAATTACGCTTATTATACTTGGCACAAAAATACTTACCTACTGTGAAACTAAAAAAAGCATAAACTAAATACCAGAACTTGCAAAAAAAAAACAGTACATAATTACTAAAAAACTCGCAGCATATTAGTTTTATTATAGAACAGTATAGTTATAAAATAGTAACATACAATTAGGGCCATCTGATTGGGGTAGCACCTTTTCACTATAGAACAACGATGTTGATATTTTCATTAAGTAAATAGGGTCGCCGTTGTTCGACAGCGAGCGACACATACCATTAGGCTTACCATTAGGCTAGCCATGTGACTGTTTGGTAACATAGTTGTGTAAAAAAAATTGTATTTTTATTTGAATTTTGGTATCCGCCCTCTTCCTTACCTATACCACAGCGTAGCCTAAATTTGTTTCTTGCCTGACAACGAGAATATATTTTCTCTTACCAACGATTCGTAAAAATGGAACTGACAAATGACTTCGTCGGAATTGTATTGGAGCTTAGCTGAATGGGAGGCTTGTGTTCAAATATACATATGTATAAGTCAGTTACCAAGTACTTAGCATGACTGAGCGATCTGAGTACTCTTATCAATAATGAAAACTGGCCAGTATGTACAGGAATAAGCAGTTGGATCATTGTAGGTTCTATTGCTAACTTTAAAAACTTTCGAGAAAGCCTATTACATACCCGGCAGGTAGAAGTTTGTTATTTTTATTCTTAAACTAATCAACCCTATTTAATTGATTTTTATCTGATGGTACCTGAAGTATAGCACCTTAGGTCTATAGCACCTGAAGATAGCACCTTAGAACCGAGATGAGATGGATCTGTCATCAGAACCTTTTAAATCGAAGTACCAATATCTCAAGCATTGTATGGAGAAGAGGAGGAGAGACGCTATGTATATGAGACTAAACCACCAGCCATTTGGAAAATCCGTACACCGAACCCTCCTATCCGTTGCCGTTCCAGTTTATGGCTTAGTAGGGAGGCGGTCTGTGCTAGATTGTCCACTACTTTAAAATAACGAACTGAATAGTAATTATAAGGACTGTGCGACTACGGGACCCTGAGAATGAGTAATGCGAGTAATTTGAAACGATATATTCACTTGTAATTTACAATGATGAATGTCAAGTGATGTTTTAAGCTCCGTTTAGTCTAAATACATGCCAGGATACCTTTCATGCATAATTACAGGCGACAGTACAGCTCAGTTCGTTGGCTCAAATCTAGTCTATCAAAGATAGACACGAATAGGTTTTTTCCTGCAATATATAATTTATTTGTTGGACTATTTGGTATCATAAAAATCTATACTGCGTTCACAGCTTCTGATCAAATTTTAGTTAGGGTTTGGGTTCAAATAAAGTCTGTGCCAAAAACGGTAAACCCTCTTTTAATAAGAAGGCACGCAAAGACACAGCAGCCTAATAGGTGGGTTTTCGTATTAGCCGCTACAATCGGTAGCGGCTAATATGCCATCCTGGTGCACCATAAGAAGGTCTTCTAAAAATCCTCTTACCTTGCCTTCTGCGGAAAACAGTGGGCCATACTGCCGATTCAATGTCGATGTATCTACCTTGTACCGGCATATCTACCCTGTCGTAGTCGAAAAGCAAAGAGCTTTCCACATTAATAAAAGTCAGAATTAATCAAGATGAACATGGCAAATAAATGTCGGATAAAACATTGTAACCACACAACAGTTGAACTACTCGGACAAGTCCCTATCTTCTGTCGTAAGTAAGTAAGTAGGTGTCGAGAATGCAACTCCACATATCGCGTTATTTATTACATTATAAACGATATCGGGGATCGCGCGCGTTTTGGACGCGCCCCGGGTGTGTGATGACGTATCTCATATTTATGGGGCATACAAGTAGTGTCGTCGAGTGTAGGTCGATATGTATGGCCGTCGGGCAAAGACGTATGAAGTATAAAAACTGTAGAGAACGTTTTTGAGCTCAAATGTGATCGACTAACACTCGGTTCAAATATAATAAAACAAACAATATTTAAACGGAGAAAATTATTTTAATTTGGGTCATATTATGTTACTAAAATTTAGTTAAATAGTTATATAAAAAATAACCAGGACAGTGAGTGTTGAGAATCATAAGCACCAATGTTTTTAGGGTTCCGTTCCTCAAGAGGAAAAAAGGAACCCTTATCACCTTGTTGTCCGTCTGTATATCTGTCTGTCTGTCAAGACCCTTTTTCTCAGGAATCCGTGGAGGAATTAAGTTGAAATTAACATGAAATACTTACATTCCATTGACTTAGAATTATGAACTTTCTTTCAGCACAATTAAAGGATAATCCCAAAGTCGTTAATTTGTTGTTATCACATAAAAAAATTGTTTTTGTGATTTAAAACTTATTTTTGCAGTGTGAAAATTGACTTTGTCGTAAATCGATGTAAATAAATACTCTGCGTATTTTTAGAACAGGAAAGTGAGGTTTGTCTTTCGGATAAAAACGGGCAAAAATCTTCGAGAATCGATTCCCGAGACTATGTCATACAAATTTGCTTGATTACGGAACCCTCGGTGCGCGAGTCAGACTCGCACTTGTCCGTCCGGTTTCATTTTTATATTAGTATAATGTATCTCTAATGTAAATTTATTTTAATTAAGTATAATAAATTAGTACAACAGTAAAGGCACATATAACAAAAAAAAACGTTAACTGTGCTAACAGATTATAACGACTATTTATATGCGTTGTATGATGTAACTCTAATAAAGCAGTTTAAAATATTTCCTCTTAATTAACAATTGTATTTCTAGTCTCTATTATCACAAACTTCAGGTACTGTGTTGCACTCCACACCGTAGTGGAGTACTTAAGTGCAGCAGCGCAACAAGGAAGGGCGGTGCGGTACCTTTCTCTGGAAACCATGGTTCTATCAATGGTCTGAAGCGAGAGTGGGGTTTCCGCTGCCTCATTTTGCGAGGAGGTAATGTTGGCTAAAGGGTCAGCGGAATGAGTACAGGAAAGGGTGAGTACTCTGCCAATCCTGCAAAAGACGCATCAGGCAGAGTGTAAAACGATCTCCGGCCTTCATGAGCGCCGGCCTGGGGGTAACGAGTCTGGCTGTTCGTTACCCGAAGGTGGCCTGAGACCGCGACGTGTTCTACGTAAACCTAAAGTAAGTTAATTTTTAGTTCAAACAGACACCACGCTTCTCTTATTCCTTATCAGCATTTTCTGGGAAAAGCTGAAATCAGTTGAGTGCCATAATGGTATTTACGATATTGAATTGAAAACTTTTCTATTTAAGAATTCTTCACATAATACCTTATGATAGGCAAATATAGTTTCAGGAGAAAATATTGATTTTATTCATGTCAAGCTAATTTGCACTTAATGGCGTAGATTCTAGTTGCTATTTATGTATGCCATACAAATAAGTTTTTTTATTTATTTATTTACATATATAAAATTGATACTTCATTCCTAGGCTAACTAATGCTACTATTCAACCATTCAGTACTAATCAATCACAGAGAGATGCAGTGACCAGAAATAAGTGCTTATTGTATTGGGCACTCACGCACTGCGGCTAATCACCGCTTCTGGCAGACGCTGTAACTTTTTTAAACCCCTGACCCAAGAGAGAATTGTGTTATAAGATTAAGGTGTATATCTGTATGTCTGTCACGTGCATCAAAACTCCTAAACGGTAAAAAAACGGTTTTGATTTAGTTATTTGAAAGGTGACTTGATCGAGAATGTTCTTAGCTATAATTCAAGAAAATTTGTTAAGCCGTTTGAAGATCATCAGCTCAGATTTGGGACAACTGTTTGTGGATCACACATTTTTTTCTCCTGTGTGGAAATCGAGATCACAACACTTGGCAGCGTGTGTGGCGACCACTTTAACCATCCTTTTGAATGCGTATACAACATTTCGTGCCTACGCTGTTAACCGTTGAAGAGTTCCCTCATCTGGAACGAATCCTGGGTGCAGCAGTCAGCACATGCCAAACTTTAGAACAATCTATCATAATTCAATGTGCATATAAAGTTTCGCGTCCTTATTGATCTTATTTTTATAAAATTTTATTACCTAACTTGGCAAATAAGCACATTAATAGTGTTAGCGGTCAATAGTGAATATGAATACTTGCAACATCAACGGTGTATGATGTCACTTGTGTGTTGACAACCTTTTCCCCCAACTCCAAATCACCATCGCCATCTTAGAAATTATGCTACCATCGATTCATATATTCGCACATGTATATCGTTCGAAATACAAAAGGGCACAAATAAGTCAGACCTGCGCCGGCGCACACACGCGGTGTTAACACGAAACATCAAAGGGCTATAGGCAGTTCAATACGATTGTGTACAATGAACCGCACGTTGTCACTAACACACTTTGCATATATACCTATTGATGATGGACAATGGTATGTGTTACTGTAGTTTAAAGTACTGTATAGATTTGGGTTTAACATAACGTATTCTTTATTGTATTAATATATATTCCAAACAATTAGATTGTTATCCAATGATTGTAAGATTAAATTAAATTAAGGAAGATCATTATAGTGCCGGCGAATAGAGAACTACCAAAATCTATATATGTGGTATGTTAT
Organism: Callimorpha dominula; assembly: GCA_949752705.1. Lineage (NCBI taxonomy): Eukaryota > Metazoa > Arthropoda > Insecta > Lepidoptera > Erebidae > Callimorpha > Callimorpha dominula. Next base: position 22,189,102 of record OX456992.1, read on the forward strand.
AGTGATTCTTAAAACAAACAGTATGAATAAAAATAAAATAGTTTAAATCAAGGGAGCTCTGAAATATGCTAATACTCTAGCACCTGTTATTTTTAATATGTCTAACTTCTGTGGTCCCAAATTTCATCCAATGCAATTAATACATCATTCTATAACACTGGAATACTGGTTGGGTAGGCCTTAAGGAAACGAAATATCACTACGAGTATATGTAGTATACATTCCTGCATTTGCAGACTTTGGCCGTTTCCCAAACAGAAGGCAGCCACACCATTGCGTGCTTGCGGAGAGCCATGCCCCCCTTCCGATATAGAGAGGCGCGAGCGGAACATGTCGCGCCACCGTCTCAGGCCTGCTTCTGCTAGTTACCGCCGAGCCTAAGCTCATGGAGGCCAGACATCATTCTGCGCTCTCCGGCGCCTGGTGCCTCTTCTTCGGAACGGGAGAGTACTAGCCCTCTCCCGTTCCCTTTTCACCGTCTTTTTAGCGGACATCACTTCCTCACAAATAGAAGCGGCGGGTTCCCACGCACTCTCACTTTGGACCAGAGACAGTCATATATCTAAGAATATGATATTAATTTCAATTTGACACCTTCAGGCGTTTCTGAGACAAAGTCTTGACAGGCGTACAACAAGGTATAACCATTTAATTATTTCTTTTTGGGATACGAAGCCCTAAAAATTATATTTCAAATCTAGACCGCCTTTGGAACATGCCAAAAATTAATATGGGTCACTTTCATTGACATATAATTCCCGTAAAACAGCGCAGTATAAACTGCCTCAAACTGCACTTAAAAATACTTTAAATAAAGACAATGCTAAATATTAATTGTAATATGTGACCAACTCAATATTCTTGTATTAGAATCGAGATACACTTAGAATAGCAAAATTAATGCATAATTTTAACAAAAGGATACACCAAAACCACATAGTTTTATTTACAAAATCTATTTTGGTCGGTAAAGAATACCAGTAGTTGGATGATAACCTTTTTTTTTTTGTGCGAGTGGAAACCCCCTCGGGCCGTCACCCCACCGGAGTTTTCGGTGGGGCGGTGTGTCGGAATCGAACCGACTAAAACCACACAGTGTGCCGTACTGCGCCTTAAATAGGAGGGATCCGGGTACAGCTTTTATTAAGACATCCGGAGTTGGATGATAGCCTAACCTAAACTAATAAGGAGTTTTGAAAGACAATGTAAAGCCAAGGAAATAAATATTGCTGACTATTTACACTATTTGTAAAATAATTTAATATCTACATATAATCTTATGTCGATAAGAAAGACTCTATAAAACTATTTTGTAGATTACTTAGAAACCTTATGTATACCTATATCCAACTCATATTTGATCGTTGTTCTCGCAAGATACACAAATTGAAATCTAACTACAGTTAGAGTTAAATTTGTTCTAAGTTAAGCCCAAAAGCATAACGAATTTAGAACTTATACATTTTATGACACAACAACACAACAATCCCCATCTCAATAATAAAATTATCATTACCATTGAATCCAAACGCGTTACGACCAACAAAACTTAAACCCATAAATAGCCAACTAAAAGAACAAAAATCACGATTTATTCCACGTTACCTACTTAAAATACTTTTTATCTTGAACTACTGAAATAAATTGAAGTACTCGTCCCACCCAAGACAGAGAATACAAAACTCAATGTGCTGTCCAAGTCCCCAGATATTCTTTACGCTACAAATATTAACTGTCGCTGCGAAAATGCCCCCAGAAAGGATATAAATATATGAATTAAATACAGACTTACCTTACAATGTGCTACGCATATGACGTCTAATTGAGTTTACCAGTACCAGAGACTAATAGATTTAGCATCATAATTCTGTCACAAACTAAAGGAGTGTGTTGTGTATCTAAGACCAAAATAAATGTTTGAAATTTATATCTCAGAAAAGGCTTTGATGAAGTTTAAATATACTGCTTAGGCACACTTTTACTTTCAATGTTTTTTAGAGTTGATATGAAATGAAATAACCTACCACTTGATAATTTAAATTACGCAAAAAAAAAACACGCATGGTACCTAGCTACTTATCTGTATATAGTATGTCGGTCGATAGCATGATAGTAAAAAAGTTATTATTTAGACTTTGTCTTGTAACGTCCTCGTTAAAGCATAAGCTAAATATATTTAAAAGCTCAAGTTGGCTTCGCTTTCAGGCCGTATTCATAGTCCGCTCTATTATATTGTCAATTCGGGACCTCCATGCATAGTATACAATTACAAGATGTGTTCATCGTTCTGCAATCTGTCAGTTAGGCCCCGCGCTGTCGCGCTATAAATAAAGTGAATTTATTCACGTGCAGCCCACTTAATTTATAGCTATTTTGGACACAATGTACCGACGTGGTATCCTACTGTAGGAGTTAGTAGTTACTTTTTAGTTTTGTGCAGATTTTTATACGCTTTTATTTATAACTGCAGAGGTATTTTTAAATGCCCCAAAAAATACAATATTATTCGGTTTTTCGATTTGAAAATTTTAAGAATAAGAAAGCGATTATGATTTCTTTTTTGGTTACGTGGTCACGAGTGGACTCAACCGTGACCACGATTGGTGCAATTCGATCGAAATGTCGGGTAACCTAGAGGTATTGTACCTTTTAAATATTATCGCGATTAAGTCCCGAATAACACATCTAATAGGTTATGTCGTAACGTAGCAACGCTTAGGTCCAAGTTCTCACGACTGTTGATCGATCGTAGTGTTAATCAAAGTCCACGTTTTGGAATATATTCAGACTAATGAAATAAATGTGAAAATGACCATGGCCATGACACTGGCCATGCCAGTAATCTGTTTATCTCAACATCAGCAGCCAAGTATTCTTTAAGGTACTGCTAGTCTAAAAATTTACTTTGCTGAACATATTTATCAATCTAAGATCATCCCTGTCCAAACCTACTATGTTTAAATTACTTTTTTCACACCGGTCTTCGAATCAGTAAGCTTACTTAATCGCAACTGTGCACACTTGGTAAGCCACGCCGAATCAGACCATACTTTTCTGTAATCCGTAGTCATTGATCTAGACAAATAGATATATTATACTCTAATATAAATAATATTTACCTTGATCTTAGTCAATACATATCCAACCTAAGAGGGTTTTATTCATGTCGCAAGACGCTCTGCGCACGCGCCAATTTATAATAAAATTCTAAGTCACGGTCTTACTGTTAAAATTTTACCTGAAACAAACAAAGATGAACGATAAGTTTATTGATATAAAGCTTAAAATAAAATAAAATGAAAAGTAAATAAATACACTGTATGGAAATGCTCATGATATTGAAAAACTCATCCAGATATATATTCAACTGTTAGTGCTATCTGATTGAATGTACGTCTAAGATGACGGTTATTGTGATAACGATTCGATAACAAGTGTGCTTGTTGTCTGTACTGTGTATCAACTATCTTTACTTTGCAACCGATAAATTACCACGTCAAACTGATTTCCTACGCACCTTAGTGTTTCGTTATGCTTGAAATGGAAAGAGAAAATTCTAGATCAACAACTGCACACCTGGGAATTCATCATCGTGCCAGCTGCACGTGAACCCAATGGTCTGGTACGAGACGATGAGAAGAGACCAGATGGTATTTCGTTACTGCCATGAAAACTGGGTAGGCCTTTGGTGTGGGACGCAACCTGAGTTGACACCCTTGCGCCATCACATCTTCCAAGTACAGGTGGTTGTGCTGACGCTGCTGCTGCATTAGCAGAAAGCCTCAAACGGCGTAAATATAATAATTTAATAGGTAATTATATTTTTAGAGCCGTTTGGCGTCGAAACGCTAGGATCATGGGGTCCGAGTGCTCGTTTCGTTTATATGGAACTTAGCTAAGCGACCGATCGACACTTCTCGTGACCAGAAGGCGGGCCTTTTTCTTGCACAGAGAATTAGCATTGCCATGCAACGTGGCAATGCTGCCAGCCTTTTAGGAACCCTGCCAATAGGCGACGATGTGGAGGAATTTTATGACGCCTGCATGTAAACAGTCCGTATATATATTTAATTATTTAAAATACTTAATTATAAGGTTTGTATATACTAATATAAACCATTGAGTTTTTTAGTTTTTATTTGGTAATATTATAGGTTATTTGATGTTTTAATAAAAAATTATTTAATATTCCAAAAGACTTACTTTAACTTGTACTTCAACAGCTATCTAAACCTGCGCCCAGTACAGAGAAGAGTAGAGTTATATATAGCAATGGATACAATTCAACAATAGCCTTCTTAGTTAGTCAATGGCAGATTTTGGACTTTTTCTGAACAGTAGGAGCTCCCATTGTGTAATAATAAAGCCCTCGCCTCATTCCTTGAACGTGGGACAGCCATGCTTCGCTCGATACCACGGCCTCACAGAAAACCGGCTGTGAAACAATGCTTGCATTGCTTTTCGCCGCGTGAGTGAGGTTACTGGAGGCCCATTCTCCTCTATCCCCTCTCCTCCCCTCTAATCCACCTCTCCCGTCTTCCCGCTCTTCCCCTATACCCACCTTAAAGGGTGGCAACGCACTTATGACTCTTGAGTTTCAGGTGCCCATGAGCGGCGGTAGTCATTTACCATCAGGTGACCCGTCTGCTCGTTTGCCCCCTATACCATAAAAAAAACCGTTTAAGAGAGGGGAGCGTATATTTCACAGCCAAGCCCTCAACCCTGCTTCTACAAGCGCGAGGAACAGCCCATCCTCAGACCACTCTTTTCTACTGTAAATTTTTAATACGTCTCCAAATCATAATATACTTAAACATTTGCAACGATTATATTTGATATCAGACTCGAACCTGAAATAATTCTAGCAACTTGATTCTGAGCATAACCGTGAAACCGCATCTAATGTTCACACACTAAAAAGCCAAAGCAAACTCAATAAAGCCTTTTGATCGGTAAATGTACCTCACAAGATGGCCCTTTACTGCACTACCACTTATCACAGCTAAAATAAGGAACAGTTAAAAAGTATTGTAAGCATTTACAACGCGTCAACGTAACATTAAACCCTTGAGACCATTTTTCGCATGTTGTCCTTACATTCAACTTTACGAGGTGATATTTATAGGGAGTATCAATTTTTTAGAACTTAAACTGACTTAATATAAATAAGGTACTAATGTCTCTCATTGTAAATAGCATATCTGTCGGGTGAATGTTTTAAAGAATATGAAGGGTTATGTAAGAAGCACTAGAATTTAATCTCTGTATACAAACATGAGAGTTTAATTTTCAATGGCTGTTTACACCAAGAATTAAAAGCCATGCCATCAAAATGATCATTTAGCGCATTACTTATGAAATTTGTCACTTTTATGGCCCATGAAGCTTATTAATGCCCAGTTAACATTGCGAATCTCATTGCTATTTTAACGTAGAACTCATCTGAAATTATTTTTGCTTCAGATAACACGATATTGTAAGTGAGAACACCAGCTGATATTTATAACGATAATTTTGTTTTACATGTCTTTATTACTGTTAATACATTTTAGTCAAGTACGGCAAAGACAGAAGGAAGGATTCTGATTTATTTTATGTATTTATATATGTTCAACAGTAGCGCGTAAACTATTAAGCTGATCTTAATTAATACATAAGATGTCAGTAAATTTGTTTAGTAACTTGAATGATCAAACTTTTCTTTTTTCTTTTCTTTTTTTTTTCTTTCTTTTTTTGTGCTCCAAAACAAGGATATCTAATAAGGGAGAACAAATTGCTTTGAAGTTAAACATGTTTAACATAAAAATATTTATGAACTCAAAGTTACATGTAAAATATTACTGTAATGTAAATATCTACTTATGTATTTGTCTATCTGCTTCTTTTTTAACTGTTTCAGATTGTTTGTCCAAATTTAAGGTGATATCAATTTGTCCTCCTTTATTTAAAAATATTTACAAAAGCAAATAAGCAAAATAGTTTAAGAATTATTTTATAGTAAGTCTATAAAAAATCAAATAACGCGACTGCGTCTACAAATAACTAATCAAAGACGAGTGAAATCTGTGAAAGTTTTGCGCTCCTGGCCGATCATAAATATTTGAATTTCGAATGTTATATATTTTTAAACTTATAAAATCCATAATTGACTAAAAAACTGTCGAGAAATCGCGTGTCAATGGTTTTTTATCGCAAGTTGAAGTCCGTCATCCCTAGCAAAAATGGAATTAACGCGAAAAGATTTTAGGGCGATGATTTTTTATGGTTTTAAAAGTTCACTGACTCCGCAAGACTGCACTGCTCGTCTTCAAAAAGATTATTTAAGCACAGTAAGGCGTTGGTACGCAGAATTTATCGTGGCTGAGTTTCTCTCCATGATTAAATTCGTGAAGGTCAGCCCTACGATGACTGAGGAAAATGTAGCTACTGTCATGCAACTAATTGAAGAAAACCGGCTTATCACCTATGATGAGATTCGAGGACATTTGGGAATTGTTATGAGCCTTCTTACATCAACATTTAAAAGTTGGAAAATTTTGTTCAATCTTATGTATGGGTGTTCGAAGGTGACAGCAAACCAATAAAATCGAGGCAGACGAGAAATGTAGGCTAAAAAGTTATTGCGTTTTTTTTCTCCCAGACGGGTCCTGTCTGCACGATCCCACTTGAATAACAAAAGTCAGTTATTGCTGAGTGGTACACCACCATTTCTTTGCCCAATGTCTTTAAAAAGTTAGGGAAAAACGACCAAGAAGTCGCATCCTATTGCACCATGAAAATGGTTCGGCGCACTCCGCAAACAAGACAGAGTCATTTTTGGCTTCTGAAAAGGTAGAGCTAGTGACCCATCCCGCACATAGTCAAGACCTGGCACCATGCGATTTCTTTATTTACCCAAAAGTTTTAGATTTGATGAGGGGTATGACATTTACGGGGTCGGAAGAGGCCGTCATAGCTTTGGGGCAAAGGGATGTTGCATTGCGGCATTAATTGAGTTCTAGTTCAGAGATCAGCGAGTGTACAAGTGAATAGAGAAGTGGAAATATAAGTGCGAAATGCAAGTGATAATTTAAATAGTGAGCATAAATTATAGTTGTATTATTTGTGAATTATTGTAATAAACTGTGTCTATTTTGGTAAAACATTAGTGTACCTTACTCATCCCGAACCTCAGCTCGTAACAATATACATTAGTAAATTTTATTGAGAATGTATATATTCTTCAGAACTTCCAGAGTTCCAGAGAGACTTTCAGATAGATTTTAATTTAAGACTGTCACCACCAACTATAACTGGAATACACTACGACTGCAGATAACAAACATCTTATACTCGAAGGATTTCCAGCAGGCTGGGCGGTGTAGCGCCGGGCTCTTTAATTGCGATCTTTTGCTACCGTACCCTCGGTCGCATCCTGCTTCAAAGATTTCATCACGTGAAAATAGGATCCGAGGCTTCCACACACAAAACAGTGTTTCAATTTCGTATTCGTTCAAAAGTTGTATTAAAAAAAAATATCAATATTATTACACTTCTTTTTTTGATGATTTTACTAAATATCAGTATTTTACTGCAATAATCATGCGTAACCTAACCAAGCATTAAGTCACAAATTAATTACTACTTAATCGTGTAATACACGGTTATAGTCAATTATATTTTATGCGAGCACTTAAAAATCGTTAAACTGTGTTGCATTTAGTTATTTATCGTACCATAAGATTTGCTTGCCGTATGCCGGTGAAAAATAATGTACCTACTGGCTATAATTACTGTTAACATCTTTATTACCATGACCTCTGCACATAAATGGTTTTATCATATCCTACCTAATCACTAAGGAGGGTAGTCATAAAATGAAGTTAGTTACATAGTAACCTTCGAACTCTATTCCATTCACATTCAGTTACAGTCACAGTATATTTTGGTTCTTTCAGAAAACCTCCTTGTTTTAATCTCTGGGCTACGAAAGCGATGACTCAGGACTCTCTCAAGGAGAGCAATTAATAGCAGAAATGCTACTGACTTCAGATAATGTGCTGCCGAAGTACTAGTGGCCCACGTTCCCGGCCACTGTGTTTTTATATAGATCTGATAAAGACTCTGATCGGTCATAATCCTGACCAACAACGGACCGCAACGGAAGCTCTTCGGAACAGGGAAGACTGTTGTAAAAAAATACACAACTAGGCAAGTTCTCTTGAGGCTTGGTTTCATCGGAAGCATGGAAACCGATGTTAGTCTAGCTCAGTAACTAAAATCAGTAACATTTAAGAATGGAGCTCGTCAGGGCTGCAGGAGAGGTTATTTTTAAAAACAACATCCGACTGCTAGCGTAAATCTTTGAGGTATGCAAAAACTGCTACAAGATCCAAATATATCCCCTTGTTTCCTGTAATTTATTCCGAGGTTTACTTGACTTAAGTGGTTTTGTGATCACATTAAACGAAGGCTCCTTCCCGCTTCCTCTCCTGTTTCTTAGCTTACTCCACGATAGACAGAAGATAGGAACAGTTTGCTATACAGCAAAGAAAGGAATTAATACGAATTTCTATACATATAGATTCTTACCAAACTGAAGCTTACGTACAAATGGTAACCTTATCGTGATTTGCGATTTCTTTGAGGCAACCATTAGAGGGAAAGAGAGAATAAGACCAGAAACAGAGATATTAAGTACTCACTACAGAGAAGAAGGAGTACTTTTCACACTGACATTAATTAGCCTTACACTCGCCTATTTTTATTTAAAAAAGAAATTTAGATGTTAAATGACGTATCAAGAGAACCGTGAATTCAGAATAAATTCGGATATTATAACTATGTTTTGTATTACATACACGCAATCATCAATCACCCGCCACACATAACGGTTCAGGTTAACGCACCTAAAACAAACTTGAACATAAGTAAAGCTTTAAAACGCAGTCCACTCCATCTTCCAAGATAAATGAACAAGATTGTCACGTAACAGCTGACAATGTTTAGGTCTACCTTCAAGAAAAATGCCCACTGTTTTTGCAATTGTAAAAAAAGTTTTTACTTGAAATTCAACCTTATTCCTGAAATCATAGAGTCTTCAATTACGTAGGGAGTGGATTGTTGTTTTGGTACTAATGGACAACGCCCCGAGACAAGATATGCAAAAATTAAAATGTAACAAAAAATATTTAAACAATGAGATATGCTTAACAGGAAAATAAGTGGCGCCTGTAGTTTATTGAGTTCTGTAGGTAGTTACATAATAATAAGACTATTAAATATTAGACACTGATATACATATACTTTATTTTACAGCATACTTACTGTATCTGCAGATTCACCGGCTTTTTATAACTAAGTCTAACCAACTCACAATTATTATAATACCTGTATCTAATTTAGATCTGACTGGTCAAACTTCCATTTGATAATATTGGGTATCGGCATTTGATTGTCTAAATTGGTCTCTCCTAGGGTTAGACATAATTTCGTTAGTCAAAAGCCGAAACATGCTTATTAGTTTGGACTTTGACTAAGGCTTCTTGTCAGACCCGAGGTTTAATAATCCAAATCTAGGAGCGACGGTGTTTCGATGTTTGATTATGACACATTATACTCGTTCTGAGTATAAAATAACAAGTGCTTCCTGTCTTCGTTTATGTATTTGATGGCGGCAAAGTTAATTGTTCTCTATTTCCACTTTATACGCGATTATGACTTGATAACCTGTATTATGTATTATTAAAAAAACTAATTGATAAGAGTTAATGTTGTAATTGACATAAGTACCTCATCAACTTCTCATGTAGATAAGGGCAATGTATTTGTGACCGCAACCATTTGTTAAGTGACAAAATGTTACGATAAATTTTCCTTGTGATGACACATTTTTTAAGAATTTCCAAGTAACGGGCACTGTGAGTACGGTGACAGAACCTAAAACACAGTTAGTTTGGGTAATAAGTTTTATAACAAACTTATGTTTCAGGAGAATGAGAGAAACATTAACCAAAACGCAGGTTTGTGTTATAAAAGATATTATTACATTTTTGTTGCTTTCTTTGCCTTTTTGCTCATTAAAAAAAAGGTTGGGCAAATTGCAATTTCTTAATATCAACTTTAAAACTTTTGCGGTCCATGATATAATTATGTATGTATCACGAAATAGGTATTACATATCTCTAAATTGCCTGACGTTTCGATCAGGCTGCCTGTGACCTGTCTTAAGATTCAGGTTCATTTATTTCTGTAAATATGTGTCATAATGGTGTTACATTTTTTTTTGTTGTTGTATCAACATGTTTTGCCCATAGGCGTACAAATTGAGTGTTTTAAAGGTAGTAATTGTAATGTCACAAGATAAATATTTTTAACACATGTCTAAAAGTTACACAATCAATTTTTATCTGGTCATATTTTGAATTTTTGAAAAGGCCATGTCAATATTAAAAAAATTCAAAACTACAATGTGTCATTAAGTAAACCAGCTATATCATAGTAACATTTACTGCCTAGTATTGTAACACGTGGAGTACTTCTTCTAAATCACCTCCGGCGTACTCCACCATGTGTAACGCTCCCACCACGTGTAAACCACGTGTAACGTGTAAAGCTTGGGGCTTTAGGGTATCGGGAACGATAGATGTTAGTTCACACAAATTAATAAAAATACTATTTCTTGAATTATTCCGTGCACCTTTGGCACGACAGTCGTCCAGACCGTCTTCTGTCTGCCGGGCGACTCTCTTGTCTTCAACATTTATTCTTCATAAAATATTTCGAACGTGTTCTAAATTCGAGTTTGGTGCCACCAGCCTGTGCCTCTCGCGTAGTAAAGAGTTATTCTTCCAATCGAAGGAGTATATAAGCTGAGCGAGAGTGCCGTCGCTACAGTATATCCCTTAAGGATTTTTGAAAACGTTAATGTGTAATAAAATGTCGTTGACTAATAATAAATAAATTTATTATAAATCTTAGGAGCTAGGCAGAAGATGCTGTTTTTATGTGTCGTTTTGGCACTTTGTATTCTTGGCCTACTGATGTTCCTTTGACTGCGTGTAGCAACATCAGCCAATCTAAGAAACAGATCAGGAGTGGACTTTACAGATAGGGCAGTCTTATATATATATATATATATAATGACGGAAGTGTTAGAATTTTATGCGTTATAACATAAGTTCTACAATTATCTGTTTTTTTAAGATTGAAAATCAACCTAGTACAGCGTTTCTGAACTTTAAATTGAATCTCCTTATCGGTAGAGTTACCCCAAAATATTATGCCATAGCGCAGGATGAATCCTACCAACCCGTGGTAGGCGGTAAGTAGGGCATCTATGTTAATTATACTATTATGTCATTGGCTCATGTAGTAAGTATAGGTCCTCTCTGTATCAGTCTGGCAGTATATCACTTCCCATGTAACATGCTTTACTGGTAAAACTAAATTTGTATAATATAAAGAATTGGTATAATCTTGTTATTTTATCATGATGAGTCAAGGAGGATAATGTTGTCATAACCTGTTTTAAGATATTTTTACATTGTTAACTAAACCACAAATGAATTCTAACTAGAGTTCAACCAGAACAAAAACATTCACGTTGAGAATCTTATTTTTTCCGTTTTAAAACTACGTTATTGAATTTAATCCCTTTTGTATTATTTAATAATCATCATCAATCATTATCTTTATAAATAAGTGCTAAGTTTGTGTTTAAAAATAGTATCAAATTCTGCAAGAAAAAATGTACTATAAATAAAACACGATGGAATGCACAGAAGCATTTAAATGAATAAATCATATGGTCAACAGCGTGTAAGTATTTTGATTCTAATGGTTGGGTGTTATTTTAAATATTCAAGAAAAGAGCGTACTCCTACTTCAAAGGTTGGTAGCGTACTTGTGAGTCTTGATTTGCAGGTATCCATGGGCAGCGGTAGTCACTTAGAAGGTGACCCGTCTACTCGTTTGCCCTAAATGATATAGGATCATTAATATTGTAACTCCTTGTATAAAGCCCATTCTGATCAGCCGCTAATTTTCATAGTTCGTATTTTTAACTAATTAAGAATCAAAATACTAAACCTCATAATTATGGCAGGCATGGACGGTAACTGATCTTTACCGTCCATGCCTGTTAGGCACCCCGCGTACACCTGTAAGAAATTTTATCTTTAAGAACTAACTTCAACTAGAAAGGTGTTAAAAAGTAAAGGCGTTAATAAAGCAGCAAACTATAGAAGGTGAGCCATCGTTACATCTAAAGGTATTAAGAGATAGCATTGCATTAAATGCTCAGGGATATTCCTTAATAATAATTCGGAGCTGCAATTCGATCGAAAAAATCGGGTAACCAAAAAGGTACTGTTACTTATTATCGCGATTAAGTCCCAAGTTACACATCCAATATACCTTAGGAAGTTCTTCTTCTTCCATTTTTGATTAAAAAAGAAGGAAAATCAATATCTCGCCTCATTATCTGTCAATGACTGGCTTGTTGGCCTATTGGTTAGTGACCCTGACTGCTATGCTACAGGTCGTCGGTTCGATTCCCACCTGAGTCTAGGTGTTCTTTGTGTCCGTTGTTTGTATGTTTGTAAAGTCCTAGGGTACACAGGAGTAATTCCTAATGCGGGAGTCGTCTTTTTACAGCAAAAAAAAAATGTACATAGTGGGACTCACGCTGAAGACAAAGTTTCATACTATATTTTGTAGAACAGTTATTCCGAAACATTGACTACATATAAAGTATTTTAATCACACGTCACAGACACATACGCGGATCAAGCTGCACAGAAGTCGTTTAGTCACGATCTCCTCAATATATAGTACTACGCCCACGTAATGTTAAACACGAAATTTATCGCAAAATCTTTATTTAACTGTCCAAAAACACAGGCAAAGCAACGAATAAAAATTCAATGTTAGGGACTACGTACGTCAGAAAATAAGAATGGCGAAAGTTACTCAACATTATAATAGTCACAATTTGAAGTATTTTAGATTGCTAAACATTACAAAAGTTTATAAATTTTTACGACAACTAAATCTATAAACTGAAACAAGAGGATAATTCTTAGTGCGCATTTTTAGTTAAAAGTACAAAAGGCTAAAATGTTTAAACAATTTGTGCTATAAAGTTAGAAGTTGTATAAAAGGGCTACATAAAGCTGTAGGGGTTCAGTTTATATTTTGTTGGCAAAAATTTTGTTCAATCTCAGAAGATCCATTGGCCATATCTTTATTTATACAATGACAGTTTAAGTTATACTGGTTTCAAAACTGGTCTCTAGTATATACTATTATGCTAAATTCAATAAAGCAGCACGCCCATTTTGTCATTAAATACAACCGTGATTTAATCCTATGAGAGAGAAAGAGAGAGGTATAATATTATTTATAGATAGCAGTTAATGTTGACCAGTCTTTCTTTTCATACCACTAAGATAGCAAACAAGCCCACATCTGATAAGTTTTTTGAGGTCATCAAGCGTGTTCCATGACATATAATGACGTATACGTACGTACCTTTGAATTACCTGACGTTTCGACCGGGTTGGACACAGCCTATTACGTGGTCGCGTTAATTCCCGTACGTATGTATACATAATTATATGTACAATGTCATCTTGCTCCATGTACGTAACTTGCAGGTTTTTTCGTCAGCACCGTTTCTGCACGCACAGGTAACACGTCCTAAGGTTCCTTGACCCACAGTCTAAAGTAAACTTTAGCCCGATATAAATGTTTTGTGTCATTCGCTAAATTGACTTTACCTGTTGTTTTGTTGGTGAAATTTAAGATTAGTCACGCGTTGTATCTTTGTAGTTTAATTGAACAATTTTTGAGACCGCTTCGATTCTGCAAAATCTTTTCGTGAATATCTTTACTTTTTCTTTTGATTATCATCAGCTTAAAGCTTTATTTTCCTCCATTGATTTGATACCCGACTTATAAAATAATATACAATGACAAATATAATGCACAGGAGATATGGGTGTTGCTTTACAGTTTTCAGATACTGCACATTATACAGTCATTCGAATTTTAATGTGTATTGTGTCTCTTAAGAATATATTTGTTAGGTACTCAAGAATAACTTTCTGTGTAAAAACATTGATGAGGTAAGAACGAAACACAAAAAGTTGAAGATAGACATTAAACAAGAAAAACCGACCCCAATGAGCATAAATGCGGTGCCACTACAAACTTTTTAAAAATAAAACTGAATGTATATATCTAATTCGATAAAAATCATTTAAAGCATCGCGTTATAGAAGTAAGTGATCACCTGCTTTTATGCAAACAACCTAAATCAGACTTTTCCGAGAAGAGTGGTACAACATCAAAGTCTTACTTGAGGCGGAAAAATCTTTGGGAAAATATTTTTTTTTTTTTTTAAAGAATACTAGTAACGTGGGTCACACATTACTAGTATTCTTGTTAACCCTTCCATCTAAGCTAAGTTGGCTTGTGTTAGGAGTGGGTTCACGCCGGTAGTGCACTGGGTGGGGTTCGAACCCGCAACCACTTGATCGCAAGTCCGACGCCTTAGCCATTACGCTACCGCCGCTTCTAAGCTGATTGTTTTAGTGATAAAATTGTTCTGTTGCAGAACAACAACTCCTTAAAGAACTGCAGCATTGACTTGTGCCTCCAGTACCATACGATCGACGTACACATACACAAATTATCCTATAATCCGGCCCACAAACTATCTTTAAAAAAAAATTTGCGTAAAAGGCTGATAAAACAATTAACCCACAGACATACTTTCGCTTTTATGATATTGTTTTTTAGGCCTGCCGCAGTGGCTAATGGTCGCCTTAACTAGATATAGTATTTAAATACTTTTTTCATCTTGAGAAAAAGGTCTTAATTTTACTTGCAATGGTTTTTTAAACGGTGAGAGTATCTTAGGCATAAGAACCTCCCAATTAATGAACGAGTGTGCGGCGTGAGCAAAAGACTTAACCGGTATGGAACCTAAAAACTTAATACATCCTTTGGAGATTGAACTCAAAAACGCCTTAAGAGTTTATCCTAAAATTATTATTGCTTTCTTTAGTTGTAAACATAAGTATGCCGATTAATATCCATGGATAAAATAATGTCTTCATTTACTTTATTAATAGGAGCCTCGTCACCGCCACGATGAACGCATTTGAGAAATAAAAAATAATTATATAATTCGCACATAAACATTTTTATGCATACATATAATTGGTTTTATGAACTCGTATATAAACAGAACGAATTGTGTATTTCTTATCAAAACCGCTACCACAAGTATTGGTGTTAAAGGTTTTGTATCCTTCGGTTTGTTCTGCTATTTTTAAAATTTCGAGACATTTGATAGACAGGTGCGTCATTACCAACCTAGGGTGAGTACCCTAGGTTGGTAATGCCCGGAAGGAATGACAGAGTCGTCAACTGAGCTATGCAAAGGTTCGTTTAGGCACTCAGAGTCATATGCCTGTAATATACATAGGGTACTTTTCATCCAGAAAAAAAGTTCTGTTCTCGAGGAATAGACAAAATAACTTTTACGCGTGTGGATCCGCGGGCGAAACTTGGTTTTAATGTATATAGAAATAAGGCTATGGATCATTATAAACAATTACATTATTTGAATACTTGTATTACTAAAAAAACATCATCATCGAGTGTTGAGGTTTGTTTAATACTCGTACATGATCTTCAACACGAATGAAAATGAATGAAGGCAGCGCCTAAATCTTCAGCAGAAGCGTGTGTTGAACAGTAGACATTTACTGTGATAATAATATTATTAAAAAATAAATGTCAGTATTCATTAATTCCAAATCTCAGTATGTAAGAATGTCCGATCGGCAAGTGGTCTTGGGTTGAAATCTTTTTTGTTCTATCTCCTACAGGAATATAACTATTACGTCACGCCACTACGTCTATTTTAAGGAGCATTTAACTACCTATACTATTTTTAAACAACTCAAGTCAAATTAAACTACAAGCATATATCTTTAGGTTTCAAGCTTAATTTATCCGTCGACTCCGACGCTGACGTTTAAGCAGCGTAAATGAACTTTTACTTATTAAATAGAACAAAAGTTGCTAGCTACTGAAACATAAATTTACACTTAGCTCCTCTATCTCGTACCATTGTTGAATCCACAGATAAGTTCAATTAAAGTTTTGTAAAAGATAGCGCGTATCGATTGCTCTAAAAGGCCATGTGTCGTTTCATTAGGCTCTTTTAAAATGTAGTTTTTATTGTACTGGCTACTTTAAGTTTGGTATTTATACGGAAAAACGGTATGGCTTTGCCGATGCCGATTCTCTGTAGATAAGTAGAATTAAATATTTCTACAAATGGGTTTATGGTGTTCGTCGTATTATATTCCAGGTAGATTGAAATTACATTTAGCTTGGACGTACAATCAACAAGTCGAAATCATGACATGAATTTGTAATAATTTGTCTCAAATTGCCAAAGTAATTTAAATTGATTCAGTCAATATCTATTTTAAGCAATGACAAGAGAAATGATAATTAATATACCTAAAACCAATACATCAAAGCCTTTGAAAATCCAAGGGTGAGTTCGAAACATCACAAAATACATTCTGCAAAATCTACAATAGAGGTGTTACATTTAAGCGAATCTCTAACGTGATAGCCCGTGATGAGTTGCACAGCGGTTATAGATACTCAGTTAGAAGTTACTGTAGGTGTATCTATTTTCGGTATTTAAACAAATTAAATTTCTACTTTAAATACATTATGCACCTAAATGATGTCATTACTGTATTATTCATGTATCAAACAGGTATACGCGTAGGCTACTGCCCACGGATACTCTATTTGAGCAAGCACAGTCAGTCGCAGTTCTGTAACTACATGCATTTGCGTTATTTGTGGTAAAGGAACATATAAATCATCAGCTTATCGCCGTTCACTGCTGAACGAAGGCCTCTCAGAAAGAGCGACAACCATCCCGATCTTGGGCAATCCGCATCTATCCGCTGCCAGCCACCTTCTTCACGTCGTTGGTCCATCGTGCCGCAGGGCGCCCTACACTACGTTTGCCTAATCGCGGTATCCACACCACCAGACATGACCGGCCCACTTCCATTTCAGCATACTGATTTTCTGTGCGATGTCGGTTACACATGTACCATCACTTAATTCTTGACGTAACTTCATATATATGAATTATAAGATAATATTTTACATGATCCCTATTTATCATATGATACAGCAGATGTGGGAATGTGACCGGGACGAAATCAGAATGGAAAAGGAGGTTTTTAGAGAAAAAACTTAATTGGTTAAATACGACCCTTATCAGAACTTTATAAAGGAACAGTATTGCAATGTTCAGAAAAGTAAGGAGGGTTGTTTAAGGAGTCCTTTGCTCATCGGAGAGCGATGATAAGAAAGCTTCCGCCGATATTAAAAAAAGTGAAGTAGAAAAGTAGTAATAAATTTATTCTCAACCTTTGAAGTATATAACAGTTGTAATCTTCGTTACTTACACTAATAAATTTTCCAATGACCGTCTATTAAAAGGACATAGAGAAATAATTAGGATTTATAGTTTAGAAACAAAACTTCAAATTGAGGCTACATAACATAGATTCGTAAGCTATGTTACCGTAAAAACATACAGTAACCGTTACAATGAAGACATAGCCATGTTCTGAGATCATAAGAAGACCTATTGTCGTACCGTAGGCGTTTCGAACATGCAACACAAGAGTCGCAATATAAATTGACTATTTAGTACAATAGTGTCGAATTCTACATGGCTTTATATTGAAAACAAGCCTACCTGTCGCTAAATATAGCTCGAAGACCAGAATCGGCTCTACTGCAGGTTTGTACGTTGTAATGATGGCATTACACCATACAAACGTGTCCAGTATAAGGCCATTGGAAGTATATTCTTATTCATTTCATTTGAAATCAAATTCTTTGAGATTAACATAATACTATTGATATAACTATATGAAGTATGCCATTAAAATGATGATATAATTAAAGTTTATGTGCGTTATAAATTTATTGATCTTTGTAGGATGAAGTGAACTGCTGATTTCAGCTGAATTAGAGTTGTTTCCCATTAGCATAGTTTTGTGTGTTGTTTCTGGTGAGTAGATTGTCTTTGGTATATTTATATTATTGATAGTAGTGTCTTTGGCTTTACTCCGAAAAGAAGTAAACTTACTATATTTTGTTAACTTTAATTTCACTACTTTCTGGGTCTCAGCAAAATAATGTGGATGTTGTTTTCGTGGGTGACTGTAGTGGATCCTGGAGTAACGGATCAGTACTAGTTCCAATACAATCCATTGCCGCAGCACGCTTTACATCTTGATAAAGGGCCCCCGTCGGGTCCGAAACTTGTCGGGCATCCCCGAAATATACACGTGAGTAAAACCTGAATATTTTGAATAGTTTGTTTGTTTGGTTGGAGTAATTTGGTTGGCGCTAATCTCAGGAACTTCGGGTTCGAATTTAAAAATTATTTTATGGTTCGATATCCCATTTATCGAAGAAGGCTATAGGCTATATAACATCACGCTACGACTAATATGAGCGGAGCAGTGACCATAAACACAGGTAAAACTGTGGGGATGGCCAGTCTTCAATAAAGACCAATATTATTATCCTTCATCTAAAACGTAATCGTAGGTAATCCACTTAAGTTATTATTAGCAGCTAGCAGTCATCCTTACCATATAGTAACCTGTGCGAATGTGTAGGATTCCGCCACTTCATTTTGTGAATGACTGATGTCCGCTAAACAGGCGACGGAACGGGAGAGGGCTAGTCTCTCCCTTCCCGAAGAAGAGGCACCAGGCGCTAGAGAGCGCGGTATATTCTCCGACCTTCATGAGCCCCCATTACCCTAGCAGAAGCAGGCCTGAGACGGTGCCGCTACGGTTTCCCCACGTGGCTCTCTAAACCGGCAAGAAACAAGACCCTCTGCAGACAATGGTGTGGCTGCCTAATTTATAAGAGGCGGTCAAAGACTGCCGGGGTTCTCGGGATCTTCCTTAATAGTCGGTGCAATTCGGACATACCACTTCACCGTGAGATCACTCGTTAAAAAAACAAGCATATAGCAACCCAACCATAAACTTAGTATGTAAAACTGAATTTCTGACGATCTTCGACTAACACCAAAATTTAAATATGTCGATATCAAGAGACAAACTTACTTAGCCCGTTCTCATCATGCATACTGTTTGGTATTCAATCTGTCACTTCTTGATGTCACCCAATATTCCCACATAATAATGAGATAATATGGGAAGCAGCGTTCCGTTTTTAAATGACATACTTTTAATATATTGAGACGTTTTATTTTTGAAAGATTACTGGGATTTACGCTCATCTAAAATTGCTTAAGTTGCATAAAAATTGTGTATTGTGCATAAAGAGCATCGAATTTACAAATTAATAAATATTTAAACCAAATTAAGCTTTATTGACTCAGAAAAGTACATGAAATGCTTGTGGAGGAACGGGTATAAATGTCCCTTCAATACAAAGGCGAGGGATCATACCTGGCGGGCCGCGGCCGTGGAAGTCGCCACATGCTTTTCGTTTATTTTTTTATTTACATTTTTTCTAAGCGTTTTACGCTCTTTTATGCATAGGCGTTTTTACGCTCGCTACACTATGCGCTTTCCGCTAATCCGTTGTATTCACTCGACCCAGTCAGTCAGAACCAAAGGAACTGAGTTCTGATGAAAAATTTTGCTAATATTAATACAGTATACAAAATTATATCAGAACTAGCTGGTGCCCGCGACTCCGTCTGAGTAGAATCTCTCCATACAAATTTTCGTCCCCTATTTCACGCCCTTCAAGTATATTTTCGCGAAAAAAAAACCCCTATGTCCTTCTCCAAGATCCCGTATATCTCTATACTAAATTGGTTTACTGGATTAAGTGTGAAAACGTAACAGACAGAAAATGTTTCTTTTGCATTTATAATACATATTAGTAAGTATAGATAGTATGTAATACGACCGCTTATACATTTAATTTAAAAGAATATTATTTATTGTTAGGTATCTACGGCGTACGGGTATACAGGTGCGTATGTATACGCGAATGAAAAGTGACTTCTCAATAAAATTGCTTTTTCTCGCTAGGGTAAACAGTAGGACTGCTTAAACGCCATCCCTTGAATAGTGCACGGTGCACGGTGTTTCAAGTTCAAAGTCTAGCTAAAATGGAAATGACTCCAATTCTGTGTCCTACTTACCGTTACCTACGTACCTACAAGAAGTTTTAAAGAAAGGTTTAAGCCGAAACCTTATTTCTACCATTGCAATGTTCAACAACTGTGCGTTTTACCCACATTTCAAAACTTGTCTAGTTGCGTTTGCGGTTTCGGATGAATTATCTTCCACCGACGATTGTTCAATTGTGAAATGAGCTGAAATAGTTTTCCCAACAGACTACGCACACGCACCTTAAACAGGTTTTGAAAATTTTTATTTCATACTATACTTCAAAACTCAAAATAAATTCATTTTACAATTCCCTTCCTTTTCTCGCTATGTCCGTTTATTTAAAACAATGAGCAGAGGTTTCAGCTTTCTCTTTTTTTTTACGTGTGGAAACCCCCTCGGGTACCACCTCGCCGAGTACTCGGCGAAGTGTCTATGTCGGATTCGAACCGACTAAAACCACATGGTGTTCCGTCACGGATGTCTATGGCCGCGGGCTCAGGTATAACCTAGAAAGGAACTTCCTGAATCCCCGACAGACTAGACTATCTGTCCACAAAGCAGGTAGTCTCGCAGTTGTGAGTAGGAGCCGTGTCCCCCTTCAGTTTCGGAGCCGGGTTAACCTTCCCAGCGCCTTAAGGCCAGCGCTCATGGAGGCCGTAGGTCATTAAGTGCCCTACGGCGCCTGGTGCGTCCTCGAGCAGAGGTTTCAGCTGTTATTGATATACTTCTTAGATTTGTTACTTTTTTATATGTTTTAGTAACAAAATACGTTATTACTCATTCTTGCTCATTTTTGCTTTTTCCATATCTAATTCAAACTACCTTAATATCAAACTATATTTGTCATACCCTTGCTCTCTAATGCTCAATATCTCGTTTATGACTGACTTTTCCTCTTCATTAAGTCTCACTCGTAATGACACTACTTTTGGTTACTACAAATTGTGGTTATAGCTATTTTATTAGTAATTAACGCCTTCCACACCATTGACTTTGATCTCTTGTATGATGTTATTTGCTCTATTAACACATTTATCTGCAGCGCATTCATACGGGAAATTCCTTCTCAGCCTATTACAACATACCTGCTTCAGTACTAGCCTCTTGTACTTCGCGATTTTATTAACTTCATGTACAAATAATTTTCTACATCATACCACTTCAACGCAAATGGTTTATCAGATTTATACACAAGTTATGCTAGAATGAGTTATAAAAGCTACATAATTGTATTAATTACAAACAAATCTTTTGTAACAAAATATTTGTCAGTCAGTTTATCACTTGTCAGTCACTTTGGGCTCGTTTTAAAAAATGACAAAAATACTTAAATTGTTGTTTTAGATAAATTATCACTCCAAATCTCAACAGTAAGAAGTGGTGCCAACCTACATTCCTGATTGCTACATCAACACTAAACCACGTCAATCGTTCTCACCTACAACAAACGATGGGTGTAAAAAACAGACACCAATAACAACGTCAGTTATATCGTTTTTTGTATTAATTTCATTATAAAAAGCTAACAAGAAAACTATTAAATAATACAGATATTACCCGCTTGTTTCTTGCATGCCAATTTGTTTTACATTATCAGATGAACTAAACCAATTATAAAATTATAGGCAAAAAGTGATTGAGTTATGTTTATCGTCTGTGTGTTCTGTAATTAAGATTCTGACTGCTTGTCTGTCAGTGATGTACAGTATGCCTTAGTTCCAGGTAGTTTAGTGTTGTTGAACTTATGAACGATTAGTTTCTGTCGGCGGCTTCACTCGAGTAAATATAGATCCCTTGATACTTCAAGGGATCTATATTTACTCGAGTGAAGCCGGGATACTTCCCTCGATAACGGTACTGTTTTTCTAGATGAAAGCTACCCTATGTCATTTTCTGTATGTACCCCTGACAACGTAAAATTATAATATTCGCATTTATAATATTAGTTAGGATTATCTGGGAAACATAATATTAAGAACAATAAGTGATGTGATCACTTAAAATGATGTTTGATAAAACAGCTGTACATGTGAACAGATTGACAACTGTCTGACATTATCAGCAGTAGCTATTAAAAGATTACTTCAATTAAAAAAAAACAACAGACATAGCTCCCAAAAGGATTCAACTATTTTGATTTAGTTCTTTTTGTTTGAAAGGTGACTAGATCGAGTTTCTTCTTAAATGTTATTTAAGAAAATCAGTTCTGTTCGAAGATTATCAGTTCTTTTCTAGTCGTCGTAGGAGAGCCATGCTTCGGCACGTATTGCTTTTCGCTGAGTGAGTGAGGTTACCGGAGGTCCTAAACCTTCCCTCTCCCTCCCTCCCCTCCTCGCCTCCTATTCCCCCCTTCCCCTACTCCCACCTTAAAGGCCAGCAAAAAAAATATCCTAAAAATATGTTCATGTATAAATAATAGATATATAAATATATTTTTCTACTGTTCTTAATTATTCTTTTTTACGTTGGGGTCTTCAAAATAACATCTTGAGAAGCGAATAATTTTCGGCCAAATAGATGGGAAACTATCTATTTGTACTGTAGATATTACAGAAAGGTGTGATTATTTTAGTATAGTTGTATAGTAGACCCCGTAAATAACGCAAAGTGCTAACAATTTTAGAAAAAATCGTGGTTTTATTATAAAAATCTGATTTTGAAACAAAGTATTATTTAGTACGAGAGAGGGCTGACATGAATACTATAGATATATATAAACTATAGATATTTAATACCAAGGGTGTTGATTGAATGTCCAGACCTTTCTGAAAATTTCTGCATAAAGAACCATAGCGTCAATCACATCCATTTTTTTTTTTCAATCTTTATCAATTATTTGTTGGCTACACATAACGAACCTAAAATTTGACCACACTTTTCTGTAACAGCCTATATTGTATACGTAGGTATCATAAGTCGATTATCATTATCGTCACTTTACACATCGCAAAACAACTGGACAATTGTTTTGCGATGTGTAAAAGACTTTGGTTTTGATATATTATGTAAGCATAAAAACAAAACACTGCTCTATGTAGGGTTCCATGCCTCAAAAGCTAACTTTTATTAATGTTCCGGTTTTTCCTCTTGACTAAATAACTTTGATGTCCGTTCCTTTGGCCGACACTTTAAAACCATTGTCAATAAATTCTAATTCAATAATTAAATCAAGTCAATAATTGATATTATTCTATGAGAGCTATATCTGCCAACAAACTACTCTGTAGTTTGGCAGAATTAAAAACTGTTTTATAAAATGTGTATTTACTGAGAAAAAACAGTTTTTAATTTTTCATTTTTTCACAACTAAAATAAGTTTTAAATCTTAATTAATATTAACTACTAAACTTTATTTAAGATGAAATGTCTAAAGCACAAGTGAAAGAAAAAATCCGATATGCATGTGGTAATAGTAATTCAAATATCTATAATTTATAATATTTTATAGGTAAGTTAATTAAACCGTCGCGTTCCGGGACGGATGAACGATATGAGTATGTACGACGTTCACATGCACATGTCCAGTTTTTTTTAGTCTAGAGGTCTAGACGATCTGCGTTGTGTGTTAGTTATTGTAGTTATTGTCAAGTAAAATCAGAAACTTTTTACCAAACATCTAACCGGTGACCGGTTAAGGAGGAACTTGTAAAACATTAAGTAACAATTTGAGCCACCATTTCTTACCATTTTAATCAATTATTTTGCGAATAACTTATATTTAACTAGCAGCGCCCCGTGGTTTCACCCGCGTAAGTCATGACCCCGTTTGAATATCGGAATAAAAAGTAGCCTATATGTTAATACAAGTTTGCAGCTATTTACATACCAAGTTTCATCGCCATCGGTTCAGTAGTTTTGGCGTGAAAGAGTAACAAACATCCATCCATCCAAACTTTCACATTTATAATATTAGTGGGATTATTAGGTATATTACGTTTACATCTGAACCTTGTTAAATAGATTATTATAGGGTAAGGAAATAACCCATTATGTTTTAAGAATCAAAGGGCAGAAAAATTATGAACCCATCTCGAAAGGAAAACTTGGAAGTTAAATCAGAACCACAGAAATCTAAATAAGTTTAGATTTCTGTGGTCAGAACATTGGTAACAGACGTAAAGTATACTTTCACTTTTTTACATTTATTACCAAAACAACTAAAAGTTATCAGTACAAAATGTGTTGACCCCACGACAAAATAAATAATTATACTACGTCAATAGAAAAATAAATAAACAGCGTCGCCATCTATCGCATTACGACCGAACTGTCTGTCAAATAACCGAACGAAGTAAAAGTGAAACCTTGCACTAAGTGCTTCCAAGTAGTACCGTTAGTTGCGTGGTGGCGCCGCTGTGCTATACAAATACTGCGATTGACTACCGTTATTCAATTTAATGAATGACTGTTTGTTGAATGCGTATGGAAATTGCATTATTG
The DNA here is from genome assembly GCA_949752705.1 of Callimorpha dominula. Classification (NCBI taxonomy): domain Eukaryota; kingdom Metazoa; phylum Arthropoda; class Insecta; order Lepidoptera; family Erebidae; genus Callimorpha; species Callimorpha dominula. Next base: position 22,213,758 of record OX456992.1, read on the forward strand.
TAGCTTCTCTACCAAGTACATGCATTGATAACTAAATAAAGTTATAATCCAGACAGACAAAACAGTTCAGTACCTTTTCCACCTTCTTGTCAACCATTAATCTTTTGTTTTGTATTTCAATAAGACAATTTGTTTTTTTTTTAATAATAATAATGCTCGAATTCCGAGCAGTGGGCGAACACTTGTTATTTATAAACACAGTCCTTTCGGCAAAGACTTCTGTGGGTAGTAACCCACTGAACGGATAGATATTTTCTTAGTAAGACTCGAATTTGAACATGTTTTCCTCTCGAACTAAAAAAACGAGAAAAACATTTCCTATAAGATTTTTAACAGGCTTAAAAGGCCGAATTTTATGAAATAAAAAGCATTTAAGAGTATGCCAAAACAAAATACTTACTAACCTTCTTTCACGTTTCTTCCTTTTCGAAGTACTGGTCCCTTTGATCGTCCTATACAAAGTCATCATCTTGGAAGCCATAGTCACTGAGAAACACACTCACTTAAAATCACCCAGCTAATATTTATTTATATTCGAATATTTTTTTATTTAATACTTATTCATTTACTATTTATAACATTATTATTATCATTATATTACTTTTATTCACTTCACAGGATTTATCTGCAACAAAAGAAAACGTATTGTTACTAAAAATATTCTTAGTATTTTTAACAAATAAAATAGGTTTTTTTTCATTTCACTGTTTAATTGAACAGATAGATCCTAATAATGATGTAGATAGTGTACTAAAAGCTAAAAAAATATTTGGTAGGTCCTAGGTACCTAGGACAGGTACCAGTCATCACGCCAATCCCTCATCAATATAGGGCATTGCTCAGACTCAAAAATTAAATTGTGAGGCGCATATGTCTGTGAGGAAGTATGTTAAAATACAACAGTTTACAATTAAAACTGTTCAAAAACAGTACCTTCGTTTAGTTTATATACTTAGTGTGAAGTCTACAATGAGTTTTGGCGATATTTGTATTTGCGTCATTTGCAACTCCAAGGGTTGCCAAATTCTAAGTTGGATATAATGACTATATCATTTTAGTGTATTTTATTAATCTTAATTTTAATATATTTTTTTACCCGACTACGGCAAGCCCAAAATTATGGTTATATGTTTGACCTGAGTAATTATGTATATCCGTACCTATACTCATGCGTCTAATGATTATGTCATTAGATTTAACTTTATTGCGCGTGGGGCATCCACCGGGTATTGTAAACGGATAAAAATCAAAATGACGTTATTTTTTTGGCGCAAAAATGTAGGTTTTCACCACTTTTTTTTCTACCAAACCATCGTGTTCGCACTATTATTTGTTTTGGTAGAAAAAAAAAGTTAAAAAGTACCAAAATATGATTATAAAAAAACAGACAACCATATTATGTTTAATAGGGTTTTAAAATACCATAGTTTTTAAATGACAAATTGCCAATGCAAGAAAAACCTACAAGTTCTGATTAAGAGCATTACGAGGTTAATTGGCTTCGGGTCATAAATATTGCCCAATGAAGCATTATAATAGCCCGTACTACTTTATAACCAGGCTCCACACCTTCTAATAAATATTTGTAAGAATGTGGTTTACAGCAAATCAGTGGCAGAGCGGGCAATATGCCACGGACCCCCGGCTCGTGAGGGCCCCCGAGCACCAAAGGCCGTTAACACAGGAAGCACGAATTACAAAATGTATTAATAAAAAATATTAATTTTGAATTAAATCAATATAAGTTATCTAATTTAATAAACCTATCAAAATACACGAGTGCGACTGCGAGTGCGAGTCAGGTTGTCGAGGATAGTAAAGTTGTGCCACTACAGCAAATATCTTCTGTAGTTGTATGACTATTCCAAACCATCACCCTATAACATTATAAATGGCTCTAATTTCGGGAATAAGGTCTGCAGTGTTGCACGTTAGGTGATAGCAACTATTGAGAAGCTCTGGTGATCAAGAGAAGAGCGAAAAGAATAGGAAAAGAGAATAGGGAAATTATAAGTTAGAAAATTAACGCGATCACGTATGTAAAACACTTCGCACGGGTGTAGCAGAGCATTTTTTCGACATCTTCAATAATCATCGTCGTGTTTCAGCTAATTTACAAAAAAATACCTAATGAATTATACACCTAAATCTTCTTCAAGAATCACTCCGTCCATTGGTGGAATCCGTATAAAAAATCGTTCGGTAATTTTTGAGTATATCGCGTTCAGACAGATGGATGGATGTATGTTGGTTACTCTTTCACGCAAAAACCACTGAACCGATTGCGATGAATTTTGGTATGTAGATAGCTGGAGACCTGGATTAACGCAAAAGCTAGTCTTTATCCCGGTATTCCCACGGGATCGGGACTTACGCGATTGAAACCGCGGGGCGCTGCTAGTGAATAATATGTGGTGATATAATCAATTTATCTGTAGACTAAGCAGTAATAGAAGTTCGCTATCATCAATCAGTCCTAGCAGTTTGTGAAATGCTGAGATGGGTAGAAGAGAATGAGTAAGACCTTGACTCCATTTCGAGGAATAAAAATTTTAATTTACCCTGTAAAGCGTGAAAAATGATATGCAAATTTTAAATGAAGCACATGTTGTTGTATAATTATAGTATTGTATTATGTATGCCTGATCATTATACCCGTATTGCTACACTTATACGGTACTTTAAGTACTTAATCGGTACATAGATAATATTTTAATTGGAGTGAAATCGGCCTAGGTACTTACATATTACGTGTACTGATACATTGTTTCAGGCATCCTACTAATATTATAAACGTGAAAGTTTGTGAGGATGTATGGATGTGTGGATGTATGGATGTATGGCTGTTTGTTACTTTCCCCGCCAAAACTACTGAACCAATTGCGATGAAACTTCGTATGTAGATAGCTAAAGACCTGGATTAACACATAGGCTACTTTTTATCCCGATGTTCCCCTGCCATCTGAGTTACGCGGGTGAAACCGCGGGGCACAGCTAGTATCATAATAAACATAAAATAACTTTTTTAAAGTAGTGTCTCAATGAAGGCTGTATTCGACCAACTGACATCACCAACTCTACTGATGTTACGGCGATTAACCTTGACCTGCCTGCATCAGGTGTTCCATATTTAAATTAAAATTTTAGGGACAGATAAACCCCACATAACCGGTCTGGACCTTCTTGGAAAATACCACTTTGAAAATCTTTGGTATGTCTCGGTTTTATTTTAAACTAAAAATGAGGTCGTTTAACTTCTTTAAACACTCAGCAAAGCTTGCAAAACTTGAATACCTATCAATTTTGGATGCGATTAGGTTTCAAACTCAAAGTACTGATTGAAATTTTACACCATAGATTCAAGAAAATTATTTTTTGGTTTGGGATTTCTATTGAACACGTGCATAGTTTCCATATCTCTTTGGTTTGTATAAACGTAAATGTATTTACTTTGTTCGTATAAATAAAGTAAATACATTTACCTTGATATTAAAATTTAAATCGCGGTTGACTTCTTGCGTCTCTACAAACTCGAACCCTGTTGCTTCAATCATTTCTAACTGGATTTTTAGCGAACTAAATGTGAATATAGGTTTTATTATCGGTTCTAATTTCATCATATTTTTTATTTATTTAAAAGAAATATCTTAATGTTCAATTTAATAAATTTCCTCATCACTTGGCGCTTCCGTTTATCACCGAAATGATATTGCACATCATAATAATATAGTTCTTTATATATTTCTTACACTATTTAAGCTTTCACACTGCTTTCAACTTAACGATTTTTTTGTTTAAATAGGTTTGAAAATAGTTGCCCAAGCATCAAAACCTACATTACAAAATTAATAAACTTACACCCTTCTAACATTCAGGGTTAACAAAGACGACAATCCGGCCCCGTCCTTTTATCCTTGCATACCTCACGATCTTTATCTACTGTCATTAAAACATTCATACAAGCCCGCCGAAAAAAAAAATGCTAAGTCATACTGATTCACACTTGACAGGTTAAGTAAACCGTGAACACGTAGAAAATTTACCGCAAAGATATCAAGGAAATGACTATCGACGCAGTACTAGAGCGGCTTAGCTGCTCAACCGGTCACTTGACCTACTAACCGAATGGCTGTAATCTGCATACCATTAATTTGTTTACAAGATTTTCACTCTCAGTTAATATGTAGTCGTTAAATTGATGAGATGCATATATGTAGATGAAGAAATTAATTAGTTTAAGCCCGATGTTTTCACACACGCGCCAATGGCAGAGAAAATAAAGTAACGATTTTTATTTATTTTTTATTGGTGTGTGTTTAAAGAGTGAAAGTAATGAAATCTAAAAGGTTGCACCAACAAGTTACTAATTAAAAAAATAAAAATCACGATGGCCCTGCCAATTTTTATTAGCAGGTTTAGGTAGCAGAGACATATATAACAATCATCAACATATTTCAATCAATTAACACAAAATATTAACAAATTATACACCTAAACCTACCACATGAATCACTCTGTCTAATAGTGAAAACCGCATGAAAATCCGTTCAGTACTTTTCAGTTTATCGCGAACAGACAGACAGACGCGGCGGGAGACTTTGTTTTATAATATGTAGTGATGGCGCCATACAGCCGAACCATGAACCCTTTACCGTGTACCTGACATGTTTCTAGACACAATCCGACCGTTCACCATAATAACTTGCACATCTGTTTCTCCATAGAAAAAGTTTTCATAGTATACATTTTTTGCAATGCGCATAAAAACGCTTTATAAATTTTACGTTAAATACAGATCATCGATTTTAAGTGTGTGAATATGTCTGTCGGGTTCTGCTGGTATACCTACATGTATATGTACATAGTTATGTAATTCGAATAATAAAGACCAGGATCCTAAAACGTAATTAACGATTGCAATTATGCATCCTTTATCGTTTGTTAAAATATTATTTCCGTAAACTAATCAGTCTACGCATCATTGTGCGCGTGTAATTTAATATCGCACATCCGTTTGCATTTCACTTATAAAATATTCATTTCTAACTACCTACATGAGAGACCCCACTATCTTAGTATTAGCTTACGCTACGCCAAACTTAATTATATTATTAAACCAAAGCCCCCATAACCATAATAAGGTCAGTAAACTCTAATAAACTGGCTTTATTATTTGCCTATCATTAACTCTGCTGCCGACCCATCAGCTGTTCAGCACATTGACCTCAGGCAGGCTGTCTCATGGCATATCTATAGTCTCCGTATTGGACATCTTGCCTTCGCATGGATATTGAAAAACCGCCAAGACTCAATAACAACAACATAACAATTTTGAAAGTAAGTTTTTATTTTAACATAAAAGAGAAGAACAATTTTATAAGTTATTCCGTTCCATTTGTAAGAGGACAAGTTAGAAAATAACTATACGAAGTTTTAAATTATTGCTGCTACATATGTATAAAATCTATGACATGAAATCTGCTTTTCATCTAATTGTTAATTTTACATATTTTTTTCCAACAATAACTTAAGTTAACAAATGAATGCAATGTGACGTAACCTAGACATACCGTGCAACTGACTATCAATGACAAATTCCGTGTTAACGGGTCTTTCACAAAGCTAATGGAACACGCTGACGTTTTAATCATATGCGCTTTTGAAGGTGTTTAAACAGAAGCACAGGTTTTTTATATTTTTTTATAGAGTTTTCACTGCTTGGGGCCCCTGCGAGAATACCAGCGTTGCAGAGCGATCTGCGACACTAGCTGACGCAGGTACCCTATTCGGTCTTCGGTACCACCCTAGTCTTAAGTCATATGATTTATTGTTATAACTGAAGATACAAGTAAAATATTTTTCTTTCTTTCTTTCTGTCTTTCTTTCTTTGATCTGATATATGTGATATACTACAGAGACTTAAACCTATTAGGCCCTGCGCATTCTATCGACTGATCCGCCGTACTAATCTGTGACAGTATATTTCATTGGATTTTTTTTTTATTTGTTTGTTTGTTTGCTTGTTTTATTTTTTTGTTTTTTTTTGTTTTATTGTTTGTTTTATTAGATTGCTAAGTGGTTTTTTTTCTTCTGGTTTTGAGCCCCAAAAGAAAAATTTAACTCTCTTCAATTTTAATATTTGGAGAAGATTTTTGGAGGTTCTAAAATGATAATATATCATAATAAAACAAATAAATGTAATTTTATAAACATAGCTATGTAATTTGATTAAAGAATCTCGGAAAGGCACCTACTGGTATGTAGGTGTTCTACAGCTAATAGGTATATTCGTAAATGTTTGAGGTAAGTAGGCATTACGGAAGCTATTTTAAACATCTAATAAAGACGAAAGATGTAAATCAGAATTTATTAGCGTTTCTATTTATAAGGTACGATAACTTTTAATTTATTCATTTTAGCTTAGGTTGCGGCCTAGTTTATTTGAATTATTTGAACTGTATTAAATTAAGTTACATCCCGAGGTGGTCCAATATATTTTTGTATCTATTACCATCAAAAACATAAATGTGTAATAGACATGGTAATCGACTACGCCGAGACTAGGCCGAAAAGAGTTGAGATCGAAATGGTTGCCAAGTTCTGTAGATAATGCTGAAGATTTGAGTTAGCTAGTTTTCACATAAAACTTTTTTTATATTTGGTTAAACAACTTATCTTCTTTATTTTATAAGCAAATTACTACATAGTACTGTATTTATATTCTAGGGTCAATATATCTTAGTCTTCTAAAGGATTGGTGTGATGTAAAAACTAGCCAAGTCAAATCTTCGCCAGTTCCATATTCTTGCCTTGACACGCAGCCAAATAAAATATCACATAAATCAATATGGCATAGCATATGTCTATCATTTCTTCGCAATCCTAATAAATAAATAATAAACATTGTAATAAGACAATACAACACCAGTGCACACAGAGAATATTTTATTCAAGGCAAAGTTCAATTCGTTTCAAATAAGAATAGGAACGTCAATGACCTTAATCTGTCAACTGTCACTTGGGAAGTACTTTGCTCACAAAACTAATTTGCGTACTTAACATTAACATTTTTTTTTTACTTTACTTAGCTGTTGCTATGCTGTGTGCTAGCTGTATTAATTTCATAATTTTAAAAATAACTAAAAATCGCCTGTTAGTCGATATTCGACCATAAGTTATTAAATTTTGAATGTTTTGTTTTATTTCGTTGACTAGTATAACTTGAACAGTTATCGTATAGACTTTCATAACATGAATAGTCGACATATATACTGGACACCTTTAGCTTTTTGTAGTCGTTTTCATAAAATTTAAAAATAAAACATAATAACCAATTTTTTATGTCTTTTTTTTGACATAAATTGGAAGTTTCAAAAATATATATTTTTCTCATCCTACCTAATTGGTTCGAACTGACAGCTATGACATCACAATATGGCGCAAAGTAAGTCCTATTCTTACCTATTTAAATATACATAGAACTATAGTTGTTAGTTGTTGGTACAAACCACTACTAAATATAAAGAGTCTTTACATTGAACTAGTATATAGACTTATATGTACGATACACTACCGTACTAGACAAAATCAATTATAAGAAAACCGCAAATCGTACAGTTACAAAATGTAAGAGTAAGAATCACATAGATTTCTTCGATAATTGTAGAATGCTAGACTTGTATGTCGAAACTGATAGACCGTCAATCAACAAATACCAGGTGAACCGGTACCCAATGACGTCTAGCCTTCGTTCGATTCTCGGATTCAGCAATTATATTGATTAGATAAGGTATTCGCTTTGCTACTGAAGAGTGCATCCATGATTCATGATACAATCGATATGATACGACATAAATATGCATGTATGATATTTGATATTCGATATTCGAAATTTTTTATGCTACAACCATTTTTTAAGTTTGTATTCGACTCATTTCCATATCCCATTGTCGATAAGGATCTATCTATCTCTCATCGACACTGTAAGTTTTCTTATCCTTCAGGGTACATCATCTAGCTAATAGTGGTACCATGAGAAATCCTTCTCGTTAGGGCTACTATTTGTCCTAAAAGAAGCAGAATGTAGCAATTTATAATAGTGAAAAAATAAAAACATTAAATAAAATAAAAAAGATGACATACACCTCTACAAATAATCCCTAAAACATTTTACAATAAAATAATACAATAAGAAGTATAAGAAGAATCATTTTAGAACTTACATACATAACATTCACAATTTTGTAACCAACCATTTTAATAATTTAATATAGCGTAATGTCAAAAATAATGTTAAACAATATAAATTAAATTTAAAAAATAAGTACCTAATGTCAGTTTCTTTTATTCCTTGCTATTGTTGGGCGCCACTGTTCTATTTATCTAAAGTTCGTTTTCATTTTGTGAAACGGTTCTCAAATATCATATTAGAGACTATGTACGTTCACGAAGACATTGAAACTGTTATTGAAACACGTTAAACTGTTGTTGTACAATTGTGAGTTAATTTTCGTAAAATCAATGTTTTACATTAATTTGATACAACAGCATACATTTGTATCACAATAACCAATTATCTACGGTTACCGTATTGTAGTCTCACACAGTGTGATGAATATGCTGTGAGTTTTCGATTGTCATTTCTATTAAGCAGTTATTTCAAGTTTATGAATGAATTCCTTCAATTATATATACCATAGATGTGTAATCGGCGCTCAAAAAAGGACACTAAACTGTACTTAATTGCAGTTGTAAGCACAGTTGAGTGACGTTTCAGATGTAACTGAGATATACTAAAACTATGCTTTAGAAGGAGGCGGTACTATACTACTACCGGTAAGTATAATAATTTTATGACAGTTTTAATTTTTTAAAGTATAATAAGGGCACTGTAACAAACGCTAATATAAAAAGTAAGTTATTTTTTAAAAAACGAAGCCCATGCAACTGTCGATGTACATGCATGCGCGTAAAGTATATGTGGAAAAATCGAGTACTACTATTTTAAGCGATTTTTGTAGGAGAGTGTATCTATGGAAATTTCACTATGTCATGTACCTCGGTCTAGACCGTGCGAGGAAAACGGGTGCCACACACCTCTGGGGACTTCTTCGAGGTCATAATTTGTGATGTTTATGTGTGTGAGCCATGCAGCGATGTTACAATAGGGATTATGCATGTAATTTTTTTTTTAGCGTATATTGACTTGTTCCATCATTCTACCCTAATAAAAAATATAAATAACCTTGGCAATGTTCAAATTAATTTTTAAAATAACATTGAAAATATCGATAAAATTTGATCTGTTTAAACGCCGCCATATTTCGCGGGCCTTGGATGACGTCACGTTTCAAGCTCAGTGTTTGTTCCATAAACTTACTTGAAGTGTTACAGTAATTTTATACCGATTTCCAGTTGTAATTACTATTTATTGTAATTAATAGACGATGGATAAAATTAAAAAACCATTTTATAGGTATTGCCTTGTCCCTTAGTGTAAAAATACTATAAGAAGTACACCCAATATAGTTTTATTTCGTGTACAAAATAATAATGTAAAATACGAAAACAATGGTGTACATTAATGAGAAGAGATGAAGTATCTTCATTATCGTGTTTATATTGTTGTGAATATCACTTTAATGTAAGCATATTACAATTTAATTGTTAGTAAAGTGTGAATTAGTCAGTAGTAGGTAATTTATGTTTGTTAAATATCAAACAGAAGGCAACTTGCTTGTCTACTTAAACTAGGTAACAAAAGTCCAATAAAACTTCATGAATATAACTATACATATCATACCTATCCTTTAGATTATAATATAACAAGTATTATAATAAATACCTTGCGGCTTTCACTCCTTTAAACTTAGCGGACGTAAAATCTGGATTTGATGCAAAATATATAGTCATCATGAATGCACCTATTTTCGGCAGATTGTCCGATTGTGCTTTGACAAAACTACATTCAGTCATCGTCCTAGATGATTTCTAATATCACTAGAATGCTTAAATTTCACTAGCTAAGAGCAAAAACCACAGGAACACCTATCTTTCTCCGTAACACTACGAATATTGGCGCCAATAAATGACAGAACGTGGAATGACACGTCATGTTTTGTTTCGACCAATGGTGAAGCGTTTTGCAAAGTTGAATTTCGCGCCCTTATTTTGCATATTTTAATTAATATTTTTTGCAATTAAACACGAACTAAATAAGAAAATAATTGTTTAGGCATAATATCTGGACAATAAAGATTCAAGGGAAAATTAATCAAGTAAATTTAAACAACATGCATATTCCCTATTATGGTAAAACCAATATTTACCATCAACGTACGGTATTAGTCACTGCAAGTCTTTCACTTTGCTATGCCCTCGATATTTGCAATTATTAACTTGGGGTTACTACCTACAAAAAGAGTGCGATTCATAGTTACTAATGGTCTTTCATATTTTTGTAAATTAAATCAAAATCTAACCTTTGAGCTGTCTCAGCAATAATATACAAAACTATTATTGCTTTAACGCTCTGTCGACGTAAATTTGGTCGTCACGTGACGTGATTTAAAAACAGGTGTCGATGTACTCTACTTTCATAAAATATATATTATCCTAATAATAGCTAGTTAGTCAAAGATCCTAATTAACCTCAACCTAGTGAAGTGGAAACTATATTTAAGCTGTGATCGTAAAGCGTGAACAATTTATTAGAATAGATTATCGATATAGCCTGCATTTTTTGCAAATTATTTAGATTAACTAAAAAATCTACCGGTATTACTGCATCTACTTATTCCTACTTTGGCAATTGGTTACAATAGCGATTGTCTGTAGTAAAAATATCAAGACTTAAATAGACATTTCATCATGTCATATAACATCAGCTTGTGATTTTATTACTTATATTGACTTGAAATCACAAATACCATGTTTTTAGGGTTCCGTACGTACGATTGAAAAACAGAACCCTTGTAAGGACACTCGTGAGTCTCTGTCCGCCTCTCACAGCCAATTTGCTCCCAATTTACTTGTCCTATTAAGTTGAAATTTGGTACACATCCATTCTTACGCACATCCCAAATAGGTTACGTAGTACGGAGGTCACACTGAAAGTGTTTAGAAAATAAAATACGGAATGATTATAGAAGCCTGTAAATATTTTTATTGCTTTTCGAAGTGGTCTTTGTTCCTTTCTTAGCACCGGCGCATGCGATGGAACTATTAGGGATCTCTTCCACACCTTTTTTAAACGCAACCACGGCATCTTCAGGGTTCATAAAACGAATTCCTCTAAGTTTATCTTTTATTTTTGGAAATAAATAAAAGCCATTAAGTGCCAGGTCGGGATTGTAAGGAGGATGACTCACTAGCTCCACACCTCCGACAGACAAATACTCGATAGTCGTAGTAGTAGTTGAGCTGGGGCGTTGTCGTGGTGGAGGATGATCCTGCTTCTTGGGCGCTGCTGTCTAACATTTTCCAAGGCAACTGGTAGACAATGACTGACATACTTACCAATCTGCAGTTACAGTCCTTTTAACTTCTAGAATTTAATAATTCTTCATGCTAATTGACCCGTCCGTCCAAAGAATGAGGCAATAATCTTTTGCCCTAGACTTCTTGCCTGAGATTTGCCGACAAAAGTAAAGAAGGGCTTCTTTACTTTTGTCGGCAAATCTTCGAATGGAAACATCCATTGCACAGATTGTCTTTTAGTTTCGGGTTTGTAACAATATATCCAACGTTTGTCACCTGTGACGATATCATATACAGCATTCGAGACTTCCGTCATACTTTTTAAGCATAGAACGGCACGAATCCAAACGTTTTTGATCTTCCGTCAAATTATGAGGTATCCATCTAGTACAAAGCTTTCTGACGCCTAAATGTTTATGTAAGACTTTTTGTATCTGATTTTGACAGATTTGGTCAGCTTTAGGTCTTGGTATGAGACCAATGCCTAAAGCTGCCCAAATCTGTTGATATGTCACCCTTCTATCAGCTTCTATCATTAGCTGCACAGCACTCACGTTATCTTCAGTAGTTGGCAAGGCAAAGTTGAATGATATGTAATTTTACGGTGGTATCTTTTGTATCGTTGTCCTCCTGATGTAGATTATTATTTATTTTAGACATTTGGCGTAATGATTATTTCGGGAGAAACAATATTAACGTCCAAAAATTTCAACTCATACATACAGTGAATTAATTTCTAGAAAACAATTAAGGTATAGTGCCAAACTAACCCAAGGACGAAGTAAGCGTCAGTTAGTTACTTACACTAATGTTTTATTCGATCTATATAATTATAACCAATGCCTTGTGGTTGAAACTAGATTAGATCTATATCTAGTTTCAACACTAAGGCATTTATATCAGTTATATCTTGTTGTAGCCAGTAAAGAGACGGGTAGACCTAGTTTTAGCCGAATGCAACCCGCTTCACCTGGCATGCGCCGTGAATAAAAAGGATACAAGGTTAAACCTAAACTAACTGTTTAACTAACTGCTATCGACCGCAGCTAGGATTAGCCATCTGTAACTAGGTGTAACCGTATTTCGGCTTTTAGCCGTAACAAATACATTGTACACATGTAATTATTACCGATTTTTCATCTTTTTATTCTTCAAATATTCTTCGATAACAAAATGACCGCCTTAGTTTTGCCAGATACATAGCTTACTAAGTAGTAGGTTAGTAAAATACATGATTTAAGAAATGTTTCTTCGAAATTACATAATCTCGTAATCATCTCTATCATGAGCTTAGTTAGCAAATTTACACCACTATTACCAAAATTACACACTAATTCAGCCTTTCGCAATCGCCTGAGTAACCATTTTATTTTGCAAGAAAGTGACAGCATGAATCACGAATTTATCCGAACATAGTCGGACGTCGCCGACACAAATGACAAAATATTTTATAACTCAGATATTCGCAAACTTTTCTGGTTCCACCGGTTTTACGAAATTTATAAGAATGTATTTATAGGCATTGGGCCCAAATGGCAGGCCAATGTACGTTTAATAATATAAAAAATTATAATTCATGCGGAAGATGAAATTCGTAAATGGATAATGTTTGTCCACCATTTTATACTACCATAATCGATTTCTGGAAGACATATTTTTAATTTACATATGGCAATTAATATAAGAAGACTGGGCTTGGTAAGGTAAACCCTATGTAAATAACAGAACTGACATTTTAAAGATGTATTTATTACGTACTTGCGACATTCAATAAAGTTAAAGATATCTTGATTGTCTTAGACTAAAGATGAGTTAATTCTAAAGTCAGTTTTCATTCCTTTATGCAGTAACAAAATACTTGAAATTTCATGTTTAAGTCTGGGTGATAAAAACTACTGTGGAAATTCGTCTTACTCGTCTAGCCAGATCGAGATTACTTTGTTTTCAACAGTTATTTATAAATATTTTTAATCAATTATTAATAATAATAATGATAATGACTTCACATATCTCACACACGGTCGTCTCATCCCAAACTAGGCAGAGCCTGTACTATGGTAACCAGACCGCTGATAAACATACCTATGTATTTCTAAATACATACATATTATATATAGCAGCGCCTATTGGCCTGTTGGTCTAGTGGTTAGTGATCCCGACTACTCAGCCAGAGGTCGTGGTTTCGATTCCCACCCAGGACAAATAATTGTGTGATGAGCATGAACATTTATTCTGTGTCTGGGTGTAATTTATCCTATTAATATTATAAACGTGAAAGTTTGTGAGTAAGGATGTATGGATGTTTGTTACTCTTTCTCGCCAAAACTGGAGACCTGGATTAACACATAGGCTACTTTTCATCCCGATATTTGTAGTAAACCATAAATGTTCTAATAAATCTGTCAATAGGACGACCATAGATAGCCAATAATAATTATTTTAATAGTATTAACATGGGCGTACCGAGGGGCTTTAACAGCTTACATAGTACAAGGTAATTTTCAGTAAAAATTTTGATTTGCCTTCCCTGGACGGACAAAATCAAATTTTGACCCCCCTGGACTAAAAGCTGGGTACGCCCATGAGTATTAAGGTCAATTGTGTACATTATTCTTGGGTATTCGAACTACTTTTCAGCGGATAAAGATTGTGGTGATGATTGGTTTTGCAATCAAGAACTTATATGTAGTAGTGGTATAATATACCTTTTACTATTACTGATTAGTTGATTAAGTTACATAACATATCAATTTTATTGCAAGTTAATACTTCCGTCATAGATATTATAGCATTTACATAGGAATATCGGGATAAAAAGTAGCGTATATATTAATCCAGGTCTCCAGCTATCTACATACCAAGTTTCATAGCAATCGGTTCAGTAGTTTTGGCGTGAAAGAGTAACAAACATCCATACACCCATACATTCTCACATACTTTCGCGTTTATTATATTAGTAGGAAGTAGAATATTTACAGCTTTTAGACTTCGATCATTTAAATATGCAGATTATTCTTTGATGTTATCTATTTTTTCTTCTTGTTATGTAATATATTACTATCCAACAAAATATCGACTAGCGCAACCTTAATCACAGTCTTCTATACAGTTTAGGTATTTCGTACGGCGTCTGACGCCTCCAATTACATATATATAATAAATATATATAATATGTATATTATAATATATATATTATAATATATATGTATGTAATATAATATTAGACTGTGGTTAGGGTTGCGCGAGTCGATATTTTATTGCATAGTAATAGGGTTGGTAACGAACAAATAATACCATTACTTTTGCAAGTGTATGTAGGTAACCGCTTGCCATCAACTAGACCGTGTGCTTCAAGTTTTTTTAAACCTGAGCTGTATATATATAAAAAGAAAAAGTTCTTCTGTACATTAATAATATAACCAGAGTGATGATTTATTTAACTATTCAACCATTTATATAATTTTATTTTAAAATTATATATTCCAATTTTTTTGCATGCCAACATCCTAAACAGCGTCTGATCTATGATGTTTTGCACTCTCATTATCACTACATATAAAACAAAGCGCCGCGTCTGTCTGTTCGCGATAAACTCAAAAACAACTGAACGGATTTTCATGCAGGTTTTCACCAATAGATAGAGCGATTCATGACGAAGGTTTACGTATTTAATTTGTTAAGGTTTTGTGTAAATTGGTTGAAATATGATGATGATTGTTGAAGATATCTCTGCTACCCGTGCGAAGCCGGGCGGATTGCTAGTAATAATGTAAAAGGAGTGTTTAATAACACTATTATGCCACAAATTCAAATTGGTGATGGTGCAAATCCCACAAGGGACAAAAATTTGTGTGAGCCACAAATAGTTGTCCCGAGTCTGGATGTTCTCTACATCCGTTGTTTGAATGTTTAGCCGGCGGTAGCGTAATGGCTAAGGCGTCGGACTTGCGATCAAGTGGTTGCGGGTTCGAACCCCACCCAGTGCACTATGTGTGACCCACGTTGCTAGTATTCTTTAAAAAAAAAAAATGTTTGTGAAGCCCCACACAGGAATATTCCTAGAGACGACTTAAAAAAAAAAATCTAATTTATTTTAAAATAGCCACCCACAGTAATCAGTAGTCGGAGTGAGTGATTAGCGTACCCTTAACAAGCGATATTAGTTTTCTATTCACCTCCAAGAAACCGTACACTGTTTTTTGGAGTAAGTAAGACTTATGTGGTGACACAGTGGCGATATCCACATACACACCGAAAACATACTTCAAAATAATTTAACAAAGACACGCTGAAGTACGGAGTGGCTACTGATCCTGCATCGCGCAATGAAACCTCTCACGACGATTTGTATATTTGTACCATTAGTACTATCGCCTGTAGTAAGTAGATATAAGTAAAACATTGTAAACTATTTGTTTGTGTACAATAAAGAGTACATCGATCTATCTATCTATCTATACACAACGTCCTAACATCAACTGTAGGGCCGCGGTGCACTAGCTACGGTCACTAGCCTGGTCGGATGATTCTCCCTTTATGTTGGAGGGTTATCTTATCCCCATGCTTACTATCAGGTAAATGTGTTTGTTTGTCATATTAGTTCTATAACAAATTAAATAATTAGAAAACTAAAAAATAAATAGAAATTTTATATATATACCTAATTACCTACTTATAAATATTATCTGTTGTATTACCTCTGACAGCACTTAAATTAATTCAACATGTATATTTATGTCTAGTTTTACTGATTTCATTTGATCTAAATGACCTTCAACCTGAAATCGTACGATCGACGAATCTAATGGACATCCGAATTCATTAATAAAATTATAAATACGAAAGTTACTTTTATTTGTTGGTTTCATACAATTTCATGTACTGTTCTGTATAATAATAATAAATAAATATATCCTGAAAGACGGTACGGTGGACATCTGTCGGGCATGCCACCGTCCTGGTGAATATATCAGGCATATTATTTCTGGTTGTTCTTGTCTTGCCAACGGTGAATATTTGCACAGAGTTTGCACCAAGTGGCCAGGATTGTGCATCAACAGCTTGCCCTTAGATACAATCTTGTGCATTCAGAGGTGCCATATTACAGGTATGTGCCCGACCCAGTTCTCCATAATGGTCGTGCCACATTGTATTGGGATCGATCTATCATCACTGACAGAACTATTGTTGCCAATAAACCTGACATAGTGGTGATAGATCGATCAGAGCGCCGCGCAATGATTGTTGATATCGCTATTCCTCATGACGAGAACCTCGTGAAAGTTGAAAAAGAAAAACAAATCAAATATTTGGATTTGTCTCACGAGATTGTCGATATGTGGAATGTCGATTTGGTGATCATTGTTTGTCATATCTGCTCATGGATTAATAGCCAAGAGCCTCGATCAACACCTTAAGAGGCTCGCGTGAGACGGCTGGATCAAGGGACTGATGCAGAAGGCAGTTCTCCTCGACACGGCCCGTATAGTGAGGAGGTTCCTGTCTTTGGAGCCCTAACCACCGGTATCTTGGTCCCTGTACCCGATGTCGGTGGTATACTATTTTTTATATTTTTACATTTATATTTTGTTTTATACGTATTTAAAAATGTAATTAATAAGTTTTATGATGAATAAAGAGAATAATAATAATAATTTGAAACATCTCACTCACGGCCGTCTGATCCTAAACTAGGCAGAGCCTGTACTATGGTAACCAGACTGCTGATAAACATACTTATATATTACTAAATACATACATACTATAGATAAATTACACACAGACACAGAGCAAATAATCGTGCTCATCAAACAATTATTTGTCCTGGGTGGGAATCGAACCCCCCTCTGGCTTAGTGTATTCTGTGGCCTTACATACAAAACCGATCAACACGAAATTGTATCAAAATCTACATTTCATGACCGAAGCCGCGTGCAAAGTTACTTTGTAATATCTGTACCTCGGAGGTACATAACATTGTATACCTCTAAGGTACAGATATATAAGATTACAATTGTCTATTAGTATGGAGATCGTAAACTACGAGTGTTAGCCCTCGTGAGGTAATGTTACCCAGGGTAAAACTTTTGGGGTGACTGGATATAAAACAAATCTGTGTTTAATCTTCTTTAAGTGGACGAGGTCTGCAGAAATGGTTAAGGGAGATTTGTTTAGTAGGCGTGGCGCGTGCGCCCGTATCTGGCGTAAAATGTGATTGTTATTCATTTCTGTCTTTAATCGAGTATCAACCAGCGACCGCGTCCGAATTTATAATATACAAAAGAGCAGCGGTAGCGTAATGGCTAAGGCATCGGACTTGCGATCAAGTGGTTGCGGGTTCGAACCCCACCCAGTGCACTACCGAACCCACGAACGTATGACCCACGGTAGCAGTATTATATATTAGTATTATTATTAATAGCAAGATATAAACATAGTCTGTCTAGAATTTTTCAAAAACCAAGTGAGTAACGAAGAATGAACGAAGAAGTACTGTGTATAATAACCTTAAATCAATAAATAATGATGTTTATAAATCAGTTTTTTTGTAAGAAAACATTTTGTATAAAGTATCTCATGTCATTGACCGAACGCCTCCTATACCTAGCGGCAATGACCTCAAAAATTATCACATGTGCGTATATCTAATAATGTCCCCGATGCTCGGCCTTAATATCTAATTAACTTATTTAACGTGTGGTTTTATGTACGTCTACTGAAAAGTAAGTAAACAAAGAGAAAACTTCATACACTGTATATTCGTTAAAAAAATTCGCTTTTAAACGTGAAGGAATTGTGGTTGACACACCCAACGCTATCTAATTTACTATTTAGTAACTATTGACCTGCATCTCTATCGCGGAATTAAATGCAGATCGACCTATACTACTTAATATTGGCTATTTAAAGTGTACAAAGCCTCGTAAGTCATACACTTAAGCGATCAGCGAAGTTGGAAGTTCATTGCTACTTTTCTTCGCATATGGATAGCTCGTAATATTTTCATTATATAAAGCCAGTAGTGTACGTCTTACAGCTTGCGGTTTCACACGTTTATAATGTATAAATTCTTTCCTAGTCACCTTTCATTACTTGCAACTATTATATACTATTTCTAAGAAATTTCAAATAGTTCCACGTAAGAAGGCCCTTAAGGCCAATTTTGTATGTCGCTCTTAGCATTCAATGCACACCGACATATCCTTTATCCATGATCGGAATATAATTAAACGGCCAGAAAACAGAGACCTGCGAACAAACTACCCCTCTACACCGTCTCCTAATAAAATTGCTAGTGTATTGCATCGCTCTGAAGGCTGATTTTATTAAGGATGTTTTCGTAACAATTCGTAATCCGGTTTATATAATTATATAGACAAAATGCATAAATTAGAACATACTAATTACTTTACACAAGTTATGATTTACTAATGCAAGCCCCCCGACCCTCCACTGTGCCGTATGTACTGAAAGATTAGTTACGCCTATATTAATATATGAGCCTTTGTACATATTGTTTTGTTCGAGAATTAGCGTTTTTGTGAAATATCTTGTTTTTATATTACAGGGGACAAGCGAACAGACGGGTCACCTGATGGTAAGTGACTAAGTGAGGGCGTTGCCGGCCTTTGAGATTTGAGTACGCTCTTTTCTTGAAGGTCGTATCGGTCCGGAAATACCGCAGACATACAAAATCACTAGATTTAAACAATATTATTAATTGTTTTGAAATGATTTCGTTTCACATTTTGTGATGAGGTGCAGTGTGTTTTTATTTTACTTTTTTTATTACTAGAATATAACTCCTCTGTCATTTGAGACAAAGTTTCATTAATTCTCATATACCTATTATATTTGAGGAATTGTCTTCTGGAATGTATAGCAAAGTTCTAATCTTTAAACATCTGTTGAATTGTCAAGTACTATGCCAATAGTGGCTCACTCTTTTTATAAATATCTGTAGCGGGTCATCAGAAGCAACTAAAGCTCTAAATATTTTATTTATGTTTGACTAATTTAAGTACTTTTTCACTTACATTACCCCTTTTTTAAATGAAATTGTCATTCTGGAAATATTTGTGATTAAAAAAAACGGGAAACGATCGATTGTGGTGATCGAATGTAAGCTAGGGTGGATACTCATCATGGATATCGTTCAAAATGTTTAATTTTAACTACATGAAAACATTCACTCTGGTTTTTTTAAAACAGTTTTAAGAACTAAAATATATAATAGGACTAGCTATGCCCGCGACTTCGTCCGCGTGGAATAGTGTCTTTGTTTAGATATTTTAATTATTTAGGCTAATTGACGACTCTTCCATACAACTTTTCATCCCCACCTTTTAACCTCTTACACCCCTTTTTTTGCATTAAAAAGTAGCCTATGTCCTTTCTCAGGCTCTAGACTATTATTTGTGTACCAAATTTCATTGAAATCGGTTCTTTGGAAAGGGCGGTTCATTGCTCGTCGGAAAGGGCGACAGACAGACAGACCGATAGACAGACAGAGTTACTTTCGCATTTATAATATTAGTAAGGAAGTAAGGATTATAACTTTTTTTTAAAAAGATGTTGCTTATCGCACGTTACAGTTCAGACGCTCGGCGGATGAGGGCTAGCGAGAAAAATGTGTTAGCGGAACAAAAAATGCTGACTGCGATTTGATTTATTTTATACTATCTGCGCCCCGCGGTTTTACCTGCGTAAGTCCCGGTGTCGTTCGAGTATCGGGATAAAAAGTAGCCTATGTGTTAATCCAGGACTCCAGCTATCTACATATCAAGTTTCATGGCAATAGGTTCAGTAGTTTTTACGTGAAAGAGTAACAAACATCCATATATCCATTCATCTTCACAAACTTTCACGTTTATAATATTAGCAGGATTAGTGTACAATCAACAGTTGATTGTATACTATTTATGCATACATCAGTTCGGGCAACTTTCACAGATGGCGCAATTTTAATTTTCAGTTTTTATAATATTTGCTGTGTTGTTGCAATTTATTTAATACATTAAATATATTTAAATATAGGGAAAGGAATATAGGGTGTACCAAAGACACCTCACTGTTTTTTCTTATTATTTACACTTCTATGTGCTCGAAGTTAGAGAAGGGGTCGCGTGTGCAAGTATTTGGTTTTCATGCATAATGCAAATATTTCATAATAATCTATTTGCATTTGTCTGAGTATTCTTATGTATAATAATTATGTGTACATTTTTTGTAAATGTAATTCGAAAGAAAGTATCTAAATGTTTATCTATGTTCTAGAACCAGTGCAAGCTATGCTTAGTTAGGGTTTAAAATTTAAATTAAAGTTAAAATTTATTTTACCAACATTGCACCACGTACATTTCGAGGCACACTTATTCACGTGTAACTAAATAAATACAAGTAGGAGCGGTACACGGATGCGAGCCTATTAAAGGCACGTTGACTGACTCCATACTACTGAGTAAAGTAAGATGTAACCCCAAAATTATATCCGATCCGAAAATCGACCATACGATCTCACCCGCAAACGTATATATCAAAATTATTAAGGTAATTCTAGATGTCAATAAATAAAGCGACCATTTTGAAGAATCTTATGATATTTCTTACTAAATCACGCCAAAACGGCTAAACAGGTCTGGATGAAATTTGGCACAGAGATAGATGATGGGCCTGTTCGTCTAGTGGTTAGTGATCCTGACTGCTGAGCCTGAGGTCGTGGGTTCGATTCCCATCCTGGTCCCAGGATGATGTGATGAGTACAATCATTTGTTCTGTGTCTGGGTGTAATTTAACAAATTAAATTTTCATTACTAAGAAAATTCATAAAAACTTACTTTGAAATTTTTTAAAGTTACTTTTTATGGATTTTCTCAAAAACTGAGTGAATAATATCAAAATAAAAATATATGTACGATTTAAAATCTTTACACATTCCATCTGCTCTTATGAAAAACGGAGGCAAAATACCTAGAAATTCATAACTTGTAAACGGATGTTTTTTTTTTCAAAAAATCCTATTCTAACTGCATGTTAGAGTCATGCTCTTTCAGTAAATTGAGTGTTCCTTTTTCAAATACAACCTGTATTTAATAAGTATGTTTATCAGCGGTCTGGTAACCATAGTACAGGCTCTGTCCAGTAT
Organism: Callimorpha dominula; assembly: GCA_949752705.1. Taxonomy (NCBI): domain Eukaryota; kingdom Metazoa; phylum Arthropoda; class Insecta; order Lepidoptera; family Erebidae; genus Callimorpha; species Callimorpha dominula. The sequence continues at coordinate 22,235,380 of OX456992.1, forward strand.
TATTAGTAGTTATTATTAGTATAGTCTAGAATGGCACATAAATGAAAATCACACAACGTCACAGGGAACACCTAGTTAGGTAATAAACTTAAGATCCTAAGTCTCATTAGTTTTAGAACACAATAACAGGTCAAGTACCTTTATGACCTGCCAATTTTCGCTTTCATCACTTTGCCTTCACAGTAATAAGGTAATATGTGTATATGGCAAATAAATCACCGTGATCTGCCTTACGATTTCGTTGCTGACGTTCCGTACAGATTGCATATTCATCGCGTGTGTCCTCTTTACTTCTGGCACACAGATAAAATGGTTAGTACACACGCGAAATATGAAGCAATATTTTTAGATGACAAAATAATTTAGAACATACAAACAATATGTACAAAATTTTTAACCGACTTTAAAAAAGGAGGAGGTTCTCAATTTGTCGGAATCTTTTTTTTTATGTATGTTCAGCGATTACTCGAAGACGCCTGAACCAATTTGGAAAATTATTTTTTGTTTCAAAGGGTATACTTTCCAGGTGGTCCCATTTAAATTTCACCGAAATCGGTTAAACGGTTTGTGAAAAATCAACTAATATCTAAAAATTTTATACATGGATGATATTTTATACATGGATGATATTTTCGTTTCCTCCGAAGCCTCGCTATCTCATTGGAGCAGTGAGTTTAGTTGGCCTACCCATATTATATTTATATAAAGTACAATTTATCATGATTTAGGCACATTGAAGACGATGATACTTTTTTTTAAAAGATAATTATTCCAAGTAGAATTTTGTCAGCTTGGTAATGAGTTGCGTCGTTACAATATAATTAATGTAAACTAAACATTACACATCGTATATACACATGTAAATTTGCAATGCAAACATTTGAAGAATTTATTTTTTACTCCGTCCCACCTTTTCTTTATCGATTTGCTGCTTTCACTCTAGAACCCGTTTACTCCAAGGGTCATAGTTCCTTGGCAGACGTGGCCAGCCCATTGCCACTCCAGCATGCTTATTCTGCGATCTTTGTCGGTAACTTTGGTTCAGTGTCGGATGAGCTCATTACGAATATTATGTTCGTATATTACATTTTATTGCCATAATCAAAATGCAATATAAAAGTTTTGTAATTACTTGATATGAAAGCATTTTACATACATATACAATGTTTCTACACTATATGTATAAAATTATGTCTCGAACTTTCGGTAAACCGTTTAATTAGGTATTAAGAATACAAAATGCCGAGTTACGTCTCGGTTTAACACAGGAAATACTTCATAATTAGAACAGAACATAATCATTGAGGATGATTATATTATGCAATCATTTCTCATAACATGAAATGTTCTCAATTCAGTCTGCACTTGATACACAGAGACTTGCATTGCAGCCTCATGTTATGTCACTACGAAATAGTTTTAGCTTGTAAATATGTTTGTAATCTTATAATTCTAGCAGTAAAAGCACTCGACATATAAAGTACTTTTATTAAGTACTTGCCAGCATGTGTTCCTGTCTTAATGGCCTCTCCAGTCGCATGAAATACAGAACTCTCTGCGAGCTACTCAGTCCCGTTCCCCTAGGTTCCTCTAACTACCCATTTTTCCTTATACAAATTTATCTTCTTCCTTCTTTCCCGTCTTAAGACGCCTACATTCCCAAGAAGGGTTGGCGACAGGCAGGCGGCTGGCCATAAAATAAACTAGCCAAAAAACTTGTAATGTTACACATTGTGCCAACCTCCATGAATATTGGGAAAAGGACAGGAAGATGTTGATGATGATATTAAGTACTTGAAGGGTGTGCGCCTACATAATCTAAGATGTGGAAGTGTCAAAGTCGTAAAATCTGTTCAGGTTTATGAGTGTGTTATTTACAGCGATTTAGAAAGCTTGAAACACAGACGTCCTTTCGAAATATCACCGAGAATCTAACCAAACACTTTAAAGTGATTATTCAATTCTAGTGAAATCTTTATGTTTGATTAGAAGGTAGGTAAAAGTTAAACTTTGTCCACGTGTCAATATTTGTTCTAAAAGCGGGAAGTTAGTAGCTCCTACGGAAATAATTATAATCTGCATTATTATTTGGTTGGGAAGTAGCTGAAGAGTTTGTACCGCTCGACGTTATAATCACAGGATCTATATATCCGATCAGAATGAATTATTAAGCCCCTATTAATTAAACTGCCGTGTTTCTCTGAAAAATCAAACATGTTTTTAATATTTAGGGACATGATTAAGCAATGGAAGTTTGCCATTTTTTTTAAAGATCATTGATATCTTTAGATTCACTGATTCTATAGAAATGTTAGAGACGGGTATCGCTGAACTGTTGAATGGCGTTTATAGACAAGCGCTATCGCGAAAAGAAGGTGGACTAGAACAGTTGACTCGTTTTGGTATACGACAGCGCAAATATTTTTCTTTGGTTCTTTCTCTTTTTAAAATCCTAGTTTGAAAACTTTTACAACACGGAGTGATAGTTACATGTTACATGTAATTGACAATAACAGTATTCCTTTCTAAAGAAAATACAGCTACATTCGCCGCGCTATGATATCATATAAAATCAGAATTACGCGGTTTATCTTTAACTAGCGTTTCTGGTATTATAACCGTTTTTAGATTATTTTTCTATTGTCCTTTGTTCTCTTGTTTTAACCGAGTGCACCGAGAAATGTAAAAAGGTACTAAGTTCATGTATTTATTGGTATGACTAAAACACGATATCTCCTTCATAAATTCTAACCTCTTGTTAAATAAATTAAAAAAAAACACCTAAAGGAAATGCGATAAAATGTATTCTAGTTTGAGTTAGGAATGATAGAAAACAAACAAAAATGTAGAAACTGAGCACTTCTTAATCAGAGTTATGTAACTGAAAGCAAAAATCAATGAGATGTAAATAATTCACACGCAGAAAGAGCCACGCACTCCCGTGCACTCATACACACACATGCACAAATACCTAAAATTTACTCTTTTATAGTATGCTTGTTTTTCTTCTGTTTTTCTGAGATTCCTGATTGAATTGTGTTTTATTTCATTTTAAAAGTGTAGCGAGTCAACCCAATTAAGATACCTCAACTACTTCTGGGGCTAACTCATTTATATCTGTGTTTCTTTATAAATAACTAGCAGCGCGTCGCGGTTTCACCCGCGTAAGTCCCGATCCTCCCGTCGGGATAAAAGTAGCCGATGCGTTAATCCAGGTCTCCAGCTATCTACATACAAAGTTTTATCGCAATCCAGTAGTTTTTGTGTGAAAACATTACAAACATACATACAAAAACACAAATGTTTCCTCTTTATAATATTAGTTTAGATAAATATCTATTTTTGTATTATTGTATTATGTGCTGTCGGTACAGTATACACTCATCGCGGTCACTTTCGATCGCTTGCACAATGACGTCGGATTCTGCATCATACATCCACAACATTCCAACATTCGCTTCGTACAATTTTCACATTCGTCACATGCAACTGTTGTTTAGAGAATGCTGTTAATCGCTATTGTCAAGTTCACATTTAATTTTTGTCTTGTAATTAAACAGCCAGCCAGTCATCAGCCTGTGACCACGGCTAGTGCAACCTGGTCGAAACGTCAGGCAATTCAGAGGTATGTAATACCTTTTCGTGATCGTGTTAATTCCCGTAAATACATAATTCTATTGTAGTTGAAGAGTTAAGGCTTTTACGAAGGAATACTCAAACGGTATTTAATTATAAGAAGACGTTATGTCACAGAGAACAGAGGTTGGCAAGTTGTATTTATAGTAGGTAATCAGCGTAAGTTAATACTTTCATTGTGTGATGCAGGATTAGTAGTTACAGAAAGTAGTTTCTAGGTTGTTTTCCTTAGATAACGCTATTGGTTTTGGCATAGTGCACTGTTAATGTGAATTAGTGCGAATGTGTAAGATGAAAAATAAAAAATTTGCTCATAATATGATATTTAGCCGTATTTCTGGAATGTGAAGTGATATTATCCGTATTGACAATCACAGCATGCAATTGATAAATAACAATAAGATAAATTGTAACTCACCCAAATGACTAACCGGTCCTGTGGTAGCCTATCGCGAAAACAACTGTGAACACAATTTAGATATCTATTTCGAATACGGTATTTTTAACTTAAAGATATTGGATAAAAAATAATATTATTATTGGCCTTAAATAAAGATGCATTTTGGCGATCGGTGATTAGTAATGAGACTCCTACCCTGGTCTTATATAAACCAAAACAGATTACGTAAAGACTTTTAGGATAAAACAGATCTCCGGAACACATCTATGTCCACCAAGTCCATCAACTTTTCAGTTCAGCTCAACACTCCAGAGCTGATTAAACACCCATATTTTGCCTACTATACTTTGGTCTCACTCACGTAGAGGGCAAGCCTATTGCCACCAATTGGGAAATTTGGGATTTAAAGATGACAAAATAGGGAGTCTATGAAAGGAAAAGGTAGGAAAAAAACGACTCGAGCTGGTCAGGGTTCATTTTACTTCAGCTCAAACGAAACTTTATTTTTTATTTATGGAATGATTCCTGTCGCAGGGGACTTTACAAACATACAAACAACAGACACAAAGAACAACCAGACTCGGGACAACTATTTGTGGATCATACAAACTCGGCGTGGCGTAGTGGCGAGGCGACCACGTTTACCATTACGCCATCCGTGCATTTGTAATATTTAATATTCTATGGTTTCTTGCTGCTTTTTACTAAGATTTGCTTCTTACATAAACATATGAACATTTTGTGATGTAATTCGTCAAGATTTAAACTCGATCGGAATGTTGAATTTAACCAAAATATGTTGTAACTTATATATAAATATAACCGTGGTTAAATTTTGATTTATGTTTAATAAAGTTTTATGGCCATACTCAGCCACTCAATAATAAGACGTCGTTAAATCTCGTGGTGTCACTGTAACTATTAGGTAATTGTAGCGATTGAACGAGATTACATTACAAAGCATTTCAAAGTTGCCAGTTACAATTTTAATAGAAGTTATATAATCAACAACTCACAATTTTATAATTACACTTGTTTATTTAATATGTAAACCGTTTACATAAACTTTCTAGAGCAGTTTAATAGAAAATTGCTGCCATAAAACTATATAATCTAACGCAATATCAATGAAAATGAAACTATATCAGCACACTGCGTAATTCTTGCGGTTAGCTTAACGAAGCTTTACCGCGTTCTTAAATCGTGATCGTGTTTGCAATATCATATTTCTTAATTACTAATGTTATAAATGCGAAAGTTTGGGTGTATTTGTTACTATGTTTGTTTATATGAACTTTGTAATTTATATACGTGGTTTCTCCCCTCAAATAATACGTAGGCGGACCGAGATCTATGCGGGAGCTATTGCGTTTGTAAGGATGTTTTTGACTTGAGAAATTGATTTTTTTGAAAAGTATGTCTGTCCAAAACAGGTGTCATTACGTAGCTAAAGATACAAAAAAGAGAAATATTGATGACATTAGAGCCCTGTTATGCTAGTGGTGTTAAAATGATTCCATTTCCTACGATGATAAAATTGCGAAGTAGTGTAGTTACGTCTTTACAATTCGCTTATGACACACGCATATATGATTAATAAATGTCGTATACTTATCTGTCTATACTAAGTACACCAATATTAGAAAGATGAAGTTATGTATTTAAACTTGTCTGTTGACGGTACCATCCATCAACTTCGGTTTAGTATCAGCACAACTATCATAAACTATCACATAAGCACAAGAATTTATAAAATTTACTCTATTAAGTGTATTAAACGAGATGCTGGTTATTGTTAATTAAATTAATATAAAAATGTATAAAACACAGGATAACATTCTATTTAATATAAAAATAAATTAATAAAATTCGTACAAAACAGAAAGACTTAACTAAGACAACTGAAACTGGCAACAATCTAAAATCGGTGAACATACATAAAAATTATCTACGTGTGTTCACCGATTACTCAAAGACGCCTGGACCGATTTGGAAAATTCTTCTTTTGTTTGAAAGGGTATACTTCCCATAGGTGGTCCCACGGTCATCGGGTCAAGATTTGATGATGAGATCCTGGAGAAATTGAGGGAACTCTTAACATTTTATAGGCACACTTAAAGCGATTTGGGTATTGTGAGGTGCATTGAAGGGGGTGATACTTTTTTAAAAGATAAAAAAAATATACAGTGGAACATAGAACCTCCTCCTCTTTTGATGTCGGTTAAAAAGTATCATCAGTCCCAATCCTAACTCATATTATAAATGAAAAATTGAGTTTGTCTGTTTATTATACTTTCACGGCCTAACTACTCGACCGATTATCATAAAACTTTGCACACTCGTTGTCAGGGGTTCAAAAAAGAAAAAAAAGTAGTGTTAACGAGGAATAGATTGATTGAAAAAACCTAGATTACCGCAAGCGAAACTGCAGGTAGAAGCTAGTACATTATAAACGATATATATATATGTCGTAATCTGTGTCCCATCTCATCTTGATAATCATATTTCTCTGACATCAAGTCAGTACAATCCTTCTGACTTGCGGTCGTAAAGACTTACGTCGATACTGTCATAAGCTGTATGCTGGGTTTATATAAATATTTCAGACAGTGAAAAGTTTGAAGACTACCTATAGGTAGTAAATAACGTAATAAGGTAGTAAGTTTAAAAAAAAACAAAATAAAACACCTTTAATAGCGAACCAAATTAAAAATGAAAAAAGAGTCCCACTATCCATCTCCTGGCTCCTTCAATGGATCATCGTTACTAAGGCCAATCTGTTGGGCTCGTCAAAACGAATCATATGAGCCCAAACTCGAGGAGTTTACTAGCAGCCACTGAAGAGTTCCACTATTCACCTCCTAGCTCCTTCATCAGATCACCTCCAAGATGCCAAATTATAGAATTGTCATCCAAACTACATATGCATACAAAGTTTCATTTCGATATGACAATAAGAAGTAGGTTACATAATTGCACGGGCGGTGGGAAGACGGTCGCGTGCGAGCCGTTGACGAGAGCGGACGTGTTGACCCTAGCTGCTGGTGACGTAACGAGCCAATATGTACCCTCAGTGAAAGAACGAGTACTACAGTGTTAATAAACATTTCACACCATCTAACGATAAGTTGAAAAGTAATTTAGCGGGTCATTGCCGACTCCATTGTTAATCAAAATTTGCTTTCGATGAATTGGAACGACATCTTCGGCTGCATTGTATTTAAATGATTTGAAAATTCAAAATTAATGGTCTGCGACCGTTGAACGGAAACCAGAGTAAACGATTTTGTCCATCAGATTTTTTTGTTCTTGATGTATATGACACTATATTTATACTTATCTGCTTTACTGTTATAAATAAAAAGGGTTAAGTGAATTGTGTATATGAAAAACATCTTGACATGACATGACAATTAGACAGAAATGGTAACCAAGTACCTACTATAGATAGGCCTGCCATCACTTAAATTGCCGATGCCGGACAAAAACTTAAAAAAATCCGGACACATGGGTGAAATCGAGATTCTTTCCGGGAAACCTTAAAAAAAAGCCGATTCTATTTAAATTTTTAGCTTGTTAATGATTTATCCAACAAGTATAATTGTCCCTTAGCACAGACTGTCCGAGTTTTACCAAGACAATTTTTGAAAACCGCCCGGACGCTCCCCGGACGCCCTTAAACTAGGACAAATCCGGGGAAACCCGGACGGATGGCAGCCCAAACTATAGACCTAGCTAACGAGAGTGATCTTGCTTTAGGCGAATGAAAATAAAGGAACAAGTGACGATGTCTATAATGATCCCTCCTATTTCAGGCGCAGTACGGCACACCGTGTGTTTTTAGTCGGTTCCTGCCGCCCTACCGAAAACCCCCGTGGGGTGACGGCCCGAGAGGGTTTCCAAACGCACTAAAAAAAAATAACTGAGCTTAATTTTAGTGACACTTTCAGACCGCATACATTGCTACGTACATTCCTTTTTACGTGAAAGATTACTGATTGGATTACGATACAATTGTCCCAGGATACCCAGGAAGCCAACTTGTGAACTTAATTTTACTAGTAAAATTATGTTTAGCAGCTAGTACGTAAATTATATACAGTACAACGTTTTATTAAAAAAAAGCTACGCACGAAACCTAGAACATGTCCTGATATCAGTAGGATCGCCATTTTTTTAAAAGCGATCAATACCGAGGTTGTTTAAATATGTAATGTGATGAATATATGAAATGTTGCTGTTGAAAAAAGTAATATCCTAGTTACAAGTTCAAAGAAACAAATAAGCAAGACATGAAAGAATCGCATGACAAGAAATTTGCAAGGAAGTAATTCTTTAGTTAATGTTCTTTATTTACAGAAGTTTATTTACATTCGTATGTACGTTTAAGATCCTATCTTCTTGCTCAAGTAGATTATAAATCACAAAACTTGAGTTGAAATCTTCTATCACTTTAACTTATTCATAAAAGGGGGGCACAGTTGTTCGCACCCGTTAGTCAATAAACGTAATACATATCGAACAGTGTTAGATAATCAATCGATCGATCGACTAACAATTTGTTACTTAATTACTTGATTCTCTGATTGATTTCTCATTAACTGTGAGTGGTTCTTTGGGTCAGTGAAGTGATTAAGGCCAAATATCAAATTTACTGGTGGATTGTGTTAATCTTCATTAGATCCTTTAATAAAAATTAAAAGTAGAATTCATAGCAAAGTCGTATAAAAATTACGTCAAAGTTATTGCGTCCATCTTTGCTATGTTGGTGCCACGTTGGAACGACAACTACTAGATACGAAAATATCATTCAATTTGGATTTTACAATAGTCACAGAATATACATAATATATATACCATAGTCTCAAAAACATTGGTAAAGCAAATTGCCTCCAGTAACCTCACTCACGCGGCGAAATGCAATGAAATCATTGCTTCACTGCCGCTTTTGTGTGAGGCCGTGGTATCGAGCGGAGTCGAGCCGGCCCATACGTGCCGAAGCATGGCTCTCCCACGGTCGATCATGAAAAAAGTTTAAAAGTTAGCATTACTAGTGTAAACAGCATGAATCCAAACTATCATCAGTTTAAGAAATCATTTGTTTACATAAGTCAGTTTGCTCAATGAGATTGTAATGTCTTCCGATATGTGATACGTAACAAGTGACATGATGAGTTCCATAATGAGAGAGGTCAGTGACTCTTGGTACCATAGAGAAAATTAACATAGTTTCATAAAAGATCGATGCCTGTCGTGCTGGTACCATGGCATGTTTGTTTGTAGAAGTGAGCAAGGTGTAGGCAAGCCTAAGATAGACAGGCCTAATTTTTATTGTAAAAATTTAGAATTACAAATCTCAGGTGAACTGAGCGTAGTTCTCTAAAAAGTTGTGTTATGTAATTTTAGTCAAGTAAAAAAATTATTTTTATTTACTTATGCTCTTTCTATTCATACACTTTTTATCAACTAGGTTTTAATTTCAATGTAAGTGCATTTTCAATTAAATTTTTTTTTATTTTTCACGCGCTTTTGTGAGCTTCAGTTGTAATTAACTATGTAAACAAATGTTGGAAGTCATTTTTTACATACTTCTAATAAAATTGTAGTGTAATGCCGCGTTCCACGTGCTTACGGACGGTAAAATTTTTGTTGAAAATACAACGAAATTTTACCGTCCGTAAGCAAAACGAATCGTTTTATGTTTATTCGAACGCGGCATAAATGAAAATTTGTATATATATATATGGAATTTGGACGACAATACAATGATCGGACATCTTGGAACTGATTTGATGAACAGACTGAGACGGAGGTGGATAGTAGAACTCTTCAGTGGCTACTGGTGAACCCCTCGAGTTTGTGCTCATATATTATGAGTACCTGGGAGACCGAGCTTCACGCGGTAGCTTTTTGTGAAATCCTAATTTTTTTTTTTTTTTTTGTAAAATTGTGTTTCTACAGGAAACAAAACTATGCAGTTGAACTTAAAATGCAAAACTGTATCTGTATACAAAATTTCGTCAAAACCATTAGAGCCGTTTCCGAGATACCCGAAATATATGTACATACATAAATAAATACATCCAAGAATTGCTCGTTTAAAGTAATAAGATTCGTTTTGACGAGTCCCACCAATTGGGTTTGGTATCGATAGTCTGATATTGAAGCCAGGAAATGGATAGTGGATCTATTATCTTTTTAATTCGGCTCGTCATCAAAGCGTGTTTTTTTATTTTTAATAAACTATTATATTATCATTTTATTGTTATTTTCTTAATATGTATTTAATCAGATGCCTAAAAGAGCGAGAAAATAGGATTACAAAGATTATCTCAATGGAGTCAGTACCAGTTAATTAAATAGTGTAAGTGCTTGTCAGGAAAACGTCTTTGCATTCGCCTTCTGGTCACGGAAGCGGCAAGTCCCGATCCCATGCGAATGTCGCGATAAAAAGTAGCCTGTGCGTTAATCCAGGTCTCCAGCTATCTACATACCAAGTTTCATCGCAATCAGTCCAGTAGTTTTTGTGTGAAAACATTACAAACATACTCACAAATGTTTCCTCTTTATAATATTAGTTTAGATTTCCTTTTTTGAGATAAATGTGCGACAATCAGTTAGGGCAGTAGACCACACGTCTGTTTAATATAAACTAGGTATTATGATAATATGGAAAACGTGTATTTTTTTATATTTTGATTATGTTTTTACTTATTTATATATTTTACTACAAATTATTATTAAATAATTAGAAATAATACCGCTATAATTGCAATAAAGAAAAAAGAACTTATAAACAATACAATGAGGAAACTTTAAAAAACATTATAAATGATGTTTCTTACATATTTACATGTTTTTATGATCTAAGTCATAACATCATTAAATTTTTAAAACAAAAACTAACTTTAGGACAAAATATTTTATTTGCATAATCGATTTGTGTAGACATGCCGGTTTTTATTCGAGGTCATAGTTTAAACGAAGTATCATCGTGTGTAGTGTAGGGTTCCGCAAATGTGAATAGCCGTGAGCCGTAATTGTTTGACAGTCAAATAAGAAATACAATATTTATTTACTATAAAATTTAGCCTTTGTGAGTCTGTGTTTAGATTATATTATCATAAAGGATAAAGGCGAAGAAGTTTTTTTGATTTCAAATATATATATATATATATATTTAGTTTAGTTTTCTGTAGTTTTAACTTAGCAGAAGTATTAAGCATGGTGAAAATTTGTATCATGAAGATTTGAATTGAAGATTTGAAGGCTCAACCATTTGGAAACGGGCGGTTATAGATCGAAACAGGCAGATGTGATATTATGTTATCCATTTTGTTTTCTTTAATCATTTTACATTTGACGAAGCAAACTATTGTTGCGGTGACTCTGTGTGTGTTGATCTATAATTTTTAATTATAATAATTATTTATTAAATCGACGATTTCGAATAATTGATGGTCAATTTGATGAAATAAATATTTTTTTGAATTTGAATTTTTACATTACAAAGATGATAAATTCGTACACCTGCAATAAATACCCCATGGTGAACGGTAAACCACGGCCATAAACCGTTCGCATGCCGGGATGTTTCATCGGGGCTCAACGAGCAATGGAACTAGCAATCGAGAATGGAACCCGTAACATGTGTCCGTAGTTATGTTTAGTGGTACGATCACTGCGATATGGAGGAAACGGGTTTAGTTAAATACTAGTAAAAATGGTTAAAATAGTGTTTTATGCTATATTATCACCATATTAATAAAGCTTAGTTTTTGTTATCAATGTGTACATATGTAAACTTTTTTGTGAATATTATTTTGTATGTTAAAAACTATATTTTAACAAAAGTATCATATTATTGATGATCTCATGAGCTACGAGTATTGAATAAAATAATCATATTTTTAAATAATTAGGTTTGTACAAAGTTCAATTTTCTTCTTCTTGTTTTTTTTTAAGATTAGCAGCGAATTAATCTTAATTCTTTAACCGTGTTGTCATAAACGATCACGGCTAAACCATCGCTGCTAAATGTTACAAAAAGTTACTAATTTTAATAAATACTTATTACCTACTTTATGATATAAAATGTGGATAAATAATGTGTATCCACTTAATCGAAGATTAAACATAAAGTAATACATATACTTGGTGTAATAATATAATGTTATAGTATAATATTAAGTACTTTCATAAAAACACTTACAAAAATATATCCAGAACTTCTCTCGAAATTCTTCTACGTGAGTATGTCCGCAATAAAAAAAACTATAACAATACAACACTAAAACACTACACTTGTTCACACAACACTACTTAAATCGATAGGAAAATCTTGGAAAAATCACTGCAAAAATGTCGACTTGCACAATAAATTCGCTTATCGTAATTTCATTTATAGTTGGTTAAACATAAGGTAGTATATCGCTAGTGTTGGCATATGTAGCGATGGTCGCGATTGATGCGTGTGAGCGGCGTCGTGAGTGCCGCTAGTTTGCGCTTGCTCACCTGCCGCCGCCCACAGGGTCGTAAGTGGGTTACATAGAATTCAGGTAAGCCAACGAGTTCGATTTTTTCGACAGGTTTAGAAAAGTGAAGAGATTAGCTGCAGATTATAGCATGCATTTAAGTATTTTCGGATTGGTATTTTTTTATTGACCATTGGAATAGGCGTTTGTCTTAATCTCACCTGATGGAAAGCGAAGATGAAGATGACACGCTTATCCAAAAGAAACCTTTATATATTGGTTTACCTTTTATACATTTATTCAATTGTACATCTAAACATAGTTTACAAGCCAGTTTACCTCAACAACTTATGGCGTACGACTGGGAATTTAATGACGATTTTTTAATCTAAGTTACAGACGTAATACCAGCGGGTATCACTAAAGCTAACTGTGCTTGATCACTACAGCAGGTACTTCAACACTGCTAGCGATGGCGATGCTAGTAGTGACGTAGGAAGCAGTTGTTTTAGCATACATAGGGCCTATTCACTGTACTTGATCGGTCCAGGACAATAATTGTCTAAATAATTAGACACATAATACTACATTTCGCTGTCACATATATTACAACTAGCAGCACCCCGAGGTTTCACCCGCGTAAGTCTCGATCCTGTGGGAATATCGGGATAAAAAGTACCCTATATGTTAATCCAGGTCTCCAGCTATCTACATACCAAGTTTCATCGCAATCGGTTCAGTAGTTTTGGCGTGAAAGAGTAACAAACATCAATACATCCATACTCACAAACTTTCACGTTTATAATATTATAGTTCTTTTTTCTTCTTTTGTGTACATCGAGTTTATTTTCAACAATATGATTATGAACAGATTGTGTTATTGTGTATAAAAGAATGCTTTTCCTACTCATTTATTTAAAATCAACAATAGGTACTTCATTTTATTGCTGTACCCATCTACTTTTTTTTAATTAACTTACATACATTGCTGAGATATTAACAATATTTTATAAATATAGATCAGAATAATACTAAGAGTGAGCATCATTTCTTCGTCACATCGAACATTTCCGTGGTTATTGCAAATTATTGAGGTCTCTTATCTTGCTCTTGAAATTAATTATGATTGTTTGTAGTTAAATTAGTAATGTGAATATATCCAACAACATTACATACCGATACCTTTACATCTGTTACTACCTACGTTTAACCTTCGAATTCACTGAAATGAAACCACTACACTTCAATAGTTAGGCAGAGAAGAATAATCTTAACAAAGTTAGGTAGAAATTTTGATTTTGTTAAAGGTTTAACTTTACCAATGACTATCTATCTATCGCCAGAACAGCCTATGTAACAAAATGTTGTCACTATGTTTTCACCCTTGAAAACGTTCTATTTATTTGTATTATTGTACATACATATCAAGAACCGAAGACTTGTTGTTCGAATTTTCATCGTTTAAAGGGTGTGAGGGTTTACTAACCTAACATATTATATCATCCAGTCATCCCTTGACGCTTCAAACATACTAACTGTTGATTTTCATAATGTCAGATTGTTGCTAATAAAAATGTATAACTCAAAAAGCTTTACAGCGTCTGACATCAAATAAATGGCTATAAAAACTACATCGGATGAGAATCAGCTTTTGAAAGTCATGAACACGTTGTAATAACTTATAATTACATTCAATTTTAGAATTGCTGGGAATGAAATCGTAGAGTGAAGGTAAACCGAAAGAAATTAAAGTTTTGGTTTTAATTACAAAGTTCGAGTTCTTTTCTTTAGGGATTACTGCACAAAAAAAAAGAGAAAATCGGTTGACAAAAAAGGCACTGAATGGTTTAGTGTTTACCTATTTATACACATAGATAGGTACTTAGTCGTTTTAATCTGGTACTTGTTTAATTATGTTCAATGGCCTTTGAAGTTCGACCTCACGACGCCTACAACTGATTTCTGTACCTAGTACGATATTACAAAGTCAATGCTACTAAAAGTAAGAGTATTGTAAGTACTTAACAAGCTTTAATTATACATTGGAACCACAATACAAGAACCCAAGGCTAAGGATCCAAGTACTAAAAGTATTAAATGAATTAGTTAATTAGCCTTTTCTTTTTATCAATTGAGGGTTCATATTTTTTAGTCCCCGGCGCAAACAGGAGGGGTGTTATAAGTTTAACATGTTTATCTACGTACTTGTGTGTCTGTCTGTGGTATCATAGCTCCTAAACGATTAGACCGATTTTGATAATGTTTTTATTTGTTTGAAAGGTGACTTGATCGAGAGTGTTATTATTAATTATAATTTAAGGAAATATGTTCAGCCGTTCGAAGATCTCCAGCTCTTTTCTAATCGTTGAAGGGATTATTGAGTCCGAGGTTCATTTAAGTATGAATATGTTTAGTTATTATTAAGTAAGATATGTTTATAAACAGGTTAACTAAATTTAAAATGATTTAAAAGTTATAACTCTACAAAGATACGTATTTCAACAGTGATTTAAATTAACTTTGCTAAATGTAAAAGATGTAATCTCCGAAATAAAATTACAAAATAGTAAATTTAATTATGCAATCGTTTAATTACTTTCATTTCCAACTAATCTAGCTAGTTATTTTTTCTTGAGAACCTGCCAAACAAAGACCGTTTTTATGATTTTATACGTTCTTGTTTTACTAAAATTATATTACATTAAAAAGAAACTTTACGAGTGTGATGTGTTTAATTTAGTTTCAATGCTGTCCACATAACCGTGAGTATGTCATAGACTCCAGCTGAAAATCAGCACCTTTTGTTGAAACAAATAATAAATAGTGTATTTGAATTCTTGTAACATTTTCTTTGGTATTGACAATCGCCATTTTATTTTATTTAGTAGCTTAGTTTGAAAGACATCAATATGTCTTTCAAACTAAGCTACTAAATGAAATAAAATGGCGATTGTCACTTGTTAAACGCTTTTTACATTGGTAAAAAGCGTTTACGTCACGCCGTGCTCAAATTTTTGTTACACATACACGACGGTTTTATTCAAAGTAAATATTACTGTTTTAACTTTCTGTTTAAAAAGTTAAATACATTAACCTATCTTAATTTAGATTACCTTTTAATACTTGGCATATTTACATAAATCTATTTACTGTTACAGTTTAAAATAAAATATAATATCATGTGTTGTACTAGTGGAACGGGAAAGTCATGTAATGGAATTCTGAGGCATATCTTACATGAAATGTGTGAAATATTATTGATATTGTTTATTTAAAAAAATATATTTTATTTGTTATATTTGTCTTGGTGGTAAGCAATTATAGTAATATTTAAAATGTTATTTAGTAATTGTATTACCATAGTTAATTTAAATTAAAGGTATTAGTCGGCAGTACTTTGTAGACCATACCTAATATCCTAAACGTGACTTTCAATTCCCTTACGTCACATGTCCGATTAAATCTGTGATTTAAGAATACCTAAGTAATTACAAGTAAATATAAAACATAATAAGGACCATTTTGTTAAATAATTATAAAGGTAAAACTGTATTTAAATTTACTATATATATATATATTTATTGTATGTTTCTTGCATGCCATAGAAATTTAATTATTTTGAAGTGTAAAGAACCAAAATGTAGCGTATGGATAGTAATTATATAATGGCACTTACATGTCTGAGGGTAATGATAGTGTTTATATTTTATTGAGAAGTTTGTTATATTGAGAAGTTATTGATATAACAAATGTAATTTTCGAAATTTGCATTAAAAAAGACTCTGTATACTTTGTGACGTATTGGAATTCTCTAGTGGGAACATTTATTTTATTTTTATTGAAAACTTTATACACAATATGTACAGAGGCGGACTTAATGCCCAAGGCATTCTCTGCCAGTCTACCTTAAGGTGGTGTGGATATTAATGAAGTAGGTGCAATAAGAAGTATACGAATGAGAGTAATATCAGAAGAAATAAATATATATAATTGGGAAAATAAATAAATGTATACATAGATACATACATACATGCATGAAGATATAAATATAGTTATATCATAAACATAATAAGTTATATAAATAATAGATACATAAACATATTTTTCTACTGTTCTGATGATTCTGCCATTTTACGGAAGAGGAGAGCACGAACCTTTGTTTTAAATGATAGGCAACTAGGTGCTATTCTGATTTCTTGCGCTAGCGCATTGCAGAAAAGGACTGAATAATGAATGAAGAATTGACAAATGCTGAAGAATGGCTAGGACTAATAGGAGAAGATTGTTTGAAGAGCGGAAATTTCTGTGATGATTAGAGCGAAGACATTGGAGAATGGAGGTAAAATATGTAGAAGAAGTGGGTGAACTGAGAATTGAATACAGAGTGGTGAGGGCGCAAATGACGGCACTGACAAATAGGAAGTCACTTCACTTCAGAACGAAAAGATGAAACGTGATCATATTTACGATGATTAAAAATGAATCGAATGCAGTTATTCAGAAGAAAAACATCAGTTTTAAATCAATCAGTTTTTTGGGAATTTCTTAATAATTTTGGTATGAATATACTTTTATTAAAATTTATATTAATTATATCAAACGCATTTAGTCACAATTTTTTAATTTAGATGTTTATTTTGCTAACTTCCTCAGTTGCATAAATACGGAAAATATTAAATGTTGTCCTCAGTGAGGATGAAAGAAATTGGTAATTAAATAGAAACCCTCTTAGGTATCAAAGCAGCACTTTCGGCGCCCAGTGACCGTAGCTGGTATTAGCGGAGCATACTTTCGATATAATTGCTTTACACTGTACAATTAGACGCATAAACTTGATGGACTATTGCATTTGTTGTTTAGAGATCCGTAGAACAATATCTAAAAAGAGTTTTTAAAACGAAAAATTATAATGTTCTTGCTATTTGAATTTTAAGCTTCAAGTAACCCTTAACAATGTTTATTTCATGTGTATATATGTATAATTCTTCTGTACGTGTTTGTTACTTACCTCCTCCTAAACGGCTAGACCGATTTTGATTTTTTTTTTGTATTCATAATTAGTCCCGATAAGTGGAACTGCAATCAGGTTTTAGAATTCGACCGACTTGGGAAGTATTTCTGCCCTACAATAAATTGAGGTTAAGTTGTACAAATATATGTACTACAGTATAGACATGTTTTTAACATGTCACTGCAGCGTTTATTATAAATGTGAAAGTTTGGATGGATGGATGTTTGTTACTCTTTCACGCTTAAAGTCCTGAACCGATTGCACCTGACGGATCTGGATCTGGGTCATAGAAAATGACATAGGGTACTTTTCATCCAGACAAAAAGTACTATCCAAAGGTTACCTGAATTGACTGACAAAATCTACACGACGTAAGCGCGGCTGCTGGCAAAAGCAAATCTGTTATAAACGGACTAACTGTCTCTTGGTTTAAATCAACTCAATTAATGTACAAATAATACAGTAATAACTCGACAGTAATCTATTTATTAATACATGAAGAAAAATAAAATAAATAATATACATGAAGAGATTTTTTTGTATCCCTTCGTATGCAAATTTAGCCTAGGAAGGAATGTGAAATTTTAATACTTAAAGTGTATATGTAGAAGAATTACTGAAAGCTACAAATTTTAATCAATATTTGTAATAAATTAAAAAATTAAGTGAAAACGTCTACAAAACTATAGGGGTACGTATATATTTTGACCTGTCATGGTAAGGTAAGTCTATACATTGATGGTTCAAGTTACACTGGCCAACAATATAAAACAAAACATTTACACTAGGCGACCTCTTAAAAGTAATAATTCGCAAATCAAAGCCTTCTCAGTAACAAATTAAACAAAACTTTCTTATACATCAATTATATACTGTTAGTCTATGATTCATCTGCAGTTTTCTTTAAGTAAGTATTGTGAGTTATTCCGACAATTCCGTACATTATTGTTAGAAACAATCTCACAATAGAAACTTTCGTGAGTGGTATTCATTTTTATTTTATTTATACGGTTTTACTCACGTTTATATTTCGGGGATGCCCGACTAGTTTCGGACCCTTTCTCAAGGAGTGCAGCATCCTGCCGCGACGGTGTCAGGCGTCACACTTTTTATAAACTATCAAAATCACTTAATAACAGAATCTGCTATGTTGTTCGTACCTCCGTCAGCTCTCAAGTGTTTATTATCTACTTATAATGCATGCCTGTCCTCTTAACATTCCACAATTGTCAACCGACTAATAGCGTAGCACTATCGGTATAACTAGTCATAATAATGTCTATTAATTCATTTTGATTAAATAGTGAACTGTATTATCATCTATTACAGTTTCCCCTTATTTTTAATAAAATAAATACGAGTTTTTGATGTGGCGATAACATTTTCATGGAATGGCTGCGAGGAGTAGTGGCCATAAACACAGATGAAACTGCGGGGAAGGACTAGTATCTATACTAATATTATAAAACTGAAGAGTTTCTTTGTTTGTTTGAACACGCTTATTGAAAAATCATTTTAGTGTTGGATAGCCCATTTATTGAGGAAGGTTATAGGCTATATAACATCACGCTATGACCAATAGGAGCAGAGCAGTGACAATAAACACATGTGAAACTGAGGGCACGGCTAGTTTGATATGAGAGAGCTCACTCATTTGAAATCAAACTGATATTATCACAAGTTTCTTATTTAAAAAAACAATTTAATATAAAAGTAATTATGTCTTTTCATAAGGTGATGCTAATCTATACAAATAAATCAAATTGAAGTGTCTGTAATATCATAATAACAGCGTTTTACTAAATGCATCTGAATGGTTACATACTAATCCCGAAAAAACATTTTTTTTAATTTGTCTGTCGGTCTGTCTCTTTGTTTTGAATGATGTCTGGAACTGGTGGACCGATTTCCACTGGATTTTCACTAGCTAATAGCTGGTGTTATAAGGAGTACCTTGGACTACTTTTATTTTGGATTTTCAATTAGGGTTCCCCGCAAAAAATATAAATGTGTACACGCGATCGAAGCCGCACGTATCACAGCTAGTCTTATATAAATGACTGACATACCGGCCTAATATTGCAAAACTGATAAAATAGATAGTTACTAAACCTACGTCTAGTTTTTAGCACGATTCAATTAAAAACTTGTGCAGTCGGAAAATAGAAAGACAAGGTTGTATACCGGAATTATAAGATTGAAGTGTAAACCTACATATACACAGAGCTACACAGAGATACAGGGCTTAGAATCAATTAGAAACTCCTGCATACAACACATGACACTGCTGCAGAGTCCTGGTACCAAAACTCTTGGTACTTCTGGTATTGAGAATATCCGTAAATAATCGATTATCATCAGGCTATATTATGTATAAAACCCTACTGAAGATCGCAGCACATTGCTTCTAAAAACCCTAGTATGGGATTATTGGGATCGTAGTAGACCCATGCTTCGTGGGAGAGCCACGCCTGGGCCGGCTCGACCGGAGTAATACCACGGCCTCACAGAAAACCGGCAATGAAGCAATGTTTGCATTGGTTTCGCCGAGTGAGTGAGGATACCTAAGGCATTAATTCTTCCTCCCCCCTCTCGCCCTTTTCCAACCTTCCCCTATGCTACTCCCACCTCAAAGGCCGGCAACGCACTTGTGACTCTTGAGTTGCAGGTGCCCATGGGCGGCGGTAGTCATTTAAAATCAGGTGACCGATCTGCTAGACAGCTACCTAAACGATCAAAAAAAAATATTCTCTATGAGCTACCAATTTTGTAAAACCGCTTTTTTATTGTGTCCCCATCGCCCAAGTGATAAGATAACTTTATTTGTCTCAACATGTGTACAGATGGTGTTACAGTAGGTATAAAATTTGTTTCAACATGCTTGGTCCATTAATTTTAGACATACAAATATAATTGTTTTACATCGATTTGAATAAAATTATAGTAAATTACAATAAAATATTGATAATTGCAGCGACAAAATTACAACTTTATTTCAAGATATCTAATTATGAAATTTAATGGAATAAATTTAATAATCATAATAATAGTAATAATGTAGGTAGTTACTAGGTACATGTATCACAAGAAACTTACAGTAAAGTTAACATATTAAAGTTTGTCATTGAGGTATGCATTTATAGTGTTGAGTTCGGAACCTTATTATAAATTTTTGGAGCCATACATAGGATACTTTTCGTCAGTAGAGCAGTACTTGCAGGATATATACATAGCCTCTTATTATCACGTCTATTTCGTACTGAAACATCAGATAGACGAGGAAACAGCTGAGGATTGGTTTTAACAAAAAGGGCTGTTTCAAGTATGTATAGTGAAGGAAGAGTTAATATTTTATATTTTTTGAAATATGGCATACAACTATCAGTTCCCTGTAGTCCAAACATTGCCCTTATGCAACGTTTTTGCTGTTTGAATGCAAGGTCCTTATCCACAGAGTTACCCCAAAAAATGATGCCATATCTTAACACAGAAGCGACTAATCCATAATAGGCTGTAAGGAGTGTAGGAGTGTTTACTATAGGTGCTAATTTGTAAAGAGCGTATGAACTGCTACTTATTCTCTTACATAACTGTTCAATATGAGCTTTCCAATTAAGTTCCTCATCTATTATTAATCCAAGAAACTTAGTCTTATTTACATTATTTATTTCTAGATTTCCATATTTTATATCAGGTTTTTCTATAGTAGTTCGTTGAGAAAAGTGCATTATTAGTGTTTTACTTATATTAATTTTGAGATTATTATTATTTAACCGTTTTATAATTAAAGATACAGATTCATTAATTTGATTCTCGTAAAATTCTGGTTGCGTGCGTGGTATCACTATTGTACTATCATCCGCGAAAAGTGTTACGGGGTGTTTAGTCGCTTTAGGTAGATCATTGATATATATAATAAACAGCAATGGACCAAGCACGCTACCTTGTGGAACCCCGTATGTGACAATACGTTCATTTGACGCGTAGGTGATTTCTCTTTTGGCTTTTACATTTACTCTTAACATCGTTGTAATTTGTTTCCTGTTTTTTAAATAAGACGATATCAGAGAAAGGACATTTCCTCTAATACCGTAGCACTCTAATTTCTTTTCCAATATACCATGATGTATATGATTAAAAGCTTGCGTCATATCGCAATACACTGCGCAAACCGGGTTTCTTTTGTCTATGTTGGTCATTATTTTATTTAAAAAGTTATAGATAGCCATATTTATGGTAGTGTTTTGCCTAAAACCTTTTTGTTCATGACATATTATTTTATTTATTTCTAAGTATCTATACATTTGACAGTAGATATATTTCTCAAATATTTTTGAAAAAATGGGATACAGTGCGATTGGTCTATAGTTTGACATTAGGTCTTTATTGCCTTTCTTATATAGAGGTTTTATGATAGTAGTCTTCAAACTATCTGGGAATATCCCTGAACTAATACTTAAGTTCAGTATATAGCTTAAGTGAGTACATATCGTTTCACCTACTGATTTAATTAGTGTCTCAGTAAAAAACAAAAGTAGAAGAAGTATATATTAAAATCTTAAAATGCCCCTGACTCATAAAGAGCTAATGATCTTCGAAACGCTGAACAGATTTTCTTGAATGATAGACCAGAACACTCTCGATCAAGTTACATTACAAAAATAAAACTATATCAAAATCTGTTTATTCGTTTAGGAGCTATGATGCCATAGACAGGCATACAGATACACAGGCACACAGATACACACGTTAAACATTTAACACTTCTCTTTTTGCTTAAAAAAACTGTAAAAACCCATATTAATAACACAATATTACTGAACTTTTAAATGCGACATTTTACGTATCGAGATTATCATTTCTCATTTATTCATTTGAGAAATTATAGTCTACTTAAAATATAAACTCCCTAATTCAAATATGAAATCTCATACTAAACTAAAATTGCTTGAACGCTAATAGATTCAAATTGATTCTATATATCAGTCGGTGAATGGAAGTTTGTCGCGTTAGTAACGGGTTCGATGCCTTATTGGGAGAGCTACCGTTCGGCCCCGGTGCAGCGGTGTATACGCATAACTACTCCGTCAATATTTAGTACTAACGGATACGCGAAAAGAAAAAAAAACTAACTAGGTCTGTAATAAGGTACTTAAGGTCACCTACTAAATACTCTGTTATTAATCTGCCTAAAAAAGAGGTAACCTGTTGTGCAAGTAATTCTGACTTGGTTGTGCTTGGTTCTTTAGTCAGCTGTTAGTAAAACGAAATTAAATTTGGTCTAGATTAAATGACGTCATATCAAAATCAAATCAAAATCACTTACTTCAATTGAACCAATTATAGGTATTTTTTAACTGTCAGGAGTAGTAGTCAGTCAGACTAAGTCAGTCGTGAAGCCAGTTGCCTGTTTCAATTCATAGATCCTGCGGCGAAGAACCAGCAAAAAACTCCAAGGACACTCTTTTTCAACATGTTTTATCTCTAGTCTCTGGTTACATTGCTTATATGCGCAACTTAAATGTGAGGACAATGTAACGTATTGTTCTAAACTATAAACATACGCGCAAATTACTACAGTAAGTAAGTAATAGCAGTTCGGAGATGATCAACCCCAACCGACAGCACACGCGCGCCATCCATCGTCCACTTCAACCATATCAAAGGGATCCGAACGACCCGACATATACGCCACCATTGGCAGGTACTACAGACAATACAGACGTACATAATAAATCAGCCATTCATAAAAAGGGTTCTGAGAAAGAGTCATTAAGGCTTATTTATCAACGAGTTTCAGGACACATTTCACTATCTTACTTTATAGTCCAGATAGTAAAGTCCGACAATAAAACTTTTATTTTAAAGTTGGAACAACACCATGTTAACCGATATATGGGGGAAAGTTTTTTTTTATTCAAACTTAAATTTTGTTCTTTGATCCACTTACTTGCATTCTTGACAGACAGACTTGCATTCCACACCAACATTTAAAATGCCCAATCATTTTAAATGTTGGTGTGGAATGCGAGTTTATTTTTTTTATGAAGACAAATTTACAACAATATCGATGTCTTTATGATAGTGAACTGTAGATAATTTAGACAGAAATGAAATCTGTTCAAGACGCAAACATGTTCTACGGAATGGTCACTTTCACTGACCAACCATTATCTACAGCTTTGAACACGCAATGTTCTTGTTCCGAACATATTTTGCCATGGTTTTTTAAACTTTGAAACTAGTTGTTAAAGTTCAATATGTGGTGAATGATTTTATAAAATCATTAAAACAGAGTAATGTATCAGGGTAGTTAGTAATTAGCTGGGTTAAAATAGCTTTGGTTTTTTATTTTCATTATCTATTTCCATTCCAAAATTGTTACGATTTTGAACTTTACAGATATAGATTTAAGCGCTAACACCCCTCTTTAACATAGCGTTTTAACAACCTTAAGATGATTACAAAATATATATTTTTTTAACTTTTTAAATTTGAATAGCACATCTTTTTTCTATTTATTTTTATTTAACATGGATAACACAATACACCCTCGTGCTATTTATTTTTTTTTTTCAAACTAAGTCCTCTATTTTTTTGTCTACACCTTGTGTAACAACCTGTATACGCTACCAGAAGTAATACAAAACAAAACATATAGTTCTGTTCCTTCTTTTTTCTGCTATGAATACTTTATGATTACTTAATAACAACTATGTTTATATTATACAAAATGAAAATCGTAAAAATTAATACCTAAAATTCCACTACATTACACTACACAAATTCATCATCAGACCCTCGTTACCAAGTGGGTAAAGGAATCCTTAAAACAAAGCGAATTAACTCGATTTGATGGTTTTACTAACAAGCTTGTGTCATATGTATCTATGCTATGTTATGTTTACTTTACGCCTCTGACTCAAACGTCAACCAAAACCAAAACTTCATCACCATCCATTTCATTTATCATGTTAACCTGTAGGAGGTTACAACCTCGCCGGGGCTAGCGGTGAAGGTACCGATGAACCGACTAAAACACACGGTGTTTTGACACAAATGGGTCTGCAAGGAACTCATTTATACCCTAGGAAGGAAGTCCCCGAGAAATCTATAGTTACCTTACTCGACTCATTGTATTGTTGAAGGCAAGAGTTGTTCAATGCTCTCCAGTGAGTGGTTTGCCTCCCTATCACCTAATTAAATCATTACAATTAATTAACGAAAATTGTCAAACTGGAAATCAGAGCCAATTAAACATCAATCAATGCAAATTCAGTGACCTTACAACAATCAAAATCTTAATTTACTTTGCTCAAACAACACGACAACTTTTTAATTACCGTGTATCGTTAATTCTGTCAACAGTTAAATACGTATAGAATGCAAGGACATCTCATTAGATAAATATACATATTTTGAACAAGCTGTAAACCTTGATCCATATAAAAAGCTAAGCGATTAAGTGGTCAAAAATGTTAATATTTTTTCCATATATTGTTCTCATTCTGTAGACAGATATCCAGAGTTCCTTAAAGAAGTGTTATACGAACTATCTTTGTCCAAAACAGATCGAAGGATAGAATGTAAGATTCCAACAATATCTTTAAAGTTCAAAACGTTAATAGATCGTAGGTACTAGGCGCACATGAGCACAGAAAGAGCAGAAGATCCAAAAGATTCAATAATAAAACTATAATCGCCCATTTTATTTAAACGATCGTAAATAATGATCATTTTATAACTTTAGTATTAGCAACTTTACAATTATATTATTCGTTTATTAATAAAAACCGATATATTTGTTAATTACTGATTTTTCTTTCAACCTACTTGCACCAGGTTTCAGCTAAAAATCAGCGCTTTCGTAATCTATAGCATTTATTGATCTGCGCTTAATTCGACCACAAATATATCTTAGTGGGTATAGATAAGTGATACATTCTGTGTTCAAAAAATCTAATGTTCTTTCTTTCCTATCAGTTAAATTAAATGTGAATTGAGCTAGGACAAGAATTCATAGCTAAGTATGTTTTAGAACGCAGGAGTGTCACCCTTATGATTAGAATCCAAGTGCTATTTTAGGAAACTGGAAAGACCTGACCTGCGCACTAAATGAGCAGATGGGTTTGACTGAGAATTTGTGATTGGGCATACCCTCATTAAAGGCAGTTTTAAACCGGTCTTATTTGGTATGGAAAGGAGCTGTCCTTTAACGAAGTATAAAATACTAAGCAAAGGTTAAGCAGTTAGGTACACTTAATTCTTTAATTAATAATATATATTTTTTTTATTCTAGAGCGAAATGTGACTGAAATGTTCTAGTATTAATTAATATTATTCTCACTTATCTACAAATCTGATTAAAGTGTCAATTTCTTTAAATAAAAATTGTGTATTCTGAGGCCTTGTCCATACATACCTTATAGATAACATGTACTTAAGGTAGATAAACCATTTATTATAATTATAATAAAATCTATTTCGTTATAAAAAGCAATAAATTTAACCATTTTAGATACTTGTGGTGTGATGTATTTGCATACTACTATTTAAGTTTCGCCGATTACGGCCTACGATTATTGTGTGTTGTTTACACCGTGACTCAGTGGGTATCCCACGTTTCTAAACTATAGACATCCTTAGTACAACAGAAACTCTTGATGAGCGTCTGTATATCTGCATTTAACCCAAAGAGGGTTAGGGTGGTTAAAATTACTCTAAAAGAACTACCCTAGCCTTACCAGGTCGCCCTTTGAAAACATTGTGATGCCAACATAGTAACATAGAACGATCTATCTACCACTATAAAAAGTTAAATAATTACATTAGGGCAAAACTGGGCAGAAGGCCAGCCTAGTTTTGGATGGAAAGTTACACAGTTCTCTACTTGTATGCTCTTCTCAACATGGTCGTAAGTACGACCTTGGAGACAGACAAGGGCACCTCCCCCCTGGACTTTGTATGCCTTAAGTTTGCCTGTAGAATTAGCCAATTAAGCTACTAAACTAATTACCCCAAAACTAGGCAGGAAACTGGGTACGCTTAAGCTTACCAACTAATTTTAGTACAACTATACTTAGGGCCTTATTGTGCACGTCATATTGGATGTGCGTCAGTAACTTAACAATAACAAAGACTAGAATTTCAAACAAATATTAATAGGATTGACATACCCTATCAAATGTCCATATGCCTCAGGTGTGGTACACAGTTTACAACCCATATTGGAGCAGGTTCTCAACCTTTTTTTTTTACCTGCCCACAGGATCCTCAAAATAAATAGTTTGAAAATAAAGGAACGAAGACCGAATTTAGGTCTAGACTGTCCTGACCTTCACAATGTCGTGACCTGACTCAAAGTTAGGCAAAAAGAGCGAGCTTTTTACTACAGACGCGATCAGCGCTTATTTTCGTATAAGAAATAGACACGTTAAATATCAAAGGTTACGGAACTGTTAGTCATGAGTAAAAAAAATATAAATTACAAGCTCGTCTTTCGTGTCTTTTTGTGTTATGGAAATAATGTTGATGTCAGACAATTACACAATTATAATAACTGTTTTAAAAAATCTCTTTACCTCTTTATTAGCTTTGTAATAGATGTGGCGATTTCCAGAAAAACCATACTTCAAAATTATTTAGCGAGGCGATGCACAGATAGATATGCTACCGGGAATGTATGTAATCCGTCATTATATAGAATTCCTAGGAAATGTTTACAATGCCTAAAATCGACAGGAAATGTCTGAAATAAATTTTATCATACGAATTCCTACGAATTCTATAATACATTTCCTAAACAGAGCTGGGAAATGAGCTAAATTAGTGATGGTCGGAAAGTAAACGTAGCGAGGGCGCGGTTAGAATGTTGTTACTGTGTCATTCTCGCGTGTTTGCAAAAACAAGAATGAAAAACAAAATATATCAATTTTGTAGGGTTTGTATGTATTAAAGAATCGTTGACTGACTATTTTACACATTTCCTAAATTGGCTCGGAATTGTATACAATTACTACGTGTCATATATTTCCGGTAACAAATATACAACTGCCCAACATCGGATCGACGGGATACAACACCCGTTCTTCCACTTACGCATGTTATAAGTGTCAAACGCTTTACCGCTTCTCTAGGAATAATGGAACGTGGGATATATAGCTGAATAGTTACGTGATACGTAGAACGTGGCTAAAGAAAAAGACTGAAGCGTTTGCGCTTGCGATTGCTGGAAATGTACGGCGTTGAGGTTTACTAGTTAAGTCGTTCAGTTATTAGGTTAATTTCTTGACATTGTTGTTTTGATCACTACATATTATAAAACAAAGTCCCCCGCCGTGACTGTCTATCTGTTCACGACAAACTCAAAAATTACTGAACGGATTTTCATGCGGTTTTTACCAATAGATAGAGCTATTCATGAGGAAGGTTTAGGTATATGATTTGTTAAGGTTTTGTGTAAATTGGTTGAAATATGATGATGATTGTTGAAAATGTATCTGTTACCAGTGCGAAGCCGGGGTGGGTTGCTAGTTTTAAATAGAGTAAAATCTATCATCTAAGTGGGCCAACCACTCTAACTAATAAATAATAATAATAATAAATTGTTTATTGCAACAAATATATAATCACTTATAGTTCACACTCTTGAGCTCGCAATTTGTTGAATCTTCTGTGAAAAAACCTTGACACACTAAAAGATGTGAACACACCATTTAATATAGAGTATCTGAAAGGATTGTTGAACTAAGAACCTTTTACATAGTTTTTCCTGTAATGCCCAAAATAACCACGTCGCTGACCTTCCCCAAGTTTATGAACTTGCTACAGCAAAAGGGGTGATGAAATGGTATATTATGTGTGAGTCGTGATCGCAACATCGAATACTTACACTTTAGCACCTCGGAATTATTTACAATTCATGTATATAATACTAATTATATAAAAGTCAAGCTGCGCTTTGGGTGTAGGTATAACGCCATTTGTGAAATCAATGTCTATTTATTATGTAATTATCTTTAAAATTTCATTATCTATAGATATCAGAAGGCCGCAGATATTCAATAATTCATCCCAAAAGAGGTATTCGTTAGCTATTCTCAGTTACAGCTCTGATATTAGTTAATTTTATATGTTTAATAATATATTTATATACTTATATTAATCCTATTGAAGGTTACGTCTATACAAGATTACGTATAATGAAAGATTATCTAAATCCTTATTGTAACTTTTTAGCTACACTAATGTATTTATTCAAAAGATCGAAATAAATTTAATGTGCTTGTAAGTTTGTTTATTGGAAACAGATTTTGTATTCTGCAATCCTACATAGTGAAAGCTGTCTAATTCGGCATTGACATTGGAAACACAAACTCATCGAATATTCACTATATTGAAACGGTATACATTTTTAGTAGTCCACAAAGGACGATGTGACGTAGACTGCCTTCGTACTCCTTTCCCCTTTTTTGGTGTAGGTTGGGAAGATCCTCATGATATTGAAAGGTCCGCTTGGAAGGGCGAATTGGTCTGTCGCACACTTAAGGCCATGACGAATGGACAAGACGAAGGTTACGTCGAATGTCCGTGTGGTGCCTATCCCCGTCATGGTTGAAAACTCAGCTCTTGTACTCTGTGTAAGGGAGGCCTATGTCCAACAGTCCTATAGCTGATGATGATGATGATGGTGATGAATTTTAAGGACTAAAAACCACCCCGGTCTTCCGCTACTTGCCTATGATCGGGGAAGCGAGTATTGCCAGTGCATTCCTTCGCAAAAGTACCTACTTCTTTCTACGTTAATCTGTTATTTACTCGAACGGAAACACAATTGTATGGAAAACTTGGCTTATATTTTTCATACAATTATGTAAAAGTAATTTCTCAATAAAGCAGAGAAATAAATACTCGCAAATACATCTCACTAAATATAGTATTCGAACGAAATCAGGAGAGTAAGCTGGTGGAGAATATATGTAATAATTAATTTGTGGAGATCGTTCATCACAATATGATGCCTACACTAACTGCACAATAGTTTCGAAATAAGAAGCTTGTGTCAAGGCCGAATGACTCGTCACCGACGTCATACGTATTTACACCGCAAGACAAACATATTGCAACTGTTTACATAACTGTTGATCTTAAGTATTGAACTTTTAATGCTCTGTGGCTTACGTACATCAGAGTTATTTTGCTGCATTGGCACCGGACTCTCCCGAAAGGACTTTATTAAAATATTTTTTGCTTGTTCGTTGTGTTGTAGTAGAATATTAAAAAACCAAACGATGAAACATACCATAAGTCATTAATAGGTTGAGGTCTAACTACTAACATTAAAGTGGTGGCTTGCACGTATTAGCCATTAATTAAAAACACAAATAAATAAAAAAAAAATGTATAAAGTAAGTAGCAAGTTATATAAAATTCGAACTTCAATCTCACGCTATATCATCACATGAGCGAAAACATTTTCGAACAGGATTAAAATCGTTAGTCAAATAGATTTGATGAGTATGTTTTTAAAATAAAATGTGAAGGTCAACCAAGAATCCTAAATTCTACATCAGTTATAAATGACACGATAATTATATGCTACAGGCTATTTGTTCTCAGCTTTAGCAACAAAACAAATGTAACCTTTAAACTCATACGATTTGTGTAACATTTTCTAGAACTGTATCAATTTGGACATTAATAACTATAATAAAGACTTGCTTAAAAAGATGATTATCAAAAATTCTGTATA